>CM061040.1:172409706-173754706 GCA_030762985.1 Adelphocoris suturalis | reverse complement strand
AGCTATTTTAGCATAATGTAATTGTAATTGCAATTACAATTACTGTATTTCACGTATAACTGTAATTGGGGGTTACAGTTACAATTACATCCTAAAGTAATTTATTGCAAATACTCCAATATTACAACAACATCCTACAATAATTGTAATTGCTCCACAATTAAAATTATATGTGATTTTGATTGTCTATATTCAATTACAAAGTACACGTTGTTGCTCTGTAATTGTAATTGTAATAACATTTTTCCCAACATCGGTCTCAACTGCAGGGGGGAGGGGGCTTTTGATGTAAAGACACCATCATCAAACCGTCGAATCAGTGCGCCGGCCTGATGATGGTGTCTTCTCATTGAAAGTGCTCGCCCCCAGTGCTCGACTTGCTAGTGACGACAGACTCCTCCGGAAAGTACGTAAGTGATAATTCTCCACTATTAATTTATTTCCCTCTTATTACAATCGACTATGCAGTTTTATGTTTTAAACTACAATAATCATGAAGACCGCCATATGTAAAACAACCTAAGTACCATTTTTTGAGAAATACGTTTTTTAACTCTTTTAATGTATTGTAGCAGACAACTGACGTGTATCAATCTTGGGGTTCTTATCGACGACAGTGATGAAGACTTCTTCAACTTTTAGACGAGACAAAGGGAATCCGGGGCTGTAACGAAATCGGCACCACCTGTATTTATGACTAGATATGGCAAATATCAAATCGCCCAAAGCAAACAATTTTCCGGTCATATAACAGTGGGGAGTAAAAAAAAAAAAAAAAAAAAACAGCGAATTTCGCCCATGAGTGTGCTAAAGTCGGTAAACAGTTTATACGACTGATGACCATTGCGAAAGCTTTGATTGACGTACATACCCACCACCCTTCCTATTTAAAAAAAATGGACTGCCGGGAAGATGAAGGGTGTTGAAATCATGATTCCATGGTTATCCCCAAAAAATTCATGATGTTTATTTAGACCAGCGGGTTACCCATCTTTCGCGGGCCTCCATCTGCGGGTCATTTTAATTACCAGGTACCTTGTCACTTTTACCCAATAGTCCCCAAGAAGTTTAAATTCAAATTTCAGCAATTAAATTTCGAGTTGTACCAAATTAAAATTAACTGTTAACCCGTCGAGTACCGAGTGGGGTGACACAGTCACCCCAGCGGTTCAAATTTTCTGAGTTTGATAATAATGGACGGGCATAAGTTTTTTTGTATTTGCTCATTAACACTCAATTTGATGAAAAAAATAAGCTGCCGTGCAGAAAAATTACTTTGAGGCGATTAAAACACGGAGTTGTGCCCGTGGGGTGACTCAGTCACCCCGCTCGGTAGTGTGTGTAACAAAAAAAAAAAAGTAGCAGCTAGGCAAACTTGCTCTCCCCAACATGAAGATGCGTTTAGCTCAAAACCTCCACACAAACGTTCTAAACTGCATCAAGCTTTCTGCAGGGGCTTCACTGGAATCAGCTGACTCCGAAAACTTAGCTAGAACAGCACCGACACAGAGCAGCCTGTCGTCAACTCTGCCTGTGGCGGTGCGATGCAATTTTTGCAGCAGAAAAATGGATAAAAAATCAAAACTCAAGTGCTGTTATTGCCACAAACCTGTCTGTAATAACCGCAGAAGCAAAAAAACTATTGTCAAGTGTTTTGAATGTGAAAAGAAGAGTGAGAGGAATTGAAGTTTTGGTTAAAAAAATTTTTTGGGGGACGGAATTTCGTAAATGTGCATTTTCTTGTTGATTTTTCAAATTAGAATTTTCAATGTTGTGTTTTAGAGTTGTGTCATTCATTTTGTAAAATGAAAAATATTCGAATTTGAGTTATATTGTTGTTTAACAAGTGTAATTATTAAAATACTAATAAAAAGCGCGTGGGGTGACACAGTCACCCCACTTGGTAGCGCTCGTTGCAAAAGGGGGGTTGGTAGCGGACGGGCTAACTAAGCGTTCCCTTCATATAACCACAGTTATGTTAAAACTATTCCCGGCCAACATTGCTGCGTCTGGATTTACCCCACGCAGGCCGCTTCGCTAGCGCTGCCATCCAAACACACCTTGAACTAATGTTCCTATCAGCGTATCAGCTATAATTATCATCTGTTCATACTACATAATTATCATAAATATGTCCATTATAGTCTACCTATTTGAAAAGTATTGTTTATTTTTTTGCTACCTGTCAAGAATAAATATTAATTTGTCAGTGTTTCGCGTGTGTCTCGATATAGTTGGTATACTAAATAGTCATGTCCAGTAGAATTGTATTACAATGTGCTTTATGTCCCAAGAGTTTTGCTTCCGAGTCAACCTATAGACAAGGGCGTACGCAGGGGTGGGGCAACTGGGGCAGTTGCCCCAGTAGACTACCTACTCCCGAATTATCTCGTCACACAAATTAATACGCATCTCTGTACATTCCATATTTGGATTCACTACTAAGTTCATTACAAGACCGATTTTCGGATGATAATGTAACAGCTTTAGGGGGATTGACACTTCATCCATCGAAGATGTTGGAAATGTCAAAGGAAGAACTCAAACTGACCCACTTTTGTAATTTTTATGGTCTGGATACCCTCATTGAAACTGAAGCTGAGCATACATTTTGGGTGAAAAAGGGTCTTACTACAAAAAAAAACGGACAGTAGACCTACGGTTCTACTGTCAGATCATTTAATAATGATTAATTTTACACATTATTAGTTCATTATGGTTACTTAGCAATATTAGTTTATAACTGTAAATATTAGTTTATAAATCAGCTTTCCTTGACTCTACAGAGGTTTAGGGATTAGAGATGCTGTGATAAAATGAGAGCATTCCAAAAAGTGGCTAACGATTTTCCTGCTATGAAAACTAAGGGAGTTACACTTCCCTTGCGTTGGTACAATGCATTGGTTGTACCTGAAAATCGATAGAAAACCCCACCGTGACGTTCGAAAACAAATGGAAACGTCCTGTTAATCATTATTAAATGATAAAATTGAATGAATTGAATTTGATCAATGTACTGCAAGAGACCAAGGGGTTTTACCCCCAAGTGAAATCGGCGCTAAATGTTCTCGCACAGCTGTGCACAACGTGCACAATTGAAAGGTCATTCAGCTCGATGAGAAGGGTTAAAACATGGTTGAGGTCAACCATTTCAGAAGCCCGTTTTAACGGACTATGCCTATTGAATGTACACAGAAAGTTGGTCCATGAGAAGAAAAATTTGTTGTGTTGAAGTTGTTCTCAATTCATAAATTATTATAACTTTAACTTTGCATTTACCCTCATTTTGTTCATGATTGTTTTTGCATACATCGGTCATGTAAAATTACCCTTGGCCCCAGTAAAGCTAAAAGTCTGCGTACGCCCTTGCCTATATAGACACATAGCGGATGCCTTGTTTTCACTTTTGGAAGGTACCAATTTATTTCTTTACTCCAAAATCAAAATCTCCACTCGAATTTTACGTTTTAGACTCCTTTCGGAATAACTTTCCTTTCGTATCAGTATGTGAGTGTGTGTGTCTGTGTTCGAAACTCCTTATAACAAGCTTGACATCCACAGATTTTATCCGATTTTGCAGTCATTTTCACGGGATGTGCTGGTGTGGCTAATCATGTTTCCAAATCGCAATACTTATCTCTGTGCTTGAGCAATCATAAATGTGATCATGCATAATTTTCTCAAGCCCCAGTAGGTAGTCTGGTTTCTTTCAAATTTTTGGGATAGTTGGGAGAAGACGATTTTATCATCCCCTACCAATTTCAACACGTTTGTATCATTAGTAGCTGCTGCGCGTACGTGAAATCCTCGTTACAACTTTAATTTCTAGTTTCCATCCAATTCTAATGAACTTTTCAGAGAATTTACGGGTTAGGCTGTAGATGATCAACTATCAGTTCGTTGTTCACCTCATCGATTCTTTTATCGAGGCATGCACAGCGTAAATATTCCATCAAGCATGATTATCTCATGGCCTATTCGTCTGATCTCACTCAAATTCGGAGGATAGTTGGGAAATGTCAATTTGATTATCCCACATGAGTTTCGCAACGATCTTATAAACAATAGGTTTTTGTTAGTATGTAAAACTACTCATACATACCACTATGGATTTAATAGTACCTGATTTATTATATGTGATAATTTGGAGCTTTCAACATTTGATTGGTTGTTACTCATTTCTATTATTATTATTTATCTATTTATTTTTCAATAAATAAAAATGCCCATTTTTGTTTTGTACTACCTAAATACTGTATTTCATCTTACCCATCTGCGCCATCGACTTTCAGGAGTAAACATTTCGGATTTTCGTAATTTAAGTTTGGCGTTTCAAACAAAGAAAAATAAGCTGTAAGGCTGTTTTTCCTCTATTTTTTTATGGTTTACCATACAAAACCCGAATGGTACCTATCTAACCTGAACCTTAATATTTTTCATAGGTGCCTACATTGTGTGTATTTGTCCCCTTTCAGAAAACACCTGTCCTTAGAAAAGACCTAATAAATCTGTGGTTTCACCTAAAAGTTATCATTGAGAAAATATAATTGCAGCACTTGTCTTCAGGCATATTGGTTGTTTTTGATTTTGGAAAGAATAGCGAATAGATCGTGATTTTACTGGATGTACCTACCCAGTCCATCATAGCCTAACATGAATGCTGCGAAGAATCCTGCCCCCCCCCCCCCTACTCTAACATTTATAAAGCATAAACTGCTTTTATAAATTGGTTGAAAATTTTAGGATAATAAATGGGTATCCCCTCCCTCCCCAAGATTCCAAATACTTTGAGCAACATCGGAATCACCCCCTCCATTTACCCCACAGTTGATAAATTTAAACGTTCCAAAGTTTGTAGAATAACTGGGCTGAAATTTGGATTGAACAAAAAATCATTCACGAAAATCTATTGGCAATAGTGAAAACAATGATTATACAGTCCTCACATCCACACTAATTATTTATTAAATAGCCTTATTACAAGAATTCAGAGATATATGAATTATTTAGCTTCATTTTCCGATGATTTAGATCTGTTCACCTACAGTCTAAGTTACTTCAAGAAGCAGGTTTTGTCCCTAATTTAATATTTACCTAGTTTGGTTTTTATTTCTCATGTCCTGTGACCTTCTTTATTGAAATTCGTGTTAATTGTTGATGTATTTTTCCTGTACCTCGTAATTTTTGTTAAGTTTAAGAAATTTCATAAACTCTAGCATCCATGTCATGAACTTTTCTATATTGTTATATACATCTATTTTTAGTCATGTATATTGTAATTGGGCTACGCCCGTATCTATTCAAATAAACAATAAACAAATTACTATTACCCCCTCCATTCACTCGTTTTAACTTAACCCTTGAAAAGGATTCATACGTCAAACCGTAAGTGTTTACGTGCCAAAAATTATTCCTATTCGATTTTTGAAGGTTTCAAACTGGCTTTATGTTACTAATGATCAGTGTTTATAACAGTATTCATACAGGTATAGTTACACTTGGTCTAAATAGGTACGAAAGTTCGCTCTCATGCTCAGCTGGAACTGGTATGAGTAGGTAATACACGTACAATCCCCAGCCGCAAACAGTTCTTAGTTGACTTTACTGCACTGGGTATTTACTTTCCGAAAATAACTATCTTCATAAGGTGTGCATCATTACAGTAGAAAAGCTTTTTAAAATGCAGCGAAAAACAGTGCAAGGCTTGCTTAGTAGGAAACACGAGCCTCCACTCGGCGGAAAAGCTTTTGAAAAAGGAGGAGTACACGGTTAGTTCGTGGTATGATATAATAGGTTGGTAGCTCTAGCGAAGCGGCCTGCGTGATGTAACTCCAGACGCTCGTCAGTTAATAAGGCGTTTTGAATATCAGTTTTTGAACATGTACCTTATAATATAACGAATAAAAACTGCTCGGTTCAACCCACCAAAATCATTTACGTTCTTTACCCGTGAATCCACACCATCCTCATTTGACGTAAGTTCGACGCATGTCAGATTTTTCCTTAATTACAAAGTTGTTGACGTTCTTACCGGAAAATCCGAGCTATGAAGGAGCGAGTCTAGAGGAATGTAACATTATAGTCTTTGCGTTAACCAGGGGGACCCTAAGAATGTCCATGTACAATTTCAGCTCAATAGGTCGATTAGTTTTTACGTGATTGAGTAACACAAACACAGACACCATTAGATTTTTGTATAGGTAGGTACCTAATAGTATAGATTGTATGAAAAATGAAAGAATTTGTATGTTTTTATTTTTTCAAACTGTTTCACGTCTCATTTACTTCTTTTAAATACATTTGGTGCAATGAAAGTTTTAATTACCTACCTATTTCATTTTCAACCCTTTTCTCAACATTTTATGATATAACAATCAGAACCCAGGCTGAAATGTATTCAATAAACTAAAATTTCATCTTCCTTCTCACCAAAATAAGTTATGGAAGGGGATGGGTACTGAGGGTGTTTGGTTTGGAATTTACTGAAAATAGGATAATTAATTTCAGTTGTTGATTTATTTACTAATCTAAAAATGATGAAATGTACAACAGACTAGGAAAGCTACAAAAGACCTTTCATTCATTTAGCGAATTTTGATAAAAAATGAAGCTATTGCAATGGCTCGGAAAATTTTTGAATCAACATTTTTGAAAATTAAATAAATTAAATTAAATTAAATAAATTTGTTTATTCAAATATGTTTTGAGGCATTGTGGAACAAATCCTAGAGTTTAACGCTTATATATATATATATATGTCCCTCCAGACGATAATCTTCTTAGGATTGAGATAAAAATTCCGTTTTAGCGCCATAAATCAAGCTTTCCAATCGAAAGGATGAGTTCGTTGGCCAGCACTTTTTGAGCACATTAAATTGGTCAAATTTTGAAAAAATGTACTAAAAAAATCACTAAAAATGGCTAAAAATAGTTAAAGGTATATTTTTTAGTTGAATATTGCTCAAATAAAGTGCATTAACTATGAAATATAACATTAAAAAATGAACGTAAAAAATTATGCTGTAAAATGTACCTACTTAAATTTTATTTATATTGGCTAAAAAATCGATAAAAACTGCAAAAAAGCTAAAAATCCAAAACCTCTTTTTGAATAGCAGATTATTATTTAGAATAAGTTTTTTTGCCATAAGATTAATAGTGGAAAATATCCTTTCACTTAAAAAGCTCAAATTTCAAACAAATTCAACATTATACAATACGATAATTTTCGTAAATTCGCTCATACGATCATGCTGCATGACGGGAACTTATGTTTTTTTTTTTTTTTTTTTTTTTTCGGGTCTGCTGAACAATTGTAGAAATGGCACATGGACAACATGGAAACAAATCAAACATGGAACTATTCATAACACTGCATGTTTGATAATTTTGATGGCACTGAAATCAATGAAACATAATTTTGATGTTGAAATAAATTCCAAACATGAAAATGAACTAATTCTAGCTCGCGTTCGCGGGCTGAAAACTTTCCTGATCCGTTGAAAAGCTTGGGGCTTAAAAACTTGGGGCCCTCTTCCTACGGGCCCCACTGGAAGTTATGGTTTTCAATGTCATAAGGTAGAAAACACTATAAGAAGCTTAAAAATTAAACTACTGGAAAACAAAGCGTTTGAAAAAATAACTAAGTGGGATATTTTGTTGGAAACTATTGTTGTGGAATCGACCCCTGAAGTCTGTATAACCATAAATGTGCTCACCCTGGACCTACACGCTCGGCTACGGAGAGTGAGTGGGGCTTTTAGATCATGAAAGGGGATAGCGACATTAAGTAATGCTACAATCAAATAATTTTCGTTATTCAAACAAGCAGACCGATTATATTCAAGCTAATTATTTTAGTTGCTACACATTGAATTTATCTCCTCTCCATTGATACCTTCACATTCACTCACCAGCCAATTTTTATGAGTAATAATGACCTCTTATTTGCATTCTGATGGTCAGAATCTTTTGCTCTGCTGATTTGCTATCTGTTGTATGAGGACGGTGGAGTATCTTCGAAGTGGTCTTAGTGGTTCTTCACAGATAGGTGCCACTGGGCCACAAGAGGTGTGACGTCGTTCCAGCTAGTTACTGAAAGTAACGGCCGATTGCAATTCCAGTGGATCGGCCAAGCTTCCTCCTACCACGCTACCACCATTGAGCCTTGGTAACTGGAATCGACATTAGGTGAGATGCGATTAAAAGCTGATCAGCGATTTGCCATGGCTGTTTATAAGACTATAAATAAGATCCACTCCTAAATTGATGAAAAATCATGATAGAATTTTTTATCCAGATTGACTTTCAGTTGTACTATCCCATTCTTTCAGCTCTCCGTATTTCCTTCCGAGTCTACCTAAAGGTAGCTGAAGCATTTTTTCACTTTCAGGAGAAAAAAGGTTCTGGTATCCAAAATCAAAATTTCCACTTGCATTTTACGTTTTAGACCATTCTAATCAACTTTGGTTCAGTGTCTATATGTCTGTGTGTCCCAAGTGCCTATATCCATGCACCGGTCAAGGCGGCCGGTGGGCTCGGTGTTGTCTCTCTCTCAGCCAGCATTCCATCTTTACGCCGCCAGCGCCTGCTCACTCTTAGGGGTTCGAGCTGGGAAGTCGCCCACACTGCTGCTGACCTTGACTTTGTTAAGCAGTAGTTGTTGTGGTGCGACCGAGCAACACCAACTGCTCCCAAACCCAGCTCATCTGCTGAGTTCGCTGCTGCGCTACATGAGTCAGTAGATGGTAAAGAACTCCGACAGTGCTCTGAATCCCCTATTTCTTCCCAGTGGGTGGAATGGGCTTCAGAGGGCATTGGGGCCCGCGACTATTGCCATTTTCACGCTGTCCGGGTGGCCACATTGGCCACCTCGGTGAGGTGTTCGAGGAGTAGTCGTGGGACAGTTGACACCCTCTGACGTGCCTGTCGGGGTAAAAATGAGAATCTGTATCATGTGGTGCAGCAGTGTCCTCGTACTCATGGTGGCCTCATTCTCCGTCACGATGCGGTTGCCAAGCAAATAGCAGGCGCTCCGTCATCCAGTGGTTGGGATGTTGAGAGAGAGAGACTATATCACATGCCGAGTGACCAGGGCAAGAAGCAGTATATTGTTGCCATTCAGCCCGATGGGTCTGCCATAATCCTGAATTTCCAGGTTGTCAGAGGCAGCGTAGACTTGGAGCAGACCTGGCGGGCTAAGACAAGTAAATATGATAGAAATGATCTGCGACAAGCGATATCTGAGCTAAAAGGAGTGGCACCTAATAACATCAAGGTTATGGCTGCGACCGTGTCATGGCGCGGGGTGTGGTGCGGGAAGAGCGCCATGGAGTTACTCGAGTTGGGCATCTCGGCAGGAGTGCTCCATGGTATCACCACCCGCGTCCTGAGGGGTTCTTAATTAAACTGGTGGTCATTTTATAGAGGCACTTGCTTTCATCCCATACTTCCTCCTCGTCCTGCAACTTCCCTTATCCCTAGAGCCGGCGTTGGGTAATCCTGGGCGTCCTTCCCACTTTTTATTGTTTTATTTGTTTATTCTTGAATTTAATGGCGTGCCCCCCTCCGCCTTTGAGGGGAGTTTTGTAAAAAAAAAAAAAAGTGTATGTGTGTGTGCGCGCGCGCGTGCGTGTGTGTGTGTCCGCAAATCCTTGTAACAAGCTCATTTTCCACAGTTTTCATCCGATTTGGATGACGTTTTCAGGGGATGTGCGGGCTAGGGGGTTGACGGTCCCCTATCAGTTTAATCGTTCTTGACTCAATACCTCACTTTGCGCATGCGCAAACGTAAATTCTACCAAGCATCATTTTCTCACGCTCTAGTCGTCCGATCTCGCTCAAATTTGAATGACTGTGTGGGGATAACAATTTGATCATTTTATATCAATTTCCATATGATTGTATCAATGATAGCTCTGCATGTGCCAATACGAAATCCTTGTAACAAGCTTAATTTCCACAGTTTTCATCCGATCTGGATGAAATTTTCAGGGAATATGCGGGCTACTGAGTAGACGATCCCCTGTCAGTTTCATTGCTGCCAAATCAATACTTCACTATGCGCAGGCGCAAACGTAATTCCTTAAATGCTCCATTTTCTAATGCCCTAGTCGTCCGATCTCACTAAAATTCGAACGATAGTTGAGGGATGATAATTTAATCATCCCGTATCAATTTCAACATGTTAGTATCATTAAT
Organism: Adelphocoris suturalis; assembly: GCA_030762985.1. Classification (NCBI taxonomy): domain Eukaryota; kingdom Metazoa; phylum Arthropoda; class Insecta; order Hemiptera; family Miridae; genus Adelphocoris; species Adelphocoris suturalis. The sequence continues at coordinate 173,744,506 of CM061040.1, read as the reverse complement.
AGCTACTGCGCATGCGCCAATGTGAAATACTTGTAATGACCTTAATTTCCACAGTTTTCATCCAATTTTGATAAAATTGTCAACGAATGCGCGGTTTAGGTTGCAGATGGTCTCGTACCTATTTCATTGTTTTCAACTCATCAATTCATTCTGCGCTTGCACAAACGTAAATTACATTGAGTAAGATTTAAAACTTTTTAATGTTCTATACATTCATGATAGGTAAACGAGGAAGCCATGTGCCACACCCAACTTGGCAGATTTTTTTTTTTTTTTTTTTTTTTTTCCAAGAGGGCAATGCCGTTTTATATTGCTTATTTACCGCTAAGTTCTTAGTTAGAAAAAGACAGATGTGAATTAATTAGATTTTGTCTTGTCTCACTTTGATTAAAGTGGGCCATGGTGCCCATAATCATCTAGAACGGAACGGCTTAGTGGAACCGTTCCAGATGAGGAGCGTGATTTTGGGAGCCGATCCCAACTTTTCGTGGAACTTCACACCTCTACGGGCCAGCCTCAGTACCCCAGGGAAGTGTATGGGGTCCACTACTTTATTTATTATATTAATCAGATATTCCAACATCTCCACACAACACCTCCGCGATGTTCGCTGATGATCATGCGGTAATCACTCGAGCGACGAGTGGCATGGAAGCCTCCACAAACCTCCAAGAACATCTTGATAATATATCTGACTGGAACAGTAGATGGATAATGAAAACCAACACTAGCTAATCATCCCTCGTGAAATTCACCTGTAGAAGAACCAAACGAACCCCATAGAAATGAACGGTGAAATAGTTACGTACTCGACTGAGGCCCGCTACCTGGGTATTTATCTAGATAGCCGATTGAAATACAATTATCTCATTGGTGAACTTATAAAAAGAGAGTTTGAACTGGTGCCGAGTCGAGGGAAAATTGATTGATGCCGTTGGCTTCCCTCCCTACAGTCTCTGGCCTGGGGTTACCTGTTACCTCCCAACTGTGTGTGTTTGTTTTGGTTTTCGGTCCGGTATGGTTAGTAGTCACTTTTCCCCAAAAGCTCCACTAAGAACAAAACAGAGGGCAGATGTGTCACACGCACACGCTACCATTGATCCGACTACCATGGAGTCTGTAGGGGACCATCTAGAAGCCATCATATGCATACTGCTTCTGAGTCTCGGAGTTTCCCTATGTTAACCAATTTTAGTTTCGCGCATGCGAAACCGATATCACTCATCCAATTGAGATGAGATTCATATGGTACCATTCTGAGACAGAGACCCAATATCCCCCCCCCCCCATGAGTTTGAACGGAATCGGATCGAAAGATCGACATAATAAAAAGATATCGTTTTCGCATGTGCACAGAATACAATAAATATTGATCCGGCAGCAATAAAATGTATACAGGACCAGCCAGGAACCATACCGCTCAAAGCCTAAAATTCTATCGAAATCAGTCTATTAGCCTCGGAGTTTCCCTGTGTCAACCATTTCTAGCTTTACGCTTGCGCAACAGTTATTACTCATCCGATCGCGATGAAATTCATAAGATTCCTGAGACACAACAGCACCCCGAGTTTGAACGATATCAAACCGGTAGATCATGAGAATTTTATGTTTCAATAAATTCATATTTGCGCATGTTGTCAGGCTACTAATTCAACAGCAATTAAATTTATAGTGGACTCCCCACGACAAAACCCGCAGTATCCCTGAAAATTTCATTAGGCATGACAAGGGATTGTCATAGACAGACAGACCGGACCCGGCAATTGATCAGCAAGCTCTGAAACGAAAAAAGCTTGGAAATATCGACAAATTTTTCGACTTCTTGTACGAACAAAAAGCTTTCCGATTCGATTGTGAGGAAGCAAAAATCGTAGAGGTCAAATTCTTGCAAGAATGGAGAGTTACGTACAGAAAAAACTGCTTAAAGAACTTTTTATTGGAAACCAGTTTTAGAATCGATCCCTTGTGAGTTTTAGGTTGGTAACTGTGGCGCACCCTGTATAAAAATTGAATAAAATATTAAATAATGAGAAAGGTTTAAATCTATTAATCATTCTAGAGTGTCTCTAATATGAGTAGAATCCGATGGAGAACTTGAAAAATATTATGCAAAAATATAAGTTATATATATTTTTGCATAATATTATCGTTTCTTTTAAAAATTCTCTTATAAATTTCATTTTCGTAAGGAAATTCAGAAATGGGCATCGGCAGTTGGAACGCTTGAAGAATTCACATCTGTTTACATCCAAATTATTACTTTGACATCTTAAGTTGTGTTACTTTCTTTACAGGAACCTCTCTTTTGAGAGTTACCCTCTGAGTTCGAAGAAAACTGCCAAGGTCAAAACCAAAACGACCAAAGTGAGATTAGACGAAGAAAATGTCACCCTCAAACAGCAGGTAACTATCAAAATGTTCCTTGTTTACTATTTCACTTATATAAGTGTATCATCGAGGTTTTACTATCATTTGCTTATAACTAGTTTTCCTCCGTCTTCATTATTATATCATATATAGGTATTCATAAAAATAAATCATTATAGTTATTGTAGATCAACCTTGCAATGCATTTCCGGACAATCCCTAGAGAATAATAGTGAAATTAATTCCTTGCAAATAATACTTTTCGTTCTCATATATAGTTGATATGCAGTGAAGGTGCCTACACTTGAAAAATACTTGCTTGAATGATAGTTTGGTACTTACTTGCCGATATGCCGATACTCTTAAGGCATGACTGTTGGGTACTATTTTTGGGTTACTACTAAATACAAACCAAGTAATTGAGAAAACTCACTCCGATAAGTTAATATTTATAACTAGTTGATTCATACACGTGTAGCTCATCGGTTGATACCTACACTGCTTGCAAACCTATAAAATATTAATTCAAATAAGTTCTTCAGTAGCGAAGTACCTATACGATAACTATATAATAGGTGGATACTAAGTAGCAGAAATAAATTTCAAAACATTATAATTCGATAAAAGCAAGGATGGGCATGTTTGTAAGCATAAAATATATGAATTTATATTGACAGATGTATTTTACCTTCCAGTGAATTTAAATAAATTTGCATTAACATTCACGGTCAAATTCAAAACCCTAAATACGAAAAAAAAAAAGATTTACCAAGCCATAGTAAGTTGCCAATGCGTTTATAATATGGGTCTTCTACATTATCGCGACTGATTATTCGCGTGCTTGAACTCAAGGGTTCGTATGAGTAGACCTTTTGTTATTCTCTCAAAGGCCAATATTTATTCATTTTCAGACGATTCTAAGGCAAATATTATTTCTTCTCTTCATGCACTCTCGACGAAAATCCACAAAACAATCCGTAATTCTGATAAAAATCATTAAATCATTACTCCATAATAACCCCTGTGACTGGGATGCCGTTGTTTTGATGGTTTATTACCTTGTTAATTTTTTTCAATTTAGGTAGATATTTATTTTATATTTTATTAACTTATTTAATTTTATTTATTATTCAACACTCATAATTCCTTAGATCACCTGTAACTTTCCCCTTGGTACCTACTGCTTTGTTATCGCTTATTATTTTGCACCCTTTCTATTTTGTTATTTTTCTTTTACGTAGTTGTTTCTAACACGTAGTCTATTATTTTAGAGCACGAGTTTCAAGAGCGAGAAACAGGTATGTTAATCATTATCATTTCTCTTTTTTGATTCATTTACAACAGTTCTTTGAAGAAAGAAATATTCCTTATTCTATTACACAACATTTTTATTTATTGCTCTAGATTTATAGGATAATCTTGCACTGATTCTCAACAAAAACTTCTAGTACCTATATCAAATTTACCCATTGATCCCTGATCCGGTCTGTGAGACCCACCCGAAAATATGGAAAGAAATATTTTGTAGTTGCATGAGCCTGCATGCTATGACTCTATTTTTGTTCTCTATTTTTGTTCTCACGATTATTTTGGTCATGTACTTTGAGTGAAATTACTATTTAAGTTTAAATTATCTTGTGTTTAATTTTCAGTTTTTTTATCATCAGTTGAATCACTATATTGAGTTAAAATTGTTTTATATTATTTTGGTGTCCATAAGGTATATTTTGAGATTTTATGCAAAAAGAAAACGTATAACCTGAAAAAAAGATTGATTGATTGTTAATTTGGGGTTTTGAACCATTCAGACTGCTTCTTGGGGTTCTCGTTTTTGGAAGCAAAACGTTTTATTATAGTCATATTAATTGTTCATTAGTTGAAAGGTTTTCTAATAGGTAGATTAGGTAGTTTCTAAAAGGTAGACTACTGTGATTGTGATACAGAATTCTTATAATCAACATAACGCAATAGGCTGTGAAAAATAGAAAATTATTGAAAGAAGTGGAACTGTAGATTATTTATTGCAATAATAAAACTTGCAAAAAGTCTACAAAAGTTTTCAAAATCACTGTGTTACTATCTCGTTCAAGTTTCACTAAGTATAAAAATTTCTAGTGAAACTGGAACTTCTGCAGAAAATGAGGCATTGGGGTCTGTCAAACCTAGTCCTGGATCTAGGCATCAAACTATGTTCCTATATCAGTGGGTTTACAATTGCTGTGTACCAAGCACCGCGAGTTCAAGAACTTCTTGGAACTGGTTCGACGCCGAATCTTATGTGCACGTGAATCGTGTTCCAAGCGTTTTGAGTTCTGGAACTCAACACTCGCTTAGGTGTTCCCACTGCGTCGGGTTCATGAACTGAGTTCAGTGAGTTCATGAACTGAGTTCAGTGAGTTCATGAACTGAGTTCAGTGAGTTCATGAACTTTTCAGACCTGCACGGGGGTAGGGTTGAGAACTCGAACTGAAGGTAACCTTTCTGAACCTTCCGAAAATTCATTTCACCGCATGCCTTCACGCTAAATGCCTTGTCATAAGCCTACTAGATTCTTCTTGTGTTATCGTTTTTCACATCTCTTTTTCAATTTGCTTCATCTAATAATTATTACAACCGTCAGTTTTCTTTTATCAGCTGTCTACACATAGATAGAAAACATTTGTTTAAGGGTAGTTGGTAATTATCAGGCAAATTCAAACTAATGTTTTTTTCGTACGCACTTGGCCCACCCTACCTTACTTAAGAAAATGTGTTTAGCACATTTTTTTTTTTTTTTTTTTTTTTTTTGCCTTTTCTCAATAATGGCTCGAAGGATTTGGACGAAATTTTCAACAGTTACTCTTCTTCTGGGTAGGAATGACCTGCTTGGGAAAATAGTCTGAGGGTGGCAATTAGCAAATAACCTTCAAAAAAGTTGAAAATGCCGTTTTTTTGCAGCTTTTTGGCCTTTTCTTCAAAATGCTCAAAGGATTTCGATGACGAGGTTTTCACGTTACTAAAGACGACGCTAGCGCTGGTTGGTGCATTGAGTGTCAGATGAACTATAGTGTTCCCACCGACGGGTTCAACCCACCAGAATTGTTTCGGTATCGTTGAATTATTTATCGATAGTGCTTCAAGCGTGAACCCACTCCATCCTCATCTGACGTGAAGAGTTCGACGCATATCTGGTTTTTCCTTAATAATTACAAAGTTGTATAACTGGGCGACATCTTTAGAAATAGCCTAGTTTTCGATGAAGCCGTGCCTGGAGGATTCTAATCTAGCCTACGTGTTATCCAGGGACCCTAAGAATGTCCATGTACAATTTCAGCTCAATGGGTCCTTTAGTTTTTACGTGATTGAGAAACACACACACAGGAAGACACCATTGGATTAATATATAATAGTATAGATTATAGATGGGACTTTATCGGACCGATCTGTGGAATATCAGCCGATCTGAAGGACAAAGCAATGAGGTTAGTTCCAGAAAAATACACCTTCCTCCCCATTCCCGTTAGACACACATTCACTCTGGAGAGATCCGCTTCTGCTCGCATTTCCCTTATGAGTGATGCAGTCTCATCCATAGAGGATATCTATCACCTTGCTGGAAACAATTTTATCTACTTTTGACGTCCAAGTACACCAGTTATAGATAAATTCGAACCAATAAATGCTCGGTAAAATCACACTTCAAATCCCACCGGATACCACAACATTTTAGCGTATTTTCGTAGAAAATGAAGCTATTGCAATGGCTGCAAGAATTTTAAAATCAAAATTTGTGAAAATTTTCTTCGTTGAAATCCGTTTTGAGACATTCTGAAACTAAATATTCATTCTAAATATTCTTTCATAAATATTTATTTATGAAAAAGTGTGCAGTGAAAATTATAACACAAATAAAGAATGGTTTTCGGAAAGCTTACACAATTATTTATATTTCGGCGGTCGCCTTTGTCAAAATGAAGAGTAGTGTGATAACTTCCTATATTACGAGTATATTGCGAATAATTTTTTGCTAAAAATCGCTAAGCACAATTTAAAATCATATTGTAAAAGTATTTTGTAAAAATATTTATTTATTTCCCATCAGTGTGGGAGAAGAAGGTACCTTTTCAATGGAAAAAGAAGAAGAAAAAATTAATTGTTGTAAAATCGAACTGTGTAATTAAGTAGGTGTAACACTCATTATAGGGAGACTATCTCCAACCCTGCACAAAATTTTAATTATGAATGTTCCTCTTTGTCCGTCCAATTAGACAACTCATCGAACTCCAGGGCCGACCGTTGGGTGTTGGTAGGGTCTGGTAATAATGGAGATAATCGCTGTCATTCAGTTCAAATTTCATTGGAGTGAACTAGAAATTAATTTACTCCCTTGGCCAATGGGGTTGTCAGGGTGAGACGGATATAAGTAAAAAGTCTTCTTCGAGTGTTTTTATTGCTAGCTTTCGAACATCAACATGTCATCCTCACGCGTCTTCGTTTCTAAAAATACGTACAATAGGTCGTTACAAACTATGACTAGGAAGATATAGCACTTAGGAACTTGCCTAATATACAGAAATTGATTCCACCATACCTGTCTAGTATTCTCTCACGCTGGGCCTCCGCTCCGCGGCCAGGTACACCAGTCTCCGGGGGGAATGTTTAATTTCTTTGATTTCCATAGGAATCGCTGTCAGTCCGGAGGTTAACCTCTTGGGTTGTCTGTAGAAGGAGTTTAGGGTTGATTAGGCTTATTTTAAGTGATTTATAATTGACTGACGAGATTTGAACACGTGGGGTTTGTTTACCTTGTGTAATGTAGAGAGTTGCGTCGAAATCTGAAGGGTTTTCTGTTGCGGATATAGCTCCGACTTGTCAAGAGATGATGAAATTTTAATATGTATATTTAGCGGATTCGTGGAATTTAATAATTTATGGAGCGGAGATATGAAATGACGAAATTAAATTTGATTTTGCACGGTAACCCTTCCTCCAAGAAGGTCGGGTGGCCTGTGACGTCAAGTGTAACAAGGGGGGAGGTAACATCTATTGTGGTTGTTGCTGACGTTTTCCGGAGGCTGAGTCCTGATCATGGAGCTGAGCCCTGCTACCCACTGGGTGAGATCTAAATTTACGAAATTTTACAAGGTAGGTAATGAGTTGATAATTGGTATTTCAGGTTACATACTTACATAGGCTGATAAGTACAGGCTTCTATGTAGTTACGGTTATTCCTGACGTGAGTATACTAGTTTTGACAAAGTAGTTGGGTACCTAAAGTTTAAATACTAAATTAAATTGTACTAAATTTATTTCTATGTTCGTGGTATTTCCAACAGTACTAAAATGAAAATATAGACGAGTAAAAATAGAGGGTTGTATGCAGTCACAGTTTTTACTTAAACTAATTTTGGTAAAACAAAGGTTGGAATTGGGTGCCTAAAACTTCAATATCTGTTTTTTTATTCATGGTATTTGGGTGTTTTAAAATATAAATGTTTTCATAAATTTGTCTTTTGAAAAGTATAGGTTCTTTGGTTAGGGAGGTAACATTTTGGAAATCTGGAACGTGGCCGTTGCTAATACAGTGGCGGTCTAGCGAGGTTTTCTCTATTTTATTTTGTATGTTATAATTATGCGAATAAATTCTTTTAGATAAATTTTGTAGGCTTTCTCCTATGTACACTTGTGGGCAGTTTTCTGTTTTACATGGAATTTTGTAAACGTTAAATCTGGAGTTCATTAATGGTTCTTGGTCTTTAAGAGGGGGGTAGTGGGTTTTTAGTTTGTTGTTATAAGACCATGAGACCTTGTAATTATCTTTTTTGAATATATTTTGGAATTTATGTGTCCAATCGGAGCGATATGGTAAAGAGACATATTTATAGGGTTCTTTATCTGGTTCGATCGGTTTATACTGGTTTTGAAGGCTTTGTTTTTGGGCGGTTATGTGAGTATTAATTGAATTTTGGCATTCTATAGGTTTTGGTTTTTTAAAATAATGAGTGATGGAATATTTTGGGGGCATGATAGTCTGTGAACTATTATACGAATGAGTTTTATTATTTTTTAAATTGAATTTAACGTGCTTTTCAAAAAATGATGGTAGAAATGGGAAAATTGATGGGTCAAATTGCGGGTGGTCCCCAGCTGCAATTGCTCGAGTTTTTTTATTCTGTTGCTGTTTCCCTAATTTAAAGTAAATGACTTTCTTATCTGCTTTTTTGATTTGGGAGTTGATAAGTAAAGGTGGGTAGTTGTTATTTGCAAAGATGGTTTGCAATTTTGCTTTCACGGAGTTATGGTACTTAGCAGAGGTTAGGCTTAGGGCTGTAGAGGCATAATTATACAATAAGTTTTTCTTAAAATGCGTTGGATGATTAGAGTGATAGTTGATTAGTTTACTGTTAAATGTAGGTTTTGTGTACCATTTGAACATCAGTTTTGAGTCCTGATCTCGAATGATACTTACATTGAGGTAATTTATTTGGTTATTACTTTCTATCTGTTTGGTGAATTGAATAGATTTGTTAAGATTATTGAATTCGTGAAACAGTTGGTCAACCTGGTCAACCGGTACGGCTAGTAGCAAGTCGTCTTCAAATTTAAAAACCCATTTGATCGGGGTTTTTGTTGCATTTACGAGTTGGTCCAGCATCCGGTTTAAAACAAGTTTCCCAACGGTCGAGCTGAGTGAACCTCCCATTATTTGACCATTTTTCTGTTTGTAGAATTTACTATCAAATTGAAAATAGCCAGAGTCACAGCACAGTTTAAAGCCCTCGGTGAAAAGATCTAGGTTCTTAATGGGTGAGTATGTTTTTATTTCGTCCCAGTTTTCCTCGATAGTTCTGACTGCGTCGCTCGTCCGCAGGTTAGGGTAGAGCTCTTTGACATCGAAACTGATCATTGCGTATGTAGGATCGAGTTCTGTGCCTTCTAGGGTGTTTTTAAGCTGTTGGGCGTTTTTCAGGTCGTACGGGTTGTTGGTGACAAATGGTTTTAAGATATTAGCGTACCATTTAGATAGCAGTTGGGACGGTCCATTACAGTTGGCAACGATGGGTCGCATGGTTTGGGGGTCTTTGTGGGTTTTAAGTTTACCGTAAAGGCAAGGGGCTGTGCTGTGGCGGTTGAACAATTTAGATTTTAAAGTTTTATTGAGTATTTTCTTCTCAATAAGTTTATCTGTAAATTTTTCGAATTTTTTATTGATAATGTTGGTAGGATCATTGGAAACTAGTTCAAATTTAGCACTATTGTTTAGGAAGTCTTTAAATTTATCATTATACTGGTCTCTATACATTATTACTGTTTGGCATGCTTTATCGGCTTGTACTGCTACTAGATTAGGATTATTTTTGAAAAATGTTCTCATTTTCTTACTATTATTGGAGGTTTTCCTTTGGATGGCTGACGGTCGCTGTTTTCTGGTTTGATTGATGACGTTTATAGTCTCGTTGCGGATGGCTGTGCGTTCGTTTTCTGTGAAGTCTTCAGAATTCAGCGCAAATTCGATGTCGGTGACCATTTTCATGGTTTCCTTCTCTCTCAACGGTGCTTCGAGGTTGAACTTGTCGTGCTGCATAATAGTGTTGCCGATGTCGTTCGGTATGGTGACGTCTGTGGCGTTGAATAACCACTGGGCTGTGACGTTGAGGTCGGGTGGCGGGGTGGGCTCGATCCCAGTTCTTCGACAAAGGAGTGCGAATTTGTCATCATGCTTTCGGTTAGAGACTTCTATGGATGCAGTGAGAAAGTTTTCGAGGTAGCGGTTGGTGGATCCGCTAATCGTGCTATCAATCTCTTGTTTCTCTCTCAATGTGGCAAGTTCACGTTCCAGGTTACCTGCCGCTTCTGCTACGTGGTCGATCTCGAAATCCAGTACTTGGTAGCAAACCCCCCCCGGAGACTGATGTACCTGGCCGCGGAGCGGAGGCGCAGCGTGAGAGAATACTAGACAGGTATGGTGGAATCAATTTCTGTATATTAGGCAAGTTCCTAAGTGCTATATCTTCCTAGTCATAGTTTGTAACGACCTATTGTACGTATTTTTAGAAACGAAGACGCCTGAGGATGACATGTTGATGTTCGAAAGCTAGCAATAAAAACACTCGAAGAAGACTTTTTACTTATATCCGTCTCACCCTGACAACCCCATTGGCCATAAAAGCCCGACGGATGCCTCAAGAATCAATCAATTATGATTACTGCTCTACCAGGGAGAGCAGGGACGACGCGGAACCGCCCGCCGACTTCAGTACCAACCCACTGACTACCGTACAAACTAAGGTATTTATCAAACTCAAGAACCTCACTAGGAAGTTAGCAAACCTCAAAGCACAAACCAGATTCCTGGACAGATGTAAGAACAACAATCTACTGCCTAAACACCTCCAACACACAAGAAACGCCACCACCAAATTCATACCCCCTACATACAAGAAGTTCACTAAGTTCACCTCCGCACTCGAACGCTTTTGCTACCAAGTACTGGATTTCGAGATCGACCACGTAGCAGAAGCGGCAGGTAACCTGGAACGTGAACTTGCCACATTGAGAGAGAAACAAGAGATTGATAGCACGATTAGCGGATCCACCAACCGCTACCTCGAAAACTTTCTCACTGCATCCATAGAAGTCTCTAACCGAAAGCATGATGACAAATTCGCACTCCTTTGTCGAAGAACTGGGATCGAGCCCACCCCGCCACCCGACCTCAACGTCACAGCCCAGTGGTTATTCAACGCCACAGACGTCACCATACCGAACGACATCGCCAACACTATTATGCAGCACGACAAGTTCAACCTCGAAGCACCGTTGAGAGAGAAGGAAACCATGAAAATGGTCACCGACATCGAATTTGCGCTGAATTCTGAAGACTTCACAGAAAACGAACGCACAGCCATCCGCAACGAGACTATAAACGTCATCAATCAAACCAGAAAACAGCGACCGTCAGCCATCCAAAGGAAAACCTCCAATAATAGTAAGAAAATGAGAACATTTTTCAAAAATAATCCTAATCTAGTAGCAGTACAAGCCGATAAAGCATGCCAAACAGTAATAATGTATAGAGACCAGTATAATGATAAATTTAAAGACTTCCTAAACAATAGTGCTAAATTTGAACTAGTTTCCAATGATCCTACCAACATTATCAATAAAAAATTCGAAAAATTTACAGATAAACTTATTGAGAAGAAAATACTCAATAAAACTTTAAAATCTAAATTGTTCAACCGCCACAGCACAGCCCCTTGCCTTTACGGTAAACTTAAAACCCACAAAGACCCCCAAACCATGCGACCCATCGTTGCCAACTGTAATGGACCGTCCCAACTGCTATCTAAATGGTACGCTAATATCTTAAAACCATTTGTCACCAACAACCCGTACGACCTGAAAAACGCCCAACAGCTTAAAAACACCCTAGAAGGCACAGAACTCGATCCTACATACGCAATGATCAGTTTCGATGTCAAAGAGCTCTACCCTAACCTGCGGACGAGCGACGCAGTCAGAACTATCGAGGAAAACTGGGACGAAATAAAAACATACTCACCCATTAAGAACCTAGATCTTTTCACCGAGGGCTTTAAACTGTGCTGTGACTCTGGCTATTTTCAATTTGATAGTAAATTCTACAAACAGAAAAATGGTCAAATAATGGGAGGTTCACTCAGCTCGACCGTTGGGAAACTTGTTTTAAACCGGATGCTGGACCAACTCGTAAATGCAACAAAAACCCCGATCAAATGGGTTTTTAAATTTGAAGACGACTTGCTACTAGCCGTACCGGTTGACCAGGTTGACCAACTGTTTCACGAATTCAATAATCTTAACAAATCTATTCAATTCACCAAACAGATAGAAAGTAATAACCAAATAAATTACCTCAATGTAAGTATCATTCGAGATCAGGACTCAAAACTGATGTTCAAATGGTACACAAAACCTACATTTAACAGTAAACTAATCAACTATCACTCTAATCATCCAACGCATTTTAAGAAAAACTTATTGTATAATTATGCCTCTACAGCCCTAAGCCTAACCTCTGCTAAGTACCATAACTCCGTGAAAGCAAAATTGCAAACCATCTTTGCAAATAACAACTACCCACCTTTACTTATCAACTCCCAAATCAAAAAAGCAGATAAGAAAGTCATTTACTTTAAATTAGGGAAACAGCAACAGAATAAAAAAACTCGAGCAATTGCAGCTGGGGACCACCCGCAATTTGACCCATCAATTTTCCCATTTCTACCATCATTTTTTGAAAAGCACGTTAAATTCAATTTAAAAAATAATAAAACTCATTCGTATAATAGTTCACAGACTATCATGCCCCCAAAATATTCCATCACTCATTATTTTAAAAAACCAAAACCTATAGAATGCCAAAATTCAATTAATACTCACATAACCGCCCAAAAACAAAGCCTTCAAAACCAGTATAAACCGATCGAACCAGATAAAGAACCCTATAAATATGTCTCTTTACCATATCGCTCCGATTGGACACATAAATTCCAAAATATATTCAAAAAAGATAATTACAAGGTCTCATGGTCTTATAACAACAAACTAAAAACCCACTACCCCCCTCTTAAAGACCAAGAACCATTAATGAACTCCAGATTTAACGTTTACAAAATTCCATGTAAAACAGAAAACTGCCCACAAGTGTACATAGGAGAAAGCCTACAAAATTTATCTAAAAGAATTTATTCGCATAATTATAACATACAAAATAAAATAGAGAAAACCTCGCTAGACCGCCACTGTATTAGCAACGGCCACGTTCCAGATTTCCAAAATGTTACCTCCCTAACCAAAGAACCTATACTTTTCAAAAGACAAATTTATGAAAACATTTATATTTTAAAACACCCAAATACCATGAATAAAAAAACAGATATTGAAGTTTTAGGCACCCAATTCCAACCTTTGTTTTACCAAAATTAGTTTAAGTAAAAACTGTGACTGCATACAACCCTCTATTTTTACTCGTCTATATTTTCATTTTAGTACTGTTGGAAATACCACGAACATAGAAATAAATTTAGTACAATTTAATTTAGTATTTAAACTTTAGGTACCCAACTACTTTGTCAAAACTAGTATACTCACGTCAGGAATAACCGTAACTACATAGAAGCCTGTACTTATCAGCCTATGTAAGTATGTAACCTGAAATACCAATTATCAACTCATTACCTACCTTGTAAAATTTCGTAAATTTAGATCTCACCCAGTAGGTAGCAGGGACCAGCTCCGCCTCAGCTCCATGATCAGGACTCAGCCTCCGGAATACGTCAGCAACAACCACAATAGATGTTACCTCCCCCCTTGTTACACTTGACGTCACAGGCCACCCGACCTTCTTGGAGGAAGGGTTACCGTGCAAAATCAAATTTAATTTCGTCATTTCATATCTCCGCTCCATAAATTATTAAATTCCACGAATCCGCTAAATATACATATTAAAATTTCATCATCTCTTGACAAGTCGGAGCTATATCCGCAACAGAAAACCCTTCAGATTTCGACGCAACTCTCTACATTACACAAGGTAAACAAACCCCACGTGTTCAAATCTCGTCAGTCAATTATAAATCACTTAAAATAAGCCTAATCAACCCTAAACTCCTTCTACAGACAACCCAAGAGGTTAACCTCCGGACTGACAGCGATTCCTATGGAAATCAAAGAAATTAAACATCCCCCCCGGAGACTGATGTACCTGGCCGCGGAGCGGAGGCGCAGCGTGAGAGAATACTAGACAGGTATGGTGGAATCAATTTCTGTATATTAGGCAAGTTCCTAAGTGCTATATCTTCCTAGTCATAGTTTGTAACGACCTATTGTACGTATTTTTAGAAACGAAGACGCCTGAGGATGACATGTTGATGTTCGAAAGCTAGCAATAAAAACACTCGAAGAAGACTTTTTACTTATATCCGTCTCACCCTGACAACCCCATTGGCCATAAAAGCCCGACGGATGCCTCAAGAATCAATCAATTTACCTCCGTGGGAATACCGAAGCTCCTAGCTGCTATTTAAATCGAATATTCAACACCGTATCACATTCTGTATCTTCTGGTCGAGCCTATGTGTTACATTAGCAATGGCCAAAATTATTAATTTGAAAATAAATGAAACATCAATATGAAAATGTATGACGACATATCATAATTGACCATCTTCAAATAGCGGACAAATTTCAAAAATGGAAGATGGCAGTAAGGAACAACGGACTTCTACAATGCCATCATCCAATTTTTACTGCCTGGTCAACGCGTTTTCATGGTCCCTGGCGCGGGTCGGGCGCGGTTATGACGCCGGATCGATGTAGAAATATCTTAAATTCACTATAATAAACTAGAGGGAGCGAAAATACGGATTTGCAAAAGTAAAATATCACAATTTGCCATATTACCATAAATATATTTCAATATATATTTTTAGAACTGCTAAATTCATCAGCAGATTCACTTCCAACAAATTTATGTTGAAACTCCTTCACCTATTACTAACGAAAGTTGAAGCTCCGATGAATAGGAGGCACCACGTTGAGCTTTTATTATTTTACAACGTATTGGTTGCACGTGGAAATCAATAGAAAAGAGCGCTAGTGTCACGTATTTCCTAGTTTTAACAGCGTCATTTGGTCGTGTTGGAAATCGTTAATAGAAATATATGCATTCATGTTTCTGCCGAACGAAAATTTTGTTTATTGTCCGATCAAATTAGTTTAGGAATGTAGCCAGGTGCGTAAGGAGGGGGAGATTAGTAGCTTTAGATGTGAAAATTTTTCACATAAATCAAGAGCTTTCCAACGAGTGGTGAACGATTTCTGTGCGATGAAAATTGCGGTACTTACATGTTCCTACCAACGGGTTGATTGTTGGTGAAAATCGACCGAAATAGAAACGAAGCATTTTTTTCGCGTTACATTTTCACAGATACTTAGGCAAAGTAAAAAAATTTAAAAAAATTCAAAAAACTTCCTAACGAAAATTTAAAAAAACCAACAAAAAGTTCTCCGTCCGCCGTAGTTCGTTGACGGACTCTGAGACTGGTTTCTTTTCTAATCGACCGAATAAAATGCGTTAGGTCAGTGTTTCTTAAACTTTTTTTTATTTATGTACCCTCTTAGCAGAAACGAGAATGGCCATGTACCCCTTACAGTACTACGCCCATTATTCCTAAAAAATTGTTAAAACACATATTACTGAATTCATAATAAAATTCAAAAAAGCATCATGATTTCCAGAACGTTGGGATTATTCTTAATAAATTACTACATTTTATATTTATGAACTGCATATGAACACAAATTTATGAACACATTCATGACAATCTATTTGGAGCTGCATGCGGCACCAAAAGTTCTAATTGGGGTTTTAACCCAGATAACCCTGAATATTTTTTTTGAAAAATTTTCAATTTTTTTTAGTAATTCTGTGTATTGGAGGTTGTCTGAATACGAATTGGGAGAATTAAGAATTTTCCCGCTTCCAATGACGTCATAAATGAGCATCCTTCCAGAAGGACGTCAGTGGAATATGCAAGCAACGTCGCTCACATATTCCTACGTTTCTACTAACAAATCAGACTCATTGATCGAGAAACAAAAAATTTTATTTGATCAAAACTGAATATAAACTGAAGTATAACATACCTTCTCCTGATAAATCATTAAAAAAAAAAATACATGGTTTCATTTAGTGTGAAATGAAAGGAAACACGAAGTGTGTAGGGGTACGTTGCATTTCAAGCAAATGGTTGTTGCCTTCTTCGTGCATAGTCTGCAGTGCAGCTGTTTCTTTTTACCGGTCCTCTCATTTACCTCCGTGTCACCAACGTAGTGTTCAATTTTATCGAACCTAAAAGAAAATAACAAACATTTGAACTTGATTGGAAGGCATGGAAAAATAAGAACATCACATTTTTGAATATATTTTTACTCACCGACTGTCAATTTTTGCTATTTTTGATGGTCGTCCTTTTGATGTAACAAGTTTTTTATTCGACTCCAAAATAGCTGTAGCTACTCTCCTGCGGAATGCTAAATGATCGAGTGAGCCTCCATCGTTTCTGTACAATTGCCACGCATTCTGTTCAGCAACATCAATCATATGTGCAATAATAGGGAAGTACCACTTTTTCCCTCTGATGGATACTCTGTAAAGTGATATATTTTGATCTGCACGATCGATGCCTCCCATCCGTTTATTGTAATTGAATACAACGTCTGGTTGTTCAATACAGATTTTCTTCTTTTTTTCCTGGGAATATCTGGACACATTGTGTATGGGATGAATGCTCTCAAAGTTTGTACCGAATGACACAACATTGTTATCATTCCAAGACAAAATCATTATGTTGTTTATGGAATCACTGCAGAAAACGTACTTTCCTCTATCTGATTTCTTCAATTCATCGGTGTTGCGAAGAGGACAAGCTTTATCAAGT
This sequence comes from Adelphocoris suturalis, assembly GCA_030762985.1. Taxonomy (NCBI): domain Eukaryota; kingdom Metazoa; phylum Arthropoda; class Insecta; order Hemiptera; family Miridae; genus Adelphocoris; species Adelphocoris suturalis. The sequence goes on along the minus strand of CM061040.1, from coordinate 173,727,674 downwards.
CGATTGGCACGAATCGTACCAGTACCACAAATTCCCCGTTCCTCGTGAAGCTTTTTCAATAAATCGCAGGTTGTAAAAAAATTATCGAAGTAAAGTCTGTACGGGAAATCTCCCACAAGTGTATCTGCATACGTCATGATTACCCCATACCCTAATCCATTTGAACTGTACTTCTCTGGTAACGTACCAGCACCTTGGTATGGTTCCAACCACAATAAATAGCCTGACGACGGTCCACCACACCAACACTTGTAACCATACCTAATGGGCTTTCCCCTTATGAACTGTTTGGTTCCATGGTGTCCAAAATAAGGAACCATACTCTCGTCCACTGAATGATCTTGAGTGTGGGGCGTGAAAACACGGCAATTTTCATTTATCAAATTCAAGAGAGGTCTAACCTTGGAGAAACGGTCATTGTTATCCAACTTGTCATTTTCGCACACGTGTATGTTACTCATAATATACTGGAATCGGTCTCTCGATATAGCATTTGCAATCAGAGGATTGTGGGTATCTTCGGATTGTTCCCAATACATAGTCTTGCGAGGAACTACGTTGTAACCACTGACTAGCAAGACACCAACAAAGGATTTTATTTCGTCCAATGAGATATCACCTGATCTATTTCTTTGTTGTGCATACCTATTTGTACAGGTAAAAAATAGATCATAGACCTTATCATCAAAAAACAATTCGAAATATTCAAGGGGCGTTAGATTTTGTTTGGGACCATCCATTGGAGGCCATTCCCTCAAATTAGCTGGGAGGAGTTGGTTTTTCGTCCACTTGTAGGATATTTTAGGCTGTTTCTTGGTGGTTTTGGTTTTTGTCAACCGTTTTTTCTTAGCCGTATTTTCTGTTGATGTGGAAGGTCGAGGATCATCAACTGTCTCAACATCACTGTCGTCATTCGTGGAAGGAATATTGTTTAGAAAAGCAGGAGCAAGAAGCTGACTGCGGGGCAAATTATCAATAATGGGACTCTGCTCATCTCCAGAATCTTCATCTGTAAGGTCTTGAGTGGCATTGGTTGGGGGTAACAAAGTTATGTCAACTCCGTGACCTATGGCATCATCATTTCCCTCCAAAAAATCCAAAATCTGGTGTAAAGGAAGAAGCTTCCTGGAAAAGAATCGAGAACTTCAATAAAAACCTAGCTCGTAAGGAATGTTATGGGTAGGTATGATGTTGGTCACGTATTCTACTGACGTCCTTCCAGAAGGATCGCCGTAAAACATGGTAGTAGTGATTATGAAAATTACAAAATCTAAACTAAACCATACGGAATCCTTAGTAGAGAGTTGAGGCAATAGGATAACGATGAAAGATTTGAAAGAAAATGAATAGGTACTTACCCATCAACGATGAAATCAGGGTGATAGCTCATGATCCAAGCACTCGAAAGACCGAAACGCACCGTTCACTAATCGAACATAGACTGAAGGAAAAATCAGCCCCCACCCACCAAGTAGGATGTAAAGAATGGGAGGGAACCATACTCGATCACACGAACATGTTAGAACAGGAGCGGATTATCAAAACCTCGAACAGAGTCCATCATCCTTCCAGAAGGACGTCAGGGCTATCTGGGTTAATGAGGGTTCAGTTTTGACGTTTTCTGCCTCACTGGAAGAAGACTTTACAAAAAAGTCATGTTATAATTTAAACTGTCCGAATAAAGGAAAGACTGGAAGACCACACTTCGTTTGAAACACTGCTGGAGGAATCTTCAACCACCGACACATATCAGTGAACAACTTGAACGAGAAGAAAAGACACAATAAACAATAGAATGGGAATCCAAAACCTGTCGTGCCTAACCTTTGCCCGACGAATCTGTGGACGCATGACGAAGGTTCATTCTGTGAAGCGCACTTTCCCCGAAGAATGTGTAACCCTGACGGAAACTGCATGAACTCGAGCACAAGCGTTAGGGTATGGTACTACCAACGAACTCTATTGGAATCATCTTGAAACATAGACAAAAATTCATTAACAGAATGAGTTGTTTTTGGTTAATTGTTGATGGGCTGAAAACCTCTTCGTCTACATCTCGGCCTTCGTAAACATCCATGACGGACGCATTTTATGTTATTTCCTATGTATTCTTTTATTATTATTTTATTTTGTGTTTCTTCGATGCGTTGTAGATTTAAAACCCCGCAATTCACAGAGCTTCTCATGTACCCCCTGGACGTTTTCCATGTACCCCACTTTAGGAAACACTGCATTAGGTACCTAATTATAATTAAGGATTTTATGTGCAAGAAACAAAATCAATATGATGTTTACGCAACTCCTCCACGCGGCGCGGCGAGTGGATGAATGTTGTCACAACTCATGAAATTGTGGGGTTCTGGCACTATAATCTCATTTGTATGGTGCGAAGCTCCGAGGTTCGGTAATATATCATATAATGTGTGGTTTAATATTGTTGACCATTGATCTGCCTATAAAGGCTGTCCTAATAGAGAAACAACAAACCTTTGTTTAATAAATTGCTGTTTTTTCCCCCCAAAGACAGAGGGTACATATGTACCTACTTAATTTAATGGTGTCTAAACGGACACTGGTGGCACGATTCTAAGGGGAACCATGTTGCCATCAGTGACTAAACGGAGCGCCATCATGGACTCCAAGGGCAGACCGGAAGGGAAAAGAACGATGGGTACAGAGATGACCACTTTTTAGCCCCCAAAGCGGATAAAACAACTAGAAAATAAAATAATACAGCTAAGACTAGATGTAGAATAGGCTTATAACTAAATACATTTTCAATTATTTTCCCAGAAGGCATAATTTTGATGTTCTAAAATACCACGCAAGTTGATTAAATATCGGGGAAAAGTGTGGAGCTTCGCATCACACGTTTTACCATCCGATTTCGGGTACTTGTTGAGAATTAATACCAGAACTAGAGTTAGTTCTGAGGGGGGGAGCTCAACTCTCTTTCCGTTTCTCTTTGTGACCCGTCCGAAGCGGATTTCTCAGCCCTTTTGTCACAGGCGGGCTGATGAAAGGGTTCCCAGACCCTCCCCGCCATCTTTCCCACACCAGCTACCCCTTGTTCACTCCTGGAACCCTCGCCTCACTCCCGTCTCTCACCCTTTCGGATCCATCATTCTCTCGTCTTATCCGAATTTCCCTGGCACCCTCTTCCGTACCGTTTCCCGGACGTCTCCCTCCCTCACCACTGAATGTCCGGGGTTATTAATTTAGTTGTCACTAATGATTCGGAAGTTCCCAGCAGCTGCCCTCAGGGGCTTAACTGAGTCTGGACTACATCAATGAGTGACAATGAGTGTTCCTAGGAGTGCTGATGGTTATCATTATCTTGTGTACTTCATACTTGATGTTGGCAAAATTGCTCCACAACACTACCGAATATATTAAACATTTTCTAAAAAACCTCTGCCAAGCTGGGTGGACAGTATAGCTTCCTCACTTGTAGTAACACGGACATACAGATACAGAGCTGGAAAACAAACGAGTCAAAATGATTAAATTCAAATGTATACACAAGCTAATGTGTAAAATGGGCTATTATTCACGTTTGTGCATGCGCTCACCTCACCATCAATCCAAGTGGTAAGCATGGGACCAGTAAAAAAGGTGACTGCCACAATCCCTGACAACTTCATCAAAATCATAACAACCATTTTTGGGTTTGCGCATGGTAATTACTACTACAACAAAATACAACGACATTAGTGAGATGCCTTCGCGAATCTTGACCCCACCCTCCCTCCTCCCACAAGTTATACGAATTCAAAACAATATAATAAAATAAATTCAAAAAATAACAACAATATAATAAATTCACGTCTGTGGATGAGCACACGTTACCATTGATCCAATGCAATTATTAGGGGGGTAATCTAAGAACTGACACCCACAACCCCCGAAAATTTCATCAAATTAATAAGGTCGACTAGTCGCGAAGCTTCACTCTGGCAACCAAAATTAGTTTTGCGCATTTGAAATAGTTATTTTATTACTCAACCAATCACTATCATAATTTGCGATAAAGTTCATTGGGCATTAATCTGAAACATGTACCCAGCAACCCCCCAAGTTTGCACAAAAATCGGACCTGGGGGAGCAGGTGTTGTTATGTCAACATCACCTGACCTCCCAACTAGAGGGTGCACCTTCAGGATAAATAACCGCAGAAGGTCGGCTACCTACCTACTTACCTCATACCTTCTCCCCTTGGACCAATGGGACTCCGCGTACTGAGTAACTATTTCCTACCTATACTTCAACCGATAGGACGAAAGTAGTACCAGGCTGAATTATCCTACTAATAGCCGCTCCGGCTCGCTTCGCTCGCCTCCATGTCCAGCCGGGGGACAAGCCCCCCGGAACCCCATTAAGTTGCTCGCTTCGCTCGCAAGGTGTGGCTGTGTACATGCGATGTATTACAACTACAACATGTAGGGGATGTTGCTCGCTTCGCTCGCAAACGGTAGATCCCAAAGGGTAGGTTTAAAGTCTGAAGGGGGTGCTGCTCGCTTCGCTCGCCTGAGGAAGTTATACTGCCCACCCAACACGGTTTTCTTCTGTTGGAAATAAATTAAATCTTATAAAACTACGTGGAACCACGAAAAGTTTATTAGGGAATTTTGCTCGCTTCGCTCGCAAGGTATTGCTGTATATGTGTAGGAAAAAACCCGTCTTTCTTCTGTTGAAATGTCTTTCGAACGGAAAAGTTCCATCCTTCAAGACTCATGTGCGTATGCCTGCTCGCAACATTGTGAAACAGCGGCGGGGCCGATAACTTGTCATTTTAATCGCTTCGCCTCCCTTCCCCTCGCATTTTGACCAACTTCCCGTCATTTTTTTCGATATCAGATTTCGGATTCAGATTCGGTGGAATCAAACCCGTATTTCGTCCGCGAACACCGTCCCGTCAAACGCACCTTTATGGAGTATATTTTAATGGGGAAAAAACCAAGTTTTTCGTCGGGATTTTCGAGAAAACGGGTCTGTATACGCTTTCATTTTTTGACGCACGATACTTTTTTTGCGATCCGATCTCGCTTCGTCCTCGTAGAAAAACCTACGAAACCGGTATTTATCCGGAATTTATCCTCTTTTTATTATTACTTTTTAAAATTTATCCTCTTATACGGCCGTTAAGAGGGGTAGGGGAAGCGGGGAAGTGGAAAAAGCGCACATTAAACCGAGCTCCCCCCCCCCCCCTCCCGCCATACAGCCCTTGGTTCGAGTGGGATTAGAAAATTTATAATCGCTGATACACCCATTCGGAAAATCCCGAAAAGATTCCCCACTCATAGACTCCCGCCACTCAGCCGTTTGGTCGTGCATAGACACGACAAACAGACAGACAAACAGACGGAGTTTCATTGTTTTATAAATAATAGGGAAGAGACAGAGATTACCCAAATTGACTCAACTTATCTTGGGTACCTTCCATTCCCCTTCCAAGGGGACGAAAGTATTGGGTTGGACTCACTGAATTTGAGGCAGCAGGTATGCAGTGATTGGTGGAAACCCGTTTCAAAGGCGGTAGGTAGACGTTCTAATACCGCCGTAGAGAAAAGCAATCAAGTCTTGTTTGTTTTATTCTGTAGCCGTAGTCAAATCAGCAGTCGATCTGATGAGGTGAAGATAAATTCGACGAGTAAATAGGTTGTTGCAGAAGCCTTTGTATGTTGCTTGATTGCAAGAATTCAAATGCCGGACACATACGTACCATCTCATCGTTGAAATGTCAGAACAGAGAGCTTCGACAATTGGGCTGAAGCAGGATCTATATCGAGGGAACCATTCTGCAGCCTGAGCTATGATGGAGAACTTCTCTCTTTAGGCATGTGTTGAAATATGAAAAGAAGTCTTTATGGAATAAATAGTTAAAATTACAAGGTAAGGACCACATTCTACGCATGATTTCAGGTTTTATGTAGGCATATGAATATACAAAGGTAAACAAATACGTGTATGTACTCATATTTTGTGTAAATCATAAAAACTATTTATTACATGATAATTTATTTTCAAAATAGACACAGGTTGGATATTACGAAAAGTATATGATCAGAACATGGCGCATAGTGCCTCCCAAAACGGTTCACACCTTTACAGTTCCAGTAACCCCCAATCTTACGCTTTACAGTAAATGTCCAACAAAAAAAGTCATTGAGGGAAGAATTCCACCTCAGAGCGACACAGCTGATCAGTGCGTTTCCGTACCTTTTGATTGTTTTCGAGATATCCCAAAGGAGATGCATCTAAACTAAATTATAGCACCGTGAGTCGATAAGGGAAGAAATTAGCCTCAGGGGTTCCGAAGCTGATATGATTCCTACCATACTTTGTAATTGTATTCCAGATATCCGAAAAGGAGCTACATTTTTCAGGTTTCAGGATCATAAATCGATAATTTTTAAGTTAGTAGGTAGGTTTCCAACTCCATGGTGGAATATAGTCAATTCATATGGAGGTAACGTAAACGTTGAAATCGGTCATTTAGGAAACGGGAAAATGATGCTTGAATTAATTTACGTTAGCGGATACGCAGAATGGAGTAATAATTTGAGTAGAATGAAATCGGTAGAGAACAATCTTCAGCCTAACCCGCACAGTCCCAGATAATGTCATCAAATCAAATGAAAACCGGAAGATAACCTTTTTCCTGGGATTACACTTTCGGGCATGCGCCGGAAATACTAATGATGAAATTAATACGGAATAATTAAATTGCCGTCCTCCAACTATGCACCAAATTTGAGCAAAATTGGACGACTAGGTCGTAAAAAATTATGCTTAGTGAAATTTACGTATGCGCATGCGAAGAATGATGTAATGATTTGAGAAGTATGAAATTTACAGGGGACGATTCACATCCTAACTCGCAAATTCCCTGAAAATTTCATCAGAATCGGATGTACACTGTTGAAATTAGGTTCGTTAATAGGAAAACTCATTCGCGCATGCGCGGTAGCTACTAATGGAAAGATTATGTTGCTATTGCTAGGTAATGCTCAAATTAATTTCTTCCACCTATCCTCCACATTTAAGCGAGATCGGACGACGGGGCGTGGGAAAATGATGTTTGGTAGAATTTACGCTTGCGCATACGCTGAGTGAAGTACGTATTGATTTGGGAACAACAAGAACAAAAACGTTTCTTGAATATCGGTTGGAAATAGTGGAAATTAAGCTTGTTACAAGGATTTGCAGATACACGACGGACACTCACACAAAAACACAGAAAAACATGGCACGAAAGTGGTTCAGAATGATCTAAAACGTAAAAAACTAAAGATTCAGAATCTCGTAAACGAGTTCCACTATCTGCTTTACAAGCAAATGCCATGTTTACATGGATATGTCTTTGATTGGGGATTTCATAACGGTTGTCATAACTTTGTACTGTAGGCGACGAAATGCAGGATAAAGAATTTATTTTATTATTCTTGAAGGCATAAAAAGCATACTATACATACTATTATGTTAACTATTATAGTTATAAATACTATTAAAGTTACATACTATTAAAGTTAGACGCTATCATTTTTATGTTCATGATAGCCACTATAATGAGTTGTTGTTAACTGTCGACTGTTGTCAAAGAGATGAAAATGTTTCCTAGATTGGAGTAAATGAAATAAAATGGAGACAATTTATTGTTTATAAACTATAAACAATAAAAAACCTGGACTATAGTCCAATGTTGTACGTGAACATCATTAGAAATTGTGACATCAACTTTTGCGTGACGGAAATTTTTGGTTGTCCCCTCGTATCCATGTCAAAACGAGTGGGAATTTTACCACTGCCACGTAGAATATGATGGTGACGTCAAAATTGTCGAAAGATGCTGTATTCATGGAGAAATCAGCGAGAATAGTTATAAGGGAAATAACGAAAAAATCCATTCATCGCTGTTTTTTTTTTTTTTTTTCCCCTTTTTTTCGCCTTAGGCTACGGTTATATCTCAGCCTACTTCGGCTGATTTTCGAGCACTGCCGAATCGGGCGTCAACGGCCGAAGACGGCGAAGGTAATCATCTAAAATAACCTCCTTCCATGGACTCGAATAACATCCTAGGGATAATTTCCTCCTTCCATGGATTTAGTGTTACAACTAGATCCGTTAAGGACTTGACGTGACTTTAAGGTGCGGTAATGTTTCTTGTTACCGCACGCCGTATTGAGACCGACGGATCTACTAGGAACTCTCTAACTAGGACCGACCCACTCGCCCGAACTCCACCGTCTTCGAAACGGAAGAGTATGAAAGCTCTAATCTGTTGGGAAACGGTCAAAGTTGAGTTGCAAAAGCGCGAAAAAAAAGCGTGAATTATCGGCAGGATGTCAGTTGCATAAACGCTACACTTGGCGGCATTTTTCGGACTAAAAAAATTTTTTTAATAAGGGATTGATTACTTGATGTTACGTACTTTTGAGATGCGAGCTTGCGAGTATTCGGACCACCAAACTATACACATCATTCTGATCTATTTTATCACAGTGGATGTAAAAATGATTGGGGATCATCAATCCCATCAGAAAAGACCCCGGAAGGATACTCTTTAAAAAACATTAAATATTAATCTGGATATGGCTTGTGAGACCGACTTGACTTGTCCTTTTTTGTCAAATAAAAAACATTAGTAAGATTCTCGTAATCATTTTATCCCTAGAACTGCAAGCAGATTTTCGCGCTTTCGCACCTTATTTTTCGTGCTTCTGTACTATCCATGTTCCCCGGAAATTAGCGCTTTCGTACTCGTCCTTCAGCTGATTAGCGCTACACCTTATATCATTGCGGAATACTTCCTCAAAAAGCTATAATAAAAAGTTAATTTCCAGGATATTATGGTGTGAAAAGGGTGAGATTATGAAAATCGGTTTTATGCATTACCTACTTGCATCGTAAAAATACCAGGTAGGTAGTTACCTAAATTTATTACCTACTTCCAATAGCTAACATACTTAATATACTTATTTTTAGTGAATGTTTGAATAAAATTAAACTATTGCTATGGCTTCTAAATTTAAAAAAATAGAACTTTCCAAAATGTTCTTCATGAAAATTTGCTACCTATATTATGAGGCAAAATCCTTTTTAAATTGCATCTTATTTATCGCTTTGAATATATTCATTATTTAAATACATTCATATTTAATATTCATACGATTATATGAATATTAGATGTCTTTCCAGACCATAAAGCTAGCTATCTTTACGAATGAGATGAAAAATTGGATCTTTCGTTAAAAAAGGGAAAAAAGCGTTCTAGTACATAGGCTGAGTTCATTTTATTGCACTTTTTGTACAATAAATTGCTTACACTTCCAAAAAACAACAAGAAAAATTACAAAAACGGCTAGAAATCGTTTAACATATATATTTTATTACAGAATATTAGGTAAGTACCATTAAAATTTATACGAACATTCAGACATTTCTCTGATTTCGGATGAATAGTTTCCAGAAAGTACATAACTACCAACTTCATTTGAAATAATTCATCAAATCTTCTAGGTTGTTGTCCAAGGAATTGTGGAAACGATGTGGGTATGGTATTCACCGTATAAGTACGTTCCCTTTATGACAGGAAATATCATTCAGCCATTCATCACGGCCACTAAATAAAAGAGTTTTCATCAAAATACTAAAAACTTCAACGTCTTCCATCACGTAGGGGTACGGAAATTAGCTCCCAACTGGTTAAAAAGTTCGTGATTCGGGTCCAGTGTAACCACCCTAGTCGGTCGAATCGGGCGACCTCAGTTTGGGCGTTAACGGCAAAACAGAAAGTTGGCTCCAATGTAATCGTAGCCTTAGACCCTGTAAATGTTGACGGTTTTTGCTCGTGTTGATTTTAAAAAAGGTGATGGAATTCCAATTTGATCCCATTCGAGTTTTGAGGCATGAAGTTGTACTTTCCGATTATAGTGAATGAAAATGTAGATGAAAACGTTCGTTTTTGGGCTAGCGCTCTTCCAATTCCTTCGAAACGTAGGTACTCTGAAGTTTGTATAAGAACCTCTTGAGTCTTGCGATTGAAAGACACTTCCAACAGAAAAATAGACGGCGAAACAAACATGTACAAAAATTTAACATCCGATATTTCTGTTAATACTGAAATGTTCTTAAAACTAAACTTCGTCTTTTCACATTATCTTTATTGGATAGCCCTCCTACGCCCTTCTTTATTAAACCTAATACACATTTCGTGGTTCCACATACAAAACGTAGCAAATTATTAAATTATTAGACAGCAATTTATTATTATAGTTTTCCCCCTTTTATAAGATTTTTTATTGATTTATTTATTTTTTTTTTTTTATAAGGGATTATAAGCAATATCCGAAATTGCCACCCCAACCCGAACCATGGGCTGTAGGTCTCGATGGTATGGGGACTATATCCCATCGCATTTACATATCCCACACCGAGCGAAGCGACCAATATCCCCTACACATTTCAAATCACCTGCTTTATCCACCCTTAGTGATCTACCGTTTCCAATCAATCAATTACGGATAAGAATGATACGGTGGTGTGAATGAATTTCACATTGAAAACTAGATTAAAAAAAAAAAAAAAAAAAAATACCGAATATAATTATTGCAGAAAATCAATATTTACAATGTTCATTCACGATGTTGTTTGAAAAATCTACCATTTACAATATTAATGTGTACAATATTTTCGAGGCGAAATTTTGCACTCTTTCTCTGATGACTAACGCCACATACACGAATAATTTAATCGATCTTAGACTTATCTTAGTTGCTCAAGACATCAATAAAGGCGTCTTCATATCGTACAGAATGAAGGTGGGCACTGAGCACCCTGCCGGATCTACAAAGGTGCACTAGCACGGAGATGTCATGTGGCTAGACTACTACATTAATTATAATTTATGTATGTGTGTGGTATGAGTGATAACGACACTATACTAGCACCAGCTGCTGCATGCAATCGTAATTGTTGTATCATCTGGTAAAATTCGTCTCACTCACCCACGGCGATTTTGAGTTTGCCACAGCTTTCGAATGACAGAAAAAATACAACACCAGCATGTCTTCGATAAATATCTACTTCTAGATAAGTACTTAGATACATTAAATTCTGAGTACATGTTCTCATAACAAAATTTTGAAATAAAAAAGGCACCAAAATCTCATTTTATTATGTAGGGACACCTATCCATTTTATTAAGTATATGCACACCTATAAAATATTTATTACGCTTCAAAACACGTTGTTATATGTCCGAAATTCATCTATTGTTCATATTTTACTCGGTGTAACATTATGACGCAGATAAACTATGATCACTCGCTATTGTCACATTATACACAATGTATTACAGTGTGAAAAAGTTATTTTATTTATTAGTTATTTTATTTATTTTAATGATTTATTAATTATTTTAATAAATTATTTATTCATTTATTTTTTAATGATAGAACAGGTAAAATCCATTCATTCCGGAACATTTTCAATTACTTCAACGGAAAAGGAGGTCCATTGTTTCAACGACTAGGGACTTGTAATTCTTTTGGTTAGTATAGCCGATTTTTGCATAATATATCAACGTTTAACTAAGAAACTCTCCATAAGGTTCTATGTTGAATCTCGGCTTTTAACAAAAATAGCATAGTCAAGCAAGTTCTGCTCGCATCTGCTCGCAAGTAGAGAAACATTCCATTATATATATATTAGTTGTTATAGGTAATTGCAACGACGCCGACGGAGCAGTGGAAGAAGTAGCTGAGCAAAAATCAAGAATTAAGGGAAGCTGCCTTGTTGAAATTACTTCTAGGTTCGAACTGTAGCAATCACAGCGAACAAAACCTACCACTCCAACGCCGCAGTTTTTCTAGAACTGACTCGTAGGTGCTGCCACAGGAAAACGAAATCCCCTTCGATCCTTTGTGGAGGCGAGATCCACTCTCATGTGGGCAGCCCTCGAGTGATTGATGGGTCAAGAGTTTTCTATAAGCCCCTCTGACTAGTCCTATGGGCTAAAACCCTTCTTTGACATTTCAACCGACCCGAGCCAACTTCCTCCATAATATTTTTCTCTTTCTGAAAAATTTTCATTTTTCACATCAATTTTATACAGTGTATTCACGCACGAATCTTGAAAATAAACGCATTTTCATGGATTTGTTGGACAATTATTGCAAACTATAGCGGGTAGCAAATTATGAAGCTGTAAACGTGACAGTTAAACAATCATGATTTTTCAGAAGAGCAAAAACCATAACCACCTCCAGTATTAACTTGACTAACTCTTTCTGACCCTAATCGCTTTGAAATTTTTTTTTCTTCGCGTAAAAGTACTATTCAAAATAAAAACAACCATAAACGTTAAATACGTTTATCATTTTCAATAATTAACCTTTGTAATCGGTAATGAAATGAAAATTCGCTTAAATCCTTTAAATGTTATATTGGTTTACGTTTTAGTTTTATGATGCATTAAATAGAAACACTGCAAATCACACACACACACTTTTTTTTAATTTAATTTAATTTAATTTTTTTACAAATCTTCCCTCAAAGGGGGTTTACCGTTAAATTAAAAAAATAAATAAATAGATAAAATAAAGTGGGGAGGACGCCCAGGTTTACCCGACGCCGTCTCTAGGGATGAAGGAAGTTGCAGGAGGACGAGGAAGAAGAGAGGGATGAAAGGAAGTGCCCCTATAAAATTTCCACCAGTTGAGGTAAGAGCCCCTGAGGACACGAGTGGTGATACCACGGAGCACTCTTGATGAGATGTACAACTCGAGTAACTCCATAGCACATTTCCCACACCACACCTCTCGACATGATAAGGTCGCAGCCATGACCTTGATGTTATTGGTCGCCACTCCTTTTATCTCAGAAATCAGTGGTTGCACGCTTGGTCATTTCTTTCATATTTACTTATCTTAGCCCTCCATGTCCACTGACAACCTGGACATCCAGGATTATTGCAAACCCAACAGGCATGATGGCAACGATATCCAGTTTCTTGCCCCGGTCACTCAGCATGTTCAGTCTCTCTCTTTCGACATCCCAACCGCTGGATGACAGAGCACCTACTATCTTCTTGTCAACCGCTTTATGACGTAGAATACGGTCGCTATGAGTCTGAGGACACTTCTGCACCACATGATACAGGTTCTCATTTTGGTTTATTATTTTCAATAATAAGCCTATGTGATCGTGTAGCAAAAAATTTTTATAACCCCCCCTCAAACTTTGTCACTTTACGTTTCAAGGTGCGTAGAATCCAAATTTGAAATGTCCGTCCGCCGTCCGCCGTTCGCCGTCCGCCGTCCGGGCCATAAAAGGCCTAAGAATTGACTTAAAAAACCCGTTCTTTCGCACATGGACTCCACTTGGGGTCTAGTTGGTCCTAACGTTTAACCATCCCGATCGCTTTACTCGCATAGATGCTATGGGCCGAAAACGGGCGAAAAAGTGTCTTTTTCGACTCGCGCACGCCTGGCACGCTTGGCAGGGGGTCACGGTGGGTGGTGAGGGTGGTAAGCGGGGGGGTGGAGTGAGAGGAGGCGCCGGCGCCGCGGCACCTTGTGGTGGGTACGGCGCCGGCGTTCCTTCGAGACATGAATATGTTTTTTTTCAAGGTCATATTGTGTGTTAATACCAAAGCTTTTCCTACGGATATGTAATAACATATCCTCTCGACTTTTCGTACGTACTTAGATAATGATATTATTAAGGCAATAACAATTTGAATAGATAGGAGCTCAAATCGAGGAATATAAACATGCGTATATAATTAAAGAAGTATAGGTTGTGGCTACTCGAAGTAGGACACGCCGAGGAGTCTGGGCGGGCCTTATAAACGCCCGCTAAACGCTAGCCAACTGAAACTACGATCATACTCAATTGAAACAATAATAAACCTTTGTGAAATAAATTGCAGCGTTTTTACACTGACAGACACGGCAATCGGTGTCCACTGTCCCGCGATTACCCCCTGAACACCTCACCGAGGCGGCGTGGAAATGGCTACAGTTACAAGCCCCAATGCCTCTGAAGCCCATTCTACCGGTTGGGAAGAAATGGGGGATTCAGAGCACTGTCGTAGTTCTTTACTATCTACCGACTTTGCAGTGGAGCTGCAAACCCAACTGATGAGCTGAGTTTTGGAGCAGTTGGTATCACAACGTCGCACCACAACCATCTCCCAGCTCGAGCCACAAAGCGACCTGCTTGCGTAAGGATGCGATACTGGGCTAAAGAGAGACCTTAGTCTACTACGATAGGTTCATTAATAAAAATAATTAGGCTAATAGTATAACTTTTGGATTATTATTTTCTCTAAATTATAACCGTTGCCCCTTAAAATATGTTCGTTATGTTTCAAGATACGTACAATCAGAATACGCTGCAAATTATTCCAGATAGGTATATTATTTCCTATAGTTAGCCCTATCTCACAGATCACTGATCAATAAATATGTATCAACAAAGTCCAGTGAACAATCGCTAAATAGACTTTTAGGTAATGTGTCCCCAACCCAAAGTAACTCTCGAAGTTTGAAAAACATGTTTCATCATGATAAAAAACAATGAAATGATATCCAGTTAATTGAGAGATTTACAATATCTTAACTCTAGGTGCTCCTGAAGTATGTGTAGCATAATGTCAATGCCCAATAGAGTCAAGAATGAATCGTCCAATTGTGGGTCTAAGGTATATGACATCATACATTGCAGTACTGCGTGCACTTGCCAACATCCTATGGCTGAGAGCATGGGAAATGAGTATCAGTCCTTAGTCGACAGGGCTCCAACCACTTCTGCCCCTGAAAAAATATCGAAAAGATCAAGCACAAATATAGTTGATACTTGAATGAGAACATGGTGTAAAGTTTTCTGTGAAATACTACGTTGATTGAAGAATTTCGGGTACCTGATGACATGGGCACAAGTCTCGTTTTCACAGCGGATCTACCAAATAGCGCCGATAACCAAGGTTATGTATGTGATATCTTTAAAGAGCTACAATAATCTGACTTTCTGCTTCAGTTACCTCTCAGATGTAGCAATGTTGTTCAGGAACGTTGTAATCTTCTCCTCTACTCAAGGATCCAGTGTTTTCAAATCAGCTTGATTTTCCGTTGACCAAAAAACAAGAAAATTGGATCATATCCAGTGGAGGTGTGGACAAAAAGTAATAGTATGTGTTTAACTGTACTTTAATAGTAGTTCACATCAGAATGCTTGCCTGCATTCCTTCAAAAATATCTCAAGTTGATTAATGCTATAATTGTTGAGTAAATCTATTGAGAATAACTTGCAAATATGTATCAACACCAGAGACTTTGAGCTCTGACGTACCTAATGGACAAATTTTTTTTATTTTTTTAATTTATTTTTTATTATTATCATTTTTTTTTTATCGCAACGAGAATTATATGGGATTGAGAAGTATCAGTCTTTCAAGAAAGTTCGGACCCATTTTCTTGGTTGAAATGTACCTATCTCACAAATTTTAGGACACTTGGCCTCTCTCTATCTGGCCATCCCCTGGACTCTCTCCCTGAAGCGAATTCCTAAATTATATTGTATTTACGCCGGGTGAGATTGTAATGCTATTACTACGAAATCGTGTTAGTGAATTTACCGTTCCTTTGGAGCATGGTAGGTATCGATTTTAAGAAAAACTAATGACTGGTACCCCACTTCAAATCAGAATTGTTGACCCCTCCCTATAACTGTGGTCAAAATTTATTATTTTACATAAGTAAGTAGGGTTTCAAAATAGGTTAGGTAAAGAAAAAATGCATAGTAAGTATTAAAAAAATCAAGTAAAAGTAAATTATTACAAAATGTTCTAATGTTTTAGTAATAAGTAATACTTATAAACAGCAAACCTTGATAAATCAGCTGATATCCCCCCTCACATAAAGTGAATGAAATGTGTTATTCATCCACATTAAATTTTGGAATGAAATTTCCAATTCGCACCCCTCTATTGATCGAAGGATTCATTTTTAAACATACAGAAACACGATCTAAATTATCAAACAAATTATTATATGCACGGAACAGTGAGCTGGTTTGATTAATTGGTTCGTATGTTGGTTGGTATCTGTCCCTAATGAATAGGGGATATTTTATTAAAATCTTGAGAAGGTGGAGCACTCTAGACCGTTCCGACTTAAATTTTTTAAGAAAAGGACAACAGTTTACCACATTGGGACTTCTATAAAACATGCAATAAAGTATTAATGGTATAGTAGGCCAAAAGTGGTATTGGAAGAACTTCAAGCCTCACCTCGCAGATCAGTTAAAGCATGCTAACAAAACTCTGCAGATTATCACACAAAGGTCTACTATTTCTGTATTAGATAAC
Organism: Adelphocoris suturalis; assembly: GCA_030762985.1. Lineage (NCBI taxonomy): Eukaryota > Metazoa > Arthropoda > Insecta > Hemiptera > Miridae > Adelphocoris > Adelphocoris suturalis. Next base: position 173,711,302 of record CM061040.1, on the reverse strand, counting down.
CTACCTACGCAGATCATTGATATTTAATTATGAACTCCGATATCTAATAGATTATTTAAACACAGTAATAGGGTGCCTCGTAATAGGGTTCGTCGTAGTCGAGTAGAGAAAAAATCAGCCTCAGAGAACCCCCAGCCGATAACTGACCAGTTCTTTTCACGGTGTTCCGAAGGCGCTGTAGGTACTTCAAATTTCAGCACCGTAGGTCGATCAAGAATGACATAAGCCTCAGCTTATCAGCTGATCAGTTCGCTTCCATGCCTTGTGATTGTATTCTACGTTTTCCAAAAGCACTCCGTTTCAAATCTCCCCGTAAATTGATTGAGAAAGAAATTAGTCTCTGAGGTCCTTCACCTGAACAGTGCACCTCCGTGCACTGTAATTTTGTATTGTAGATATACCGAAAGAGCTCCATTACAAATTTCATCACCGTAAGTTGATTAAGAAAGAAATAAGCTTCACGGATCTCTTAGCGTGACGCACCTTCGAAGCCCTTCTACGCAGACCACTGATCTATAATATTATTACATATTATACCTATTACATATGTTCGAACTTACTTATCATTCCCAACCTGGCCATGCATATTTACACATTTTCACTTCAATTCCATCCAGTAATTTCCCATTTTCCGCACTACACATCACAAAAAAAAAACCTCACTGCTACGTATTTTTCGCCTCTTGATTAATAGCTTCATCATTTTTTCTATTTACAATAAAACAAGATTGCGTCTTATCTCTTATCACCGTGGAGTAGGTTTACCACATTTTTTGATACCTTCCTTCTGCTGCACCATGGATACTATCAAGTGGATGAATCCATAATCACATCCGTGTACAGCATCCATGTATTTGTTTCTGCATGGGTTTTCTAGGTATTTACTCATTGTTTTATTTTTATGGTAATTTATTATATTGCTAAATATTATAAGTTAATTTTGTATAACTGCAACAGACCTTCTCGCCACTTCGTCTTCGGACTCCACCGCCAGCTTCTCATCAACCCTGAGAGCTTTCTAAAAGAACAGTTGTGGCAGACATCTTGCATGATTCATTGTCTTTGTTCTGCTCCTGAAAAGTTGTCCATGCTTAAAACGAAATTATTTCTCCAAATTTATCAAGTATTCTGTGCGCCATCCAAGTCAAACAACGGTCCTATTTTAATCAGTTTGCTGTGCTGTGTCTTTTAAAACCACAGGAACTGGTGTGCCATTGCATTTTTCGGCTTCATCATTACGTCTTGGCTGGGACACCTCTGTGAGGTTAGCAGATGTTTCTTCTACCAACTATCTGTTGGACGTTTATTGCAATATAAATTACTGGAGTTGCCACTGGACCACTGAAGTTACCACGGAAGTTACCACTGGACCATTGGAGTAGTCTTGGATCTGGACCTTTGGAAACCACCACATGAACTACCAGCTCATCATACAGCTAAGCATTGTAGTCATAGATATATATGTAAAATTGGTCTAGTACCTATAGTAACTTCTTCTAGTCTTCAAAGTAACTTCCTTTTGTCAGCATAATTTTATTTACTTTAGTGGCCACTTAGGAGCAGACAGTATCAATAATTAAGTACCTACCTACCACTCACCTGAACCACTTGGGCACTGAGTCCCCTTCTAACCATTGTTTATTTATTTAATAAACTATTTATTAGTTGATGTTTCATCAATTTAAACTTGTGTTTTCATCTGAGCACCCACAATCACATACATATCTATCTTTTCCTCATACTGAGGTGGTCATTCGAGCTATCATTTATCATATTGATCTCAACAAGTGTGGTTGGACATTTGCTGCAACCAAAACAGTAGGTCTTTCTCATACAACATATGTATTACCTACATGATTATTAGGCATGATTTATTGTACTTAATTAATATAATTATTAATAAATATTTATTTGACGTCGGCACCCAACAACAGAAAATTATTGAGATAAAATAAATCCTATATCTACGTATCACAAGTCCATCCATGGGTGACAAAAGTTACAATAAACCCAACTTCGTGAAATGAGAGTTCCATTGGAAACATAATTATCACTTGATAAGATCGCAGTTATTTATAAGGCTATTTGAACTATGTACCACCTGTTTTGATTTATTCGCAAGATGATGTTTTTTTCTGTAAAAGTTAGGGATGGCGAACGATGATCATACAACGACCCGGCTGGTTTCAGTCGATTTTCTGGGATGACACCTATAAGTGACAGCCAAAAAAACTAATTCTGAAAGTATTCGAGATCTCGACATTTAATATTTCCGCCCTTAAATTCTACACTTTAGGCCTGATTGAAATTGATGCCGTGCTTCTAGGAGCAATCAGACCCATATGTGACTGTCCAGACCCGAGCTTGACATCACTGATTCAGTGACTTTAAACCAAAGTTTCATGAACTGAGAGAAAAGCTGTTGACGGTGGGTGGCGCACACTGTTCTGAGTGCGGCAAAAACCATGTCAAAAATCGAAAAAAACAGTTTGTTTCTTTTGGTTTATTATTTTCAATCATTTTAAATAATGAACCATTGTAATAGACTGAAAAAAAGTATGTCGATGATGTTACTGGCACGCAAAAAATGGCGAGCGGTTGAAGATTTGCTGGGGTTTGGAGATGGGGCAGCCTTGCATTTGGCATAATAGAAAGTGGAACAGCGTCTTTCCAGAAACATAACTTTTTTTTTTTTTAGCAATGAAACACAAAACGCCGTTAACCAGTAGACCATTTTTTGCTGTTGCCGAATCCTTAATTTGTTAAATATATTGTTTTTGCGTTAAAAAAAAAAAAAAAAAAATTAAAAAAAGTTATTGTAATAGAGGTGTTTATGTGCATGAAACAATAATAGTTTCATACCAATTCATAATCCTTGCAGTCCCCATACGGGGTGGGAAGATGACGTTGTCATAAAGGGTTTTGTTTTATAACATTTACCGAAAATCGTAAAATTCGGGAGTTTAGATAATGTACTACAGATTAGGTTTAAAATTTTTAGACCATTGATCTGCGTAGAAGGGCTACCTAATACAAAAATAATAAACCTTTGTGTAATGATTTGCAGCGTTTTAGGATGAGAGACAACGTTTACTAATGAGCCACCTGGCTACCGCTTTAGTGCAGCAATGATGAGGTGTAAGAGATGAAATTTATTGTTGTTCCGTATAGACCATGAACACTCCTAATGACGCCTTTCACAACAGAATCCCTATGATAAATCTTCATACATTACCGCAATAATCTTTCCAAAGTAACGTAATTTGCTAGCTTATAATTCACTCAAATCGCCGCCTCACTTGAATAATAGCCGTCGTGAATCACGAGAATTCATCGACGCGAAGCTTTTGTTAAAAGGTTGAGACAGACGATTTGTATTTCAATCTTGTTATGATACTGTTACTTTTTTTTAAATATTTCTTATGATAATGCATATAACTAATATACAAAAAAACGCTGAAAAATATTACACAAAGGCTTATTAGCGAATTTTCTATAAAAAATGAAACTATTGCAATGGCCCCAAAAATTTTTGGACAAAATTCAGACAGTTAAAAAAATGAAATTAAATAAATTTAAGAAATTCAAAAGCCAACTTATTAGACAGAACTACGGCCTCAGAAAAGAAACGTCAAGGAAATAGTAGATAGCGAGTCACAGTATGTGAAAGATTTGAAATCATGCTGGGGAGAAATCTCGTTGTAACAGTCATTCCAGCAATGCCCAAATGCTTCAAAATGGATTCCGAAACAGAAATTGAAATGGTTTCAATAATGGGCTTGAAGGAGGCAGAATCACTTTTGAAAATTCATCCGACTACAAGAGTGTTGTATGGCCGAGAAACGACTAATTTATAGGTTCGAGGAGTTGCAAGAACCAAAATCAGGTACAATAACAAAATTGAGTGAAGATTTATTATAAATATGTACTAGCAATTCAGAATTCACCTCCTCTTAGTGTAAACACTCTCTTGATTTTAGGAGTTGTGCCATTCAATGTATTCACTGGAATGGCGTTCGAGGGTATGGGAAAAAAGTGAATAGTCCATATGAAATACAGTTGCAAGGAAATGCTTACCCATAAGCAGTACTTACGCCACGCAGAGTTACAGTTTCGCTCCATGATCAATTAAAAGTCGAGCTGAATAGAATGCTTAAAAGCGGTGTTTTTGTGCCAGTGACCGAGCATACCGACTAGTCGTCGACTATAAAAAGTTCTAATCAATACATCAAGCGTGAGCAATTAACAGTACCGTCGCGACGGTAGAAGAGTCCTTAAGCAAACTGGAACGAACTAAAACTTTTAGAAAGTTAGATACCTTCAATGAATTTTGGCAAATCTCATTAGAAGAGAGTTCTTATGAGCTAACTTCGCTCATAACCCTCTTCGGGAGATGTTACTTCAAACTATTAACGTTTGGAATTTGTTCTGGCCCTGACGTTTTTCCGAAACGAAGAATCCATATTTCAGCTAATATCTTCAGGGTCATCAATCAAGTTGTACTGCTTACGGGAGAAACTGAGGAAGAGCATGATTGTCGGATATCGTTGGTGATTCAACGAATAACAGAAAATGACGTTTCATTAAATAAAAGCCAATGTTCCATTGGACTAAAAAGTGCTTGGTCATTAAATATCTGAGGAATGTATACGTCCCAAACCTGAGAGAACTAATGCAATCTTAAATATGAAAGAACCTACAAATTTGACGAAACTGCGTGAGTTTCTAGGAATGGTGAATCAGCTAATGAAATTTATCACGAATCTAAATGAGGTGGGCTCCAAATGAGCCCTATTGAGGTCTTTATTGAAAAGAGGAAGCGATTGGATCTGGGAGTCACAGAAAATAAAATCATTTGAGGAATCATTCCAGTGAAAACAGCAACTGGAGCCCCAGTTTTGGCTACATGCATGCGAAATGGACCCACACGCATCGTAGTGGTCGCCTCATCTTATGCGCTAGGATCAGTGATTGAGCAGATGAGTGGTACACGATGGCGTCTTGTAGCGTACGCCTCGAAAAGTATCACTGAGACGGAATCGAGATATTATGCTGAAATAGAGAAGGGAGTCCTTAGTCTTACATGGGTATGTGAGAAGTTTTTGAGTTATACATAAGACAAACAATTCCAACTCTTTACAGATCACAAACTACTACCTGGACTCTTGGGTACTAAGCCTATCAGCTTCTTATCAGCAGGTCTTAGTAGTTCCCGTTCCATTTCGAAAAAGATCTTCATACTTTCTAAGAAGTGCTGACACATCCTTATCTTGCTAACTGTTGTTCTCAACGTAATTGTTTACTGATATATATTTGATTTTACTCCATCTGCTAATGGTGAGTTGGCCACTTCATCCAAAAAAAATCTCACATTCGCCTATTTTATCACCATAATTAGGAGTCTCAGGGTTTTAATGAACGCAGTCACATTCATTTCGGTAGATCCAAGAGAATCGACGTTCATGCCGGTGTATGCCAGCAGACCTGAAGACTTGCTCAACGTTGGAGCTCCAATATGTTTCCAAGTGCTTTCGCTTATATATGGTTTTGTTGCCTTTGAATCGTACAACATTTCTATTTCCGTCCCATTAATTTCTACTGTCAGGTAATCCTTACAGTCCCCTTCTAAATTACAAATATTGCTGATAGTTTATTGATCAAACCAGCCCTACCCCCTCCCCACACTTCCTTGCTCACTGCTGCTATTGCACTCTCTGGCCCTACACCAGACTTTTTTTTTTTTAAATTTATTAACGGGATTAATATCCCTTTTACACAACAAACATAATTACACATTCAGCCAGTCAGTTGATGTAGAAATGGAAACAACACAGATACAAAAACAAAAACAAAAAACATTTCATTTGGCCTATCATTGGTAAGCGGCCGAGACAAATCACATTATAGAAGGAAAATTTCAGTAAATTTCATTAAATTGGACTAAATTACGTGACCGTGGGGCAGGAAAATTGCCAAAATAGAGTCTCAACTTTCGCTTAATAACTGCCATGGAGTCAGACCACACGTCGATCAAAGAGATGAGAGTTAACCATATCCTGCATCCGAACGATTGAAGAGTTTAATCCATAGTTGGTTCGATGAAACGTGGAACGGAAGGGGAATAGATTCCTTGTTGGCCTTGATGGAAACTTGTCCCTTTTTTCACAACTACCGATCCCGATTTCTTCATTGAGTATGTTAGCTTTCCTGCAAGCATACTGCTGCATATTGCCTTGTATCTGAGCACTTCTGAGAATTTTAATCATTTTTTCAATTTCATCGAAATCGCTTACGGCTAAAGAGTATACTTTTTTAAACTTCCTCTTACCAATTAATTGAATATTGATCCCGATGACTGATCTTTCATGTGCTTCTTTAATATGTCTTTGAATAAAAATTTCGCTGCCCGTGCCCTCAATCGCGCCTCGAAATCGGTTTCACGTTCATATTCAAACCTTAGGCGGTTGAATTTTAACCGTTCAATGAGCGAATCTTGTCTTCCGTATTGTTTAGAAAGTACGTCTAACCATTTCTTCAGAGTTGACGTCCTCAGCTTCACGCGGTAAAAGTTATCATCAAAAATCTGATTGGATCAGCGCGTATCTTTGCCAAGTGGTAATCAATCTGATATTATCCTTTATTCAGCACACTTCACTCGATAACCAGAATCTCTTGATCCCGTAGTCCCATTCTTCAGATGTAGGATTGAACATTCCTATATGAAAACCCTTCAAACTTATGGTTTTAACTCCCAAAACCGTTTTAACCATTCCAATCTCTTTCCATTTGTCTTCTTTTCGCTCGTTTTGTTTATCTCTTCGTCACCATATTTATAGTTTTACAAAAACGGTTGTATTACGAATGCAACTTGCGTAAGAATGAACTTGGTATATTTTGTTCTTTAACATATTAACGCCCTTGTGGTTCTAATATTCGTAAAAATGATACTGTGATACCATATTGACAATCCTGGGTACCCAACAGAATCCCAAACTTATTTTCCATCATCGCACACACAGACATACGGACGAAAAACAGAAATTGTTCAAAATGGTTTTAAAACTCATATACGAGTGGAACTTTTGATTTTGGAGAAAAATGGTTCATCTCCCGAAAGTCAAAACATTGCTTCCGCTACAATTGTAGCTAAATTTGGAAGCAAGATTTCCCAAAACAGTTTTCCACACAGTTTCTATGTACCTTCTATTACGACTTAGTTGCTGTAAGGAGTTGTCGGTGTAATAACTTTGAAAGATATCTACAGAAAGAATAAAACTCGCATTAATGAAAACCGAATTCTTGTGATGATTTTTATTGGATTCGTATGGAACTTTAGCAATTACCTATCCAGTATCAGTGCAAAATTTCCACTAAGAAGAGCTTATCAAATATTTTTATTCTCCCAACTAGAATCGCACCTATTTGGAACCGCTGGGAATTTGGAAACGCGGGGAGGCCTCAAATGGTAATTCACAGTCCTTTAAAGTCCCAAATTATATTGTATTGCTACACCTATTTAAGGAAAATATAAAACTACTCTAAAATATCCTCAATAAGATTATAACTTCGGAAAAAGGAGGGAAATGTCTGTCCTTCTACATTTTCAATTGCAGCTCTTTCTGTTAAACACCTGGACAACAAATAAACTTCGTATTGTCTCTTTTAGTTTTATATGAATTTATATGTCTAAAACCACGAAATACACCCACCAGCTCAAACATTCCTATATATTTCTTATTGCGAATTGAAAAACATACATTTCAGTTCGAGGACGCTTATGAGATAAACAACTAGCTATTTATGAAAGGTAAATCGGTATTGAAGGTATCACATTCATAATATTTATCAAATATGAGGTGCACCATATTCCCATACAAATCATGTAGGTCACATTATAGGGAAAACACCCAGGCATATTTTATAGGTATATGTCTGAAGCGGCTTAGTTCGGAGTCTAAAGTTCGTACCAAGTTGCGGAATTGTTCGGCCGCACATTTGAGAGGGAGACAGTACCCCAAAGTTAGAACGCTGAGTTATATTCACATTGCACACTGAGCTTTCCTGCCACGCTATTCTGCACGAAAAACGTCTGCCGATTCGGGTGGGCAGTAAAGCTTCCGTACATTTGGTAACATGGACGTATAGAATTAGTTGAAGAAAAAAGTACGAGTCGAGAGTTCTTATAGATCGGCGTTACAGGAAATTAATGTTTGCGCATGCCCACATTCTACTATTGTGCCCACGACTATGAAATTTATAGGAGAATTTCTTGGAGGAAAACTGCACAATCCTTGAAAATTTCAACAAAATCAATCCATCAGTCTCGGAGTTTAGTCTGTGTTGATCAATTTTAGTTTTGGGCATGCGCTATAGTTATTAGAGAGTTTTTGTATTTCTCGTATTGGTATTTCTCGTAAACACGAAAACAAGCTGTTAGAGCAAGCACGATGAATGCTAACCTTTTTGCATCGATTTCTCGTAGCGTTTTCGTAAGCCCGAGAGGAAGAGAACTCTTACAGAGACATTAACGTGACTCTTGTAGTGAATCACTGCTCAAAACTCAATTGTCACAGTACAGTAGACTATTTACAAAATATAACATGAATAAAGAAACAACGACCACTTACCTACCTCTACATCATGTGAAAACGATTCAGCCGTGAAGAACACGAATCTTTAAAACGCGTAAAATGAACCTTGAAACGAAATCTTCAGAATGAAAAAGCTGAAATCTTCGATAAAACGTCGAAAGCAAGAACAAAATGCCGCTAATGACTGTTCTGGTTGAGGTGCGGGGAAAAAACACGAAAGAAAGACAAAGGTTAAACCAACAACAAAAGACGGCACGGGGAAAATTCAACCGATTTTGTCGGGTGTGTATGTGTATCCATGCATGATAGTTGCTAAGTTATTCTAGAGTGTTATCCTAGAAGAAGGTCAAGTTTTCGTTTATTAATTACGATTCCGAAAAAGCTGAGCACGAGTAAAGCTGACTCTTCCCGTTCCGAAAAGCGTTTCCACGTTACGTAAACCTCTTCTCGTTTCGGAAAGACCAATTTCGTATACGAAAAAATGAATACGAGACGTACAAAAACTCTCTATTACTCTGCCAACCGTGATATAATTCATAGTGAATTTTCCTGGAACATATTATCAATTACTCTCCGAGCTCAAACGAGATCGGACCAATAGATGATAACAAATCAATGTTATAATAAATTAAGTTCGCGCAAACGCACAGATGTACGTATGCACGATTTATGTGATGGCAATGAAAGTTATAGGAGACCGTCTAGAAGCTGTCCCTCACAATCACTGAAAATTTTGGAACAGTTTAAAAATAATAAATAGCACCAGAATAATAAGAAGCAGACAAAGTTCAGAATTATATCAGTTTAACGGGCTCCGGAAGGTTAATTGATCGCCCTAGGAAATAACTTTTTATCGCGTAACAATTTCCCAGTTATTCGGAAGTTTCCCATCTTTCAGCCTATACAGATTTAGGAGTTTTCCACGTCTGAGAATGTTTTCATTATTTTTTGAAAATTTTGTATGGAAAAGTTCGTTTTTGTATTGCAGAAATTTTCACACCGCGGAATGTTTGGGCTTGGCTGTGTTCTGAATTTCCGAGGCGCCCCCCCCCCCCCCCCCTGGATCCGCCCCTGTAATGCTTGTCGCACCCCACAAACCATCGGGGCATCCTCTCTGGAAACCTCAGACATGCATTTGCTAATGATCCGTCGCAAGCATTCCCTACACCAATCAGCCTGACGCCCGGGCTTTTGTCCAAGGCGACAATTCGGCTAGCCACCAAAATCTGTATTGACTAATGGGAATTTATTTATTTTAGTTTTTTACATGAATATGTTTAATGGCTGGACATCTGTCTGCGTGGCTGTCACGCTTTTTTGCTTCACATTATTTTCGACACGTAAATTCTTCTTCTAATAACATATAAATGAGCTAAATCCTCACCTATTCACACAAGGAAGTTTAATTTCGGTAGACTGACTCTCTGGGTTATTAAGAGACGATTGTAATTATGGGTTCTTTCCTGAAGATTTGAATGATGTAAATTCTCTCCTGTACACCCAAGGAACTTGAAATTTGATAGAGAGACACTCTGGGTCATCAACAGATGATTTTGAAATGATGGGCTCTTTCCTGGTCAGCTGAGTGAGCTAGATTCCCTCCTGATCACCCTAGTAAGTTATAATTCGATAGGGTGACTCCCTGGGTAATTACGTGCTGTTTCCTGATCAGGGAGAATTTTAGATACATTATGAGACGATTTAAATTATGTGTTTCTTCCTGGTCCACTGAGTGAGCTATGTAAATTCTCTTCTTTTCACCCTATGAAGTTTAAATTTGATAGGGTGACTCTGTGGATCATTAAGAGATGATTCAATTTATGGGATGATTCCTGATCATCTGGGTGAACTAGATTCTCTCTATTCACCCGAAGAAGTTGAAACTTGATCGCGAGGCTCTTCGAAACATCATTAGACTTTTTGAAATGATGGGCTCTTTCCTAGTCAGCTGTGTGAGCTGAATTCTTCTCTCCACCTTAGGAAGTTCAAATTTCGTAGGAAGAGGCTCTTGGTCATTGAGAGACGATTTAAATTAGGGGCCGTTCCCTGATAAGCTGTGTTTTTTTCTCTTTTTTAGAATTTATTAGTTCATTTTCTATTCATTGAAAAGCTTTACACTCCAGGAATCCATCGAAATGCCACAAAGCAAGTTTCCGTAAACTACAATTTTGGATAATTCCTATTTTAAAAATTTTGGAGTCTTTTCAATAGCTTCATTTTCTACGAAGTTTTCTTTTATTTTTCTTCAAAAAACCAGACGAACGCTTTGCTCTCCTGAAAGGTTTACGTGTTGATAGGGGGATAGGGAACGTGAATGTCAATCGCAGAACGATTTTGGTATATACAGGAGTAAGACGAACTTCTGCTGATTCTGTTGATCTTATTTGGTTTTCTCGTTGTGACTCTCTAAGCACGCATCGTTTCGTAAAGTCAGTTCTCTTCGGTGGAAGGTAGAGGACCGTGTGGGAAGGTTCCAAAAAGTCCAGTCATGCAGCATGACCACATGAGCGAATTTTTGAAGAAATTTTCTACATTTCAGTCGCTATTATTCGTGTAGAGAAATTTTAGTTTATGTTTGGCTCTGCGTGCTAGTACGTACATAAATAGAACTTCTTCATAATTTCATGGCTGATATTTCCTAAGCCACAGTCAGTATTAAAGCTACATCAAGTCCTAAAACAGTTGAGCGTAAAACATTAAAGAGAGCGACCAAGAGAATCGGAGGACGGAATATTTCACAACGTAAACTCATCAGTTGTGATTACCTTTTTTTTTCAACAAGCACCTAAGTACTACCTACGTTTTAAACAGCATGGTTCTAGGATTGGATATACAGGGATACTTCCATAAGAGTAGAGTAGTTCAATCTGAATTTGGACAATATTTCATGCAAATATTACCGATTTTTACAAATAGCGAACGGCATTATTTCGATTTTTGACTGATTTTTCAACTTTGAAATTTTTGAAAACTTGATACATATTCTTATAGGAAATTTTACGCTGATTCCGAATATACCACATGTTAGTATGCTGAAAAAATTATTTCGCACAACAAATCGCAAAAAACAGGCTATTTTGAAAAAGACCGCAAGATCAAACGTCGGATATCACCAATATAATGAAGGCTTCTTATGGGATACAGGATAAATGATAACTCCAAGAAGTCTATGATAGAAGTGTATATTTGGGTGGCTTCCTGGCTCTTTTATAGCGAATAGTATGGTAAGGGGGGACCCCGGGGTGTCATGATTCCACGAGTCCGTGTTTACTACAAAGATTATAAAACTTTTTGTTATTATTTGCAGTATATTTATTGTTTTTTATCGACAGATTTCATCTCCATCAATCGAATGGATCCACTCAGGCATTTCCTATGAGAAGAAAACAGATCGTCAACACGAGTGTGAATTGGAACGCGTGAATGGTTTTGAAAAGCCAAATAAACCAGGATGACAGCTGATATAAGTTTAATAGAATCAGGAATAAACTTTTTAGTAATAATTTGGAGGGTTTTTTCGAAATGAGTTTCGATGAACATGTTAGTGAGGAATATACTAAGTTTACTTTGACTGAGAAAGCCTATCAATTCACCGCTATCGTGAATTGAATTAGAGTAACAAAGGTATATGAAGGGGGTAGGGTTCCGGCCATAGGGTTCTCCCACTCTCCCACCCTTATCTCAGCCCTTTCCTATCGGACCAGCAATTACGAGGTGAGTGCGGTTGCCTAACCTTATAACTGGGTTAGATTGTTGGTAATTACAGGGGGCTGTAATAGAAAGAAGAACCACCCCAGGGGAACCTAAATCGACTGCAGGCTTGGAACTGTCGTCACGAGTACAACCTACAATTGAAATATTATAATACAATAAGTTAGGAAACTGAGGCACCCAACCATGGAAACAGTAGCTAGTTTGGTTTTGTAGTTAGTTACATCTCTCTATTTATTCCATCAAAATCCGTTGTTAGATTGGGGATTTATGATCCCAACAATATATAATGTTTGGTTAAATTTTTCGATGTGAAAACGCTGCGAAATTCCACCCAAAGATTCATTTTGGTTTATTATTTCCAATAATAAGCTTATGTGATCGTGTAGCAAAAAAATTTTTATAACCCCCCCTCAAACTTTGTCACTTTACGTTTCAAGGTGCGTAGAATCCCAATTTGAAATGTCCGTCCGCCGTTCGCCGTCCGCCGTTCGCTGTCCGCCGTTCGCCGTCCGCCGTCCGGGCCATAAAAGGCCTAAGAATTGACTTTAAAAACCCGTTCTTTCGCACATAGACTCCATTTGAGGTCTAGTTGGTCCTAACGTTTAACCATCCCGATCGCTTTACTCGCATAGATGCTATGGGCCAAAAACTTGCGAAAAAGTTTCTTTTTCGAGGCTTTGAGTGTTAGACGTGTTAGACGCACGCCTGGCACGCTTGCCAGGGGGTCACGGTGGGTGGTGAGTGGGTGAGCGGGGGGTGGAGTGAGAGGAGGCGCCGCGGGCCGAGGGGCGTAGCAGAGGGGTGTAGGAGAATGGATATTTATTACTTTTACGTGTTATACCCATATAATACACCGCGGCACCATGAGGTGGGTACAGCGTTCCTTCGAGGCATGAATATATGTTTTTTTCTAGGTCATATTTGTGTGTTAATACCAATGCTTTTCCTACGCATATTTAATAACATATCCTCTCGACTTTTCGTACGTACTTAGATAATGATATTATTAAGGCAATAACTACTTGAATAGATAGGAGCTCAAATCGAGAAATATAAACATGCGTATATAATATTACTCGAAATAGGACACGCCGAGGAGTCTGGACGGGCCTTATGACGTACGCAAGCCAACTAAAACTACGATCAAACTCAATTAAAAAAATAATAAACCTTTGTGAAATAATTTGCAGCGTTTTTTTCTGTATTAATTAGCAGGTGTTTTCAGATCACTGGTCAACAGCTAATCATCAAACAAAGTGGTTATACTGCACATTGTAAAAACATAACTACATGTATAGAACACCCACCGGAAGAAAATTAAGGAAAATAATTAAAACACCTAATGACGCTTCTCTGGTCAGTGTATGTGTAACAAAAGATTTAATGAACTCAATAACTAAAAGGATAATTATTACATTGTAATTATATTAGCTGGTCATCTTAGTTAATAAGGGGATATTCACAATGTTTACACTTATTGTTTCAATACGTTATACTCAGGCTGACATTATTGTTACCTGGCAAAGGTCTTAGATACAGCGAACGGATGGATGAGAGTGCTGTCATTATTTTCTTTGTAATGATATTTACCTATCAGCAAAGAACAAAGGAAATACGCTACGAACTATTACACAAAGGAGTATTAATTCTGAACCTATTAGATAGCCGTTTTGCCCGTATATTTCTGGTTGTTAAAGTTGTTGAAGTGGTTGAAGAATCTCCTAACATTTGAAACAGTAGGGGGATATTTATAGCATCAATAGGATTTTGATGGTATTATCACTACACTTTTTTTTTTTCTTTTTTTTTAACGGCAATCAAAAAGGGTGTCGATGGGACATTGCAACGGGCACGATTCTAAAAGGGGAGCCAAGCTAAACGGATTGCCTTCACGGACTCCACTAGCAGATCGGAAGGGAAGAAATAATAATAAAAACCCGCAAAGCGATATATAAGGCGAGATAGTAGAAGAGCAGCACAAAGTTCGAGCCTAGGTATACTGACAGTTTTGAGTGGGGCTACTTTAGTTTTTGATTTTATCAAGTTGCAAGACACAGAACCATCGCTTTGAACCACACGAAGATAAAGCACCGCGCTCATTCCTTGCTGAGATGCATCACCAAAGCTGATGAGCTGAGCCGATCGCCAATTGGCATGGCCCATAATATAGCGAGGAATACGAAGTTGAGATAGAGATGGAAGGTATGTAGTAATCGAAATCCATTCTTGAGTTAAATCGTTAGGAAGATGATCATCCCACTGTAATCCTACAAGCCAGATTTTTTGTAGTAGGAGTTTCAAAGTGAAAACGACAGGCGCTGTATAACCATTTAAATCGTAAATGCAAGCAATCTGAGAGAGAACACAACGTTTCGTAGGTTCCTTTATTGTAAAATCCTCTATCATATAACAGAATGCATCAGATAGTGGATCCCACTCGGTACCTAAGATTTTTATAGATTCCACAGATCCCAAAGGGTGGGGATGATCGCGAAGCTCTGACGCTATGACATCAGATACACGCTTATCGGAAGGTGCCCATTTTCGAAGAATGAAACCACCACTAGCTAGTAGTTGAGTAAGGTCGTTATGAAGTTTTACTGCTTCTTCATGGGATGAAACTGAAGACACTATAATGTCAACGTAGCAGCAAGTCGAAAGGATTTGTGCAGCTAATGGAAATAAATTACCCTCATCGTCACAAAGCTGTTTCAATACCCTCTGTGCGATATATGGAGAGGAAACCATACAGAAAATGAGATAAGTTAGTTCCCATTCTTGGACTGATTCGTTTGGATCGAATCGGAAGAGAACATGTTGATAATATTTACGATCTTCTTCGTTTAATGCTATTCCGAGAAACATACCCTTCACGTTACACGTGAGGGCTACAGGATGGAGCCGAAACAGAAGAGTGATGTTTCCTACGTCGGATTGTAATTTGTGTCCTGTACAGAGAAAACTATTTAATGTTTGGGAGGTGGAACATGTTTCTGATGGGTTGAAAACAAATCTCAATGGGCTATTGTTTGAATCTTTTAGCGACGAAGCTGGAACTGCGAGCTCTTGATGTACATAATCGAGAATATTATTTTTATAAAGTTGAGAATACGAAGAATCCCGACGAAAACGAGCTTCCAAACTTGCAAGACGTTTATGAGCAATCTCTCTGTTCGAGCCTAATAAAGGATGTCTTTAAAAGGTAGACAAACAATATATTGGACAGAATAATTACGACGAATAGTTGATCGGAAGTGATTTTCGCACCATTCATCCTCGGGCGAAAATGGAACGTTTGAGGATATTTCCTCAAGCTCCGAAAATCTTTTGAGAGTTGCATCAATAGAATTTTGAGAACTTTGGACCATAAATGACTGAAGTTGGGAACCATTAAACTAGGTTTCAACATTACCGCTGTGAACGTAACCGAATATGGTTTGGGTAGCCGAAGGGTTACCACGAATCATAGTAAATGGTTGACTCAGAACTCTCAATGACGCCTGAACTCCAAGGAGCATACTAACTTTCGATTTCACGTAGAAATTTGGATCTGCGAGAGGAATCCGTGAAAATCGAGAAGCAACAGTATTATGTAGTGTGGCGGAAGGAACGTCTATAGCGATTCGAGGAGTAATCACAGCTTCAAATGTTATGGCATGATCTGGATCATGCATGGAAGATAAGGTACATGTTGTAATTCCTTTGACTGGGAGCGGGCCCATTTGTCCGACGCCAGTGACTTGATAGGGACCCGTCTTCCGAGGAAGACCTAATATTTGGGCAAGTGATTCGGATATGAAATTAAGCTCAGATCCACTATCAATTTTAATCCGACAGGGGCCATACCACTGATCGGACGAATGAAGGATTCGTACCTGAGCGGTACCGAGAAGTACTTGAGTTGAATTACATACTGATTTTCAAGGCGACAAGAAAGGACATTAGTAGTGAGCGCTGAACTGGACGAAGCAGCTGTATTATTTGTGGTAGTGTGTACTACCGAAGAATTATAACAAGCGGGTGAACATTCATTTCCCGACTTGGGAGATTGAGTGCATAAATAGCGATTGTTTTTTGTGTTGGAACACCACCGACATTGGCCTAACAAAGAACAAGGTTTGTCAGGATGATAATATAAACAAATCGTGCAATAATTCAAGGATTTGATTGTGTCAACACGCTGCGGTATGGGCATTGCTAGGAATTTCCAACACTTGATAATCCTTTGTGTACTCTTCGAACACAATAATTTACGATGATTCAATGACGAAGCCCTTTTCTGATTATCAGTTGATTGTGTTGCAAAAAATGTTTTGCGTGGATCGAGTTTAGAGACAATAGATGATTTGTTATTTACCTTATTAGCATCTACAGGTTTAAGTTTAGATGGATCCTGATTTGATATTTCATCAATTAAACACTGATTCTGAAGATAAGATATGAGCTGGTCGTAAGTTTGAACGGGTGTGGATATATGTTCCTTTTCGAAAGCTGTACGAGCACTATAATCCAACAATCTTAAAATAAAGTGTAGTAGAAGTGCACCGCAAAGATCGGGTAATTTCATTCTTTTGATCGCCTCAACATTAATACGAACAGTGTTTACTAGCTCTCTTAGTTGCGCAATGGAATATTGTTTGATCGATTGCTTGTTCAAGATTTTGTTAAAGTGATAGGAAATTCTAACTCTCTGATTGCCACATTTATCTTTCAATGTTTTGAGAGCGAGATTATAGTTAGCTGAATTATACGGAATTGTATCGATTAAATGCTAAGGTTCAACGGCTAAATGTGATTTCAAATAACTGTATTTCTCGATCGTATATATAAATGCCATTTTTATAGACGATTGATTCAAAGAGAGAGGTAAAGGATTCAAAAGATTGAATATCACCTGAGAATGTAGATATTTTGATTTCTGGTAAAGGTCGCCTCGAACATTGAGATGTTGTAAGCGCACCATCGCTAGTAGATGGTTGCGAATTGTATCTTTCAAATGCAGAAATACAAGAAAAATATAGGTACGTCTTCAAAACTCTATTGAACTTTTACAACATCCTCAGTTAAATCAGGATTGACGGAAATTAAACGTTTTATCTCAATGAGAATTTCTTCAAATTAGGCTGACAGAGCTTTAAGGTTCTTGCATCTTGCGATGAAAATATCTGTTTGTGCAGGTAATTTAGAAATTAATGCGTACGTGGCTTGCAGTTGTTGCCAATATCGTTCGCGGCGGGCCTGGAGTGCTTTCAAAGCCTCCGCTGCCTTGGACATTGCGAAGGATGGAGAATGTAAACAAAGGTTTAGCAGAGTTCTCAGATGAGCCTACTGATAAGAATACTAGGTACCAATCTAACTCGTTTTGGCTAAACTCCAAAGAGAATCCCCTGAAAACTGAACAAAGGAGAAGAGGGGATCTCAACCTACGCAAGGCAATTCTAATATGGCTGACCACAATGAAGTATATATTTTTTTAAATTACTTTCTTTAGTGGAATGTAAACAGGTATGAATATGATTTTGCTCGGAAATGATCAATTTTATGTATATATACATATAAGTAGTAAGTGGGTACGTTGGGAACAACTGAGAGAAAACTAACAGTAAAATATTTAAAGTGAAAACTAACAGTAAAATATTTAAAGTGAAAACTAACAGTAAAACATTTAAAGTGAAAACTAACAGTAAAATATTTAAAGTGACACCAAACAGTAAAATATTTAAAGTGAAAACTAACAGTAAAAACTTTTCAACACAAAACATCAGAACCAGTGACTTTTTCTTTTTGGGCGGTAAGTTAAAAGAATATTTTTTCCCCATTAGAAACTTTAGTGAAACTCTAAAAAATTACAGTAGGTTTTAATTTTTAATGACGGGTATCATTAAAAATTATTAATTATAGGCTCATTTTGTAAACTCGATACTATGCATTTTGTTACCACTTTTAAGTGCCACTTTACCTTTATAAATCAATTTATATTTGCCTTTCACTAGAGTTTCCAAATCACCCTCTTGGTTAAACCTATTTTTTAAAAAATGACTCGGTAGCAATATGTTGGTAAAGCCACCCTCCAAGTCTACCGCTATAGTTTCACCAAAATTAGCGTCCACCTTTTCCGCTTTAAGGATCACATAAGGTTTGTTACGTTTCAAATCATTAAACGTACTAAATTTAGCTTGACTCCTAGCGTTGATTCTATCCAAAAAGTTATCGGCCATCTTTTATTATAAAACCCCATTCCTTTAACTCATCGTTTCAATTTTAAAAGTTGCCACAAAAACATCAGACCAAGTGACTTTTTTCATTTAACGACTTGAATCCCTGTTAATGTTCCAAACGTACCCACTTACTACTGATTTTTATATAAAGAGTTTCTTAAATGTTTACGTTTAATATCCCCAAGGTAAAGTATCGATAATATCGGTTTCTTTGTTTTCCATTATATTTCGTTTATCATATTGAAATTTAAACTCTTTTTCCACTTCTTTGTTTACTAATGTTTTATCTTTTATATTTCGAGTAATCATGTTATATTTTAGCTTAACGCTGTTTATTTCTTTTATTAACATTTTATTCATAGCTTCTCTATTTAATGATTTACCGTTTTGATAATTCAAAGTAAATCCTTTAACTTTCATAGTTTCTTTTCCTTGATTGGTTATATAAGCGTAACTCTTGGGGCCCGTACTAATCCATTCTACAATGTGATTATTTTTTCCCAATTCATCAGTCCACTCACCCAACATACAGCCAGTTTTTACAGAATTTTTCCCATCATCAATATAAACAATACTATCTGTATCATAATAAACAACATTCTTTCCTATTTTATCAAGCATATCATATAATCTTAATCTTGCATTGGAAGTGGTAAAAGCAGCTACAAAAACGTTAGTTGAAAAACTATCTTCGATGTATTGATTCAAAAATTTATAAGATATTTGCACGATATTGTCATTCAGAAATTGGCATGAACCAATTTCTAGTCTGTCATCTAAAAGTATATCGTACCATCTTGTTATATCAACAACATATTCAGATTGTGACATGTTCAATCTTTGCCCAAACTTTCCCCACAAAGAATTCAAACAAATCTTTGCTACTGCTCTTCGTCCAGGATTTGGTTTAATACTTTCTTTTTCTAAATCTATATCGAGACTTTCTTTAACGCTTTTTATATATTCTTCAATAGTTCCAAAGTCGCTTTCCCACGGGCTAGTCTCTAGTTTTATTTTCATAAATGTTTTTACATATTCTTTGAACAATTCATTACTTTTTTCTTTGAAATGCCATACTTCGTAAATTTCTTGAATCTTATAACCTTTTTCAATAGCTTTATTTACTTCATCTGTAGTCCAAGTATCAACCAGAGCTCTTTCATTTTCATCGTGTGAACAAGTATTACATTTATCTACAAAACATTTTTCGCATAAAATAAATAGAAGTTTATCTCTTTTGATCGGTAGAACTGGGTGATATAATTTTTTAGGAGGTAATATCTTACATTTGATTAATCCGTACCAATTTTCATCATATTTCTCAGGTTTATGAATTTTTGTTGGATGACCTAAGGGATAATAATCGAAATATTGAACTGTTGGATACAAACTACAAACATCGATATATCTTAATTTTTTATTTACGACTTTCAATTTACTAGCATTGGTTCTGCCACCAAAAAATGCGTCTCTAGGATTTAATGGTTCCACTATTACGTTTCCACTACTTTTTACTGCTGCTTTACCCTCTTTCGATTTAATCCAGTTACATTCCCACATTTCTACTAATTGGTATCCAGCGTCAATGATTTGTTTACTCCTTTCCTTCGTTTTTTCATACAAGTCTCCCATAGATAGATGATTTACATTATTGGGAGTATTTTCATGAAAACATGTAGGACAGCCGTGCCAAAAACACCCGTGATACTGATAAACCGTGTTAGTAATTTGATCAAAACCATCAACTTTGGCACCACAAACAGTTACTTCCCCTCCATTCAATGCGTGCTGTACATTTTTAAAAGTATTCAGCCAAGTGATAGATCCTTTGCTAAACATTTCCTTTCTGTCCTCTTTGATACTTGCTATCGTATTTTCCTGTAAATATAAGGACCGAAAAATGGCCATGCAAACACTCGCTATAGTTAAATATTGGAAAGGATCGATATTAGCTATGTCTAAAAATTGCTTCCTAAATTCAATACAACCCCTTCGCAAAATATCGACATCTGATTCACAATATTCTAATATTTCTTTCTGAAAGTCGAATATATAATTTTCCTTTACTTTTTCAGCGTGCCATTTCAAAAATGCTTTTCTTACTTCGGGTTTCATTGAATCAGCCCCATAAAATTTAGTATCAGGAATTGGACCAACGTAATTTTGATTATCTCGAGTATTGAAATAATGGGGGAAATATCCTTTTTTTAGTTCTGTTAATCCGAACGTTTTTGGAAAAGCAGATAACGGAGATGCAACGAAGTTAGAACTATCGATTATTCTTATTATTCCTTTAATTTCTAATAACATTAGTTTAGTTCCATTATAAATAGTGTAAGGTTTCAGAGTATTTTCGACGCAGTATTTCAGAATGAATTGAGAATCATATCCTTTTGCATAATGTGCTATGGCAGTGTACCCTTTGTGTTTACTTGAAATCAACCACTCGCAAAATTCCTCATTAGTTTTGAATACGAATTTAGTACCATCGTGGTAGTGAGCTATAACAAGATTTGCTTCATGGGTTCCTGTTTCCTGCATTGCTTCATAATCAAATGTTATGTATTTTTCGGTGTAAGTACATTTTTCTGCTGTGATATCAGAACGATTATTACAAGTACAAGGTACTGTACAATACCCACCGTTTGATCGTCTTGCTAACATAAAACATTCATGACCACCTATATCGTCGAATATTTCTTGACAGTTTCGACATTTTCCAGAACCACATCTATGTTCGTCGGTTCTTTTGCAAATTTTCCCGCAGTTTAAACATTTATAGATTATTTTACAAACTTCTTTATGATTTTTAAAGCAATTATCATTATAACAATAACGGTTACAATCGTTACAGAATATTTTATTTTTATCTTTTTCATCGTGTTGTATTTGTTTACAGAGTGTACAGACATCTTTATTTCTAGTCTTTTTGCATTCATGTTTCTCTTTATTATTATAGGGAGTATCACAATTTTTACAGTAATATGAGGAGGCGTAAAAGGCTGCTACACTATTAATAACATCAAAATGATTCCCATCTTTATAAAGATAAATTATAGTATCTTTCTTTTCTCCTTCGTAAATAACGGTATTGAAATTTTCGGCGCAGATAACTTTAACTTGAATGTCTAATAATTCTTCAACAACTTTGATATCTTGCAATGTGAAACCTTCCTCGGTGTATGAACCCATTTTTTCGCAAAGTTCTTTAGCTAAATCTAGTTGAATTGGGCGGCCCATTCTGATTTGTTTTACATCAATTTCTGAGAGTTTCCGATTGAAAATATCCTTAGTATGATAAGTTAACGCGGTAATTATGGCTCTTGGACAGCATAAGTTATCGACATTTTTAATTTGAGTGATACATTGTTTTGTGTGTTTACTCTCAGCCAAATTTAATATTTTGACACCTTTTGCTCCTCTCGGTAAATTGATGATTTTAATGTGAAACGTAGTATTTGTTATGTCAACGTGTTCGTTTGAACTAATAATGTTGCTTACGTGTTGGATAAATTCTTTAGCTTGTATACGAGAAAAAACGTTTGATTTACTACTTAAATCTTTCGATATATCATGGTGAAAATGAGGGTTTTGGGCAACGATCATAATTTTATCCCCGGTTTGGAAATTAGATTTTTCTTTAGCCAAATTTAACATAGCAAATACAGCTTTTTCGACTTGTATGATATTAGATAATTTTATACAATAATCGATTTCTGTAGTTTTAAATTTTTTAATGTATCGAGATTTAGTTTCTATAATAGTAAAAGGAGATTTTCGTTTTTCTTTGTTTTCATTAACCAAGTCATCGTCGAAATTGAACATTTTTCCTGTTTTTACTTTAAATGCATGCCCTTGTGGGTGCATTAGATGTTCGATGATATTGATTTTTTTATTCGGTTTTTTAATTTTAATATGTTTTTCTTTAGCTATTTCGCGTAGTTTTTTAACAGTTAGTTTTTCTAGATCACTTTTCTTAAAGTATACATTTTTAATATCATTTAAAGCTGTAATAAGATTATTTTTCTTCATTTTATAACCACCTTTTAAATTGTAATCTTTCGCTTCATTTCTCAAATCTTTAACTCTGAATCCTTTCTCAACGGCTCTTTGTTGAGGTTTAAGAGTTTGGTTAGGGTCGTTTTTTAGATGGAATGGTGTTTTTAAATGACGAGCCCAGTTTTTATATGTGATTTTTCGATCACATTTTTCACAGATTTTATCTGCATATCGTTTTTTAATAGTATCTTGCATTTTTATTATAGTAGGGGTTCTTTTAACTAACCCTTCATTTTTTTTCGTATCGTTCATTTTTATAATAGAAAAAACTTTTTTAATGGAAAATTTCCATTAAAACAATATTTACTGTTTAAAACAATATTTACTGTTTAAAATATTCTGTGCATTCAAAACAAATATTACCATTTTGTACTCTAACACCACAATTTTTGCAAACGTTAATATTTTTGAAAGGAGTAAAATTTAGAATGTTTTCAGTTAGTTTATTTTTTCCATTGAGAAAGTTACATTTCACAGTTGGTAAATCTAAAAACTGATGGTACTTCCTCACAAAATAATCAGTCAGTTCTCCAGATTCAGACACTTCCCTCCACTCAGTCTTGGAAAGACAATTTCCATCTTCAAGTTCTCTTAACGATTTAAAGTGTTCCATTTTATATTATAGAAAAAAACTTTTTTTCCTATAATAAATAAAGAGATATGGGTTTAAACGACGAAGCATTATATTTATGTGAAAAACATGGAGGTTTCTGGAAGTTGGTAAAGACACCTAAATTTCAATTTTATGATAAAAACCTTGACGCACTAGATGCTATTTTATATGAATTGAATGAGTATAGATTTTGTAAACGGTTGAACAGAGAACGCTTCTTAGGTGTCAATGGTAAACCACCACTCCATACAAAGGAGCAAGTTTTGGCATACCTTAATGAAAATAAGATTAAGGTTCCTAAAAATGCTACTGAACGTCAAATTAGAAAAATGGTTTATAATGATGTTAAAGACAAACTGAAGGATCAGTTTGAGGATCAGTTATCGCGCCCCTTCCACTGATACTTCGACGTACTGCCACCAACGATTGATAAAAGCTCAGAATGCTGGGGGGGAAGGAGATTTTATTTTTTAATGAGCAGTGTTCATTAAAAAATTACTTAGTTTTGTATTCCCACCCTAAAGAGTCGAATATAGCTTTACAAATTCTGTCTGTTTCATTTTTACGATCAAGAGATTTTAATGTAAGAAAATCTCCTTCGTCTATTTTATGATTATGTCTCAATAATAGTCTATATAAAATAAACTGCAAATTTATAAAATTTTTTCTTTCAGAATTTGAAAAAATTTCAGAGTATTTTTTAGATATTTTTTTGAAATCGTCGACTAGAATGTTTTCCAGATGTCTTATATCGTTTAGTTTTTGTCCAGTTAAATTTGCGTGTATAAGTACATAATCGTTATAATGTTTAGTATATCCCAATTCTTTTAGTAAATAAATAATGTGAGATTTTTTTACGTTAGCAAATTTCTCACACCGAGATTTATTCGGATCGTCTGTAATTATTCTATGAACTATCAATGCGTGTTCGAGGTCTGAATAAATTGTGGGATTTATAAAAGTATTTTGTTTTCCTTGATATTGTTTAATACATTTTTTAAAGTAACTAATACGATCATAATTATATTTTTTTACTGCGACATTATAAGATCTATTATTAAAATACATCTTTTCTATAACTTCTGAAAAACATACTTTACAAATTAAAATATCGTTTTCTTTTATAAAATCCTCGTCGTTTTCACAATTTTCGCAGAAATTTCTACTGTAATTTAAATTTAGTTTGTTACACGTTTTATCAGTAATGTTTAACTTTACAAAAATATTATACGGAATACAAGTTTTTACGACGTTTAAATAGTTATTTAATATTTTACATTTGTCTTTTTCCTTTTTGCGTATAGGCGTTTGTAAAATGGATAAAAAATTTTTTATCAAAGTAGCAGTTCTTTTTTTATACAACAAGAATATATGTTCACTAAATTGTAATTCGTCGATGATTGCCAAATCTTTTTTTACGTCGTTGTATATCCTACCGCCTAGTTTAGTGTAATCTATGGAGCTTAATATATTTTTTCTGTTTTTTGAATAGTTGTACATATCGATGTTCTTACGTAAAAACATTGATATAAAATTATCTACGTCAATTAAATTCATTTATCTTTAATTTTATATCGATGTTCTTTTAACTAACCCTCCAAATGAATAAGTCACTGAGTCTGATGTTTTTATGATAAAAAAATGTTCTAGTCAAATTACTCAATTTTTGAAAACTCTTAAAGGTGGCGTCGAATCGCCGCCACCTTTAACGTTAAAGTCGAATACAAGTCGAGAACATTTAAAGAAGATTTTAAAATTCTTAAAGAGGGGGAGCAAATCGCTCCCCCTCTTTAACGTTAAAGTCGAATACAAGTCAATTTGATTTTTAACAGTAAATACCTCGTACCCGTCGATTCGACGGGGGGTCCTATGTAAAGTCGAATACAAGTCGAGAACATTTAAAAAAGAGTTTTGAAAACTCTTAAAGTGGGGGGGTCCGATTTGCTCCCCCTCTTTAACGTTAAAGTCGAATACAAGTCGAGTTGATAGTTAAAAAAGAGTTTTGAAAACTCTTAAAGTGGGGGGGTCCGATTTGGACCCACCCTCTTTAACGTTAAAGTCTAATACAAGTCGAGAACATTTTAAGAAGAGTTTTAAAAACTCTTAAAGTGGGGTGGCCAAATTGGCCACCCCTCTTTAACGTTAAAGTCGAATACAAGTCGAGAACATTTAAACAAGAGCTTTCAAAACTCTTAAAGGTGGGGGACGAATCGGCCCCACCTTTAACGATAAAGTCGAATACAAGTCAATTGACTAAAAAAGCCGCGGTCGGAAACCCGACTGCGGCTTTTTCATTTCATACGAAAATTTTGATCTCGGTTAACAATTGTTTGGTTCTTTCGAGCCTGAACCAATAAGTTTTTTCTAGAATTCTGTTTTTTGTAGTTCTTGAGCATAGAAAGATCCTTCAATCTCTTTGTCGTTTAAATCTTTTATTTTGTAAGTAATTGGATTTGTTGGTAGAATTCCAGAAACCACAAAAATTTCTCTAGTCCATTTAGCATCATATTTATTCCCAAATGTTTTCTTAAATCTTGTTATTCGAACTCGATCTCCAAGAGAAAACTTTACTTTTTGTGAGGTTTTTTGGTTCCTAAACAATCTAACTAACACTTCATCTTCGTTATTTTTATTAACTTGTACAGGTATCATACCAATCGATCTATGGAAATCTTTAAAATTGTATTCATGAATCAAATCCTCTAGAATATCGATCCATTTCTTATTATTTCGTACTTCAAAATGGATTTTCATTTTTTCGTTTAAAGTTCTATTAAATCTTTCTATGATTGCCGATTTTTCTTCATTCTGTGTATGATACATTTTTATTTGGTGACTTTTCAGAAATTCTTTAAACATTTTATTTTCAAACTCTAAACCTTTGTCAGTGTGCAGTAAATTCGGAGCATTATGATTTTGTGATTTGGCCTTTTCTATGATTTTCTCAAAAGCTTTTGTTACGTTTTTTCCATCCTTTTTCTTCAAGGGTAAGGCCCATGCAAATTTTGAAAATGTATCGATAACATTAAGCATATAACCGTATCCATCATTCTCTTTTTCATAATTTTTCATGATTATCAAATCAGCAGCCCACAAATCATCAATACCTTTAGTAAATATTGTCCTTTTTTGAAATTTATTTCTTATCGGCTTGTGTAATTCTTTAGCGAGAGATAATTTTTCATCAACATTCAGATCTTCTACTACAGTTGGTTCTTCAGAATTTTCTCTCTCGGGGGAAGTGATAAACTTACTCTTATTAGTTTTACATTTTGTACATTTTGCAGCCACTCTCCATCTCCCGTTTACCGTTTGTATTTTTTCTGCATCAATATTATTGGTTCTCTTCTTACACTTGTGACAGTAAATAGGATCAGTTAAATCATTATCCATTTTTATTATAGGAAAAAAGGTTTTTTTAATGTGTCCGGTACCTTGCCTTCTATAGCCCAATCAAAAATGGCACGAATTGGTGCTTTTTCTCCGTTAGGATCTTGAATGAATTTGCTCTTATGAGTTCTGCATTTAACACATTTAGCTGAAATTCTCCACCTTCCGTTCACAGTTTGTACAATTTTCACGTTTATATTTTTCGTTTTTTTCTTACACTTACAGCAATAAATTTCGTTGTACATTATTTATTTTATTTTATTATAGGAAAAAAGTTTTTTTATGAGATATTTCTCATAAAAAAGAAACTCCTCACTCACTCTTCAATCAAATGCAAATAAACTGTAACATTTTCAAATTTCAGCTCATCTCCATTTTCATTTCTACATGATAGTTTAATTTCTTTAATTTCTCTAATTCCTTTTTGTAGAGAACTGTAGAGAATTTTCTTATTCGTTTCCATATAAGTAGTATTTGGGAGAATCGTTTTCTCTATCAAAGATACATGGAGTAATTTATGTTCACTATGAAGATCGGAATGCTCATCATGATTAGCAAAACTATAATCAATAATATTACAATACCATTCAATTAACGAAATAGGCTTGATTAACTTTGGATTGTCTTCAGAATAGTAGTCCTTATTAACATCAAAATAATCCCCAGGTATTTTACATTGTTCAAAATCAAATAGGTAACAGAAATTTCCGAGACGTAAAAATTCAATTACAACGGGAGATTTAAGAAAAAATCTATTACGATTTGTAGCGTAGTCTACTTTAAAAACCAAATTTTCAGGTTTTATTTTTTTTAATGCGTCAATTTGTGATTTATAAAGTGTTTTATTCTCCTCAAATTTCTTCATGAGTTCAGTTATATAATTTTTTATTTTTAAATATAATTCTCTTTTAAACGTCTCAACAGTAAATGTGCCATCTAACACATGCTCGGTATGATACCATCCATCTATAATAAACATTTTTAATGATATCAATACATTTTTTACTTGAAATGAAAGAGAAGGTGAAGTAAATAATAACTTTACTAATCCGAGTTTATAATTTTTATTGGGATTTAGAACAATTTTTTGAGTAAAAGTTATTTTTAGATCTTTGTGCTTATCAGAAATTTTTATTAGAGTCATGCTTTTATTATAGGAAAAAAAGTTTTTTCGTATAATAAAGATGAGTAAATACGAATACGAGATTGACCCAATACCGTTTGATAAAAAAGAGGTTAGGAAAGGAATTTTACCATTACCTTTAAGATTATTAATAGTAGGAACTTCTGGATGTGGAAAAACGACTCTACTTTACAATTTAATCACAAAACCTTGGGGTATTCCTTTCCATAATCTTTACATTTTTTCAAAGTCCCTAGATCAAAATGTGTATAGAGTTTTGAGAGAAACTTATGATAAAATTGCTATAAAAGATGGAGTAGAAATAGCACAGTTCTTTAGTAATTGTGGTGAGCTTATACCCTTAGATGATTGTAAAGAAAATAGTTTAATAATTTTTGATGATTGTGTAAACATTCAACAGCAAAGAGAAATCAAAGATTATTTTGTGAGAGGTCGCCATAAGAAAATTTCCTGTGTTTATTTAACACAATCTTGGTCAAAAGTTGATCGGCAACTTATTAGAAACAATATTAATTTCTTGTGTGTATTTCGTCAAAGTCCGAGATATATGAATGATATTTTTAATGAGTATGTTGGAACTGATTTAACTTATGAACAATTCAAAGAATTATGCAATTCTTGTTGGGATGAGGACTTTGGTTTTCTAACGATTGACATAACAAAGAAACGCAATGACGGACGCTACCTAAAGAAATTTAAAGAAAACGCATTGGGAAACGCTTAAAGAAAACGCATGTGGAAACGCTCAAAAACGTAAAAATAGTGTTCCTAAGCGTTTGAGCGTTTGAGCGTTTGAGCGTTTGAGCGTTTGATTTTTTAAAAACTTTTTTTCCTATAATAAAAACATGACAACAAAAAATACTTTATTACAAGCGCTTAGACAGAAATTCAAAGACGCGCAACTTGAAGTTATGAAGGAAAAACAAGCCAAACTTAGAGAAATCAAAAAGATTGATCAACCCCCTGAAGATGAACAAATATTTTTCACACAACCAAAACGTAAACCCATGACTGTAGCTGAAGCTGATGAAGGAATCAAACTTAAAAAATATTTACAAAAAATAGCGAGACAAGAAAGGATTAACCAAGCATCTGATAAAGAAACAAAAGAAAAGGCTTTTGAGCCTATAACTTCACGATTAGATAAGGTAGAAAAAGCAGTGAAACAAGCTGATGAAGATCTTGGTAAAAAATTAGAACTCCTTCCTGCAATAAAAACATTTAACCCCTTGCCTATCAGTTCACCTAAAAAAGTTTCTTTTCAAGATGTTGATGGCGAGGTTCAAGGTATTGATAATGATACTGAAGATACATTAAATCAAAGCTTTTCAAGTGACAATGCAGATAGGGATGATGAAATGGAATCAATATTACAAAAAAGTGCTAAATTACCAAGCTCTTCTGTAGGTCCTTTAGGTATTGGACCAATTGCAGAATTATATATTCTTCATCCCGATAGACAATTTGGAATATACCCTTTAAAAAATCATATCTTTATTGGAAATAAACAGATACGGGTAAATGGTAATGATATTGAAATAGAAAAAATTAAATATTCCGGTACTAAAGGTTTATGGAAGCTCTTAACAAAGCCCATAGATTCTGATATTCCATCCAAAGATGAATACACTAATGAAGACTTAAAAGCTTATGACAAAATCCTCATTCAAACAAATAGCATGTTTCAAAATAATAATCCTGAATCTAAACAACCAAAATCAAGTGTTAGTAAAAAATGGAAAGAAATCATAAAACCAATCTGGGAGTATAGTAAAAAGAAAAAGATCGGTACCGGGTTGATTAAATATAATGAAAATCCCGTAGAATTTAAATATATAGATAATTTGAATCAAATTCAACAAAGACTATACTATTTGCATGCGCAAGAGCAGGCAGGAAATAATAATTTTCACAATGAAAAATTGGGGGTTATAAATTTAATCAAAGATCAACTGGAGAAATACATTGATAATCCCAAGGGAACTGAATACTTGATTAAAATTATTAATAATTTACCTAAAAATATGATAAAAAACGGTTCTGGTATTTTCAATACTTTGTTGAACAAACTAGATGGTTTCGTACCTGAAATGCATCTCCCAGGCGGTTATCAATATTGTGGACCGTTTACTAAATTGGATAAGAGATTAAATAGAGGGGATGAAGGTATAAATAGTCTCGATAAAGCTTGTAAACAACACGACATTTTTTACAAGGATCATGAAAAAACAAGTGATAGACATATTGCTGATAAACAACTAGAAACAGAAGCTTATAAAATTATGAAAAGTTCAACAAATATCGGTGAAAAATTGGGAGCTGCTACTGTGGTAGGTGGTATGAAAATCAAAAGACACTTTGGGATGGGTGTATACTAGGTATTATGATTAATTTTTTTTATAGAATTTCGATTCTATAAAAAAAAACTTTTTTTCCTATAATAAAATGATTACGCAACAAATAAATTTGTCTGAACTACAAATGAAAAAAATAAGAGCCGCTTATAAAAAACGTGCTCCAGTAAAAGTACGACTAGCTTTTGAAGATATTAGTGGAAAAGGAAATCATAAAATCCTGTTAAATGAAACTCAGAAAAAAAAGCTAGATAAAAGTATCAAAAACAAAAAAGGGGTTGATTTGGAAATGAATTACGATCAGTTGCAAATAAATCATTCAGGGGGATTTTTACCCTTACTTTTTGCAGGAATTGGCGCTCTTGGGGCATTATTGGGTGGTGGAGCTGCAGTAGCTTCTAGCGTTATTGATTCTAAGCATAAATCTGCTGAAGAAGCAGAAATCAAACGCCATAACTTGGAAATGGAGAGATTAGCACAAAACGCAAAAAGTTTAAGTATCGGTTCTGGATTGAAGAAGAAAAAAACTATTTCAAAACCTAAAAAGAAACCTACCAAATCAAAAAACTAAATAGCTTCCAACCTCTTACCAATTTTGATATTGAAAGATTATCGAAAGAAATGAAAATTAAAAATTTCAAAGGAGTTTTCATGAAGGATGATTTACCAGAGAAAGTGAACCACACGGAATGTGGAATTATAAATCTAGAAAATTCTGATGAGGCTGGAAGCCACTGGACTGCATTTTATAAAAATAACAATTTAAAATATTATTTTGATTCGTATGGTAATGCACCACCACCAAGAGAACTTGTTCAATATTTAGGTTCAGAAAATTTATTTTATAATGAGGAGCAAATCCAAAACCAATATGATCCTCCTATCTGTGGACATTTATGTTTATTAATTTTGAAAAAGCTATCAGAAGGACACGATTTTAAAAATAGTATGAGAACTTTGAGGAAAAATCTTAATTTATTTTATTAAGTCTCGATTCTATAAAAAACTTTTTTTCCTATTATAAAATGATGTACACAAATAATGAAACACCTTCAGCCCCTGAAGAATTTACTCCAATAACTCATCCTAGATTATATCCAAAAATAATTTTTCCCGAGTTTAATGAGAACAATTATAGAATCAATCGAATTATCACTCAATACAAATTTTTAGAAGATGAAGAGAAAATGAGAAATGGTTTGAGAAAAAAATATGGGAAACTATCCAGTACTCTTTACGGTACTGAATTTTTATTCGCCCTCTCAGAACTCGGACTGGCCGGAGCCTCTATATCATTACCAATAATAATTCCATGCAGTGTTCCAATTTCTGTAGGATTGACAACCTTATCATTAATATTGAGGACTTCGAGCGGATTTTTCAATAAAAAAATTACTAAACACTCTGAAATTGCGCTTTTGGCAAAAGCTAAATTAAATTCGATTGAAGAAAAGTTTACAAAAGCAATTAAAGACGGTAAAATATCCGATGAAGAGTTCAATGATATTGAACAAGAAATAAAAAATTATGTAATTATGAAAAATAATATTTTAAATGAATATAATAAGAATAAAAAAGAAGTTAAAAGTGTGGATCCTTTCAAACTATCACTTTTGAAACATGGGGAAGTTTTCAGAACTAGATTTTAAATAGGTTTTAAGTCAGTTTTTATAGGGATTCCCTATAAAAATTATTCCACTCGATATTTTTATAGAATTTCGATTCTATAAAAAAACTTTTTTTCCTATTATAAATAAGTATGAATAAAATTAAATCAATATACTCTAAATACGATTCTGAAATCACAAGGATTCAGTATAGTAAATTTGGTCCCGAATCCAAAGTTGAATTGAACACTGAGACTAATAGAACGGTTTTCAAATTACAACTGGAAGATGATTTTATAGGTAGTAATATTCAATATTACATTTCTGGGAAATACGTTCCTAAAGATGCCACAAAAAACTATGGAGTTAATGATGGAATAATGATGGTTGATAATTTTGTTGCCCACTTATTTTCCAAAATTGAAGTAAAAAAGCATAATACGATTATTGATGAAATTGATAATCCTGGAATTGCAAGTACAGTTCTAGGACTAGCTTCTTTCTCTGGACCTCAAAATTACAATGCAAAAGTTGTCAGAAGTGGTTTTAATTCGAGAGTTTCGGGAGGGGGAAAATTTAGTGCAACTGGGGATTTAGGTGATTTAGGTCTTGGTTTTTTCAAAGAGAGCTACCCAATTTACAAGGGAGGATTTGAAATTGTGTTCTACAGAAATTATAACGATGATGTACTCTTTCGTTACAAGGATCCTTCCGTTCCAACTTCTACTGAAGCTGTGGAGGGAAAAGTAGTAATCGAAAATTTTTACCTTAGGGTTCCCATAATTGAGTTTGAAAGTATATCAAAAACACAATTAATAGCCGAACTTAGTACCACTCCTTACTTATTCCGTTTTAAAAAGCTACAATGTATTGAAGAGAAAGTTCTTGCTGGAAAAAACTGGACTTACAACATTACAAATATTTATAGAAATGTACAGAATCCGATCTGGGGGTTTGTAGTTTTTCAGACAGGTAGAAAACAGAACCAAAAGAAAAATAACTCACGGTTTGATCATTTGAATGTTAAAAATATTAGTTTTGAAGTAGGAGGGAAAATTTATCCTCAAGAACATTTGAATTTAGATTTTGAATCAAACGATTTTTATATAGCTCACACCATGTACGAAGATTTCAAAAGAATAATATGTCAAGACTCATCTATTCCATACTTTGATCTTCAGTTTTTCAAAGAGAGCTACCCAATTTATAGTGTAAACTTGACCAGACAACCACAAACTATTTCTGGTCAAAAAAGTAATATCGTTTTACGTGTAGAGTTTGATAAAAATGTACCAGAAGATACTACGGGTTATATAATTTTAATGTCGGAAGCAACTCTGAACTATTCTCCTCTAAAATCTATGATAAAAGAGGAATTCTAAAACTTATTTAGGGAATAGGGTGAATAAATATATTTTTATTGAGAAATTCTCAATAAAAACTAAAGCAAAAAAAAAAAAAAAAAAAAAAAAAATATCCAAGGAACCCCAAGGAATTACAACTCACGAAATTTTAAAATTTTTTATAATAAATATGTACTGTTTGCATTTTTCAGCATGTTTCGATAAGATATTCGTAATTATAATATTTTTAATAACTCTAGTTTTCATCTATATTACAAAGGAAACTGGAATTAAACGTAATATACAGGAAAAGGAAATAACAATAAACGATAATAAACATTTTATTTTACATTGAGTAGTTTTATAAAAGAATATAGTAATGAATGTGGTCTTTGAGGAGTGCTCCTATAAAATGAACTCTTTAATAACGAGAGAAAAAGCTGTAAATTCACCGAGCGGTCGTTAGATGGAGGTTGGAGGTTTTTTGTCCTCAACTGGTCGCTTGGTGTAGTGGTTATCGTATCCGCTTCTCATACGTCCTCATACGTCCTTGGAAAGGCTCCCCGGGGAGCCGCTCCAAGGTTAAAAGAAACCTCTACTCCTCATATCAACTCCAAAACTGTTTATATGGTTCTTCATTTATCATTCTTTCAATATCTTTTAAATGGACACAGAATGACTTAAATGGTATATTTAACAGTTTAAATTTTTGATATTTTTTCACAATTGTTCCAACTTTTCTTAGTTTTTTACTATAACTTAAAGAAACTTGCAGCTTTTCTTTCAAGCAACGATTCCAATCTCCCCCTGTAGTCTTGATATGTTGGAAATACACTTCCAAGTAGAATCCATAAGCAGCTGTTGAATAGAAGAGCTTCGAAGCTTGTTTTTTTATTACTTGATATGATTTTATTAAGTAGTTCTCCACTTCTATAATGTCATTGTGATCAGGAAATATTACCTTTTCCAATTCATGATTAAGTACTAGAAGCTTCAACAAATATTGATGCATTTGTTCTGGATTGCGACTGATTTTTTGTTTATTACTTGACAAGTTAAACATTTTATAAAAATCATAGTTTTTACTCACTGGCGTTCTAATTTTTTCTCTAATAATCAACTCTCTAGCATCACTA
This sequence comes from Adelphocoris suturalis, assembly GCA_030762985.1. Lineage (NCBI taxonomy): Eukaryota > Metazoa > Arthropoda > Insecta > Hemiptera > Miridae > Adelphocoris > Adelphocoris suturalis. The sequence continues at coordinate 173,677,133 of CM061040.1, read as the reverse complement.
ACACTTTCACAGTTCTTGATCTTTTCAATGAAGTTCATACATTCCTGATGATATGTTTCCAGTTCCACGATTTGATCTTGAAATTCTGCTGTATCACAATACGTAAGCTTCAAAAAACTTGAAGGTTGAGCCATCTTGAGAGTTGAATATATACTGGGGAAGCGTACTGAAATGAGGACTGCATTATCTGCGTTCAAACAAGGTCAACCAGTATCAAAGAGTCTGAGATAGAAGTTACATAATTTCCCGTTTAGTTCCCACTGTTAACTCCTAGATAGCATGGGATGGTTCATGTATTCTATCAGTATAGAGTTTACAGAATGAGCTGATGGTATAATTAATATATACAATTTTTAATGATACCCGTCATTAAAAATTAAAACCTACTGTAATTTTTTAGAGTTTCACTAAAGTTTCTAATGGGGAAAAAATATTCTTTTAACTTACCGCCCAAAAAGAAAAAGTCACTGGTTCTGATGTTTTGTGTTGAAAAGTTTTTACTGTTTGTTTTCACTTTAAATATTTTACTGTTTGGTGTCACTTTAAATATTTTTCTGTTAGTTTTCACTTTAAATGTTTTACTGTTAGTTTTCACTTTAAATATTTTACTGTTAGTTTTCACTTTAAATATTTTACTGTTAGTTTTCTCTCAGTTGTTCTCAACGTGCCCACTTACTACTTATATATATATATATATATATATATATATATATATATATATATACATATATACATATATACATATATACATATATATATATATATATATATATATATATATATGTAAGTTGAAAATGAAAGGAATGGATGGCTTGAAAGGAACTCACCAACCGGTTAATCGAAGTCGATGAACGGAGCCCCGTTGCCTACGGCGTTTGCCGGTAGATCATCCACTTGCGAATTGAAGTAATAAATGAGTGGGAGTTGTGATTTAAAATGAAAAGGAATATTGGTATTTATGCGCTGAAATAGCAGAAGAGTGTTGAGGCCAAGAGGAATGACGACGGGCTCGTTGATCTGATAAAAGTAGGAGTAGAGGCAGATGGATAGGAAGTCATGTTAGGACATACTACCTATCTTTCCACCAATCCCCAACAAATAATAACCCGCAAAACTAGGCACCGCTGCACTTTGCCTCAAGGGATACAGCGATGACCACTTTGAGGGGGTGTCAGGACCCACAGCAACCGCCGCCGGCAGGAGTGCCGAATCTGCTGCTCCCTCCTCTACATTACGGGGGCCACCAGAGGTTGTAGCACAAGCCTCGCCACTGTGTGTAGTGTGATTATTTTGTGTTTTGACATGTGTTTGTGTGAGGACCGTGTTGGGAATGCTGAAGGGAGATCAGTAAAAAGGAAAAGAGAGGGAGAGATGAGTACTAGACCCAACACGCTTGTTTCCTGATGCCAGAAGATCAGACGAACAAACATGGAGGGCACGTTGTATCAACGTCTAGGCCTATCACCTAGGGTGAACCAACGCTAGCTCGGGGCCGCAGGGACGCCAACCCTGTAGGACCTGAAGGGTCCACCCCTACGGGCGTTAATTTATTGTTATTTAGGTATTTCATTCAAACCATAAATGTTATCCAATTTTCGCATCTCTCCTCACAGCATATACAAGTACGACAGGGGCGTAGAATCAGGGGTACCGTGAGTAGCAGCGGGACACCAGGCGAAAAGAAAAAAAAAAAGAAAAAAAAAAATAACGAAAAGAATGTGTGTGTGTGTGTGTGTGTGTGTGTGTGTGTGTGTGTGTGTGTGTGTGTGTGTGTGTGTGTGTGTGTGTGTGTGTGTGTGTGTGTGTGTGTGTGTGTGTGTGTGTGTGTGTGTGTGTGTGTGTGTGTGTGTGTGTGTATATGTGTGTGTGTGTTTTGCGTATCCACAGTCACCTAGATTTTGGGATGTCTGATGGTCACCGCAGGTTTCTTGAGGTGTCTGTGGTTTTCCCTGTGATCACACTGGCTTGCTATCCATTGGTTTGTGAGATGCTATTGAGGCTCATTTATATCGATGACTCAAGAAGATGGAAGGTTATTTTGCTCCTTACTATTTTTGTTCGGGTCTCTCTTTTGTTTTCCGTCATTTCTAAACGAATCTCACGGCTTTTTCGCTCACTTGTACTGAGTAGATCAGCAACGGAGAGTTGTTCTTGCGTGAATTGTCTATAGTTCGTCGCACGTTCTGTTCTCATAATTTTGAACAGAAGTGTTATATCCCCACTACCGAATCTGACGGCTGTTGTGAACGAATGCAATCGTGAATCGTGAGTATACAAGACAGTTTTTTATTGAAAAATCTGGCTGTAGTTCTAACAGTCTATTGCATTGCTTTCCACGCCCAATATTTTCAAACGAGAAAAATCCATGGAGTACTAAGGTTTTTCTCCAATTTCGCTCAAGGTAATTGAGTACACCGACGAAGTTAAAAGTTTATCCAATTCAATGTGTCGAGTTTACACGCTAGAAACGACCTAGAAACAGAATTACAATGAAATTCTAGACGTTGCCATCATGCAAATTTCCCAAAGGTTTAAAATTTCGAAGCTCTCAGTTTTTTCGTTCCCGGAAAATTCGTAATGTCCCAAAATACTCGTAGTTTTCCGCAAGATGCTTTCAATTGCTTGCTTTAACCTACAAAATATTTTACTCTATTCAGCAGAAAAAAGAATTAACTACCTAACTTTTACAAAGACAAGGATTTTGGTGGTAAAGAAATTCATAGACGGTAATTCATGATCTCGTAAATTATAAGTTTCTCGAAAAAAGTTAATTGAAAAGAAAAACATATTGGTAAGTAATGCATGGGAAGAAGGGATTACCCCCTCTATTCACCCCATCTCTTGATGAAATTTGAAAGTCCTGACAATCTTCAACAAACTATATCGAATTCATAATAGAACAAAATAAGAATCACGAAAATCAGTAGAGATTTGTAGCTTGGGCAGCGCTTGAATGAATTAGTAACTACACCCAACCTGAACAGTAAATCGGGAATTCCCAAGGTTCATTGCACAACTAGACTAAAATCAGGATCGAACAAAATAAAAATCACGAAAATAGGTTGAGAATTGAAGCCTGAGACGACTCCGGACTTGAAGAGGAAAAGAAAGAAAGAAAAAAACAGTTTAGGCCTTATGCTAGGCTGTTTTTATACTGAATTTGCGACTTCCATATCACAATTTGCCAAGACCTTTCCATTAATAAAAATTTGACACCGTTCCCATATTTACCGAAAAAATATGAAAATGGTCGAAGAGCACTTACTGTCTTGGGGTGCTCGTGTATTCTCTAGTTACTCAATACGACGCTAAATGATCAATTGATTTCTCCTAAATCGGAGGTAATAATGTGTTGGTACTTTTAAGATAATATCAGGAGGCACCAGTGGTCAGAAGATAACTGTGCCTGCTTAGTAGTGTCTTTATTATGAAATAAGTAAGTACAGTTTCTTCCAGTATTCTCGCAAAGTTCTTCTTCTATTTTATTCATTTATTTATTATGTTATTAATTTATTCACAGCTATTTTATCACATTTGCAGGACGTGTTTGTTGTAGTTACATGTACCACACTAAAGAAGTCATGACTATTTTCAATAATACTTTGATGTGAAGGTACATTTTTGTTAACTTCGAGAAAATTACATTTAAATGCACCTTGATACAATATAAAGAACGCTACAACTAGATACCAAAAAATGTATGTTATGTACTTATGGTTTCCGTGATGAAGATAGGAAAATTTTTCATTATTGAACAAAAAAAAGTAACAATAATAATAATAATAATGATTGAATAAGTATAAATAAAACAAAATGAAAAAATAGTCATTTTAATCATTTATTTTGTGCGAAAATTTAGCAATTATTTTTCATCAAATGGTAAGTACTGTGAGACTTGGGCTTCCTATTTCCCAGCACTTTAGATATCATCGAATGCAATAACATTGTATTACCATTAATTTGTATCTACATCCGTAGTTGATGGTGCTGCAGTATTTCCTCGAGAAGCAATGTGAGATGGCTGTCCTGTAGTTGGTTGTGCTGCAGTATTCCCTCTAGAAGCAATATGTGATGGCCATCCTGTAGTTGGTGGTGCTGCAGTATTTCCTCGAGAAGCAATGTGAGATGGCCATCCTGTAGTTGGTGGTGCTGCAGTATTCCCTCTAGAAGCAATGTGTGATGGCCATCCTGTAGTTGGTGGTGCTGCAGTATTTCCTCGAGAAGCAATGTGAGATGGCTGTCCTGTAGTTGGTGGTGCTGCAGTATTCCCTCTAGAAGCAATGTGTGATGGCCATCCTGTAGTTGGTGGTGCTGCAGTATTCCCTCTAGAAGCAATGTGTGATGGCCATCCTGTAGTTGGTGGTGCTGCAGTATATCCTTCAGAAGCAATGTGAGATGGTGGTCCTGTAGTTGGTGGTGCTGCAGTATTTCCTCTAGAAGCAATGTGAGATGGTGGTCCTGTAGTTGGTGGTGCTGCAGTATTTCCTCTAGAAGCAATGCGAGATGGCTGTCCAGTAGTCTGTGGTGCTGCAGTATTTCCTCTAGAAGCAATGTGAGATGGCCCTCCTGTAGTTGGTGGTGCTGCAGTATTTCCTCTAGAAGCAATGTGAGATGGCTGTCCTGTAGTTGGTGGTGCTGCAGTATTTCCTCGAGAAGCAATGTGAGAGGGCCATCCTGTAGTTGGTGGTGCTGCAGTAGATCCTTCAGAAGCAATGTGAGATCGCCCTCCTGTAGTTGGTGGTGCTGCAGTAGATCCTTCAGAAGTAATGTGAGATGGCCATCCTGTAGTTAGTGGTGCTGCAGTAGATCCTTCAGAAGTAATGTGAGATGGCCATCCTGTAGTTAGTGGTGCTGCAGTAGATCCTTCAGAAGTAATGTGAGATGGCCATCCTGTAGTTAGTGGTGCTGCAGTAGATCCTTCAGAAGTAATGTGAGATGGCCATCCTGTTGTTAGTGGTGCTGCAGTAGAGCCTTCAGAAGTAATGTGAGATGGCCATCCTGTAGTTAGTGGTGCTGCAGTAGATCCTTCAGAAGTAATGTGAGATGGCCATCCTGTAGTTGGTGGTGCTGCAGTAGATCCTTCAGAAGCAATGTGAGATGGCCATCCTGTAGTTGGTGGTGCTGCAGTAGATCCTTCAGAAGCAATGCGAGATGGCTGTCCTGTAGTTGGTGGTGCTGCAGTATTTCCTCGAGAAGCAATGTGAGATGGCCATCCTGTAGTTGGTGGTGCTGCAGTAGATCCTTCAGAAGCAATGTGAGATGGCCGTCCTGTAGTTGGTGGTGCTGCAGTAGATCCTTCAGAAGCAATGCGAGATGGCTGTCCTGTAGTTGGTGGTGCTGCAGTATTTCCTCGAGAAGCAATGTGAGATGGCCATCCTGTAGTTGGTGGTGCTGCAGTAGATCCTTCAGAAGCAATGCGAGATGGCTGTCCTGTAGTTGGTGGTGCTGCAGTATTTCCTCGAGAAGCAATGTGAGATGGCAGTCCTGTAGTTGGTGGTGCTGCAGTATTTCCTCGAGAAGCAATGTGAGATGTCTGTCCTGTAGTTGGTGGTGCTGCAGTATTTCCTCGATAAGCAATGAAAGATAGCAGTCCTGTAATTGGTACTGCAGTAGGTCTTTGAGAAGCAATGTGAGATGGTGGTCCTGTAGTTGGTGGTGCTGCAGTATTTCCTCGAGAAGCAATGTGAGATGGCTGTCCTGTAGTTGGTGGTGCTGCAGTATTTCCTTGAGAAGCAATATGAGAAGGCTGTCCTGTAGTTGGTGGTGCTGCAGTAGATCCTTCAGAAGCAATGTGAGATGGCGGTCCTGTAGTTGGTGGTGCTGCAGTAGGTCCTTGAGAAGCACTGTGAGATGGCAGTCCTGTAGTTGGTGCTGCAGTTGGTGCTGGTGTTTGAGTTGGTGACGGAGGTGAATTAGGCTGTTCTCCACAATCTACTTTCCAGAACCATTCACACCTGAAAAGTAAATGGTATTGACATGTTACATCTTGCTCTCCACATGCTCTACTGATTTCGTATGTATAAAATATTAATGTTTTATCAATGAATACTGGACAATATTGTTGTTTACTGAACACATGACCCATTTTTAATACGAAAAATATATCATAACAAAGTGGGGTTTATTGTGTATGTGGGTCTCACTCAGCCTTAAAAATCTTGTTTTTTTTTCTGGTAATTCAATTTAAATACCAACACCGGTACTAACGAACACCATTTCTACAAAACGTAGTCTCTCTCTCTCTCTCTCTCTCTCTCTCTCTCTCTCTCTCTCCCTCTCTTTCTTTCCCTCTCTCCATCTAATTTATATATATATAATATTTATATAACCTCAGCGTAAACGAAATTCCTTATAACGAGGTCAACTTCTATTGTTTGACGAAAAAACCCGAAATCATGACACTTTTTTTTCTCTCTTATTTTAATTCTCACCAAAATCATATACAGTCCATCCATAGGGACGACCCTATAATGCATGCATTACTTACCAATATGTTTTCAAATGAAGAAGTCCTTGTTCGCTTGTGGGGAGATGTTTGCGATACAAAAATGCGTTCAGTTTACCTTACAGATCGGCCAATGTAGCTTGACCCATGGGGAGCCCTCTACTTCACAAACATCCACTGTCCCCAGTTATGCTATAAGGTCTCTCTGGGACATTAGGATGAAATTGTCTTCCATTTAAAAATAGGTAGGATACCTTTTTCCCAACCATGGGTAACGCTCATTGAAATGATGGACTTCATTTTGAGCAGCTGTGTCAGCTTAATTATCTTCTGTTCTCCTTTAGGAAGTTGAAATTCGGTAGGAAAACTCTGGTTCATTAGGGGACGATTTTAATTATGCGCACTTTCCTGGTCATCTGAGTGAACTAAATCCTCTCATGTTCACCCTGTGAAATTTGACAGGAAGCCTCTGTGACAACGAGAGTCGATTGAAATTAAAAATTGTATCATGATCAGCTTAGATGATCAAAATATTCTTTGAGGACCCGAACTCTCCTTTTGAAAGCTACTGTTTTTAAGCGTTGTAAGCGTTATCCATGGTTTTTGAATTCGAGCATTACGCTCTTAACGGAAAGATCTGAGAGGTCCAGGCGGGTTTGCCCTCCTGGTCCGCCAGAAGCGCCGTGTATTTGTTTGTTATTTATAGATTTCATATGAATGAATCGAATTTGATCCTTATAGAATATAATCAAAATTAGTAGAATATGATCAGGAAAGCATCCTTATTGCTGTACATTCATCCGTTTTCTCTGTGTCAAGATTAGAGTTGGTGTGAACCTTGGAAAAACCGCATACGACCTACGACGATCGATCTTCATATATTATTTCAATTGTTTCAAGCTGAAATCGAGTTAAATGGCCACTCATAGACGTACTATTGATACAAATGTAGGTATTTTATATTATTTCAATAATTTCCTTCTGGTGTTGCCTACGTCCTACGTCTATAAAGTTATGCATAAATAATGATGTCTCGTCTGCACTGATTTGTAATTATCCATACACCACCGATCTGCGCAGAAAAGCTATCTAATACAGAAACATTGAACCTTAGTCTAATAATCTAGAGAGTTGTAATATTTTTCCTTCCAGCTTGTCAAAATGCAGTATTTCAAACATAACTTAATTTTGTCTACTCCCACTGTTTTTTCCTTGATTCTTCAATGGAATATAACCTAATTTGTTGTGGTTGAATTAGTCGGCTGCATATTCATTGTGCATTGGTTATTTAATCGGGACTCAGCCAAGGGATAGGGGCCTACTGTTATAGGTTTCCTGAAGATGGGCCAAGTTTTGGCCTGAAACATTGAAAAAAAAACTGAATACTGGTGTGAGGGTGGAAGGTACATGGCTTCTTCCTTTTATGTATTTATTCACAACTAGTTTCCCCCAAATTGGTAAGCCCCATTCATACACTAGCACATATAGTTCATATCTCATTATACCTAGCACACAACTATCTATCTAAACTACCTGATCATAATTCTAGACCCTTCTCAAGCCATTGAACGAAATATAAGTGACTGAAATTATAACTTCTGGAACAAAACCGGACAAAATACAAGTCGTATGGATCTGTCCTCCCCTATAGTAAGTGCCTGCCTTAACAATTACCTTATAGTTAACAATTAGCACATAACAACCTCTGTATCTACCATTATTAAAAAACTATATTGGTTATATTGTAGCACCTGATGAGGTTTTGAAGATTCATGCTGGAGTGCCACAAGGCAGTGTACTAGGCCCACTACTGTACCAGCTTTACACTCGCGATCTACCAGAAACTGTTGAAAATACAACTGCCACGTTTGCAGATGACACCGCAATTTCGGCGACCAACATTGAATCAGTCACAGAATTAAATCACTCCATCCTCAGCATCCATGAATGGAGAAAAAGATGGAGAATTAGATTGAATGAAGCGAAGTCAGTACATGTTGATTTCACAAATAAAAGGATCAACTACGTGCCAGCCTTCCTTGACAACAAGGCGATTCCTTATGCCAATGAAGCTAAATATCTTGGGATGACACTCGATGCCAAACTGAGGTGGAAATCACATGTTAAAAAGAAAAAGTCTCAACTAGTTATCAAATTCAGGAAAATGTACTGGCTTATGGGAAGACACTCAAAACTGTCTATCCTCAATAAGCTCATATTGTACCCAAGACCTCAAATCTGTCTGGACATATGGTGTGCAACTGTGGGGGTGCACTGCAGAAAGTAACCGCAACATTATTCAGCGCTTTCAGAATAATGTTCTGCGTACCTGCGTTGATGCATACAGATACTTCAGAAACGACAGATTACACTATGAGTTGAAAGTTGAATCTGTCAATGAGGTTATCCGCAAGCAAGCCGTCAATCACCTTTTGAGGCTCAGAGATCATGTTAACGAGGATGTCGTTCAGCTCCTTGACACCGAAGATCTACTTAGAAGACTTAAAAGAACTAAACCGCCTGAACTAAGTGAAATAAAATGAACGTCAAGACTAGTGACTCAATTATCAGAACAATAAGTCTAAAGTGAGGTATATTAGATCTTAAGAAAATGTATAATAATTTATCACATGAATATTGATTACAAGTTGTTATTACTTGGCGCAATAAAACTTGTCCAAAAAAAAAAAAAAAAAAAAAAAAAAAAAACCTGATGAGGCCTAGCGACAGGCGAAACTAGTTGTGAATAATTACATAGAAGGAAGAAGCTGTGTACCTTCCACCCTAACCAGTGTTTAGTACGAAGTAATGGCTACCTGCACGAATACCTATATTGCAAAAAATAAATTAGGTGTAGAGATGAGTTGAAGTTGTGTTTCTACCCCTTGGCTGAACCCTGATTATATGACCTAATTTGGTAAAAGATTCTACAAGTAAATGAGCGAAAAGAGAAGCGACGTCTTAACGAAATTCATAAACGTACACTACGTATGATCGAAATTACGAGAACTAGTAATATCCACTCACTTGAAATCAGTGCGAGAAAATCGCCTAAGTAAGGGGAAACACCAACCATCTTGCGGAGTTTCGCTTCCCGATGAACATCTCCGGTACCTCCAACAGCTGTCTGTGCGGGGGTAGTCATAAGCGGAGAGGCCATTGCAAACTGAGCTGTCCGAAGCAGAACCGCACGCGAAGAATGCCACTAAGACAATTAATAATCCTGAGAAAAAACAGGTGGACTAAAATTAACTGCAGTCTCCTTTTGGAAGCTTTTCGTACGATAAATACTTATTTTTCCATATAAATGACATAATATATTACATAGACATAAAATAAAATACACTTCTGGAAGCATGCTTACGAAATAATAATATCTATTGGAAATGAAATTCCCCATATGGGCACCAACCCGTGTTGGGGAATGAGTGAACTGAGCTCACATAGTAGGCACACAAGTTATTATAATAACAAATAAAATAAACTCACATCTCTTGAATTAAATTACCATAAGGAAAAAATAAAATAAAATGAAGTGAATAAAGTATACACAATGTGAAATTCTACGGCGTCTTAAGATTTTTAAAATGTTTTGTTATAGAATGTTTGATTTGATAAAAACTGTTTAATGCAGATGACTCGACAAGTGGTATTACTTTTAATCTGAGGTCCTGAGGAAAGCTATTGAAAACTATCACACCTTGGTAAGGGAAGAAATTTTTTGGAGCTGTGCTTTTAACTTTCGGGATTGCAAGGCAATTATTCTTAGAGAAGCGAGTATGAAATGAATGGACAGGCCTAAAAAACTCTTTACTTTTAAACAGTTGGAGTACTGCACTTCTTTTGTAAAGATGGTCTATATCCCAGCTTCACAAATAGAGGGGCTGTATGTTCCCTATAATTCGCTTTCCCGACAGCCCTAATGAAATATTTTTGAAGGGTAACTAAGTTATGCAATGTAGTTTCATACGCACTACCCCACATAGGCAAACCGTACATAAATATACTTATGCCGTTGTAAATATACAAACCGTTGATAAATACTTATCAACTACCTAATTCTTAATTCTCGAACAAGCTGGGGTGGTACATAGCACCCATTTGGTATACAAATATATTATAAGATATGCGTAATAAATGAATTGAATTGATGTTGCAACAGATCAGGGCACAACAATAGTCTTTTTGATGCTCCTATCTATCTTATTACATAGGATCTTTCTGTTTGGCCCGTATATAGTTCCTATTATCCATAAATGGTTATGTCTACTGATTACACTTGAGAAAAAACTTCTGGATCTATGAACCATCTTAAATTGAACTTTAATAAATCACCTCTTTACTTGGTGACGAATCTGCACCTAAGCTAATTAATAATTAAATGGAATACTAACCTCCAATATGCATCACGGTTCTGTTCATTCAGTTAGTTCCTAGGCGACAAGTGATTTGACATAGGAATTTCAACGCCTTATATAGTCGTTATCTGGCTCTTATATATTATTTACAATGCTCTTGTGGGATAGCAAATATCATTCCATACTATTACTATGTATTTTCATCTTGATTAGGCTTATTAGTCGTGACTAAAAATACTTTCGTAGGGGTGCGTAGGGATTCACACATCGTTGAAAATGTTTGCAGTGTACGGATGAATCACTTTGAAATACTTATTGTTTCCATTTAACCTCGTGTGATGGGAACCTCTGAAAGTACTGATTAATTCTGGAGACGTTGTGATCAATTAGAGGACAAGTGATTAAATCTCTTGTAGTAAGTGTTTATTTGTAGTGCTCTTGTTTCCCAAGTCTGAAAAGAAATGTAAAACTCTTATTAGTTGGTACTCTGTAGGTACATTTCTCTAATCATCCTTGTTCTGAAACTTTGCTAAATCTCTTCATCTAAATATATATATATATATATATATATATATATATTTCGGAAGTCATAATGTGAAGCTAAGCTATTTGAGGTTGGTTATTACTAATGGTTATTATGGAACAAAATATGAATGGACGTCGTAAAGACCCCAAAACCCATCGGTGAATCTGATTTGATAAATAATGAACCAAGAACGATTGATGAAGCATTCAAAAGAGCTGAGGAAGTGGAAGAAACGCTTGGGGGTATAACGAAGATGATATTTGAAGAAAAAATAGTTCGTCTTGCAGCATGATCGTATGAGCGAATTTTCTGAAATTATCTATCGTATTGTAATATGTTAAATCTTATTGAAATTGGAGCAATTTCGGTGGAAAAAAAACTGTTGAAAACCAATTTTATGAGAAAAAAATCTCGTAATTAATAAAATAGGGGGTTTCAAAAAGATTTTGAATTTTTAGGTTTTTTTTTTTTTGTTTTTAAAACAAAATTTCAGCAAATACAGCAAATATCATTGAAATTCAAGTAGGTACGGATTTCAGCTTAATTTTGTACACAAATTTTTTGATGTCCAAGTTAGTCTTTGTTAATTTTATTTTGACTGAAACTCTGCTAGAAATTAAATTAAACGCAAATTTTGTCCGTTTTTAGCCATTTTTAATGATTTTTTAGAATGTCCATAAGAAGTTAGGTCATATAGACAAGGCTTCTTATTTAAGGGGGACGACCTATTGGAATGGATCCAGGGGGGGGGGGGGGGGGACAACCCAAGCATGAGCAAAAAAATACCCACATACAAATCCGTTTCAGACCATTCTAAGACCGAATCCGTGAAAAAGCGATGTGTGTGTGTGTGTGCACTTTGTCATCCAGTGGTTGGGATGTCGAAAGGGAGAGACTATATTACAAGCTGAGTGACCGGGGCAAGACCATCAAGCCCGATGGTTCTGCCATAATCCTGGATGTCCAGGTTCTTAGTGGCAGCGTGGACATGGAGCAGATCTGGCGGGCTAAGAAAAGTAAATATATGATAGAAATGATCTGCGACAAGCGATATCTGAGCTAAAAGGAGTAGCACCTAATAACATCAAGGTCATTGCCGCGACCGTGTCATGGCGCAGGGTGTGGTGCTAGAAAAGCAGTTGGGCATCTCGGCATGAGTACTCGGTGGTATCACCACCCGCGTCCTGAGGGGTTCTTACTTGAACTGGTGGTCATTTTATAGGGGCACTTCCTTTCATCTCATTCTTCCTCCTCGTCCTGCAACTTCCCTTATCCCTAGAGCCGGCGTCGGGTAAACCTGGGCGTCCTCCTCACTTTTTCATTTTATTTGTTTATTTTTCAATTTAATGGTGTGCCCCCTCCGCCTTTTAGGGGAGGTTTGTAAAAAAAAAGTGTGCGGGCGTGTGTGACAAATTTTGTCGACGCTGCCCAGGCTTGCAATTCTCAACCTATTTTCGTGATTTTTATTTTGTTCGATCCTAATATTAGTCTAGTTGTGCAACCAACCTTGAGAATTCCCGATTTACTGTTGGGGTTGGGGGTAGTTACCAATTCATTCAAGCGCTGCTCAAGCTACGAATCTCTACCGCTTTCCGTGGTTCTTATTTTGTTCCACTATGAATTCGTAATAGTTTGGGAATGTATGTCAGGATTTTCAAACTTCATCAAGAGAAGGGGTGAATGGAGGGGTTAATATTGATAAATCATGATGTTTCAACTATTATCGTCCGATTTTCGTGATTCCTTTTTTTTTTTTTTTTTTTTTTTTTTTTTTTTTTTTTTTTTTTTTTTTTTTTTAACTTTGAATGTGGTCTAGATTTGGAATATGTTACAGGAGTTTTAAATTTCATGCTGGAAGGGCGTGAATGGAGGGGGTAACAACGATAAACCGTGACGTTTTTATTATATTCATCACAAATGTTTTTATTGCCTGTTCAATCTAGATTTTAGACCATTTAGCAACCTAGGAAGTTTCAAATTTACCGTCGCACAGTGTTAGAAATCGCAAAAAACCTGGCCAAAACTCTCAAAAGCCCTGAACTTATGTTTTTCGATGAGCTGAAGACGGGAAAAAAATTCTGGGACCAGTCGTTTTCATGGCATCCACTAATTTTTGGTTAAGCTTAGGATAGTGAGGAAACCCGGTCCATTTGAGATTTGCTAGAGGTTCTGAATAATGTATGGTTATATGCCTTTAAGTTTTCGTTTTTTCTGATGTAATACTAATACAAAATGTTGTAACCAGAAGCAGAACCTGCAAAAAAGAGTAATTTCCATTTTTTCTCCAAAATCCAGTACTTTTTATTTTTATGTTTTTGAATCACAAAAATCTACATAACTTTCCAATTGGCACGTATTGGCAGCTGATCCCAACGGATACTGAAAGCCAAATAGTTTCCCAAGCTACCAAAAAAATATACAAAAATTGAGAAACTTCCAAAAAACTGTGAGAATTATCGATTCATACATGAATTTCTTCCTTGAGGGGAAAAACAATAGATCATGGATATGTCAAAGTTGTAGACATTACTTTACACTCTGTAGGGATGTTGGGAACGTAAAAATGGAATTTACTTTCCACTCAGTTGGGATACTAGAAAACTAAAAGTGGAGATTACTTTCCACTCTGTTGGGATGTTGGGAACGTAAAAATGGATATTACTTTACACTCTGTTGGGATGTTGGGAAAGTAAAAATGGACATTACTTTCCACTCTGTAGGGATGTTGGGAAAGTAAAAATGGACATTACTTTCCACTCTGTTGGGATGTTGGGAAAGTAAACTGTTTAACGCAGGAGTTAAATCATCAGTTGTCCATGCATATTTTATAGAAGTACATTGCGGTAGTACCTCATTGATTTCTACCTAGCCTTCACTTTTCGAGTTAATAATAATCTAAAGTGCCTGAGCGTTGCATTTTGTGTGGAGAAAAAAAAAGTGTCGCGAAAAATTCCTTGACCCCCAGCCAAAAGACATAGCTATCCATGTCAAAAATTGCTCCCTTGATGGTAAAAACAAAAGATCATGGATATGTCTAGTACCTACTACTTACCAGTAGGTACCTACTACTCAATTGTATACCAACCATGTAGTGCTTCTTTTCACAACATTATTCCATTATGGTTACAAAACAATATTAGTTTATAACAGAGCAATAAATCAGCATTCCTTGACACTACAGAGGCTTATGGATTATGAGATGTTGTGACACAATGAGTGCATTCCAAAAAGTGGCGAACGATTTTCCTACTATGAAAACTATGGGAGTTACTCTTCCCCAGTAACTCATTGGTTTTACGAGAAAAATCAATAGAAAATCTACCTAGCCTTCACTTTTCGAGTTAATAATAATCTAAAGTGCCGGAGCGTTGATGTTGTGTGGAGACAAAATAGACATTGCTTTCCACTCTGTTGGGATTTCGGGAAAGTAAAAAATCCCACTGTTCCATGCTAATATATATATATATATATATATATATATATATATATATATATATATATATATATATATATATATATATATATATATAAGTTAAACAATTCAACATTAACGGTTGAGGGGGACCTCGCATTGATGCAGGGTTAAAGGGGTTGCATCGCGTTCTGGGCCAGAGCGCATAACGCTGATAGCCAATTGGATAACGAAATCAGTTCCGACAGTTCGACTTATCGAATTGATTCTTTTAGCGAATTTTTGAAGAAAATTATTTTGTTCTTTAGAGGAACAGTTGCTGAATAGATTGACATTTTTTCAACCTCAAATCCGGTTTTTTCTAACCTCAAAACAAATGAGTGTGAATTCAAAAATGAGGGTGTGGGAACCTTCGTCCCATAAATTGAATTGCTGAGTGGAAAGGGCAAAAAAATGTCAGTTTGGAGAGGGGATGTGACTGTACAGAATAAAAAAAAATCATGAAATTACCTCGAGTGATTGTCGAGAAAAGGTACATCAATGATCATACAAAATTACATTGACTCACGAAGGCCCTTAAGATAACTCCACGCTCTTTTTCGGCTCAATCACATGAAGATATTAATCAATTTATTAACAGGTGGGAGGAATTAGCAAAATACCATGCCTAGGAAAACACGGAAATCATGCGTAATATACACAGTTTTTTCCTGGCAGACGCACAATTATGGTTTGACTAAATAGAAAAAGCAAGAAAAATTAAACCTACATGGAGGTACTTTAAAATTCAACCGAAGCAGAAATTTCAAGACCCGAGTTTAATTGAATCGGCCTGATTAGAATTGCATACATTACAAAAATCGTCGTCGGAAACGTTGAAACTGTATGTTGACAGGCTTAGAAATTTAATATGGAAGGTAGCCCCAGAAATGTTATCAAATGAAAAACAACGAATATTAGCAGCCGGTTTACCCAATGAATATCAAATTTGTTTAGCTGGGACAGCAGATTTTCAGCAAGCTGTAATAAAATTGTATCAAGTAGAAGCACTTCTCCAATTACTCGTATCAACTAGAAAAAAAAAAAAAAAAAAAAACATTAATTTGCAGACACCCAACCCCCAAACTTCTCAGGAAACAGATCCTACAAACAATGTTCCAACGGAAAATTCTTTGCTTGAACGGATCGCGGTTTTGGAAGCTGATAATCAAAGGTTTGCAGCAAATCACAGTCGTGGAGCATTTACCGGCTGAAGTCGTGGACGAGGACATAATTATCGCGGTCGACGATATTATCAGAATAATAATCAAAACCACTGTTATAATCAAGGACATCAAGTTCAGAATAATACAGAAAATCAGCAGCAGTCGTGGAAAAACAGAGGTTCGTATCACAAGAGGAAGTCAGAATTATCATCCTAATGATCAAACCAGTGTATTAGTAAATCTGTTATTACAACGATTAAATTATCAAATGAGAAGACCCTACAGCAGAAGAGGTTACAAAACTAATTACATGAGAACAAATAATACCCCACAAATCGGATACCCTCAGCGCCTACACAGTGGTGGCGCTAGCCGCCGCGGGGCCCTGTGCGAGGTGATATTAGGGGGGGCCCTTCCCCGGAAAATTTTGAAAATTTAGGTGCTAAATTATACATTTTAAGCCTCTCTAGAGTACTTTTTGTCAGTGTTATATCTCTATATTTCCTAGAAAAAATTGTCTAAAATAAGAACCTATGTGCTTTACTTATGGTCATCCACAACACTAAATAAAAATGTATTTAATTAATTGGATAAACACTAGTGAAAGGCTGAAATCTAAGTACATTTTGTTTTTAAACGGCGATCATCTGTAGGTCTAATTAAAGCGACGCCCATCCTTGTCCTTCAACATGATTTTTCAGAGCGTAGCTGTAGTTATTATTTATAGATTTCACTTTACTCATCTAATTAGTTTTCTACTTATTGTACTGGAAGATTGTTAATTTTTTTATACTGTAGTATAAAAAATTAGTTATAAAAAAATATTAGTTATACAAGTAGTAGAGTGAGAGAGCCATCATTTCACAGGACGGCTAGTAGCGTCAGAGTCACAAACAGACTTTTCATGCTCATGCTCGAAACCACTTATCTTTCCGCAAACACTAGTTGCCCGAGTGTTTATGTTTCGGTCACCGTGTACCAAGTTTGATTGAAAAAATGTAGTTTATAACATTTAATTTTATTTTTAATAGTACTGTATTTGAACAAATTCAATCTATATAACTAATACAAAAGCCTGTGGGCCTGCGGGGCCTTTTTATATGCATGTATGCACTCTGTCACCCAGGAACCAGGAAGACTGGTGTAATAATCAAATACATATATGATAAATAATAATAAAAAAATAATAAATAATAATACAAATGTTTAAAATGTGGACTTGTAGACATTTCTTGAAAGGCCCCAAATTACTTCTGGATGTGTTGTCTGTCTAGTTGCAGTAGCATAGCAGTTTCGCGATTTAAAAAGTTTGATTTCATACTACAATACTTGCGGGGCCCCAGACTTTAAAACATTAAAACCGCGTAGAAAATATATTTATATACATATTTATTTATAAAATATTTATTTTTAAGTATAAAATTAAAATAACCTCAGATCCTCAGAATAGGGGAAATATTAGATAAAACCTTCACAGCTTTCTGAAAAATACTGACAGTTGATAGCGCCTCCCGGGGCCCCTGCGGGACCACAGCTCGCACATGCCTGGCGCCGCCACTGCGCCTACAGACTAGAGGACAGTCGCACCATACTCAAAAACTGATTAACGGGACAGCCAAACGAGATGACAACGGTTGTCCCAGTAATTTAGAAATAATAAATACAACGACTGTACAAATAAAACGAAGAAGGAAACGGCCGATAATAGCAGTGCATTTGGGAAATTATGATTTGAATGCATTATGCGATACGGGTGCGAGTGTTTCACTTATCCAGGAAAAATATGTACACAATAAAAAAAAAAATCAATCAACAACACAATCAAACGCACAATTATATTCAATAGAAAAGAAAAAAGTAGACATTTTGTGAATAATCACCTGAAGAATATTTATGACTGGGGACAATAATGATAAAAGGCAATTTGACCACGAATTTTATGTTTGGAAACCAAGTGCAACTACAACGAGACCTCTTGATGCACAAGTAATTTTGGGAACAGACTTTTATCATTTAATGATGATTAACAGGACGCTTCCATTTGTTTTCGTCACGTCACGAGCGTCACGTCACGGTGGGGTTTTCTATTGATTTTCACGTACAACCAATGCGTTATTAGGGAAGTGTAACTCCCTTAGTTTTCATAGCAGGAAAATCGTTCGCCACTTTTTGGTATGCTATCATTTTATCACATCTCACGATCCCTAAGCCTCTGTAGTGAAGAACAGCTGATTTATTACGTTAAGTTATAAACTAATATTGCTAAGTAACCATAATGAACTAATAATGTGTAAAATTAATCATTATTAAATGATCTGACTGTAGAACCGCAGGTCTACCGTCCGTCTTTTTTCTATGATAATAATGATAATAACGTCTTAATAGATTTTAACCCAAATGGAATATTCGGATTTGAAGCTGGCGGGCTGGTGACGCAACGATCTGGGAGAAAAGCAAAATGCATTCACGAAAGAACTGCTCCCGTATCAGGTCAAGTTAAAGGTACAAAAGTAGAATTAACGAAACGAACTGAAAACGAAAGCAATTCACAAGGAATATTTAAAAGATCGACAGCGGACACAGTTGAGGTAAGAAAAAGTTGCGAACTAAGAACTTGGTCGTCTAAAATGGTGTCGCGGGAATCAGATGACGCGTTACATAACAATAGCGAAGGGAACGAAGGGTCAATGATATTTCCAGCAGGTGGTTTACAAACTGGGTCGAATCAGATCGAAGTTTTTCAAAAGGCATTAGAGGCTTACGGGATTTCATGCCAAAAAGTTTTTAAAGTTAAATGTAAGAAATAATACACAAAGCTTGGGAAAACTTTTATCTCGGAACGATATTATAAATTTAAAAATCGACCACAGAGGACTGATACCTACTTATATAAGAGAGAGATCTCCCTTCTTACAGAAGGTTGAAATTTGCTTAGGAGAGCCTATCCCTCGTGGACTGCGCTTCTCCCCTCGCCGGCAAGCCAGTGGGACACAACTTTCGCCCTCCGAAGCAAGGTACCTGCAAGCCAAGGCACTGCAGGTGGAGGTGAACCTTCTAGCTGGTTACCCCAGCTAAGGGAGCTGGTATCCAAGTTCATAGCAAAACTTACATGCCGAGACACATTACCAGGGTACAAGTCCCTAGTGATGTGATCTCTTCCCCTAAGCATCCCGTGTCCCAAGGCTGGGGTGTGCTCAACCACTGCCACCACGAATCCTACGAATCCTAAGGAATTTAATAAAAGTACTCGTGCTAGCTTTTTATATAGTTTCTCTGTGATAGAATTGTTGATAATATTATTGTTAACCATTGGATATATTATTCTTCTTATTATATTTTGTTGTTAATTGTATGAATGAATGTTTTGTGTGCATGTAATTTATAGATTGACTGGCTGGTACATTTTATTCATTTAGTTTCGGCCTGGGGGTCCCGGTTGGCCTGGGGGCGGTCTTGCCTGGGGTTTTCTCTTGACTCGATTAATTATTCGTGTCTGGGGGTGCTCACCTAGATGGGTGGGCACTCTCGGGAGGCCGCCATGGTGGGTCGGGTCCGGGCTCGGCCGGGACGCCCTATGGGCGGGTGTTTGAGTCTGCTTGCCCTCAAACTCTCAATCACTTGTTGGCTGCAGAAAGAACGTTACGTTTGATCAACGGATGGGTTTTTTGTAGTTATGTTGACTGCATCTCTTTGACAATTGTCACACATTATGTTTTTGACAAATAAATATACTGATTACTGATTACCTCATCAGGGGGGCAGGCTGGTAACACTTTGGCATAGTGCCAGTGTGCCGGTAGCCTGGGACTCCCCCCAATCCGTAGTACCGGTTTTGAGATGGGAGATTACCATGTTACTGGACTCTCTGCTGTCTCCAGATGCCTGACTGGGTAGCAGGCCCGAGGGCAGAGAATTTGTACCTGCCATCTAACCGCTCTACCTCCGCCTGAATGAGGATATTCCTCCTCAAACTCAGCGCAAACAATATGGATGTGCGGAGGAGGGAGGCTCTTCACGAGTGCTTCGGTACCCAGATATCTACTTACAAGAAGAACTTCCCCTTTCCTTCCTTCTTTTGTGAAAAGAAGGCACTACATGGTTGGTATACAATTGAGTAGTAGGTACCTACTGGTGAGCAGTAGGTACTAGACATATCCATGATCTTTTGTTTTTCCCATCAAGGGAGAAATTAAAATGCTTGACTTGATTATTTATTTCTTATAAATTACAAACCTTTGTGTAATAATTTGTTTCTATTGATTTTTATGTACAACCAATGCGTTACTAGCGAAATGTAACTCCTTTAGTTTTCATAGCAGGAAAATCGTTCGCCACTTTTTGGAATGCTCTAATTTTATCATAACATCTCATGATCCCTAAGCCATTGTTGGGTCAAGGAAAGCTGATTTATTACGCTAAGTTATAAACTAATATATCAATAAGTAACTAATAATGCGAAAAGAAGGCACTATATGGTAGGTACTATTGAGTAGTAGGTACTTGTAAGCAGTAGGTACTAGACGATGCATAGACTTTTCCCTATCATTGGAACTAGCTGCTCTCGATCCATAGCGATATCGATCCGGTTTCCATTCGAGTTGGCTCTCGTCGATTTTGTTAACTGGATTGGTCATCTTATTTTGGTCGTCTAAAGCAACTGTGTCATACATATATTATCCACCGTTATTGATCGCTTGCTATCTACTTCTGTTTCTGAATCTGTAAAATCGTCTATCTTTGAACCTAACGGCTCCCTGTTCTCTTCACTTTTTAAGAAGCCCTGTTCTTTTAACACTCCGTACGCTTCTAAAAAGTGCTCATCTTTTACTGCGTTAGCCAACAAATTTTTTTAGTAAATGTGGTACGCCCAAATTTCACTGATTTTCGCTCTATTTTCATCCCTTGTGAGTGTTGGTAGACCTAAATAAGTTACCAATTCTGAATATTCAGCGGCCGATAATCTGTTTGATCTTTTTATGGGTTCGCTTGGTCCTAAGTGGTATCTGTCAATTAATATCTTGATTATTAGTACTAACGGTGGGTCATTATCCGTCATCTAGTAACACCTATCGTGAATCGTCATTTATAAGCATAGAATGACAGGTTTATTCTATAATTTGGACATCTCTTTTAAGATTTCCCTTTCTCACAGCTGTTCCATCATACATGTCTCCTGGTTAGGTGGTCATGAATCATGTTTTCAGCTGCGAATATCAGGGGTCCTTCAAATTTTTTATTTGTTTTTGGCGACAGCGTTTTCTGCTGCTTGTATAGCTCGTTTCCAATTCGTACGCGAGCTATACTGAATGTATTGCGTTGCAATACATGCCTTTCATCAATCAGGGTACCTGCCTAAGTGTATTGGCCTCTAATTACAAGCTGAATTTACTTTTCTGCTAGTCTTATTCGAGATATCTGATCCTTTTCCGTACACCATGTCCTTTTCCGTCCAGGATCTACTCCGTGCCAACTCCTTTGGTCGTAACTGTTTGGTACTCTTGCTATTTCCTAATTAAAGCGAGTCATTAACACCTATCAACAGGCTTTGGAGCACTGTTACCCAGGACTTAACCACTAGAAGAAGTTCGCTCGCAGCGTTTCCCAACTAAGTAGCAGCTCACAAAATTTAATGGAAATGTGTTGATAGTTGCAATAGGGTTCTCTATCCTAAGGCCATTTCCATTCCCATCCACTTTATATTAATGAAACCTTATACTTGCATACACACCAAAAAGTCAAAAAAAAAAAAAAAAAAAAAAAAAAAAAAAAAAAAAAAAAAAAAAAAAAAAAAAAAAAAAAAAAAAAATTAAAATTTATTTGCACATAAACGACCATCTTCTTTAGTTTTAACAAAATCGCCAACCTTCTGTGGTATATCATCGTCTTCCATGTCCAATACTTCTCTGGGATGAATGCTTCCTTGTTTACCCGTATTAATGCTAGTAAGAGGTTTGCGCTTCTTTATTTTCGTTTTTTGTCTTATTTGAAAACGTGAATGTGTGCAGATTGAAGTTGTTGTTGTATGTTGAAGAGTTACCTTCTTAAACAACTCCTTTAATGGTTCTAAAGCTATAGCTGAATCAAATTGAGCTTGTACCCGTATTTAATTACCTCATATTTATTCCTGATAGCCTCGTGTGCCCTCCCAAGACGAGTAGTAATGTATATTTCCTCCTGCCACGACATCCTGACTAAATAAGGCGTCTACGTCTCTGGCAATATATTCACATCAAATCCCATTCTATAGCGACCATCGATCAATTTCTTGTCTTTGTCAATTAGTAAAAATGTATTTTGAGATCAGCACTGCATACAGAATCTTTCAAATTCGTCAAACGTTATATCTCCTTGCACATGATCATCGTATATGTGACGAATATTTAAAGCATCCATTCTGAACATAATTACCATTGTGAGATCTATTCTAATCAGATTTTTAGGTATCAAAACAACTATATGCACAGAAAAACAGATCGATAGCAAAGTGTCCAGACATTGCAACATGTTCTTTCAAAACACTGTACCTAGTCTTTAGTTATTATATTGTTAAAAATGACTATGGAATGAGGTTTCATTTCGTTGGGTCTCAACAGCTCCACTTGACCATTACCCATCGATGATAAGCGTAATATCCTATTTCTGGTGATGAAGAGTCAAAAACACTTTTCAAATATTGGTACTTTTCCTGATTTAGTGTCCTTGAAGACACGTGGAAATTTTCAAACCGTAGTCCATTTGAATGTAACAACAATGAAAGAGTCGTGCATGATTTCCCCACTCCTGTTGGTCTACAAATCAAAGCTCTAATTGGGTTTTGACCAAACAAGGGTCCATGTGGCAAATAGGCTTGATTCGTAAGTCGTTCCTGATCTCTTCTCTCCTCCTCAGCTTCATGACATACATTCACTTGGACATCCTGTTTGAGTAGATGCATCATTACAGCTAAGCTCAGTTTCTTTGTATCACTACATAAATAGCTTGTAAAAGGAAAGTAAGAAAGAAAAACGTACACTTAGTAAAATCGTACTTGTTTATTAATATTACAAAATGCCTCGCTGTACAACTCAAGTTAACGGTGAATATGTTACAATAGTGTCTTGTAGCATCAAGCAGTAGGCTGCAGTGTTGGCAGGAACGGCAGTCACAAAATCGATGCGAATATCCAAAACGTTGTTTCCAATGCTTGAATCAATCTGATGACTGCAGTCAACAACGACGATGGTAGCCAAATCTATAAATTCGTTGTACGTCATTATGAGTTGTGGCCATTCCTCAGAGTAGTAAGCTCTCTGAAAGTCTTCATACATATTGTAGAGTATAGAAAGACGCTTAGTTTGAAAATCGAGGTTCAATCTGCCATAGGGAAGAACTTGAGAACCAGTGTGAAGACGAAAGTTGGTCAATTTACAGTGATGGAACAAAGCGATATTTGTATTCACATCTTTTTGTAGGTCGGTTTTCAACCCACTGTATCCACCAATAATGTATCGTGGCTTTTTCAATTCTGTGCTAGTTTTTACTGTCTACGAAAATTCTTAATTTTTCGTAAGGTTGGGTATATGGATAAGTTCCAGCTTCTAAACCCCATTGTAATCGGTTCATACCGTTCAAGTAGTTCCAGTAGATCCACTCTCTCACTATCTGCAGGTACTACGTATGGTATCTACCATATCATTTTCTTAATAGTGAGCTCCAGGAAACCAGTGGTTGGAGCACCTTCTGCTACTAATGGTAGTCGAGGTATTATCACGTTAGCATTTGTGGAAGCTCTATCCAAGATTAGCTCAACTCTTACATTTACCAAAATTTCTTGATAATTTTCAGCAAATCCAAGCAGAGTTCTTAGTGGTATACAAGCGGAAAAGTTCTCACTATCCGCATCCACACAGGGATTCAAAGCATTTTTCTCGGATGGTAGCATCCAACCAGCTTGTTGTAACCCTTCTACAGTCGCTTTGCTAAAACTTGCATAACCTTTCATAGTGGATGCAATTCCAGGATAGTTTGTTCTGTCTACTAGCTCACCATTCATAATCAGCTTTATATCGTCGACGGCATGAGCGATTCCAGTAGGTGCTAATGTGTATTGATCATATTTAGACAGGGTACCTTCCACTTGTAAATAGCTTCTCGATATATTTATGTATTCCCAAAGTCAATGAGGTTTACATCTTGATGGATCACTCTCACCGTAATTTCTTCGAGTGTGTCGCCAATTACAGAATGGTACGTGACTGACTCTGAGTTTTCCGTCATACGATAACATGGTGCAACACTTGGTGTGAATTGATAAATAACGTGCGTTGGTTCACCATTTCGATAATCACCTTGACAGCAGGATCCAGAAACACCGTTATTTACCACGTTGAAAACATGTACAACACCATTTGACGAATTCCAGCTATTGCTAGTAAGTTGTCCGTAGTCATCCCAAAAGATGAGCGAATGAATCGGGATGGTTGAAATCGATTTTTTTTAAACATTTTATACTGCACCGTTGCGTGTTCACATCGACATGTTCACTAGCAAATCGAACTCAACATCTAGGTTTTTCAGTTCAGTTATTAGAAATTTGCGCAAGTCCACTAACTCGGAGGTGCCAGTAGGAAATTTATACACGTGTCCGAAATAGAGAAAATGTTGTTTACCACATGGTAGTTCCACACCTAAAACATCATTTTTCGAGCTAACCGACCACATCTCTTTTAGACGTTTATTAGCTCTATATGTGTGAGAAGCGTAGAGCATTCCTTTAGAAAATCCTAAGGGTATAAAAATTGAATCGTCACTAATAATAAAAAGTATTTCACTCGTTCGTACAACGGCATAATTGTTCTGTATAGTAATCTTTATTTCCGGATCCCCTTTTTGCAGCAGTTTTTCCATTTCATCATCAACAATACGCCCACTTTTGTCATGTATGGGAGTTCCATCATCGATGAGGTAGAGCGATAAATTTACATTCTCTGTAAGGTTAGGGATAGAGAAATAAGAATCAAAGGATGTAAATCCAATCGGATAATTTCAAATGAATAGGTGGGAAGAATGTTCTGTGCAGTTCACTCGTACCGCACTCTGTCACGCGATCTCCAATATATACATTGATTGTAGCATATAGTAGCATTTTCTAACGCTAAAATAGTATCATTGAACTCTTCTCCGGAGATCTATTGAAGATCGTCAAGATGATCCCATCAAGTTGCGTTAACCTGGCCCGTAGCATCCCAGATTGTTAAAATCACAACGTTCTTCACAGAGCCATCTTTTAAAACTCTTTCGGTCATTTGCATGTTAAGAATCATCCCAAGGACAATACCTTTACTTCTAGGCAATCACCAATGGAAGTGTAAGAGACAGTCAAAGGCGTAGTATGATTGAGCAATTCCGTAATGCTTCTACTCGGTGCTAATGTCTCTTGGATTTCCTTTATACCATTAGAAGTGTTCTCTTTCGTGGCGATATGAGTGATTTGAACATTTTTTCATTGGCTATTAAATAAATAAAAACGTCGGCACATTCATTGAACGCGACCAATTGTATTTGTGAAGGTGATTGTCCTAAGGTGTAGAACGCGAAATATTTACCTCGTTCATTTTCTAGTTTTCCACTGCCGTTTTTCTTCGTATGGTACCTTGAATGGTCACATTGATCATTTGAAGCTTCAGTTGGAGAATTTCAGAGTGTAACGACATTTTGAGAAGATCAAAATCAAAACACCGTTAGAACACGTTTTCGTCCAATACATTTTCATGGAGTGACACACAATAGAAATTTGTTAACTTGTGCTTCATGTCTTTGATCAATTTCCTCGATGACAGAAGCGTAAGAAAGAACCAAAGGAGCAAAATGTAGTGGGGCAAACAATCATCTGATTCTGTGGGACGTCCCACTTCACAAGTTATAGGTTGCAATAGCAAATATTATAATACAGAGGTAAACAAAGATACTATAAAGACAAATGAAACTTGCCATATTTAATTAGTGTATATGTTTACCTCTATAGTTATATATTTGTTACTGCAACCTATAACTTGTGATGTTAGACTTCAGATGATTGGTTGCCTCACTACATTTTTTCCTTTTGTTCTGACGGTGCCCTCATTGCCGGCATAGCTTTCAACTTCGGATGATGGTCACAGTGATGACCGAAACGTCAAGTGGATAAAAATTATTACACAGATATTGTAATTAATTATTTTCTTTCTCCTGTACCGTATCCCAACTACCGACATAATACTTCAATCGCGTTTTTCAATGTGGTTTCTTGTTCAAGGTGATCAAGATGCTGGTGGCGGTTGTGATAATTTTCGTCCTCTGCTGGGGCCCACTTCTGATCCTGAACGTGCTCATGGCCTTCGGAGTGGTGACCAATTTGACGCCTGGCCCGGTGAAGTACACCAAAACTGTGTTCCATCTGATGGCTTACTTCAACAGGTAACTTGAAATTTATTTTAGCGAATACATACGGTTTGAATATATTTTAGGAGTGTGTATGAGCGCGCGCGCTCTTACAGGGTTTTCTTCGGGTAAGATAGTATCATCAGCGAATATCAATGCACCTACTCGAACCCTTGGGGCGATATCAAATCCTGTTTCTGCTGGCAACTTGCCAGAGTCATACGCTGGCCTTCACCGCGCCCAGTGACATCCACTGACCTCTCGTGCTGGTTTTCGAAGGCAATCAGGCAACATACCTACTCAATTAAACGGGCAGCTGGCCCGATACCATGAAGACAATTGGTCAAGGCTAAGTGGTTTACAGCATCAAAGGCCTTAATGACGTCTAGTGTGGCAAGATTAAGCAACTTTTTCTTGGTACGGGTCTGCGAAATCGCATTTTGAAAAACTGGGCCATTCCCTGACCTAAATTCTCTCTGGAAGACACCTATGGCTATGACATCTCTAACTTGAAAGTAAGATACCAGAATCATTTGGAAGTAGCGGAAGACCTTCGACGAAATATAAATCTGACTGACACCTCCAGGCCCAAATCCCTCTTTCTTAAAACTTGAGAATGGCAGAACGCATATCACTGGATTCGACATCAATGAAGTTGTGTGACGGATCCGTTAAAATCTTGAAAGTGAATAATATGCAGCTATTAGGAATTCCCTTCTTCAATTTTGAGACGTTAAGATATCACAATTACAGCAAATCAAATGATTGGAAACAGCGTGTTCAATTCCGTAATAGCTCGCGTTGGAAAATAGGAAAACTGGAAACAGAATTTACTTAAATGCAGAAGAAATGGGTCCCAGGTGGGAATCAAACCCACATCCTTTGGTTTTCCGTACCGACGCCTTCTCCATCAAGGCCACAAGGACCACTGAATGGAGAGAGCTTGGACGTGCGCCAACACCCTTTGAGAACCATTACTCTGCATTTTTCGATGAATTTAACTTTAAATCAACTGTACCCTTTAGATTACGTAAGAAGGCTTTGGTACGGAAAACCAAAGGATGTGGGTTCGATTCCCACCTGGGACCCAATTTTTTCTGCATTCAAGTAAATTCAGTTGCCTGTTTCCCTATTTTCCAAACAAACCCCCTGCCGTACCCATACCGCGACTATATAAATTAAGAAATAATTCTTCGGGCCGTTTCGTTAGCGGTGACTAATCTAAAGGGTGCAGTTGATTTAAAGTTAAATTCATCGAAAAATGCAGAGCAATGGTTCTCAAAGGGTGTTGGCTCACATCCAAGCTCTCTCCATATAGCGGTCCTTGTGGCCTGGACATACCGTTGTATAGTGTGATGAATTTCATCCTAAATCAGTATTGGAAGCGGTAATCCAGGAAATGCCAGCACAAAACTAATTATTCTTTCTTAAAGGTATATTCAATTAGTTTTACTGCCCGAGAGCTAATGTTTCTTAGTAAATAGATGCATTGATAATTAGGAATATTTAGTACCTAGGTAGTAGTAGTAGTAGTAGTAAGTTGTTTATTGTATTAAATCAATGATTATTACAATGAGTTCAGGTCCACTCACACATCATCATTAGAAAAATATATAATAAAATAAGAAATAAGTCAGATATCTTTTCCTAATAGTTAACAGGGCATTACAGCTTAATGAAGTACATGCAAAATAAACAGAGTCATCGATATGAAATTAATATAAAGAATAATAATCCGTTATGAATCCATAACATCCACACTATACCTGTAGTACTCGTACAATATCCACAAATAAGCCTATCCTGTTATACACTATACAATGCTAATGCATCCGACACCTATTCAGTGAGCGCAAATGATCGAAGTGCTAGTGCACTAGAAACAAAATGAACTACATTTAACATTTTCTCCCTATCATCACCAAAATCGAGCAAATTAGCCAGTCGATTCTCATCCTCAACCACTGGGAGGATGCATGATTTTGCTAATGAATGTATTCGCAATGAATTGCCTTCGGTACGGTTCTAAGATCGGGCAACGTAGACAAAAATGGTGGAGGGTGTCAGCTTCTTTCATATTGCATATATTGCATAAGCTCTCGCTTCTAAACTTATGAGAAGTACCCCTATAATAAACAGTTACGAAAATCCTTGAAGACAGACGCAACTGGCACAACACCCTCTCAATCTGGACATTTTGAATGAGTAGCAATATTTACGATATTTTCGTAAAAATTAAATCAAGATGGATTAATAATTGCTGTTGTCCAGGAAGTGTCTTCCTGTGTCTTCCAGGAACAGTCTTTGGGCTATTATCCCCCCCAATCGAAGATTGAATCAACAAGGATGGATCATGAGCGTTACCCACGTATTCATTTTATATTTTTAAATGAAAATAAATTCCATTCTAAGAAATTTCATACCCTCCGCACTCTCCTACGTAATTAATTTTCTTTATATGATTGTTCAAAGTTTGCACTGGTGACGTCACACTGACGCAGGGGGTCGTTGACGTCACAAGTGCCCGAAATTTTGACAAATCAAAGAAAGCAAACTACTCATCGTAAGAAAGTGAGGTCGATGCCAAACTTATTAGGATGAAATCTTCTTTCATTTAAAAATAGTTACAGTACCTTTTTCACACCCATGGGTAACGCTCATTGGTAGGTTCACTTACTTCCCCTCCATCTACGCTGGCTCGCACCTAATGGGTAAAATTTGTTGTTTTTTAGTCTGATTAATTTGAAGTTAGTTAAAACCTTTTAAGGTTTTTGGCTTGGTTTAAAGATAATTTCTAGATCGAGTTATGTTGAAGTCTTCAGGAAGAGGTTGTTGTATACACTGGCGTCACTATCTCACTATGGTGATCACTGTGTGTTCCGAAGGGGGAGTTCCTAATCGAACATTTTGAGTTGTGAATGAATCATACCAGTCTATTCTGTTCGGTTTGGATCCCATTTATTTGGGGATTTGAAGCTGAGAACTATTATATTTCTGCACCGAAGACCCAAAGTGGACGTACGAAAATCTAGTACGTTACCAGCTTGAAGCAGAGTGGATCAATTTGTTATAGAGAATTGGTTTTAGTTAACATATTCTGATTCTCAATGTTCGTAGTACCGATTCGGGGAGGTCTTTTGAGGTCCATCAGAGTGTATAGTGGAGGGAAAAGGGACGGAGAAATTTCCTCTCACATTCCGAACTGGTCGAAAAGGATACCCTTGTTTCTGTGTTTCTGCTTTTTGTGTTGTTTTCCTTGTTCTTTGGAGAGGCAGCCATAGGTCTGATCAGGCAAAGAAAAAAGGTGATTTCGTGCTAAGAATCGTGCATCGAAGAGTTGTGACGGAAAAGAAATGAGAAAATTAAAGCCAGTTAGTTTCAGGGAACAGAGATGGTAAAAGTAATCTTGTATTACCGGTTGGTAATTTTGTATGACCGGAATCGTACATGTTGCTTCGACACAAATGTTTTTAAAATGCTATTTGAAATCTCGACAACACAGAAAAGAAACGCTTGCATACGAGTCTTGCAGACTCGTATGCAAGCTCTAAGAGCCACTCAGCTGACCTGGATCCTGGGCATCGTCAAGTAAATGTCCTAAAGAGGCTACATACGAAATTACAGCTTCCTAGAGTGTAAAGCATAGAAATTAGCTTTAAAAGCCACTCATCTAATCCGGACACTGGGCATCATCAAGTAAATGTCCTAAAGAGGCTACATACGAAATTACAGCTTCCTATTGTGTGAAGCATAGAAATTAGCTTTAAGAGCCACTCATCTGATCCGGATAAAGTATAGAAATTACCTATTAAAATGATTTAACTACCGCTTCACAAAACCGTTCTCGCAATATTCGGATCACCTGCTATGAATCAAATCATCGAAACACCAGCTCAATGAAATCATCAGAAATTAACAAGCGGTTGCAATCATGTTCACAGTATCAATTATTGAGAATGATCACCTGTGTGTAAACAATTATTCGTATAACCATGCTCATAACTCAGCTTGTTGGCCACGCACTTCGCAGTAGTTAACATAATATGGTTGGATAAATCGAGAGCTTTCGAACGAATGGTCAACGAATTTTGTGGGATGAAAAACGATGAAGTACCATTTCCCTAGCAACGACTCGGTTGTAAGCGTAAATCATCAGAAAACCAACCCTAACTCTTTTTTTATTGCGTTTTGTTAACGCTTTTTTCGTTTATGTGCCAAAGTAAAGACATGAAATGTCAAAAATAAGATTTAGTTGAGAATAAGAAGGGTTAGTGGCATAACTAACGGTACTGTGAGACTGCTGGACAAAAAGAAGACATGAGGTTTTGGATTCCACAAACTAAGATGAATCGAAAAAACATGAACTACGATCTTGGTATGTAGAGACCGCAAAAATCAAAGATCGATCAGAACTTTCAGCTACAGTGGTCCTGTAAAATCCTCTTAATTTATTTTAGCGTCTTCCAGGGTAGTTTTCCAAGTCTCTTTTCCCAAATCGGAAGAGCCTGGGAAATATTTCATCGTCGATTGTAAAAGATTAGAAAGGGATCTGTTGGTCACAAGTGTCTACCTACTTATCGTTTAGGTACCTACTCTCATACGCCGCTGTTCTTCAATATTATTAGATGAGTTCTTAGCCCACTTCATCCATTTTCAACCATTTATTAAAATCTTCAAAATCCAACGATTAATTAAAAAAAACTCCAAACAAAACAAACATCGTATGATCTACCAAATTAATTGTACTGGCGTGAATAATAATAAAGTTATCAGATGATTCAATTAAGTGACCTCATGCCGTCACTCTGGATATTGTGCTGTTTTAATTACCATTCTTTATTTTTATGAACCCCGTCGAGTGTGCACTTGGAATGCCCTCTCAGTGCGCCCTCAAATCACGTCTATTAATCGCGCTGAATGACTGAATCCACTTATCGATACACTTAGAGGCTCCCTCAGATTCAATGGGGAATCGTCATGCTTATTTTTATTTGCTCATTAGGAAAGAGAATAGCCTCGGAGGTTCCGAAGCTGATCAGAATAACACGAGAACTGAGAATATTACAGCAATATAAAATAACCAAGTGACTCAGAAAGAGTAACGCTTAGACCACCGAGAAGTTTCAACGACCCTCTGTTTGCGCGCGAATTGAAAAGAACCAGAATCTAACTCTATATGCGCATATCAAAATGTGTTAAACTCAAGAAATTTCAAAACGAATTTCCACGAAGGAAATTTTGGATTCATTGCAATAGCTTAATTTTCTTGGAAAATTGGCTAAAACGTTCAGACCTTGGTAGACTAGGAAGTAATTAACCTTCTGTTGTTGGAATAGAAATGATAATTTAATTAATAGTAATTCCTAAGTATTTACTAATCAATAATTTAATAAATTAATATAATTGAAGTAGGTGATTACCTACCTACGCTTCACAAGCCCAATAGGATACAGAAGTTATAATAAACTCGATTTCGGGAATTCACCTTTTGCTCCGGCAGTTGTTGATTTCGAGAAACCAACTTCTGCTTTGGATACAGATAAGCTTACATTGTAAAAGTTTCTACTATACATTTTAGTATGTACGTTGCACTACTTAATAGAAATTAATAATTTGCCGAGAAATCTGTGTCTCCATCGGAATCGATGGATATGGAGAGCGGAGGATATGCGAATTCCTTCGTGTCTCATCACAATTCTTTCCCTTCATTACTTTCTCCCATGATACTTCACTTTCTTACAAGAAATTCGTTGTAATATCATTTGCTGACAATGTTCCCAGCTCAGAGAAGAGTCCATTTAGAGTCTTCAGATTTATCCGTGGTATAGCCCCAACATCATTTGTCAAATTCCAGCGTATGTAATGGTTCCGTTTTTGTTTAAGTTCACAATGCCAAAGAATTTGAATCTTGACTAAAAACTACCTTTTATGAACAATTTCCGTTAAATTTGAATTACACAGGATAATGAATTTGTCTAAAGGCATAGTAACAGCGTATGAACTTTTAAATTTTTCGGAGGAAGAAATTCCCAATGAGCTTCGATCACAGCCTGTAGTTATTGTCAAGCGGCTTAACTCTAAGAGAAACGGAACTGCATCTCGTTCTGCCTCCCTACGACTCACATTCGCTCTTTCCAAGCCTCCAAACTCAATTAATCTTGAATTTTTAAAAATAGATGCTAGACCTTATAAACCCAATCCCATGCAATGCTTTAAATGTTATCGTTTTGCACATGGTTCAAACGTATGCAAGCGAAACTCTATATGTGGCAAATGTTCATTTTACAATCATGCTCCTCATCCTTGTGAACATCCTCCTAAGTGTGTAAACTGCAGCGAATCCCACCCTGCATGGTTTCGGAATTGCAAAGAATATCAATTTGAGAGGCGGATTAATGAAGTCAGAGTCTTAGAAAATAAATCACGAAATGAGGCTATGATTAAAGTAAGAGGTGGCTTTGTTCAATAGCCACCTTCACACGTATGCTAAATTAGTTAACATTGAAACAAATGCATCAACATCCGTTCTAGAAAAACTAAGCTCTCAAATTGCTAACATGGCAACTGTTCTTACATCATTAAATGGACGAATTGAATCAATTGGATAAGCAGTAAAACTATCTCAGCACACGACTTCTTATACACATTCACCTAATTTAGAAGCAACCTTCCTAAACTCCATTTCTCCACCACTTGAATAAAAAATCCATACAAACGAATTTGATGAAAATCGGGAAAATGAAAAAGACCCAGAACTCTCACCCATCACTCCAACTTCTGATGTCAAAAAACACTTCGAGGTTTCAGGCCAAAGTACTTATTCTCCTAAAACGTAGTTTATCATCCGAATCAGTTTCTACTGACGATAGCGTCTCAAAGACGTCGGCCGGTAATGGCAAAGTGTTGATACCTAATAATACATTTAATCTAACCATTTTTCAACAACCTAAACCTCACATGACAAAGAAAAATAGTAAGTGTTAAAAATTATTACACTTCAAAGACATATAAAGAGGCAACACTAATTTATTATACATCAATTTCCAAATTAAACTCCCTTAACTACATTACTGAAATATCGATATGAATAGTAAATAAAGTTCAATGAATATTTTGCAATGGAATGTTAATGGATTGATTGCGCGATTAAATTACTTAGAGCTGCTACTAAGGGAGACTCCTATCGACTTATTGCTTTGCAAGAGACATGTCTTCAACCTTCCAATTACTTTCATCTTCCTGGTTACGATCTAGTACGGTCTGATTTCAATAGTGGACAAGTAGCTAGCTTGTGGAGGATGCACAATTCCTGTTCGCAACACCATACCATATTATGAAATTTCACTCAACACAAATATACAAGCTCTCACTTTGCTATCTCCACAAAACTCACTATCTGCTCGCTGTCCCTACACAGCTCAGATATATCGTAGCGCTCAAGGAATTAATTGAACAGCTCACATCGCCGTTCTTGACTCTGAGTGATTTCAATGCGCATAGTCCTCTTTGGGGTTCAATGAAACTGACTTACGAGGGAAATTTGTGGAAAAAAATCCATGACAAATACAACCTAGTTGTGCTCAATACTGGTCAGGCAACTCGCTTCTACCCGATTACTGGTTCTGAAACTGCCATCGATCTATCTTTATGTAGCCCCATCCCCCATCATTAGATAATTCAATACAAATAAGCGTGATACAAGATCAACACCCTTTAGACTCAATGAATACATTCGCCTCAAAAATTATGAACGCTGCAAACATTTCAATTAAAAAGTATAAATGTTCTTCTAACAAGCTACCAGTGTCATGTTGGAATTCACAGCGTGACGTTGCGGTTCAAAATCGAAAAATAGCATCAAAACGGTTCAAGCGACATCCTTCTGAACAAAATTTGATTGACTACCGAAAAGCTCGTGCTTGACATGACAAGAGCAAACGAGATAGCTGGGTCGAATACATTTCTTCTATTAATAGGCTAACTCCCACGACAGAAGTATGAAAAAAGTCAAATTTATTCAAGGTCGTCATCTTCTCCCATCAAATCCCTCACCATAGACACAGGTGTTGTTCCTGTTGAACCGGCTGAAATAGCAAATCTCATAACACTCATGCCCCCAGTTGCTTCTCTAGACCTGCCATTCTCTATTAACGAACTTAACCGCGCTCTATCAATGACAGGCAACACTTCTCCAGGGCCAGATTTGATAACTTTCAGCATGCTGAGGAATCTTTCAAAATCACCTAAGCAACTTCTATTAGATATCTACAGTAGTCTATTCACCAAGGGACTATTCCCTGAATCTTGGAGAGTTGCTAGGCATCCCCATCTTGAAGAAAAATAAAGACCCAAAAAAGCAGACAGCTATCGATTAATTTCTCTCACAAGTTGTTTGTGCAAGCTTATCGAAAAAATGATAGCCTATCGATTGTCCTGGTATTTGGAGATCAATAATTCGCTTGCACCACATCAATCTGGTTTTAGGAAAGGGCGCTCAAGTCTAGATTGAACAGTACGTTAAAAATGCATTTGAACTAAAACAGGAAGTCGGTGCAATATTCTTTGATATTAAAAATGCATTCGATTGTGCTCCTCGTAGATGTATCCTAGCGTCACTTGATCGACGTGAGTTGGTGGAAATTTTGTAACCTTCATTCAGAACTATTTACAAGAACGGAAATTCAGAGTACTTAATGCAGTAGCACTTTTAGAGAGTTATGTTCAGGAAATTGGTGTACCCCAAGGCGGTGTTCATAGTCCGTTGTTATTTGTACTTGCAATTGATAGTATACTTGCGATCTTACCTAACCAAATCCAAGCTTGCCTATTTGTGGATGATCTAGCCATCTTTACGACTGCACTTCATATTTCACTGATTGCAGAACATTTGCAGACCACGATTAATAATATAATGACGTGGACAAACTTTTCTGGTTTAACGTTATCCAATCAAAAAATGTCATCTTTGTATTTTCTATCAAACGGCAACCAAGTATCTCTGACTATGTATGGTTAAATCATTAAGCACTCTGTCTCAGTAAAATATTTAGGGATGGAATTAGATAGGAGACTAAACTGGGTGTCACACGTAAAGAAACTTAAATCAAATTCCCTCAATGCACTAAACTTGCTAAGAGTGTTAGCTAACACGGCAAGGGGCAGCGATAGAATCTGTATGCTGCGTTTCTACAGTTTTCGTGAGCTCAAAGGATGGATCGATTCTCTACAGAACAGCAGCATCCAGAGTGATAGAAATGTTGGACCCTATCCACAATCAGGGCCTAAGAATAGCAACGAGCGCATTTCGATCGAGTCCCATCCCTAGTTTGCTGGTTGATGCAGGCGAACTTCCACTTTCAGAAAGAAGATCAATTCTGGCTCTCAGATTTGCCACAAAAATAAAAGCATCCGCTGCCCATATATTTCAGGAAGCTATTCTAGACTCTCTTCCTCTCAGCTACCCTCAGTACATTCGTTCTTCCTTCGATATAACTCGATACGACCTTCTATCAAATTCATTGACTCTACCACTTTTTTATTTAGAACGTACATGCTGCACTGCTCCTTGGACTCTACCTTTACCCGGTTTCTGTCTATCACTTACAACATTTTCCAAAAAACTAGCTCTTCCTCAAGAATATACTTCAAAATTTCATGAAATTGTTGCCAAATTGACTGTGGTGGCTCAAAAACATCAAATGGGGTCGGCTGTGCAATTTACGTCGACGTCGGAGTCTATCGGTTCAAACTTCCATCATTCACGGCTGAGCTGTTTGCCATACACAAGGCTCTTACACTGGTATCGTCCAATGAAGGAACAGCAGTTATCTGTTCAGATTCCCTCCGCGCAATTTAGACAATCGAAAAAGGTGTAGACGCTCATCCACTGTGAGAGAAATACTATTTAGCGTCCAAAGACTTGCGAGCATCAATGTTTCAGTGATTATCTGCTGGGTTCTTGGGCACATATAGTAATTTCATCATGGGAAATGAAATTGCTGATTCACATGCAAGTATAGCAACAAAGAAGCCTATATCAACGTACCTTAACATCTGCACTGGCTATCTAACAACTATCAAAAGAACAATATGGAGCAAATGGCAAACAGACTGGCAATATATGAAACATTAGAAACTATGGGAAGTAAAGAAAACTGTTGTATCATGGCCCTCATCCTGCCGAACGAAGAAACTGTCAGATGGCGCCATTGCATACTCGCATAAAGAGGAAGTGATTCTCACTCGTCTCCGGATAGGGCACACTAGACTGACTCATGGCCATCTCATGAAGAAAGAAAGACCTCCACCCGAAAATTGTGCAACCTGTGGATGCCAGCTCACAATACACCACTTGTTACTGAAATGCCCATCCTTCAACAACATGAACCCTGAAACCCCACGAAATCTGGAAGAACTCCTGAGAAACGATTCAAATCACCTGCAAACTATCTTTGACAAGCTAAAGAAGATATCAATATACTACAAGTTGTAAATATTTTTTATTGCATTTAGCACCCATGACCACTAGATGGTTGAATGTGACTAAATAAATAATAAAAAAACCATTCACTACCGTGTTGATGTCTTTTTTTCTTGTCGTTGCTTTAGCCCTTTGGGGAAGCAAACAAATTAACGCATAGCAACCGGGTTGGTTTCGTTCGATTCTTCGGGCGGATACCATTAAATGAAACTCAAAAAATCATTACTGGTACATAAAAAGATTGCAAGATCTTGATTTTCGAATATTTCAGCCCTTAGGTTCTACCCTTAAGTGTTTATGGAAAGCGATGCCGATGTTATTGGCACATCCCCGGCCGATAAATGATTTTTATACCAAATTTCTTAAAGTTTGGTCCAATACTTTTTGAGAAAAGATGAAGTGCCTTTGCAGAAGCTGTGTAAGTCGCTAATGGACTGTAAAGTGAATATTCTGCAAATTCGGGTAGTTGTCCAACCCATTTTTTCCTCTTCAGTTTAGTGCAATTCATTGCTAGAATAGAACTCGGAAATCAAGGAAATCGATTGAGTGTTGATTCAACCAGTGCCAGCATCAGGGAGACTCTATACGGTGGCACCGCTCAACTTTACCGACAACAAAATTTTACCACGAAATGGCAAGTAAACGGCTGCTGTTACAATAGTGATTTAGCACCACTAGGACTTGGTTTCTCATTTCTCCAGTAAAACACCTAAATTGAACACACCATAAGTAAGAACTTATATATTCGTGTAAACTATACGATGCTATATGATGCTACACTGTTATGATTTATTAAATGGAATTTCCTAACAGTCAACCACATTTCCGGTTGCATAACTCCATCTTCTGGCGCTACTGTTATGCCTTGGTGTTGGAACAATACAGTAGGTAGCCACTGTTTGTAAGCACAGTACAAGACAAAAAGTTTTATTGGTTTCAGTGATAATTATAACATCACAATAAATACACGAGAATTAGTTCCATTAGGATTGCTATTTCGTAACAATATAAATATATATGAATACCATTCATGTACAATCGTGGTTGGAACTGGTCTTCCGTATATCCAGGGAAGGTGGAAGAGAAGACCTCTAAGGCTCTAACCCTACGTGGTGGCTAAATAAAGAAATCAATCATTCTCTACCCCTCTCTTTCCCTCCCCTTAACCTCGCCATCTCTTGAGTAATTAGATTTCTACATCAATTTATTCATTCAGCATTCAACAAAAACCAACCAGTGATTTTTTTAACTCTTAACAATCCTCCGTATTTTCATAGCACTGGCCGTGCGATCGAATGCAGTCGACTCGGTCTATTTAGAGGCTAGAGATTTTAATCTTGACATCCCCTTAAGCTCAAAGTAATCACGAGAAGAAGGGTGAGAAGTAAATCCGTCTACCGATCTTACTCGCCTGAACAAGGATTACGTGTTGAAAGTTCATCTATAAATGGTCTTTCAAAACAGACATTGTTCGTGAGCCCACGTTTAATCAATCCGGAAATTTCATTCATTCAAACAACAAATAATTAATGTAATTCACACCGCTCGAAGAGCCAATTTTTCAAGATTATTGAACAGTAATACCTATATTTAAAAAAATTAAAAAAAACTTGCCTATTTGAAAGACTCGTGTGATTTGATAGGTAGGTACTCAAGATTCATTAATTTCTTATGTGGATATCAGCAACACTTCACACTGAGAAGAGAATGAATTAATTCTTCTTCTTTCGTGCTCTTGAAGAAAATAAATTATTGAATGTTTGTTTAACATTATTTTTTGCCTATCGATGAGCAATAGCTCGAGTCCCTCGGAATACTAACTATTCGAAGTTATGCGTTGAAATGACGCACAATGAAACCAAATAATAAGAAACAGACAGCACTGAATCATTTTACAAAGTCTCCAAGAGAAATATTTCGCAGGTTCATTTTATTATAATATATCATGTCAATATACCAGGCATATCGTCGTTTCTCACATACTACTCAATCTTTAGTTCACCTTCGGGACATCCAAAAATACTGTTCTCGTGAAAAGTTGTAGGAAATGGGATTCTACATTGAATTACATCTTCCAACGGGTTGCTTGTAACATCCTTGCATGGCATTTTGATATTTGGGTTTTTTTTTATAATTGAAGAAAAAAGTTCCAGTCATGTTGCACGATCGTATGAGTTAATTTACAAACATTATTTTTCTGGAGTTTTATCTTTTTTAGCAAGTTTTAATCACATTTGAGTAAATTCATTTTCCAGCATAACTATGTACAGAGATGTTTGAATGTTCTAGCTCATAGTTGCTAACTTGTACATTCATTGTTGATTCATATTGTAAGTACATTTATTGTGAATTGTACATTCATCGTGGGTTTTGTGTACATTTTCTGTGCCCATATGGGTACAGCTTCTGGCCTACCATTAGAGGACAGTGAACCTCCAATTATGTCAATTTGGAGACGTTCCAATGGTTGAGCTTCCGGGTACGTACTCAAAGCTGCACAAATTCGCACTCGGTTGCAAGCTGGAGTGCTCGAACCATGACCTTGATGAAGGAGTCCCTAGGGTATATGGTATGTAGGGCCTAGGATTTCCTTTTGACAACTGTCGCAAATGATGCTGAGGTTATTAAAGCGATGCTCTTCGAGTTCTATTTTTGAGGTGCTCGGTTAGTTTTTTTTTCTTGGAGTATAAGACGATAAGAGTGTAGGAGTATAGGAGGATAAAAACTGAGCAGAGAGGAGGCTTGTCTATAGCCGATATTGTAAGCCTATAGTGAGGTAGTTGTAAGCAGAATCTTAGGCAGGAAGGGGGGGGGGGGGTAGAAGAGTTACTATAAGAGTCACGAATGGCTACACAGATGGAGCACAACGAAGCAAATTAAAATCCCACAACGCCCGTGAACGAAAGCCCTGCATGCAAATACGCACAACCGTACTTACGACGATTGCTACAGGCTAAAAAATCTGGAATACAATCCGGATTCTAGAGGCATTGAGCTGCGTATTACAGAACAGGCCTACCAGTGGGCTCTGCTAGCAGTTAGTCACCCGGGCCTTAATAGGAGTCGGTAAAAAATTATAGTTGTTCATTTTATTTTATTTTATTTTTTTATCATTTAATTTAATTTTGTTTACTGTTTATTTTACAATCATTTCTGTTTCCTCCATCACAATTACCTTCCACTCATGACATTTCCTTCGTAGGGAGTACTCATGTATACCCCATTCCACTACCTATAATCCCTGTGCGGCGCACTTTAATATCGCTGTCAGAATGAAAAACTGTTCAGTCTGCCGAGAGGAAGATCGTAATCAAAACGTTCAGACTTGAGTTGTCCTGTTGTTTATGTTATCAAGTTAAAAGTAAGTTTTATTAACAAGAATAGGATATATATACATAAAAGAGGGTATATACAAAATAGGTCATGCCATTATTCAAGAAAATGAATCACTAAAGAGAGTAGTAACAAGAGGGGTGTCAACGGATTTTTCGGTCGGAATGGGGCTCAAGCAGGGGAGTTTGATGAGACCGAGGGCTTTGGTGCTCTTCTTTAATGATTTGGAGGAATGTGTAGGGGGTGGTATACAAATCAAATATCGAAAAATTAGTCTTCTAGCGTATGCGAACGATGTCGTTCTGATGGCGGATCATGTAGGAGCTCTACAAAAAATGATAACAGATTAAATAATTATTGGTAGTTGTAGATTTTGAAAATTAATACGTACAAGTCTCAGATAATGGTCAGTCAAAAAGGAGGTGGTCGATTGGCAAAAATTGAGAGATAGTTTAGTGGAGGGGAAATTGTAGAAGTAGTTCAATTCTATAAATACTTGGGGATTTTAGTTACTCCTGCGTTAGGAGTAACTAAAATTCAAGATGGGCCATTAATTTGTCTCAAATGGCCCGCTGTTTCAAAAAAATGGTATTACGTTTAAAAGTAAGGTAAACGTATTTGAGGCAGTTTCCCAGTCGGTGCTCAAATTCGGAGTAACGATGAATATGAAACGGTCGAAAAGTTGGTGAGGTTCTTTGTTAATAGAAGGTTCTATTTTTGCCTTCAGCGATGTTTACATATGCCATTCGTTTAGAGACTGGAGTCTCTAAACCTACACTATATTTCAATACCTACACTATTGGACTACAACTAAAATATTTAAAGAAATTATTCATGTAATCAGCCGGACGATCGATTATCAACGTTTTTGGCTAACGCTGTCGCGGAGGAGGTTTGTTTCTGGTTTGAAAAACTTCAAATGTCCTAGAAAAGTATATGTGAAACAGAAATATTACGCTGGCATTTTTACATTTTAAAATAATGATAATAATAATTTATTGACCCAAAATTATAAAGCATGACATACAGAATGTTAAGATAAGTAAACAACTAGTACATATTAGTAAGTATAATAAATATTTTCAATTGGAGTTTAAAAACTCTTCCAGCTAGTAAAATGTGCTGCAGAGCAGAAGGTTTTTCAGTTTATTTTTGAAAATGTTCACTGTGTAGTTATATAGGGTGATTCCCTCGCAGATGCAAAAAAAATGTGGGTGAAATTACATCAAAAATGAAGTAAAATGGTGCCAACCGTATATTTTTATCTCAATTCGTACTCGAGATATGATTTTTTAAAGATTTTTAAAGAATACCGTGTTTTTTTCATTTTAAACTCGGATTTATCCACTTTGCCTCATTTAATTTTAACTTTCAACCTCATTTTCGGTATCAGCATTAAATTTCCTATAAGAATAGTGTACTTGGGTTCTTAAAAAGTACCATCCGAAGACCCTCACATCAGCTCAAACATTGACGATTTTGAAAAAATAATATTTCTGAAAATCTTTAAAACTTTACTACTCTTTTAAAAAGAATCCTGGAAACTGGCAAATCTCATGAAAACTGCTTCATCTAATATGCTTTCCAACGGTATTATCAATTTTACTTTTATTTTGTTATTTAGGGGAGAAAATGATGTTTTAATGTTAAAAAATGTGGGTTTTTCAATGAAATTGTTGGTTTTCTCGAAAGATGACCCTCCATGAACCAACAAGTATGGGGTCGGTTTTTATGTATTTTTTCTCGCTGGATCGAATGGAAACTCTTGCATATCTCTCAACTACGTTATAATCGAGTTTTACACTTTAATTAACTAGTTTTACCCCATAAAACACATACATTTAATCGTAACAAACAAACTAAACATTTGCGATTTTAAGTGTCAAACTTGGTTATAACGGAGTTGGGGAGATCTACAAATATTACCATTCGATACAGCGTGAAAAAATACATAGAAACCGACCCCATACTCGTAGGTTCATGGAGGGTCATCTTTCGAGAAAACCAATTTCATTGAAAAACCCACATTTTTTAACATTAAAACGTAATTTTCTCCACTAAATCACAAAATAAAAGCAAACTTGATTATACCGTTGGAAAGAGTATCAGACGAAGCAGTTTTCATAAGATTTGCTAGTTTCCAGGATTCGTTTTGGAAGAGTAGTAAAGTAATAAAGACTTTAAGAAATATTCTTTTTTCAAAATCGTCAATGTTTGAGCTGATGTGAGGACCTTTGGATGGTACTTTTTAAGAACCCAAGTACACTATTCTTATAGTAAATTTAATGCTGATTCCGAAAATGTGGTCAAAAGTTAAAATTGAATGAAGTAAAGTGGAGAAATTTTAGTTTAAAAGGAAAAAAACACGGGTTTCCTGAAAAAACCTTTAAAAAATCATATCTCGAGAACGGATTGAGATAAAAATATGCAGTTGGCGGCATTTTACTCCATTTTCAATGTAGTTTTACCCAATTTTTTTTTTGCATCTGCGAGGGAATCACCCTGTATATTTTAATACAAATAATAAGATATGAGTCGTGTGGAAAAAAGAGTGTCGAGGGGATGGCAAAAACAGATAGTTATTTTTCCTGGTATCATGTTCTAAACATATATATATATATATATATATATATATATATATATATATATATATATATAGCTCTTTAAAATTCGTTCCTCCTCTTGAAAATAAATATTTATACACGGGAGATGAACAGGGATGGTACTGCTAATATACGCATTGCCTTGAGATGCATATCCTATATGCACCACCATACGTAGGGCTGTCTTCTGCAACTTAAACAGTCCCTTCGTCGTATGAGAATCTCCCCAGAATTCAATAACATAATTATGCAACTAGAGCATATCCAACATGCAACATACAATAAATATGTTTCCATCTTCAAGAATGCTTATATGGTCGATGTGATTATGAGAGCTAGAGTGGACTGCTTGAATCTAAATTACATGCATCATCGATCGGACCGTGTTTTCAATTGTGCTATGTGCAATATGAATGAGCGAAGGACTTGACCCCTATGTAGCAAAGTGCGCAATTGTGGCAGAGTTCGGGATCAAATACCTCGGAGCATCCCAGTTGAGTCGAGAGAGTTTAATCAGTATACTTAACGGGGAAAAGTGGATGGGTCTGTTCAACTTCCTAAAGTGTGCTGGCGAATATAGACGCATCTTGCTGGAACAATTCAAAGGGGCGAGATAAATTAAATAGGAACAGGA
Source organism: Adelphocoris suturalis (assembly GCA_030762985.1). NCBI lineage: Eukaryota > Metazoa > Arthropoda > Insecta > Hemiptera > Miridae > Adelphocoris > Adelphocoris suturalis. The sequence goes on along the minus strand of CM061040.1, from coordinate 173,633,739 downwards.
AATAGGCTTTTATGTAATGTTGAAGCTTTGCTGTTATTTTCCTTCGACCGTAATTATTCATTTATTGTTTTTGTAAAATTTTAACAATTATAATAATAATTTTTCCTTCTGTAAATACAATGGCCGTTGTAGTACTGCTTGTTTGTGTGAAATAAAACATCTTTACTACCATTACTACTGGTACTATTGCTACTACTACTACATGGCCAAGTAGCTTATCATGGGTTTACTTAACCATTTAAATTTTTATCATGTGTGTTGTTTATGTGTGTTGTTATTATTTTGATTCTTATATATTTTCATCAGAATTGTATGTACATATTCATTACCATCAAATTTACAGTTTACTTTCGTCTGTATATATTATGTCACTCAATGTGAACTATTTTAAATTGTGTAATTGAGGTTTTCCATAATAACTAAACTATTAATTAATATTTTCCTGGCAACAAATTTTAATATCTTATGGCCATTCGAATTGCGTCAGATTTGTTCGGTAGCGCAACGAAAATTGAAGCCTGAAAGCGCGAAAGGGTCTAAGTGCCCCCTGCCAAATTTTTCAGCAGGCCAATTCAAATGCTTAGACGTGAATAGTATTAAAGGAACATGACTGAATCAATGAAAAACATTTTTATCTGATAACCTACGAATATAAACACTTAGACCAAGTTTATAGTGTAATGTAGTTTGCACTGCAGTAGTCATAAACATTCTAATTTTTAGAAAGCAGAAACTATGTAAGTCCCCCACACGTGTTACTTCAGAAGGGTGAATGTGCCATGAGCCGATTTGCTGTGGGGAATATATAACGGTTCCGATGGCACTTGTACCTGCTTCATATCACTGGTCTTGGCACATAGACCTGTAAAATGCAAAAACACGAGTTTCCTATTTTTTGGCACTTAGACCCATTTGCACTTCCACGCCTCAATTATCTCCTGACCCTCAACCCAAAAGTACGTTTGTGTTCACGTGAGTGTGAATCATTAGTATTGAACGAATTTTGAACTCTATGAATTTTGCTCAACGTTTTATAAAACTTCTTACCATTCGTTGTCATTATTGATAATATTGAACGGTTCAATTAAATTGTTCGAATAGCAGCTAAGTCAAGCTGGTGAAAAATTGTTACGGCACATTAATGGTAGATCGATCTAACGTCTTTTCTAATAGAGGGAAAATTTTTCTGTTGGCCATAAATCACTATAGAAGAACCTTAATAAAAGTCAGCTGAGGACAGAGTAAAATAGGGCCCTAGGAACTATCGTTGAACTGGCTTAGTAGTATCAATTTAAGCCGAGCTATGCGAGTGCTATGCGGCTGAACAAGGCAAAAACCGCGCCGAGAATGCGCGGTGGAATGGTGGCAGCCTTTGGTTCTAGTGGAACTACATTAACCGAGTTTCAATCCTCTTTCAGTGTACTCTGAATAGAAGAACTCGTGAAAGAAAATCACAAAAGACTTTTTCTATCGAGGGGATGGAAATAAATTACTCTCTTTTTTTGGGTCGTAGAATGTTTTTATAGTACGAAGGTGGTGCAATACCTCAATTTTCAAGATGAACAAATGAGAATATTGGATCTTAACTTTTCAAGTAGGTATTCACTAATTATTTCGACTTTTAGAGTTTTGTGTACGAATATAATACGTGCGCTGTAGTGCATGCATGCATTTATACGTACATTGGTCGTATTTATTGCAGTAGAATCTACTGAACTGCAATTCACCAATAAATTAATCAAACACTGCAACATTTTAGATTACTAGCAGTATTAGAAACCATTCGATAACCCCTGTTACCTTCCATCCCCTGTAAAATTATATTATCTTTTGCATTGAAAAATGTCCGCCAAGTAGAATGGTCAGTGTAGCTTCCTTCCTTATGGTAACAAGTACGAGTCAAAATGGTTGGAAACTAAATAGTGCTATAATTCCATGCGCTTACCCTACGATCAATCCAACAGCATTCACCTTCCAAAGTAAATAATTTAGGAAACCGACTAAGAGTTAACTGTCATGATCTATTATTTTGATGGAATAATTGATCATTTCATCAAAATTGGTATATTAGTCTTAGAGATTGTCCATAACAACCAGTTTCAGGTTTGCGCTTGCGCGATGGTTACAACGACCAATCACAACGAAGCAACTCCCCTTCCCACCGCCAATTTGAACGATATTAGACCAATGAAAAATCGATGCTTCGGGAAAATCGGCGAATCCTCACACGTTACTAATTGACACAATGACATAATTGACCCATAATGTCATGCCATTGACCCATTAACTAATGGTCATCATTTAGAAACGGACCGGGGAATCACACGAAATCGGCATTATAAGAAATTCCTGGCACCAATCGATGGCAATGAAAATTATAGGGGTGATCTAGAAGCTATACCACTCAATCCCTGGAAATGCCGTCAATATCGGACTGAAACTTGATATAGTTGTGGGCGTGACAAGGATTTACCGTGCGCATACGAAGACAGACAGACAGACACGGAACCAAAATTGATCAAAAAGCTCTGAAACACAAAAAGAAGGCGGGAATTTTGATTTTTAGCGACAAAAACTTGTCTTCGTCTTGTTGAATGAATACCAAGCTTCCCTACCTTCGATAGTGAGGGAGCAAAAAGCTTCAATCGTGCAGGATGATCGTATGAGCGAATTTTCGTATATTGTCGTATTAGATTATTATCGTATTTCATTAGGTTACATTGTTTTTTAAATTTGAGCACGTTGAGTGCTAAAAAATGGTTAACTACCAATTTTATGGTAAAAAATCCTGTTCTAAATATTATTCTGCGAGTCAAAAAAGATTTTGACTTTTGATTTTTGATATTTTGATTTTTCCGGTAAGACCACAGAGGAATAACCAACCATACCGGTTTTTTACCATTAAAAAAAAAAAAAAACGCATTTTAATGCAAAGAACGAAATGACTACTTACCGTTGTGGACAAATGATATTACACAACTTAAAATGCAGAAATAAAACACATGTATTCAATTGTATTCATAAAAACCAAAATCAGATGCCAATGCAAAGGGATTCCATTGGAAATCGTGGATGTTAACTAGCAGCGTACATACATTCTATTTAGAAGAAGTACACAATGAGAATTCAATGGTTGTTGGTCCATTACTAATTAAATTTTTCAAGCATTTTAATTTCTCCCTCGATGGGAAAAACAAAAGATCATGAATATGTCTGGTACCTACTGCTTACCAGTAGGTACCTACTACTCAATTGTATACCAACCATGTAGTGCCTTCTTTTCACAAAATTATTCCATTATGGTTACAAAACAATATTAGTTTATAACTTAGAGTAATTAATCAGCTTTCCTTGACACTACAATGGCTTAGAGGTCATGAGATGTTGTGATAAAATGAGAGCATTCCAAAAAGTGGCGGACGATTTTCCTACTATGAAAACTATGGGAGTTACTCTTCCCTAGTAACTCATTGGTTGTACGTGAAAAATCAATAGAAATTCTACCTAGCCTTCACTTTTCGAGTTAATAATAATCTAAAGTGCCGGAGCGTTGCATTTTGTGTGGAGAAAAAAAAGTGACGCGAAAAAATCCTTGACCCCCCAGCCAAAAGACATAACCATATCAAAATAGCAAACTTCAAAAAAAGGGGGAAAACCGGAAAACCAGCCGAATTGCTGTAAATGTTACTTCTTCTTGAGTGTTTTCTCGTAATAATTTTGGGTTTTCTTTTCACAAAACTGCCGTAGATGCATGGGATCGCCAAACTTTTCTTTCGGAATGGGAAGCGCTTTGAGATAAGCTCGTTTAGAGAAAAGAATTCTCCTGGTCGAAGTTTGGGTGGCCGTTGTGCTCTTGGGTTAACGTTAGAACGGCGATTCCCTTGAGCTTGACGTCGTGGTCTCGAAGTCAGTCTTCTCCTCGGAGGATTGGGGATTATTTATTCATTTATTTAAATTCAGGGTCCGTGGGAGGGGTCATTTTTCCCCTCCGCCGCACCGAAACCGAGGTTTATTGTGCGGTTCTTTCCCCTGTTTCTAACCTATAGGTTCTGGGGCCCTCCTCAACCAGACTGAGAATTCTCCCCACAAGGTTGTCTACCGATACTATCTCCTCAGCGTCAAGGGTCCCAAAGGGTCCCTTCGTGCCGTGTCGTGGCACGGGGTGTGGTGCGGAAAAAATGCCACGGAGTTACTCGAGTTGGGCATCTGAGCGGGAGTGCTCCATGGTATCACAACCCGCTTCCTTGATCCCAAGGGCCAGCTTCGGGTAAACCTGGGCGTCCTCCACATTTCTTTTATTTATTATTTTTATTTTGTACCTTTAATGGCGTGCAGGGGGCACACCATTAAAGGTACAAAATGAAAATAATAAATAAAAGAAATGTGGAGGACGCCCAGGTTTACCCGACGCTGGCCCTTGGGATCAAGGAAGCGGGTGGTGATACCATGGAGCACTCGTGGCATTATTTCCGCACCACACCCTGTGCCACGACACGGTCGCGGCCATGACCTTGATGTTATTGATTGCCACTCCTTTTGGTTCAGATATCGCTTGTTGGCAGATCATTTCTATCATACAGAGGGAAGGAAGCTGATTGAGAAGAAGAGAGAGTGGGATGAAAGGATGTGCCCCCTATAAAATGACCACCAGTAAGAACCCCACAGGACGCTGGTAGTGATACAACGGAGCACTCCCGCCGAGATGCCCAACTTGAGTAATTTATTACTAGCAATTGCTGAAATATTTAAACTAATATTGATAGTAGATTGAATATAATCTAGTTCTGACATTTGTAAGAGTGTGATCCTCAAACAATTTTTTTATTTCATAAGAAAATGTAAAGTTTTGACTGAATAGATGAACATATTACAATAAATACTTTGAAATTCTTTCGGCAAACTATTGCCTTTCCGCACGACGCCTACGCGGATTTGTCCCATAACTGCGGGGGCTTAACCTTGTGTGGGGCAAAGCCCCGCTAAAAAATTTTCTTGAATCGTTCATTCGTCAATAATGCAGATCACGATGCGCTCTAAATGTTAGGTATCCTTGCCAAGGTCCAAAATAGAATTAGCATCCTAGTGAGTTGGTTGACGGATATTGATCTAGTGGTTCTATGTTAATGAAAATTTTCTTTAAAAAATATTCGCTAAAAGAAACGAAAATGCGGGGACTTACTCCACCCAACACTAAATTGTATATTTAATGTGAGTTCTATTTTAGTCGCGACGAAATAATTCGGCCCCTCCACTAGCTGTGGAAGAAAAAAAAAAGGAGAAGCAGAAAGCTTTGGTGGAAAAAAGTGTACATTACACAGAGTTTGTGTAATAAATAAGACGAACTTTTGAGGTCGATGTTCATGATTGAAATTCTGGAGACTTGCCCTCTTTAATTAACATCATTATTCGATTCCTACCGAAGGCCAAAAGAGAACTCATTAATGTTTCATGAATATGATAAAATAATCTTTATTCAAGTTTAGTAGGTACTTTTTCAAAACTCTTAAATATAATTTGAAAGAATTTCGGCAGGATTTTAATGAGAAATATATTTTGAGCATTGTTGACAATATTTTTTCCAGATTCTAACTATCTTCCATTTATAGCTTCTTGTCTTCATATTTGTGCTGAGTACGTAATCTTTGAGCGAAAAAGCATGGTGGGCGTTCGATAAATTGCATTAAATTGAATTAACTGCAAATTAATTCTAGTATTTGGGTTGTTTTTTAGGATTATTATTATTCTCTTGGTTTTCTAGTTTACAAATCTATCTACATATTTTCAATCAACTTTAACAAAAAAAGTAATGAGTTTGTATCTGTACAATATAAACATGAATATTCACCAAAATGTAGCAAACCGTAATTTATGTCATATGAATTCATAGATGTATGTAGCATATAGGTAAGCACCATTGCTGATACCAATGTGAGCTCTGTGTAAAACAGAATACTGTAAATATAGGTGCTAATCTATCTTCTATAGTTCAATAAATCTTTAATGGCAAGTCACAATGAAATTATAATCACAGAACAGCTTCCTGATCAACCTCAGCAATACACCATATTGTGATTACTGCGAAGATACAGTGAACGATGTTGTTCAAAGAGTGGAACATTGCCCACTTTTTGAGGAAGAACGAGCAGCATTGTCACCCATTAAAAATTACCAAAACCTCACACTATACCTTCAACACGCTACAAACAGTGACTACACAAAACTGATTGCTTATATGAAGATAGCGAGAATAGTTTTGAGACAAAAGTAGTTTTATTTCATGATTTAATTTTATTTATGAAGCGACTGAAGATGTAAATAGCTCAAATGTCAACTCAACTGGTTATATGTTACGTTTTAGCACAACCAATCAAATAAAATGAAAAAACACACAGAACAGAATACATTCAAAATAAAGTCTATGAAAAGGATATACAGCACATGCTATTACTTGCCCACCAAGGAAAAAGTTCTTAAGAACTTGAGCGTCCCCGTGGGAATTATCAAAACAGTACACGCATGGTGTTCCTATATAATTTAAATCAATGAACGGACTGTTAACTCACAAAACAGAATCAGTAACCCTGCTCCAACAAAAGTAGAACACAATGTAACTGAATAATTTCATAAAGAAATGAAAAACATAACGATAAATCTATCAGGACAGGTACGACTTGGAATCTCTTCAAACAAGATTTAAAATCTATCTTCAATCTATGTCAATATATTAACAATAAGCACCGTAAAAGTAGCAAGCACATATTGAAGAAGATTACAATGGAAAAACCTTGGATCTACTTATTTGATTTGCTAGTACAAACATAATTACCGTTGTGTTCGAAGAAAAGATGATAGGAATACAAAAAAACGTGTTTGAGATACTCTCATGTTTGGTTGAGACCAATAGGGTGTTATTGGGAGAATATTAACTTCGGAGTCGGATGTTTGTAGTAACGGAGTGTGTTATAACGAGGGCTGGACATTTGGTACATACCGATGATATGTTATCCTTAGTTTTAAACTGCACAACCTTCGCTCCTGACATTTGTTCTTATAGAATAATTTACCAATGAGGACCTTGTTTATTTTTCAAGCGATTTTCAAAGAAAACCCGTATTTTTATGTTAGTAAATGCAGTTCTTTTTTTTTTTTTTTTTTTTTTTTTTTAGTTAGGTAAACCACTTTGCACCACTTTTTGGTAGCTTAGGACGACAGATAGATATCGTCTCAACTACGACAAACAATCAAATCTTCATACACTCTCAAAATTTTGATGAATTTAGGTTTTAGTGATCATGAATGGAACTTATATACACGACAAAATCTCACGTCACTATTGAGGACATCTTTCTCCACGCTCAGCTAGTTATTGAAAAGTAGCTACATGTGAACTAGTTTCCAATCCATTAATCACAATTACGAATCTCATTATTCGTTCACTTGGTGTAAGTAGCGTCAGTGTAGAATTTAGGTCGAATCGAAAACAGTCACCAATTAAGTTGCTTTTGCGCATTTTCCATAATAGTAACGCACTGTAGTTAAACACTTGTTTTCTGTACAGAGGCATGATTTTCTAGCCAAATTTTGTCTTTGTGCTTTCTGAGGGTTTGGTGGTATATTTCCTACCAGGAAGCTTTGACATGTCACTACATCTATCCCAGTTCGTTCGAATCTTTTCGTGGCCTCACCTATATCATGGGGGGAACAACAAGGTAGGATTTAGGTCTTTGAGGGAAATGGCCGTAGAGTGCTCCGTGAGTGCTCATCCTATACCACTGGACTATCAGATCATCAAAGTGCCCCTGGGCTGATCAATCGTCCGCATAACTCTGGACCACTCGAGGATCTTGAAGCTTCTCGATCAGTGGCAGTGTGGAAAGGCCGTAGATAAGCAATGCCAGAGGGTCACCCTTGAGTGACACCTTCTCTGCTGTGTCACTTGATCACTGCCTCTCAACACCAATCCCTCATGACTCTTGTACATGTTGTACAGAAAACGTGCATACCTAGGCTAACAAACACAAGCTTACCAATCAGCAACGAATCTATTCATGGAAATAAAACTTTTCAAATAACAATTTGAAAAGAGGCAAGAAGTCGTAAGAGTTTTCATCAAATCTATTCCGATAACTTATCTTGGAGGAGTGTATTGAACGTACTGTGAAGTGAGGGGCATTTCTTTTCATTTATTCAAACTGTTTAAAAGGAGGACATTTTTAAATATATGTAAGTGAAGATGCGTCTTGTAAGAGATGTAGATGTAGACATGAACAAGAGGGAGGAGTTCCTCAAGTATGTGTTTTCAGTCCATTGTGGTTTTCCAGTGCCATGAACAGATGAAACGGATTACTTAAATCAATTTCATAATCGCTTGGCCTAGTGAATATATGCTACGCTTCATATAAACTTCAATCGTTGAACAAATTCAAAAATAGGCAGCAATTAATGGCATTGTAACATGAACACTTAAAAAAAGTAATGATAATAAACCTTAATTTTTATCTTCAAGGAAATGAAATCCAAATATTCCACGTCTCTTTATAAACCGATCTAATTTTCATAATGCTTTACTAGGTGCTTGGGAATGAATTTAGCCGGAAACTGAATTGGGAAACCCATTTATCAAATTTGAAAGTGGGCTCACTTAATGCTTTATATTTACTTTAAATCTTGACAAACGCGAATTGGGGTAGAGATAGAGTGTGCATGCTCAAATTTCATTGAGCCTACCTCAGATGGAAACTAGATTATGGCCAATTTGCCACCTCAGAAACATTTCAATGAAGCACAATCCTACCAAAGGCTACCAACGTTTTGTGATGGGGGGGAAATCCGTCCGCCGGTAGCCGTACGTCACACCTTGGCCACCCAAAGCATTTTTCCCAAGTAATTAATTGGACCGAATTTTACAAAATACGTTAACGAAAGTTTACAATTTTACAAATGACATATTGCACGTATATAGACCTGAAATCTTGGGATCGTTTTTCATAAACCCCACAAGTTGAAATTTTAGGAGACACGAAATCCAGAAAACGTGTGATTTTTACTTCATTTTGAAAAACGATTCTATAACTTTTCAATAAAAAAAATGAAAAACAAAATTGCATTTATGTTCCAATCAGAAGTAATATAAAATTGTTTCCGAAACTACAAACTTACGGGCAAAAACAAAACTGGTTTCTTATCACGATTTGTGTTAGTTTTAGCATGGAACATGTTTAGCGATGACCTAACTGCCCGAAAGTGTTAAAGTTTATGTTGCAAAAGTGCGACCTCAAAGTAGCAGTCATATGATTTTCCGCTAGCTACGTGCCCAAGTTCCTAGAGGAACAGTCGATGGGTTATAATTACCTAGACATAATATGTTGAGTAGGTGCATATGTTGTAATATGGTCCCAAAATCATTTCTATAATACACCAAAAACAAGATCACATCCTAAAGGTGGTTATTGTAATTAAGTCTTATAATTTCCTGCAATGAAATTCTGTGAGAAACCGAGCCCTACATTACGTAATCATTGCTACGATGGTATTATAAGCGTTATAAGCATGTTCACGTTCTATGAATTTGAGAAAAATCTGGGGTCCGGGGGGCTTGCTGGTTTTTTACCCCGCAAGTAAATGTTAAGTATATGACTAAAAATATTGCTTGGATTCTTCTTCTTCTTCCCTTAACATAACAAAAATCAAACAGAAAGCAAAAATCTGTTCCAAACATCACTAACATCCCGAGAAGGGGGCTTTTCTTGCCTCCCCTGCAAAATTACGTTTTTGACTTTGATTATGTCATATCTGGGTCGGTAAAAATTTCGCGTTACGATAAAGTGTAACTTTTTCTAATGAGTGAGATATAAAGATAATTATTATCTTTCAAATCGACTAACCAAGCTGAAACTGACTACAGATTCTGCCAGGGGATGGTAGAGTAGAATTACTACGTGGTGATCAGACCCTATCAGCTGAGTAAGCTTTGAGGTCAATTTCTTTCCTAATCCCCAAGTGATACTGATATTTGAAACGAAGCCTTTTTAAGAGAAAGAACTAGCTGAGTGAGCCAAGAGGTTTATTTGTTCCCTAATCAACCTCCAATGCTGAAATGTTGGAACTTAGTCTCTAGAACTCGTAGAAAAACGAATAGTGCGAGTGCAATAGTGGAGGCACTCTGATCAGTTAAATTATGTGTTTGTTTACGTGTAAAGATGTGCATGTGAGTGTGTTTGTAAAAATTTTGGTGTTGACCGAAATAGGGCAATAGTGGGGGTAGTTACCGATCTTATAAGTGCTGCCCAAGGTACAATTCTTAACCAATTTTCGCGCCTTTTTTATTCAATTAAAATCTCGGTCTAGTTTTGGAATATTTATCAGGTTTTTCAAAATACATTATGGAAGGAGGTGAATGGAGGGAGCAATACTGAAAAATCGTGGTCGTTTTCACTAATCTCATCCAATTTCGGTAACCGTATTTTTGTTCAATCCAAGTTTTAGTCCAGTTACGCAATAAACCATGAGAGTGCCCTGTAATATAAAATATATGATTGATGGGTTTAAGGGCGTAATTCCGATAAATATATACAGGGTGCCTCAGATAACACTAATTTACAACATTTAGGGGTAGTCTTGCATCCGGCCGGAGCTTGTCGGTTTCTTACGTTATTTGATTTGCTGACTCCGAACTCAAGGCCCGTTTTTTTTTTTTTGTTTTTTTTTTTTCTATGATATAGCTTGTTTTCACACGATTGTACCCGTCTTTGCGCACTCATAAATTCAAGTGACTGGTCATTTTCTCATGAAAGCTTATTTGGAATCCAAATCTGCAATAAAAACTTGGGGTTCCTATTTGAAAAAACAAATATGGTGTGGACGGCGCATGGTTGTGTGATTGTGCGGTGAGCAAAAATATCATCCCGAAAAACTCGTGAGACACCCTGTGTGAGTGTATATATATATACGTTACGTAATAATAAACCGCCTCTCTTGAAATAAAACCTGCTGATGTAGGCTTCACCCACATCAGCCGAACCAGAAGCTATAAATAGGAGACACCGAGCGCGACTCGTCAGTCTTCCTCTGAACCCAGTCACGTAACCGTGTGTTCCTAGCCTCCACCTGTAATTTTCCTGTATAAATAAATCGCAACTTTTTTAAAAAGCGATTTATCCTTTAACCTATCATCACTGGCGCAGTCAGTAGGACGTGAAGAAACCAGGACCTTTTTGAGGGAATATCAAAAGGACCCGGACTCCACCAGACCCTACTACCCACGAAGAAGGTACCAAACAGGCACGCAGAAGGCATCAACAGGACCCGGCGGACAAATTTCAACAGAGAAGACTCCTCACGTTGGCAGATGACGGCTCCAGCGTGAGTAAACCCAAATCAATTAACATATTAACATTTTCCCCGAATTTGGAAGAAGAAAAAGCATATTTCTTTTTCCCAACTAGTGAAAAGCACATTCACTCTCCCAAATTTCACCGTCACAAAACCCCATTCGAAACATTTCGAATCAACCTTAATTTTCAAATCGTTCGAGAACGAACGTATCTCAAACAATAAGTCGCGAAGACTAAAACATTTTATCGTCAACTTGAAGGCATATCAAGTTGTCACCTCGTCACCTGACCCGCACGCAGACCGCTCTTGCTATCTGCACGTACACCCGCTTGCCTTATCAAGCCCTTTAAAAATCCTCCGTAATCTCTACCAAGAATTCCCGGCTGGAAGAAGACGCTCTCGGATCTCTTACGACCGTGACCTTCAGTTTACAAATAAGACATCTAATTTTAATTTTTAATTGTCTCATTTGCATGATTAATTAATGAATATTATTTGTATATTATAATTTTTGTATTACAGCTACAAACTAATCAATAACTGAAACCCACTCGAGTCGATTTATAAGACGAAATTTTCGTCTGAAAAGATAAATCAAAATTCCAAAACACAACAAAAAATTCCCTCACGCCAGCTTCCCCTGGCTTGATCTAACACTCTTTCCTAGAAATTTTCAAACGATACCCGAAATGGACGGAACTTCAGGAACCCAAAACGTTCAAATTCAACCGACTGACTATGTAGGAATTATTAACCACCAGACGGAACAGATAGGCCAACTGACCGCCCTAATACAGAATTTACTTGTAAACCAGGTGATTTCGCCTAGGGAACAGAGACCCACTAACAATGACTTACCCACTTTGAAAAAGGAACATTTGGACCTGATTCCGACCTTTAAAGGTTCCCCTGAAACACTAAATCATTTCTTGGAAATTACCCAACAAATCCACAATAAATTTTTCAACAACAATGACCCTCTAGACTTTCAAAATGTAATGATCATCAACGCAATTAAAGCTAAAATTGTATCCCCCGCCTCGGAACAGATTTTTTCGGCAAATCTCACAACCTACGAACAAATCAGGCAGGCCCTAATTGAGACCTACACGGATCGTAGAGACGACGTTACCCTATTAATTGAGTTAGTCACGTCAAAACAGAATGAAGGGGAATCACCCTTCAAATTCCATGATAAAATAACTAAAACCCTAAATCTCCTAATCGCTTACCTCCAAACTCACGATGTCCCAAATCACGAAATTTTGATCATGAATTATAAGAAAGTAGCACTTCGCTGTTTCTTACTACAATTAAAAGAACCCCTTGGCAGCATCTTGAGAACGAGACAGCCCGCCGATTTGAACACGGCGCTGTCATGGCTAACGAACGACTATCAGATGATTTGCAACAACAAAACTAAGACCCCTCAAAGTTCTCAAAATTCATCGCAAACCAGGTCATATAATCAGAACAAGCCACATCAAAATTTTTCACGACCATCGCCAAACACCTCACAAAAACCTAATAACCCGTCAAATTTCAGACCAAATCACGGTTATTCAAGCCAAAATTATTCCAATCGGAATACAAATAACCAGAACCAAAAATCAGCCCCTCAGGCAAATTCCTCAAAACCAAACTCGAGCCCTCAGCCTTCAAACCAAAAACCAAATGCACCGCCCACGAGACAAAACGTCCCTAACCCATCAGGAAAACCGACACCCATGTCTTGGCGCACATCTAATCCAAACTTCAACAACGTTGAAGTATCCGATATACAATCTGACGACCCCGAAATTTGCGAAGACACAACTTACGAAACGGACGTATACCAACCAGTAGAAGAAAACGAATTCGATAGCCCCCATTTTTTAGAGGAAAGCGACCCAGAATTCCCCAATACGACTTAATGAACTTAAACAAGAAAACCATTAGTGAACTCCCGTATATAGACCTACCAAAATTCAACTTGAAAATTCTAATAGACACCGGAAGCACAACCAGTTATGTAAACCCTGAAATCGCAGAATATTTCTTCCCAAATAAACGCAAATTAGAGCCATTTTTCGTCAGAACCGCCCACGGTTCTTCGCGAGGCAGCCATACTACTCTAGTGCCCTGCGGAGACGCTTTCAGACAGAAAAATCTAAATTTAAAATTCAACATATTTAAATTCCACGACAAATTCGACCTCTTGATAGGGATAGACAACCTGAAAGCCATAGGAGCAAAAATCGATTTAGTCGAGGACTACTTGCTCACCCCGTACCTAAATATCCCGCTGAAATATCTAGGCACTGAACATGCGGAAACCCACATGATAGATGCTAGATCCATCCAGCAAATCAAGATTAGAGTCAAAAACCTCGAACAAGGAGATGCTGTCCTCCCCTACTTAAAAATAGGAGAGATGGAAATCCCCGAGTGCTTGGTTCACGTCGAAGACTATGAAACCAACGTGCGAATTTTAAATCCAAAACCAACTTCCGGCAAATTCTCCCAAATTTCCCCCATAGAAGTAGAAACTTTAGATGAAATCCCTGTAGAATCGCTAAACAACATTTTCGATGAAAATTCTAAATTCACTTTTGACATATCTAAATTACGCCTAAATCACATGAATGAAGAAGAAAAGGTAATGATCACAGATTTAGTTAATAAATATTCCGATGTTTTCCATCAGGATAATGAACCCTTATCTTTCACCCACAATATTAAACATGTAATCCGAACCACAGATGAAATACCCGTTCATGCCCGTAATTACCGATTCCCAGAAATCTACAGACAAGAAGTAGACCGGCAAATCGAGGATATGTTAGAACAAGGAATTGTCCAACATAGCGAAAGCCCCTGGAACGCCCCAATTTGGATCGTCCCCAAAAAAGCTGACGCTAGTGGCAAACCTAAATTTCGAATCGTGATCGATTATCGAAAACTCAACGAAAAAACAATCGAAGACCGATACCCGCTACCTCAGATTTCGGAATTGTTAGATAAATTAGGCAGATGCCAGTATTTCAGTGTGATTGATCTTAAATCCGGATTTCACCAAATTCAAATGAGTCCCGAAAGTATTGCAAAAACAGCCTTCAGTACACCTACTTACCATCTTGAATTCAATCGTTTACCATTTGGCCTCAAAAACTCGCCAAGCACATTCCAACGACTGATGGATAGTGTTTTACGTGGTATCACGAATGAGTACTGTTGTGTTTACCTCGACGATATCATCGTGTACAGTACTTCTTTGCAGGAACACATCACCCGTCTTGAGGAAGTATTCAAGAGATTGCGCAAAGCAAACCTCAAGGTACAACTTGACAAGACCGAATTCCTACGCAAAGAAATTGCATACTTAGGTCACATAATCACCCCAAACGGCGTAAAACCGAACCCCGACAAGATCAAAGCCATTCAAAATTATCCCATTCCAACCACCACGAAAGAAATCAAATCATTTTTAGGACTACTAGGGTATTACAGAAAATTCATTAAAGATTTCGCGAAAATTACCAAACCCATGACAAAATGCTTAAAGAAAGGAAGCAAAATTGATACGAAAGACCCCGAATACGCGGAATCATTCGAAACCTGCAAAAATTTACTGACTAACGAACCCATCCTGCAATACCCAGACTTCTCAAAATTATTTCACTTAACAACGGACGCAAGCGGCATTGCGGTTGGAGCAGTGCTGAGCCAGACGGTTGACGGACACGATAAGCCGATAGCTTACGCGTCAAGGACTCTCTGCGATTCCGAGAAACGCCTCTCCACAATAGAGAGAGAACTCCTTGCAGTCGTTTGGGGCGTACAATACTTTCGACCGTACCTCTACGGTAGAAAATTTAAAATTCACACCGACCACAGACCCTTGCAATGGTTATATTCTATAAAAGAACCCGGCTCTAAACTATTCAAATGGCGCACAAAATTGTCAGCTTACGACTTCGACATTGTTTACAAGAAAGGAACGTTGAATTCCAACGTTGACGCCCTTTCTCGTGTTGAACTACTGAACAACAACGAAAACGAGCCCATTGAAGCCGACAAAGCAGTCGACGTATTTTTTGAAGCCTTAACTCCAAAATCCCTCCTCCGAATGACAGACAAGGACGTAGACACTCCCGCTTCCATAATCGTAAATTTTGACTCTGACGACGAATGCAATGATTCCCAATCCAACCCTAGCAGCACGATTCACTCTAACGCCATAGGTCATGCAATCGTAGCTATTCCAATTAGAGACGAACCAGTCAATAATTGTAACCACCAAGTCGTAATCAACTTAACGAAACTCCCGATGAAAGACCCTGTCAAAGTCGAAAAAATATTTGAAAATAAGAATAGAATCACCGTTTACTTAAATAAAAATAACTTAGAATCAGATACCATAAAATTCGTAAAAGAGTACATCCTACCCAAAATTAAATACGGACTTTATTTTACAGAAGACATTTATGAACAGTTTACGAATATCATGACGAAAAATTTTGCCTTTTCGGAAATAACAATGACAAAATACACCAAAAAATTAGAGGACATAACCGACGAAAACAAAAGGTCAGAAATAATCAAAAAATATCACGAAGGCCTAACCAACCATCGTGGCATTGAAGAAACCTACAACCACCTGAAGCGAACTCATTATTGGCCCAACATGAAGGAAACCATTCAAAGATTTATCAACAACTGCACCATCTGTGTAAGATGTAAATACGATCGGAACCCGATCAAAGTCAAATATAATGTTACACCAACCGCTTCACGACCTTTAGAAACCATACATATCGACAAAATGACCCTAGAAGGCTCAAAATTTCTAACCGTTATAGACTCCTTCTCCCGACATGCACAAGCTTATAACTTAAAATCATCGAACGCCTTAGACATTGTGGACGCACTACTAACTCACTTTACCAATTATGGAATCCCCAAAACCATCGTAGCAGACAACGGCCCAGAATTTCAAAACTCCATAATCAGAGAATTTCTGTTACTACACAACATAAACATACACTTCACATCTTCCCAACACCCAGACTCCAATGGTCTGATCGAACGTTTCCATTCCACTCTAATAGAACACATTAGGATATTGAATGAAAAAAATGAGCATAAAAAATCGACTATGAACACCAAAGTCAAATACGCCGTACTGGCTTACAATAACTCAATTCACTCGATATCCAAGTTAACCCCTTTCGAACTGTTATACGGACACGTAAAACCGGACACCTTACTAGACTTGAACATAGATCAAATCGTGGCTAACAGCTATCTTTCTTCCCACAAGGAAAAAATGAAAGCTCTATACGCCCAAGTAGGTGAAAAACTTCATTCTGCAAAAGAGAAATACATAGAAAAGAAGAATGAAGGCCGCGAAGAAATTCCCGCAATTCCACCGGAAATTTACGTAAAAACGGTCCAAAAACAATCCAAAACCAGACCGAAATTCAATCAGGAACACGTCAAAGCAATAAATCCAGAACTTAAAACTGCATTAATAATTCCCCGTCATCACAATACCCAAGAGAAAATCCACATCTCAAACGTACGACGCCCCAAAAAATTTACGGACTCAGTAGCAAACGCATGGGACCCTAAACTAGACAAAACTGAAATCCTTGCAAGTAAATTCGGACTAAAGGTGACACGCGAAGACTTGATAACCCTAAAAGACAATAACTGGCTGAATGACGTAGTAATTAACATTTACATGGAACTGATAGACGAACGAAGCCGACGCAACGACAACCTACCAAAATCCTACTCTTTCAACAGCTTCCTATACGTATCCTACAAATTTGGCGGTTACGAACGAGTTCGAAAATACACCAAAAAGTCGGACATATTTAGCAAAGACATAATCCTGATCCCCATTTTCAAATCCTCCCACTGGAGATTAATCGAAATTAAAACAAAAACAAAACAAATAAACTACTACGACTCTTTGAACAAGGACGGAACCGAAATTTTACAAGACATAATCCGCTACTTAGAAAGTGAACACCAAGACAAGAGGGGAACACCACTAGACACACAGAACTGGAAACTTTCGACTCCACCTAACACACCCCAACAGAACAACGGAAACGATTGTGGCGTTTTCCTATGCCAGTTCGCAAAACTCCTTACGATTAACGAACAACTCCCTAAAACTCTAGACGCCCAAACATTAAGAGAACAGATCTGTTACGAAATCCTAAAAACGGACTTACTCTAAATGTTACAGGAAAACCTTTTTCCTCGTCCATGGATTACTCGTCTTTCTCCTCGGACAGACAGACTCGACAGACCAGACCATCAAAAACATAACCCTCAACCCGGGATTACTAGCCAGCCGTCTGGGACCGACAAAAATAGTGGAAGGATACCACACACTCACACACCATTATGACCTAACCGAACTCATTTCTAGAACACAATCGATGAAAGAGACTTACATAAAAACCTTGCAAAAATCGACACAATCCACACTAGATCACAGTCAAACCCAACTCCTAATGCACACAATAAACTCAACCCTCGAACTAATTGAACAAAAACTGAGTGACATTCACATCCCGTGGACGCCCAAAAGAAACAAACGTGGACTAATCAACGGATTAGGATCATTGGTTAAATTCATAACAGGTAACTTAGATGCACAAGACGAACAAAAGTATAACTCCATCCTGGAACAAATTCAACGAAACCAAAAGGACTTCCATTCCCAACTAGAAGCTCAATTTTCAATTAACACCGCGGTCCAAGAAAATTTTGATAAAATAGTTGAAGCCATTGCCCAAAACAACGTTGAATTAAAAAGGGAACTGATTTCATTACAACATCAAAATCCAAATTACTCGACATTAGCGATAACCAGAGCGACGTTAGAACACCATCAAATAGTACTCAATATGATTGCCGATATAATTCAAGATATAGAAAATTCCTTAACAGCTTGCAGAACAGGTTCAATTCACCCTAGCATAATTAAACCACACTTACTTTTTGACGAACTTCAAAAACTAAGCACATATTACGGCAATAAATTTTTAGATTTCCAAGAAAAAAATTTGTTCGAAATCCAAACACACATCAGAGTTCGATGCTACGTAGGCATTGAAGAAATAATCTATTTTCTGGATATACCCATAGTAGACCCAAACGACTATGAGATGTACAGCATAGAATCAATACCCACTTTCATTGATTCCGAATATATGACCATAGTACCCACTCTTAAATATCACTTAAAATCAAGTACTAGAACCTATCCGTTGTCCCAACCATGTCCACCTGGACATATACGATTATGCCCAAACTTTCTAATTTCACCATTTCACCCCGAATGTGAAACAGAATTCCTCCTCACTGGTTCCACCACTAAATGTCAGTATGTAAAACTTATTACCGATAACAACCATGTCAAGCTCATGCTAGATATAAACAATTACCTCCTATTTTTTCCTAAAGGAGATGTTATTAGCATAGCCCAAGACAACACAGTAGAGACCAAAACCCTCCACGGTATTTACCTAGCCTCACCGGGTAAGCACCACTTGTCTTACCAGAACCAGACGCTTTTCGCCCCCCATAGTGAAACAGCCGGCCGACCACAATTAATTGTAGACGCCCACATAACGCTTACGGACATACAACGACCGACTAAGGAAATTCAATTTAAAAACCTAGAGCTTAAAAACATCAACCTACAAGACGTCCGCCCAATAACTCACTGGAGCTTAAAACCTTACTCGATCCCCAGTATTTGGACAGTACTCCTGTATATCATCGTAGGATCAATAATATGCCTAAACGCAGTAAAGTACTACCAAATCCTCAACAGAAACTCTAATAGCTAAATACCTAAATTGCTGTACAACGTCCATTTAAATAATTATGATTGTTATTCCAATCATTGTATTGTACTATTATCCTGATCGTTGTATTGTACTACTATTGTAGTATTGTAGTATTGTATTGTAATATTGTATTGTAGTATTGTAGTATTGTATTGTACTATCAATTGTATTCTTATAATTAATCCATGTTCATATTAAGTGAATCAATTTAATTCAAATACTTTTTACATTTTTACTTATCATATTGTAAAACACACGGATTAGGTAAACTTGATGTGGGGTTGCTCAATTCAGAAAATTTAAAATTCAATCAAAATTATAGAGTCAGATCCTTTTCAGCCTAAAATTTCATCCTAGGGGGGACGCGTTACGTAATAATAAACCGCCTCTCTTGAAATAAAACCTGCTGATGTAGGCTTCACCCACATCAGCCGAACCAGAAGCTATAAATAGGAGACACCGAGCGCGACTCGTCAGTCTTCCTCTGAACCCAGTCACGTAACCGTGTGTTCCTAGCCTCCACCTGTAATTTTCCTGTATAAATAAATCGCAACTTTTTTAAAAAGCGATTTATCCTTTAACCTATCATCACTTATATATATATATATAGTATATTTACATATAACTATAGATTTAAACACATTACCGTGAATCTTTCATTGTTCGATTTTTCAGTGTAAAAGCAGTTCATACTTTATTACGGTTGTAGGGAAGGGGTAGGGGGGGGGGGTACTAAGTAGCACAATAGTGATCGGTTATATTGGAGGGGGTACATCCAGTGAAATCATAATCTATATGCTTTTCTCAGAAAAATCAAATTCAAACCATACATAGGGACATTACTTACCCATGTGTTCTCGTTAGATAATGGTACACTAAATGAAACACGATTGTTAATAGCATTATTTCAAGTGTTTGTAAAGTGATTTGCGCAAAAAGGCTATTCAATACAAAAATAATAAGTTTAGTTGTAAAAAAAAATCGACCAATCTTCTCCGACTTGATGGCCTCTTATTTGACCAGTATATCTTTTCTGTTTCAGCTGTGTTAACCCAGTTGTATATGGATTCATGTCGAAGAACTTCAGAGAAAGCTTCTCGAAGGCTCTATGCTGTCGGAAAAGCAACGTCCGGAGGCAACTGTCTGTCAGCCACACCCGAACAACGTCTTTACGGACGTATATCAACTAGGTGGGTACCTACGCCTTATTTTCAATTTCATCCACCAGTGCTGGTGTAGGAAGATGGAGGGAATTTCGATGATCTTATTAACAAGCATATCGGTAACTAATGCATGCATCACAGGGACGCCCTTATGTCTGGATTGTATTAGTAAATCTAAATCATCCTCGCTTAGCAGATTCACTGGTTTCAACTGTATGTGACTTGTTTTAATCAATCTAAGAACGGAAAGAAATAAAATACAGTAAACTGAACGGTATCTTCATGATTTGGGTGAGTACAGCTTATAGATCATAGTTTTACTGGGAATACACTCACCATCTTAACCCAACTGAAAGTGCTACAACCCCCCCCCCCCTCCCACCAAGCCGTCATGATGTATGAACTGCCCAGTATTTGTTTTCACAACTATCTTGAAGAATAGATTCACGGAAATAGATTGCTGATTTAACGATTTATTGGTAACCCGCCCTCAAAAGCCATCACTAGAAAATTTGAATTAACTGAGAATGTTTCTTAGTAATACCGAATACTTCAAGCAAAATTAAAAAAAAAAAAAACTAAACAAAGAGAGAACCACGAAAATTGGATAAAAATCATGCACTTAAGTACCTAGTATTGTTTATTTCCCCCCGGTATCACTCCTCCTCAGAATTATTAATCCGTGAACAAAATGAAGTCTTCTATTTTTCACATATGGTCCAAGAAATTAATATACGAGTAAACAATGATGGGAAATTGAAGGGAAAAAGGAAAATATCGCGATTAATCGGAATTTCCCCCACCATTCACCCTACAGATTATAAATTTAAAACTCTCAAGGTCTTTTGCTTAACTAGACTGAAATCGGGATCGAACAAAAACACCAACAAATCATCACGAAAATCGTTGGAGAATTGTAGTTTTGGGAGCGCTTAAATCGGTCAGTAATTAACAGTACCTAATATGAGTTGGGGGTCTCCACAAGATTTTGACCATGCTGGAAAGTATTTATACCAAAACAGATGCGGCATTTGTTCAAACAAAGTATTTTTTCGAAGAATTTTTTGGAATGTTGTATGGGTGTCCGGGAAGTGTATTTACAATACAATGTTCGAGCCCAGCAGCGTGGTCGAAATGGTATTTATGGTTTGGAGTGCGCTTTTTCCTCGAAAATGTACACTGATTAAGCCAAGAGCTAATGAGAGCTTTTGTGTGGCGATATGTCCGTTGGTCAGGTAGAAGTTCATCTTAAAAAATGTTGATGATATGATTAAAAAAACTCGAAATATATTATGCATCGAACGTTCTTGAGGTAAATTTGGAAAAACTAAAATAATTTTTTAACTCCTTAAGTTTCTACTACTTCCGATGCAGTTACTAGTGAGTATTTACTGTCCAGTAGGGCTCTATTAGAATTATAAAATCATTATACCTCGACCTACCAGATTAGATAATTCTAAACAACGTAAGATAAACAATTTCAGAAAATTGGTTTTGTGTGTTATAATGAAAACTGGATGAGGGATGATTTTTGCCAGTACTGTAACATGGTTTTCTGAACATGGTACTGAATAAACAATATTTTTATCATCTTCTTCTTCTTCTTTCTCATTATCGTACAGTTCTCTTGTGTAATTGAGGAAGTTGTAAGGTACTGATGTAATAAATAAGATCGGAGTGAGAGCATTCGGTGTTTCACCGGGCAGTGAGGTGCCAAGAAAAGTTTCAGTTACATAGAACATTAAACGACGATTTTGTGGAGAAGAATACCCGTTTAGGCCCAAGAGCGTTTAAGTTTTTGGTTAAACCACAAGAGGGGACATGGTCAAGAATCACAAGGCCGGTGAAACCTGAGACATTCTCGCGCCCAATTTTTTTCAACTGAAATTGTTTACTGCTTCTGAACAAATTTTTCCTGAACAAAACTTGTAAACTCGTTGAAAACCTCGTTAGAACAATATTGGAGTATAATAATGTTGTTGATATTCTAGGGATAGAGTTAAGCTCTATTTTCATGTTGAAAACTAACAGTCAGGTGATACCCATTGAATTACAAATGTATACAATTTCTGCTGACTACTATCGATAATTACAAACCCCAAGCCCCACCACAGCACTTCAGAGAAGGGATGAAGTTATAATGCGCCCACTTCCAGGTACCACTCTGCCAGCTGACTTCGGAAGACTAGAAACCAACCCTTATCCGAGCAACGATTCAAAAGGATTAAGGAAACATGAGGTGATTTCTCCGAAGTCTATAGGAAATTGATCTAGGAAGTTGAAGGAAATTGGTCTACCGATCCCTTGTGGTACTGGTGGGTGTGGAAAATTGTATGTGGGGGAAACGTGTCAGTCCGTTCGACGTCGTTTTTCAATACATGAATCGGATCTACGACAAGAAGATACAAAAAACGCTTTGGTTGCCCATTGCAGATCTTTAGGACGTACTATGGACTTCATAAATTTCAAAGTTGTTGAAAGAGAATCAAATTTGGAAAAAAGAATATTTCTAGAAATGGTTAAGATAAAAAATTCAAATTCAATTAACTTCCGAAAAGACACTCAAAACTTGAGCAAAATTTACTCATATTTGATTGATAAATCAACTCTAAATTTATAATTACTGTCACCAGCGAACTAGGTAAAACATACGAAAAAACATCTTTACCTACATAAACGTAAACAAATTCAAATTTGATTTTCAAAAAAGCTCTAAAAAACTAAACTAAATTCGATTTTTAACAAAAAAGAAAACTATAAGTAAGTAGATATATACACTTTTGAATATTGATCTCCCTGAAGAAGCCCTATTTCCTGAGGAGAAACGTTGGAGTTTTCACGTTTTTTTATTTTTTTCTGAAACCTCATGCCACTGGGAATCTCTTAATCGTAAATAAGTAGGTTTGTTATCAGTGGAAGTATCTTCTTTTGCGTCTTCCTGCTATCCCTGTATAGTAGGGTAATGGTCCCAATTATTATGTCACTAATTTTTCAAGGAAATCGAGGGTTATCATTAAAAAAATTATCCTCCGTAAACTGATGAGTATGGAGTCGATTTTCCCTTACTTTTTCACGCTGAATCGAATAGGAACACTCAAAGATCTTTCCGACTCCGTAATAGCCGATTTTCATATCTAAAAACTCGTAATATTAAGCTTAATAATAATAATTTAAAATCTTTAACATCTGAAATACGGCTTTATTAGGAAAGAAATCGGCTATTAAGGGGTCGGAGTGATCTTTGAGTGTATCCTTTCGATTCAGTGTAACACATTACGGCGAAATGGACCCCAAACTCACCAGTTGATTGAGGTTATTTTCCGTAAAAACCTACCAACTGTTGTGACAAGATTGGCCGAAAATTAAGTTGATAGATAAATTTGCACGCAGTGGAATATCTTTATTTACAAAGTACAACTCGAAAACTCTCTCGGAAACTAACAGGGATACTCGATGGAAACATTATAACAACTGATGATGATATTAATCAACAGGAACAGTTACTTCACATTATTCTCTCTCAATTGAATGAAGAAATTCAATTAGCTTGGTACTGGACGTAGTCCCTGAGGTAAGGAGGTATCTGACGTTGTCTGGAAGATCTGCGGGTATCGAAAGTAGATTGGGGAGCGGGGTATTGAAAATGGCGGCCCGGTAATTTCTGCTGAATGGATCTTTCACTGGAAAGTTCTGAAGCACACTGCGTTGACGGATGGGTACAAGAGTTTTCAGTGAAACCGGAAACTAATGGAATTCCACTTCTTTGTCTTGGGCATTGTGATAGAGTAAAATCCACTCGTTTTTTCTGCACCAATGTTGCAATCAATTGATTGATGTGACGCCTCAAACATCGTCCCGAGTCCAATTCAACGATATAGTGGTATTGTCCAAGCTTTTTTTGCTACAGTGCCAAACTGCCAGACATATTGATTCCCCAAATGAATTCTCGCCTGGACTCTCTCTCCCACTTGTAAAGAACGGATAGTAAAGGTACTAGGACTTGAAGGGACTCATAACATTAGGAAGGAGAGATCGAGTCGAATTCTTATCTTTCTCATAGATGTGTAGATTATCTCTACAGAATGAGCTTTAAACTTCATAAATGGGTAGTTAGAATATTCTGACAGGAAATTTAACGCTCTTTCTAATGGTGTGCTTATTTTTGAGTCTGCAGTGTAGTATGATAAGTGAGTATGATAAGTAAGTTATGACCATGTTTTTCATAATAAACTCAAAAATATGAGAAAAAAATCAAAAAGGTCTTAATACTCAAAAACAAATAAATACTTCAAATGAAAAAAAAAATAATAATAAGCAAAACTCCATGAGGAACTTTTTGTAGGAAATAAGCCGTAGAATCGATCCTTGGAATTGTTGAGGACATATAAACATGAACCCTAGTATAATGTTTTTCTGCTGCTGTTCAAGGTGGTTGCCTGGGGGGGTCTAATGATTTGTTGCGTTTGTTCAATGTTGAGGTTGATTAGGAGGTACGGGAGAGGTGACGTACGTAGGTATAGACCAGCAAGACAGTACAGTCATTCGGGTTTAGTATAGGTTGCCTACACTCTGCAGGCTCAAGCCAGTGGGAGAAAGTGACAGAAAACCGATGATTCATTGCTGCAGTATGCGATCTCATCGAAACAATAAGCGATGTTGGTGATTCTCTCTCGTCTCGTTAGAGACTTTTCCAACATTTTCAACCGAAGGGAAATTTCTCACGGTACGAAGTACTCTAATGCTTAGTACTCTAATTCTAATTACTTCCGCGTAGTGGACGTATGTACTTGACATCAGGCTAATAATGCATTTATGTAATTAGTGTTTTCCTTTTCATATTTTCTAATATTCAAAAGAATGATAGATTGCAAATACATATTATCGTGTTTAACAGTAAGAAATTGATAAACCAGAAACTTTATTTACATTTACATCCACGTGTTTTCATTATTGTACTGTCTTTATGATGAAGTTGTAGCTAATAATATGGCCGGTGTATTCTAAAATATGAAGATGGACTAAAATTTCGAAATTAACACACTCGACCAACTTTCGGTTGTTAGAGTTCGTGTTTACATCGGTTATCCTGATCACACGGTGAGCGTGGACCATGATCATCTGATTCGGTAAAAACCGACAGCTGACGAATTTCTATGATCGCGCGACAGGATTAGAAGAGGGTTTGATGCTTTGATAGCCACCTGAGTATCTCTATAAAATACCAACAATCCGTATAATAAACCAGCGTCCTATGTCTACGTATAGCAATATTCTTGCTTAAAATGTTGAATAGTTACTACAATGACGGAGGAGTGTTCATGATGGAGGTGTCCTCAAACACGAGTGTTTAATAAAATGAAAAGTCAATATGAAAATTAATGAATAAATGTATATAATTATATAAATTAGCAAAGAATACAAAGGGTCGAATATAAATTTTGATTTTCCTTGATTCATGTACACCGTGGAGGATTACCGTGTTAACCACAAACTCTCCTTTATGTACCTATCTGTAGGAAACGAATGTACGAATGTATACGAACCAATTGCACTACACTTTTATCATTAGATACTGAAACTAAAGTTATCCTAATTTTACATGTACCCAAACCCAACAGTGTTGTGCAGCGAGGGTTGTTGTGGTCATTAATAATTTTACGTGGAGTTCAGCTAGCTTTATTTTCAGATTTTACGCAGCATTCAATTATTTCTGTGAGGTATCATCGAACTTGAACACGCTGAAAATGTTGACATGAGACAAGATATGGCAGATAAATACCCTTTCCCAGTATTACTCTTTTGGCCTGAGTTTAAAAAAATCTTGATGGCCCTAAATTAAAAATTAAAACATTTCGTTTATTATTTTTCATTCAGACCTTACTTTTGATTACCAGCACTAGCACGATAATATGTGAAGAAATTGAAGACAGGGGAAGACAGGAAACAGTAACGTATATTTGCAGGTTTCATAAAACAGATAAAGAACTCAAAGTGTCATGATTTGATTTTGATCATTTGACGGACAGGCGGAATTACTATTTTTTTTATATCGATGCACAGGATTATTTAAGGACTCAAAACTTGCTTCTTCTGGGAGAAACAAATTCAACTGAGAGAAAGTATAATCCAACAGTGAGACTCACTGGCGATTCAATATTCACATGGGTCCGAAACGCCAATTTAAAGCAAGTTGTATAAGTCTTCTTTGCCTTGCCGTCGTTTCTTGGTTAGTTTCTACTGATATTGGGTTGGGTAAAGCTTGCTGATCGTTGAAAATACCAGTTATCATTAGAGGGCTTAGGCAACGGGAATCGAAATCATCGGGAACTTCCACATCAAGTCATTAGAACGACCCACATAACCAATAAATCACCAAGTAATGCCGTTGTTAGGGCGGTTGCTTCTTGTCAAACCAATTTCACAATATTCGAACTCACGTCCGTGAATATTCGATAGTATTCGGTAAACTTGTTATTGTTGCAGTTGTAATCCAACTAATTGTGAGTTAGGAACGCCCTCACAACTTATGATTCGGCTTATTTGCTTGTTCACACCTCTCTAATTTATCTCAAGCTGGTAGGCGACCCCCGCGAATTCAGGTCGTTTCTTTTCTAAACTTGAGAAATCTTTCCAAATGAGTTTCAGAGTTTTTTTGTCGTTGGAGAGAAAAGAAGTTTACAAGGAATCTTGACGTTAATGTCAACCCATCTAAAGGTTGTAAAGAGACCCGGAACTGCTCAAAAGATTTTTTAAAATGATTCCTATCTATATAACCTTTTAGCGAATTTCCGTAAAAAATTGAGCTATTGCAATGGTTCGAAAAATTTTAAAATCAAAAATTTCGAAAACTTTCTTCATATAAATCCGTTTTGAGGTATTCTGAAACAAATCTGTTCTTGCGCCAAAAAATCAAGTTTTTCAAACGAAAAGATGAGTTGGTTGGCCAGCATTTTTTAAGCACATTAAATTGGTCAAACTCCAAAATATCTGCTTAAAAATCAATAAAAATAGCTAAAAATTGTCTAATTTATATTTTTTTGCAGAATTTTACTCAAAAGAAGTTCTTTAACAATAAAATAGAACATTAAACAATTTATGCACAATATGCTGAAAAACGTAACTTAATTGCCATTTATATTCGCAAAAAAATCAATAAAAGAATATAAAAAGCCAAAATCTTTTGTAGATAGCAGAATATCATTTAGAGTGAGTTTGTTTGCCATAAAATTAGTAGTTAACGATATATTTGCCCTAAAAGTGCTCAATTTTCATCATATGTGTCATGGTGCATGACTAGAACTTATTTATTTATTTTATTTGTTTATTTTTTTTCGTTTTTATTATCAATGGTTGTGAAAGAAATTGTAAATTTGAACCGCCCGCCTCCTGGGTGTCAGCTAATTTTCCCCACATTCGGGAAATCGAATTTTTTCCTCGTTTTCTCCACTTGGTGACACACACAGATCTTGATATTTGACTGCAACAGAACTCATGTTTTATGAACATTCATAATACGACTGGCGTCGAAATAACGAGATTTGATGTGGGGCCCTGTAATGTAGGTGAAAAAGTCGGGTGAACAGCGTGTTGTTTGATCATGCTTCTACACTCTCGCGGAATTGTTGGTCTCTTGATCCTATATGTAGTTTTCAAACGTGCGCTACGAATGGAGGGGCAGCTAAGAGCAGATGATTTTTGTTCTAGTCTTTGATTTAACATGTTTGGAGCGAGAAGAAACCATCCCCATCTCGGAGAAAGTCGGAGCTCTTTTTTTAGCTCTGCCAATTCCCAATTTGCACGGAAAACTCGAGACCTATGCCTTTGAAACGGGCTACAAAATTTTTTTCGCCCAGTCTGGCGGCTATGTCGCATAGATGGACATCCTAGAACACAAAGAAAAATTTCATTATGTTTCCCCCCTCTTTTCCAGTTACATAGCCCTCACCGACACTCAAGTCGAATTCCTACGAAAAATCCGTTATTTTGACTTTGAGCCCCAATTTACGGTCTAAAACTTGATTTTCGGGAAAAATCTCTGATGTACCGAGTTTCTGTAGCTAATATACTGAGAGAATCATGAACCAGATGATCGAAATCAGCATGTTCGGAGAAAGGGGTTTCTTCCGCTTTTGCCCCACTGTGCGACGTGTTTTTCATTAAATAATGTGAATAATCACCGCATGATTCGTGAAATTCATTTCATCATTATGATTCAGCATAAGTCAACATTAATACGCTTCCCTTGAACATGGCATCAACTACCGCAGAATTTCCCATTTCATCAATGGGCTTATTATTCCCACTTGATGTTACCTCAGCAATACATGTTATCTTCAGCAATATATTTCTGATCTAGCTGTATGAGTCTCCGCCTGCTTTCATCGATGCACGAGAAAGTGGTTTGGCTACATCTACGAATACCTACTATTTACAACAACGCAATTGGGAAATTCAACTTAACCCACAGCCTGTTCAATGCATGGAAAGTTGTGAATAGCAACAGCGAAATATTTGTGAAGTTGAAATCTGCGTGATTATTATTTGCTATTAACTGGTAAGTTGACTGAGGCTCCGCTAGTTACATGAGTGAATCTAATTATATTTACGCTCTCCGCGAAAATACGAGTACGTTCATTTTCGCCACTCAACTACTTACCTGGTGTGATTTCTCAGCACCGCTACCTTTTATGGTTCAATACCTATGTGTTGGTGAATTTATCAACTACAAGCAACTCAACTACTTAGCAAATCAACTATTATCAATTAACAACTACCAACAACTTCTCATCAACTACTTCGCCACTTGTGACATTTACAAAGTAACTTCTTCACTCTATGTCTTCGGTTCACTAGCGAGTTCTAAATTTTGTCAACTTGATACTTCAACAATTCAACTTGGCTTCACACCGCAACAGCTCCAGCTAAACCTAGTATCATATCATATAATCATGTCAACGATGAGAATTCCCCTCATTTTGGTTTCGCGAAGTGAACGATTTTAAGCAAACTTTTCGAGTTTGTATGACGATTCATCCACGAATCTATTTGAAAAACAGAGAAGAAAGTGACTTATTTTCACCTAGTTACCTACATCCCGCTCCGAGCATGAGATCTGCTGTTGATCGTCCCTACTCGCTACCTGGGCGTCGGAAGAGAATGAATCCCATTCATCACCGCAAATGCAAAGGTATGAGGTCATCGCTCAAAGTAAAATACCGTCCTATTTTATGACATGTACCTATTATTATACTCTATTTACTCTCTATTATTCTCTACAAAGGTTTGTTTATGCACCGCTCACGCTAGCAGCCAACAAAGTAACTAGGCAATCAATTCAGCTATCAATACCTTCTCTCATCAGCAAGAAACTATGTATTACCTACCATATCTTGTACGTTTTTATGATTTCATTCCGCCTAAGGATTTAATTTCATTTCGCAATCCTGTTGGACAATAATCATCCTGGGATTTCATCAGCATATCTGCGGCATCGTTGTTAGATCGTCTGAGATAAATTTTTATCTGTGATATCAGACTATATTTATATTTTCATACCAAACTTAGTACAATGATCTTGTAGTGAAGTTCACTCCAAATAATATGTTCATATTAATGTGTTACATACCCACCTCTGCATTGTATACCCAACTTTGCATAATTCAATGTGTCTTCAGTTATTGTTTGTTACTGATGATGGCCTAACCGTCGAAATCGATTTAACATTGTAACTCTTTATTTTTCGTGGAAATAGACAACGTTTTTCACTAACTTCCGTTTCTTTTCTAGAGTCGTCAGATGATTTTAATAATGATAACACTATTGTTGACGGTTAATGAATAAAGAATAAAATAATAATGTAAACAGAAAATATAGAAACAACGTTGTGACTAGTTTATGCGTAAGAAAAGTTTAATAATGTTTGAATAAAAATTTTGTATACTTTGAAATTGGTCTTTACAAGTTTTTTTTCGGCAACCGAAATCATTTCCATAATATATTTTATATTTATTATATTTAGCAGAAAATCGTCATAGAAGTTTACACTTCTCCCGTGTGGTCTTTAGCACACCTGGATTTTTCATTCCACCAATTTTCCCTAGGTAGGTGCTTGCCTACGTCTATGTGATTATACGTTGATAAATAATCTGCCGTAATAAGGCAAAACGACTGAACTCTAAACTTTTCAGTAGAGCGCTTCATTGTTTTTCGTGCTTCTTTTTGCCTCTAGTTACCTCCAATTTATTATTATTATTATTTTCTTTTTACCTACATTTTTTAGGGAAACATCAATTAAACCTTGTTTCATTGATGACCACTAAGAAAATATGAAATGATTTATTATTATCAATGTTTCACCCTTAATGTGTTTCGCAAGAGTTGTAAAGCTCAATCCACACATGAGGCGGTTGGCCTACGAGCTAAACTAAAGAACATTGCTTTCATGTTGAAGACAGAAAAGCTCACTATAGATGGGTGACTACGCGAAGCTCCCCGTCCGAAGTGAAAGTCATTTGCGCTGTACTCGGTGCTCCCCGGCAAGTTCTAGCAGGCATACGCGAAGCGTCCCGTGCCGAGAGAATGGGTGTACGTGATGCTCCCCGTCGAACTTTCTTCCCCTTTCGAGGCGTTTCAAGCGTTATCAGTGATTTGAACGGACCGGCTCTCAGTGATCATCGAACAACATGAACGTATCCTCGTTTGTATCATCCGGTACTCGTCGCGGTCGTGATGTGCTATTGGCAGATAGTTTTAAATTTTATTTCCAAAAACCGTTGGCAAATGAAATGAGTAGGTGGGCGTGTGGTCTGAGGAAGTGTAAGTGCGCAGTAAAGACAATGGGAAGGCAGATTGTGGATGTGTTATTGTGGACCGATATTATTCTGTGATAAATTAACTTCGTTAATTAAATTAACTTTGTTTTAATATATGTACTATAATCATTCGTGCATGCTGTTTTGTTCACCAAGCTCCCTTACGATCTACCCAGATCTTCCGTGCATTTTTTTTTTTATGTTTCATCAAATCATTATTATTATTATTCATTCATGTTTTTCATTTTGACATTTGTAATGCCAAAAGTCTAGGTTACTGGATTAGGTGACTTTCGTATATATAGGTGACGGGGAGCTTCGCGTACATGAACAGAAAGGAGGCGGGGAGCTTCGCGTACATGAAGAGAAAGGAGGCGAGGAGCTTCGCGTACATGAGGAGAAAGTAAGCGGGGAGCTTTACGTATAAAAACTCGTCGATGGGGAGCTTCGGGTATGCGCCCCTATAGAAGAAGAGTTTTTATCATTGCACAGTAATCACAATGAATGATATTTGATAGAAGTCAACTTCTAATTTTATCAATGCGTAGTAATCCCTTAGAATCGTCAATGTTTTCAAACGTATTCTAAGGTAAAGCAGTTCTTTCAGAATTTAGTGGGTCTTGGTTCATTCTCATGGTGTTGGTAAATTAAATCTCAATAATAATTAATCATTAATTACTTATTAATAATCACTAAATAATTATATTGAGTTCGAGTAATGAACTCCTTTGATACCTTCGTTCACAATCACACAAATAGATTACGGGATATTAACCAGTAATTTTACGTTTTCATTTTTTAAATTTATTTTTTTATATATTTTTTTAAATTTAATTAAATAATCATACTGTTTGTATAACTACCTATAAATTTCTAATTTATAAATGAAACATCATGATATTAATACTATTTATTTTTTTATTTATTTATTTTTTTTTTTAAATAAATATTGTATATATTTAGGCTATTGGAATTAAGGGGGAACTGTTCATGTAGCTGGGAGTGGGGTTTTCCAGGGTTTTTCTTCACTTTTTTTTCTTTGATTAACGTCAAATGTGATTTTGTAATCCCTAATTCATGCCCAAGGACAGGGCGGCCCCATCGCCAAACCCTATCAAATCTTCGGCGGAGATCCATTTCTTTCGCGATCCTCTGATGCACATGGATGCTGCTCTTACTATCGCGAATCCAATTCTCACCCTCAGCCATCCTCTTATTTGCCCTTGTGGTCTGAACCATTTTTCAGCCAATTTTTCGGCGAGGACTTTGGTAAAGGCCACCATTTGAGGGGCAAAGAGACCGTCGACCGAGCAGACTAGGGGAGTAAATGATGCGTGTCTTTGCTCACATGCTGCCAGATATTTTCGTTTTTTTTCCTCCTCAGCCCCAGCGAGGACTGTGCGATCGAGGTATGAGGGAGCGTCAGTGTCAGAGACACGGACTTCTAACAACGCTAATATTGATACTCTTTATTATTAGTATTTAACGTATAAAAACTAAATTCAGTGGATAAAACAATACTACCCAAATGACAAACTTATATATAAGGTTGATTGACCTTAATAACGATAGCATTTGAGAGAAACATTGAAATATTCATGAGCAACTTGTACAAATTGAAATATTTTGAACACTTCGATTTTAATAGAAAACTAAAGAGATGTGGTGGAAAAATAACACATTTCTACTGCAAAATAGAATAAGACAATAAACAGACATCCCATGAGTAACCCCGCCATTTTTTTCCACAATTTTCGAGTTACCGAAGTGAAACTTGGAGACCGTTTTTGGGGTGCCTGATACTAAGTTTTAAACAAATGAAAATCAGGAAAAACAATTTTTGGGTTCCTCAAAGAGGAGCAGCTATTGGGTACTTGAAAAAAATATTCCATTGAAAATGGTAAAACACAATTTAAAGATTTTTAGTGCTAAACAAGATGATGAAAGCAAAATTTCCATACTTTATTCCGTTTTCGGATAAGAGCTTATGAACCAATCATTAAGCAATTAAGCGATGTTTTCTAAAAGTAGTTACCTACCTGTCTTTAGAAAAAATCTCGCTTCTTCATGATTCATCGACTTTAATCCAAGAATGGAACAGGATATTGCAATACTGGTTACACCATCATGTTCAACAATAAAGAATCTTTAAAAAGAGTTGTCACTCGTCAAAAAATGGAAAAATGTTTTTCGAAGTACCTATCCAATAAACCCCCTTTGGGTATTCCAAAAACTTTTAGTTTTTATTCCTGATTTTTACTTGCTTAAAACTTAGTATTAGGCACCTAAAAACGCTCTCCATGTTGGAGAGGGAGGGGGGGGGGGTACTTTTAGGAAACCCTGTATTGGTGGCATTTACCGTGTAATAGCACTTCGCCACGATCAACTGGCAATGTTGCCAGAAAGAGAAACGCCTCAACATCTCGGAAGAAATAATGACAGACTGCTTCACTAGAGTCCATGAATTTTCCAATTTCTTACTTCACCATTGTAAAGAGGGCATTAATTAACAATTTTTTAGATGAGGCACGCTTTCTTTTCAAGGCAGAGCTGTTATCTTCACGAATGCAGAAAACCTCAACACCCTAATGTTCACCAATGAGGCGTTTTGTCCATGTACGATTGGCTTCATATGATGGCTATATGTTGGCTCATATTATGGCTTCATATGATGGCATGGATTTATTATTGTATTGGCTTCAGATTGATGTAATCACATCGATTATTCGTGGTGTGAAGGAATTATGAATTTACCACGTGGTAGATGGAAGTGAGAACGATGTAACCCTGCAAAACTTCCAGCGCTCGTCAAAACAGCGCTCTCCTGAAATGTAATTTTGAGCGAGATGAACCGTTCTTCTTTTTTACGGCAGTGCTCAACCCGTGCTAAGGGGTTATTCTGCTCTCATGGCGTTTTTCCTTTGAGAGCTGTGAGTTGAGGTGGTTTGCCATCGAAATTCATACATTTTCCAATGCCTATATCAGGATTGTCTAGGTAGAAATTTATGTAATTTTACCTCATCGATTGAAAGAGCTGATCTAAATGTGTGTAAAGATTGCAATGGCTTCTTTCTGGATGGTGAAAGCGATACACAGGTGAACTAAGTATTTTGAGAAAGTTATTAATGTCGCATCTCAAATCTGCGAAGAGGAAGTTATTAGTTTAGAACCAGAGGGGGTGGCACAGGAAGATGGAAAAAGATCATCAAATCAGAAATTAGTAAAAATCGCCTAATTAATTGATATAATTCCAATGGAATTCTCACGTCTCAAAATCGAATTTATTAAAACTTTTGCCGCCTCTAGATGGAATAAAGAAGAGTAGGTTGGTGATTTATTTTATCTCATTAATTTTCTATTGGTGAGTGCCAAAGTCAATGCCAATATACACAGATTTTGATGTTCTTTTGTACTTGGATATTAGCTATTGTTAAATGTACTGAGGGAGAGTAAGATGTAGGTGTTTTATTTGTAATTAATTTCTCTGCGGCAGACGTCTATGTCTTCGCGGATATATTTAGACAATGTATAATAGACTTCGTTTAATAGTAGTAATATTATTATCAGAATCAGTGGCGTAGCAAAGCCATTTATCATAGAGAGACAACAACACCGGTCAAAAATTGTATATGTAACTATCGTATAAATACGTGTAGTGGGTACTACTAGTCACAAAGAGGGCATTGTAGCACCTCTAAAGGGTGTTCCACTCAAAGGTTACAAGGTTAGTCGATTACAAAGATCTTTATTGAAAAATTAAAAAGTTAAAACAATCACTTTATAATTAATTTGAATTTGAGTCTTATGTACCTACCTACCTTCCGAGAGAAAATGAACGTAATCATGTAGGGAAATGAATAGGGAATAGCAGGCACATTCTATTATTTTTACAGCATAACCTTACGATCTATAATCTAAGGTAATTAACCCTTCTCTTGGCGGAAACAACAAGAACATTCCTACTAAAAGTAAATGTGTCTTCCTATAAGAAAATGCTCATGAACTGGGGAGCACTAGGCTTATCATTGACTTACCGCTTCCAATTCAATCGTCTTTGTATATATGAGGATATACTCCTCACAAGGGGTTCATAACTCGTAACTTTAGCACTCACTTTTACACTAATTATTATTATTATTTATTTAATGTATTTGAACATGTATGTTCCTTACATCCGAGTATGCTTTACAGTGTCCAGTTACATGATTTACTCACAATTAATGATAATCTATTCAGTACAACACTACACTAATACACTAAAAACGATTTCTTTTACATTACACAGTGTGAACTAATTATAAATATCACAGAAGGTAAACAAACCGAAGCCGGCTGGAAGGTTATGGTATACCTAATAATTTATCGGTTGGTTCACATATCGATTGTTTCAGTCGTTTCCTTTCGACTATGGATATTTCAATCACCACTGGCATTTAGTCCGCGTAAGATTCTATCAATTTTATTTTACCATTATTTCTACTGGGACTCATACAAAACATCAGAGACAACCGAAGACTTTCATGAGTTAGAAAAAATATTGATAGTAATATAATCACATCATAATATAATCAATCATATAGTAACCTAATCATTTTTCGGTTGGTTCACATATCCATTGTTTCAGTCGTTTCCATTCGACTATGGATATTTCAATCACCACTGGCATTTAGTCCGCGTAAGATTCTACTAATTTTATTTTACCATTATTTCTACTGGGACTCATACAAAAAATCAGAGACAATTGAAGACTTTTATGAGTTAGAAAAAATATTGTTGGTAAAAAGGACACAATCGATGCAACTGCAATGAATCGATCAATCGAACCTGGATCAGTAAAGGTGGAGAAAGTAAGGGAAGTGAGAGAGGGGGAAAAATGGCTTATGGCTTCCACAGTGAAATGAGGAAGGGCAAGCCCTCAAGCAAAAGAAGAGGGGAAACGACGTAGTTTCTCCATAGTTTCTCTTTATAGTATCCAGCTTACCGTTTTGTTGTCTTGTAGTTACTTCGCTTCTCTCAGATGAGAAATTATATTATCCTTGGCATTTGTCCCTCCCTCGAACCAGCCTTGGAGCAGCGTTCTAAGTAACCAGTAACCGGTTACTAGGTAACCGGAGCGTTGTAGGTAACCGGACCCGTTGTGGGTTACATCCTCGAACTTGATGTAATTGGTACTGACGTAAATAATGTGAAATTATATTATTGTCCACGAATCATCATTTGCAAGATGAACTTCTACAACATCTGGGATCATGGGGAGACTCTGCCCACCCTGCCCCTCTTCAAATAACGCTACTGATCAGAATAATAATTATAGACTCGTCTTCTGCGCACAAGGGCTATCTAATACGGAGATAATAAACTATTTTGTAATCATTTGTAACGTTTTTAATTTTTTTGTGATGTCGACTCAGTATGTGCTGGCCGTCCAGAGATTTTCTCTCAGAGTAGGTAGTGAACCATAGTTTACCAGAAAGTTGAATAAAATATGTGAAATATGAGAGATACCATTAATCAATTCAAACTTGGTGGTAGAACCTCCAAACACAACATTCCCAGTCACCTCATTCGCCTTAATTTTTCTGTTGGTTTGTGAAACAAGTATAGAATTAGTATACCTACATAGTAAGCTTCAAATCACATTATTATATATTGAGCATTTTTTAGATATTTTATTAATAACTTTGCCTGGAATTCAGCTGCTCTTATCATTGGAGCTATTCATGTAGCGTAAGGTTTTAGTATAATTTATTTGAGATGTTTCCAACGAGTGGTAAACCATTTCTGTCGGTTGGAAACCGACGGATTTACATTTCCCTAGGAGCGGCTCCTTTGTAAGCGGTAACAATTAGAACATAGCCTAGCGACGAATTAAGTGTGTAATCAGACCGTGAAGCCGTTGTATTCATTTGGACGATAGTACACATTTTAGACTGACCCACAACCTAAGCAAATGTCAAAATCTGGATCAAAGACGCATACGGGCCCAGACTAGTTCGATCAAGGCACGATGTGTATGAGAAGAGCACGTAACTACCTGTTATCCTCATTTTGGTATCTACTCATACTCGAATAAATACTGATAAAAATATATCTATTGGTGATATGTACCCACATTTATGTGTTTACATCAAAACAACATATCCCCAATCACCCACTTTCTTACATCATTGAATGATAGCAGCAAAAAACGAACCCACGAAGACTTTTGTTTGCCGTGAAAATTACTAATAACTTATCAACAGTTGAACGAATCAAGTTTCGCCGTGATTATTAAATACTTGTATAATCAACGTCCGTTCCAAGTCCTACTGTTCATCGATATGTAATCGAATGCTAAGTAGGTATTGCATCAATATAACATAGATAGGAACTTTCGAAAAGATACGCAGCCAGTTATCATCCGTCCATACTCCAAGAGAGTGGAACCTCTATTCTTCCATGATGCAAATTCATTATAAGTTTTTCGGGTATTTTCGAGTCGGTTTATTCACTTTGCATTGCCTTTTCGTTTTTACAAAGGTACAGTTAGGAAGGTCGGAGTGTACATGCCTAGTGCATTCTGTACTGAATACACCATTTCAAAAGTTTTGAGGGAAGAAAGAAATCGTTGGTTCAGCACGACCAGTTCCGGACCTTACCTACTTACTTATTAGTTGAAAATTCCTTCGGTACTGCCTCTATCTCATTTCGAATGTTTGGAAAGACAAGGATCGACACAAAGTTAGATCTCCAAAGAAAATCGAGGTGATGAGACTTTCAACCAGTCAAATGCAATACTGGTTGATGAACGGCAATTTCTTTGTTGGAGTTTTACCCAAAATTCTCGTCATGGGCGCATAATCAGTTACTGTTAGACTGTTACACTAATTTGGAACTAGTAATCATATCAAAAGCGATTAAAAACATCCGATATACAGTCAGTACCTAGCTTTCTACTCAAACTCTTATCTTAGAACTGTTTGACCAGTGAATTTTTCCACCTGACGCGACTCAGGCCCATTCTACGAACTTGGGAAGTGACTTAACACGCTATCCGAAAAAAACGGGTTCCCAAATCCAGGGTTAACCTACCATATCACTCAATATAAATATAAATAAATTATTCGGCCCACAAGAACCACTATTTTCATATACTTTACCTATCCGAAGGACAAAGTAAGAAGAGGCTGCACAACGCTGAAATAAGATAAAATTCCAGTGAAATGACCACCGTATGAAGAATAAGAAAAATTACACACATTTAACACAATGATGTGTAGGTGAAATAGAAGGGTACCTGGTATGACGAATCTTCTCGTATGCCCGTCGACGGGGGTATAGACTGCCGTTCCGCGAGTTAGGACGGAACTCCGCGAAGGCATATATTAATTTTTCGGTTTGAAAAACGGCGTGGCGCGGCTTCGTTGTTGAACAGCGAACGGCAGACTGAAGGTAGGGGGTCCAATGAGGACTAGAGAAAAAGGGAAGAAACAAACCATCGGGCAGGTAAACATGTGTGAGAAAAACATACTGTGTTAAAGATGTTGAGTATCTAACTACATGCAGATAAATCGGTACATGGACATGTCTTCGGAAAAGATAAGAAAAGACCCAATCAATTCAATCGTCTCTTAGTGTCCCAGGGAATCTTCCTATCAAATCTCAACTTCCTAAGATGGACAGGATACAGTTTAGCTCACTCAGCTGAGTAGAAATGTGCCAATCATTTCAATCATCTCCAAATGTCCCAGGGGGTCTTCCTATAAAATCTCAACTTCCATGGATGTACAGAGAGATTTTAGCTCACTCCGCTGATGTCTCTTAGTGACCCAGAGAGTTTCGTTATCAAATTTCAACTTCTTAGGGGTAACAGGAGGGAATTTAGCTCACTCAACTGATTGGGAAAGAGCCAATAATTTCAATCGCCTCTTAGTGTCCCAGAGAGTCTCCCTATAAAATCTCAACTTCCTAGGAAGAACAGGAGACAATGTAGCTCACTCAGCTGAGTAGGAATGAGCCAATCATTTCAATCGTATCTTTATTTCAGCTTCAGAGATTAAATTTGATAGAAATCATCAGCTTTAGGATCCCATCAGCTGATCAGAGGTCTACGCATCGTCTAGTATCTACTGCTTATATGTACCTACTACTCAATTTGTATACCTACCA
Organism: Adelphocoris suturalis; assembly: GCA_030762985.1. Lineage (NCBI taxonomy): Eukaryota > Metazoa > Arthropoda > Insecta > Hemiptera > Miridae > Adelphocoris > Adelphocoris suturalis. Next base: position 173,594,427 of record CM061040.1, on the reverse strand, counting down.
AGTATCTAGTGCCTTCTTTTCTCATTATTAGTTCATTATGGTTACTCAGCAATATTAGTTTATAATTTAGCGTAATAAACTATAAGAATCAAATATGAGAAGAGCGCTAGTCTCACGCGAAACAAGGAGCGCTAGTGTCACGTATTTCCTAGTTTTAACAGCGTCAATCGATCGTGTTGGAAATCGTTTATAGAAATCTATGCTTTCATGATTCTACCAAACAAAAATTTTATTTATTGTCCGATCAATTTTTTTTTTTTTTAAAGCCACTGAGGCCGTAATGGCCTATTGTAGCTGGAGAAGGAGGCCGTACCTCCTCCCCATCCCATACACTAGGTCTGCCCGATACCGACAGCCCAGCTAAACCAAGCACTATCTGCCTGGTTCCGGCACTCCTACCAGCCCTCAGGCACTGTCCGATCAAATTAGTTTACGAATGTAGCCAGGTGCGTAAGGCGGGGGGGGGGGGGGGGGGGGGCTTGAGATGTGTATATTTCCAACGAGTGGCGAACGATTTCTGAGCGATGTAAATTGCTGAAGTTACATTTACCTACCAACGGGTTGCTTATACGTGAAAATCGACCGAAATAAAAATGTTGCACCCTTTTGGTTTATTATTTTCAATACTGAACCTTCGTAATCGACCAAGAAAAAAAAATTTAAACACCCCCCTAAAAATTTTTTGGTCTACGTTTCAAGATGCGTAAAATCCAAAAATCGAATGAAAAAATCCGTCCGTCTGCCGTCCGTGGCTTTTCTCCGAAAATACTAAACCAAACTATATTTATGAAAACAGAAACTTCTTCTAAAAATTACATGTAGGGTGAAGCTCGGTATCAAGTTTTATCAACCTTACAGGGTTAAGGGGTAAACATTCAAAAAATTGGGATCTCGAAAACTTTCTTAGTAACAGTAATAATTTTTTGCTTGCCAATGATAAATTCAATCCCAAAGAATCGATTAATACCACCCGCAACGCTATACGTTGAATACTCCCCTTTCACTAAGGGCTTGAACATCGAAAAAACCTTTGAATTTCTAAGCGCGAGAAGGTAGAGAAATCTAATGAGTAGACGATCAAGCTTCAAATTCCATCAAAGATCGTTAGATAGTGATACTGGAATACATAAAAATTGCCTTGTAAATATCAGCTGATATAATGCCAGTATTGGAATTATCAGGTGATATAGTTCCAACGGAATTTATTATAACGTTGCGAAATCGAGTTTATTAACTATTGTCCGTACGATATATCTACTAGTGAAGTATTGGTACCTTATTGCTAAATGGAATAGAATAGAATATCAATTTATTGACAGAAAGAAAAACCAATCACATAAATGACAATAATCTCATAAGAATTCTTTCTTTTGTCCACCAACCTACTAAGTTCTTACGAACTTGTGGCGGCTGGTAGAGCTAATCTCAGAGAAAAAACAAAACAACTAAATATCTAACACCTAGAGAACAACGCTCAAATAAACAAACGTTAAAATATTTAAATAAATTTATTCCATAAATTTTTTAATTTTAATCAAAATCTCCTTCTTAAAGCTCCCTAAATCACCAAAATCGTCTGGGTTAATTTTACAGGCATAGAGGAAGCGCAATACCTTATAATAAGAATTATTCTTTGCACGCTCAGTATTAAGTTTTGGGAGCTGAATGTTCGAAGACATTGCAGTACGTGAGTTAGAGATACTTTCAACATAATCCTATCATTATTAGCTATTGCGAATGCGCGAATATGTATGCCTATTTAAACGATCCTAATTTCAACAGTTTTCATCTGATTTTGATGAAATGTTTAAGGATTGAGTGGGTTAAGCTGTAAATGATCCACTATTAATTCCATACTTTTCAAATCATTACTCCATTTCGCGTATGCACAAACGTAAATTCCTTTGAGCATCCGTTTTTTACGCCCTAGTCGTCTAATCCCGCTCAAATTTGGTGCATAGTTAGAGTACAATGGTTTAATTATTCCATGTTAATTTCAATATGATTGCATCATTATATTAGCTCCAGCGCTTGCGCGAAAGTGTACTCCGTGGAACAAGGTCTAGTTTTCATCAGATTTTGATTACATTTTCTGGGAATCTGTGGGTTAGGCTGTAGATTGTACACCAGGGGTGCCCACAGGGGGGGGGGGGGGGGTTTAGAAAAATGAGTATTTTTAAATTTTTGTATGAACAAGTAATAAGATTTATACTAACAATTTGCTAGCGTCAGCTGTTTTCAATTCGAATTACTTTATTGGATAATATGTTGTAGAAACAGGCATTGTGCGCATGCTTCGTGAGTGCCATAATGACAGCGGTAATGTTCTACATATACTTATTGTACTTGTTTTACTGTCAATTAAAAATTAATTACTTACATTTGTAAAACAAGAAGTACAACATTCTTTATCACATCAGTGTATCATTTACATTACCTATTTAATAAATATTTTAGTTGGGGGGGGGGGGTGTTGGGAGTTGGGGGGGGGGGGCTCAAGTCGTTGCGCTTGGGGGGGGGGGGGGAACCCCTGTGTACACTACCAATTTCATTTTTCTCATATCATTACTCCATTCTGTGCATTCGCTAACGTAAATTACTTCAAGCATCTTTTTTCCGTTTTTTCAAACTTCTTAACTGTGAAGCGTAAAATTGCGGCGTCTTGGAACTGTAAAAGTGTGAACCCTTGTCAGAAATATGATGCGCCATGTTCTGATCATATACCTATTACATACGGGGTTTAATAGCTATAGACCACTGATCTGCGTAGAAGGGATATCTAACACAGAAATAATAAACCATTGTGCAATAATGAGCAGCGTACTCTGTTACATTCTCTCAGGTAGACCCCCACGCCTTAGACTTATCCATGTCAAAACCGAACTTAATACTGACGGACTGATGAAGAAACTAATCGGTTACGATTAATAAATTTATCTATACAGACCATAAAGGCTACTTAATACAGAAATAATAAACCTTTGTGTAATAATTTGCAGTATCTTATTTTTATAGACAAGCCAAGCCCGCTCTTTTCTCTATCTTGTTCTAACTCAGTTTTAGTAAAGCGATATTTAGAAGGAGTTGGTGGGATTCCCCGTTTATTTACCAGATCTCTGAGTCCATATACCCTGATCCAGTCAGACGATTCGAGAGCCCAAGTGTTTACACAGTTTATTCGAAAAAATCCATTTTCGTGCCAGATGTTTGCAGATATACTGTGCGTGAAACCAGAACTCACGTCTCTACACTCCTGAGCACGCCCCCTTGGTCGAGGTACAGGCATCGAACTACGATGCCTCGTATACTATTAAAACGCCCATCGCACAAGGGAGCAGTGCTAGAAAAGAATCCCTTCAAAAGAAATTTGGTCCAACAGTGTTTTTAGAAAATCTTTGGGCGGACTCTTATTTCCTTATGGTTTGTTCTATAATTTTAGTACCAACTAGATTAATCCTACCTTCGTCCCTGAATAGCGCCCTTTCTTCAAATTCAAAATGTCTGCACTGATATCAACAGACAACAAGCATGCTGCAAATTATTACGCAAAGGTTCATTATTTCTGTATTAGATAGCCCTTGTACGCAGATCACTGGTCTACAATATTAAACCCCGTATAAGATATTATCAAAACTCAGAGCTCTGAGCCTCGCAAATGGGTTTTGAAAACCCCGAACTTTTAAAACCCCACAATCTTACGAGTTGAGATCATCTTCCCACTATGTGGAAGGGATGCATGGACTGTGAATTGATTTGAAACTTTTTTTTGCACATAAAATCCTTAATTACAATAACCCATAATGCATTTCAGTTGGTCGATCAGAAAATGAATCAATCTCAGAAGACACACAACTGATAAGTGGTCCTCCTTATCTCGTGAAATCGTATTCAAGGTGTCCCAAAGACACTAAGTAAATTTAAGATTTCAACGCTGTAGTTCGATCAGAAAAGAAATTAGCCTTTAAGTTCTCAAGGCTGATCAGTTCACCCGCCATACCTCGTAATTGTATTCTACGTGTTTCAAAAGCTCTCAATTTCAAATTTCAGCACCGTAGGTTAATTAAGAAAGAAATTAGCCCTTAGTGTAACACGCCTTCGTAACCGATTTGCGAAACTTAATTTCGTGGGGAACGGGCGAAAGGCTTACTTTTTCATGAACATACCAACGTAGATATAGGCACCTACAGAGAGAAATTAATGCAATTAAATAAAACATCATCACATTACTAGTCCCTCTGTTCTAACTATATACAGACTTTAGCGTCGGAATTCACCCACAGAAAATTGTTGAGGTGGCAATAAAACTCCTACTATCTGCCAAAAATTTAAATAACTCGATTTCGAGAAGTCAGAATTCCATTGAAATTATATAAGCTGATACGATCGCGTAGTTTTCCAGGCGATTTATACGATGTTCAGCCAGTTGCTATTCACTAATGTGTTGATGCCTTTTGATTTATTATTTTCTATTATAGACCTTTTTAATCGGCCAAGAAAGAAAAATTTAACCCCCCTGAGAATTTTATGGTTTACGTTTCAAAGTGCGTAGAATCCGAAAATCGAATAAAAAAATCCGTCCGTCCCTCGCCCGCGGGTCCTTTTCTCAAAAATTACTTGACCAAACTTCATGAAACTTGAATTAAAAATCACATTTTGGGGCTAGATGGTCCTAAAAGCTCGGCATCAATTTTTCTCAACCGTAAAGGGTAGCATTAAAGGGCTAAACATCCAAAAATGGAGATCTCAAAAACTTTCAAGGTAGGTAACAGTTATCATTTTTTGCTTGTCAATAATGAATATAATCCCAAAGAATCTATTAAAACCATCAGCAACGCTGTACGTTGCGTTCGCTTTCCCTACGGGTTTGTACTTCGATAAAACACCTTCGGACTTCAAGATAGAGAAATCATGCGCTGCTGGCGAGTCTATTGATTAGCGAATCAATCTCTAAATCCCATCAATGATCACTAGATAGTGGTACTGGAATGTAAAATTGCCTTGTAAATACCAGCAGATATAATGACAATAATGGAATTATCAGGTGATATATTGTCTTGTTTCGTGACGGGATGGAGAATTGAGAAACTCATGCGTGAAAACTCTGAGAAAGGTTTATTGTGCCAACAAATAACAACACGGGACAAATAATAATATCCACACGTTGTGTTGAATACGCGACCATTCTGCACGAACAGATAGCACACGAAAAACGTAAATATTATTATGATTTGCAAAATTACAGAAAACAACTTGTTGAAAACTTTACACAAGACTAACTTTTTATTGACAACCAAAACGATAATTGTATACAAATGTTGCTTCTTAGCACCGATTCGAACAGTCTCCTACAGTGTTTTACACACAGAAAAAAATAATAGTAATAAAAAGAACTTCCACTGCAAGTATGTGTTTTTCTTTATTTTCATAGCTTCTTCTTCTTAACACACCCCTCTTCTCAGGCAAACCAACCCAAATCACCTGGCATGATGCTTGGCAACTAAATCTGAGGTCCGAGTAGTTAAGACGTTTAGATAGTGAGGTTCAGCAATGGTGGCGTGAGCCTTGACCGATGAGGGGAACTTGCCAACCCTTAGCTTAGACCGGACATCCTCCCCCCACCAAGAGAGGCCAGTGGGAAGGGGGGGGGGGGAGAGAGACCGAGGAAGGGAGAATGGAGAGGTTCAAGGAGATTCAAATTGTGAGGGAAGTCTGCCACTTGTGGGAAACCATCAGCCCCAGGGAAAAGTTCTGTGATCCTGCCAAGAGACCATTGGAGAGGAGGGAGATTGTCATCCATCAATAATACAATGTCTGCAACTTTGGCCCCTAGTTGAGCGGTATTCCATTTTTCCATTTGTTGGAGTTTGAGTAAATATTTTGTGCCCCAACTTTTCCAAAAAAGTGTTGGTTACGTGTTGCACCAGTTTCCTTTTAGGAGGAAAGGAACTGGGAGTATTGTCCGGGTCGATGGGCGATGAGCAGATTTTAATACATCAAGGCCAAGGGGAGATGGAAATTGAGCAGTTAGAGGATGTGAATTGAGTATTACCTTAATCTTAGTGAGCACAGTATGGAAAGTGAGGAGGGACGGCGGTTGATTTGTAAGTTGTAGCTTGTGAAGCAGTTTGGCTGATTTGACTGCAGCCTCCCAAAGACCACCAAAGTTGGGCCCAAGTGGTGCCCTGATGAGCAGCATGATGGAAGAGGGTATTAGAATGGTGTGGGTCCGCAATAACCGCTCTTAAACTGCACAATTAGTTGCTAGCACCCAGGAAATTGCACCCATTATCAGACCAGGCCACAGCCGGATAGCCCCTGCAGCCAGCGAACCCGTTATAGCATTGCAGGAAGCCATCCGTACAGAGGTCTAGTACAGACTCAATGTGCTCCGCCCGAGTGCTGAAACAGACAAAAATGCACAGGTAGGCATCAACAACACATGACCCAAGAGTGCCGGTAATTGATACCTTGAATGGGCCGGCAAAGTCAACGCCCACCTGGTTGAATGGGTGAAGAACTGAGACCCTGTCAGGAGGTAACTGACCCATTTCGGGTTTGAAGGGTTTTGGAGCAATCGAGAAACAACATGGGCAACCTGTGAGTTTGCGCTGCACCACATTGCGGCCATTAATAATCCAAAATTTGAATAGCAAATGAGCATATGTGGCCTTAGGGTAGTCTTCATGCACTCGGTTAATTAGGAGGTCCGTACGGGGATGGTTTGTGGGAATCAAATTGAAACAAATTCAATCTCTGGCTCTATCATGTTCTGAGGATCTTTCTCAACTCCTTGAAATACTCATCCTACAGTTCTCTTCTGTCCGTGGTTGACGATTTCGTCGTAATACTGACAAAACCAAGACACGTTTGTCAGGTCCTCTGTCGGCAGCTGAGCTCGATGCTGCAACGATCACTTAAGCCAAACGAGCTCAGCAGTCGACTGTCCAGGCTGAACTGAAGGATGCTGTTCTGGAACGCCCAAAGTAACAAACTTCCAAGGTGTTGGGACTCTTTCTTGACTCTGATGGGCTTCTCAGGGTAAGTGGCAGACTACGACACTCCAATCTTCCACTCTCAACCAAACATCCTGCACTTCATTTCATGCATGTGACGATGCACTTCCACTCCAATTATCTGCAACCCTGCAGTTTCTGTCTTGAACTGAGGAGCTCTCAACGCGGTTTCTACTCTTGACAATGATCATTGGCTGTTATCTGACTCATTTGCGGCTGGAGCGGCGTTAAGGAATTATCTTTCACCATGTGAATTCAGACGTCAAAGTAATCCTTATAATTCTTTTCCTTATGACTTGAGGTCGTTGTCACTTCAATAACATTCAAAATGAGCAAAAAAAAACAAGTTGTAGAGCTGCCCAAAAGAGCTTAGTGATCTTTGATTTCTTGTCTACTTCTTCAACTACCTTTCGTATTATACTGCTGGCGTTTCATAGAAATGCGAAACGACCGTGTGTACGGAAAATTTGAAATGTTGCGTTTTATTGAAAACGATCCCATTACCTACAAACTCATCAACGGGGGCGGACGGCGGAAGTTATGTGAGTGAACATTCTTTTTCCCGAGGGACTTGTGGCCGTTTTTTAAACAATGTAGAACATTGTATTATAATGATTGAACAATCAGTAATTAAAAAGTGGAAATTGAAGGCCCCGTACACTCACAACTTAAAGTTAATCACTCGTTAACCTCTTAATTCCTCGAGGGTCCGGTAATTAGTTAATCAGCTTTGGTAATCAGATCGTCAAGTTTTGACGGACGAGTTAATCAACGACGAGTGTTGGTGAAAGAAAAATCGCTCTAACGATTGATTAAGCTCAAACATAGTGCCGCGTTAACGCTAATTCTTGATTAACTGAAACAGTGAAACTGGCCCTGAGGGATTGAAAATTTTTAGTCTCCACTAATATAAAAAGTTTGTTGTTTTTTTACAGTGGTAAAATTTCCACTCGCATTTTACGTTTTAGACCATTCATAACTTTTATCGTTCCGTGTCTTTTGTGTGTGTGTTTTTTTTTTTTGTTTTTTTTTTTTTTACTCTTCCTCCTGCTAGTACACCCTAACAGGAGGGACTTTATTCTCACCTGCTCCCTTCCCAGATTACAGGTGGTGAAGGCATACATTATTCAATTTCAACTTATAAAATTAGTACTTGAGTATTTAAGATATTATCAAAAAACTTTTCTCTGAACTAATTAAAAGCAAAAAAATAATAGTTACAATAATGTATAAGTATATACATGCAAGACGAATTAAGCATATAAAGAACCTTCTTAAATTAAATCAAAATCGAGTTAACTTATGAAATGTTCAAAATCCTTTGTATTTTTTGTCACCACAATACTTAGATCTGGAGGCCATATGTCACCTTGAAGCACCACCCGTCGCATCAGTCGAGCTCGCTGGACCTCGAGTTTCGGGCAATCAAGAATCAGATGGTCCCATGTCTGGCTACGTCCACAGTTGCAAATATCATCATCAGCAAGTCGAAAGAGGTGGAGATAGGATCGATGCTTACCGTGGTTAGATAATACATTGTGGTTTTCCAATTGATCGATATCGGATTTGTCAGCCTCGACTGCACCGTAGGAAAGAACTGCTATGTCGCCCATCCACGCTCGTCCGCCACATGTCTTCCCACTCCAACATGGTCCTTGATTTCTCGGTGTCCTTGAGGTACATGAGGGGACTTTTTGTGGGTTACTGGTAGGCTTGTATCGGCTGCTGCTAGTTTGGCTTGCTCATCGGCCTTCTCATTTCCAGCCGTTCCAATATGGGCTCTAAGCCACCTTATACCCACTGCCATCCACCTAGCCTTAACTCCCTCATCATTATTCGCACATCATCTACCACTTTATAGTGAGCATCAAATTCCCTCAGCATGTCCATTGACACAGCACTGTCTGTCCAAATCATTGCTGTAGTTTGACCCAGTGCACCTTCAAAAGACATCAGCCATTTCAATGAACACCAAATAGCCATCATTTCTGCTTGATTGTTTGAACAATCTACACCAAGCCGATACCGCTCCATGTGGTTGGGCTCATTCTCTCCCAAACAGTATACCACAAAAGCTCAGCAAACTCTACTGTCGCTCTTACTACCATCCGTGAAAATATTGAGTGCAGCATCCAAATCTTCTTTTCGGTCAACACTTTCTGCCAAAGCAGGGTGTGGCCAATGTTGTGGAGCATTCCACACTTCCAACGTATGCCCATTTATTTGGTCTATTCTAAGAGCCCGACTATAACGCAGAGCTCCCCCCAGGTCAATTTGAACTTCCGCTGCCAGAACACATGGGGCCTGAACTGATATGGTCTTATAACCTTTGATTGTTCTGATCAATATCATCCTCTGAACTGCTCTTAATAAACACCAGTTTTTTACAGATATGCTTGGTTGAACCCAGACATTCGAGACATAAGTAAAAATGGGTAATATTGCTCCGCTATATACGTCTTAAGGCTTCACACTTAATGCCCCAGTACACCTTTGCAGATCATGTTAATTAATCAGCTACTTAGCTTTCCCACAGATGTAGCATATATGGGAGTTCAAGCTCCATCTATAGTCTAGCACATCGCCAAGATACTTCGTATCTCCGAATTGAACAAGTTTGTCTCCCTTCAAATATACCTCAACGTCTTATTTCCTTCTTCGTCCCGATACGTTCATAACTAAAGATTTGTCTGCATTGAATGAATGATTATGCTGAACTGCCCACCCCTCGATCATCAATAAAGCCCTATTCGCTCTCAATTCCATATCGTACGATTTCCCAGGTACTACAAGCAGTAGATCATCAGCAAAGGCAACAGCTTCAACCCCCTCTTGGTAGGAAATTTCGAGAAGGGAATCATATACAACAGCACCCAAAAACCATGACCACAACTTGATCCCTGAAGACAGCCCATCTCTTGAGTCACTGTACAACATTCCGAAGAGGTAGCGAGCGTAGCAGTTCGATTCGAAAAGTAGTTTGCTGCAAGGAAATAAAGGTTGGGTTTCTTTTCGATCTCAATTGGTGAATAATGGCGGGCCAACATGGTGCATCAAAAGCTTCCAAGACATCAAGTGAAATCAGCAGTACTTTTTTCTTATCTCCTAATGCTCCTGAACCACGCCACTAAGATGCATCAGAGCATCCACCGTATTCCTCTGGGGTACAAACCCGTATTGCCTTTCGACAGCTTTCGATTTACCCTTACATGGTGCAATAAGCGAAATATCATGAGCTTCTCGAGAACCTTTCCAAACTGTGATAATTAACTAATAGGTCTGTATTTCGATTTATCTTGCCGTTCTTCTTTACCAGGCTTAATAAGTAAAACAATGCGAGAATTCTTCCAAATTTTCGAGAATATACCCCTTCTTAAGCATTCATTATAGGTATGTAGCAGTAATAGACAATGGGAAAGCCATATAGGTTTCTTTAACAATTTCCTTTGTGAAACCATCCTGTCCTGGAGCATTTCCACTCTTAAAACTGTCAATCACCTGCTACACCTCCATCGGATTGAAATTTTCGTTATTCTCTGTATATATGTCATCGTGCACCTTCTGGACCATTTCTTGTTGTACTAGTGACTCAGAGTCATATCGTTCTCTTGGCGCACACCTGTCCATCATCATTTCTAGCGTTTGCTCTAGCCCCGCTGAGTTAGACACATCCGATTTTTTGAGAGTTTGCAACGTCATCACTGGTCTGATTTTACCCGCTGCCATCTTACACACACTACACCCCAAGGTCTCTCACCTTCCCTAATAGTACGAAACTCTCTCCATGCTGCTTGTTTTTGTTGCTCAATCTTTTCACAGTACGCTTTCTTGAGAGACAAATACTTGACTTCCTATGAGTGCGCAGAATCTGATCTTTTGTTCGCTGGTGTACTCTGCGACTTCTATTTACTGCTCATTTTGTGTGTGTGTGTGTGTGTGTTTCCTCCCCGCAGTAACCTTCCAGGAAGGAAGTTTATTCGTACCTGCGCCATGTTGTGATTACAGGTACTGTTAAATATAAGTAATTTACCAAGATAAGTGCTTCACTATTACATGGAAACCAACGACTGTAATGCTATACATTGTTGGCAAATGTGTCAAAGTCTATTGAGGCAATAAATATAATAAAGTCATTTCGAAAGTCTTTAACTAGGAGGCTGAAATCAGCTGGCCAACCAGCACCAGACAGGACGACTTCCCGCTGCAATCTTGCTCGTGGTATCTTTGTGTAATTACACTCATTAATAAGATGATCCCATGTCTGTGGTCCTCCTTTGGAGCATCCTAACGTGCCATCCTCAATTATATCAAACCTTTTGTGATAAGCTTTATTTCTGCCGTACTCGGGAAGGCCTGGGTCACCTTATAGGACGGCTTGAAGGACACCCTGTGCCTTTAGTGTAAAACTTTAGTGTAAAAGCCTCCCTCTCCCACTTTTTTTTTTTTTTTTTTTTTTTTTTTTCGAGGCACGCAGTCATATAGAGGAGCGGATAGGGGATGGAGAACACGTTATCATGGTCTCTCTGGGTGTGTGTGATGCATTCAATGCTGCTAGGTGGCCTGTGATCCTGAAGGCATTGCGAGATGGGGAAGCCCTGGTAATCTGTATCGATTGTCAGAATTCTACTTCAATGACCAGTGGGTAAAGTTGGTGACGCCCAGTAATGAGTTCTGGAAGCAGCAAGAAAAAGGAGCTCCTCAACTAAGTTGTAGTGGCCCGGGATACTGGATGATCCTATATGACTCACTGCTCATGATGCCATTCCCATCTGGAGTTCGGGTCAGTGTGTTTACGGATGACCTGATGCTGGTGATTTCGGCGGAAACAGGATTCGATGCGGCATTCCTTGCGAATTACTCACTTTATTTGGTGGAGTCGTGGGCTACATCGAACAACATACAGTTTAATGCTCAAAAGTCGAAGGTGCTTCATGTGACTTGGCGACCAGGAAACCGCATTAGTCCTTTGTACTTGATGGGAGAGCAGCTCGAGGTATTGAGGGAACTAAAATACCTTGGAGTGATATTCGACGGTAGTATGCGATGGGATCGTCACATCGAGTACATTAGTACAAAGGCAGAGCAACTTGTTGGTCATTTAGCACAGTCGGCGGGGTGTATTGGGACCTTGGTGGACAGACGCTGCGTGTAATTTATGAAAGAGCCATACAGCCGATGGTGACATATGCAGCTTCAGTGTGGTATTAAATCATATCATAGTAAATTGATTTAGTTTCTTATAGATACGTTGCCGATCTTGAAATGTTTCTAAGGTTACTATTTGTACTTAGTTTAAAAGTATGTTTTCAAAAATATGTGAAAAAAAAAGAAAAGATTTCTGCCTAAACCACAGTTTACTTGCTTGAATACGTACCTAGTTGCGATCTCCCCCCCCCCCCCCCCCCCCCTCACCCCCTCATCATTAATCCTACAACATTCTACACCGATGATTTCAAGCTTGCTTATCTTGTGTTTCAGCTACTGCCTTGTCGAGTAAACGTGCTAGATGTGAACAGCGCCTAAGACCGATTCAGGTCGATGCCCACTTCTTGCTGTTTGTCCGGGGAAGTGTCCTGAATCGTCATCACCCTTATACTGGGAAATAAAGACTTTATGTGGTTTTAACGAATGATGCAAGGCCATGAATTTTTCAAGTGTTCAAACTATATAGAGTAGAGGTGAAACTGTGTTATTTTTACGTGTACCACTGTCTGCAATTGTATATTATATTTTGAAGTTTTTTATATATGTACTGGTCGAAGATATTAAGCGAATGGCGCCCTTTTAGAAAACCAATGACAAATATGATTCATTAAGGTGGTTTGACACAACCACTCACACATACGAATAAGTAGATATAGGAAATGATACCTCCCTTATTTAATTAAATTAATTGAGCAAGCACATTGTGAGTTTAGATCATTTCCGCAAAACTTATTAAATATTGTAACCCAGTTTTTAAAACCAATGTATGTGACCACTGAACTGCATGTAGACTTTTATTTACCATCTCGATTTCAATTAGGTATATGATTAACGGTTAGATATCTGTAGACATTTCAACAGTAGACTTTGAACATTTAGCTATTGATAAAAGTAAGCATTCCTATTTGAAATTTAGTAAGCAGGGGAAAGTCCCCCTAACACATATCTAAATCTGATCGAATCTTAACCGAGTCAATGTATTTCATAAAACTTCGAAGGCATTGTGCGGCTAAGTCCCTGAGCGGTCTCAAATAAATTTAATTACAATTGACTCATCCTTTACCGGTCGTTACTGTCTATTCGAAAAAATAAAATGCTAGAAACAACATCATTGCGTTAATTCTCTAGTGCAGCAATTCCCAACCTGGGTTGCCAGGTGTCCGTAAATGACCCCGACAGTCCTGTTTTTTTACTGTACTGACCGTGAGAAAATTGAAAATCGTAAAATGAACGCCAAATGTCCAGTTTTCACAGAAAGAACGGGAAATGTCCCGTTTTTTGTGATCTAACTACTTCCTTTGTGGGACGTCGCGTCGACTATATTCGTAAGATGCACATAGCTGCTGCTGATGCACTTAGCTGTTCTAACCAAGGTCGTTCATTGGGTAGGTACCCATTATGATGTAAGTACATTATTGCGTACGTAAAGTGATACTCTACGAACTCAGCCGTACAATCCGGAGTACAGCAAGGTTGAGTCACTTTTTGGCAATCAGTGCTAGGGAGCTATATAAATGTCCTTAATCGTAAACATTTGAAGAGCTGACATGGAAAAGCAGTCAAGTCCAAAAATCGAAACAAAATTTTTTTTCGTCGAAGTGCAAGTAAACAGTCACGCCAACGGCGTGGGAAAAGCCTTAGGTCCTTCCGTCCTTGCTAGATCGCACCGTGAATAAATGTGTGACCTTTGCATGGAGAAGAGATTATGTCCAACAAATCTGATAAGAGTTCAGAGGGAGTTCCTATGAAATTTGATTTTTGGACTTAACTGCTTTTCCATGTCAGCTCCTCATTTGTGTTCTTGCCACATTTCGCACATCAGGAGTAGGTTAGTACTGGTAGGTATATGCCAAACACCCAAACTTTTTGAGCAATCGCATTTTATCATTTTGAATTTTTCGCAGGTGTATCACAGGAGCAGCAAAACTGCTTTCTCTTATCTTCTGCTACAATCGCTGGTTATCTACCTTGGTACTTCAATTTTCTTTTGAACTTTTCATTGTCGATCACTATTACCCCGAGAAGTTAGGCCGAAATCTGCACTTATCACATCGTTCAACTTCTGTACCGCAATCGCCCAAAGGAATTCGACCTATTATATGAGCGGTTATCACGAAATTTACAAAAGAACTGAACTGAATTTTGGGAGAATAACGAAACATCTTGAGTTAATACTATCTGACAGCAATAAAACTGCATAGCGACGAAAAGAGGGACCTTCATCTTTATTTTCAGCTTTACCTACTACATCAAGAAAAAGTGATAATATAGCTAATAATTCACGAATCAATACTGTAACGCCTTGCAAAGATCCGTTAACGCATAAATAATGGAAGAAAAACGACATTCATTCATATCAATAGTGAAACATAGATCGATAGAATATATTATGCTGGCATACCAGTGCTGTATTGCGAAAATTGAATGGAAACTGAAATTGTTGGTAGCATATTTGTTCATATTATACTCTCTGGTGCTTGGCTTGTACGCGCTTGGGCTTGAGGGGTGGTTCATTGGTCGATAGAATATATTATGCTGGCATACCAGTGCTGTATTGCGAAAATTGAATGGAAACTGAAATTGTTGGTAGCATATTTGTTCATATTATACTCTCTGGTGGTCATTTTTTAACTAAAAAATAAACTGATGTTACCCCCTGACATATCATCCCCCCCCCCCCCCCCTGCGATATATTGGGAGCTGAAATTGTTGGTAGCATATTTGTTCATATTATACTCTCTGGTGGTCATTTTTTAACTAAAAAATAAACTGATGTTACCCCCTGACATATCACGTTGAGATTGATTAAAATCGCGAGCTTGGGACTTATACCAGTATTAATCCCGACATACGATTTATTTACATATAAATAAATTAGACCCTCTTTTGTTATACGTTAGATGAGCGTTATCTCTTTCAGTTTTAGACGGAAGTTGAAATTTTGTACATAACTTCAAGTGCATATAAACTTGAATATGTGATTTCGGTTTATTATTTTCAATGATGAGCCTTTGTAATCAACCAAGTAGGACCATTTCAACCCACCACATTAAAATTTGTTGGTTTACGTTCCGTAAATCGAATGCAAAGAACGCTGCAAATTATTACACATAAGTTTATATTATATTGTATTGTATAATATTAGTTATTATTATCATTATATAGGTGATTTATATTATATTAAAATTATATTTCTGTATTAGATATACCTTTTTGCAAATTTCAGTGGTATATCATGATTAAACCTAGTCTATAGACTATCCCCCAAAAAGGCGTTCCGCGTACAAAAGATCCCAAGCCACAAAATGCATGATATCATCCAATCTGGGCCAAGCCAATAGCCGGATTCGCTCACTCTTTTTGACTGCTTTTGGGAGTGAGACGCTTCTTCAACACCTTCGCCGATTTACTAACATCTAGGAGAGTTATTTCTGAACGAAGAAATTGAAACTGAAGAACTTAGCGGACTTTAAATATAATTCCGAACGGTCTTTATATATAATTACGAATCAGCACGGACCCAGGTGTCGGTAAGTAAGAAACGTAGTGATGGGATCTTTTCTGATCAGCTGAGTGAGCTAAATCCTTTCCTGTTCACTGAAGGAAGTTGAAATTGGATAGGGAGACTCTCTGTTTATTAGGCTGTGGCAGTAACAACAGTTGCCACGGTAAGTAAGAAACTTAGTGTAGTTACTAACATCTAGGAGAGTTATTTCTGAACGAAGAAATTGAAACTGAAGATCTTAGCGGACTTTATATATATATTCCCCGATTCAACTTTTAGTTTAGTCTCATAGTGGCGAGGACCACCTCAACTGGTGATATTTATTTTATTACATTACTTACATTTTGATCGGTATGTCCTATTTTTAATCATTTAATAACATAACAATAACAGCTTTGCACCAGGTCACATAACGCCGCAAATAGGTAGGACTTATATCGTTACTATAATGTGCTAAGTTCCTGTTAGGTACTAGATTAGGGCTTTCCAAGCCCTAACAGGTCTCTAGTGGTTGGATAAATCGAAATCTTTCGAACGAATGGTCAACGAATGGTCAGCGAATTTTGTGGGATGAGAATGATCACCTGTGTGTAAATAATCATTCAAATAACCAGGCTCATAACTCAGCTTGATGGCCACACACTTCGCAGTAGTTAACATAATATGGTTGGATAAATCGAAATCTTTCGAACGAATGGTCAACGAATTTTGTGGGATGAAAAATGACGAAGTACCATTACCCTAGCAACGACTCGGTTATAAGCGGAAATCATCATAAATTGGTGACCGTGACGTGACGGTCGGAAAATGGAAATGTCCTGTCAATCATTATTAAATGATAAAAATTCACTCAATGTAACCCATAAATTACAAGCAATATTCGGTGTTCAAATATATTACCTACTCCGAGGGCGGTAGAAAATAACTGAAATCTTTCAAAATCCTCATAATATTAACTATACTCATAGTAACTAAGATCTGTATAATTATTGTAATAATAATAACACTGCTCCTTTCAAGCGTTTGTCTTCCTCCCAATATTCTTATTTCGTCGTTCCTTGCGAAACACTAATCCTCTTAAAAGGAAACGCGCTTTTCTAAATGGCTGTGTAGATTTTCCTAACTGGAGGAAAGTTTTATCCCCCATTGCCATTTATTGTCAAACTAAATGGTTAATTCAACATTCTGTTTTCTTATATGTTTTATCAAGTCACGGGGTCCCATTCAAAATTAGATACTGAGATTGTCTTTCTATTACAACAATTTAAATTTAATCTATTATCCTTATTCACATTAACTTCCACATGTATCAATTTATTGGTTAAAAATCAAGTCAAGTTGGAAGATATCTAATATGAAATTATAAAGTGAGAGTCACAATATATGAAGAACATGAAAATATGTTGATAGAACAAATAATAATAAACCCTGAACACGTATAGCTCGCCCCTCATGAATATTGATCAGATATCGCCCTGCCTCATGGTGATAAATAGCTGTATTGTGAACACCTCCAGAATCAAAATCAGGAATAAGGGATGATGTCTATTTGCCAACTCTTCGCTTATACTTGTGTTTTTCAAACAAAAATAAAACGCCAAAAACACGAATACTTTACCTTACAGTCCATTGACCGTAATAAATTGGAGGTAACACTCACTTTAGCCAATTTGGGTAAACAAAACGTTCTCTCCTTCATATTTGTACCAATATTGGCAGTATATTCCATGATGTATACAAAAATAAATTAAAATATCATGTATTTTCTGAACCTTTTGGATTATTAAAAAATAGGTAATAAATCTTTGTAGAAAAAAATTTTAACACTCGCTGAAGATTTGTTGGTTTACTTTTCAAGATACGTGAATTCCTAAAATCGATAAAAATAAACATAATATAAACATTTCCCCAGGACTGCTGGACCAAAGTTTACCAAATTTGATTCAAAATCATACATCGGCCGAAGAAGTGCCTGTAATCTTGGCATGATTTTCAGTCAACCAAGAGTTGAAATTCAAGGGTATAAATGTGAAAAAGAACAATATTTCAAAAACTGTCGAAATAAAAGGGAGGGTTTTTCGACTTGATTTTAATAGTTATAATATTTATTAATATTTAATGAGGCCACCAGAGTTGATGTACTCGTACGCTCATCAGTTCGATCCACATAGGGTGCTTGAGTCCAGATTTTGTCTTCTAACTGTCGTGAGATCAACTCAATTACCTACTTGATAGCATTATACTGCACGCGAAGTTATTAGTCGCCCTTGCGGCTCCATATGTTGGATTGATGACATGGAGATTACGATTTGAATAAAGATTATTACTTTACTTTCATAGCTATCGACTGCTGTAATTATTGTAGAATTATATTTAATTAAGTACATATTCGTACACTAACCTGGTATTGTCATACCATTTCCATTTCATGCAAGCATGACTATGGCTCATCCGGGGAAAAAATCTCAGAATATATAGGAATTTTAAATTTCTATTCTTGAGAAGCTCAGAACCAGAAGGCGAACTCAAGAATGTCGATTTTTTAAATTTTAGATACCGATTCTACAGGTTCTCTTTTGTGCAGATGGACAGTCAGGGAACCGCAGTTCGCCTTTGTGGTGATAGAAACCTGAAGGAAATGGAACGGAACTTTAATGCAAACGGAACGGAATGGAATGGAACTTTAAAATCATAACTTTTTTTCCATATTTATTTACTTTTTGTGTAACATAACACCATCAAGTTAGCTAATCCTACGAATATATAAATAAATAACATGTAACATGAGGAACTCAGTCTGCCCTTTGGCAGCTGAGACACGTAGGTAATTAATTCATTTTAACAACAACAGATAGATATAAGAAGATGATTACAATTAGGTAAAATTTTGAATAACAATAATAAGGGTATAAACAACGTATCTGCACAATAGAGGGCTACGTAGGTCGCTGGGATAAGTGGGGTTGGTGGTTCAGTGGGGCTACAGTAGGTCTGAGTGCCATTTTCTTTTTAAGCGTCGTGTAGCACGTTCGGGACGTCTGTCTTCCAGGATTTCTCTCACTATTGGGTTAGGATGTTCTGATATAGTAGGGCGAGCTGTCTGTATGAGGTTTGGAGGATGGTTTTGACATTGGGTATTTCCAGGTCGTTGTGGAGGTATTCATTACGTATGAACAATGAGCACGTTGAGCTCCATATAGCGCAGCCGTACTGCCACAAGGGTCTCACAAGTGCGAGGAACGAACAACCAAATCATCGGTTGAGAGCCATAAGGACGAACCGAGCGCGCTCGCTCCCTCCTCCACCTACCTTACGGGCTCATTCCTATACTTTACATCATATTACCTCTACTAAATTGTAAGACATCAAAGCCCTCGCTGAATTTGTCCCCCAGCCAGGAAAAACCTATTTTTTATTTTTGATTCCGTAATCAACCAGGAGCTTCAGTAGAAGACAATGAGGGAGCTGAAACTAATGAAGACGAAACTAATGAAGATGAGGATTTATTAGATTACGCTTGAAGTTTATTTTGTAGAGTACCTAGATTAGATCGTGCTGAGGTTTTGAACTGTTAACGTTGTTTTACATTTCGTTTTCATTCGTTATCTGTTTTCCAAATTTATTGTTGGCGTTAAATAAATAGGTAATCGTTTTCCATTGTCTTGTTTATGCATGTAATTAACCCGACATAGGTAAGAATAAAATTTTGTTAAGAAGAGAAGGTCAGATTGTAATAGGTAATATTACCTAGTACCTGTTTTTACCTACATGGAACCTACCTATATCATTAGAATGTTATTCTAATAATTAGGTACTAACCTATCTAATTGTTATGACAGTGAACGCTGGCAACTTCAACGCCCTTCTTGGCACTTACCAACTAACGTATTACAAGGTCGCCCTTCTGGTTCTGAGTGCTTCATTAAACATTCTACGTTAACTATGTTTTACGGTGATAATCTAATTTGAATCGAAACATTACCAGATCAATGGTAGGTAAATAAAGTCTATTTGCATGAGCAAACGTAATATCGTAATACCTACCCATTTCATCTACTGTCTTGGTCCAGTTGTGGCGAAGTTCACGGAGCTGCACGCATTGGCATAGTTTCTGCGCACGCGTAAGATTAAATTAAAATTGCATTAAGTTATCATTCTTCAACTGCTCATGAACAATATACCTAATCATTGTTTCTTGATTATAAA
This sequence comes from Adelphocoris suturalis, assembly GCA_030762985.1. Taxonomy (NCBI): domain Eukaryota; kingdom Metazoa; phylum Arthropoda; class Insecta; order Hemiptera; family Miridae; genus Adelphocoris; species Adelphocoris suturalis. The sequence goes on along the minus strand of CM061040.1, from coordinate 173,574,498 downwards.
TTTTGGTGATATAGTATATCTTCCACCATGTTACGGCTGCGGAAAAACCAACTGCCACGTCCAAATTGGCAAAAATTTTTCGTGTTTAACCGACCTGAACAATTTTGGTTTATGTGTGCATGATTTTGAGCGTCGTCTGAAGCACGTGCGTGTGTGTCCTTCCAGACGATAACTCTCTTCAGAATTGAGATGAAAATTCCGTTCTCGCGCCAAAAAATCAAGCTTTCCAAACGAAAGGATGAGTTCGTTGGCTAGAACTTTTTGAGCACATTTAATTGGTCAAATTGCAAAGTAATTTACTCAAAAAATAACTAAAACGTTCCAGTCATGCAGCATGACCGCATGAGCGAACTTTCGTAAATTGTCATACTATATTATGTTACTAGTAAAAGAATCTGCCGCGTAGCTGGCATCGAGTCTGGAACGCGTCTGCAATACTTTGTGATTTTACTGGGTGAAAGTGAGTAGGTATATAGTGCCGGATTTTCGCAAGGCTTCACGGTTTGGATCAGTGGTATGGCTTTTCAAGAATATGAAGAAAACTGTGCGTTATTGTCACCCCTGTTTGGCTTATAATTTTTGCTGTGGAAGCAGGAATCGCAAGTCGCCTTAGATGGCGGCTGTGAACGGTGTTTGAGCTGACCTTGAGGAGAGCGACACACGCGCGGTGAGTGATATTCCACCTATATATCGATTAACAACTTTGATTGATGGGTCAATTTATATTCGGCATCGTCTAGAGTCAGACCAGATATCGGCTGAAATTGATCGTTTTCGTTTCGTCGTTTTTATTGATCTTTCATATTTTCTAGTTCGTTCGTGAACACGGCATTCTTGAAATCATTGCTGAGGATTTATAGTATGAAAAGTCTTTTCTGTCATATTAATCTCGATAAACATAGCAGATACGATTTATGTCGAACTCAAAGCCTAATATTGAACAATATTTTACTCGCAAGCGTTCGAGATCGAACTCTCTTGCTGCGACAGATATAGCAATGCGCGAAAACGCACAAGTAGGGCAGCTAACTTTGGGGGATTTGATGGCGGCGATCAAGGAAACGTTCCCCACTAAAGAAGATTTCCAGGCCCACAACTCAGAGTTATCGGCATTAAAGCAAGAAAATGTTAAACTGAGAAAGGAAGTTTTGACTCTTCGGTCTGACCGCACAAAAAACTCCGAGACCATCGAATTTTTTATGAATAAATCCAAAGAAAATAACCTTGTTTTTAGAGGAGTCCCACAGGTACCTGGCGCGGATCCGGCAACAATTGTATCAAATTTACTTGTAGAAGTTTTGAAAACAGAAGAACGAATAATTCGTATTATTGATTAAAATCAATAGGGCATTTTTCATTGGGCCAACGTCACCCACAAAAAGGATCCTGGTTGAGTTGGATGCGATTTCGGACAAGTGGACGATTTTAAGGGGACCCGGCACCCACCCCCCTCCCTCCTTTGATATACCTCTTTTTACAGGCGTTTTCCTCAGCCCCCCTGCATCCAATTTCAGTGCTTTTTCTTTTCTTTTTGTTCCTTATATTCTCAATTTTCAATTAACATAGGGGTTTCCTGGTATCACAAAAACACGATTCGTAGGTATCATGGAATAAATGTCTTTTTTTTTCTTATTTTTTTACTTCAGAAACATCTAGCGGCAGTTGAAATCAACATTTTGTAAAACCGCTATGTTAATATCTTGGCCCAGATCTCTTCTTCAAAACAAAACAAAAATCAACCGAATAGGATCAACCGTTCCGAGGAAAAACGCCCGTGAGCATGAAAAAACATTACTTTACAGGAGAGCAGAAAAACCAACAGCATCCATCTTTTCATGACGTCGCAACGCACTATGCAAATAGAAGCTGTTTTTGCTTTCCTCGGACCTATCTGAAATGAAGTGTTGTATCATGATAGCTTAACTATTTCATCCATGGATAATATAAACCCAGTCAAATAAAGACAAAGAAGAAATTGATGAAGAGGGTCTTATCATTCGACTCTTATCATACATCTTACATCTTATGGTTTCTTTGTGACTTTTAGTGGCCCAATTTTGTTTTTACGTTTTCTTTTGATTATTTATTGAAAATGGGTGATTCTACACGAATTTTCAAAAAAAAAGAAAGGACCAGTAAACCGTTATTCAAGAATAAAGACGACAAAGCAACCATCTAGCCAGCCTGTACTACCGACCTGTACATAAACAAAAAATTTACGCATTTGTAAGCATAAATTTGACTATGTCATTGAATTTAACTGTTCCCTAAATGTAAATACATCGTTTTATGAAAGAAAAAAAATCGATTTTTCTCAAATTTTTTGCTACCGGGTCCCCTTAAAGAATGACAACAGGCTGCGGGGAACAAATATATTTATACATATTGTGGTGAAAACCACCCCCTCTTTTCAACAGCCCTTTTCAGGGCTACCAAAAAGAGGTAGACACGACACACAAATATTTATAAGACGTCGAGTTATAACTCCGTCAAACAAAATATTTCACCAGAGAGAAAATACGAAATTCTCTCTCAAAAGTGAAATATTAACTAATAACATACAAGGCGACCTCCCTAAACACTTACTGGGCGAGAGAGACGCGACAAGTATCTCGAACCAAGTCGCCTTGAATGAGAAAACTCAAACAGAAAATCAAACGTCCTCTAAAACTAACAAGGACAATTCTAGCAAGCCTACTCGCCAATCAGAAACACTGATTACACGAGAGACAATAGGCGAACCAACCAGGAGGCGGCAAGCAACCACCTCTGGTCCAGCAGCCACCCCGGGGACCCCGTCTGAACAACGGACGCAGGGAAGCCACCCGAGGACCCCGTCTAAACGACGGACGCAGGGAAGACACCTCAAGGTCGTTCTCTCCGCAACGGACGCGCGTAAGCCAACTCTGGGGACCCCGTCGCAGCGACGGACGGGGGGAAGCCACCCCGGAGGACCAACTCAGCTATCATACTCGCAGATTCTGAGAAAACAATGTGCGAGCCAATGAGATTACACAGTTGAATTAATGAAATTAAGCGGACCAATCAGGAGGCGGCAGGAGGCGGCCACCTCCCTATAATTACCCCGCTCGGAGCCCTCCGAAATTCATTCCACTCACCGCTCTCGACGACTACACTCTGAAGTACGAAGATTCTACACGCTCTACGCTGACGATCCTTCTGCTCCCGAGTTCATCTCAGAACGGCTTCCTACTGCTTTCTACAAGGCATACCTTCTCTCTACACAGATCTCGCATTGGCATCTACGAGTCCAGTGATTATTCATCCTGCTCATTGCCCAACGTAGTTCTTCTGTCAGGACGCCACCCGGTACATCTATTGATATTCTCATTAGATCGTACGCCCGCTGGGACGTTCCGAGACGTGTCGCCCGGGTTTCGTAGCACTAGGCTCGTCACCGACCGCCGGGGCACGCCGATAAATTACTCAGCTCATCCGCTCTAATTTATCGTCCAAGGAAGTCTTTTTCAAGACTACAAGGTAGGACCCTGACATCCGAGCAAAGGAAAGAAGCTCTGTCAAGCGAGTCCACCTTCCAAACCCTCTATCCTATACGTAGAGGTATCGAAAACGAGTTAATAAACTCGGATATTTCGATGGAGCGCCGCTCGTCCTACTTCCTCATGCAAGGGGAGGCGGAACACGGCGCGGCCGGGCCTCTTAGCCAACGCAGCGCTCCCTACCCACTGCTCGACTCGTCCGCTGTTCCTAGCGACGGCCCAAGGCTCGATCCTCGCGAAGAGATCGCCTTCTCACCTAACGTATTCATGAAGGAAACGTTAGATCAAGCCTCACACACACAAAAGTTCGAGGATACCTTTCAGACCCGCTCTGAAGTCAATCATCATGATTCGACAAAGATTTCCGAATATCCACGATATTCTACACAAGGCTACCCGGCCGATCCGAGTGTCAAATACACTCCAAATGTGCTAAAAACAAAGGATACTTTTCAGTACCTCAACCAAGCCCAACATATTCCTCCTACAGATATAAATCTTAGGCCGGAATATTACACAACGGCTCAGCACCAAACTGATCGAACCCAGCACCCACTATGCGAGCCCAGTGCTCCACGCGGCTGCGACACGAACTACCCCTCAGTTCCTCCCGCCAAGCAAGCTGACCTTGGCGATTTCGCTCACATTCCTTACAGGAATACCTCAGGGACTAACCCGCATAACCAGAATATAAATGTCCCACTTGGTCTACCTACACCAAGTAAAACATATATAAATCCACTACACATATATAGGGGAAAATGGGGTAATATCGCCACCCTAAGCATATTTGTCTATCACAGCCCGGGTTTGCACTTTGGAGTCTCAGATTTTGAAGCAAATTATAGAAAACATCTTCAGTGGTGAATTACAACGTTTTTGCTGGTTGTGTAGCAACTTTATATTAGTAAACAGCAATTTATGAAACCTTTGTAAATGGCGGTATTACCCCATCTAGCTGGGGTAATACCGTCATGGGGTAAGGGTAATATCGTCATATTAAAACAAGGGGGACTTTTAGCGGTCTTTTATGCTCAAGCGGGTCTTTCAAATATTAATTTATATTTTAATTATTCAGAATCAATAGAAATAGGGGATTATTCAAAAAATGAAAAAAAAAGGACTGAGGAAAGGACTATTGGGCCAATACCGCCATGGCGGAATTAGCCTGACTTTGGTGTCAGGATAGCCCCATTAAACTTTTCGAGTTGAAAAATCATTTAAAACTACAGTTTTCGTTTAAAAAAAAAAAAGTAGGTAATGGGCGGAAATTAAAGCTTAATGATTTTTCTACGTCGTCATGCTCAACAATTTACATAAACGTATAAAAAACTATTAATTACCTCGAAAATTCGACAACAATAAAACTAAAACGCCAAGCTTCAAAAACTGTGAACTCGCTTATCTTAGATGAAAACAAATTAATGACCCCAAACCAACTTTCCCAACATTACTGCTGATCTAAAGATGACGAAATTTGGCTACAAGATTTGTCACTCAGGTGGTTAAATAATTATATGGGGTGGCGTTATTCTCCGACTTGGCGGTATTACCCCATTCTCCCCTATATCAAGACTAATGTATTAAGACCCGGGAGAAACGTGAAAACTTGTTTGCTTTGATGAACGAGTGGAAACGTCGTAAAGGAGAAGGTGTTGACACGTTTATACGTCGTAACATGCTGATGGTGAATAGAGCACGCTTTTTCTGGACTGATGAGAAATGTCTCGTAAGCGAACTAAATCACTCGCGACGAAGTTGTGGAAACCCTTTCAAAACGGAAGTTACCTAGTGAAAAACGTTGTATATTTCCACGAAAATTTTTTCGTAGAAATAGACAACGTTTTGACATTTTCATGTCTTTGCCCTGGCACATTGCACAAAAAACTGTCACGTAACGTAACGTAAATATTTTGACGATTTCCGCTTACAACCGAGTCGTTGCTAGGGAAATGGTACTTCGTCGTTTTTCATCCCAAAAAATTCGTTGACCATTCGTTCGAAAGCTCTCGATTTATCCAACCATATTATGTTTACTACTGCGAAGTGCGTGGTCAACAAGCTGAGTTATGAGCAAGGTTATTTGAATAATTGTGTACACTCAGGTGATCATTCTCAATAATTGATATTGTGAACATGATTGCCACCGCTTGTTAATTTCTGATGATTTCATTGAGCTGGTGTTTCGATGATTCGATTCATAGCAGGTGATCCAAATATTGCGAGAACGGTTTGATTTGTGAAGCGGTGGTTAAATCATTTTAATAGGTAATTTCTATGCTTTACACTCTAGGAAGCTGTAATTTCGTATGTAGTCTCTTTAGCACATTTACGTGACGATGCCCAGGGTCCGGATCAGCTGAGTGGCTCTTAGAGCTTGCATACGAGTCTGCAGGGGGGTAGGTGATGTAGCCCGGCTCGAATTCAATGAAGTACCCACGGGTGTCGGAACAATGAGTCAACACGATCGCGAATTCAATTAAGTACCCACGGGTGGGCGGTTTCTCTTATGGCCCATTTAATTGATTTGTACGCCCCGCCGTGCGATGCACGGGTGAGATCTGCCTAGTAATAAATACAATAAGAAAACACACATGAAAATGTCCCAATGTGTTGCAGACTCGTATGCAAGCATTTCAAGCTGCTTTGTCTTTCTTATGATTTTCACGTACAACCAAGCCGTTGCTGGGGAAATAAAACTTCTTTAGTGTTTATGGGACCAAAATCGTTCTCCATTTGTTGGAAAGCTCTCGATTTATCACGCATTTCTTTCGTACTTTTAACTTAGAGTAATAAATCAGCATTCCTAGACACTACAATGGCTTAGAGGTCATGAAATGTCGTGGTAAAATGAGAGCATTCCAAAAAGTGGCGAACGTTTCTTTATCTAGTTTTCACATGCCTCGTAAAAGCAAATCAAGAAGATGGAACTATTGCGCTGAGATCGTTGATTGGTGAGGATTTGTCCGAATTTATCACGGATGTGAAATCTGGGAAAATCTCACGTCACCGATCGCCAACCTACTGAACCAACAAACCTGGACCTGATAACACAGCAACGAGCAAGGAGTTATACAACTGGAGACCATACGGAAATAATTGCTTATAATGTTAACGGACTAAACAAAATAATCTCGAAGCCTGGGTTTTGTGAATTTATTTATAAACATAAAATTGCTATTCTCATTGAAACACATGTTACTAAAAATGTTATCATAAATTTGAAAAATACTTTCGTGGTTTATTGTATTGCTTGGTCTGAAGCGGAAACTTTTTTTTTTTTTTTTGCAATAATATCATGTTATACAGCTATGAGATACTTGACTATAATATGTAAATTAATCAAATGTAAACATCACAGTTTTCTACATATTTATACATTGCTTTGTGTATGTTTATATTGCGGGTTGACAAAAGGTAGGTACATATAATTAATTGGGAGTTCTACTTCGGATGCTATCTGCCTAAACATATCGTCTCTTTCACTGAATTATAAGGGACACTCCATTAAAAAAAATGTCAATAGTGCCACAAGGATCGCCGCAGCGGTTACATTGAGGGTCATCTTGCAGGCCAAAATCTGTGTGGGCAGTGGTCGCTTTTTTTAAACGCATTTATTTAGATAGGTATTGCAATACAAAAAAAAAAAAAAAAAAAGTTACACAAATCAGGAAATGCTACTCCCCACTATAAGTCGTAGACTTGTGCTGTGGGGAGGAGTAATACATAATCAGCACACTCATTCAATACCTTATTCAATAATCATCTTGTAAGTAAATATAGGTAAATTAGAATCAATAGGTACATCGGGTAAATCAGAATACATAGGAATTATTCAGTTACCATCTTAAAGTTTTAGTATTATCTGTTGGGTCTCAGATTGCTTAATTATTAAATGTTTTTTTCAGTTCTTTTTTGAACTTTTCAATTTTAGAAATAGAGCGGAGGTCATGGGGTAGGGTATTGAACAGTAGCTTTCCCCGTAGTTTGTCCTTATTCTTGTTATTATACGACAGAAAGGTTTCGACACTGCTTTTTTGTAGAACCAGGGCCTTAAGGGGACCAATGGCCGGATTTTTTTGTAGAACAAACCTTTGTCTGTGTTATTGATATATATCTGCTACCATTCAGTTGAGGTACGGTCTTTGATTTTCGGGTAGTAATTGGCTGTTGGAATGGTTGTTTGGTGTTGAGTGACCTGGTAGGCTGCCCTTTTTGCTAGTGAATCCACTATTTCGTTGCTACTTGTACTAAAGTGACTACGTATCCATACGAGCACAATTTGAATGCCTGCTGTTTTTCCCATATATAATAGTTTTATTAGCTTGGTAATTAGGGGGTTGTCTGCTCTTCTTATGTTACATTCACTTATTTTCTGAATGCAGCTTATCGAATCTGTAAGGACTACCCACGTTGATGGATCGTTTTATCCGCTTGATAGAAAATATTCCAAAGCTTTTATTATTGCTATAACCTCAGCACTGAAGCTTGGCATTCCGTTATGTAGCTTATGGGCCGCTTGGACTCTGTCGGTCGGTGAGTAAAACGCACAGCCTACATTTCCACCAGTTTTAGAACCGTCAGTGAAGATTGTTCTGTAGTTTGCACAAAACATTTCAATGACGCATCGATACCCGTTATTTATCTGTCATTAGGTCGGAAGTAGTGAGCACGTATCGGTAGAATTAACTCTGAATAACTGAGCTGGAATCTTGGGGGAAGCCGATTCATATGCAGTGCTGATAGTTAGTTGGTCGTTTCGATATTCAGTGAAACTGTTGACAATCGGAGGGGTAGGTTTATGATCCCATCGTTTGCAAGTTAGAACTTCGATGCTAAGTGACCCCAGTTGGGTGATTATTGGACTATTCTGGGATCGCAGTCTTAGTATATAACGGTCCGTCAACATTTAGTTTCGTAAACTGAAAGGTCGGTTTCGACTAGGAGGAGCTCAGTTGGTGTTGTTTGTTGAAAGGCTGCCTAGTACAAGTCGCAGGCACTTGAATAGACATCTGGATGTTCGAAGTAAAAGAGTCTTGCTCGTCTGGTTATGAAAAATGCTACCTAATCCAAGGTTGCTCGAATCGTTGATCGATAGAAAAGGAGGCAAATTTCGGGTTCGGCTCCCCATTTAAGATGTATCATGCATTTCGTAATGTTATAGTACTTCTCGCATTTTGATAACATATGTAATCGATGTGATTCCGCATTGTTTGTCCAACCATACTCCTAGGATCTTTACTTCTGATCGAATTTTGTATTGTAAGCCTGCGAGTGTGATGCAACGTCAATTTTCTTATACGTGTAAAGGGGATGATGCACGATTTTTCAGGAGCAATTTTCAATCCTTTACTTTCACTCCAAGTCATCAGGTTCATAGCAAATGATTCTAGTAGAGTCATTCCATCTTCTAAGGCATCGCATTCTACATATGCACAAATGTCATCTGCGAATTGTAAAAGTTTGACTCTATCATGGACTATGTCTTCTATGTCATTAACATATAGTGCATACAATCGAGGACTGAGGATATCCCCTTGTGGTAACCGTGAAATGCCATCCTCGAGTCAATCAGTTCACCATCGAGTCTGAGGGATATTTTACGGGAAGATATAAGAGCTAAAATTCGACTTGAGAATGATTGTGGGAGTCCTAATGCAGCCATGCTACCCCAAAGCACCTCGAACTGGACGTGATCATATGCACCGGCCATGTCGGGGCATAAGCAGAGGCTTAGGGGATTGGCCAGATAATGATGGACACTGCTCGCCAAACTAGTTAACCGTCGTAAGTGCTACGAGATTTACGGAATCCGTATTGGGAATCCGGTAGTTTACCAAGGCTCTCTAAATACCATTCTAGTCTGGTTTTATTATTATTTCCAATGTTTTCAATATGCATGACGTCAAAGATATCAACCTGTACGATTCCCATTTGCTAGGCGTTTTACCCGGTTTTAGAATGGGGACGACAATGACATCTTTCCAGTGATAAGGAAATTTTCCGTTTATCCTGTATTCATTATATAACAAAAGTAGTCATGTTTTGTAACAATCCAGCATGCTATACAGTAGGGGGTAAGAGACATCATCAGTTCCTGGAGCCGTATTTCACGAATGTTTCAGCGCAGCTTCCAGCTTGAAATTCTTAAATGGTCTGAGGATTTCCTCGCTGGATGAACCCGTTTTTTTTTTTTTTCATTTTTTAGCATTTTCAATATTTGCCAAATAATCTTGATGGGAGTGGATCTATTGAAGTCTGAACAAAAACCAACCCATGACTCTTTATGAGCGTTAAAGGTAGTAAGTTGGAATGCATCATGTTTTGCTTTATAGTTAGCGAAATTCAATCCTGTTTGACTATGCTTATATTGATCCGCGGCATTCTTTCATTCTTGGAAGGCACGTTCGCAGTTGCTGTTCCACCACACGGCTTGGTTATTTTGGATCGAACTCGGTCTTCTTTCAGGGATTGATTCTCTGCATGCCTTATCGATAGCCCCCAAAAACCCCTCATAATCCATGTTTTCTGTGTTTTCAAAAAGTTGGTTCAATTTGGTTCGGTATTTATCCCAGTCTGCACGTTCCACACACCATTTCCTTGAAGGATTTGTCCGAACTGGAGCGTGGAAATCGTCGGATGATGATAATATGGGGAAGTAATCCGAACCCTATTGTGTCTTCTAGTAAGTCCCACGAAACTGTCGGAGCGATATTGGGGGAACATAGTGTCACATCAATCGCAGATAAATGAGTATGATGTGGTTTTGGCACTAAAGTTGGATATCCATCATTCAGATGTACTAAGTTGCCCTCGCCCGCGGCTTCCAATAGGTTTATTCCTTGTTGTGTTGTACAACTTGACCCTAGGCTATTATGATATACATTTTACATCACCGCCAATTATTTTCGGAGAGGTAATGGAGTTGAAAAGGTTCAGCTATTCGTTTTTTCTGATAACCGATGTATCTGGGTTGTAAACTGCTACTATGTGTATGTGTTTGTTCCTCTCAAAGTATATTGTTCGGGAATTTTATTATATTCGTAGTTACATCTTCGAATCGTAAATTGTTTTTAATTAGGAGAACAACTCCTCCCCATCCATCGTCTCGATCATTTCTGAGAATATTATATCCATGAGTATTTATATTTTTGTTTCTCTTTAATCATGTTTTGCTGATTAAAGAAACCGTTATGTTTTGTGTTTTTAGAGTGTTTTCTAAATCTATTTTTTTTCTTCTTTTTTTTTTTTGTATGATTGATCTTGAATTCCAGGAAGCATTTTTGGGCTCCCATAATATATTAGTGTAGTTTGTTTAAATTGATTTATATCAGGTTCGCTGTGTATCTAAATTTATTAAGGGTGATAAACACGCTATGGTTCATCAACTCAAGGATTCCTGTCTCTCGTTTATAATATTTTTTTAATGAATTATTATCCGTTCCGTCTGTCATATGAGGTTTGATCGCCTCAATTATCGATATTATCAATTCTGTCATTTGAAACTGCTGAGACTCTGTCGAGTTATTTATGTTATGTGAAGAATGGCCAGAGGCGTGGGGATTAACTATGATAAAGCCTCCCTGTTCATTTTTCTTCGTAGGTTCTATAATTAGAAATTTGGTGGAATTGTATGATTTTGCATTTATGGGTTCAGAGTTTTTACGCTAATTTCTTTGTGACGTGATGAATAACCGAAACGACTGTGATTCTTTTTGAATTGGAGGAAAGTTGATGAAATCTGGTGGAGGTACGACTGATTTTGAGTAACTTTACCCGCTGATTATATTTTTGGCTTCGAAGTATGACAGGTTTTTGGTACTCATAATTGTTTTGATTGTTTTCTCTTTTCGAAAATGTGAATATTCAGAGTGGTTTGAAGCAGAATGATCTAGTTTACAATGTACACAATTTTTGACGGGGGCGTCGCATTGGAACTTTTATGTGTGTTTCTACAATGTTCACACCTTGCTGAATCTTTACATTGGTCGGCGTAGTGTCCGTAGCGCCAACATGCTTTACATTGGACTACTTTCTGTACGTAAGGGACAACCTCACATCGCACATGGAACAGGTAAACCGCTGGCGGACTACACTGTCCTCTAACTGTTACACTGACGGATTGGGTTGGAACAAAAGATTCAGTTTTTGTGGTAGTGTCCACAATCCTGCGGTTCAGTTGTTTCACATTAAGGATTTCTAGAGGTCTCTCATGGCAATCATGGATGTAATTTTTTACTTCTTCTTTGGTCACCGATGCACTTATTCCACGGATAATACATTTTAAGTCTGCTGATCTCATTGGAAACCGTCATCGCATTCGTCGCTTAACGTCCTAGAGAGGCTCCCTATCAAACTTTAAATTCCTAGGGTGAAACTTACTAGGGTTTAGCTCTCTCAGCTGATGAGGAAAGAGCCCATCATTTTATTCGTTTCTCGATGTCCAGGAGGCTTCCTATGAAATTTCAAATTCCCAGGGTGGAGATTACAGAATTTAGGTAAGCCAGGGGTGATCTGGTTGGAACCCGTCCTTGTATTCATCTCAAACTATCCTGGAGAGGCTCTCAGTCAAATTTCACATTCCTAGGGTGAAAAGGAGAGAATTTAGCTCGCTCAGCAGACCTGGAAAGAGCCCACCATTTTATTCGTCTCTTGATGTAAAGCCATGTGGCATACAGACTAACGTTCCATTACCAAACGCGACGCTCAAATATTTTCGGTTTCGACGAGAGTTATCAAACAAGAGAGTAATGCAGAATGGGTTCATTATCACAAGTTCTGTGGATAGGGGTCTTGAATGAGGTCTTCTCTCGCAATGGAAAGCAGTTAAATCTACGCAAATTGAATATGAATGTCAAAAGTTAAGACAAAACGGCACTCTTTCAAAAGGACTAGTGACACACCATCCGGGCCCATTTCCTTTGCTGACATCCAAGCACTAAAGCTAACGCAGCACCTCAACCGCTGACATTCTCATTCATTCAAGAGATTCGACAATCTGGGTGGAAAAACCCGGATGGCAGAGTACACGTAGGAGAAAAGTGGAAATTTAGTTGGAAAAAAGCTTTGCAATCCCGGACAATCAGTGAAACAGAGATACAATAATGGCACAGGTACGTAAATTCCGATTTGAATGACATTTATAGTGAGTAAGGGACTTGATATTTCTTTATCACACCAAAGTATACGTTGTATATAAAATAAATCTAACCTCAATAAATTCTACAGTTTTCATTCCGAGAGATTTACGCATTAGGCAGCCACACACTACACAAACAAACCAATCAAGACTGTTTGCCTTCATTCCCTCCGCACACTTGCGCAAACACTACGAAACATTCTTGGAAGAAAGCCCTTCGAGTCTCGTAACACTTCTGAACTATTGACATCAAAAGCCACTTCCTCCCACGTTTTATCGACCGAATTCCTATTTTTGTTCTCCTTCAGGGTAAAATTGAAAATCGCCAGCCGTGATTCGACGGCGCGGTGGCAGCCAATTTTTCCTCGTCACAATCCACCTATGTAGGTACTAAATCACTAGCGACGAAATTGTGGAAACCCATTTCAATAAAAAACTGAAGTTAAAGAAGAATGTTGTCTAATTCCACGAAAAAAGAGTTATCATTTTATATCAAACTCGACGGTTTGGTCATCAACAGTATCAAACAATAACTTTACTTATTGTTATAATTTTACGTTATTAACAAATAATTGAACTTTGAGTGATTTATATTATCACACCCCATAGTGGCATAACGATCCCTATATATACATCTCAAGTTTTCCAAATGGGAACCCTCATTTTTTATTGCAGATTCGGAATCTTCTACATGAATTTTCATAGGAAAATCCACCGTCACTCGAATTTTTGAACGCGCAAAAGCATGCGCAATTGATCAAATTGTCAAATATCGAGATTTTACAGATATTTAATTAGGTATCTTAAAGATTAAAAAGAAGAGATTTTTTAATAAACTATTCATTCATTCACCACATATAATGCGTGATTATGATATTCTCAATACCAAGTTGAGAAAACATTGACAAAATGGCCAGAATTGCATATTTCCCCATTTGTTTTCATACAGCGCAATGCATATCTATTAATATAAGATCTTTCCGGTGTTTTCCCTAGATGGTTACGCAAATATCAATAAATGAATATCACTATGTGATTCAGCGTGAACAAAACTCAAAATCAGGTATCACATGTGGTAATTGAATATCTTCAAAAACTTGAACTTTCACAATTCAAGCACTTTTTGCGAGAACTGCGCCCGTTTTTGCACACTCAAAAACTCAAGTTATGTGCCATTTTTACGTAAAATTGTATTTAGATTCCGAATTTTCAATGAAACATAGGGGTTCCTGTATGAAATCCCAGGATAGGAGTCGTAGCGCGGCAATAATTAATTACTAATTTTTAGGATCAAAACCAAAAACTCTACAGTTGCAATACACTTGAACCTAGTATTGCTAAGTTGATAAATACGCCGAATAAATCAAGCGAGATTGAATAATCAGTTGAAATAGAGGGGAAAACGTCGAATTCGTTCTTACTTGGTAGGGCAAGCGAGAAGAAAGTAAAAAATGACTTTGCAACGTTTCTTTATTTAGACAGTCCAAATTACCAACAGACTTGGGGACCCCCGACGAAGAGTCGGGCTCACCTGAACTGGGCACCAGTGGCAACCAAACCACCTGAACTGGGCACTTTCCAAATCTTAGGTAGGCAAGGGTCTGCTCCAGAATTTGTACTAAGGGATTTGACTACTCTTGATGTTATGTATTTTTGAGATGCGAGCTTGCGAGCATACGTTCCACTAAAATATACGCATCATTCTGACATATATGTCCAACTAATCTGAATTTTTACTTAGGGATTGACTACTTGATGTCATGTATTTTTAAGATGCAAGCTTGCGACCATACAGACCACCGAACTATACACATCATTGTAAACTGTATATTCAACTAATCTGAATTGTTACTAAGGGATTGACTACTTGCTGCTATGTATTTTTGAGATGCAAGCTTGCGAGCATCCAGGCCATCAAACTATACACATCATTCTGACCTTTATGTGCAACTCTTTCTGAATTTTTCATGAATTGATTTCCTTGTCCCTCGCATCGCTTCCCGATCGCCGTTGTTGTTCAGCGTCCCCTTTAGTGCTACAAACTATGATCGAAATCGACCGCTTTATAGTCTTCCCCGAAGTGCCAATCTCTTTTTGACTTTTTATCCCCAGTTCGATTTCTTTTTCTCTCCCCTCTCATCGCTCAAGTCTTTATTTTCAAACTCCCATGTTTCATTTCAGTAGATTTTTCATTTCCCCCTCCCCTTTTTGTTTTCTTTTCTGTTTAAATCTTCATCTTTTATTCCTCATATCAGTTAGATTCATGTTTCCCTTGTTTAGAATGACTTATTATTTATAAAATGTAATTGGGCTTGCCCGTATTAAATAAATAAATAAATAAATAAGGATTGACTTCTTGATGTTACGTATTTTAGAGATGCGTGCTTGAGAGCATCCAGATAAGTAAACTGTATGCAGCCTTCTGATGTATTTGCTCGCTAGATGGATTATAATATAGCGTGGGTACACATACGGAACATTTTGACTTGGCAAATAGTTCCGCATGTTTCCCCACTACTTTCAATTAAATATTTCTCATGTACGCAGAGGAGAAAGTTAATATATCATGAAAACATGAGAAAGACGGGATTCCGAGGTTTCCGAAACAGTCGTCAAATTTATTTTTTGATAGGATAGTGACAGTTTTATATTGGCTTGAAAGTGAGGACACGTACGGAACTACACCCGCGTCCATTCCACAAGGATCTCCTTACAAAAAAATGTGCTATCATCTGACTCACTTCGTGAGCACTGATCTTCATGTTTGCACTTTTTATCAATTTATTAGCAAATAGTACATTTATTAATGGTCTCGTTCATCGTTAATAAACTTCTTTTGAGTAAAATTATGCTGATTTTTAGCCGTTTTAGCAATTTTTGGGATTTTCTAAGCACATTTTGCTTCCTCACTACCGAAGGTAGGGAAGCTTTATGCTCGTGATTGAATTAGAAAAAAATTTTGTCCACCAAAGCAAAATTTCCACTTGCTTATTGCATTTCAAAGCTTACTGATCAATTCTGGTTCCGTGTCTATCTGTCTGATGTCTATTTCTGTCTGTGGTAAATTCTTCTCACACACAAAAATATACCCAGTTTCAGTCCGATTCAGACGAAATTATCAGGGATAGTGCGGATTTGCTCTTAGGCAGTGTCCTACGTGGATCCACCGCAAGCGTCAAGCCGCGCGTTAAAGACGAGTGTCAGTGCGTTGCCGCGTCATGCCGCGCGGCGGAAAAAAAAGGTGTCCTACGAGGAAACGCAAAAACGCTTCGTAGTTTAGCAAGTTAACCTGATCTGTTCTCATCACTTGTGTTTTCAAGTTCATTTTTTCAATTTGATTTTGCATTCATGCCGTCGATCAACAAGTTTGAGCTGCTGACCAGCTCAACGGCTCTTTCCTATTATTCAGCTGTAAATAATAGAAAGAAAGGAGACCGGCCAAGGAAATACATGAAAGCCGGAGCGAGTTCGGTGAATTTCATCACTTATACTAAAATAATATTAGAAGAGTTTCTGAAGATTTTGTGTGATAATCTTAGATAATGAGGTTTTATCATACATATAAAAAAGACCTTTCAATTACCACTAATTTCAGTGATTAATTTAGATCAGTGATAGTTTAAACGTCTTTTTTGTATGCTAAAACCTACTTATAATCCAAATTGTGGGAAAGTGAATAACACTTTCAGTCATATGCAAGAATGACAGTAAAAACCTTCGATTACATCGTAAACAAATATAAGCAAGAATTTTACCATTTATATTCAACAAGAATTTTAATTTGTTAATAGGTACAATGGTTTTAAAAAAGGATAACAACAAATATTTGGTAGAATCCAGAAGTTTATTTGTATGGCAGAATAATAGAAACTACAAGAAAGATTTCCAGAAAAATTGCAATAGGTAAAAATATACTCTGAATAATTAATAAAATTTACTCACATGAGCATGACTCAAACCTTTTTACGATTGTCTTGGAACACTAGACAATATATTGGAAGTAATTTTCTTCGAAACTGGGCATCTCCCGATAAAGGTGTATAATAAGTGTAACAAATGTAGAAGGCCGTTTCTATTTCAGCTAACTTCATTATCACAGAAGGAAATGTGCGGAAAAAGTACGAAAACGAGTTCAAAATGTCGAGAGGTTTTATCGCGTTTGACGCGCGGCGAACGCGATAAAAATCAAACTTGTTTGAAAATCAAACCGAAGCGTTCAACGCCATCGCGTCACCGCGCGGGCATGGTCACGTGACAAATTTCGCAAATTTCATTGGTCCGCCATTTAAACGCGCAAACGCCTGAACGCATTGACGCGTGCGGCAAATCCACGTAGGACACTGCGTTAGGCGGTCTCCTATAATTTTTAATGCCGTCAAATATCAACATTAGCCTGCGCGCATGCGCAAACGTGAATTTCTCATAACGTCCATTTCCTATCATCTGTTGGTCCGATTTCGTTCAAACTTGGTAGGTAATTGGGTATATTGGGTATATGTTCTAGGAAAATGCTCTATAAATTATGTTGAAATTGGTTGAGTAATATCCGTTGCGCATGCGCGAAACTAATATCGATTTATACAGACAAAACTCCGAGTCTAATGGAACGATTTTGATGAAATTTTCAAAGATTGCGGGATAGCTTCTGGACGGTCCCCTGTAACTTTAATTGCCTTCACATAAATAGCAGTTTGTACGCTTGCGCTAACGTTAATTTATTACAACGTCGATTTCTTATCATCTATTTGTCTGATTTCGTTCAAACTCGGGGATTAGATGGGTAGGTATATGTTTCAGAAAAATTCCCTAATAATTATATAGAGATTGGTGGAGTAATTACTATAGTACATGCGCAAAACTAACATTGGTCCACACAGGCCTGAGACTAGTGGACCGATTTTTATGACATTTTCAAGGATTGTGGGGTTTAGCTCCTAGACGTTCCCCAATAAATTTCATCGCCGTTGGATTAGTAGTCAGTGCGCATGCGCAAAAGTTAATTTCTTATAACGTCAACTTATCAATAATTTTAACTCGTACTTTGTTCTTCTTTTATACTTCCATGTCACTATACGTGAGAAAGCTATGCTGTCCACCAACAAGGCAGACGTTCTTTGGATGTAAAAAATTTACTACTAAATTTTTTTAAAATTTAAAAAAAAATTTTAAATAAATAAATTTAATTTAATAATTTTATTAAATTAATTTTATTAATATATATATATATATATATATATATATATATATAAATATATATATATATATATGTATCTTTTATATATATATATATATATATAATTTATTTATTTATTTATTATAATTATATTATCATTCCTATTTATGGGGGTTTTTTCTCTCTTCCATCTGATTACATCTGATCTGTGCTAAAGAAAGCTTCTTCTTGTTCTTGTATCTTGTTTTTTTTTTTTTTTTTCTATAGAGGCATCAAGGCCCCATCTTCAAGGCCTAGGCATCTCACCTTCCTCCTACACCCTCTTAGGCGCATGGAGACTGCCCGGATGACACTTATTTGAGTTTTCACTCTCACCCAGTATGTCACTTGTGAGAGGGGCTTGGTCCACTTGTCGGCGAGTTTCTCGGCGAGCCGCTTGAGGAAGGTGTCGTATTCCTTGTGTAGGGATCCGTCGCACCCCACTACCAGGGGGGTAAACGATCCACGAAGATCCTCCGCTGCTGCATCGTACTTTCTATGTTTCACATCTGCAGCTCGTTGGGCAGTAGTTGGACAATCGAGGGAACAGTAAGAAGGGGCGTCTGAGTTTATCACTCTTGTATCAAAGTATGCCACCCTCTCCTGGTTCCACACGCCATGGACCTTGAAATCCGCCACTAATCGTGGGTTTCCATCATCCCCATCTTGCATCACTGGCTCGATTCCCACTGAGTTCCACGCCAGGCTGGCCATTCTAGCGCATTGGTCTCTTATTTGATCATGACCATACTTTACCAGGCCTCCTTTTTTACAATTAAGCCCGTGGTTCAGATCCATCTGCTCACTGCATCCATCACAATGGCGTGGGAGTCCTAGAGGTTCACGCCCATATCTTACTGCAAGACCATCACGAAATTCGGTTGGTGAAAGATCCAGGTCATCCTTTTGCAGCGGTGAGACTGTGAGCCATTGTGATGAATGCTTGCTATGCACAATTCTTTTAAGGGCTCTTCTCCGTTTTTGAGGCAAATATTATTAATATATATTAATATTAAGGACCTTTTCCGTTATCGTTCAGCCAGGCCCCTCGGCCTCATCTCGTGCAGCCAGCTTGATAAACTATATATAACTGTATATGAACGGTAATATGAATACGATATTATAACGTTTTATTTTACTTACATAATTGGATCAAATTGTGTCTAATTTTCGTTAATTTTCGATGAAGCATTCACAGATCTTCGCTGGGAGGCCAATCAACAACTGTATTGTGGTTCATACTGAGCTCTTTCTCGCAAAATTTGACACTTACCATTTCATTAGCCCAGGCATATATGAACAGCACAATATCTGTCAAAGGGAGTTTCGATCCAGTCAGGTAAGTTTTACTTCTTAGTGCCCTTCCAGCTCTGCAGCATCCACGTTTATTGCACTGCCACCGGTCTCTAGTTCCGAGATATAAAGCAGTCGTGTGTCCTCCTGAGCATGTAACGTTTTGAGGCAAAATCTTTTTATCTTGGAGAAACCGAACGGCACCCTCCTTCGTTTTCACGGTGTCATACAAAGACAAGAAATTCATTTTAAACGGGAACAGACGGCTACTGAAACACAACTGACCTCCGATATCGATAGGCAACATGGAAATGACCTATGATATCAATAAAGGAAAAAAACATCACAAACATGACCTCTGATATCATCAATGAAGGAAAGAGTAGAACTGGAAAGAGTATCATTTGTAGAACTGGCCGAACGATAACGGCACGAGATTAGGCCGAGGGGCCTGGCTGAACGATAACGGAAAAGGTCCAATATTAATAATATGGTTTAGTTTATTGACCGCTTGGTGATAATTATGACAGTTTTTTGGGAGTTGGGTTGGGTCGGGGCTGACCGATTCTCAAAAACCCAAAAAACTGTCATTATTAATATTAATAATATAATAATATTAAATTAATTTAAATAAATAAAAATAATTTTTTTTTAATTTACTAACTACTTACTACTTGTAAAAAATTTAATGTACTCAAAAATTGCTGACCAACGAACTCATCCTTTCATTTGGAAAGCTTGATTTTTGGCGCAAGAACGGATTTTTTATCTCAATCCTAAAGAGAGAATCGTTTCAGAATAGGTACCACACAACGGATTTCGTCCAATATCCATGCTTTCAGTTCCTGCTACAATTTTGGATTTTATTCTTTCGAGGCGATTGAGATACCACATTACTCCTTTGATGTCAAACTACCAACACGGCTTCATTTCCGGTAGATCGATCGTCACTAATCTGGCCGAATACACGTCTTTTATATCAGGCAACCTGGACAAGAGATGCCAGGTTGACTCAATATACACTAATTTTATCAAAGCCTTTGACAGAATCGACCATGATCTTCTGATGGAGGAGCTTGAGGGTTTTGGTTTCTCTAATGCACTCGTGACCCTCTTAAGATCCTACTTAGAGGGCCGTTCGCAATTCGTCTCATGGGAAGGTCGTCTGTCTGATTCCTGCCTTGTTGGTTCTGGAGTGCCTCAGGGTTCGAATTCGGGTCCCCTCCTCTTCCTAGTCTTCATAAACGACATCGTTAATTGTGTTGAAAATTCTCATATTCTAATCTACGCCGACGACATTAAGATTTTTGATGATTTGGAGCGTATTTTGGCTTGGAGTGTCAAATACAAATTGCCGGTCAACGCAATTAAATGCCAAACTATCTCATTCACGCGTAATCAAAATCCACTAATTTTTCACTATAATATTGATGGTCTTGTCCTGAATAGAGTTATGGAGCTCCGTGACCTGGGTGTCTTAATTGACAGTCAACTTATTTTTCGGAGCCATTTGCAGCTAGCATTGTCCAAAGCTACCAGAATGCTTGGCATGGTGATCAGGAATTGTCGGCAGCTCAAGAGTGTTGACATCATGAAGCTTCTGTTTCTCACCCTCGTTCGGCCGCATTTGGAGTTTGGGTCGGAGATCTGGTCACCATCCCACTCCAAGTACATCAATTCGCTTGAATCTATTCAAAAACGTTTCCTGAAATACCTCGATTACCGCTTATCTCATGTATATAACCTAAGAGCCAATTATTCAGACCTATGTAAGAGATTCGATGTACTTCCTCTGTCTGTGCGCCGTCAATGGCTAGATTTATCTTTCTTATACAAAGTCTTCTCCGGTGCTATAAATTGCCCTGAACTGTTAGCCAATTTTTCTATTAGGGTACCATCTTTTCATTCTAGACAGAGCAGCCTTTTCCATGTTCCATTTGGGCGTACTGCGGCTCATTCAGCAATGTTGAGTCATAGATCCGTTTTGTCATACAATTTAGTTGAGAGTTTAAACCCGAAAATCGATATATTTCACAGCTCTTTTGGCGAGTTCAAATCATTATGCTGCTCTACCTTGTTGGACCAATGGCTCAAATGTTTGTAGCCCAATATATTTATTTTATTTTTTTTTATTTAAACTTTTATATTTTTTCTATTTTTATTATTATTGTTAAAACTTTGTTATTGTACAATTGTCCGACGTGTGCCATATTGTAACTAGGCTTGCCTGTTTTATGCCACGAATAAAGCTTTATTCTATTCTATTCTATTCTAATTCAAGGAAGAAATTTTTCTACAAATTTGATTTTTTTTACTACAAGAATTTGCTGAAAGGTGTGAAGATCCAAAATTCTTTTTGGATCGCCGAATATTATTAAGAACGAGTTCTTTTACCATAAAATTAGTAGTTAACGATTTCTTTGCACTCAAAGTGCTCTTGCTTCAGAGGGACGTCATAAAAGAAAAGTGAGTAGTGTAAACCTTTAAGTAGTGTAAATAGTGTTTGTAGTGTAAACCCTGATTGATGTGAGATGGCCAGAGTCGAAACAGATAAAGATGTTCAGATATTTCATCCGATTCCATTTCATACATATACACGTTACAAAAAAAAGTGAAAAAGTCTGGATAAAAATGCATAGCTTGGGACAGGAGGCGGAAACCCAAGTGTGATTTATGTCGAGTGATTTGAATTGTTTCAGTGAATTAGTGGAAAGGGACAGCAATTTTGTTTCCGTCCTTCTTCTTTCATTTATTTTATTTATTTTTCTTTTTTCCCCCGAATGGTCATACCTGCTACTGTATTCATTTATCTGTCTTTGTACGGGTTGGGCTCTTCATTTTTGTTGATCCCCTATTTGAAATGGTGGCAGTTATACTGGAAAATTCTCCCTCGTTCTAGTTTGCATTTCAAAAGCTCGGGAGAGAACGAGAATGTACATAGGTATAGTAGGACGTTATAAATGTACGCTATGTGATTCGTTTTTTTCCCCTTTTTTTAACTTATCTTTTATGTAGATATTGTAGGCTCCCCTCTACAGAGCTCCAAGTGGGAGAGAGCCTATTCGTCCCTCATCCGAAGGACCTAAGAAGACCACACCATGATCTGTCAGCACCTCACAACAACGCCAAGACGGGTCCCCAACCACCAACACAACCTATTCGATCAGCCAGAAGAGCCCCAAAGAAGGGAACTCTACACATTTTTAACATGGATATGTTTTTGGGCTGGGGGTCATTCTAAAATTTGCGAAGGAAACCAAAATTGGTGACGACCCGGCACTTTAGATTATTAATAACTCAAAAAGTGAAGGCTAGGTAGAATTTCTATTGATTTTTTACGTACAACCAATGGGTTACTAGGGTAGAGTAACTCCCATAGTTTTCATAGTAGGGAAATCGTTCGCCATTTCTTGGAATGCTCATTTTATCACAAGATCTCATGACTTCTAAGCCATTGTAGTGTCGAGGAATGCTGATTTATTACTCTAAGTTATAAAGTAATATTGTTTTGTTACCATAATGGAATAATCTTGTGAAAAGAAGGCACTACATGGTTGGTATACAATTGAGTAGCAGGTACCTACTGGTAAGCAGTAGGTACTAGACATATCCATGATCTTTTGTTTTTCCCATCAAGGGAGACATTTTTGAACTCGAGACTTCCTTGCATTATACTTGGTTGTTTCACATACTGGTTCATTTGGGAATTTCATGATACTTCCTCCCTCACTAGTTTTGTCAAGCGACGGCCCTGAATGGCATCGGTGGTCCCTTAGACAAAGGAACTGTACCACTTTGAAATAAAGCGCTACGTTAGTAAACGACCTAGACTTTTACAACTTCAGCTTCCGCGAAGAGAGCTAGTTCAACTGGTTAGGGTGAGATGTGGTCATGGCCAAATCCTTATCGGAACATGACAAACTTGTGGGATTTTCCGAAATGTGAGTATTTTGAAGATCAAACAGAAACCATTACTCATAAACTGGTACATTGTCCTCTGTATGATGAAGAGAGAGCTCAGCTAAGCCCCTTAGGTAATCAAGACCTCAAAAAGGCTTTTTTTAAATACAACACAGCCGACTACAGAAAACTCATACAATTTATGAAAGGTGTAGTAGGGATTACTGAGTGATATGAAATTCTCAATGACAAATACGTATATTTATATTTGTAAAATTAATGTTGTTCAGTTAAAATTAATATGATAATGAAAAACCTGGTTATAGGTACGTTACGTTTAAGATGACATGTAAAAAAAACCAGAAACAAAATTTTTTAAAAAGGTTCTATTTAGAAAAAGTATTTGTACAATTAAATAATTAAAATATTTAAAAAGTATGGTAAATACAAAAATATCGGGATCGGACTGGGGAGCACTAGGCATATTGTATGTACTGTTATATTATACTGAACGTCTGAAAAATCATATCTGTGGAAGTTTCCCACAAATAGGAATATCTCTGGTAAACACTAATTCTTTCATGTTGCACATAAATATAATAAAATAGGTACGCGAGATGAAAAAATACGGAGCGTGACGAGGGAAAGCTAATAAAATGTAAACAAACTCAAATAAGCGATATTTGAATGTGAGGTTGGCATAAAAACATTGCTTCCTCTGATTATTTTCAATCGTTTCTATTCAGCTATTTAGATCAGCATTGATCATTAGACCACCTAGACTTAGGTATATCTATTTTATTAACATGGAACATGTTTTTGCCATCATAACCCGGCAAAAATGAGATAAAATTACCATTAAGTGACATTTTATGCGTTTAGTGCGTTATGCTCCTGTTTTCTGATGATTGCCGCTTACAACCACATTGTTGCTACGGAACTGTATCTTAGGCATTTACCATCTTACAAAAATCGTTCGCCTATCATTTGAAATCTCTTGATTTACCTGGCCGCATTATGTTAACAACTGCGAAGTGCGTAATCCTACTTCCAAGGAGGGTTCGAATAGTGGTCAACCGGATTGCCACTGGTCATACCCGTCTTACTCACAGAAACCTGCTAAGTGGAGAAGCTCGAGATATTGTGTGTGGGAGGTGTTGGAGTGACACTGTCCGTCCGCCACTTTCTGGAGGACTGCCCAGCCCTTGTCCGAGCATCAGTCCCCTCAGTTGGTTGTCGTTTTATCCGGACCAGACAAGGTCCGATCCCTGTTGTTGTATCTGAGAGCCGCTGAGCTCTACTATGAACTCTGATATCTGATCTGTGATACATTCATATACATCTAGTCGTAGTTTTATTTCACTTTGTTGATTGTATATAGTAGCCTGTATATAGTTATTAGCCTATTTTACATCTAGCCTTAGTTGTATTATTTCATTTTTGGGGTTTTTTTTTTAATCCACTTCGGGGGCTAAACAGTGGTCATCACTGTACCCCACATTTTTTCCCCCTGCAAGTTGCGAGTGGAGTCTATGATGGCGCTCCTTTTTAGTCAAGGATGCCAACATGGCTCCCTTAGAGTCATGCCACTTCCAGTGTCCCTTTAGAAAACTTGTTCAATGTCGCTAATGACCCTCCTGGTTAAGGTGCGGCTGTAACCTTAATTTTAAAAAATAATAATAAAAAACTGCGCTGTGCGTGGCCAACAATCTGAAGTATGAGCGTGGTTGACTGAAATTGTTTACATACAGGTGATCCTTCTCAGTTTATTTTGTAAACATGATTGCAACCACTATTAAACTGGAAAGAAACTTGGAAATTGAAATTTGATAGGGGGACGCTCTGGAACATGAAAAGACGATTGAAATGGTGGGCTCTTTCCTAATCAGCTGAGTGACCTAAATTCTCTCCAGTTCTCTCAAGGAACATGTTCCATGTTCTGTCAAGACTTAGCACTTAGGAATAAATTTGTCCTTAGGTTATTTTTTTCCTTTGTTTTAACTGAAGCTTCGTCCATAAACTGTAGGTAATACCGACCATCCGACCAAATTTATCCGACCATCCAAATTAATTTTTAAAAAAATCTCAATCTACCGAACGTGATCATGTAAGCAGTGAAAAGTAAGGGATGCGAGAGGAGAAATTTGGCTACGGAAACTATATTAAATCGAAGGAGTTATTTCCGCTAGTAATAATAGTAAAATTATCATTTCACGTACATTTCGGAGGAGTTTGTCGTCACTCGCAAGTCGAGTACCTAGGGCGAGTGCTTTCGCTGTAAGGGCCACTTTCAACAACAACTTATGTAGCGGAGTTTGGCCAAACTCGATTATATAATCTCGAGGATCAAACCTTGGCGTCTTTCGCCAACCCAAAACTCGTTTAAACCCAGTTTGGAATAATCGAGTTTCCTTAACGGAGATTCCGAAAACTGTCCAATGAAAACGGACAATTTGAAACGACAATTTGAAAACCCGCCATGTGTCCGACATATCAAGACAATAAAGCAGTGAATCACTACCATGACCAATTTATTACCCGCGCCGTTTTTATCTAGTTACCTAGTTACCATCTACCTAGTTACTATCTAGTTTCCATCTAGTGTTCAAGAACTTGTTTGGAGCTTCAAACGTGAAACCTATTATTTCTTTAATATCATTAATATATTGTTCAATATAATTTATAATATTCTTTGATTTTAGCATGAATATGCTTTAGCCGTGACCTAACTACCGAAAAATGTCCCACGAGAGTGCAACGAAAGTAGCGCCAATAATTGTGATGATTTCCGCTTACAACCGAGTCGTTGCTAGGGATATGACACTTCGTCGTTTTTCATCCCACAAAATTCGTTGACCATTCGTTCGAAAGCTCTCGATTTATCCAACCATACTATATTAACTACTGCGAAGTGCGTGGCCAACAAGCTGAGTTATGAGCATGGTTATATGAATAATTGTTTACACACAGGTGATCATTCTCAATTATTGATATTGTGAACATGATTGCAACCGCTTGTTAATTTCTGATGATTTCATTGAGCTGGTGTTTCGATTATGTGATTCATAGCAGGTGATCCGAATATTGCGAGAACGGTTAGATTTGTGAAGCGGTGGTTAAATTATTTTAATAGGTAATTTCTATACTTTACACTATAGGAAGCTGTAATTTCGTATGTAGCCTCTTTAGCCTCTTTCTATAATAAAGTGAATGTTTACTCGCGAGTTTCTATTAGGAGATCATCATCTCACAAGAGCTCAATCGTCGTGATCATTTCTATAATAAAGTGAATGTTTACTCGCGAGTTTCTATTAGGAGATCATCATCTCACAAGTGCTCAATGGTCGTGATCTTTTTTATAATAAAGTGAGAGCAAGGAGCTAAAACATTTTTTTGTTTTGAATGATGAACAGAGTTCAGAGGCCGATGGGGGGTCGGGTTCAGAGAATCGACGAGGAGTGAGTTGTGTACGGCTAAAGCATATTCATGTTTTTTAATTTTAGCCGTCAGGCTCAAAGGAACTGTTTTTTTGTTTTTTTTTTTTGTTTTGTTTTGTTATTTTACATAATTTATAATATTTGTTGATTTCGATCGAGTCCGAATTCGTATTTGATTCACTTCAACTGTGAATCAAACTGTAGGTATCAGCTGTTGGTACGCGGCCATATTGCTCGATATCATTGTTATCATGGCTAAACGGAGATTAGCAAGTGTACTGGCCGGGGCTTGGGAGATTAACCTCAAGCCACCTCGCTAGGCGTTTAAACTCGTAAAGTGGTCTGGTGAAAGACGATGAGCTGGAATCTCCGTTATTTTTTAATATTTTCTAACAAACTCGTTTAAGTTGTTGCTGAAAGTGGGCATAAGGACATCATCATAGGGCCTGATGATCATCATCAACGGCCTGATGATGACGTTCTTACATCGAAAGCGCTCGGTTCTCGACTTGCTAGTGACGACGGACCGGACCTCTCCCAAAATATATAGACATGCGCTTCAGAATACGGCGCTTTAAAAATCAAATATAAATATAATATAATAATTACTAGTATTATAACAAGATTGTAACACAAATAACTGTCTGGCTCAACCTTTTAACAAAAGCTGGGAGTCGATGACTTTTCGTGATCCACGACGGCTATTATTCAAGTGAAGCAGCGATTTAAGTGAGTTATAAACGAGCAGATTGCGTGAAGTTGAAATGATTATTGTGATAATGAAGATGTTTCACAGAGATTCTGTAAGGGAAGGCATCATTAGCAGTTTTCATGGTCTATACGGAGGAACAATAAATTTCATCTGTTACACATCATCATCACAGCGTTAAAGCGGTAGCCCGGTGGCTAATTACTTAAACGTTCTTTCTCATTATAAAAATCATTTCTGCTGCAGGAGGAACTATTCTCAAAAGGTCACTAGGTCGCACTGTTAAAACATTAATAATATATGCGTTCGGGGCATTTTTTCTCGCAATTACAATGTGGTAGTTAATCTAAGTTGTGGTAGTCTATGAGTGGTTTTATCTAAGGAAAATTGTTGAATACATTCATGATTACTAGGTAGATAGTGATAACGCTTTGACTGAGTGCAGAATTCTTAGTCACTCCTCAACGCAAAGGCCTCCTCAATGTGGGTTGTTACGTGGAGAATTTCACCCTGTCAGTATTCAGAACCGCAAAAGTGAGGCAGACCTCCACATTTGAGCTGTGGTATGCCTTGAGGTGGGTTCCTGTCTCCTCAATTTAATCAGGGTGGTCAAATCCCAAGGCTGGCCTCCAAGCCTCCTCGAAAGCTTCTATTCATAAAGGATTTTTGGAGATGGGAAATTTCTCAACTTCAGAGGGGTTGAAACCCACCTCCAGCCAAGGGAAGACCTAACCTACCTCAACATGTTGTATTGTGCTTGGTTTGCATTCGATTTTCATCTCGTTTCATTACTTGATAAGCTGCTTTGACGATGGGGAATTCGTACATGTTTGTGTGGGACGACCAACTCATTGATGAAAATAAGGAACTTCTCAGGATTGACTGTGTGATATAAAAAACTCGCCGCTCCGCGCCTCGCCAGGGGGCAAGCCCCCTGGACCCCCGGTTACCTCTATTTACATACTTCGGACGAAATTATTGAAACACAGAATGTGTTTGCGTTGTCGCGCAACCAAGTGACAACCAAACAAGCGTCATTGTTTACTATTCATTTATAACATCAATTTATATAGTTATAGTATGAAACTACGAAAAAAAATACGAAATAAGTTCGTGATAAATCAAGAGCTTTCCAACGAATGGTGAACGATTTCTGTGCGATTAAAATGGCGGAAATTCCATTTCCCTACCAACGGCTCGGTTGTACGTGAAAATCATCCGTCACACATTTCGTTCCCATCCCGCGTTCCATTTTCGGCTAGTTAGTCCATGGCTAAAACACATTCTGTGTTAAAAAAAGAAAAAAAGTTCATCAATTTCCAGTTTTTGTTCTCCGATGCATTTTACCCAACTTATCGTAGAAAAGGGGGATTATAGTCGTCGGCACGGCGGCACTTGGGGGTGGGGATACATTTTCTTTGCGTTTACAACTTGAACACGTTTACAATAGCCATTCATTTTCAGACTTCTTTAAACATATATTCATGGACAAAATTTTGAGCTCACTACTCTTCCAAAACCGCTGGTCCGATTTGGACCAAATTTTGAAATGTATTAACATGTCGGAACTTGTGCCACCCTGACTTTGGTGAGGATCAGCTGATCACGAGCCGTAGTTCATAATTGTGAGAAATCGTGCTCGAATCTCTTCTATTCACCGTAGGATGTCGAAATTTAAGGGGGAGCCTCTCTGGGACAAGAGACGGTCAAAGCGAGGAGTGCGATCCTGATCAGCTGAGTGAGCTATGATCTCTCCTGTTCACCGTAGGACGTTGAAAATTTATAGGGAGCCTCTTTGAGATAACAAGAGACGAATTAACTTATAGGCTCCATCCTGATCAGTTGAGCGTGCTAAAAGTTATGTGGTCTGTCTGATTACTTACAACGAAATTGGATAGGGAGCCTCTTTAGGACATCAAGAGACGAATGAAATGACGGGCTCCACTTAGGGCTCAGAGATGTGACCGATTCGAAAAGTTGGTTCTGTTTCCGCAATCTGCGTGAGTGTTTTTTTACATGCGTTTGTTCGGTAAAATAATCCTCGGAAAAAGTAACGCTGTTAAAAAAATGAACCCATAAAAACAAGTTTTTAATGTAACTCTTTCTTTTTCTCATGTTCTCAGTTAATTTTATTGTTGTTTCAATATTTGGTAGTTTCTTGGCAACAGTAAATTGAAACAAAATCATATTGTTTCAAAATCACATTGATAATAACTTAAATTAAATTGACAAGGAAAATCATTAAATATTTTATTGACCCGGGATGCGTTGTCATTTTATGCAGACGTTCAATAGTATCCTTCTCCTCCCTCCTCCTCCGTCACTCCTCCTAACGTTTATTTATTTATTTATTTATTTATTTATTTATGAAACATACGGGCCGAAGCCCAATTACAAGAGAAACATTATAGTATGAATACTACAAAGGTACAGAAAAATTAATAAGCGAACACAAAAGAATGACTGATAAAAATAAAACAAGAAAATAAAACAAGGATTTCTAATTATAAAGAATCAAGTATTTTTTTTAAACGATAAAGGGAAACTGTGCTGATATCTATTTTTTCGGAGACAGAAGGAATATTGAATATGCGTTGTGCTCTATGGAGTGGATTGTTTAGCAGGTAATTTGTGGTTGTGGTAGGAATATAAAATAAGGTGGAGGTTCTAGTGCGATACAGGGGGGCATGAAAATTTAGAAGCTGAAGAAGCTCGGGACAATCAATCAAATTATGGATCAGCTTATAAATGAAAATACCATCAGCAGTTTTACGCCTACCCTCTAGCGAAGTTATACTATTACCATTAAGAAAAGCCTGATAATTAAAATCTTCCCAACCTACTCCTCTTTTAAATTCAGCATAGCGAGCGAACCTTTTCTGGACTTTTTCCAATCGAGCAATAGCGTTAGCGTAGTAAGGAGACCAAACCATCGATCCGTATTCAAGAGTGGGGCGCACTAATGCATTGTATAGCACGATCAAGGCATCTACATTATTGAAATCACGGGTATGACGTTTTAAGAAGCCCAACGATTTCATAGCTTTGCCACAGATCTTGTCAATGTGATCATTAAACGATAATTTACCGTCAAACAAGATACCAAGGTCAGTAACGGACTTTATGGTATAATTAGGTAACTTTTTCTTCGCGAAAATTTGGTAGATTAAAATGTACGCCAGCATGAACTTGTGTGCAAAATTTCAGATCGATTGGATATCGGGAAGTGGGTTAAAAATCGATCTGAAATTTTGTCTCAAGCAAGCAAGCAAGAAGAGAATCGAAGTTAAAAGAAAGAGTTAATAATAAAAAAAATGAACCCATAAAAACAAGTTTTTAATGTAACTCTTTCTTTTTCTCATGTTCTCAGTTAATTTTATTGTTGTTTCAATATTTGGTAGTTTCTTGGCAACAGTAAATTGAAACAAAATCACATTGTTTCAAAATCACATTGATAATAACTTAAATTAAATTGACAAGGAAAATCATTTAATATTTTATTGACCCTGGATTCGTTGTCATTTTATGCAGACGTTCAATAGTATCCTTCTCCTCCCTCCTCCTCATCCTCCTCCTCCGTCACTCCTCCTCCCTCCTTCTCCTCCTCCTCCCTCCTCCTCCTCCTCCTCCTCCTCCTCATCCTCCTCCTCACTCACTCCTCCTCCCTCATCCTCCTCCTCCTCCCTCACTCCTCCTCCTCCTCCTCCTCCCTACAATACACACTTGTAAGGTGTCCCATATTAAATTTCAAATTTTCGAAAATTTATAGTATAACTAACTTTTTCTTCGCGAAAATTTGATAGATTAAAATGTACGCCAGCATGAACTCGTGTGCGAAATTTTCAGATCGATTTATATCGGGAAGTGGGTTAAAAGTCGATCTGAAATTTTGTCTCAAGCAAGCAAGCAAGCAAGCAAGAAGAGAATCGAAGTTACAAGAAAGAGTTAAATAAAAAAGTAATCTGTTTCACTACATGAGCCAAACTACGTTGTGGTGAGATTGTGAAAATCTATTTCAATATGTCACTGACTATCATAGATCGACAAGGAAAGGTACCTAATAATCGAAAGAGAAATATTCAGAAAAAATAAATGAATGGAATAAATATACATATAATATAAATATAAAATAGATAGAATAATGCAGTTTGCTGAAGATGATCAATGTTGAGAACAAGGGTCATAGTCCTACAAAAAATAAAGTCAATGAGTTTGTATTATCATTTTGAATAAAAATGGAAAAATCAGTCGGCCCTCGAGGCCTCGCAAGGGGGGAAAGCCCCCGGGCCCCCCAGTTTCGTGTGCTTTAGCCATGACCCAACTTCTCAAAAGCATTATTTTGTGTAGCGAAAATGCAGCCCCAAAGTAGCGGCCATATGATTTTCCGGTATCCCATACGCACATCGCCTTATCTATGTAAAAAAAACTTATCCAGGTTGATCCACTAATCCAGATCGAAGCCACACCACTTATCCAGGTCGATAGTAATAAAGTAATGAGCTAACAACCGCTAAAGCAAGTTGCACGTTGGAAATGTTCCTTTTTTCAACTGTTTGCCTTACAACTTATATATTTTGACCCGATTTACATGATTTATCCTTCTTGATGATGAATTCAATAGGTATCCAATACGTCCCTAATCACAAAAATAACCTTATATCTGTACCTCAGAGGTCGATTATCGTAAGTGACATTTTGGCGATTTTACAGGAGAGCCAAAAGAAGTTGTGGGCACACCTATTTTGATCCCTATGGCCCATTCTGATGACTTTATCATGCTCAAATTAATTAATTTGAGCATGATAAAGTCATCAGAATGGGCCATAGGGATCAAAATAGGTGTTCTGGTATACTAATAAAACACTCAAAATGTTCTGGTATACTAATAAAACACTCACAAAACTGGTTTTAAAATGAATTTATTGAATGAACAATGAGCTGTGAAACCCTGAATGACGGGACAGAACCATAATAACAAAATAACCTACCGGGAGGTTACAAGTAGTGGGGGTCTGGAGGAGAAACTACCCCGCCAATCGCTAACGACTGGTAGATTGCCTAATCAAGATCCAACATCCTCCCCCCCTTGGAAGAGTAGATTCTTCCAGAAGTAAAATTTATAATAAAACGTGGACAATAAGAGATTTGTATAAAATTTTAAGGTACAATGTAAGGTGTGCACAGCTATTAGAAATGGTACTTCAAATTAATTAACAAATTCTCAATTATTGATAGCTTGTTTGAGTGATGGGTTGATTGGAGTCTTCATCGAGATTTTCAATAGGTAGAGGGCAAAGTCGATTGACTGGGCGCTTTAGTTTAGATCCGTCAGGCATTCTAACAATGGCAACTCGAACAAGATTATCCTTTCCTGGACAGACTTCAGAAACTCTCGCCAATTTCCAGCATAAAGGAGCGACGCCTGGTTCACGGATGAGAACCAATTCTCCGACAGCCAAATTAGGATTAGGTTTCAGCCACTTGGGTCTCTGCTGTTGGCCATTTATGTACTCATTTGACCATTTTTTCCAAAAATCCTGGAATCTTGCCTGTACGAATTCCCATCTGCGTAGGCGATTTGAAGGAATGTCCGAATAGCTTTCGTCTGGTGGCAAGGTTAATACTCCACCCACCAGAAAGTGTGCTGGTGTCAAAGCGCTGCAGTCATTGGGATCGGAAGAACATGGATACAGGGGCCTTGAATTTAAACACGCCTCTATTTGACACAAGAATGTTGTGAGTTCTTCAAAATTGAGAGAAGCATTCCCAACTGAACGAACTAAATGATGTTTAGTGGACTTCACCGCAGCTTCCCATATTCCTCCAAAGTGAGGTGCATTAGGAGGATTGAAGTGCCACTCAATTTCATGTTTCAATGCAAATGAATGTATATCATTTTTCTGATTGGTGCTGCCAAAAAGTCGTTTCAATTCACGGCTTGCTCCAATGAAATTCGTACCATTATCTGTGTACACATTTGAGCAAAAACCTCTCCTAGATACAAAACGTCGAAAGGCTGCCAAAAAGGCACTTGAAGAAAGGCTAGATACCAATTCAAGATGTATGGCTCTAGTAACCAAACATACAAAAACTGCTATGTATGCCTTTGATTTGACCTTCTTTCTGAGTCCATGGGTTATGTATACAGGCCCACATAAATCAATGCCAGTGGAATTGAATGGCCTGCTCGGATTCACTCTAATCTGGGGCAATTCAGCCATCATTTGTTCATGGGTTTGCGGTTTAGCCTTGTAACATGTGACACATCTATGAATGACCATGCGAGCTCCATTTTTCCCATTAAGTGGCCAATAAATGTTTCTCATTATGGCCAATAAAGACTGCGCTCCAATGTGTAAATGACTTTCATGGTAGTGACGAAACAAAGTGTTTGTTAACACATGTTTTGAGGGTAATAAAATTGGATGTTTTTTGTTGTATGAAAAATTTGAAGCAGTCAATCTGCCTCCAACACGTAAAAGTCCAGTTTCAGTGTGAATGAAAGGGTTCAGCTGTAACAATCTATTCTTATTAGGTAAAACCTTGCCTTCGCCAAGGACTCGTAACTCAAAGGCGAACTCCTGTGCTTGAACATGTTTGATTAAGAAAAACGAAGCTTCTCTTCTTTCCTTGACTGTCAAGGGTGGCACTGGCTCACCACCATTAAGACGCTGAGCCTTGTTGCTCAAGTTATGCAGGTATCGTAGAATATAGGCAGTAACTCCTACCAATCTGTACCATGAAGAATAATAATTTATGAGGCTTTCAGGTACACTTGGGGAGGATGCGACACCTAGCAATGAATACTTGATAGGTTTGAGCTCCAACACGTCACTACTTCCTAAATCATTTCTTGGAATCGATGGCCAAAACGGTGAATCGAGAACCAGCCATGAGGGTCCATGCCACCATAAAGTCGAGTTAACAATTTCTTCAGGCTCAATACCGCGTGAAACTAGATCTGCAGGATTTTGCTGTGAGGGAACATGAGCCCACTGAGTCCGACTAGAATGATGCTGAATCTCAGTAACACGGTTAGCTATGAAGGTTTTGAATTGACAAGGCTCGCCAGCCAGCCATGCCAGGACAATTTCCGAATCAGTCCAATAGTGAATCTGGATGCCACTCACCCTCAAGGAGTCAGTTACAATAGACATAAGCCTCACTAAGAGAACTGCAGCACATAATTCAAGTCTGGGTAAAGTAATAGTTTTTATTGGAGCCACTCTTGATTTTGAGGTCAGAAGATGGATACGAGGTTGGTAAGATTCGTCCCATGATTTGACGTATATGCAGGCACCATAAGCAGACTGTGAGGCATCCGAGAATCCATGCAACTCAAACTGAACAGAGCTACAACTGACACGTCTCTTAATTTTTAAATTATCTAGTCGAAAAAGTCCTGCAGAGAATTTGATCCACTTCTCCTGCAAACTATCAGGTAATACCTCATCCCATGACTTACAAATTTGCCATAATTCCTGAACAAATATTTTTCCTTTAATTAGCACTGGAGTGATCAGCCCTAGTGGGTCAAACACCCTTGCCAAATCAGAAAGGATAGATCTCCTAGTTAAATGCATATCTTGAAATGATTCAGACAAATTAAATCCTAATATATCTAGTGAAGGATTCCAGCACAATCCAAGTGCTGTCACTGATTGTTTGTCATCAGAAAATTGTACAACATGATGAGGATCGTTTTCAGGATTGATAGATTCCAACACCTTCTTGCTATTAGAACACCATTTCCTCAGTTGCATACCACCTTCGGTCAAAATCATTGAAATTCCTTTTTGGATATATAGCGTTTTTTCAATATCATCACTTCCCGTCAATAAATCATCAATATAGAAATCATGTTTGATTATATCAGCAAGTAGAGGGTCTGCATGCTCAATGTCAATAGCCAACTGTTGAAGACACCTAGTAGCGAGAAATTGTGCAGATGATTCACCATAAGTAACAGTCAATAAGCGAAAATGCTTGAGTTCGTCGGATGGATTTTCTCGCCAAACAATACGTTGGAAGTCTTGATCATCACGACGTACCAAAATTTGGCGGTACATTTTTGCTACATCACCAGTGACAACAAACTTGTACATTCTGAACCTCAAAATGATTGAATAAAGAGAACTCTGAAAGGGTTGGGCTGAGCACAATACATCATTTAGTGACTTGCCACTGGAGGATTTCGAGCTGGCATTAAATACAACTCGAATACTTGATGTTGAACTGTTTTTAAAAACTGGATGATGGGGAAGGTAAAAATTCGGTTTGTTGTCAATTTCGTCAAGAGGGATCACAGACATTTGTTTTAATTCTATGTATTCCTTCATGAATGCAGAGTATTGTTCCTTAAGAGAAGGATTTCTTTGAAATCTTTTTTCTAGAGCAAAGAATGATTGTTTGGCGTTAATTAAGGAGTCACCTAGTTTTGAGGGATTTTCATGAAATGGTAAGGCTACCACGAACCTCCCCTCTTTATTGCGACATACGGTATTTAGAAAATGAGTTTCACAAAAATGTTGATTACTTGATGGGATTTTATCCCGCTCGTCTGACTCAAAAGTATCTAAAATCGCAGTCTTGAGGTCTGGGTGATTACCATAAATTGTCATAAAACAATGACGTGGTCGTGGGATCTCTACAAAGATTGAACCAGAGACTATCCACCCAAATTCAGATTTCAAGAAATAAAACTCTCCATGTTTAAAGAATTTGGGTCCACAACTGTACAATACTTCGAAAAACATGTGTGCAGCTAAAAGTCCATCACAAGAGCTGGCACAATTAAACTTGGGATCAGCCAATGATTTACGAATTTCTGAAGGAACTGAGATCAAACTCAAATCAAATGACTTCGTGGGAAAACTTGTTGTGGTAATATTTGGAACTATATGAAAATCTACACAAGATGTATATCCTCCAAATTTTGATGAAACGTTCGCTGAAATGAAATTGTTGCAGCTTGTTTGAGAACTACTTATACCATGAATAGTCGTCCATTCAGAATGAACTTCGAGGCCCAAAACGTCAGTCATTCTTTTTGTTATGAGATTCAACTGCGATCCAGAGTCCAGCACTAAACGGAAGTCATGTGGATTGTTAAGACGATCAAAGATTGTCACTACTGCAGTAGGAAGTATGACATGACGTTTCTGACTTGTAGAAACGAGGGTTGAAGAAGAAAGTGACAGATGGTTAGAAGGTTCAACGCCCTTGGTTGTGACCGGGAGAAGATTCGGAAGAACGGCTGGCCCAGATAGCAGTAAGGACGGATGACCTTGAGCATGGGGTGCGCCGGAATCGCGTTGATCCATGTGAAGAATAGAATTATGACGAGAGGGGCAGACACGGCAGGTAGACTTGGAGGGACACTGCTCTACACTAAAATGTTCAGAGGAAAAACAATTCGTGCATAACTTTAGCCCTCTAACTATAGTCCACCTTTCAGGAACAGGTTTGGCCTTAAATTCGTTGCAATAAAATATAGGGTGAGATCCCTTGCAATACAAACATCGCGTACCTTCAGAAACATTATTTATCATGCAGTTACTCGTGTTTTGCCTACTAGGTTTCTGAACACGTGAACTGAATTTTGAATTACTGCAGTCCCTTCCAGTAGTATGTTGTTGATGATCAGTAGGAACACACTGAGATTCATACGCCTCTAAAGATTTACATCTATTGGTCAGAAATTCCTCCAAAACAATAAAACTGAAATGATCAGGAGAGTGAACAACTGAATGTTCTTCCCATGCTCTTAGAGTAAATTTATCCAATTTGGAACAAGCAATAAAAATTATCATTGAGTCCCATTTGTCAGTAGGTTCACCAAGCGAACTCAAGGCACGTAAATTTTTGTTTAGTGTCATGGTAAAATTGCGTAGCGTTCTTGCATCAGAAAACTCAATTTTTTTAATGTTAAAGATTTCCGAAATGTGACTCTGAATGATTCGTTTATTATTGTTATAACGAGAACAAAGCAAATCCCAAACCTTTGGATAGTTATCAATTGTAACCTCAATGGATTCGATAAGGTTGGCGGCCTCTCCCTTCAAGTGCGATTTCAATTGATGAAATTTGTATATTGTCGGAATGGAAGAGTCTTCATGTACCAGGCTACGAAACATGTCACGAAAACTTAGCCAGTCGGAATATGCCCCATCAAATTCAGGCATCTTCAATCGTGCAAGTTGTAATAAAGAAGAATTTGATGAACTGTGCGGACTGTGTTGCGGAACTTGATCAGTTCGCGGTTTTACCTCCTCATCCAAGCCACGTTCGATTGATTGAATGTGAGTCATGAGGCCAGCTTGCGTAGAGAACATCAAATTTTCGAACTGCTCAATATCATAGGAAAAATCGACAGTAGGTTGTAAAAAATTCAATTTTTGTTGAGCGGACTCAAACTTCTCCTCAATGACCTTGAGCTTCTCGAATCGAACTTGCAATGAACACAAGTCTTTGGACTCGGCGTCATAACTGGATAAAAAGGTATTTATCCTACACAACGAATCATTCGCACATTTACGTGCACTGTAAAACTGCTCTAGTTGTGAAGCTTCCTTATCCTTTTTAGAAGCCATGGTATAAGCTGGTATGACCGTGTCAAATAATATGTAATTCACAATACGAAGTAGGTACGTAAATCAGAACGGACTCACGTGAATGCAGTGTTGTTGTGATGTTGCGTTGATCGCTGGATGTTGTTCATCCGGCTCGAAGGACCAAAATGTTCTGATATACTAATAAAACACTCAAAATGTTCTGGTATACTAATAAACACTCACAAAACTGGTTTTAAAATGAATTTATTGAATGAACAATGAGCTGTGAAACCCTGAATGACGGGACAGAACCATAATAACAAAATAACCTACCGGGAGGTTACAAGTAGTGGGGGTCTGGAGGAGAAACTACCCCGCCAATCGCTAACGACTGGTAGATTGCCTAATCAAGATCCAACAATAGGTGTGCCCACAACTTCTTTTGGCTCTCCTGTAAAATCGCCAAAATGTCACTTACGATAATCGACCTCTGAGGTACAGATATATCGTTAAACATACGAAAAATGCGTTAAACACGGGTAAAAACTGCGTAAAATTATAAACGTTGGAAAAGTGGTGTGATGCCTTTGATCAGATGAGTTAATATCCTGTGATCGAATGAACGAAAATGAACAAAATAATAACTTTCCTGATCTTTTTTCTGATTATGATTGTACGTTTCTTTATTAACCGACAAGTTAGTTACGAACGGAGAACTAAGATCGAAAATTATTTATATAATACGTTTATCAGTTGCCATGGTGAGCTCCATTTTTTCTGTCTTCACCCAGGTTGCGTCAAACAATTACCATGAATCCCTAGTATGGAATCACTATAGAATGCCCAAATTAGGTATCTTAAAGAACCTTATTTTGCTCGCTGTGGGCTCCAAGTCTCCTGAAAGGCACCTTGAAAGATAAGTTGGCCTAGAAGCCATGACAATGATATTTTGACAATGAATACTTGTCCACCTTTAACAGATTTGACCTTGGCTCGTGCCAAAAAAATTTCCCATCTCAAGATGCGACTATGAATTCAGCCCCGAATCCTCACACTTCCGAAGTTAGTTTCCGCCTTGCCCTTAGGTGGGAATTCATTTACTCCGTAGCTGAACAATTTTGGAAGCGTTGGAGAACTGAATAACTCCTGGACCTTCAGTCCAAGAAAGAATGGAACATTCAATATTGCCCTGCTCAAGTGTGTGAAATTGTCCTCGTAACTTTACAAAAAAAAGCTGTTGTGACCTTAAATTGGTTTTTATTATCTCCATTTAAGGAAAGAACGATTTTTTTTTTTTTTTTTTTTTTTTTTTTTTTTTTTGTAAAGTTATAATTTGAACTGTCCAAATAATGAAACGTTGTCCTCGTGATGCAGGACAACGTCCCCCCTTCCACCTGTCCCAAGGGTTGAATCAATGAACTCCGTTTGGGCAAAGACGGTGTAGCTAGAGTTGCCACTATTCGTACTCCCAATGGTAAAATAATATCGCCCTATCGTCAATTTGTGTCCTGTTCCCACAGATCATTAATTCTACTTGATTCCGCTGGAAAGTGGGGGAGGGAGTGTTTTTGATCTTCAGTTCAAACATATTTCCCGCTCTTCTTTCCGCACCCACAAGTAGTTCTAGCGTCCTCCAACAGTGCACTCCATTTCTGTATCAAACTAAATTTCCTTGCAATAATATTCCTATGCAAATGTAACAGTTGTTGAATGTCACCATTGTAATTTCCCGTAGCTAGTACCGCCCTTGGATCCTCTATCAACGAATTCCACAAGATGAAGAAAGCAAAATACGTCACTGAGTTTTGTTCATGGCTGATACTTCACTTCACTGCTTCATAAGTAGGGAAGATCAAGCGGTTTGGTACGTTTGAGTCTCCATATGACTTGCGTCAAGGAGAATGACAGCTTCCTCGTTGACGTGATATCTTAGTCAATGCAGGTGAGTCACAGCTTGTAGCTTTAAAGCCTCTCTTATCTTTTCGACCTGAAGTTCGTGATGGAGACATTCATTTCGAAAGTACCATGCTGCCCCCCCCCCCCCCCCCACACACACACACACACACACACACACACACACACACACACACACACACACAGCTTCATAGTTCCGATAGGTTTAAGGGCCTGGTTATACAGTGAAAGCTTGTTTTGGATCGACAGCTTTGATCGGCTAGCATTTAGCCAAATGTAGCCAATAAATTTTTCTTAATCTGAGTAGGAGTTCTTCCTTAATTTTCTTAACGTGGGCTCTCCACCTGAATCTAGCATCAAGCGATATACGAAATATTTAGCTTTGTCAGCATAAGGAATAACTTTGCCCTTGAGATAAATCAGTACATGATCAATTATTTTGTTAGTGAAGTTGACGTGTACTGACAGTTTCGTTTATCCTGATTCTCCATATCGCTGTACATTTTTGTATGAAGGATAGGGAGTGGTTTAACTTAATGATGGACGCAATGTTATTATCCGCCCGCGAAAGTGGCTTTGGTGTTCATTTTATTTTTGGGAGATCACTAGTAGGTATAGAGAACATACAGGAGGGAGCCAAGAGCCCTTGTGAGGCACCTGCAGAGATCAGGTTTAGCTCTGAGTAGGCATCTTCTTGCTTACGATTGGTGAGGTAATTGAAGCAGCTCTGCACACTTCATCGGTAGAGTTTT
Source organism: Adelphocoris suturalis (assembly GCA_030762985.1). Lineage (NCBI taxonomy): Eukaryota > Metazoa > Arthropoda > Insecta > Hemiptera > Miridae > Adelphocoris > Adelphocoris suturalis. The sequence continues at coordinate 173,534,068 of CM061040.1, read as the reverse complement.
TCACAGCTTATAATTGAGTCCCTCATGCCAAACTTTGTCAAATGCCTGAGCGACGACGTCAAGGAAGTTGGCAGATGAACTTAACCAATCGCTGAGTGTTTCTGTCGAAAGTCCAACTGATGTCTTGGAACAGCTTGCGTTTTTCATTTATAAGTATCAGACTTTTCAGAATTGTTAGCTTTTCAAAGAGTTTTGATAAAACTGGTAGAAGTGAAATTGGTCTACATGAACTTGGTTCCTCGAGGGGCTTGTCTGGTATAGGAATAATTATGACCTCAGCAATCTTCCACAGTTGAGGTACGCATCGAAGACTGATAACCTAGTTAATAATCATGATTATTTTTCAATGGCTTCACGTGGAAGATGCTAAAGGGTCTGACCAGTAATAAGATTGTAGCCTGGGACCTTTTTCGGACGATTGCCTTATTAACTATGTGCATTACGTCTTTAGTAGTGCCGAATGGAACATCAGTCTCTTGATCGAGTAGTATCCTCTAAGAGTAGTTCATCTGTCATTGTTGGATTAAGAGTAAATATATTTGCTAGATGGTCTGCAAAAGTGTCCCCACTCCGTACCTGTCTGTGGCATCCTTTCCAAATTCATTTCCAATTTGTTTGTACTCCGCATATAATTATGTATGTATATCTCCGGCCTACACTCGGAACTCCTTCCTGTGCAAGAGGGTGGAAACGATCTAAAAATCTTTGGTACCTATGCAGAAGATGTAAAAATCGCGTTTCCATCAGTAACAGCCACGAGCCACTCAAACCCATTTGAGAAAACACTTGTCAGTGCCAGAGATCGATAGCTTGCATCAGAATAAACCTTTCTTAAATAGGGATTGAGCCAATCTCAACCTTCCTCCATTCTTTTGGAAAGTGATTCCTCCCAGACCTGATTGAGAAAGGCGAGAATCATTTGCCGTGTATATTAACGAAGGTGCACAAGGAACTCTGGCAGCGACAATGCCAGGACACTTCTGTCTTAAATTATTTTCCTGAGAGCAGTGTAGAACTCTTCTGAGGTGAGATACCAAAAGCACTTGGACAATGGTAGTTGATGCAAATAGGAATTCGTCAACAACCTCACATTCCCAACATAACCCACCATGGAGCCTTCATTAGACGATAATATTACTATATATCGATAATATTAATACATACTTCTATTATGAATACCTACTTCAACAATAATTATTAAAAGAGGTCAATATTTCTATGGCGTTTGAAACTTAGTTGCAAAAGTAGGTAGCCAATTTATTTGTTGTGATTTGTTTAGCGTGAATACTTGGAAAGTTAGTTTGTTATTTTTATTAGGGCAGTTAAGTCAAAAATAACATTGTTGAAATGGCTTTCTTTCAGCAAGTGAATGACACATCGTGGATGGGCGAATTCATCGAAGATCCCTGTCCAGGACATACCTCTGGACATGCCGGTATGTAGAGGTTATTCCCGATTTGGTTGCTCAACCCGATTAGTTACCTCATTGTTCCTCACTCCGCTAGGTACATGGTAACAGCGGTGGCGATGTATCGGTACTCATTTTATATTGCTCAATCAAATAGGCACAGAATTCATACTTACAAAATTGTTATTTTCTATAAAGGTATTTATTAAGGTACCTATTCGTAATTATTTTAAGTTGTGACAATTTTATTGATTGACGTGATTAAACTTCTTATTTCTCTTAAAAACGGAGTAATATTTCCCTGGGAACAGCTCTGTTGTAATTTTTTTTTTTTTTTTTTTTTTTTTTTTTTTTTTTTTTTTTTTTTTTTTTTTGATAAAGAACGTTTTTATTCCGTGCAAGATTGGGAGATTTTCATTGTGATTCAAACTGTGATGGGGTCTTCGATCTTCTCATACTTGAGCTAGTGCAGTAGTCATCGTATAAGTTGTTTTCAGAACCTATGTTCCTCCAACATAGGAATGGCCGCCCCATCCTCCAATTCCATTGGCCGCACTTTCCTCCGGGCACCTCGTATCCGAAGGGAAACCGCTCTAATTATGGCGAATTGTACCTTTACTTTAACCCATCCCACAAGGTTGGAAAATGGCTTATTCCACTTGTTCGCGAGTACGTGGGCAGTACGCTTTACAAAGACAGCGAACTCTTTCGCCATGGCGCCGTCGCACGAGCAAACCAAGGGGGTGAAAGAACCCCGACAGTCCTCAGCCGCTCGATCATACTTTGAGTGCTTGATGTTGGCTGCTGTTCGAGACGTTGTTTGCCAGTCCTGGGAGAGGTAAGAGGCAGCGTTGGCATTCACTATGCGGTTGTCAAAAAACGCTGGCCTCCCACTCTCCCAGACCCCGTTGACCATGATGTCTCCTACCAGAGCGGGCTGACCACTGGTAGCCTCCCGCATGATTGGTTCAGTCACTGCACCCCCCCAGGCAAGGTTCGCTAATCCGGCTACCACGTCCCTTAGATCATCGTGTCCTCTCTTCACTATTCCTCCCTTTTTGCAGTTGAGTGCATGAGTGACGTCAAACTCTGCCCCACAGCCGTCACAATGCGCTGGGAGAGCTTGAGGGGTATGGGCGTACCGTAGGGCGATTGCGTCTCTAAACTGTGTGGCTGATAAGTCGAACCCGTCTGCAGTGGTGGGCACAACCGAGAGCCACTGAGAGGATCCAATAACGCGCCTGATAACTCTCTGCTGATTTGGCTGTAGCTGTAGAATGAGGTCCATGCTCTGTTGGCCTTGAGATGTTTCCCTTTCCTTCCTTTCTTCTCTCTGGACTGATGAAACATTGTTGATGTGCTCGTTGAAGTTCAGTTGGCTGCCAGAGCAAATTGAAGCACTTAGGAGTTGGCTTGATCTTTGAGAGGTGTGAAACGTTGGGAGTGATTCAGTTGGATTTGAAATTCCAAGCCCTCCTAGCCGGGCAGGTAAGCTCATGAGATTACTTTCAACATAATTCACCTCACGACCTACTAAAGCTTGCATCAAATGCTGACGAATTTCCTCCCAAAGCGGGCTATATTCATCTGTGCACCCTTCAACAACTCTCTGAGTGAAAGCCCACTCAAACTGAAAAGATTTTGAGAAGGCTGCGTGCACTGCTTGCGGGCTTTTGTCTGCAGCTCCAGCAAATTTTGCAGTGTATTCCACCCACTTTTGAACTTTTGAGCGGACATACTCTTTTTTCTGCTCCAGTGGACCAATCACACCTCCGAGGAACCTGTGTGAGTGGACTATTTTTACGTTGAGGTCCCTAAACAGGGCTCTGCTTTCTTCCTCAAGACCGGCCTTGATTACTAGAATGCTTTTTTCTGGTTCTGGGAAGTAGCCCCATTTCGGTCCCTCAAGTCGTAATACATCAAACCACTCACGGATATGGCTCAACCTCCCAACGCATGCCGAGTCGTCGGCGTACCAATTTTGCTCTGTTGTAATTGGAAATCGTTAGAAATTATGTAAAAACGAGACATTTTTGATGTCGGTGTCGCAAATTTCCAAAGCAGTTCATACTTCACAGGTGGGAAAGGTTTGCTTGTTGCATATTTGTGTCAGGTTATAACGGAGAGAGTACATCCAATAAAACATGACCTACGCTCGATTCTTACCAAAATCATTTATTTACTTACGACACATACATAGGAACGTCCCTGTAATGCATGCATTACTTAACAATATGTTTCATCCTATCATCATACGGGGTACTTTGTTTTCACCTGAGATATTACCATCAACTGATCGATTGAATGCATTTTTATTTTCATGGAAGGGATGGTCTTCCGCACCCTGATAAACACGATTCTGATGTCCATGTGCTCTCTCGGCTCACCATGCCATTACCCGATGGACTTCGCTCCTTACCTCACAGAGCAAACTTGCTATGGGAAGCCTCTCGAGTTTGACTTCATCATAGTAGGTGCTGGGGCAGCAGGATCAGTTTTGGCGAACCGGCTGAGTGAGGTTGATAATTGGCGAGTTCTCCTCATAGAAGCTGGAGGGAACCCTCCCATGTCATCAGACATTCCGATGTTTTATTACTCCATGCAAAGGTAAGTCAAGTTAATCTACCTATTCACATAATTACGATGAGATGCGGGCACTTGCGTAATACATAGCATGCAAATAAAAGGGCACTTATTAAAAAGGACACTGCCTAGTCCTAAGAACTCGCTGGATTACTGTGGACAGATCACGACTTGGTCAAATGTTTTTATTTGGCAAGCTATAATGTGATGTATTGCTCTGCTACATATTGTGAGTGTAAAGGCGGGTTCACATCCATGCGGAAATGTGGTAAATGTGGCTATCCGGTCATGAGTTCGGCCTTCTGATTGGCTAGCGGCAGTCGGAAGAGTGGGGTGAATCTTGCCGGACAAGCACTCTTGAAACGGACTGTACACATCTGAAAAATTAGATATTTTACCAGATAGCCGCATGTGCGCAGTTGCCCATTGCGCAGTTTTCTTTTGTTTGATAAAGAAAGATAAGATAAGAAGAAAGAAGGTAGCAAACCTTGGTTTCTCATCTTTGGTTTCTTTCGATAAAGTTTTGATTGTATTTGATAAATATAAAGAGCTTGCGTATAATAATAACAATAATAAATTAATAAAACACTCATATTAAACACGGTTTTATGCAGATGAAGCCGAGTTGGGTTGAATATACCTGGGTGTAGGTACCGATTTTGCGATCTCACCAACAACCTACCTTCCTGATGATCCTATTCCATTTGTGTTTTGAGGAGTTTTTCGATTATAGATTAGCAATTTTCTGCTTGTCGAATGAAAGGAAGAGAAGAGATGGCCAAATTGTCCTTACGAAATGGACAAATTAGATACGTTAAGTATGTAAGTACTTCTTATGGTGCATCAGTGCACTTAAATGATTTGAAATGCGCCAATCTACACATTTTTTTGGGTATAAATACCCATAATGTTATCTTGGGAAAAGTAACTAGTTGATGAAAGGACCGAATAATTACCCAACAGTCTGATTTCAAAACGACGTCGCCTTAGCAGTTAATGTAGGTAGGTACATAAAAATCTCTTGTGTATCCCCTCATGATTTATCAGTTTATTATTCAACTTCGTTTATGGAGCTTTGATGTCCGTGAAATGACCGGTAGCAGAAAATTCGGGAGGAAACAGGTATGTTTGGGGAATGCAATGGTAATAGAAGACAATAACAATAATAGCGCTATGATAAAATTTTCTGCTTTTCGAATAAGTAGGTATTTGAGAAGAGATAACACTTTTGCAAAACGAAGAGGAAGTAGGTATAGAAATACTACTTGTCCTTACGAAATGGGAAGATCACCTACGTTAAGTAAGTACTTCTTATGGTTCATCAATGTATAAATGATTTGTAATGCGCCAACCTACACAGATTTTCGTGTAGAAATATAATGTTATCTTGGAATAAGCAGTTGATGAAAGGACCGAATAATTACCCAACAGTCTCATTTTAAAACGACGTCGCCTTTGCAGTTTTAGTGTACATACATAACAATTTCTTCCGTACGCCCTCATGATTTTAGCATGAATATGCTTTAGCCGTGACCTAACTACCGAAAAATGTCCCACGAGAGTGCAACGAAAGTAGCGCCAATAATTGTGATGATTTCCGCTTACAACCGAGTCGTTGCTAGGGATATGATACTTCGTCGTTTTTCATCCCACAAAATTCGTTGACCATTCGTTCGAAAGCTCTCGATTTATCCAACCATACTATATTAACTACTGCGAAGTGCGTGGCCAACAAGCTGAGTTATGAGCATGGTTATATGAATAATTGTTTACACACAGGTGATCATTCTCAATAAATTATTGATATTGTGAACATGATTGCAACCGCTTGTTAATTTCTGATGATTTCATTGAGCTGGTGTTTCGATTATGTGATTCATAGCAGGTGATCCGAATATTGCGAGAACGGTTAGATTTGTGAAGCGGTGGTTATAATTTCTATACTTTACACTATAGGAAGCTGTAATTTCGTATGTAGCCTCTTTAGCCTCTTTCTATAATAAAGTGAATGTTTACTCGCGAGTTTCTATTAGGAGATCATCATCTCACAAGAGCTCAATCGTCGTGATCATTTCTATAATAAAGTGAATGTTTACTCGCGAGTTTCTATTAGGAGATCATCATCTCACAAGAGCTCAATGGTCGTGATCATTTCTATAATAAAGTGAGAGCAAGGAGCTAAAACATTTTTTTTTTTTTTTTTTTTTTGAATGATAAACAGAGTTCAGAGGCCGATGGGGGGTCGGGTTCAGAGAATCGACGAGGAGTGAGTCGTGTACGGCTAAAGCATATTCATGTTTTTTAATTTTAGCCGTCAGGCTCAAAGGAACTGTGGCTTTTTTTATGAGTTTATTATTCAACATTGTTTATGGAGCTGTAACGTCCAAGAAATGTTGATAGGTTGAAGAAAATTCGGGAGGAAATATGTCTCTTTGGGAAATGCAATGGTAATAGAAGACACAAACAATGATAACACAACCGGATGGTTATGAACGGCCTGCCGCAATTCCACACTCCCCTCCACTACTTCCAACCCCAAACGCATTGCCGCATTTCCGCAATACCGGATGGATGTGAACCCACCCTAAATGGTGCGCAATCGGAACAATTTAATGTAGAAGTCATGCGATGAACTGTATCATTGATAACAAAAATAACACTAGCAATATTATAAAACATTAAAAAGTTATTAAAAGAAAAATTGGAAGAAAGCAACAACAAAAAACTTGGTAACAAGGATTAGCGGACAAACGACCGACACACACATAGACAGGTCTGGTCAGGTTGTTCAGAATGTCTGAACCGTAAATTGGGAATGGACATTTTGATCATGGCGAGAAAACATTGTCATCTCCCTGAAGTGGAAACAGTGCTTCCGTTAACTCGAGAGCAAAGCGATAGCCGATGAAAAAATATATTTCGCTTATCCATGCTGAAATAATAGGTATAGACGCTAATTCAAATCAAAGGTATTAAATGGTGCCCTCAGTTCAGTTGAGTCAAAAAGGGACTTAACTACTCATCATTTATTTAGACTCAAATTACCTAATCAGTAGCCGTATGCAGACCATTCGTATTAGCAGAATGGAAATGGAGGGGAGGTGAGGTTCAGTTAAATCAAATATGGGGAAGGGTGGGATAATGACTTCAATTTCAGGTCTGATATTTCTGCTTTAGAATGCACCGCAAATCGCGTTCGTGCAGTGATTCGTTAAACAAATTTACGTAGTTTGAGTTATGTGGCTTCCTTGCATGAATAGAGACGTATAGAGAGGAATACTAAGTACGGAAGGACTAAGCCCCCGTTATATTATGCTTATAAATGTTGTTACCTATTTATTTTACTCAACTTTATGCATGTAGGTTATTATAGTCCTTATCGTATCGATATTGTGAAAATAAAGCATGTTTTCACCCATTCATTCGTAAATGGAGAGGAATAAACCGAAATGATTCAAACGTGAGGAAAGGCTGATGGAATTACCCCAGTGGGCTAATCACGTCCGCGGCATGGGATAATCCACGTAAAACGCACCTCTTAATTTAATTTATCTGTTCAACTTTGACTGGAATATTGAATGAATGAATGACAACAACAAAATTACAATTAGTTTTAAGACCAATAGAAGAAGGTTTTTATTGGGAAATAAAGCTCCAGCTTATCAGAAAGTGGAGTTGATAATAAGGTGAATTTTGGTAAAGTTTCAGAACATTTAACTGTAAGAACCGTATGAGGTAAACTCTACCTTTTCCAACAATTGACATGATTAACAACAGGATCCTATTTCTTAAAACAACAAGTTACAAGTGTGCAAGTTAACAAGTACAGGTACTTGTAATGCACGGTAAACTAGAACAAGTGTTTCACCAAAACAAAGAGTTCAAGTGTAGAAAAGTTACATTTGTAGAAACTAAGTTTACAAGTGTAGCAGAAATGAAAAGTGGCGTGTGGGGACAAACGAAATGAACAACGTCAAGCGGGATGCCGAAATTGAAGTTTTGTCAGCGAATCATAATATAAAAACTGTGTTAAGTACACGACAGGATGTTTATCGTACATGACAAGGTGTAATTATTGGAAGACAGACAAATTATAAACTGAAAAGTGGAGAACGTGTGTATTTGATTTCAACTTATTCTGATAGCTGGCATAATCGGATTTTTCCCCCATCATTCAGCGGAAATGATTAACGAGTTCATCAAGTCCTAATGCTGCTAGGATAAGAATGTCATCTGTAACTTTGAGATGATCTTCCACTACACTTTGTTCTTCAATGATGGGGAGATCCTCAATATCTGGTCAGGAAAAATTGCACAGGGTCACGCACCATTAGAATCTTTCAATGGTCTCGGAAGACATCCTAAATCTCTCATTAAACTCAAGAATACCCACGAAATGAGCGTTTATTCGTGGCTGAAAAAATCTTTAGCGTCTTCTACGCTGAATGCTTCTTTCTTGTCTGTGTTCTTCAGCAGAAGATGATTCCCATGTATTAAGTAACGGAAAATGGTCAACTTAATATGCTGGAAAATAACAAATTTACAGGTGAACGGACTTAAGATAACCCAACGTCGACCACGTGGGGTCCAGGTGGACCCCATGCGCACCTTTCCCCCCTCCCCGCTCATAGCCACTTTGACACTCACTGCCTGCTCCTCGAGTAGCTTCCTACTCAGTACTGCTCCAGAGGTTGGCGAGGTAGCAATGGTCCTCCAGGATAGTGTACCTTTTGAATTCATTTCTGTTTGATGAAAATCGTTGTTGGGGTCTGAGTAGACCCCACGTGGACTTCCGTGAAAAAAAAATTTCGGCACATTCACTCACATGTTTTGTCTTAATTTCAATCGTTTGAGCATACATACGTAGTGGTTACTTAGTTCTCCTGTTTGCACCATGGAAAAAACTGGGAATGTGAATCAGTCGTTTTTTGTCCATACTAGTAGACAGTGAAGTGGAGGACGAAATCTTGCCTAACGAGGACTCAGTGTCCGACGAGTTCTTTGTTGTGAAAACATGAAAAATACCAATCGCAATGTGACTGCAAACAATTGGTTCACGTCATACGTATTAGCGGAGGTGCTCACTAAATGTAAATTCACTTTCGTAGGCACCATGCAAAAAGGCAATATGAAAAGGCAATTTTCGAAAAAGTTCTGTGTTGGCTGAAGTTCCGTATTTTATTGAAAAACAATGGGCCTTCTTAGAGTTTATATGCCTAAAAAGTTGACTAAAGTTTATATTTCGTTCTGATATAAATAAAAGACTTGAACATTTTGCTTTTTATTCCTTTCTCTTGCGTTTTTGTTTTTCTTAGATGAGGAAATTCTTTGGCCCAATTTCGGAGCTACAAGCTGCAACTTTGCTACCATAGACACGATATTAGGAGACTACCCTCGTAGACACCTCAGAATTGATTGCATGATGTTTTGACGATAGTCCCATGCAACAATAAGGCGGCACAGCCAGAAATGTGAGTGGGGTCCTGGTGGACCCCACGTGGGCGACTATTATTCTAGCTCCCACGTGGTCGACGCAGGGATAAGAATCAGCCTTTTTTTACAACTGTAAAACAGTGACTTGTTCAAAATGATGGGGAAACACTTGTAACTTGTCCAAATTCGCCTGTACACTTGTTAATTTTCACAGTGCATTACAAGACTACCCTTGTACCATTATGAAACGCTTGCACACTCATTTTTTACAACTTTTTCATAGAATCGGCTTGTAACTTGTTACTTGTTGCTTTATGAAATAGGCCCCAGGTTTCCCGAAGATGCACTCTGAACCGCTCGTCTTATCAAGTTCGTTATTATAGATCATCTTATCAAGTTCGTTATTATAGATCATCTTATCAAGTTCGTTATTTTTAGCTCGGGAAAAATCACAGTCCGTATGAGTAGCACTTCGCGTCTCCCATCTATTGCTCCCCTGCTTCGGAATTTTCTAGCCAATTTAATTTCTTAAGAGTTTTCGACCAGACCTCAATTTATTTCTCCTCAATAATTTGACACGCAAAGTACGAGTAGTAGAGAAATTATTTGCTGTATTTAGTGCGTTACTAAAATATTAAAAACGATGCAAATTATTAAACAAAGGTCTATTATTTCTGTATTAGATAGCCCTCCATGCAGATAAAAAATTAAGTACCTATTAAACTGAGTCCATGGTGCACTTTCGAAATATAACTGGGCGATGTCTCCTACTAGAAGAAAATAAATAAATTCACTAAAAACAAAGAATACGTACAAAAAATCCTTGAAAGTTACTAGAAAGAAGTAAGAATATGTTGTCACCGCTAGGAAACAAAGCTCAGTCGGATGGTTGCCGCCTCGTGCAGCAGCCTAGGTACCTACCAACTCTAACCACTGAGCTACGAAGTCAAGTATATCATTCAAATCAATCAAAGTCTTGTATATCAAATAAGGCCTGGACTCGTATATTCCCATTATTGCCCTTAATAAATTGCCCAATACTACCCATTAGGGTTTATTGAGAGTGATACCGATGTTACTGTCACACCCCCGGCTGATGTCCGGCGGATAGACGGATTTTTTTTTTTTTATCATTTAATAATGATTAACAGGACGTTTCCATTTGTTTTCGTCCGTCACGAGCGTCACGTCACAGTGGGATTTTCTATTGATTTTCACGTACAACCAATGCGTTACTAGGGAAGTGTAACTCCCTTAGTTTTCATAGCAGGAAAATCTTTAGCCACTTTCTGGAATGCTCTCATTTTATCACAGCACCTCATAATCCCTAAGCCTCTGTAATGTCAAGGAAAGCTGATTTATTACGCTCAGTTATATACTAATATGGCTAAGTAACCATAATGAACTAATAATGTGTAAAATTAATCATTATTAAATGATCTGTCTGTAGAACCGTAGGTCTACCGTCCGTTTTTTTTTTTTTTTTTTTTTTTTTTTCGATTTTTCGAATCCACGTATCTTGAAATGTAGGAAGGTCAAAAATTAAACAAAATTATTGAAAATAATAAACCAAAAGTTTGACATGAGGGGATTTGTATGAGTGGTAATGTGTCTTTGGGGGACTTCACGGCAAACAGCGTAATACAGATGGTTGCTATTCAACAGAATGCTGACGAGTAATTGCTGAATCCTGAGGCCAGCCAAAAAAAAAGGTGCATGTGTTTTCTCACAGGTTTTGAAAATAGGAACTCCTGGCTCATGTGGAAATTATCGAAGTCTGCCATGCCAAAGCGGTTGCTTTCAAATATGGTGGCCATAGAAATGATACAAGGTTTGCTCATGTGTGCACATATTTTGTAACGGTAGATAATTCAGCATTAGGTTAAACTGGACGTCGTGGTTATGGAGATCATCATCTGCGAGTCAAAAGCGGTTGCCTGAGGGCGGCAGACGAGGATTTAAAAATAGCTCAATTTGCATTAAACATTCCAATATTTCGTAATACCTATTTAAAGTTTTGCAAAATGAATCTACCTATTTGGTTAGCAGAAATTGGAAAATTACATTTGTCAATAAAAATTTGTTGCCTAAGGATGGCAGATGAGAATTTAACAATTGCTAAATTTGCACGAAAAATTCAATTGTTTTCGAGCTTACAATTTGCATATTAAAACTAGTTAATAAGCAGACGTCAAAAGAACTTCGTCTGTCAATCAGTAGCCGCTGACAAAGGATAATATACTGGACTTGATGATTTTCATACCCATGAAAGTACCCGAATCATCACGCACCTGCAAGGCAATGGGAAAACTCGCAACTGCTCACCGCTGTGACTGCAGTTGGCAAAAGTCACGATTTAATGAGGTAAAAGGTGTTACAATTTTTATTCTTAGTTGGTAACGTAAACGAGTTGGAAACAGCAAGTGGTGCGCTTGATGTTGGGTCGTATGAAAAATAACTTTTCGTTCCGAACTATCATTTCTATTAAATTATCTAATATAAAATCGAATTTCTCTCTTTGTTGGAAAACAGAAAAAATTCCTCCTAATGATAGGATGAACCCAGTTGGGGTTAACATCCGACCCGAGGACCACAACCTGGACATCTTGGTCTAGTGGGTGTACCCCCCATCCAGGCCAACCACTGTCACCCGAGTGCTTTGGGTGATTCAGTAAAAAATTCCTCACCAGAAACGCTAAAAAATAAGTGACATTGTTGCAAAATCCCTCATGCATAATGAATTACAGCACAATAACTTTAAAATCCCAACTGAAATTGACAATTAGCACGGCTATCATTCTAGTTGTTCTTCAAAATTGACTGCTGTTACAAGGTACTTCATTGATAAAGCCTCACCTGTGTGCTTTAGATTGCCGAAGTCCATTCCAATTCCTTCTAGAAAAAAAGAAGAGATCAACATTCTCAGCGATCTAGGGTTTTGAGAAAGAATTTTTTATCTGAGAAAACGAAGAAATCGTATTTGTATTCTTCACTTGATTAAGACAGATCCCGTGCAATAGGACAGCGCATGCACAAAGCGACCATAATCTTTCTTTTGTCATTCTTGTTTTTTGCCTCGGAAGCTTGCTATCACGAATTCGCTTGCTCAAGTATTTGAGAGCAATTAAACGCAAGTGCAAGAAGGTCACACAAGGCAGTTTCTGGCACGAATCGAGACATCTTTCAATATCGTCCATGTGACAGAGGAAGGCATCATCACAAAAGAAAAGGCTTTTAACCTTCAAGAGCTGCACAAATTGTTTAAGGTCCACATTCACTCGCAGATACCCCTCAAAAAAGAGCATCTTACCTCGAGAGAATATTATTGAAACGTTTTCTTTCACCTCTTCTGGTTGAACGGTCTTAGAGTGCCATCTTCAAATCGACCTTGAACCACGTTCTAAGCCTCAAAGAGAAGAAAGGGGAGGAGATGAAACGTAATTCATTACTCAGGGATACAGCCTTCGATTCGTGGAAAGAGATAAAAGAGAAAAGAGAGATACCGAGTTCCTACCGAGTTTCATTTCTGCGGTGGGTTGCAAGGTGAATGTCAACAGGTCAACACCCTGACGGACTTTTGAGTGATTTATTCTATGGCTCCTCCACGAGTAGATCAGATCGTCACGAAATAGAAGCATAAGCTCGATTGCTTTTCGAGCAGCTATAAAACGATTGCTACGAAAACAATTACTGTCGATAAGAAGATAGTGAAGTTACTCTGCAGACTCGCGCATAGTGTTTGCTATTCTACAATAGAAGAGGTAGTACAAACGGAATTGTCGGATTCTTCCCACGAATCATGTCTACCATACCTCTCCATTAAAAGAAAAGTGCTAAAATAGTACAAAAGGGCTGCTTTTGATAGTTATGGCAAATTTGTTGACAATTACTGGCAAAAGGATTACCTATTAAGACACTGCTGGAATAGCTAATCAAAATTCAGTTGATGACAATGAACCACTTCCTGTTGAACCAAACGATTGCAGGACGAGTTCTATCTTTTATACATTACACTACAGGATAAGGCGTAAATTTGAAGAATTTGTTCCTGAAATTGAGCCCTACACCAAGAAACCGAAATATGTTGTTTCTGTGTATATATATATATATATATATATATATATATAATTTTTTGTGTACCTGGCACGCCCATGTGGGCTGAATTTAATTCTATCATTTTCAAGGATCAATAGTGAATTCAGACCATCAGGCCATCCGGCCGTATCATCAAAACGGACATATAATAATATCAAATTCAAAATAAGATAAATGGAAATGTAATAGGTAAAGTGTAGGCAACTGGTTGCTGATTACCTGATTAGATAGGTACTATGGAAATGCGTCGTTTAGATTTTCGTGGTCTTACATAACACGAAATTCTGTACTTCTCAAACTTATGAGTATTTTAATTTTGATCGTTGGATTAGCGGATCACTGTTGAGTCATGAAAGTTATTATCTCGTCTCAGACAAGGTAAATTTTAATACATATACATACAATATATATACAATTCGTTTCGATCTCAATAGGTAGGTGTGTCAAAATCTTGACAAGAGAAGATTCTGTTTTTAAAAAAGTTTTGATATCCAGAATTACTGCTACTAAGTTCTTGGAAATTAGTTGCTAAACAAAAGTGGTTTCTCTAAACACTAAATATTATTATACAAGTAGACTTACGTTGACTTTCGTTAACTTGTTTGACTTTAAGGTAATTAGTTACTGGCAATGAATCCAGTAAAACGTTGCTGACAAATTATATTGCACCTACTTTTATATACTTTTATATACCTAAGACGTTACTGTTAACAGTCCTATACCTTATTGGCCTTGGAAAAATTCAAGTTACACAGTCATTGCTGGCAAGAGATGGATAAAATACATTGCTGCATGGCTGGAAGCAGGGAGTGTATCACTCTCTATTATCACTCTCTAACTATTTGTTTTGGGGGGAATCAGGATGCAAGTTCAGGCGGCCATATACATGTGTAACTGTTTGAAACTGGCTGAACCACAACCCATTGCTGGGGATTGCTGACTTTCACCACGCCAAAAACACTCAGGGCTCCTAGGATAACAGCGATTATAATAACTTTACTCACACACGTGGTATAAACTAATGTACATGGTATAACTTTATTCATACATGATATTTGTTCCAAGTGATTGATGAAAGAGGCAATAGCTGAAATCACAAAACGAAGGTGGGATTTCCATCAGCAGGCTCAGAGCCAAACATCGCGTACTCATCTCTGCCTTTCCTGCCACCATATACTGTCCGATTGCTAACAACTTATTTCCATACCTGCCTAGGTCCATCTACGACTGGAAATTCGTCACGGAACCCGAAAAAGTTCTTTACAAAAGTATGCAAAACTTCCAATCTAATTGGCCCCAAGGAAAGGGAGTTGGTGGATCTACGATGATGAGTTTCATGCTGTATCACAGAGCACAATTAGGGGATTTCGACCATTGGTGTTCATTAGGTAAGCGATTAGTAAATAACACAAAGTCATTTTACGATTTATATGAGTAGCTACGACACGAAGTTCGTAGTGTTTCATTGAGCTAAAACTTTAAAAATTACAACAGTAAAGGGTTTGTTACATGACTAAATGCAGAGAATAAGAGTTATAGTAGTTACACTTTGATAAGGATGAGAATATGTGAACTAATGGCTGGGGATACACCAGAGGACTGAGAAATCGGCCATGTTGCCATTTTTCCTGAGCTAACTACTAGTGGGTATTGTCCAGACAGGAAAAAAACTCATTGTAGAGAAAGATCATCTGTATCAAACGCTTTTTTCTCTTCCCAAAAGTCCCACTCAAAGCTGAGAAAAACGTGCTGGACAAAATTTCGCCACTTTTAGTGGAATCACCCAAATATAGATCTCACAGGTTTCATGATATGAAAATTACTGCATATGTCGACGCCAAATATGCTTCTGATACTTCAGGCAGGAAAAGTATTTCAGGATTGGCATCAAAATTAATTGATAAAATTATAAATTGTTGCTCAAAGAAACAAAAAGTTGTTGCCTTTCGTAGCACGGTGGATGGAAGCGTGCAAAAACCCCAAAAAATGAAAGAGTTAATAAAAATGTTTTCCCATTTTTATATTGTTCCTAGATACCTTAAGACACAAACTTAGCCCTTAGTTTCCCCATTTGGGCATGCAGACAATTTTGAGAAGGCATTGAGTGTGATAACTGGTCGTATGCTTGAAATTAAGCTTTTGGTGTAGCAGTTATTGATGATTGATTACGCCTCCAAAACTGGGGAAATTCCCCAAGACGAAATATACCATGTATTGTATACATGTTTAGGTGTACTTGATCATTTTTTCACATTTTTTTGGTGCATCACCAAGAGTAAGCAGTGATAATGAGGATTTTTGGAAAAATCATGTGATTATTTAACTTTGGTAGAGTGCCAAAAGTGCAGGTCATCTCCGGTCGTCCTGGGACTGGAATAATCCGACTACGCACTCATTCAAGTGTCTTGTGTATTAATTTGATCGCCGTTCTCCGCCGTCGGTGATCACAATGAACGAAAACGTTGAGAAAAGTAAGTGACGGCACCCGCCTATCAACTCCTGCTTTGACGACCTAAACCACTAGGTCGGAACCTTGTCCCGAGAATGAATGTTACGATTCATTCTTCGTCTAGAAAAATAGTTCTTTGGGAGCAGTCTTCTATCATTATCACATTCATCGTCAGCGGAAGCGTGGTACCTAACATTTAAACACACATTGTGGAAAAAGAAAATCGTAGCATCGTGGTAAAAAAAAATGTCTTTTGAAATTCCATATTCAGTGCTTTGCGATATCTTATTTAAGAGTGGAAGTGATTTTGAGAAAGATCTGTGCGAACGATACCCTAATTTGGAAGAAACGGTTTTACATCAGGTGAATAAAAAATAATTAAGTAACCCATTGCGGTTTTACGTACCTTCAAAATAATTATTCAGCTTGATTTACTTTTGATTCAGCTTTCGCGCTATGAAAAATGAAAAAGGTTCTCATTTGCCCTTCATCGCCACATCTTTTATTTACTAGTTATCGTTTTGGTAGTAGATACTTGGTGCAGTAACAAGGGATATGACTGGTTTCGGCTTTTCCAATGTAGAAAGCAGGGCATTCTTATATATACAAATATATGTACTCATATAAAAAAGCGTTAAAATCCAGGAATCGTTTCAGAATACTTCAAAACGGATTTCCATGATGAAATTTTTTTTAAATTTTTATTTTAAAAATTTTGGAGCCATTGCAATAGCTTCATTTTTTAAGAAAATTCGCTAAAACGTTGCTATCCGATTATCCATTATGGTTAGCGAGTCTGGAATTGTTTCAATCGACTCAGCACCCCAAAAAACATGAGAATCCACATCAAGTTCAACCACTTGGCTCATATAAGAGGTTTTTGCACAAAAACAGCTGTTTCCATCCACTGTGCGTAGTGCAGAGGTTGAATATATTTGCACTGAATTTATATATCTTGAATGAATTTATATATCTTGAATTGAAATGAATGAATATATCTTGCACATGGATTTGTTGATCTTTTTTTTATGTACCTACATAAATTATTAAATAAACTTTGAGGAAAATATGTAGGTCGTTTGATTGAAATATTTGGAGACAATCAAGCTGCAATTAAAGTAGCTAATAAGAATGAAAATAAAAGATCGAAATATTATCAAGTGAAATTTCATTTTGTTCATGATCTTGTCAGAAAAATAGATTCAAAATTGTACATTGATACACATTCTCAAATTGCCAATAATATGGCAAATACATTACAGCATATAAAATTGTCTTTGTTTATAAAATATTTCTAAATAGATCTTGTTTTTTTTAAAACTAAATGTTAATGCAAAGTTTTTATTGCGGAATTTTTTAATATTTGTGAGTGTAATTATAAGATATTTTGTAATTTTGATTAATCATTTGCTAAATTGAGCAATTTACAAGTAACATGTTAAGCTGTATGTAGTCGTTCTGTATCAACCCAGCCACTCCCCACCCCCCCCCTCCCCGCTCTTGCCGTTGTAGAGTCAGTCACTTGTGCGTACAAGTTGAATAAAGTTAGAAGTGCGCTAAGTGAAAATCCGTTCATATTATTAGACAAGTCCTTTTCTCCTACACTGCTATTAATTTCTAGGTATTCTCTGTCTATCCCCCTCTAACTAAACCTTTCATTAAACAATATCCTTAAAAAAATCATCTTTCTGCGTTAGGCAACACTGGTTGGTGCAGCTCGGACGTACTGCCATACTTCAAAAAAATGGAAGACTTTCGGGACAGAGACGTCATGCAATGCCCTGAGCTCAGTCAGTACCATGGGGTGGGAGGCTATGTCGAAATCGAAAAGTTTAGCAACATGTAAGTAATAATATTCCATATACCACATGTACACTTCTTGTAATTGTACAGTGTCCATTTAATTAGTATGGAAGGATGAAAAAGATGGAAACAATTTGCGGAATAAATCGAACCGTCTGAAGGGCTGATCCCTAGAAAATTTAACAAAATGTATTTGTTCAGGAGTGAAGGGTTCAGGACACCAAAGGAAACAACATTTCCACAATAACAAGATAATATCTATACAGGGTGGTCGTTCAGAGTGTTAAATAAACAATAGAGCTGCGAAGATGAGAAGCTTGAGGTAGACGTAAACGAGGCCCTTACTGAATTGTTCTTCTTTTGTTGCCTATGACCCCAGTCGTGACTTACACCAGTTGCTTCAGTGTTTCGCTAGTTTTTTGCTGGTATGTGTGTGTTTTATTATAATAAATTTAATTAATAATAATATCATTCTCATTCTTGACAAGTATTGATGAGATTGATGGTGCGGGGAACGAATAGTAGAGCAAGTAAAGGGGAGACGCAAGGAATTAACAAGGGGAAAGTCATGTCAACCACCATGTTCCTAAGGTTGGACCTTGTTAGTTCGAAGCCCCATTCGGTATAAGTGGACAGAAGATGGAGTAGAATGGCGCCTACCCCTTGTTTCAATCTCAACCCGTTGCCAAGATATGATTTTTCTTTCCTCTAGAAAACCTCGTTTTTCAACATAAAAACCTACATTTTTCTTCTTTAAATCAACTTTTGACCACATTTTTGGAACCAGCGTTAAACTGTCTTTAATGATTCGGACTCATTTATTAAAAATCAAAGGTTAAATCTTTTAGAATTAGGAATTTCAGAAAATGTTTAAAAATTAACGACTCCCTCAAAATTAATCTTGGAAACCCAACTTCACAAAAACTGCTTTCCTACTTTCACAAAAAACTATTTCCAGCAGCATAGTTAATTTTACTTTTCCTTTGCTAAATAGGGGAGAATAATAATGTTTTTTTTTTTACCTCGTTAGTTTTTTCCCGAAAAATGACCCTCTATGAACCTACAACTATCTATACGTGCGTTTACAACGGACAAATAAACGAAATGATATGTTGTGGGTCCCTGCCTTACTAATTAGCCAGCGGGGTTGTTAGTTTCCTGATGACGTCTGAAGTCATATGGGCTGATGCAGTTGTAGGCCCTTAGGCCGAAAGTACATTGATACCAGCACACTCGACGTGACCAAGGCTAGGTGTTTCCAGAGGAAGTGGAAGCTGTAGGCTGTGCAGTGCGAAGGGGCTGGAAGATATGGAGCGTTGAGACCAAGGTGGAGCTGGTGATGGATTTTGTGTTGTGTTGAATGTGAATTATTCTGGGCTCCTGCGACAGGGAGATCGACGGCGTGGAGAGGGGTTGTAGTGTACTCTTTCTGTGCTTCCTGTTAAATGTAGGTACCTATTACTATTTTTACTCCCTGTTTTTTACTACTAAGTATTTCATATTCTTAATATTACAATAAATTGACTGCTCTGTTCAAGGTTTCAAACTATTGATGGGTTAGTGAAAAAAACAAGGTTATGCCATCATCAGTAACAAACTATAAAAAACAACAATAACAAAGTTATTGTTTGTTACTGATGATGGCCTAACCGTCGAAATCGATTTAACATTGTAACTCTTTATTTTTCGTGGAAATTGACAACGTTTTTTTCACTAACTTCCGTTTTGAAATGGGTTTCCACAACTTCGTCGCGAGTGATTTAGTTCGTAGTGATAGTCGAATCGGATGAAGTATTCGATTAACAAAATAATTCCAATCATTCGAATGAAAGATTCCATCATTCAAATTCTTTTTTCATTCATACAACTTTTCCCCCCATCTGAATCTCACGAATTTTCAGTGTTCAGTCGTTCTTTGAAAATCATACCTATTATACGGAATCATACATTGAAATAGTGAAAACGAGTTACCTATAAAATGTTCGAGACAAAGCTAAATATCGTCCCCCATTCCAATACAAATGGAAGATCTCGAATACTCGAATCGGTTCTCGATATGGTTGTAGTCAATCCACCGCTAGAGCGCTGTCTTGATCAGTGACCCGTCTGCGGTGCCAACAGATGTCACGGATTTTCTACGATTCTCAGATTTTTGAAAGATAACGTCCAGAGCAGGTCAATATTTGGGAATACCTTCATTTATCTTATGAAATAGATTAGGAAGGCGAAAAAAGTATTCTATATCGGTCTTTTTAGTCATTCAACAAACGCTTATTATTATTCAATGGCAACACTAATGACACTATGGTATCCAAATGAAACTTCGGAATATTTGAGACCAGCTGCTGAGAAAACTCGTTTCCCGCTTCCGATGGATCTCAGTTCTCGGATGCTCACACTCGATGCTCGGATCTCGGGTTATTCGGATACTGTTGTTGTTGCTTTTAAATACGTACACCCGACCTATAGTTTCCTCGAAAATATTCAGGATATTTTCGTTTTTCATAAATGTACCGGAAAATTTTAATAGATATTCATTTTTTGTTTTGGAAATTAAAGTTGCATGGAAATCAACAACTATATGAGTTGAAATTTCAATGGTGTCAACCCTGGAGGTATAGGAGATCCGACTTTCTATGGGGCCTAGAGCTTCGGGATCCTTGTCACTCTTAAGGGCCTTGAGCTCCAGGGTGCATCTCATCCACTTTCATATCCCTATGGAGAGTCAGGGTAATTCTAGAAGGAAAGTTATTAACCCAGAAGCGCTCGGAGTCACCTTCAGCACTACTTTGAGGGGCCACCAAAACTCGTCTGAAACAAATCGGTGACTTTTGAGCGCTCTGATCACTTTACTTGGAACATATGGTACGTTGGTAGTCCATTAGATCGCGTTTGCACCACAGCCTTTGTTGCTATAACCACTCATGGGACACAACTTCTACATTTTCGAGACCTGGGCAGTCTGGCTGACGTGTTTGGCGAAAAAAATGCGTTAAATTAGGTAAATAACCCCCTGAAATACAATGTTTTCTATCTAGTAATATTTGTATTCAAGCAAACAAAGTAGTTTTAGAAACATACATTCGTTCTGTGGCATGCTGTGATCAAACAAACTTTGATTGTCACCTGTAGGTGACTCTGGGTGTGACACCAACTCCTGTCTGGGATTGATATTTTCCACTCAACTGGCATTCTTATTTCGGGCTAAAATTAGTGTTTATGTTAGTTAGCGAATTTTCGTGGAAAATGAAGCTATTGCAATGACTCAAAAAAATTTTAAATCAAATTTTCTTAGAACATCCTTTAAGGAAGTTGGTTTGATGCATTCTGAAACAATTGCTGAAGTTTACGCTTTTTCATATGTATATACGAGTATATGTGTGTCATTCCAGATGACAACTCTCCTTAGGATTGAGATAAAAATTCCGTTCTTGCTCCAATAAAATCAAGAATTCCAAAAGAATGGATGAGTTTGTTGGGCATCACTTTTTGAGCATATTAAACTGGACAAATTGAAAAAATAAAATAAAAAATGTGTAAAAATAAAAATCATTAAAAATGGCATAAAACGGCTACGAATCGTTAAATCAATATTTTCAGCGAGAATTCAGTCAATAGAAGTTTATGAACGATGAAAATCAGAAAATTTATGCACAAAACTTTGCTACAAATGTACTTAAATTTCATTCATTTTGCTGAAAAATGGATAAAAAATTAGTTGTGCTGGTGCCCCTGTCACCTCCAGGTGACAGTCCGATAAATTTTGATGAATATAAGGAATTATTGTTTGAGCTATTTTTCATCTATTTAGGGTCTAATTAGCCCGAAATTAATAGAGAAATACAAAATTTGCTCAGGGGACCTTATGGGCGTTGCTGGGTTTAGGCGAATACAAAATTACCTGTCCCAATCTCACCAATGTTGAACGAACTTATGAATTTATTCGGAATGAATGCTCTTAGCGAACTCCGCCTATGGGGGATCCTGCCTCCGGTAGCTCCCTTCATAGCCTGTCCCAAGCCAGGATAAAGGAGGAGGGTACCCTTGCTGCAACCTGGGTATTTTAAACTGAGAAAGTCGTCCCAGGAATTAGGCGTGCCACAACATCTGAGCCGCTGAAGCAGCAAGGGGGGCCTGCTCGGTGGCCTTTTGAGTGCAGCCCACTCTAAACCGAGCTAGGGTACAGTGGTCCAATCAATCACTTATCCGAAATTAAAAATGATTACGAAAGCTCAAATCAATCATGAAACCGGACTGATCTATGGTGAAAGACATGGCACGTCAAAAGGAAATAAAAAACGGAATCTTAAACGATCAAATAATGACCTGTTCTTGGGCACATGGAATGTACTTTCCCTCTTTAGAGCTGGAGCACTCCGCCTGCTCCTGGATCAGCTGAACCAATATAAGGCTGGAATTGTGGCATTACAAGAAGTACGGTGGACTGGCGACGGTGTACTGGATAGTGGTGGCTGGACCATATTCTATCATGGGCATGATAAGGATCACGCATTTGGAACTGCCTTCGCAGTCAAGAGAAACATGAAGCACCTTGTCTTGAAGTTTGAGGGAGTGAGCGACAGGCTGTCCTGCCTCAGGATTAAGGGGCGCTTCTCTAACTTCTCCCTGATAAACGCTCATGCGCCAACGGAAGTTGCTGATTCGGACACTAAAGATTATTTTTATGAAGAGCTGGAGAGAATGTCCTCAACATGATGTGAAAATGCTGCTCGGCGATTGGAATGCGCAAATTGGCAAAGAATCCTGTTACTTCCCGACAATTGGAGGGCATAGTCTGCATAGCCTTACAAATGATAATGGGGACAGACTCATCCAGTTTGTAACTTCACGCAACCTTTTAGTTGGAACAACTATGTTCCCCCATAAAGATATCCACAAGGCCACGTGGTCATCTCCAGACAAAACGACTTTCAACCAAATCGACCATGTCTTAATAGATCGCCGTCACTTCTCACACCTGCTTAATACCCGAGTGTACAGAGGGGCTAATATAGACTCCGACCATTATTTGCTTATCGCAAAGGTGAGAGCCCGAATTTCCAAGGCAAAAAGGGTTGAAACAAAGAGGATGGAGAGATATGCAGTGCATAAATTAAAGAATCCTGACACTGGGAACTTATTCTCCCAGAAGACTGCTGAGGCACTGCAGGCTGCACCTTTTGACTGCCAGGGAAGTGTGGCTGAAGAATGGGAGAAGTGTAGAAAAGCAATCACAGAGACAGCGGACCTATATATAGGTAAAACAGAAAAAGTGGAACGGAATACATGGTTTGACGAGGAATGCCAGCAGAAGACCGACGATAAGAATGTGGCATATAGAGTGATGCAGCAAAAGCGACATACTAGGCAGGCCGTAGGATTATACAGAGAAAAGCGAAAGTCTGAAAAGAAGGTGCACAGAAAGAAACAGAGGAAACTTGCCAAAAAGGAAACACAAGAACTGGGCGAGATGAAAAAGAATGATGTAAGGAAGTTCTATAAGAAAGTTAACGATTCAAGAAAAGAATTCAAACCCAGGGTCACTATGTGTAAATCAAAGGAAGGGTTGCTCCTTACTGACCCTCAAGAAGTGATTGATCGCTGGGAAGAACACTTTCATGAATTGTTGGCAAATAGTAGCCCTGTAGATGAAGAAAGTGCGACCACTTCACCCACCCCAAACATGGAACTCATTAACCCACCCACGCTGAGTGAGGTCGGCTCAGCTATTGCCAAGCTCAAGAACAACAGAGCCCCGGGTGCGGATAACATACCAGCGGAGTTCTTCAAGTCCGGTGGTGAGGAATTGACTAAACGCATGCTGGACTTGATAACCCTGATATGGGAAAAGGAAGAACTTCCTACTGACTGGAAACAGGGCGTGGTGTGCCTCATCCACAAAAAGGGTGACCCAACAGTATGCGCTAATTACCGTGGCATCACACTTTTGGCAGTTGCCTATAAAATCCTCTCTACCATTTTGTTTGATCGACTACTCCCGTATGCAGAGAACTTGTTGGGTAACTACCAATGCGGGTTCCGCCCAAGTCGATCAACTGTTGATCAAATATTTTGTGTGCGCCAGATAACTGAAAAGTGCAAAGAGTTTAATGTCCCACTGCATCACCTATTCATAGACTTTCGCTCTGCCTACGATACTATTAGGAGAGATAAGCTCTATGAAGCTATGATATCGTTTCAGATTCCACAGAAGCTGGTTAGAATGGTTGAACTGACGATGCAGCATTCTGTCTGCTCGGTGAGAGTACAAGGTTCTCAAACCCCAGATATTCCGACCAGTAATGGATTGCGCCAGGGTGATGCCCTGTCATGCCTTCTGTTCAACTTGGCCCTTGAGAAAGTTGTCCGGGATGCGGGGATCCAGACCAGGGGTACGATATTCCACAAGTCAGTCCAAATACTTGCCTACGCAGATGATATCGATCTGGTAGCCCGAAGCGAGAGGGATCTTAGGAGAGCATTTACCTCACTGGTGGAAAATGCTAAATCCATGGGCCTGCATGTCAATGAAGGCAAGACGAAATATATGACGACTGTGGGACGAGGGGGTGCACACTTTGAAGTGGGTAACTACCGCTTCCAAGTTACTGACAGCTTCGTCTACTTAGGCTCCCTTATTTCCTCAGACGGAAATCCCATGCCTGAGATAAAGAGCAGATTGGCGGCTGCCAACCGGTGCTATTGGGGCCTCGTGAAGCACCTCAAATCGCGTCTTCTGACCCATCAAGTAAAATGTGAACTGTACCGAACCTTGATTCGTTCAGTGTTGACATATGGCTCCGAAACTTGGACAATGGGTAAGCAAGGAGAAAGCATGCTCAGGACTTTCGAAAGAAAGATACTGCGGAGGATATTTGGAGCTGTCTGTGAGAATGGAGTCTGGAGGAGAAGACTGAATTCCGAGCTGTATGAGCTTTATAAGGAGATAGACGTTGTAAAATTCATTAAGCTCGGGCGCCTTCGTTGGGCTGGCCATATTATTCGGATGGCAGAGGAAAATCCCGTTAAGAAAGTTTTCAATGGGAAACCAGGGGGTACTCGAGGACGAGGAAGACCGCGACTGCGATGGGCGGACGAAGTCGAAGAAGACGTTGCACGTGCTGGCTATCGGAACTGGAGGACACAGGCTACCAGAAGAGATGACTGGAAGAAGGTTGTGGAGCAGGCTAGGGCCCACCCCGGGCTGTAACGCCAACAAAGAAGAAGAATGCTCTTAGCGTGGAACACGCTTTTACCCGGCCCGAAAAGTGAAAATTTTTACACAAAATGTCACGAATTAACGAGACTAAAGTAGCGGCGGATCTAATTTCTTTTCCGTCTACTTTGAAAAGTGAGGTGTACCATCTAAGAAAAAACTACAATCGCGGAAAATAACAGGTTTTTGTGAGGGAAAAAACGAATAACTTGATAAACCGAATAACCGAGTTCCGATAAACTTGCGTTCCAGCTAGTGAAACTCTGAGCATTAGTCCAGTCTCGCACTTTACTGATTATGGTTGCGGAAAACGGGAAGTAATGAAATAATCCATTGCCTGACGCTGCATTACATAGTTAGCTACGTACCTATAATCTTTAGGAAAAAAGCAATATTGAGGCTTAACTAAAAGATTCGGCCGCTAGCAAGATGGAGGTTGGCGTTCTCGCAACCCCGTCCCTTTGTTTACATGGTTTTCTAGGCATTTTGAAGCAATTTTACAGCTATTTAAACATAATCGTATTCGCTGCGTGATCAAATGCAATAATAAAAGAGGAGCTTGATTTCCGAAAGATGAAGGAATGAAGAAAAAGTGGTTGGTGGCTATTCGTTTTTCGTATATTTTGCCAAGGATTGATGGTTTTTCTCCAGCAAACAACCAAATTAGCATTCAACAAAACTGAATGCGACCACCCACCATGACTTCTAAGACTCGTACTAATACAAACCTTTTTTTTCTACTTTGTGACAGTTCCCGCGAGATCCAACGGAATGCGCTGCTCCCAACGGGCGTCGGGCGCTTCTTCCCGTGTTTTCGAAAGCCTGCGTTTGGCGATGGATGGGTGATCCTAGAACTGGAAAACCAATCTTCTCTGAACGTAGCATATATGCTATTAGTACGAGTTGTATCTCTTATGGTACTGTCACACCCCTCTCTATCTATGAGTGTGGACTTAATTCCCCATTTCACCACGGGGCGCCTAAGTCTATTACATGGTAGCAGAGCGTGGTTAGGATTATGCACGTCTGACGCCTAGTAATCCGATCCACTATTTTTGGGGCATTCATATTTCAGAAGAATCATGGCCCGGGTTTCCAGAAGGAATACCCATTATACTCCCTTGGATACATAAATACTTTCATTGGTTCTTGATTATTAATTTCTCAATTTATCCCCTCATATTATTTCTATTTAACATACTTAATTTTCAAGGGCATTGTTTCCAAACCCAGGACATCGTTCCCTATTTCATAAGTCCCCATAGTAGGCACCTTCCACTGTAAGTCTCCAAAGTTGAGCAAGTAAATTCCCCAGGGCATAGTTCCCAATTTCGTAAGTCCCCAAAGTGGACAGCTCCCTACTGTAAGTCTCCTGGCTCAGCAAGTTATATTATCTCCGATTGTTCCAATCTTTGATTGGGGGTTAACTACCTAATGAATACTTCATATTTGAGAAGATTCATTGACAGTCCATCCAGTTTTAATTTCACCTTTTTATCCTCAATCGCCAATGCTATTTATTAGTGAGCATCAGTTCTCAACCAGTAAACTATTCCACCAAGTTTAAATACTTGCTCTTCAATCAAGTATGTTTTTTAAGGGGGGGAGTGTGACATTTCCCGCGAGATCCAACGGAATGCGCTGCCGTCGCTTCGTTGTTTCCCAACGGGCGTCGGGCGGTTCTTCCCGTGTTTTCGAAAGCCTGCATTTGGTTGGATGGTGATCCTAGAACTGGAAAACCTATCTTCTCCGAACGTAGCATATATGCT
This sequence comes from Adelphocoris suturalis, assembly GCA_030762985.1. NCBI lineage: Eukaryota > Metazoa > Arthropoda > Insecta > Hemiptera > Miridae > Adelphocoris > Adelphocoris suturalis. Next base: position 173,507,312 of record CM061040.1, on the reverse strand, counting down.
ATTAGTACGAGTTGTATCTCTTATAGTACTGTCACACCCCTCTCTATCTATGAGTGTGGATTTAGACCCCCCTTGAACCACGGGACGCCTAAGTTCATTACAACTTATCGTATTAGCGAATTTTCCTAGAAAATGAAGCTATTGCAATGGCTCGGGAAATTTTAAAATCGAAATTTTTGAAAACATTTCGGCATCGAAATCCGTTTTGAGGTACATTCTGAAACAAATCCTAGAGTTTAACGCTTTTTCGAATACACACACACACAAACGTGCGCGCGTGAATGTGTGTCATTACAGATCCTTTCTTGTGCCAAAAAATCAAGCTTTCTGAGAGAAAGGATGAGTTCGTTGGCCAGCACTTTTTGAGCCCATCAAATTGGTCAAATTCCAAGAATTGTGCTAAAAAAATCACTAAAAACGGCTAAAAATTGTTAAAATTATATTTTTTTGCTGAATATTGCTCAAATAAAGTTTATTAACTATAAAATAGAACATTCAAAAATTTATGTACAAAATTATGCTGAAAAATGTGCTTAAATTTCATTAAAATTTGCTAAAAAATCTACAAACTGCAAAAAAAGCTAAAAATCCACAACTTCTTTTTTGGATAGCAGGCTTTTATTTAAAATACTTTTTTGCCATAAGATTAATAGTTAACAATTTCATTGTACCTACTCAAAAACTCTAATATGAAAACATTTTGACATTATACAATACGATATTTTACGAAAATTCGCTCATCTTGCATGACTGGAACTTTTGTTTGTATTTACGGCTATAAGAGCTAGAAATACTTATTCAAAAACTATAATATTTGTAATATATAAAAACGTAAATTTTTGAAACGTCAGGGTGAATCCTGTGATTCTGAGGTGAATTAATGCTGTTGTTATGTCCGCAGTTCTGACATAGGTGACATTTTGACTGCGGCAGCTAGAGAGGTGGGCTTTGATGTAGTGAAAGATTCTGTTGCGTACAGTGGCCAAGGATTTATCAGACTTCCAGGAACTCTTTTCGACGGTGAAAGGATGAGTGCGGCCAAAGCTTACCTAGTTCCCTGTCGTGACCGACCAAATCTTTATGTAGCAAAGAACTCACTAGTCACGAAAATCTTGATTGATCCAAGTGAGAAAAAATGTATTCATATACCTATACCTACCTATTTATTTTTGTAAGCCACTAGAACAATAGTTTGAAGGAGGAATATGGAGAACCTAGTATATTATTTACAACGAGAGAAAAAAATGATGGTTTTTACCCGCTTGATGACCTCGCAAACGGGCCTCACTCTAAAAACAACCCGATAGGAATTAAAGACAACCCGATAAGGCAAGATCCTATCGGGTATTCAAAAAATGGCTTGCTCCTATCGGGTTTTCACAAGCCGAAATCTATCGGGTTATAAATTTACTGATAAGGGTTTATCGGGTATCCCAATTTCTATCGGGTACCTCAGTACCCTAGAATTCCAAAATTGTGAATTTGGAGCACAAGAATACGCGATAGAAGCCCTATCTGGTAATCTCAAGGAACGACCCCGAAAATGATCTTCCTTCTATAGGGCTTTTTGGTTATTCCTATCGTGTATTTTTAATTCCTAACAGGTTTCAAATATATTTTCAATCGGAAAAACTCATAGTCCCATTTTTTCCCTATCGAGAATGGTGATTACCCGTTTGATTTCCTATTAGGTATATCTACATTCCCGTTACCTACCTATCTATCGGGTATTTCTAATACCCGTTACTTTTCAAACGGGTATATCTACAATCCCGTTGGTTTTCCTATCGATTATTTCTAAAACTCATTTTTTTTCCTATCGGGTATTTCTAATACCCGTCATTTTTCACTCGGGTATATCTACGTTCCCGTTTGTTTTTCCTATCGGGAATTTCTAATACCCGTTACTCTCTTATGGGGTGTTTCTAATATCCGTTTGATTTCCTGTCGGGTTCAACCTTATACCACATTAGAATATTATCGGGAATTTTTAATTTTCTATCGGGTCCTCCTCACACTTATGCTTCTATCGGGCCTAGCTCCTACAACCCAATAGCACACCATCGGGTTGTAGGGACCAAACCCGACACAAGCCTATCGGGGTCTAGCTCCTACAACCCGATAAGATTGTATCGGGTTGTAGGGATCAGACCCGATACAATCCTATCGGGTCCAGTCCCTACAACCCGACAGCATTGTATCGGGCTGTAGCAGCTAGAACCGACAGCATTCTATCGAGTCCTCTTACTATGCGAGTTTATTCTTTTTGATACGCACGCCCTACCCGTGAATTTGATCCACGGGTAAATTGTGGGGCGGGTGTAGGCTCGGAGTTCCTAAAGGAGCTCCTACCGCCTCACAATTCACCCGTGGATCAATTCACGCATAGGGCGGGAGTCTCATAACGAATTCAATCGGATAGGGCGAGGAGGAACCTGTAAAAGAATAAAACAAAAATTAGTTGTAAATCAATAACAATGATATTCTTAATCTAAGTAGGTAAACGGTGAACAAAGTTTAGAAAGTTTTCGACAACCAATATTTATTCTTAAATTTGTATACAAAGGTACATTATTGGCAACAATAAACCAGAAACAAATAATTATAAATTAATAATTAATATTTGAACAGCATAAAGTAACGAATGTTTTCGTCAATGATTATGCATATATGTAGGGGCGTAAAGGACGCAGCGTCTCTATGGCGTACGGGAGTAGCAACGCAGCAAAGCGATTTTCTTTTCTTGATCGGATCTGAAACAACATACAATATATTATGAATGATAATGAAGAAGTACTCAGTCATGTAGGAGGAATAGTAGAGCGAATTTTCAAAGAGAAGTAGTGGATAACATTAAATTAGGAACTAAAATTCTGATCATTGAGGCCAACCATGTCCTGAATAAAACTGAAGGGCAGCCGTGTGACGAGATCGGAAAGAAAATTTTAGAACACGCTGCAGAACTCGAAACTTTGGTCAATTAAGGACATTTTTCCTAAAAATCGATTTTTCTCACTTATTATGAATCCTAGAGATCTAGGAGTGGTTGCAATCGGCTCAGTACTGAAAAATACCCAAGATGGCGGTGGTGGGTCGTGTCTAGCGTCAAGTGTTGCAATGGATCAACTTCTAGCCATTGTTCGTGTTTTGAAAATCATTCAGTTCCTGAGTAACCAAGACAAATCCACTTTCCGAAGTTGTAAAAACGACGCCGACGGCGTTGTTGGGAGTATAACTGGAAAAGTGTATCTATGATGGTAAAGTGTTAGGACCTAGCTTGTGGTGGCGCAAGGAGGACACATAATGGTAATGCTGTTGAATGTGACGGTAAGGGGTGTGGTCTTCCACAGGAGGACTTAGCCATATGCATTCTCAGATTCACAAATTTTTCTCACATTTCGGACACTTAGTTTATCACTTCAGTGATTCAGTGATATTCCTGCTCCATAATCCATATTCCTTTTGGCACTAGGCACCCTGAGTTTCTACTTTATACCTGTATCTTGAGGAACGACATAACAGCAACTAAACAAGAACATTTTGTTCTCAAATGTCCGAACCAAACCAAATAAGCACATAGTACTGTTTGTTGCATGTCATGTTCATTTTCCAATATGTAACAATTTTGACAATTGAAAGTACTTCCAAACTGCATAAATCATACACCAAAAGGCGATTAGTCATTCCTTAAAGAACATAGTATTAATATAGTTTTCTACTAATATCCTCAAATCACCGCTGCCTTGTAGTGGTGATTAACCTGAAATAGGTACCTACTTGTTAATTGAGGAAAATTCTGAACTCCACCTACAGTTTAGTATTCCAACATGAACAATTTTTTTTTTTTTTTTTTCTTTATTTTTTTAATTTTAAATCGTCGAATTTGTTTGTATGGCAGAAACAACACTGAGATGATTTTTCCTGGATGACAGACACAGCTGAGATAATGTTTCATAAACCTAAATACATAGAATCTCGGGCTTAGTTTTAGAAATTGAATAACGCATATAAGTATACTTTTATTTGGCTCGTATGGCATAATTCATGTAAAAATTCTCAACATTTTCTGTCTGATATGGATAAATATCCCAAAATAGCTTTTTGTCTGGTGAGATAGTTCCCAAAACACCCTATAGTACGGAGTACGCCTTTCCAATGAAAATTATCTGGTACAGCTCATGAAGTTTTATTCTCAAATCAAATAAATTTTAAATCGGTAAGGTTGAAAAAATTTACTAAATTTTATGTGAGATTCAGGCAAGTCTAAAGAATGAAATAACGTAGGTATAAATTTATTATGCTTGAAGCTCATGGCGTACTAATGTTGGTTTTTTTTTTTTTTTTTTTCTTTTTTTTTTTAAATTATGAAAAATTGTGAAAGCATGCCTGAGAATTGTTTAGAGCCCTGAGAATTTGCCAGACAAATTTTGTCTTGGATGTACATTGTACTAAGTGAATCTTTTTTTTCCGTTATTCAAACCTCCTGCTGCTGATGAGTTGAAAACAAAAAGTTGAAACAGATGGTTAAATAGTTGGTATAGTCGGGGTTAGGGTTGCTAATTTTTCCCAGACTATTATAAATTGAATGAAACTTCAATTTTTTTTAATGCGGCTTAATCTAGTACAAAGAATTTTGAATTACGTTATGATTTCAGAAACGAAAAAAGCGTACGGTGTTGAATATTTGTACAGGAACGAAACTTGTCCCAGAGAAGTTTTTGCAAGCAAAGAAATTATAGTGACAGCAGGAGCCATAAACTCCCCTAAGCTTCTCATGCTGTCTGGAATCGGTCCTCAAAAACATTTGACGGAAAAAGGTGAGCTCCTCCACCTAAACGGTACAGAGATAGAACAGGGAATGTAAAAAAAATAATTATGATAATTTGGAAATTCAATTCAATAGAAAGAACAATGTTTACATACATCAAGATATTTTTTACAGACACTCAGCCTTCATGCAGTATTCTTCATAAAATGACAGCAATTCCAAATTTGTAAAATACAAAGTTAATATCTTGCTGTATTTCTGCTAGGATGTTCCCGAGAATAAGAAGTGCTGACATTCCTCATTCTTTCACTGTACCTACCCTTAATTTCTGAAATATGTGGAGTATTGCTTTTATATTGATCTTTAATACAGAAGATTTGTACTCTGTCTGTCGGAACCAATAACGGTCAGAACCATGAAAGTTCCAGTCATGGAGCAAGAACATATGAGCGAATTTTCAAAGCTCTAAGTGCTTTTCATGATTAATTTGCCAAACATTAAACATTCAAAGTAATTTCCGAAAATTCTCCAAACTCACAAAAATCAAAAAACTATTGCAACATTCAAATTCAATGTCACCTTTATACAATAGAATAGTTTTCTGTTATGGTGTGCGTCTACAATTACTATAACCAAGATTACCTTCTCAATCAAGTGACAACAAAGCAAGCGGCATTGTTTACTATATCAATTTATAACATAGATAAATATAAAACTACGACATGAATAGAAGAACAACTATGAAAGAAATAGAGAACCGCAATCGATTTCCGATTTTTTTTTTAAATCGATTCTTTCTTGTAAAATAATCAGTTTTTTGAATCGATTTTCGTTAATAGGATAAAATCGAAAATCGATACTTTTATTCCCATTTGTCTAAAAATCGGGATTTAACAAAAAATCGATTTTTAACCTACTTTTGAAAATTATTGTTCTCGTTGAAGCATTTACTTTCTCCTATTTATAATGAGGGATGAATTTTAGAATTTGAATTGATTCTGGACCGGCTTCAAAGAATCGATTCTCAAAAAATCGTTTAGAGGAGGTTTGGGTTTTCCCACATGTGAAAGGACAAGGTTTCAGCTGCTGAGCTAAATATTGTTACCGAAGCCTTGGTAGTCCTGCAACCCTTCCTGTCAGCCACCGAGACAATAAGTGGAGAAACCTATGGAACGTCTTCCCTGGTCATCCCAATTGTTAGTATAATTAAATCGAAAATTTCAGAAAAACCGCCAACCAATGAGGAAACAAAAACCCTTTTAAAAAACTTCAAGCCCATCTGGACAAGAGGTTTGAGAATGTGGAGCAGGTGCGTTACCTTGCATTTGCTAAACTTTTGGACCCCCGTTTCAAAAAAATGTATTTTAACGACAAGGTTGCATGTGCGAAACACGTCGTGCGTTTGAACACCTTGTTGAAGGAAGCACTGGCTCTCGTGGCAGAAGAAGGTTCCCCCGACCGTTCCTCTGAGTCAGATTCCGATCAATCAAAAAGGAACAAAGGAATTTTTTCCGAACACAACAGTAAAATTCAACAGAAGTTCTTGAGAGCAGGGGAAGCTTGCCCATCAGATCGTCTCCTCACCGAACTCTCTTTGTATACATATGAATGCGCCTACAGAGAAAATTCAGTAAGATCCCCTTAAATATTGGAATAACATGTGTGACACCTATCCAAACATTTCCCGGATCGCCTTCAAATATCTACCAACCGTGGCTACGTCGGTTCCCAGTGAACGTTTGTTCTCCAAAGCAGGGAATACGATAACTGCAGCTAGGAACAGACTAAGTGGAAAGCTGGAAAGGTTGCTTCAAAACTATTATTTTTGCAGTATGTGGAGGACGAAATGTGGTTTGCTTGCATATTGAAAACATTTATTTCCTATTTTGTGCATTTTTTAGTATTAATTGTAAAAGAACCAAATAAAAGAAGATTTGAATTTGAAAGTATTTTTTCGCACATGTACCTAGTTACTTATTACACAGGTAATACATTAAGTATATTAGAGTCCTCGAACAAAAAATATGTACCTATATTTGTTTATTTCTACAATTGATTGGTTTATTTTATAAGATCGAGTTTGATCCCTAAAAAAGTAAATATCGCAAAAAACCCGATTTTGAAAAAAAAATCGATACTTGAGAGGAACAATTTTTTTGGAAATCGATTGTTTGAAACCGATTCAGAATCGATTCAAAAAATCGATACTTTTTACCGATTGCGGTTCCCTAGAAAGAAATGCGTGATAAATCGAGAGCTTTCCAACGAGTGGAGTGGGGGGGGCAGAGCACACTTTCGGCTCGGCGGCTTGCACGGGAAGGGCCGCTCTAGTAGGCCGTGTGCCAGCAACTTTTCCATTACCAGAGAGATAACCAAACCAAACTTCTAGAATACGTTTGGGGGGTCATTTGAAGTGTTTTTAGCTATGATAGACATCACAGTTTGTAAGCTATCAAAAATGGCGGCAGGGGAAAGGGGAGGGGGAAGGCATTTTCTTTTAAAAATCGTATGTTTTGAACCAGACAAGATAGAAAAGATTTTCTAACGCCAAAATGTTCCTAAAAGACTCTAGTTTCAATTGGTATAGTCATATTTGGTTATACGTTAGGACGTATGCGTGAAAAAGTGGTTTGAATAACAAAAAACGTGGTTTTCCAAAATCGACATTTTCTTATTTTGCTTATAAGTCAAAAACGGTTGAAGTTATCGAAAAATGCCTGGAAATAAAAGTTGTAGAGCAAGAAAAGAGCTTTAATTTGATGTATGATAACGTGCAAAATGGTTGAGTGGTGTGGCGCTGAGAGAGCATAACGTTCTGGAATCCACAACGTCGGGTCGCTGGTTGCGGGCTTTGTCCATTCAACGGACCCCGTTTCCCGGGCGTTCACATGCTTTATCGCCAATCGCCGATACGTTTTCGCAACTTCTTACCATTTTTGGGTTATATTATGATGTACACTCAATAGAGAATACATATTGGGCCTGCTGACCAGGTGCCTCACATGAAATTCGAGCGTGCAACATGTTGGCGGTACTGTCGCACTGTGGCACGAAATTACAGCTAGAATCAATATAGAGCCTCGATTACTTTCACGTACAACTAATTATAAAAGGAGAAATAAGAAAGACATCAGCAAATGGGTATGATGTATAAATTACAGGAACTGTATTTTTCAATAAAGGCAATTTTACAATTTTAATAGCTGTATTGGTTACAGCTGCCGAACCTTTTTTTAAAAGATATAATTATGGAATAAGAATAATACAAATAAAGTTGAAATATCACGTCATCATTGCAACTGACTCTATCAACTGATGATATAAAAGGAAACAAGCGAGTCAGCATTGTGGTGAAAACCACCCCCTCTTTTCAACAGCCCTTTTCAGGGCTACCAAAAAGAGGTAGACACAACACAAAAATATTTATAAGACGTCGAGTTACAACTCCGTCAAACAAAATATTTCACCAGAGAGAAAAAACGAATTTCTCTCTCAAAAGTGAAATATTAACTAATAACATACAAGGCGACCTCCCTAGACACTTACTGGGCGAGAGAGATGCGACAAGTATCTCGAACCAAGTCGCCTTGAACGAGAAAACTCAAACAGAAAATCAAACGTCCTCTAAAACTAGCAAGGACAATTCAAACAAGCCTACTCGCCAATCAGAAACACTGATTACACGAGAGACAATAGGCGAACCAACCAAGAGGCGGCAAGCAACCACCTCTGGTCCAGCAGCCACCCCGGGGACCCTGTCTGAACAACTGACGCAGAGAAAGCACCCGAGGTCCCCGGCTAAACTCAAGGTCGTCGGCTCCGCGACGGACGCTCGTAAGCCACCCCCGGGGACCCCGTCGCAGCGACGGACGTGGGGAAACCACCCCGGAGGACCAGCTCAGCTATCATACTCGCAGATACTGAGAAAACAATGTGCGAGCCAATGAGATTACACAGTCGAATTAATGAAATTAAGCGGACCAATCAGGAGGCGGCAGGAGGCGGCCACCTCCCTATAAAGACCCCGCTCGGAGCCCTCCGAAATTCATTCTACTCTCCGCTCTCGACGACGACACCTCGAAGTACGAAGATTTCTACACGCTCTACGCTGACGAACCTTCTGCATCCCGAGTTCATCTCAAGAACGGCTTCCTACTGCTTTCTACAAGGCCTACCTTCTCTCCACACAGATCTCGCATTGGCATCTACGAGTCCAGTGATTATTCATCCTGCTCATTGCCCAACGTAGTTCATCTGTCAGGACGCCACCCGGTACATCTATCGATATTCTCTTTAGATCGTACGCCCGCTGGGACGTTCCTAGTCGTGTCACCCGGGTTTCGTAGCACTAAGCTCGTCACCGACCGCTGGGGCACGCCGGTAAATTACTCAGCTCATCCGCTCTAATTTACCGTCCAAGGAAGTCTTTTTCAAGACTACAAGGTAGGACCCTGACATACGAGCAAAGGAAAGAAGCTCTGTCAAGCGAGTCCACCTTCTAAACCCTCTATTTCTATACATAGAGGCATCGAAACGAGCTAATAACTCAGCTATTTCGATGGAACGTCAGCCGTCTTATTTCCTCATGCAAGGGGAGGTAGACGACGGCGCGGCCGGGCCTCTTAGCCCCCGTAGCGCTACCTACACGCTGCCCGGCCAATCCGCCGGTCCCAGCGACGGCGCAAGGCTCGATCCTCACGACGAGATAGCCTTCTCACCTAACGTATTCACGAAGGAAACGTTAGATCAAGCCTCGCCTATACAAAAGATCGAGGATACCTTTCAGACCCGCTCTGAAGTCAATCATTATGATTCGACCAAGCTTTCCGAATACCCACGATATTCGACACAAGCCTACCCGGCCGATCCGAGTGTCAAATACACTCCAAATGTACAAAAAACTAAGGATACTTTTCAGTACCTCAACCAAGCTCAACATATTCCTCCTACAGATATAAATCTTAGGCCGGAATATTACAAAACGGCTCAGTACCAAACTGATCGAACCCAGCACCCACTATGCGAGCCCAGTGCTCCACGCGGCTGCGACACGAACTATCTCTCAGTTCATCCCGCCAAGCCAGCTGACCTTGACGGATTCGCTCACATTCCTTACAGGAGTAACCCGGGGACTAACCCGCATAATCAGAATATAAATGTCCCACTTGGTCTACCTACACCAAGTAAAACATATTTAAATCCACTACAAGCATAAAATAGGTAGATATGATTTAAAATTCACAGGAACTTTGTTTTCCTCGCAACTTATTACTACTTTCGACTAATTATTAAACTTTTACATAATCGAGAAATAAGAATACTGGAAATAAAGCCCAAAACTGCACATATCTCTAGTATCACAAATCACTGTCATCACTGTCACATTCGTTGTCATATTCGTTGTCGCTCTCGTCTTCATATCTCTGGGAAGCAAGACATCCCTTGCATTTACAAGAGCTTGTGCACTGTAATTTATTTGAAATGCAGGAGCACTTATCGGTGACGCATTCCTTGGTTGCGCAGTTGCAGGAAAGGAACGACAGGATGCATTCTGGAGCTGGGAGACCAATATACCATTTGATAGACAAAACGCCCATCTTGTCTGTTTCCCAACCGTGTGATGAGCAGTCAGGGAGGGATGGGAATTGTTGAAGGCTACCATACCGCTGCTTGATAGTTGGCGCGTTTTGTGTGCAGTCGTAACGCATTTTTACAAGGAAGCATTTGTAATTAATTTTGTATGGTAATAATTAATATAATATATTAACTTTAATTAATTTGACTTTAATTAATATTATATTAATTAATATATTATAAAGTAATAATTAATTGTATTTGTAATTAATTATTGTAATTAATTGGATTGCTGTAAGCAATCCCCTTGCTTCAGCTTTAATTGGATTTCACAGTTGGTCCGGGTGTGACTCAGTCAGTGCATTCCCTGGACAAGGGAAGATCAAGGGCCTTAAACTTCTGACGCAGGATCAACGGTTCCTATCAGCCTTCGATCAGTTGGGGAGAAATTGGGAGACTCCAACCAGTGTTTTCGATGCAATTGAAAAGTTTACGTGTAACTTGTACGCGAGAAAGACCAAGATTGAGAATGTCGACGAACTTTGGTATCAAATGTTTAGGAGCAAAGAAGGGCGCCTGATGCAATCTCAAATGCCTCCATGTAAAAATGCGTTACGACTGCACACAAAACGCGCTAACTATCAAGCAGCGGTATGGAGGATAAGCCTTCAACAATTCCCATCCCTCCCTGACTGCTCATCACACGGTTGGGAAACAGACAAGATGGGCGTTTTGTCTATCAAACGGTATATTGGTCTCCCAGCTCCAGAATGCATCCTGTCGTTCCTTTCCTGCAACTGCGCAACCAAGGAATGCGTCACCGATAAGTGCTCCTGCATTTCAAATAAATTACAGTGCACAAGCTCTTGTAAATGCAAGGGATGTCTTGCTTCCCAGAGATATGAAGACGAGAGCGACAACGAATATGACAACGAATGTGACAGTGATGACAGTGATTTGTGATACTAGAGATATGTGCAGTTTTGGGCTTTATTTCCAGTATTCTTATTTCTCGATTATGTAAAAGTTTAATAATTAGTCGAAAGTAGTAATAAGTTGCGAGGAAAACAAAGTTCCTGTAAATTTTAAATCATATCTACCTATTTTATGCTGACTCGCTTGTTTCCTTTTATATCATCAGTTGATAGAGTCAGTTGCAATGATGACGTGATATTTCAACTTTATTTGTATTATTCTTATTCCATAATTATATCTTTTAAAAAAAGGTTCGGCAGCTGTAACCAATACAGCTATTGAAATTGTAAAATTGCCTTTATTGAAAAATACAGTTCCTGAAATTTATACATCATACCCATTTGCTGATGTCTTTCTTATTTCTCCTTTTATAATTAGTTGTACGTGAAAGTAATCGAGGCTCTATATTGATTCTAGCTGTAATTTCGTGCCACAGTGCGACAGTACCGCCAACATGTTGCACGCTCGAATTTCATGTGAGGCACCTGGTCAGCAGGCCCAATATGTATTCTCTATTGAGTGTACATCATAATATAACCCAAAAATGGTAAGAAGTTGCGAAAACGTATCGGCGATTGGCGATAAAGCATGTGAACGCCCGGGAAACGGGGTCCGTTGAATGGACAAAGCCCGCGACCAGCGACCCGACGTTGTGGATTCCAGAACGTTATGCTCTCTCAGCGCCACACCACTCAACCATTTTGCACGTTATCATACATCAAATTAAAGCTCTTTTCTTGCTCTACAACTTTTATTTCCAGGCATTTTTCGATAACTTCAACCGTTATTGACTTATAAGCAAAATAAGAAAATGTCGATTTTGGAAAACCACGTTTTTTGTTATTCAAACCACTTTTTCACGCATACGTCCTAACGTATAACCAAATATGACTATACCAATTGAAACTAGAGTCTTTTAGGAACATTTTGGCGTTAGAAAATCTTTTCTATCTTGTCTGGTTCAAAACATACGATTTTTTAAAGAAAATGCCTTCCTCCTCCCCTTTCCCCTGCCGCCATTTTTGATAGCTACCAAACTGTGATGTCTATCATAGCTCAAAACACTTCAAATGACCCCCCAAACATATTCTAGAAGTTTGGTTTGGTTATCTCTCTGGTAATGGAAAAGTTGCTGGCACACGGCCTACAAGAGCGGCCCTTCCCGTGCAAGCCGCCGAGCCGAAAGTGTGCTCTGCCCCCCCACCCCAACCCCTTGGTTCCCCAACCCCGCCATGAGGAGCGTTACCACCTTACAACCGACCCGTTTCTAGGGAAATGTGTCGCCGTTAAGGTGTGTCTACACTTGTTCAACTTTCGTGCGTCATGAGGCATGCGTCATGCCGCAAGGTGTGACGCACGTGATGAAGACCAAGGCGCATGCCTCTTCCGAGATGAACGGGGGTGTTGAACGTAGCGAAAGGGGCAGCGCACGCCGAACCGCACGGGTTGGATTTCTTTGCGTCAAACCGTTCATTTCGCATGAGTTTTCGTGGGGAAAAGTGCCGTCTTCAAGTTTGTTATTATATTGTATGATGTCTGTCACCACGGATTTAAATAATAACGCGAAGGAAACGCTTAAGTTCATCGAAGATTATAGGAAATCACGTTCTGTGGGATATAACCGATGTTTGGGGGGGGGGGGGGGGGGGGGGGGGGGGGGGGGGGGGGGGGGGGCTCTCAATACAACGTTTTTTGACATATTTTTCGATTTTGCGTCCTTAGATAAGTCCAAACAATTTTTTTATTCCAGCTATGTAGAAAGAAATTGAATTCTACGTCGACTGAACACCATAAAAAGCAAAAAGTTCATTAAAAAATTTAAGTTAAGTACGACCCAAAATAACGTTTTTTTTTTTTTTTTTCCACGTAAAATTTGATTACCGATGGTCAACAGTTCACATCTCCTGAGTTATGCGTCCTTCAAGATCAACTATGAGGAACAAAATTTAGATTTTGGCAGTTGTTGTGATTCAGCAGTTTGTTTGCAGTTTAAGAATATACTTAATATAATGTACATCGCGGAGTAGTGGGTTGTTGCGGATAATCGAAGTCAGCGTTGGACAAAATGTAATTACAATACTGCTCAAATTCGTCATATTGTCTGCAAAAAATTGTTAACTATCAATTTTATTGCTGAAAAATTTGTTCTAAATAACATTCTATTATTTAAACAAAGATATTGGATTTCTAGAATTTTTTACATTTTTATCGATTTTTTAGCACATTTTAATGAAATTTAATTACAATTTTGAGCATAGGTTTGAGCTTTAATTTTTAAATTACCAACTTCATAGTTGATAAACTTTATTTGAGTAATATTCTGCTAAAAAAAAATAAAAACACCGATGTTTAGCCTTTTTAGCGAATTTTTGAAGAAAATTAAGCTATTGCTCTCGCCTCAAAATTTGTAGAATGTGAATTTTTGAAAAATTTTTATGCAGAAATCCGTTTTAGGCTATTCTGAATCATATTCTGAAGTTTAACGCATTTTTTTATGTATGTATGTATGTATGTATGTATGTATGTATGTATGTATGTATATATGTATGTATGTATGTATGTGTCATTCCAGACGATAACTGTTCGTAGAATTGTGCTAGAAACTTCAAACAAATTTTAAAATGTTAAGGACACAAAACGAAAGTTCAAGTTCGTTGGCCAGCATGATCGGATTACATCTTCGGGTTGAAATTTTCAAAAATGTAGTCAAAAATTCCAAAATAGCCTGTTTTTTGCGATTTGTTGTGCGAAATAATTTTTTCAGCATACTAACATGTGGTATATTCGGAATCAGCGTAAAATTTCCTATAAGAATATGTATCGAGTTTTCGAAAATTCAAAAGTTGAAAAATCAGTCAAAAATTGGAATAATGCCGTTCGCTAGTTGTAAAAATCGGTAATATTTGCATGAAACATTGTCCAAATTCAGATTGTCTTTAAATCTACAAGATTAGTTTAATAATAATAAAGTATGAGTACCTCCTAATTATTTTTAATAATTTGATTCCATGTTTGTCTATCAAAATCATAAACTAAAATTTCTCTACACGATCAATAGCGACTGAAATGTCGAAGATTTCTTCAAAAATTCGCTCATGGGGTCATGCTGCATGACTGGACTTTTAGCGAATTTTTGAAGAAAATTAAGCTATTGCTCTCGCCTCAAAATTTGTAGAATGTGAATTTTTGAAAACATTTTATGCAGAAATCCGTTTCAGGCTATTCTGAATCATATTCTGAAGTTTAACGCATTTTTTTATGTATGTATGTATATATGTATATATGTATATATGTATGTATGTATGTGTCATTCCAGACGATAACTGTCCGTAGAATTGTGCTAGAAACTTCAAACAAATTTTAAAATGTTAAGGACACAAAACAAAAGTTCAAGTTCGTTGGCCAGCATAATCGAATTACATCTTCGGGTTGAAATTTTCAAAAATGTAGTCAAAATTTTCAAAATAGCCTGTTTTTTGCGATTTGTTGTGCGAAATAATTTTTTCAGCATACTAACACATGGTATATTCGGAATCAGCGTAATTTCATACAAGAATATGTATCAAGCTTTCAAAAATTTCAAAGTTGAAAAATCAGTCAAAAATCGAAATAATGCCGTTCGCTAGTTGTAAAAATCGGTAATATTTGCATGAAACATTGTCCAAATTCAGATTGAACTACTCTTATGGAGTATAACCCAATCTGTATAACCCTGTATAACCAATCCTAGAACCATGCTGTTTAAAACTTAGGTAGTAGTTGCTTTAAAAAAAAAAAAAAAAAATGTACCTAATCACAACTGACGAGTTTACTCTGTGCGTGTGTTAATAATTTGATTCCATGTTTGTCTATCAAAATCTTGAACTAAAATTTCTCAACACGATCAATAGCGACTGAAATGTCGAAGATTTCTTCAAAAATTCGCTCATGGGGTCATGCTGCATGACTGGACTTTTTTTTGTGATTTTTTGTGATTTTTTTTAGTATCTACATTTTTTGAAATTTGACCAATTTAATGCGCTCAAAAAGTGTTGTCCAACGAACTCATCCTTTCTTTTGAAATGCTTGATTTTTTGGCGAAAGAACGAAGTTTTTATCTCAATTCTATCGAGAGTTATCGTCTGGAATGACACATATATATATATATATATATATATATATATATATATATATATATATATATATATAGTATATATATGTAAATATATATATATATATAAATATATATAAAAGCGTTAAAATAGAAGAATCATTTCAGAATGCCTCAAAACAGATTTCGAAGAAATTTTTTGAAAATTTTTATTTTAAATTTTTTGGAGCCATTGCAATAGCTTTATTTTCTAAGAAAATTCGCTAATAAAGTGTTATAGATTATACGAACGATTATACGTTTATAAGAAAATAAACTGTTTACCAAAAGTTTTTATTGATACCTATTAGGTTATTACAAAATAAAGTTTTAACCGTACTAAACACTTATATGCATCCTTGTAAGCAAAAAGTTAATTAAGTTAACATTTAATTTAATTAAAAAATTAAGACATGACTTGTCAAAATTTCATTAATCAACCCTTTCAGTAAAATATACTAGCTGAAAAAAGTTCGGAAAAAAATTAATGTGGCCTTGGGTTATAAAACTCAAGACCTTCTGCATGGGAGTGACGTATTGCACTACCACGGAAGACACTGATCCCTAATTAGAAGCACACCAGCTTCAGCTCTACTTCTTTCAAAATCTTGTAGTCCCGAGTTTTCAAATAGTCTCTCATCCACATGGATCGCTTCTTCCCCCGCGTTTTCTTCTTTTTTTCTTGTTTTTTCAATCACCACGAATGCCGCACTTATTGAAAGTAGCAAACATGCATCGTCTGCTGACTCTATCGCAAAAGGAGGTTGAAAGGAAACTGACGCGCAAATGTGGACAGGAATCGCATGCCTCTCGAGCATGCGTGGGAGGCATGCCCCATGAGGCAAGTTGAGAGACGCAAGTTGAAAGACGCAAGTTGAAAATTGAAAGACGAAAGCGCACAAGTGTAGACATACCTTTACTTTTCATCCCACGAAAATCGTTCTCCACCCGAAGGGCCGAGTTTTGGCTGATTCGTGTTTAAGTCAAAAAAATATCTGTATAGGTAGTTTATAGTAAAAAAAAAGTCTGTCAAGTTAGATGTGACACTTGGCTTCCTCGTTTTCGCGACATGAATGCAGGTTAGAACATTGCATTGTTTCAAATAATCTTTAAAGATTCCATGGAGGATCAGTTTGAGCAAAATCTTCTATTAGGCAAATTAGAAAAAAGTTCCCGCATGATCGTAGGAGCGAATTTTTGTAAATTATCGAATTATAAAAAAATAAATAAAAACGAATGAATAAATGTGAAATTAATTTCAATATTGATTTGAATGATTTTTAATTGAAAATGTGTGCACTTTGAGTGCGTAGAAATTGTTAACTGGGTCATTATCATATAAATGTATTTTTCGTGGTCTAAATGAATAAAACATGGAAAACTCAAATTCATGGAATCTATATGTATGCGTAATATAAGTATCCTAGAGTGATAATCAGACGGTTTGCGAGTTAGACCATTCTTCAACTTTACATAAATTTTAAAAAATTCGAAACACAGTTTTCCAATATCACGCGAATGAAGCCCTAAACCATAGTTTTTTCTTGATTTTTGTTCCAATTTTATGGTACTAACAGTGAGTATAGAAATAACTAGAGCGGCCTTCCCCAGTGCTGGAAGGTGAGCGGGCGTATGCGCTGCCCCCCCAACCCTCAGGTGCCTTTCCCCGCCCTGTCTTCCACTGGGCCTTCCACTGCTCACGGCCAATTACACTACTTGCATCCTCATAGCGCATCTCCTTTTAATCATGAACAGATGATTTATTATCATTCCAAATACGTCTATGAGCTCCCTCGGAATGCAGGGTGGCAGGGGGGATAAGTGACGAAAAATTAGTTGTGTTAGTTTGCATGAAAAATGTAGTAAAATGCCGGCAGCCGCATATTTTTATCTGAATCCGTACTCGAGATATAATTTTGTTTTATTTAAAAAAAAACCGTTTTTTTTTTTTTTCCTTTTAAACTCAAATTTCTCCACTTTGCCTCATTTAATTTTAACTTTTGACCTCATTTTCGGAATTAGCATTGGATTTCCTGTAAGAATAATGTACTTGAGTTGTAAAAAGTACCATCAGAAGACCTTCACATCAGCACATCAGCTCAAACATTGACGATT
Source organism: Adelphocoris suturalis (assembly GCA_030762985.1). Taxonomy (NCBI): domain Eukaryota; kingdom Metazoa; phylum Arthropoda; class Insecta; order Hemiptera; family Miridae; genus Adelphocoris; species Adelphocoris suturalis. Next base: position 173,489,751 of record CM061040.1, on the reverse strand, counting down.
TTGGAAAAATAAAATTTCTGAAAATCGTTAAAACTTTACTACTCTTAAAAAAAAAAAAAAAACTTGAAAACTGGCAAATCTCATGAAAACTGTATAATCTAATACTCTTTCCAACGGTATAATCAATTTTACTTTTACTTTGTTATTGAGGGGAGAAAATTATGTTTTAATGTTAAAAAATGTGGGTTTTTCAATGAAATTGTTGGTTTTCTCGAAAGTTGAGCCTTCATGAACCTACGAGTATGGGGTTGGTTTCTATGTATTTTTTCACGCTGTATCGAATGGTAACATTTGTAGATCTCTCCAACTCCGTTATAATCGAGTTTTACACCTCAACTCGCAAATGTTTAGTTTGTTTGTTACGCTTAAATGTACGAGTGTGTGTGTTATGGGGTAAAACTAGTTAATTAAAGTGAAAACTCGATTATAACGTAGTTGGAGAGATCTGCAAGCGTTTTCATTCGATACAGCGAGAAAAAATACATAGAAACCGACCCCATACTTGTAGGTTCATAAAGGGTCATCTTTCGAGAAAAACAACAATTTCATCGAAAAACCCACATTTTTTAACATTATTATTAAACAATTTTCTCCCCTAAATAACAAAGTAAACGTAAAATTGATTATACCGTTGGAAAGAGTACTAGATGATACAATTTCCATGAGATTTGCCAGTTTTCAAGTTTTTTTTTTAAATTTTATTTTTTCAAAATCGTCAATATTTGAGCTGATGTGAAGGTCTTCGGATGGTACTTTTAGGAACTCAAGTACAATATTCTTATAGAAAATTCAACGCTGATTCCGAAAATGAGGTCAAAAGTTAAAATTAAATGAGGCAAAGTGGAGAAATTTGAGTTTAAAATTAAAGAACACGGTATTCCTGAAAAAACCTTTAAAAAATCATATCTTGAGTACGGATTGAGATAAAAATATGCGGTTCGTATTTTTTTCTGGAACTGGAGGTGGAAATGGTGAGGAATCCCGCTTCAAAACCCTCCGTGGTATCTTTAAAGTGGAAGTAGATGGCTGTAAATGAGGTGGAAAAGCAGAAAATATCGACGGAATTGCATCTTTTTTTTAGATATCTTCGAAAAGGAGATGAATTATCATAATCGGATTCTTTAAAATGGTCACCACAAACACAACTGTGATTGGTGGGGTTCCATTTTTCTCTCCTGATTGATCGAACCCATTTTTCTCTGAGTTCAGGGTCTTTAGGGAAACGGTGGAAGGAAATCTTCCCTACCTCGCCATCGCCAACGTCCTTGGTTCTCTCACTGTTTTGGCATCCATACGTGACACACTCACTCGGCATTTTCTCTTTGTAAAAGTAATTTGCTACTCACCAACGTACATCTATCCATTCACACGCCACTTCAAACACAATCACATCGCACTAAAAATCAAAGCAACCGTACCTCAAACAAGTAGGCGCGTCAACAACAAAACATGGAAGAAGAGAACAAAACATGCAACAAACTGCTGAAAGAGTGCCGAGCGAGGCGCCAGGCATCAGGAGAGGCACCAGGGAGTGGGGGAAGGTCAACACACTTGGTCTTTGCCTTAGGCCACTCTAGTTATTTCTATACTCACTGGGTACTAATACAAAACGTGATTATTCGCTTTTGTGCTCTCGACAAGTTCTCAATTTTCTATGAATTTCCACAAATTTAAAAGAAAAAAAATGATTATCACACAAGTGACACCTTTATTTGATTTTTTTCATTTATTTAATGTTTTGCAATACATTTTGAGTGTTAGTATACTATACAGTGTTAGTATACTGTATGACCTTTTGTATAAAGCGATCCTCATGTGCGTCAATTGACATTTTCCCAATTTCCCATTAATTTCCAAAAATTAACAATCTAGTAATGGAGACGAGCTAAACCCCTCCTCATCCCTTTGTGACATCAATGACAAAATCCTCCACCAACGACCAACTCCTCATTCCTCTATCGCAGCAAACTCAGGAATGATCGACATAGGTAAATAGCCATTGTACAAATTAGATAGAAAGGTAAGGAATGTACTTCTTCACTAACGCCTGATACTTTCTTCTTAGGCTCCTTATTGGTACATCCATATGCTACACAAACACCCATTTTCGTGGAGAAAAAGAAAAAGAAACGACACTAACGAGAACCAGAGAAAACGAGGCAAAAAACAGCACGAAAACAGTGGCAAAGTAGCGGATACTGCGTAGTAATCAGGGAGGCCCATGACAGTTGGGGAACCAGAGGGTGGGGGAAGCGTGACACATCGTGTGCAGTATCGTGCGGGTGCTCAGGGCCACTCTAGTATCTTCTATTCTCGTTGGGAGGGACCAGGGTACGATCAAGGTCAACCCCATTTTTGGAGTTGTGGAGTACTGGGAGCCACTAATGAATGCACCCAGCCTCAGCTCTCGAGGGCCAGCTTCCACCACCGATTCCTCATACCGATGCTTCATGATGAGGTCCAGAAGTCAAACTTGTCAAAAACTCCACATCAGCTGGGCCCCATAGCATTTCCACTCGACGCAGAAACAATGCCCCAAGGCTGCTCATCCTCTACCTGTTTCTTCTAGCTCTAAGAGCTCCGAAAGTGTTGGCCCTTACTGAGGCCAGTTTCATCCCTAAGAAAGGGAGTAGTGGGTCTAGGGGCCACCTTCCCATTTTAATTTCGCCGGTAGTTTTTCCCCCACCTTCAAAATACTTTGAAATTGTTTTGGCCAGCAGATGGCACAGGGAAAAACCTAAAAGTTCTCCTAACTGTCATTTTATGGCCTATGTCAAGAAACAGCAGCTCCATCTTGATGTGGACATATCCTCTAAGGCCTTGAAACTGTTAGGTATTTCCTAACCAATTTCCTGCATGGTATTGGACCACCTCCTTGTTCAATTGAGTAAGTATCTCTCTACACCATGAAGGAGTGACAGTCATCAAGGCAGGTGGCAGAATGTCAGAAGTCGTTGTCTTTAGGCACAGAGTATCATAGGATCTTTGACGCCACTCTTCTTAAACATGATCGAGTCTACAGTCTTGGGTAATCTGCCCGCTGAAATAGGATTTGATATTGCCCCTGTGGTGCACGAGGGGTATCAGCATTTGCTCTGAGGACATTCTAAGGACATTCGGCTATTTTTTAATTGATATTCGATTTTTTTTCCCCACCTATTCCTTTGAAACGTATGCACTCTGAACTTTGTATTAGAACCTCTTGAAAAACATCGCCGAACGAACGGAGTGGGTAAAATTCCGTACACTCATCGAATTTCAACAGGGTTTTTCCTGCGGGCTCGGGAAGGACTATATCCCATTGCATCTATACAACCCACACCACACCGAGCGAGCGAGAAACTACACTAGTCTTTCAGGACTTAATTCATTCTCTCGATTCCAAAGAAGAATGTAGTGGTTAATTGTACCTTCTCGCTTTTATTGTGGATTGCTGGCCAGTAACTAACACGGAGAGGGATTATCCTTTTCTCCACTACATGTGCCGGATATCCCCTGGTGAAAAGCTTGTCGGATAAATTCACCAAATGTATCTCTTTTTCTTCCTGCTCACTACCGGTGTCCTCTATTTCAAAGAGCTCTTGGAATATAAATACGAAAAAGCTTTAAACGCTAGGATTCGTTTCAGAATGCCTCAAAACGGATTTCAATGAAGACATTTTTCAAATTTTTTTATTTTAAAAATTTCCGAGCCATTGCAATAGTTTATTTTCTACGAAAATTCAATAAAATACCCCAAAATCACTATCACATGTGGCAATTTAAAAAAAAACCAAAAACTCGGTATTTCGCATTTTACGCACATTTTCCTTGAAAATGTGCCCGTTTTGGCGCAGTCAAAATTCAAGTGGTGGTTCATTTTTCTATGAAATTTCCAATTGAAAAATGGGGGTTCTTATTAGGAAAACGAGAGGTAGGAGCCGTAGGTAACGCCGCTATAAACAAAATATGATTTCACCGTTAAATAGAGCACAAAAATAAAGGGAAGTTACGTTTGAAGTTTTTTATATTTTCAAAAATAAAAATAATAACGGGGAGGGTACGTTGAACTGGGACCAGTAGGTATACCAGTGATCTGCATAGAGGGGCTACCTATGTAATAATGTGATGGTTCACCTTTGTGAATTCATTAGCAACATTTTTCCTTGTCTTATGTACCAAGTAACTCACCTAATAGTGCAACAATGTCCAACTATCTATTGTAAACGTAGCTAAGCAGTATTCAGGTACTTGACGCGTACTTTCTGTTGATTTAATGCAGGAATTTCCGTGATTTCCAATCTAAACGTGGGCTGCAACCTTCAAGACCATCCCGTTTTCCAAGGATCGATGTACTCATTCAATATCTCTAATCACACTACTGGACTCTCGCAGCTTGACGACACTTATGAGTATGCCACGCGAAGGAGTGGTAATTATAAGTGAGTTTCTGAAGGTATTTTTCTTTACTAACCCTGATGGTAACGCAATGAGCCTAGAAAATTTTCATATTCAGTCACCTCTCATACTGCACATAATTGCTCAAAACTGATTCCTCCCAAAACTATTATTAATTTTTGAAGGATTAAAGTTCGAGATTACAGATTATTTAGTTTGTAAATTTCAATTTTAATTGAAAATCATACATTTCGGGGATTCCCAGAATGAAATCCTGATTTTTAAAATTTTTTGTATCATATATATCGATAAGCAGTGCAAAAATTGTAGTAAAAAAATTCTCTAGCTAATGTGTAGCAAAGATTCAAGTTTAACATTCAGTAATAATTAGGATGAATAGGTAAGGGTAACCATTTTGTCATCCAACCTCAAAGTTTTTTAGGTACCTACTTTACGTTCCAAAATTACACACCTTATTTACTTATGTTAGCTCTTTTATTGTCATGTTGCGGCTCTTCCCCGCTCGCGGTCGACGTCAGTAGAAGGGCAGCGAGTGGGATTTGTTTCAACTTTAGTAACCTGCCTATCCACTCGAGCTCGTCGTTTTGTTGCGGGGTGACATCTTTTCTCCATCTCTATCTATACTATTTATAAGAATGAAACTCCGTCTGTTTGTCTGTCTGTCTGTCTGTCTGTCGTGTCTATGCACGGCCAAACGGCTGAGTGGGCCGGATCTACGAGTGGGGGGATCTTTATGGGATTTTCCGATAGGGTGTATAAGCGAATTTAAAATTTTCTAATCCCACCCGAACCATGGGCCGTAGGGCGGGAGGGGGGTCGAAGTAATAATTAATGTGCGCTTTTTGGACTTCCCCGCTTCCCCTACCCCTCTAAACGGCCGTTGACAATTCCGGAAAAATACGGGTTTCGTAGGTTTTCCTACAAGGAAGACGACGGCGCGATCGGATCGCGAAAAAAGTATCGGGAAATGCGTTAAAAAAATGCGAGAGTACGGACCCGTTTTCTCGAAAAGTCCGCCGAAAAACTTGGTTTTTTCCGATTAAAATATACCCCATAAAGGTATGTTTTTCGGAACGGTTTTCGCGGGCGAAATACAGCTTTGGGTCCGCCGAATCTGAATCCGAAATCGGATATCGAAAAAAGTGACGTTAAGTTGGTCAAATCGCGAGCGGAAGCGAGGAGAAGCGTTTAACATCAGAAATTAATTTTGCCGTGTTCGCGAGAAGGCTCTGGGAAGACGTGTTTGGGGCACTTAGCCTACGCAGTCAAGGGGTTTGCGAGGCGAGCAGGTATACATAGGTACCTACCTTGCGAGCGAAGCGAGAACCATTTCAACAGAATAAATACGGACTTTGTCCTACACATATACAGGTATACCTTGCGAGCGAAGCGAGCAACATCCCCGAATAAACTTTTTGTGGTTCCACGTAGTTTCATAAGATTTAATTTGTTTGTAAGAATTTCCAACAGAAAAAAACGTCTGCCAAGTTGGGTGGGCAGTATAACTTCCTCAAGCGAGCGAAGCGAGCAGCATCCCCTACAGAAGTTAAACCTACCCTTAGGGACCTACCGTTTGCGAGCGAAGCGAGCAACATCCCCTACATGTTTCAATTGTAATACATCGCATCCGCACAGCCACACCTTGCGAGCGAAGGGACGCGATGACTCACTGGGGACTCACTACGCACTTGACTCATTTCAACGGAATTTCATACGGGTATTTAACAACACCTATGCAGCAATACCTTGCGAGCGAAGCGAGCAACATTCCCTAATCAACTTTTCGTGGTTTCACGTAGTTTTATAAGATTTAATTTGTTTGTAAGAATTTCCAACAGAAAAAAACGTCTGCCAAGTTGGGTGGGCAGTATAACTTCCTCAAGCGAGCGAAGCGAGCAGCATCCCCTACAGAAGTTAAACCTACCCTTAGGGATCTACCGTTTGCGAGCGAAGCGAGCATCATTTCCTACATGTTGGGTGGGCAGTATAACTTCCTCAAGCGAGCGAAGCGAGCAGCATCTACTACAGAAGTTAAACCAACCCTTAGAGATCTACCGTTTGCGAGCGAAGCAAGCAACATCCACTACATGTTTCAATTGCGAGCGAAGCGAGCAACATTCCCTACATACCACACTTTGCGAGCGAAGCGAGCAACATTCCCTACATGCCACACTTTGCGAGCGAAGCGAGCAACTTAATGGGGGGTCCGGGGGGCTTGCCCCCCGGCTGGACGTGGAGGCGAGCGTAGCGAGCCGGAGCGGCTAGTTATTAATAAGAATGAAACTCCGTTTGTCTGTCCGTTTGTCCGCGCTATGCACGGCCAAACGGCTGAGTGGGGGGAGTCTACGAGTGGGGGGATCTTCTTGGGATTTTCCAAAAGTGGGAACGAGCGAATTTAAAATTGTCTAATCCCACCCGAACCATGGGCCGTAGGGCGGGAGGGGGGGTCGAAGTAATTATTAGTGTGCGCTTTTTCCACTTCCCCGCTTCCCCTACCCCTCTAAACGGCCGTTGACAATTCCGGAAAAATACCGGTTTCGTAGGTTTTTGAACGGGGAAGACGACGGCGCGATCGGATCGCGAAAAAAGTATCGGGAAATGCGTAAAAAAAATGCGAGAGTACGGACCCGTTTTCTCGAAAATTCCGACGAAAAACTTGGTTTTTTTAAATTAAAATATACCCCATAAAGGTACGTTTTTCGGAACGGTTTTTGCGGGCGAAATAAAGGTTTGATCCCGCCGAATCTGAATCTGAAATCGGATATCGAAAAAAGTGGCGAGAACTCGGTCAAATTGCGAGCAGAAGCGAGGCGAAACGATTAATAGCAGAAATTAATTTTGCCCCGGACGCGAGAAGGCTCTACGAAGACGTCAAGGGGTTCGATAAGGCGGGGCTTGCACCTGACGGGAACGGGTTGCGAGCAGGTACACATAGGTTGCGAGCCAGGCCTACGCACTTACGTCTTGAAGGGTATACAGGTATACCTTGCGAGCGAAGCGAGAGCCATATCAACAGAATAAATTCGGATTTTTTCCTACACAATACCTTGCGAGCGTCTGCCAAGTTGGGTGGGCAGTATAACTTCCTCAAACAAGCAAAGCGAGCAGCATCCCTTACAGAAGTTAAACCTACCCTTAGGGATCTACCGTTTGCGAGCGAAGCGAGCAACATCCCCTACATGTTTCAATTGTAATACATCGCATGTATACAGCCACACTTTGCGAGCGAAGCGAGCAACATCCCCTACATGTTCCAATTGTAATACATCGCATGTATACAGCCACACTTTGCGAGCGAAGCGAGCAACATTTCCTACATGCCACACTTTGCGAGCGAAGCGAGCAATATTCCCTACACGTCACACTTCGCGAGCGAAGCGAGCAATTCAATGGGGGGTCCGGGGGGCTTGCCCCCCGGCTGGACGTGGAGGCGAGCGTAGCGAGCCGGAGCGGCTAGTTATTTATAATAATGAAACTCCGTTTGGCTGTCTGTCTGTCTCTCCATGCTATGCACGGCCAAAAGGCTGAGTGGCGGTAGTCTATGTGTGGGGGGATCTTCTTGCGATTTTCCGGACTTTTCGACTTCCCCGCTTCCCCTACCCCTCTGAACAGCCGCCTAAAATTCCGAAAAAATACCGGTTTCGTAGGTTTTTGTACGAGGAAGAAGATGGCGCTATCGGATTGCGAAAAAATGTATCAGGAAATGCGTCAAAAAAATGAAAGAGTAAGGACCCGTTTTCTCGATAATTCCGACGAAAAACTTCGTGTTTCCTCATTAAAATATACCCCATAAAGGAACGTTTTTCGGGACAGTGTTTGCGGGCGAAATACAGGTTTGATTCCGCCAAATCTGAATCCGAAATCGGATATCGAAAAAAGTTACAGGAACTTGGTCAAAATGCGAGGGGAAGGGAGGTTTCTTATACATATACAGCCATACTGAGCGAGCAACATCCCCTAACGAACTTTTCGTGGTTCCACGTAGTTTTATGAAATTTGTTAGAAAGAATTTCCAACAGAAAAAGACGTCTGCCAAGTTGGGTGGGCAGTATAACTTCCTGACGCGAGCGAAGCGGGCAACATCCCCTACAGACGTTAAACCTATCCTTAGTGATCTAGGTACCGTTCCCAATCATTCTCCACGTCCCACTCGACAGTAAAAGATGTGACAGTTCCCGTGAGATCTAAGAGAATACGCGTCCGTCGCTCTCGCGACGGGCGTCATCCTCGAGTTCTAGGAATGCTGCGTTTGGCAATAGATGAGGATCCGAGGACTGGAAAATCATCTTCTCCGAACATAGCACATATGCTATTAGTACGAGTTGTATCTCTTATGGTACTGTCACACCCCCCTCTCTCTATGAGTGCGGATTTAGGCCCCATTGCACCTCTGGGGCGATCTAAGTCCGTTACAAAGACCATAGCATCTATACAGCCACACCTTGCGAGCGAAGCGAGCAACATTCCCAACGTACATCGGATTTCAACGAGGCTTTTCCTACACATGTACATCCATACCGAGCGAGCGAAGAGAGCAACATCCCCTACTCACGTTAAACCTACCCTTACGAATCTACCGTTTGGTAGCGAAGCGAGCAACATCCCCTATATGTTTCAATGGTAATACACCTGAACGGGGGGGGGGGGGGGGGGGGGGGGTAAAAGACTATCGCATGTATACAGCCACACCTCGTGAGCGAAGCGAGTAACTTGATGGGGGGGTCCGGGGGGGGGCTTGCCCCCCGGCTGGACATGGAGGCGAGCGAAGCGAGCCGGAGCGGCTAGTATGTGATAAAACTGTATATAGGTAACAACAGAGGTATTTTAAAAGTTGGATTTTCACCCGAATTTTGGTGTTTTAATGAGTACTTCCTTGAATATTTTTATCATTTTTATAGTCGTGATGAGGAAGGCAAATGATGACGACGAGAGTAAGTTTGTATGAGAATGAGAATGTACACACTTCCGGGAGATACGAAAAAACGTATATATTACAGTATGTCTGTTCTTCAATACGTACGCCAGAAAATCATTATGAAAATAATGTTGTCATTACCACCAAGGACGCCATCTATAAATATATATAATATTGCAAAGCTATTTACCATAAGGCAACGATATGTTGAAAATCTACTTTTGCAATTCCATAAGAATTCACAAATAATATACCTATTCACAGCGTAATCCAACACATACCGCAAGATATGTAGTCGAAGGAAATGTAATTGCACCAAGACCAAGATAAACGCTGTCAACACACAGCTCAAAATTTATTATGTACACATCATTCACAAAACGCAAGTTATATGAAAAGAGCTCAAAGTTATATTAGACCAAACTACAAAAAGCAAATTTTAACGTGGCTTGTAAAAAATGGGGCAGTGGAATGCGAAACTATGCTAAAAAACATTTATGTACAATAATATATAACAATAATTTTAGTAGGTATAGAAAATTTTTCTGCGTATAAGAAGACAGGGACCTATGAGACCAATACAGTTATATTATTTAAGCTATGTGTAGATTATGTAGACGCATATGCGATGATATGTCAACGTGCTATGTTTAAAATTATGGGAGAATCGCCTAGACCTTAACCAACAACACGGGCTAAGCCTACCGTTGGATAAGTAAGCTATGCGAGCAGCCTAAGTTCTGAATTTGTACTATCATCATATGTATGCGAATTTATTGAATAAATTTTTAAAAAATCAATGGTATAGCATTTTCAAGTCAAATTCAACCCTTCTCAAGTCAAATTCAATATTTTTCAAGTCAAATTCAATATTTTCCAAGTCAAATTCAATCTTTTCTATACCAAATTCAATCTTTTCTATACCAAATTCAATCTTTTCTATACCAAATTCAACCTTTTCCAAGTCAAATTCAACCTTTTCCAAACCAAATTCAACCTTTACCTCGAGAAACTGTCACACATGAAAACAGTAATACTTTAAAAACGGTCACAAAATAGTGACTCCCCACATTGTTTTGGTGGAGTGTGCTTAGCATTTTATGGCGGCTTAGTCAACATAATTTTGTAACATAAATTGAGAGTTTTCAACGAGTTGTGATCCATCCTTAAGGGGTGCCAACTTACAGAGTTATTTTTATTCAACTATGGGAAATTTACGGTGATGGGAAAATTATGAAGCCTAACAACCAAATTTTTAGCTATTGTTTAGCCGTAATAAGCATGGTACGTCTATCTACCTATTCAGGGATACCCTGAAGACCCACTCCTGCCCACGAGCCTTTCGCATAGGATGTGTTAGTCACTAATGACTAAGTGACTTCACAGTACAAACTTGCCTAATTACCTACTTTCTACTTAACAGCATAAAGATAATAAGTTTTAATGCCAATTGATATTGGCATCGTTCCCCAATAAATTGAGAAAACTCGAGAAAAGGTTGAGTTTGTCTTGGAAAAGATTGAATTTGGTTTGGGAAAGGATGAATTTGACTTGGAAAAGGTTTAATTTGACTTGGAAAAGGTTTACTTTGGCTTGGAAAAGGTTGAATTTGGTTTTGAAATGGTTGAATTTGGTTTGGAAAAGGTTGAGATGATCTTGTAAAAAGCTGAATTTGACCTGGAAAAGGTTGAATTTGACTTGGAATTTGGTGGACAATCCCAGCTTCTTTCCATACACCCTGGAGAGGGATTATTAACCCTCTCCAGATCCCAGTGCTGTTTCCATTACTGGGAGTGAGGTCACACTACATCCCCCCAGAATGTGAATACAATTTTTTGTTTTGATTTTCGTGCGTTGTTTTTTCTTGTTAGCGGAGTCTCCTGCGTATGGCAGTCGAAGGTGAAGATGTTCACTCTAAGGACAATTGACGCAAGGAGCTGGCTCCATTTGGCTTCTATATTACACCTATTTTGTCGTACTCAATGTATTCAGTTTCTTTTCTTTGCCCTCTAACACATTCCTCGCATTGCTCAAAGAGAGTGAATCTTTTTTATAAAAGGTTGAATTTGATCTGTAAAAGGGTGAAATTGGTTTGTAAAAGGGCGAATCTGACTTGTAAAAGGGTAAATTAGACTTGAAAATTCTATATCTATAACTGGGATGAGAAATTTTCTATAGCAGATAGGTATTTCGTGTGAATATGATTTTCTTGATATTTTTACTCATTCTATTTATTCTAAAAACTCAATCTTCAGGTCAATAAGAGCTTCGGATGTGGTCGGTTTCATCGCCACGGCCGACGCGGAAGATGATTCAGCAAATGTCATGATATACCACTTTTTTCTTCCGCGGGGTTTCACCAAAATGACCGCCACCTTCCTCTTCGCTCAAAATTTTGACAATGAGCTGATTAAAAATGTTCTTGATTTAAATAAGGAGCTTGATCTTCTTTTCGTAAGTACACCTATCTTTAATTATACACTTCATTAGGGTAGTACAGTAAGGTAGAGGAAGCTCAATCTCCAAATTTTAGGGATTTTAAAATTTCAAATCAAATCAATCTCTTTTGTTTCAGGTCTTACACCTATACAATATAATTGTCACCGTCAAACAAATAAGCAACTGTTCCAATGGTTACTTATCTAGTAGGTATTGTAAATAATATCAAAAGGACATCTGTCAGCAGCTAAAACATGAATCCCTACTGTAAAATCATAATGAGTTCTTCCTTAATTCCTTGTTTTAGTGGTAAGCAACGCGAATTCTCCCAGGTATTGCCTAGATATTTGACTCTATAGACAGCTATTGAGACAATTTATAGAGCATATGACATACAATCTCCTTGTTGCACAAAATGAAAATGCGTAATATTTTTACTGCAAGTTCATCACTTAAATACTATGAATCTTATTCGTCACACCATTATTTTGAATAATTATTTATCGTTCATTATAATGAACCATAGTAATCGAACAAGAAAAAAGTTTAACATGAATTTCACGCGTCTTGAAATGTAACCCGAAAAATTTCGAGGTTGGGGGGGGGGGGGAGGGGCTCAACATTTTATTTCCTTGGTCAATTACAAAGGTTAGGCTTTCAAAAAATAAATAAAAACTCGGCGCTCCGCCCCCTGGACCCCCGGTTACCTCTATTTACATACTTTGAATGAAATTATTGAAACACAGAATGTGTTTTAGCTCACGCGTTTCACATAAACCCGTGAAACCGGCATATAAGAATGACTCCGATTTTGTGATGTATCTTATCACTACTATGTCAAGTTGTTTTATTACCTCCACAACGTCATTTCAGCCCTCACACGAAAAAGCATATTTTACTGCCCCCCCCCCCCCCCCCCCCCCGAAACCTCCTCATCATAAGCTTTCATCTGATCCCTCTCAAGAAAAATGTATATTTTACAACAACCCCCCCCCCCCCCCCCCCCCGGGGGGATATAACATGAATTATCAGAAATTAACAAGCGGTTGCAATCGAGTCAGTCAATTATTGAGAATGATTACCTGTGAGTAAACAATCATTCATATAACCATACTCATAGCTCAACTTGTTGGCCACGCACTACGCAGTAGTTAACATAATATGGTTGGATAAATCGAGAGCTTTCGAACGAATGGTCAACGAATGTTGTGGGATGGAAAATTAAGAAGTGCCATTTCTCTAGCAACGACTAGGTTGTAAGCAGAAATCATCAGTAAATTGTTGCAACACATGTTCGTTACATAAAAACGCAACACAAACGCATCACATTTTTTTTAACACAAAACAGTCACACGCAGGTTCTGGAGCCAAAGTGTTCCAAAGCCTCTCGTGTTGGATACCTAAATCCATGCCAGGGGGAAAATTTGGAATCCCAAGAAGTTGTAGGTTCAGAAGCTGACTTTGAGAGGGTGGCTGAAGGGGGAATGCTGAAGACGACTGAGAGGTCATTGATCAGCTGATTGAGCTCTAAAGCCATTTCAAGCCGAGTGAAGAGAAGCGAATAAGGTGTAAGACGTGGTGTTGCTTCTGAAGCAGAACGCTGTAAATAAGAAAACAAGTTGTGAGCAACTTGAAGCGAAATGACGTTGGTCTGCCATTTTCGATATCAATTGAATTATTTGATGGGCTTGTATATACTAACTTACATCAATGACGACGATTGTTATGAAGACAGTATTGAATGGTGAACAAAGGAAGATTTCCAGGCTCTGATGAATAGATCAAGGGGTGCCAAACCACAAAATCAAAATTAGCCTGGTTAGAGATTTGAAGGAGAATTGATTTAGAGATGACAATGGGGCAAGAGCTGCTACGAGCAGCTTTTCAAAGCGGACTGGCAAGGATTGAGAAGGATTGAATCGGTGAACTCCATGGGGTCGAAATCCGAGGATCGCACGGTACATTACGGCGCGACACAACACTTATCGGGCACATAATTCTTACAATCTACACTTGAGCCTAGTTCACTATAGAAATCTTTATATATAAGTAAACATAATTTTCTTTTCTCTTTTGTCTCCTATCGGTTGCCACAACAGTGGTCGTTCAGTTTGCATACCTAGTATTTCGGCAAAGTGCAATATTTCTCTAGTTGGTTTTTCAGCGTTTAAACTTACTGAAATCGTATAAGACGAAATCGAGTGTATACCTACCCAACCTTTTACTTTCAAAAACTACAATAGGTACCCTTTGTAAAGGGACTGCTGTTCCGAAAATCACTTCTTTGTTTCACACGCGTATCCAAGAATACTTCACGGACTTTTGAAAAGGAAAACTTCATAGTAATTCAAATCTCTTTCTCTCCTTAGTCCAAAACTGCTCAAAAACAACAGAGTACCTCTTGAATCAATCTTTTATTATGCGAGCAAAAAACTACACATTTTTATTTATTTATTTAATTTTTTTCTTTTTGAATTAGGAACTGCAGGGGCATGACAAGTCTTCCTCTTCGCTAAATAGAGAAATAAAATAAACTAAATAACATGCCTTACATCCCCCCACCCCCCTCCAACCACGGCAAAAATCCTTGCATTTATAAATAATAGAGATTTACATTTGGATTGGTTGACTAGAAATTTGAAATTAGAAAAAGATTTGAGATTTTCTTCGTTCCTTGAGTCGTGAGAGACTGTGGTCAGTGCGGTAGGTATAGGTCGCATGCTGTAACTAAGCCATTTCCTTGAGAAGTACTCTGAAGAGTAGGGCTGCGCAGTGGGACCTCCGCCCAATGTCAGTCAAGAGCCCGCGCCACTAGATAGATAGATAGATAGATAACTTTTATTTGTGCCGTCACAAAAAACATTACATAGACTAAAAATATAAGTATAACATGTTATCTAGTGAAATACAACCACAAATCAGCAACGTATATATATATATATATATATATATATATATATATATATATATATATATATATATATATATATATAAAACAGTGGTCAGAATAGAAGAAAAACCCGGCAGGCCGCTCGTACTTTCCCTCTTATGAGAGAAGAGCAATGAGCATTGAAAATGTCTCAGTAATTTCAGTATTTTTAAATTAGAAAACAATAACAAAATAACAATTAGAAAACATAAAATAAAAAAACGGAAGGTAGACCTACGGTTCTACAGTCAGATCATTCAATAATGATTAATTTTACACATTATTAGTTCATTATGGTTACTTAGCAATATTAGTTTATAACTGAGCGTAATAAATCAGCTTTCCTTGACAATACAGAGGCTTAGGGATCATGAGATGCTGTGATAAAATTAGAGCATTCCAAAAAGTGGCCAACGATTTTCCTGCTATGAAAACTAAGGGAGTTACACTTCCCTAGTAACGCATTGGTTGTACGTGAAAATCAATAGAAAACCCCACCGTGACGTGACGCTCGTGACGTACGAAAACAAATTGAAACATCCTGTTAATCATTATTAAATGATGAAAAATAATCATTGGCGCACAATTATTGAATTTGATGTAAGCCAGTCTCGACGATGCCCAATCCTTCCACGAATATGAATTCACAGGTAGGTAATTTTCTGTTATGGTGCGCATCTACAATTACTATAACCATATTAACTTCACAACCAAGTGACAAGAAAACAAGCGGCATTGTTTACTATATCCAATTATAATATAAATAAATATAAAAATAACGAAATGAATAGAAGAACAAGTATGAAAGAAATGCGTGATAAATCGAGAGCTTTCCAACGAGTGGAGAACGATTTTCGTCCGGTGAAAACGAGGCTGGGTTGTACGTGAATATAAAAAGAAAACAACACCTATCTTGTTTATAGGTTGCGTGACGTTTTTTCTTTGCGTAACAAAATTTCCGTTACAAAATTTCCGGTTGACCCGTCGACTAAGACATAACAGTCAAAATATAACATGTTAATATAGCATTTTCAAATTGAATTTGTCCTTTTATAAAATGAATTCGTCCTTTTGAAAGATGAATTCGTTCTTCATAAAGAGGGGCCGAATCTTGAAGGTATCAGTAACGGCGGTGTCCGCGGCTCGGAAAAACGGTGGCGGTCGGAAAGCAGTCTCCCCTACTATCTACGCACATCAGACACAAATTACTATAGGCACCGACTCTGTAATGCATATGCTTTCTCTCATGCCTAGAGCAGCGTCAGGGCAGCATCTGCATTGAGGAGAAGAAAAAAAAACGCTGCAAATTATTACACAGAGGTTTATTATTTCTCTATTGTATAGCTCTTCTACGCACAACACCTGTCTATATTATTAAACGAATCATTAGTTAGGTATCTAATGTGTCTGCATGGGTGTAGACGCCTACTGAAGAGAAATGAATAAAATTAAATAACACACCTAAACTTTCTTTACACGAGCTGTGATGATGTAGTGCCGTGAATTGGCAAAACAGCGGCGTTACCTAAAACGTTTTCAAGATCTCGATTTTTCAATATTTCAGCCCTTGATTACTACCCTTTATGGTTGATCAAAATTAATGCCGATATTACTAGCACATCTCCTGCCAATGTATGATTTATCAGCCAAATTTCATAAATTTTGGTTCAGTAGTTTTGGGGAAACGCTCTGGACAGCGTACGTGGACGAACCTTTTTTTCCCCCTTGGTCGATTAAAAAGGTTCATTATTGAAAATAATAAACCAAAACTCTAAAATGCATGGCTTTGTATGAATTTCTCGCAAACTTTTTGCAAATTTCTAGTATCAATTCCTTGTAAACGTTGTAAATTTGTTCTATTACATCTTTATTAATTATGCAAACTAATGCGATAAATGATCGTAGTCATGGCCGTAGTACGTTTGGCCCTTCGCTAACTGGCAAAAATCTCGGAAGCGGACGGACACTAGCCATTATTAAGATCAAACCGAAGATAGCCGGTAACTCCCGACTTCCCAATTCCACATTTTTCATAATGAGTGGTGTCTGTTTGGGTTTGTTTAGACATAGGAAAAATATAATTACCGTAAACACCCCTAACTCTGTCACACATTTTGTGGTTTTTTAATCGTAACTCCCTAAGGTATGTTGAATGGAAGGCTCAGATATCTACCTAACAAAGCCTCACATTTCAGCTTACCATTCTTTCCTTAAAATGAAATTTATCTTGTGGACTAGGGATGAACGAATTTTTTTTAGGGTGTCACATTCTTGGTTATCAAAGTTGCCCCACATTGTGATATCCTTTTTTTCAACTAGAAACACCAATTACGGTGTTCATACTTATATTATACCTATATAATAAATGAGTATAACAATTTACTTCCAGTTTAATTTCAATTTTACTTTCAATTTACATTTACATAAATAAAATTTTGTATATTTACATTAACTAAGTAAATGGATAGGGGGAAACTCATATTTTTCCGAAATAACCAATTTTTGCACAATTTCGAATATTAATCTGTAGTTTGTCGATTTTCTAATTTCTATTAATATATTTTAGTTTTTTTTTCTAGGTAGGTAATAGGAATAAGGTTGTCCACCCTTCTTCCTCCTACTAACTGTAGAAATGTCTGTAACCATACCATCCGTCACGATTTCGGGAGCCTGTCACAAAATCGGGACATTCTACGATATTCTCATTATTAAGATAATTATTCGTTACGACCGCCCCCCAACAACTAATCATCTTATCCCATTCTAGATACCCGGAAAGAGGTACAAGAGGGAATGTGAAAATCTTAATCGACCGGTGCGAAACTTTTGCTGTAAGATCTGGAGATACCGGCAAAGTTACAGTGCGCGACCTATACCCTCCACTCCAAAGCCACGCTACGCCATTAGTATCAAGATAACGGTTGTCCTATGAATCCGTTACTTCCTGTTAATTTAAGTTATGAATTTATGAATTATACCCTACGAAGTTATGTTCATTTAGGTTTGCCCAGTTCTCTTGAAACCAAAAAGTCGTGGAATTGTGAGGCTGAAAACGAGTAATCCTCTTGACCCACCCGTTATAAGACCAGGACATTTGGCAGAATCGGCGGATTTTAACACAATGCTCAATGGTATAAGGTCTGTACACAAATGTTATATTACCATATTTCCAGTGTATCTTGTCAACTTATTGTTACCAACGCTATTAAGTAAATATTTTACATGCCAAATATCTTACATTGTTTATTTTTCTTGGGAAATAGAGATTATCCAGCTGGAGAGGTCCCTTCAACACCACTAGATCGAATATACATATGCAGATAGAAAACAGGAAAGGTGTAAATGGTGGGGGGGGGGGGGAGGCGGTCGCCCCAACCGACAGGCAGAAGAAAAAAAAAAAGTTCCAATCATGCAGCACGATCGTATGAGCGAATTTTAATAAACTATCTATCGTACTATAGTATGTTAAATTGCATTGAAATTGGAGCAATTTTAGTTTAAATAAATATTTCTAACTAAAATTCTAACTAAAATTCCACTGATTCAAAAGGGATTTTTGATTTTTCAATTTTTTTGCAGTTTTTATAGATATTTTAGCAAATTTTAATGACATTTAAGTACGTTTTTCATCATAATTATGAGCAAAAATTTTTAATGTCCTAGTTAATCGTTAAAAATTTAGTTTTGACTAAAATTCTGCAAAAAATAGAAATTTAACGATTTTTGGCCGTTTTTAGCCATTTTTAGTGATTTTTTGGGTACATTTTTCGAAATTTGACCAATTTAATGTGCTCAAAAATTGTTGTCCAACGAAATCATCCTTTCTTTTGAAATGCTTGATTTTTTGGCGAAAGAACGAAGTTTTTATCTCAATTCTATCGAGAGTTATCGTCTGGAATGACACATACATATATATACTTATATATATATATATATATATATATATATATATATATACATACATATACCTATATATATATATATATATTAGATCGAAATCTTAGATTCTTTCTTTCCTCTATATATTTGTTAAATTCTTTCTACATTTAAAACGAAGTATATATATATATATATATATATATATATATACATATATATATATATATATATATATATATAAGTAGTATCCGAATACCAATCCTGGGCCACCGACTTCAATCTCTGTTGAAAATGCTTTTCTGTTAAATCTCTGATAAAAATGATTCCGACTTCAATCTCTGTTAAAACTGATTTTGTGCTAAACCCTGTTAAAAATGCTTTTCTGTTAAATCCTGTTAAAAATGCTTTTCTGTTAGACCCTTGATAAAATTTTTCATCACAAAACATCAGAACACATTTTTTATCACAAAACATCAGAACCAGTGACTTTTTGGGGGTATGTTAAAAGAATAACTTTTATAATAAAAATGGCATCGATCGAAATTTATAAAAAAGCAGCCAAAAAAACTAACTACTCGTCGTTTAAAGATTTGGATAAGAGGGCTTACGATCTCTTATCAAATTGTATACAAAATACGGAATATGGTGAAACTGTTGTTGTTACTATTAATACTGAAAATGGTGAATTAAATTTATTTTTACCCAAGACAATTTCTGGTCGACTTCTTGAACATGTTAGAAACGACCCGAAAAATCACCCCAAAAAACTTATTTATAAAGGAATTGATAAAAAGACAAAGGCTTTTCTGATTGACTTTGAGTAAATATTATAATTTCTTTATCGTTTATATAAAGAAAATCTTTATATAAATAACCCTTTCCCTCCAATCACCACAAATTCATAAAAAATCATTTTTCTATCCTAAAAAAAAAATGCCATAAAAAATCATTTTTCTATCCTAAAAAAATGCCATAAAAAAAATACTATGTTTACATAGTATTTTTTTCAGAAAGAGAATTGTAAAGTTTCCTTAAGAACTTTTTAATGAACACAGCTCATTAAAAATAAAATCTCCTTCATACCCCAAGCATTCTGAGCTTTAGCAAGCGTAAAAATTATCCTCAAACTGCTTCTTCAGTATAGCTTTATACACAATATAAGCCACTTTTCTAAGTTGATGTTCAGTGGCATTTTTAGGAACCTTAATATTTTTTTTATTAAGGTCTGCTTCAACTTTTTCTTTTGTATGGAGTGGTGGTTTACCATTGATACCCAATAAACGTTCTTTCAACAACAATTTACTAAGTCTATACTCCTCCAATTCATGTAAAATATTCTCTAGTGCGTCAAGGTTTTTTTCATAAAATTGAAATTCAGGTGTCTTTACAAACTTCCAGAAACCTCCATGTTCTTCACATAAATTTAATGCTTCGTCGTCTAAACCCATATCTCTTTATTTATTATAGAAAATATTTTTTTTCCGGGACCCGTCGATCTTCATTAAAACATATTGAACAAGGTTGTTCTGAGAGAAATGAGTCGATCTCTCTTTAATATAGTGCTGCATGCGCAATCTACCGTTTGAGGGGTTAGTTAATATGAGAGGCGAGAGAGAGAGTGTCCGGGGGGGAGGCGAATTCTTATCAGAAACCGGTTACATAACCCCGAGTCAAGAGGCGAGACGCTTCTGCCCCCCTCACTGACCTCATTCAGCCTTGGAATTTACTATCCAAGACTGTGGAACGTGTTTCTCATCTCAACTGGTCGCTTTGGTGCAGTGGTTAGCATTCTCGCTTCATAAGAGAGACATCGGGGGATCGCTGCCCGTCTCAAACCGAGAAATTTTTTTTTCTTAATAGTGAGGATACACTCTCGACGAGGTTTTAGACTTCGTTATTAGCTGATGGGCCCTTTAAGCTAATAATTAATCTAATCCCACCTCGACGGGAGTGAGAGTCGACCTTATCGTCAAAATCTCCTTCCTTAACTGTTCTGCTCTTAATTTCTACTTAAAAACAGCAAAAACCGAAACTTCAACGTAACTGAAAAGCTAAGTTGAAATGACTCATGGACTTGAAACTCCATCGAAGTCGTGCAAGGTTGCGCCATTCAAAGATCCCCTCTTATAAACAGAGGTAGAGAGATCGTTCAGGAATGGATGCTGTGTAGAAATTAAGAAGCCAGAGAATGTGCGGTTAAGTTGGGACATTTTGCTGAAATTTCCTTTGATTTTTTTATGGGAATTCATTTAATATCACTTAGGCAAATATTTTTAAAATCTGCTCTGAAGCTCCTTCTGTGATTGATTCCAGTTTCATGTGTAATGTAGATGAAAACTAGAGTCATTAAAAATATTATAATTACGAATATCTTATCGATAAACAATGAAAGATTCAAACAGTCCATATTTATCATAAAAAAATTTAAAATTTCGTGAGTTGTAATTCCTCAGAATAAAAACTTCCTTGAATTTCCTCTCCATTTAAATCTCTTATTCTATAAGTAACAGGGTTCGTTCCTAAAATCTCAGCTATTTCAAAAATTTCTTTTGTCCAATTTGCTTCATATTTATTTGCAAAAGTTTTCTTCGATTTCGTAATTCTTACACGATTTCCAATTTTAAATTTCTTTTTTCCATTTTTTCCACTCTTTTTAAATAAATATCTCAGGATTTCATTTTCATTTTTCGCGTCAACTTGAGCAGGTGTCATCCCAATAGAACGATGAACATCCTGTTTGTTATACTCATTAACTAATTCCTGTAGAATATCGATCCAATTTTTATTTCCATTCACCTTGAAACGAATTTTCATTTTCTGATTCAAAGTTCTGTTAAATCTTTCTATAATTGCGGATTTTTCTAAACTTTCCGTGTGATACATTTTTATGTTATACTCGTCTAAAAGTTCTTTGAAAAGTCTATTTTCAAATTCTAAACCTTTGTCCGTGTGAAGGAGTTTAGGGGTAGAATGGTTATGAAATTTCACATTTTCCAAAACGTCTTTGAAAGCTTTTGAAACTGCTATTCCGTTTTTCTTTTTCAATGGAATTGACCAAACGTACTTTGAAAAAGTATCAATGATATTCAACATGTAACCGAACCCCTTGTTTTCATTCTCGTATTGTTTCATTATAATCAAGTCCGCAGCCCAAAGATCATCTTTTCCATGAGTAACAATTTTTCTTTTCTGAAATCTTTTTCTAACGGGTTTATGTAACTCTTTCGCAAATTCTAACTTTTCGTTTTCAGGTAAATTTATAACTTCAGTTTCAGGAATTACGTTAGTTTCCTCATTCGGATTTTTTATAAATTTACTTTTGTTAGTCTCACATTTAACACATTTAGCTGAAATTCTCCCCCTTCCGTTTGCAGTTTGTACAATTTCCGCGTTTATATTTTTTGTTCTTTTCTTACACTTATGGCAATAAATTTCATCCTCCATGTTTTATTTAAGTCTAATACGATTTTTTTAATGTGTCCGGTACCTTGCCTTCTATAGCCCAATCAAAAATGGCACGAATTGGTGCTTTTTCTCCGTTAGGATCTTGAATGAATTTGCTCTTATGAGTTCTGCATTTAACACATTTAGCTGAAATTCTCCACCTTCCGTTCACAGTTTGTACAATTTTCACGTTTATATTTTTCGTTCTTTTCTTACACTTACAGCAATAAATTTCGTTGTACATTATTTATTTAAGTTTAATACGATTTTTTTTAATGGAGATCACTCCATTAAAAATATATAGCTTATAAAATAATTATAAAATTTCTTGTTTAATCATATTTTTAGTCGGGTCGTACACGAAATTCGATCCACTTACAATAATAACGTAACACGTAGTACCTTCTGTGCTACCTGTTGCTGCTGCTACAGATGTATTGAATTCAACATGGAGAATCAAATTGCTTTTACCACTAGATAGACTCTGAGGTTGATCAGACAAATCGATGCTAAAAATTGGATATTCTTTTTTGAAAAACTGGGGATCGATGTACGGAATGGATTGTCTAGAACTTATAGTCTTTTTGAAATCTAAAAATGTGTTGTAAGCCAAACAATAATTATTTTCATTGAAATCTAAATCCGTATTTTCCTCAGGATACCTTCTACCTCCTAATTCAAGCCAATAATTTCTCACATCTTTATGATGGAATTCAGAATTGTTTTTTGTCTGATCGTTCGAAACATCAGTTTGAAATACCACGAAGCACCATAAAGGGTTAAGAACGTTTCTGTAAATGTTAGTTACATCGAACGTTAACGTTTTTCCAGTAACGTTCTTATGCTCTATGCATTGCCAACTTTTAAATTGGAGTTGATACGGAGTGTTTCTCAAATCTGCGATCAAATTAATTTTTGCTTCATTCTTGTATTCAATCACCGGAACTCTCAAAACGAAAGAGGTAATTTCTACAACACCTTCATTAGGAATAGGAGATTCTCTATCTTTTTTCCATCTAAAAATAATATTATTATCGCTGTTTCTCACAAAAGTTATTTCAAAACCTCCCTTGAAAATTGGAACTGTTAATTCTTTGAAAAGACCCAAACCTAAGTCACCAAGGTAACCAACTGCACTGAAATTCCCTCCTCCGATAGCTTTTGAGTTGAATCCTGAATTCATAGCATTTCCGTTATAATCTTTTGGACCTTCTTGAGTGGCAAAACTTTCCACCAAGCCACAAATGCCCGGATTTTCAATTTCATCTACTGTCACATTGTGTTTTTTCACTTCTATACTCGAAAACATATGACCTACGAAATTATCTACCAACTTAACAGTATCTAAACCTGAATACTCCTTGGTTGGATCTTTTGACTTTAGAACTCCCTTCACGTAATATTGTATATCTTTAGACAGAAATTCGTCGTCTAAATCTATTTTGAAAGTTGTTCTTTTATTCTCTGCATTTAAATTCAAAGTTGAAGTTGGATTAATGGTACGAAATTGCTTTCGCACAATAAAGTCTTGATATTTATCAAATACCTTTTTAGTTTGATGCATTCTTTATTATAGTAAATATAATTTTTTTTTATTTTTTAGACCCCGGTAAATTACCGGGTCTAAAAGTTTTAAAAATTAATTACTTTTCAGCAACAAGTAAGCTTTAATATCGTTGAATCGAATCGGTTCATTATTTCCCGTGATTGTTGACAATTTTATCATTTTTATTTCTTTCAATCCTTTTCTTAGTGGAATGAAAACTACTTTCTTTGGTTTTTCCGTGTAAATAGTATTAGGTGACAGTAGTTTCTCTATGAAAGAAACGTGTAATAACTCATGTTCAACATGCGAATGTGGGTTTTCCTCGTGATTAGTAAAGCTGCATTCCGTAATGTTGCAATGCCATTCGATTATTTTGCTCGAAAATACGAGTTGAGTAGGATTGGTATCCGACACGTAATTGGTGTTCTTTTTGAATAAAATATCGGAACCTAAACAAGTTTTCAATTGGAATATGTCACAAAAGTTACCTTCATTTATAATTTTCATATCCATGGGAAAGTAAGCAGCAATTCTGTAAGAGCCGTCAGTTAGGAGCTCGAGATTGAATTTCAAATTATTCGGATTAACTTTCTGTATATCTTTCTGTATATCTTTCTGTGTATCTTTCTGTGTATCTTTTTGTTTATCTTTCTGTGTATCTTTTTGTTTATCTTTCTGTGTATCTTTTTGTTTATCTTTTGGTATTTCTACCGTCTGGTTTTCGAGCTTTTTCAAAGTATCTACTTTCGCTAACAAAATACTTTGAAAACTAGTCAAATGACTAATCAACTCGGATTTGAATGAACTCATTGTGTATTCACCATTAAGTTCATGCACGTCATCGTAAGTTTCATCGGGGAAAGGAAATGTGAATGAAAACTTGAAGTTTTTTATCTCAAACGTTTTCCTAGTTGTAAACATCAATGCTGACATGCCCAATTGATACTCTTTATTCGGATCGAGTGGAATCGGACTCTCAAACCTTATTGTATCTCCTGAAATTTTTATAAACATTATTTATTTATTATATAATATATAATAAATAAAATGAGTCATGAATACAATATCGATCCTCATCCATTTGAATCAAACAAAGTTCATAATGGATTACTACCGCTTCCTCTTCGATGTTTAATAGTTGGAACAAGCGGATGTGGAAAAACCACTCTATTGTACAACCTGATTACTAAACCATGGGGAATTCCCCATGAAAATCTCTACATATGTTCCACAACTTTAGAACAAGAATTTTATAAAGGCTTGAGAAAAACTAGTGAAAAAATAGAGGCTAAAGTTGGAATGACAATAGCACATTTTTACGATAGTTGCGACGAACTAATTGTACTAGATGAATGCCTACCAAACAGTATTGTAGTTTTCGATGATTGTGTTAATGTTGAACATCAACGAGTTATAAAAGATTATTACGCGAAAGGGCGTCACAGGAATATTTCTTGCATTTATCTAACTCAATCATTCACTAAAGTTGATAGACAGTTGATTAGAGGCAATCTGAATTTCCTGTGTATTTTCAAGCAAGATCCAGATTACATGAAAGTGATTTACGATAAGTATGCTGGAACAGATTTTACTTTCAAACGATTCAAAGAAATATACAACGAATGTTGGGACGATGATTTTGGATTTCTAACGATAAACCTAACAAAACAATTAAAAGACGGTCGATACATGAAAAAGTTTGAGAAAACGTTTCTCGAGTCGGTGAATAAACGGTCAAAAACACCGTTAAACGATCAAAATAACCGTTAAAATAACCGTTAAAATAACCGTTAAATTTGGATTTAAATATTCGACAAAAAAAAATTTTTTTTTTTTTACTATAATAAATGTCTACTGAAAAACATTTAGAAAAAATGTGGTTGAAAAAATGTAAAGAAAATAAAAAAAAGATTGAAACTCGTGATGATTCAGAAACTAGTAATCAACCTGATGATTCAGAACCAGAAAATAGAATTTTCCTGAAAAAACCTAAAAAAGAAATAACTGTCAAGGAAGCTAACGAAATTCAAAAACAAGAACAAGAGTTGAGACGTGCTTTCCGAGAAGCTAGAGTAGATAAGTTTAACGAAAGAGAAACTCGTAATCAACCTGATGATTCAGAACCAGAAAATAGAATTTTCCTGAAAAAACCTAAAAAAGAAATGACTGTCAAGGAAGCTAACGAAATTCAAAAACAAGAACAAGAGTTGAGACGTGCTTTCCGAGAAGCTAGAGTAGATAAGTTTAACGAAAGAGAAACTCAAGAAAAGATGTTTGCACCCATCACTGAAAAAGTAGTTGAAGTAATAAATGCCGTGAAACAAGCTGATGAAGACATCATAAAGAAACTAGAAATTGTTCCCTACAAGCCAACTAGTTCTCCTAGAAAGAAAGTTGTAACTTTTGGACCAACTAATACTTTTGACATTAATCCAAACGAAGGAGCTTCTGCACTAGTTGATACTGTGCCAGATGATACCGTAGTAAACACGAGAAGTAGTTTATCAAGCATCATGGATATGGTTGATCGAAATGAAACCCTATCGAATAGCGTTGGTCCGAAAGGAATTGGTCCTATTGCGAAACTTTACATCAGGCAGGATGATAAACAATTTGGTATATGGGGAAAAGAGGACAAAATTTACATCGGAGACCAACAAATTCAAGTAAATGGAGATACAATCGTTATTCAAAAAGAAAATTACAAAGGAACTCACGGATTATGGCGTTTGTTAACTGATCCTCTAGGACCTGATCCTGATAAATACACTAAAGAGGATTTGAAAGTTTACAAGAAAATTCTTATTCAAACTAATTCTCTATACCAAAAGAACGACCCAACTACCAATAAAGTAAAGTCTAGTACGGGGAAAAAATGGAAAGAGTTGATCGCGCCTATTTGGAAAGAAATCAAAGGAAGTAAAGTTGGTTCGGGTTTGATAGAATATTCTGAAAATCCAGTGGAATTTAAATACATCGACAACCTCCAACAGCTGCTACAGCGTTTGTTCTATTTGCACGCACAAGAACGAGCTGGTAATAACAATTTTCACAATGAAAAATTAGGAATTGTAAAGTTTATAAGCGATCAGTTGGAAAAAAACATAGATAATCCCAAAGGAATAGAATATCTGATGAAAGTTGTAAACAGTTTGCCGAAAGGTATAATTAAAAATGGTTCCGGAGTTTTAAATACTTTGCTGAATAAACTAGATGGTTTCGTACCTGAAATGCATTTACCCGGATACAACTATTGTGGTCCATTTACAAAACTAGATGAACGATTGAAAAGAGGAGATCCTGGAATTAATAAATTGGACGAAGGTTGTAAGCTACATGATATATTTTACAGAGATCACACAGGCACGAAAGAAAGACACATAGCGGATAAAGCACTGGAAAAAGTGGCAAAAGAAAGAATGTACGCTAGTGATGCAAGTTGGAAAGAAAAAACAGCTGCAGCTGTAGTGAGAGGTGCAATGAAAGGTAAACAGGCTTTTGGTATGGGAGTTGCAAAGAAAGGTAAACAAGTTGCAAAGAAATGTAAACAATCCTTTGGTGAGGAAGTTACAATGAGTAAACAAGTTTTTGGTATGAGAGTTCGTTATTAAAAAATTTTACTATAATAAATAACTATGATTACGAAAAAAATAGATTTAACCGAAAATCAACTAACCAAAATGCGAGCCGCTTACAAGAAGCGCAGAAGTGTTACAATTCTTTTGACAGCGAAACAAATTTCAGGAAACGGAAAACATAAAATCAAACTGTGGGAAACTCAATCAAAAGCATTTGAAAAAGCGAGAGGAGAAAAGAAAGGAATTACGTTAACTTTGGATTACGAACAACTACAATTGAATCACACGGGTGGATTCTTACCATTGGTGTTTGCAGGAATGGGAGCACTTGGAGCGTTATTAGGTGGAGGTGCTGCAGTAGCATCTTCAGTAATAGATTCGAAACATAAAGCTGCTGAAGAAGCGGAAATAAAACGTCATAATCTCGAGATGGAAAAACTAGCTCAAAAAGCAAAAAGTTTAAGTATTGGGTCCGGTTTAAAAAAACGAAAAAAACGGAAAACTACCAACCTTTGAGTAATTTAGATTTACATCGTTTCGCGAAAAATTTTAAAATAAAACATTTCCGAGGTATTTTCATGAAAGATGAACTTCCTGATCGACCTAAATCCGTTGAATGTGGAATTATTAATTTGGAAAATTCTTATCAAAATGGTAGTCACTGGACTTGTTATTTTAAAAAATCCGAAAAAGAAAAATATTATTTCGATTCCTATGGAAACGCACCACCTCCTAAAGAGTTGGTAAAATACTTGGAAAATAAACATATTTTTTACAATTCCGAACAAATTCAAAAGTATAATGATCCTCCGATTTGTGGACATCTGTCTTTGATAGTGTTAAAAGAACTTTCAAACGGAAAAGATTATGAAACTGTTTTAAAAACATGCAGAGGGAAATTGAATTCTGAAAAAATCTTAGTATAATATTGTTGTTTTAATGGAAAATTTCCATTAAAACGTTTTTATTAAACAAACTTGATGTTATACATGTCTCTCCCATTTATTGATTTGGTGATTCCATGGTACACTAAGCAAACACCGTACTCAACTAGAGCTTGGAGTTCATTTTTATCAAATTTTTGAATACATCTTTCTGGTATGAACACTCTAAATTCTCCTAGATTGGCTATAACAGCCTCCCACGAGTATTTCGTTGACACAAATTCAAAGTTTATAATTTTGTAAGGTTTTCCGATTTCTAGTTCGGAAAGCTTGTTCGTGTTGTTTTCAAAATTAATTTTTTTCAATAGCTGCTCCCTATTCATTTCTATTTATTTATTATAGAATATATATTTTTTTAAATAGGGGCGGTGATTCACCGCCACTATTAAGGCAAACACAAGACACTTTTATTTTTAAAACCCAATTCGTAAAGGTGGTGTCTAGTAGACACCACCTTTAAAGGCAAATACAAGTCGAGAATACTTAGAAATTTCTTTTAAAACTCTTAAAGTGGGTGGGTCCAAATCGGACCCACCCTCTTTAACATTAAAGTCGAATACAAGTCGAGAACATTTATAGGGATATTTTAAAACTCTTAAAGTGGGTGGCCAATTTGGCCACCCTCTTTAACGTTAAAGTCGAATACAAGTCAATTTGATTTTTAACAGTAAATACATCGGACCCCCGTCGAATCGACGGGGGTCCGATGTAAAGACGAATACAAGTCGAGAACATTTAAAAATTTCTTTTAAAACACAATTCCTTAAAGTGGGGGGTCGCGAATCGCGCCCCTCTTTAACGTAAGAAAGCTCATAATTTTAGAGCCGACGCTCACATGTGAGCCGCGGCTTTTTCATTTCATACGAAATTTTATGGCTCACATGTGAGCCGCAAAATTTGATCTCGGTTAACAATAACGAAACTACCACAAACTTGATGTTATGCATGTATTTTTTTCATTTTTTTTTGATTTGGTGATTCCATAGTAAACTAAACAACCACCGTGCTAGTTAAAAGGATCTCTACTATAATAGACAAAAGAAAAAGGTGAGGGCGATTCACCCCCACCTTTAAGAATTCAAAAAAAAATGAGGGGCTAGTTAAAAGAATATATTCTATAATAAAATGTATGATGCGAGAAGACATTGTGAAAAGTGCGATGTTAGCACTACTTATAAAAATTGGGCTAGACACCTAAAGTCTAAGCGCCATGAAAAAAACGACCCGGACCGGACAATGACTATCAGAAAACCTAGGAAAGCGAAACCTGTATTTGTAAATCCGAGGAAATTACACAAAGTATTTAATTTTAGTGAAAAAATATTTGAAAAAGTATTTGAAAAAAGCAAAGAATCTAGGAAAGCGAAACCTGTATTTGTAAATCCGAGGAAATTGCACAAAGTATTTAATTTTAGTGAAAAAATATTTGAAAAAAGCAAAGAACCGAGAACTGAAGTTGGAGAAAAGGAAACTGCATTTAAATCTAGATTAGTGACTTACGATATTAAAAATACGAAAGGATTTAAAGATGCTTACAAATTTCTTGACAGTATTAAAAAAATCGTAACTGGTTTAATCAACATGAAACTTAGAGAAATGAAACTAAAAGTTAATGTAGTTTTAATCGCAGAATTTAAAAAAGGGACTAACGAAAATAATATGGAGTATCATGAACTCAATTTCAAAACTAAAAACGTAATAATATTGCAGTCAGCAGAAGTACCAAATTGTTACGAGGAAATGAAACAGAAAATTCTAAATGAAATGGAAACGTTCGAAATAAAAGGATCTCAATGGCAACTTCACAAAATCAAGCATTTAGAACTGAACGTTAACAAGTACACTCCTTTGAGAGGATCGTCTTACATCCCACTCCCTAATTTTCTACAATATAGGAAAGCAATTATAAATGTGAAAAATGACGATACTAAATGTTTCCTTTGGTCTGTTCTGTCTGCACTTCATCCAGCTGACCAACATTCGTATAGAATAGGAAATTACATAACATGGGAACATGAGTTTGATGAAGCGTTGAAAGATATCAGTTTTCCTATGAAACTTACGAGTATAAAATTGTTTGAGAAAAGAACTGGGATTTCCATAAATGTTTACTGTCTGGATGAAAAAAATATTATAATACCCTTGGAAATAACGAAAGAGGAAAAGGAAAGGCACATTGACTTGTTTTACTTGAAAAACGAGGAAACTGAACATTATTGTTGGATCAAGGACTTATGGAAACTTGTTGGTCATAGTCAGCTAACAAAGGATGGCCACAAACGATTTTTATGTAAAATGTGCTTGAATAGCTTTGGAACTCAGTTCAAATTAAACGAACATAAAGAATATTGTGGAGCTCATAAAGCTGTTAAAGTAGAACTACCAGAACCTTACGATAATGTTTTACAATTTGAAAATTATAAACGCTCCATGAAAGTACCATTCGTTATCTACTCGGACTTTGAAAGTTTTCTAAGCAAACTTCAAACTTGTCAACCTGATGAAACTAAGACGTTCACTAATAAAATTCAAAAACACGAAGCTAGCAGTTTTTCATATTACATAAAGTATTCCAACGGATATTATAAACCTCCAGTCGAATATTCTGGTCCAGATTGTCCAAAAGTATTTTATCAGAAACTGAAAGAGGAAGTTTTACACATTGCTAAGGAATATTACGATAAAATTGTACCCATGAAACCATTGACAAACGAACAGGAACAGGAATTCAAAAATGCTAAATCTTGTCACATTTGTGAGAGAGGTTTTAACGAATTGCCTCCAATGTTAGAAAAGAAACTTGATGTAATGAGAAAAACAATTCAACACTTTATTGATAAAAAGAATGACAATCAAGCAGATATATATATTGAAGAATTAGAAGTTTTTAAGTCAAATATACCTGATAATTGTATAAAAGTAAAAGATCATGATCATTTGTCAGGAGAATTTAGAGGTACCGCCCATTCTCTGTGTAATTTGGAGTATCAATGTCCGAGATTCGTACCTGTATTTTTCCACAACCTGGCTGGGTACGATGCCCACTTATTTATAAAACAACTCGGAGAGGATGAAGGGGAAATACGATTGATTCCAAATACTGAGGAAAAGTACATTTCGTTTTCAAAGATTCTTAGGTACGACTCTGGAAAATTGAATGAGAAAGGAAACAAAGTAATGAATAAAATTGAAATAAGGTTCGTGGATTCGTACAAATTTCTAGCAAGCTCTTTGGAAAAACTAGTGGGAAATTTAACGAAAGATCAATTTAAGGAACTGGTAAAACATTTTGGAACAGAGAACTTGGAGTTGATGACAAGGAAACTAGCTTACCCATATGAGTACATGGATAGTTCGGAAAGGTACGATGAAACCTGTTTGCCACCTATAGAGAAATTTTACAGCCATCTAAATAAACAAAATGTAAAAGAAAACGAATATAAAAATGCACAAGAAGTTTGGGAAAAATTCGGTATTAAAAACATGTGGGAATTCACCGCGCTTTACAACAAAAGTGACATCTTACTGCTTGCAGATGTAATGGAAAATTTCAGAGATATTTCCCTGAAAACGTACAAACTAGATCCTGCATGGTACTACACAACACCTGGATTCTCATGGGATTGTATGTTGAAAATGACAAAAGTTAAATTGGAACTGTTGACCGATTATAATAAAATTTTAATGATAGAAAAAGGAATTCGCGGTGGAATATCTCAATGTAGTAACAGGTACGCGAAAGCAAACAATAAGTACATGGGTAAACAATATGACCCATCTAAACCTTCGAGTTACATAGCGTACGTAGACGCTAACAACCTTTATGGATGGGCAATGTCCAAATACTTACCATATGGTGGTTTTAAATGGGTAGAGAACTTGTACAATTTAGATATGGATAATTTAGATGTTGAAAATATAAGTGATGAGTCTCCCAAAGGTTATTTTCTGGAAGTTGACTTGGAATATCCTAAAGAACTACACGATTTACACTCGGATCTACCACTTGCACCGGAAAACAGGATTGGAAATACAAAATTACCTAAACTGATGACAACTTTGTTCAACAAAGATAGATACGTTTTGCACTACAGGAATTTGAAACAGTGTCTGAGCATGGGAATGAAACTAAAGAAAGTGCACAAAGTTCTGGAGTTTGATCAATCGGATTGGTTGAAAGTGTACATTGACTTCAACACGGAACTGAGAACGAAAGCGAAAAATGATTTTGAAAAGGAATTTTTCAAATTGATGAACAACAGTGTATTCGGAAAAACGATGGAAAATATCAGGCAAAGAATCGATATCAAATTATGCTCAAACGGAAAGAAACTGGAATTATTGATAGCAAAACCTACTTTTGATCGTAGAACGATATTCACTGAAAACTTAGCAGCAGTTCACATGAAAAAGACCAAAATTCTTTTCAATAAACCCATCTACATCGGAATGAGTATTTTGGACATTTCAAAAACTCTAATGTACGATTTTTATTACAACACGATAAAGAAACAATACGGAGAAAATGTCAAATTGATGTACTGTGACACGGACAGTCTGATCATGGATATAAAGACTGAAGACTTTTACTCGAATATTAAAAACAACATGATTGATCAGTTTGATACATCCGATTATCCGAAAGAAAATGTCTACGGTATACCTCAAGTGAACAAGAAAGTACTTGGAAAATTCAAAGATGAAATGAGCGGAAAAGTAATGGAGGAATTTGTCGGACTAAGATCGAAACTTTACGCACACAAAACGTTCGAGAATCAAAAAGAAACAAAGAAAGCGAAAGGGATCAAGAAAAACGTTATTGAACAGGACATTAAATTCAATGATTTCAAAGAATGTCTGTTGACCAAGAAACCGATCTACAAAACGCAAATGATGTTCAGAACAAACAAGCACGATATTTATACCATTAAACAGAACAAGAAAGCGCTCAGTGCCTACGATGATAAAAGGCATATTCTGGAAAATGGTATGGATACTCTTGCTTGGGGACATCATAAAATTGGAATAGGAAAAGAAAATTTCGTAGATCATCTGAAGGAGCTTATGAAAACACAAAACGAGAAAGAAAATGGAATTATAGGTAGGATTAAAGTAAATACTAAATTATAATTTTTATAAGGGATTCTTATAAAAACCTAATATTTTTCCATCTCCTTTTCCATCTCTCCTCTTACTACAGATTCTCTTACAAATGTAAATATACTGTGCACACTCTTTAGCATATTTTGATTATCCTCTTCGATGCATTCAAAACAAATATCACCATTTAGTACTGTAACACCACAATTTTTGCAAACGTTAATATTTTTGAAAGGAGTAAAATTTAGAATGTTTTCAGTTAGTTTATTTTTTCCATTGAGAAAGTTACGTTTCACAGTTGGTAAATCCAAAAACTTATGATACTTCCTCACGAAATAATCAGTCAGTTCTCCAGATTTAGATACTTCCTGCCACTCGCTCTTGGAAAGACAATTTCCATCTTCGAGTTCTCTTAACGCTTTAAAGTATTCCATTTTATTTATAGTAGAGATCCTTTTAACTTACCCCTCAGAATACTACGAACTGACGGAGTTGCAAAAGGTGAATACGAAATCAAGGTAATATTATATCGATAATATTACCATCGTCCACAATTATATTTTTATCTGGGATCATCTTTAAAAAAATCTTTACGTTCAACTCTTGTAGAAATTTCTTATCTCGATTATTACGAATAACGTAATTCTCCAACATATTTTCTTTGATATTTTTCCTTTTATATTTCACGCCTTTTTTCGGAGATACCGGTATTGTTTTCTTAACGGTATTTACGAATTTTTCAACCCCTACATTTTTCAACTGTGTTTTAAAATTTGCAATTTTATCAGCTGAGATTTCTCCGTATACTAGTTGCTCAATAAACCTGTATACTTTCATATCTCTATCTCTATCGATATACGCGAAACATTCAATGAATTCGATATGCTTAAGTGAAAATTGTAAAAATGGATGAGACATTTTTATTTTTATTGGAGAGATCCTTTTAACATACCCCCCCAAATGAAAAAGTCACTGGTTCTGATGTTTTGTGATAAAAAATGTGTTCTGATGTTTTGTGATGAAAAATTTTATCAAGGGTCTAACAGAAAAGCATTTTTAACAGGATTTAACAGAAAAGCATTTTTAACAGGGTTTAGCACAAAATCAGTTTTAACAGAGATTGAAGTCGGAATCATTTTTATCAGAGATTTAACAGAAAAGCATTTTCAACAGAGATTGAAGTCGGTGGCCCAGGATTGGTATTCGGATACTACTTATATATATATATATATATATATATATATATATATATATATATATATATATATATATATATATATATATATATATATATATATATATAAGCGTTAAAATCCAGGAATCATTTCAGAATGCCTCAAAACAGATTTCGATGAAGAAAATTTTTGAAAATTTTCATTTTAAAATTTTTGGAGCCATTGCAATAGCTTTATTTTCTAAGAAAATTCGCTAAAATACACTACCAAGGACATGGCAGAGAAGCTTCCTCGCGGCTTCAACAAGAAAATTACGTTCACGCATGCGCTGAGCGTACCACTGATTGAATCATGATAAAACTGATAGGGAACTATCGAGGGCTAAATCCACACAACTCCTGAAAATTTCATTGAAATCCGATCAAAATTGTGGATGCTATGGCTTTGGCAAGGAAATATAGAAAGAAAAACGCTCGCGCATGCGCACTGCGTACTGCTAATTATATCATAATGAATGTAGTAAGAAATCTTTCCCGCATTATTCCTGAAAACCTGACTAAAATCTGTTCAACATTGACAGACTTATGACTATTATAAAAAAATTACGTTCACGCATGCGCAGAGCGAAACGCGGATTCGATCATGATGAAACTAATACTGGACCATCTAGAGCTAAACCCACACTATTCCTGGAACTTTAATTGAAATCCAATTGCAATTGTGGAAGTTATGGCTGTGGCAAGGAAATATAGCAAACGCTCGCGCATGCGCACAGCGTACTCCTGATTCAATTATGATAAATATCGTAAGGGATCTCAAGGGACCGTCCCTCATCATCTCTGAAAATTTGACCAAAATCTCTTCAACATTGACGGACATGAGGGTAAAGCCTAGTACGCACTGGGATTCTTTGTTCGGACTCTTTGTCGCGGAGCTGCGTCTCGGACTCATTTTCTTGCATCCGGGACGCTCCGCGACATTGAGTCTTGCATCTCGTGTGTTGCGTTTTAGTATTTTTTGAATCCCATACGGAATGGGATTCTTTACACAATGTCGCGCAACATTGAGTCAGTGCGTACGTGAATATCGAACAAAGTGGGCCTCTCACCGGTGTATCTTCGTTGTTATCGCTTTGTAGTTATCGTTGTTATGCTTGTAGGTAGCTAAAAACGGGTAAAAATTGTTAATTTTTTTTTTTTTTTTTTTTTTTTTTAAGCAGAATTTTAGTCAAAAGAACTTTATTAACAATAAACTAGAAAAACAAGAAATTTATGCTGAAAAAAGTAGGTACTTAAATTTCATTAATATTTGTCAAAAATGGATAAAAACAGCTAAAAAAAAAGCTAAAAATCAAAAATAGCTTCATTTTTTTTTTTTTTGAAAAATTCGCTAAAACATTTTTTGAATTGCCGAAAATTATTTAGGACAAGTTTATTTGCCACAAAATCGGTAGTGAACATTTCTTCCCAGTTAA
Source organism: Adelphocoris suturalis (assembly GCA_030762985.1). Taxonomy (NCBI): domain Eukaryota; kingdom Metazoa; phylum Arthropoda; class Insecta; order Hemiptera; family Miridae; genus Adelphocoris; species Adelphocoris suturalis. Next base: position 173,453,930 of record CM061040.1, on the reverse strand, counting down.
AATCCTAAATTTTCAAAACAATTTAACAAAATATACTAAGATAATTTACGAAAATCCGCTCATACGATCATGCTGCATGACTGGAACTTTTTACTAACTTATTAAGTCGTCTTATAAAATCGATTTGACATCAAATAGCTGGATTATCCAATTAATGCTGTTTCCAACGGTGGTCATATTTTTGACTTTACAGTGATCTCAAGTGGAGTTATGGTCGTTTGAAGGTAGAAAACACATCTTAAAAATGAAATTACACAGAAAAACAAAGCATTAAAATAAATCTCTAACAAGTACTTTCGATCAGAAATTAGCTCAAGAATTGACCCATGAAGCACCAGTAGGTACACCCTTCTTAGTGGTTGGCGCAAATGGGCTATCTAATGCAGGTATAATAAACCATCATGTAATAATTTTTTGCCTTCTTCTTCTAGTCTTCTAAACAGCTTGCTTCAGTTCAGGTCACACTCTCATCTCTACTCTAGACACTCTCGGAACCTCCTCCCCCCTTGCTTATGATGTCCTGCAGGCTGCAGCTGCTTTGTGGCCCCTCCACAAAAGATATGGCCTCACGATATGGGAAAAACCGTTAAAAAAACTGAGTGTTAATGCAGGGTCCACGCATCCACCAACGCGGTGGCTTTTTTTTTTTAGTAGCATTTTTTTTACTCCGTAGAGCTATGTAAAGTGCTACTGCAATCCCCGAAAGCGCTACCTCGTTCGACATGGCTCAGATTCAAACTAGATGCGTACACGATTTGCAGAGCGACAATGTCGCGGGGCAAAGAATCTGAGACATGAATCCGAGCGTCTGCAACAAAGAGTCCGAACAATGAATCCCAGTGCGTACTAGGCTTTACAAGAAACTCACGTTCGCGCATGCCCAGAGCGTACCGCTGATTCAATCATGATGAAACTAATAGGGGGCTATCTAGGGCTAAACCCACACTATTCCTGAAATATCATCAAAATCCAATCGACATTGTGGAAGTTATGGCTGTGGCAAGGAAATGTGGACAGACCGATGGATGGACGGACAGACAGACACAAAACCAAATTTGTTCAGAACCCGTGAAACTCAAAATGCGAGTGGAAATTTTGTAGCACACAGCTACACATTTTTTAAAGTGAAAACAAAGTTTCCGTTGCCTTGCAGACTTGGAAGCGAAATTACTAATCTGTCGCGGCCAATTTACCATTCTGTGCTTTTAAATTTTGGTACGCCTGCAAACTGTGTAGGTGTCCAGGGAGGATCAATTGGGGATTGACGCGGGTAGTGTATGTTCGTGGGTAAACTTGGAGATTTCCAGAAGCACTTAAGCGAAAAATCATTAATGCAGGTGTTGTGTCGTGCTGTCCTCCGTCGTCGCCAATTCGTGAGTAGTAGAGGTGAAATGCAACCAAAGTTGTTATAGTGTTTGAGTTTAGCTCCGTCATGAAACGAGCATCGAAGATCAGATCTTTCTTCTTTAAAAAACATAAGGCAACAGGTAAGGAATACAATTTTCATCAATAGGGATAGTTGATAATTATCACTAATTATATAATTACTAGCCGCTCCGGCTCGCTACGCTCGCCTCCACGTCCAGCCGGGGGGCAGGCCCCCCGGACCCTCCATTAAATTGCTCGCTTCGCTCGCAAAGAGTGGCATGTAGGGAATGTTGCTCGCTTCGCTCGCAAAGTGTGGCATGTAAGGGATGTTGCTCGCTTCGCTCGCAAACGGCACATCCCTAAGGGTGTGTAGGGCATGTTGCTCGCTTCGCTCGCAAACAAAAGCCCTGGCACCCCCCATCATGTTGCTCGCTTCGCTCGCAAACGGTAGGTCCCTAAGGGTAGGTTTAATTCTGTAGGGGATGTTGCTCGCTTCGCTCGCAAACTACGTGGAACCACAAAAAGTTTATTAGGGTATGCTGCTCGCTTCGCTCGCTTGAGGAAGTTATACTGCCCACCCAACTTGGCAGACGTTTTTTTCTGTTGGAAATTCTTACAAACAAATTAAATCTTATAAAACTACGTGGAACCACGAAAAGTTTATTAGGGAATGTTGCTCGCTTCGCTCGCAAACGGTAGATCTCTAAGGGTAGGTTTAACTTCTGTAGGGGATGCTGCTCGCTTCGCTCGCTTGAGGAAGTTATACTGCCCACCCAACTTGGCAGAAGTTTTTTTCTGTTGGAAATTATTACAAACAAATTAAATCTTATAAAACTACGTGGAACCACAAAAAAGTTTATTTGGGGATGTTGCTCGCTTCGCTCGCAAGGTATACCTGTGTAGGAAAAAACCGGTATTTATTACGTTGAAATGAGTCATCGACTCCAACTGCGTAGGCTAAGTGCGTCGAACCATTGTGAAAAGGGCGCCCGGGTCGATTAATTTCTGATGTTAAACACTCCCCTCGCTTCTGCTCGCAATTTGACCGACTGCCCGTCACTTTTTTCGATATCCGATTTCGGATTCAGATTCGGCGGACCCAAAGCTGTATTTCGCCCGCGAAAACCGTTCCGAAAAACGTACCTTTATGGGGTATATTTTAATCGGAAAAAACCAAGTTTTTCGGCGGACTTTTCGAGAAAACGGGTCCGTACTCTCGCATTTTTTTGACGCATTTCCCGATACTTTTTTCGCGATCCGATCGCGCCGTCGTCTTCCTCGTAGGAAAACCTACGAAACCCGTATTTTTCCGGAATTGTCAACGGCCGTTTAGAGGGGTAGGGGAAGCGGGGAAGTCCAAAAAGCGCACATTAATTATTACTTCGACCCCCTCCCGCCCTACGGCCCATGGTTCGGGTGGGATTAGAAAATTTTAAATTCGCTTATACACCCTATCGGAAAATCCCAAAAAGATCCCCCCACTCGTAGATCCGGCCCACTCAGCCGTTTGGCCGTGCATAGACACGACAGACAGACAGAGCGACAGACGGAGTTTCATTCTTATTAATAACTAGCCGCTCCGGCTCGCTACGCTCGCCTCCACGTCCAGCCGGGGGGCAAGCCCCCCGGACCCCCCATTAAATTGCTCGCTTCGCTCGCAAAGTGTGGTATGTAGGGAATGTTGCTCGCTTCGCTCGCAAAGTGTGGTATGTAGGGAATGTTGCTCGCTTCGCTCGCAATTGAAACATGTAGGGGATGTTGCTTGCTTCGCTCGCAAACGGTAGATCTCTAAGGGTAGGTTTAATTCTGTAGGGGATGTTGCTCGCTTCGCTCGCAAACTACGTGGAACCACAAAAAGTTTATTAGGGTATGCTGATCGCTTCGCTCGCTTGAGGAAGTTATACTGCCCACCCAACTTGGCAGACGTTTTTTTCTGTTGGAAATTCTTACAAACAAATTAAATCTTATAAAACTACGTGGAACCACGAAAAGTTTATTAGGGAATGTTGCTCGCTTCGCTCGCAAACGGTAGATCTCTAAGGGTAGGTTTAACTTCTGTAGGGGATGCTGCTCGCTTCGCTCGCTTGAGGAAGTTATACTGCCCACCCAACTTGGCAGACGTTTTTTTCTGTTGGAAATTATTACAAACAAATTAAATCTTATAAAACTACGTGGAACCACAAAAAAGTTTATTTGGGGATGTTGCTCGCTTCGCTCGCAAGGTATACCTGTGTAGGAAAAAACCGGTATTTATTACGTTGAAATGAGTCATCGACTCCAACTGCGTAGGCTAAGTGCGTCGAACCATTGTGAAACGGGCGCCCGGGTCGATTAATTTCTGATGTTAAACGCTTCCCTCGCTTCTGCTCGCAATTTGACCGACTGCCCGTCACTTTTTTCGATATCCGATTTCGGATTCAGATTCGGCGGACCCAAAGCTGTATTTCGCCCGCGAAAACCGTTCCGAAAAACGTACCTTTATGGGGTATATTTTAATCGGAAAAAACCAAGTTTTTCGGCGGACTTTTCGAGAAAACGGGTCCGTACTCTCGCATTTTTTTGACGCATTTCCCGATACTTTTTTCGCGATCCGATCGCGCCGTCGTCTTCCTCGTAGGAAAACCTACGAAACCCGTATTTTTCCGGAATTGTCAACGGCCGTTTAGAGGGGTAGGGGAAGCGGGGAAGTCCAAAAAGCGCACATTAATTATTACTTCGACCCCCTCCCGCCCTACGGCCCATGGTTCGGGTGGGATTAGAAAATTTTAAATTCGCTTATACACCCTATCGGAAAATCCCAAAAAGATCCCCCCACTCGTAGATCCGGCCCACTCAGCCGTTTGGCCGTGCATAGACACGACAGACAGACAGAGCGACAGACGGAGTTTCATTCTTATTAATAACTAGCCGCTCCGGCTCGCTACGCTCGCCTCCACGTCCAGCCGGACCCCCCATTAAATTGCTCGCTTCGCTCGCAAAGTGTGGTATGTAGGGAATGTTGCTCGCTTCGCTCGCAAAGTGTGGTATGTAGGGAATGTTGCTCGCTTCGCTCGCAATTGAATCATGTAGGGGATGTTGCTTGCTTCGCTCGCAAACGGTAGATCTCTAAGGGTAGGTTTAACTTCTGTAGGGGATGCTGCTCACTTCGCTCGCTTGAGGAAGTTATACTGCCCACCCAACATGTAGGGAATGATACTCGCTTCGCTCGCAAACGGTAGATCCCTAAGGGTAGGTTTAACTTCTGTAGGGGATGCTGCTCGCTTCGCTCACTTGAGGAAGTTATACTGCCCACCCAACTTGGCAGACGTTTTTTTCTGTTGGAAATTCTTACATTCAAATTAATTCTTATAAAACTACGTGGAACCACGAAAAGTTTATTAGGGAATGTTGCTCGCTTCGCTTGCAAGGTATTGCTGCATAGGTGTTGGGAAATACCCATATGAAATTCCGTTGAAATGAGTTAGTGTGTACAACGGCTGGGATGAGGTGATTACTTAAAGAGGTAGCTAAATAGGTGCGGGGGATTGTACAGGTAGGCTTCGGAACGTGATTTCCAGGGAGCTGGAGGTTGTTGAACCAGGAAAAGTTTATTAGGGGATGTATACTTAAAGGTAGGCCATTGGAAGGGCGAATGGGGAAGTTATATTGCCCACCCAACTTGGCAGACGTTTTTTTCTGTTGGAAATTCTTACAAACAAATAAATCTCTTTTGGAACCACAAAAAAAGTCCATTTGGGGATGTTCCTCGCTTCGCTCGCAAAGTGTGGCTGTATACATGTGATGTATTACAATTGAAACGTGTAGGGGATGTTGCTCGCAAACGGTAGATCTCTAAGGGTAGTTTTAACTTCTGTAGGGGATGTTGCTCGCTCCGCTCGCTTGAGGAAGTTATACTGCCCACCCAACTTGGCAGACGTTTTTTTCTGTTGGAAATTCTTACAAACAAATTAAATCTTATATAACTACGTGGAACCACGAAAATTTTATTAGGGGATGTTGCTTGCTTCGCTTGCAAGGTATACCTGTATATCCTTGAGGAAGTTATACTGCCCACCCAACTTGGCAGACGTTTTTTTCAGTTGGGAATTCTTACAAACAAATCAAATCTTATAAAACTACGTGGAGTCACGAAAAGTTTATTCGGGGATGTTGCTCGCTTCGCTCGCAAGGTATTGCTGTATATTTGTAGGAAAAAATCCGAATTTATTCCGTTGAAATGGCTCTCGCTTCGCTCGCAAGGTACCTGCTCGCAACACCCAAACACCGAAACCTGTACCTGAGTTATCAAACCCCAAAGACCTCTGTCTTCCCAGAGCCTTCTCGCGAACACGGCAAAATTAATTTCTGATGTTAAACGCTTCCCTCGCAATTCCGCTCGCAATTTGACCTACTTTCCGTCACTTTTTTCGATATCCGATTTCGGATTCAGATTCGGCGGACCCAAAGCTGTATTTCGCCCGCGAAAACCGTTCCGAAAAACGTACCTTTATGGGGTATATTTTAATCGGAAAAAACCAAGTTTTTCGGCGGACTTTTCGAGAAAACGGGTCCGTACTCTCGCATTTTTTTAACGCATTTCCCGATACTTTTTTCGCGATCCGATCGCGCCGTCGTCTTCCTCGTAGGAAAACCTACGAAACCCGTATTTTTCCGGAATTGTCAACGGCCGTTTAGAGGGGTAGGGGAAGCGGGGAAGTCCAAAAAGCGCACATTAATTCTTACTTCGACCCCCCTCCCGCCCTACGGCCCATGGTTCGGGTGGGATTAAACAATTTTAAATTCGCTCGCTCCCACTTTTGGAAAATCTCAAGAAGATCCCCCCACTCGTACACTCCCCCCACTCAGCCGTTTGGCCGTGCATAGACACGACAGACAAACAGACAAACAGACAAACGGAGTTTCATTCTTATTAATAATAGAGATAGAGACTAGCCGCTCCGGCTCGCTACGCTCGCCTCCACGTCCAGCCGGGGGGCAAGCCCCCCGGACCCCCCATTAAATTGCTCGCTTCGCTCGCAAAGTGTGGCATGTAGGGAATATTGCTCGCTTCGCTCGCAAAGTGTGGCATGTAGGGAATGTTGCTCGCTTCGCTCGCAAAGTGTGGCATGTAGGGAATGTTGCTCGCTTCGCTCGCAAAGTGTGGCTGTATACATGCGATGTATTACAATTGAAACGTGTAGTGGATGTTGCTCGCAAACGGTAGATCTCTAAGGGTAGTTTTAACTTCTGTAGGGGATGTTTCTCTCTCCGCTCGCTTGAGGAAGTTATACTGCCCACCCAACTTGGCAGACGTTTTTTTTTTGTTGGAAATTCTTACAAACAAATTAAATCTTATAAAACTACGTGGAACCACGAAAATTTTATTAGGGGATGTTGCTCGCTTCGCTCGCAAGGTATACCTGTATATCCTTGAGGAAGTTATACTGCCCACCCAACTTGGCAGACGTTTTTTTCAGTTGGGAATTCTTACAAACAAATTAAATCTTATAAAACTACGTGGAACCACGAAAAGTTTATTCGGGGATGTTGCTCGCTTCGCTCGCAAGGTATTGCTGTATATTTGTAGGAAAAAAATCCGAATTTATTCTGTTGAAATGGCTCTCGCTTCGCTCCCAAGGTTTTTATGTGTACCTGCTCGCAACACCCAAACATCGAAACCTGTACCTGAGTTATCAAACCCCAAACACGTCTGTCTTCCTAGAGCCTTCTCGCGTCCACAGCACATATAATTTCTCATTTTAATAGCTTAGTCTCGCTTCCCCTCGCAATTTGACCTACTGCCCGTCACTTTTTTCGATATCCGATTTCGGATTCAGATTCGGCGGGATCAAACCTTTATTTCGCCCGCGAAAACCGTTCCGAAAAACGTACCTTTATGGGGTATATTTTAATTTAAAAAAACCAAGTTTTTCGTCGGAATTTTCGAGAAAACGGGTCCGTACTCTCGCATTTTTTTGACGCATTTCCCGATACTTTTTTCGCGATCCGATCGCGCCGTCGTCTTCCTCGTAGGAAAACCTCCGAAACCGGTATTTTTCCGGAATTTTCAACGGCCGTTTAGAGGGGTAGAGGAAGCGGGGAAGTGGAAAAAGCGCACATTAATTCTTACTTCGACCCCCCTCCCGCCCTACGGCCCATGGTTCGGCTGGGATTAGAAAATTTTAAATTCGCTTATACACCCTATCGGAAAATCCTAAGAAGATCCCCCCACTCGTAGATCCGGCCCACTCAGCCGTTTGGCCGTGCATAGACACGACAGACAGACAAACAGACGGAGTTTCATTCTTATTAATAGTAGAGATAGAGATATTTATTAATAATTAATAGGGATATTGTTGTATGAGATGAAATTATTGCCTGGTTGTGGTCCCATGGTTCCATGAGGTGGAGGTTTGCTATATTTAGTTGTAGTCAATAATTTATATCATTTATTTTATAGTGGGAAGTAGCGAAAAATGACTACGAAGAGTAGACAATCAATTAGTACTGGAGAGTAGAGGCCAGCATTACTACTTAACCAAGCCCACATCTGACTTCTTTACTATTACCTCATAATTTTAACAACATTGTAATATCATTCATTATAGACCAGTTACAACCTGGTACAACAACGATTTTGTATTATCAAAAACTAACCCAAGCTATTTACCTGTAAGTACCCCAACTAGTACTACCATACAATCTGAACCCTTGTACTAAACCTAAGTACTAAGAACAGCATATTTTTATTTACATTTTCGATCCCTGATGAAGCCTGTTACAGGAGAAAGTATACGTGGACACTAATAAACCACGATGAGTTACAGCCTACCAAAATGCTCAACCCCTCAAACCACCCCTACCATAGTCAATTTTTATTAATAGGGATATGTTTGTGTTCATCAGTTTATTTAACAAGTTACAGTAGGTAACTACCTACTATATTTGTCTCTCGTCTACCGCTTTCGGTAACGGTATGAATACTGTTTCGACGAAGAAAGAAACGAACCTGTTTTCTCCAGTCCAGTGGACGCGATTTCGCGCGAAGAGACGAAAAGAGACGAATACACGCGAACGGTTCGCCTCCCTTTCAAACACACTGTTTTAACTGAGAGCCCGTCCACCGCAAGACGCGAAGTGGGGCGAAAAGGGGCGAACGCGACGAGAATCAAACCAGTTTGTTTTTCAACGCGCCAACAAGCGAAATGGATGTTGACAGTGGGTTTGAAGGGAGGGGGACCGTTCGCCTCTTTTCGCCTCTTCGCGCGAAATCGCGTCCATTGTACGGACAGCCTCTGATTGCAACCAGTGTTTTTCGATTGAAGTGAATTATTCACTGTTTGTTGATATTAGATAACAGCAATAGATGTCTGTTGTTATTAGATTAAAAAAATATTTAACAAGTTAATATTTTATTTGTATTTGCATCATAAACCGAAAATAAAGTGCATCCAAGTCTATCGTGAGGGATCATTAAATGTTTTTGTTTCTAAATAAAGCATATTAAACAAATAAAGAGTGTATTATTATTTAATCGTGTGTTTACAACATAAATATGTAATTTATAAATAATATTACATCAAGAGGATTTACGTAATTATGCAGAATTGATTTATAACTCCAGCGTATTATGTTTCATTCCCTGCATTTTTCGATATAGTTTTGCCAAAAAAAATTGTAATCATTTTATTTTCAGTCAATTTTATTTACTTATTTTTAATTTTTTTAGTTATTTAGTTATTTTTAAGTGTACATCGATTTTTAGTAGCCAAGCTATTTTTACAAATAAAAATTATGTTTTTTTTTTGCTAATTTTTATATATAAAGTGTGGGTCTAAAACCTCTAAACTGCTAGTTCTTTAAGCTATTTTTTCACAAAATTTCCGGTATTCCATACCCCCCAGGCCCCCAGGTAGAGAACTTCCACCCCCACCCACGAAATTCTATTAATCCATCACTGCTAGAAAATGTTTCACTGTTATTATTTTAGAGAATCTAAACGATGTTTTGTGATGAAAGCCGGTATTTCCAACTGGGCTCTACAGAAAGAGAATAAAAATATCAATATTAAATCTAAGATCCAAAAGGGTACAGTCAAAAAGACGCTACGAATAAATACATAAGGAATTTCAATTTTCCTCGTAAATGCATTGGATATAGTCATAGATACCGAGTAGTATAGACTTTCGTTCCCGACAATGAACATTTTTTAGCGTATCTTCAGGTAGAATCATGCTATGACAGCCACTTATATTTGTACATATATATCATTCGTTTCGGGTCATGTAACCACCCGATCTCCCTCTTTGAACCTAAGTGCTTTGCTTGACGATCAAAAACTTCTTCTTGTGTCCGCATGGCTGACTAAGTCTCTTATTTCCTCCACTGAACGTCGTAATTTGAGAGTAAATTGGGATCGACATTTTTCTTTTGTTACGTTTACAATACAGACAGGTATCACACGTGCACGAACAGTTACAACAATAAAATGTTTAATAAGACAGCCGAATTAAAAGAATTCCAGCATACTCCACCATCACAAAGCCGCTTTGCGATTCGTAGGCATGTTGACGATTTTTTTCTTTCAATAGACGATATCGGCGGGAGGGTGCTCGCGTTACTGAAGGACAGCTATGAATGCTGTAGTAACGTTATAAACGGTGAAAGGTTTCCCAGCGCGTCATGTTATGGTCATAGCTCGCAACCCAAAATTGAAAAACAAGAAAACAACGCTGTTATTTGTATATTTGTATTTAAATTGCCATCTGTGAACCAGTGAGTGCAAATAAGAATCAAAGTAATAAGTGCTAAGCGTTTAATAAGTAAACGTTTTGTGAGATTTGTAGAAAATGACAAAATATGATTATGAGGAGGTTGAAGAAATTTGGGGATAGTTCAGGCTGTGCCTCACCATTCTCAACTTTCTTCGACCTTCTCAAGGCATCTCTTAATCATCTTCTGTAATTTTCGTACAAATCGAACAAAACTTGACTAAAATAAATTTTGAACACTTCCCTTGAGTTCTAGGGGAGGCACACGGGGAGACACTCCACTCCTGAACCCGGGATCCAGCCCCTTCTCCGAATTTTCGGACCTACCCACTGTATGGTTCCTACCCACTTCCCCGATAGTTTGTCAGTCCTATTCTGTTTTCTCTCGAACTATAGTAAAAATACAACCTTCTTGGGGTCTACCCTTTACTATACCTATTGGTCTGTAGCGCGGAACGTGTATTTGTGTTCTGCAAAGGGTGAAAAGCGGAACGTACATCGGCCTACTTAAGACATCTATTATGACACAACAGTTGACTCAAATTGTCAGAAACTATCTAGGTACTATTCCGCAGTACAGAGCATATTATTAAGTAGAAGAGTACGATGAAAATAAAGATATGAACTTACTGGACGAACCTTGTGTAATCCATTTTATCAGGTGGATCGACGAAGTGTTTTGAACATAGTACGTAGTGGAACGCTGATGTCTGCCTTACTTTTTTGAATTTCACATCGTTTCTCTTGCAACTTATCATCCAGTCCCTCACTATTTTGCACTTTCCGCAGGTCTTAACGTGGTTTTTCTCCACTGAATCGTCCCAGGTTAGTACATTGTCTCTCAACAACAAACAAGACTAAGGAAACCTGTAAAACCTAATATTTTCTCCGTATCCTAGTCGTCCGGGAAAACTGTTACTATTACTCACTCCAAAAGAGCAATGTTTACGAATCCTCGACATCGTACATTAGCAAAACAACTGAAAATTAGCAAAAAAACAACCGCACCAAAACAACGCAAAGTGCAATTTTCAAAGACACAAACTAAGGGCTCGTCACTGGTTGATCATAACCTACGCGGGCCTGGGATAACCATCACAGTTTTAACTTCCCCTCGTCAGATGACTTCCGCCAATATCTCTCCTATGTCTCCAACCTACGGCCCGCGGGCCAAATCCGGCCCGCTAGCAGATTTTGACCGGCCCTCGGAAAAATTACAAACTTGAAAAAGATTTTTTTATTTGAAAATATATTTTCCTTAAAACACTTTTACCGGTAACTACGAGTACAGTAATCGTCTTTATTTTTGACCCTTCCGTTTTCGATAAATGTTATCTGTAAACCAGCAGCGATCACCCATTCAGCGATGGTCAGTGTTTCGCACGGACTGTACTGTGGTGGCGTAAGGGAAAAAATCTTTCCCCGACTGTACCTAAGGCAGGACTAAAAATAACTCATCACATTATATTAAAAAATAAATTGAAAAAAATCATTGAAATTTTTAGTGAAAGTAGCAAAACTTCGATATTACCGATCTCGATGCCTAAGTAAAAATCAATTGTCTTACTTAGGTCTGGTATATTTTGTTCACAACATTATTTTTAACTACCTATCTTGAAAGAACATGATTTGAGTTATTCAACAACAAAGATATATAAGGGAATATAGCTACTTCGAAAACTAAGCCCAGAATATCTCAATAACCACCTCTGAGCACATTTAATTTTAAAAAAAACTTCTTGAATGTATGAGTGGGGGGGGGGGCTCGGGAAATATGAGTAAATTGTTGGCCCGCTTGTCTAAAATATTTTATAGTGTAGCCCTTCAGTAAAAAAGGTTGGAGACCCCAGGTCTATAGTTATTCCATCCTGGAACAAAAGGTAGGTCATACGATGCTCCGGGTGGTCTCATTCGATTTATTGACCTGATTCCCATCTAAATTAAACTGAAAACAGCCATTTTTATTTCAAAAGATTTCGAGATTCCGATTTATATATTTTAACTCTTCAATTTTATCCTTAAGTTTGACCATGACTAATGCCGGTAATTCTGCCCCCCTATGTGATTCCCCAAGTTTCATCAACTTTCCTAAACGAGCTTCGGACGGCGGGAATTGGGTTGTGACTCTCCTTTTGGTGTTGAAGGTTTCGTTAGCCCGGATTGATGAATTTTTAATCCTCTGGTCAGTACAAAGATCGCATAGGTACACTTTTAAGTTATAATGTATTGGGGCTTTTATCATAGAATTTGCCAAGGCATCGATGCGCCATGCTAGGTTTATTGTGATAAAAAGTTAAGGCAATCGGCACGACCAGCGATAGAACAGCACGTAATAGTTGCCTAATGTACGAACAACCTGTACTGTTTAAACATGTCAAACCTCACTTGACAGCGTTTCCAACCAACTTCGTCTTTCCTTCGTAAACCATCATAATCACTTTCAAGTTTATAGGATGCGGTGAACCAAATAATAACACTTTGACTGAGTTTTAACGTAGCTAACAACAAGGATGTAGAGAGTTGTTTTCGTGTAAGTGAAGAAGATAGCACAGAAAACAATACTAACGCACTGGACTTTAACCAAAGTTTAGAAACTTGAGTAAAAAATCACATTTGGGGTCTGCTGGTTCTAATCGTCGGCATCAAATTCGATCAACCATAAAGGGTAAAATTTAAGGGGTGATATATTAGACAAATTGAGATCACAAAACATTACAAATAAAAATACTGTTTTCTGTTTGTTATTGATATACGTCACTCCTATAAGTCGAATGACCCCACCCAGGTCGCTTTACGTTCAACCACTCGCTTTCCCTGCGGGCTTGATTCTTGGCCGAAGAAAAAAGAACGTCAACATGAGAGTGAATTCAAAGTAGTGAAAACATAATATAAATCGTCTCATAAACTGCAACGATTGTTATATGAATGAATCCAAATTCTAAGCCGGAAACCAAATCCTAACTGTAAAATACCTACAATATTCGAGGTCGAACCACCCATTACCAGAAATTCGTGGGCCACATTTATTGATTAATATAACCCACGTTGGTTCTTTACCTAATTACCTTAAAAAGTCATGGCTTCTCTAATTGACTGAATATAAATAATAAGTACACCTACAAGACTATCAAAATATTCAATTGATTTCTTGTCTGAAATTATAGGTTCGCCCTTCGACTTGGAGACACGTCTGCATACAGGAGAATTATCGCTGAAATCCAGCGACTCGACATCCCCGAGTGCGGTGATGAGATTTTCAATACGGAGAACTACTGGAGCTGCGTACTTATTAATATGGTGACAACCATGCACAACCATGCGGGGACTTGCAAAATGGGTCCGCCACAAGATTCGACTGCTGTTGTCGACCCGCATTTGAGGGTAAATAACACATTAGTCCTCCCCCCCCCCCCCCCCCCCTTCCCCTAGCTTATACTCGTAGTATCTGAGAGGATTCGGCCGTGCATTAATGGGTGGCAAAAGGTTTTCAGCGCCCTTAATAAACCGGGCGCCAGGTCGACAAATTCAGGTAAAGCTGGAAAGTATTTTGAAGTTGATGAAATTTCTACAGGTCACTCGAGGGTTCTTTGGGATGACGATGCTGAGTTTTCGACCTCGTGGCCCCCGTACTAACTTGGAGAGGGGGAAAATTCCACAATTTTGCCGATTTTTTCCGGTTTTTCACCAATAACTTTAAAACAACGCGTGTAACGGAAGAACTTTCTGAATACAAGTTAAAGAGCATTAAATTTTCCATAAAAACGATGGTCATACGACTTTTTGTAGCCAATAGGTACTGAGATACAGCATTTTGAAAAAATGGCACATTAAAAAAAAGAGTATTTTAGCGGAAAAAAGCAGGTTTTTGTGCTCACAATATAGATTATTCATCATAAATTGAGTATTCAACATATCTATGTGTATCATACGTACTATTTGATCCCCCTGTCCAATTCCCCCCCCCCCCCCCCCAACCCCTCCATCCAGGAATAAATTTGAGAAATAATTTTTAAAAATGTCTCCTTATATCTGAAACTTTCAACACGATGCATCATTGTTACTTCACTGTGCTAGATGGTGATGGTGAGGGGGGGGGGGGGGGGTTCCAGCTAATCAAGTGCCTAATATTCTGATTTCAGTGGTAAGCACTTGAATAATATTGATGAATATTATATTGGTAATGAATGATTAAAATGTATTTTGCTTAAAAAATTAAATTATATTTACAAAGTTCAATATTAGGTATTCACATAAAGGCTTAAGCCTAATATATATATCATATAATCATTCAACCCAGTTTTCGTTTCTTGGTGCCTACAGGCCCAGTATCCACGTCATCGTCATTATGAGCCTCAATCTCCTCGATGAGCGACTCGTCAGCCCTTTCTTCCTCCCTGTCTTTCTGGTGTAGACTGTCTTCGTCATTTGTGTCGTTCACGTCGACGTGGGGCTCAGGGGAATTTTCTCATGCCGTGTCCACTCATGCTTGCACAAGGCAGAGCATTTTAGCCCTGCAAAAGTTTTGCTGGGGACATGTCCATTCTGGTCGTTATGGGTAGGGCATCCATTAACAGGTTAACGCTTACTGTAAAACCTGAATTATGAAGTAGCACAAAGAATGGGAGGAACGTGGTAATGAAAGTTATTGAAAATTGGAAAAGTACATTATAATAATATAATTTATAGGATGCGAATTCTAATACGCACCATTTTTGTTCAATCGCCAGCCCCAAGATGAGGGCAGTTGTTGATAGGCCACTTTGTTCCCCATCCACGTCTGTACTTGAAGATTCGTCCTGAAGGAGTGGTACTTGGCGGAGTCTCTTGTTGGAGGCAGCCGGGCAAGCTGGCATTTAGGCTTTGCCATTACGGTGGAAAATATCCGGTACCTTCCGACCTTATAACTTTACAGGAAATCTCTCTTATCAGCTCAGGTTCAGGAACTAGGCTCTCAACTGGTTAGGTCTTCAAAGACCCTGCATTATCTCATACCCAAATAGCTGAGAAAGGTGGGAGATTTCTTGTAAAGTTTATGTTGGGAAAGATTTGAAAATATGGAAGAGCTAAGGTACCGGATATTTTCCACCGTATTGGCAAAGTCTAAATGCCAGCTTGCCCGGCTGCCTCCGACATGAGACTCCGCCAAGTACCACTCCTTCAGGACGTATCTTAGTACAAACATGGATGAAAAAAAAGGGAGCTATCAACAACTGCCCTCATCTTGGGGCTAGGATTGAGCATAAGTTGTGTGTATTAGAATTCGCGTTCTATATAAATAATATTTTTACAGTAGGTACCTTTCGAATTTTCAATAACTGTCATTATTACCATGTTCCTCCCATTCTTTGTGTGAGGCGTTAGAAAAATTAAGTATGAGAGGGATTTAAGTACCTTCGTAATTATTAGAGATGGTTAGAGATGGCTTGATATTTAGCTAGGATTAGCTGGATGGTTAAAGCGTACTGCAACGGCCGTCGAATTTGAGAGCAGGAACGAGAATGGCCGCCAAACGAGATTCGCCGCTTGGCTTGGTGGCAGACGCAGTCCTGCCACCACTCCGGATTCTGTCGGATGGATTTCATGGAGTGCTGATGGATGTTGTAATTCCAACACTCCCCTCCAAGCTTCCATCCAGGCACTTCACCGTATTTAGGCGTATCTCCGGGTTTAGTAATGATTGTGAGAATTGAGGGAGTGAATGAGAAGAAACCTTCTCATTCAATTCGATCTGCAACAGTACAATTCACATACACACATTCCGATTAGTGCTGGAATAACATCGAATTCCTAAATTTAATGAATTTCGATTTGTTCAGTGACTTCGTCAGTGTGTCTGCAATTTGATCATCAGTAGATATCCACCGGATTATGATGTTACCTTTACGGTGCTCCTGTCGTACGTAAAGATAGGATAGCCTAACCAAATGTTTCAGAGTAGACAAATCATCTACTTCCGCTAAGCGGATTGCCGGTTTAGAATCCTCATAGATTGTCGGTATTATTTTGATCCCCGCTAACTCTGAACACATTGTACGTATTGAGGCTAATTCTCTGCACGCCGTACTCATTGCAACGAATTTGCTCTCTGCTGAGGAGAGAGCTATGTGATTCTGACGCTTAGTTCTCCAAGCTACCGGATTACCGAAAAGGTAGATTATGTAACCAGTCGTGGAGAAACCCCCTTTGGCCGAGAGTCCTAGGGATGCATCCACGTAACAATCTATTCCATCCCCCTTATCGGAGAACATAAGTCCAAAATCTTTCGTGCCTCTTAAATATCTCATTATCCGTATTACTGCTTGCCAGTCCTCCATCGTAAAATTTGACTGTCGTCTACTCAGAATATTAGTAGCATATGAAATATCTGGTCTGACTCCCCCTTGTATGTACAATAATGATCCAATAGCTTGTCGGTAAAGAATGGAATTCAAGTCACCGTGTTGTTTCAATTTTTCATTGACTCCATTCCTATCAACAATCATTGGCGTAGACACCGTTCTATCACTATGAGGGTCAAATTTCTTTAACATCGATTCTATGTGAGACCTCTGTGTAAGACCGATAGTTTTGTTCCTCCGGTTTCGTATGATTTCTAATCCTAGGAATTTTCTTGGTTCTCCCAGATCAGTTATCGAAAATTCCTTTTCTAATATAGATTTTACTTGTTTGCGTTTTTGATTACTATTTGTTGCTAGTAAAATATCATCGACATATAACAACATTATGGCAATTTGATCTCCGGATTTCCAAACAAACAGGCAGGGTTGGAAAGGATAGGGTTTAAAATCCATTCTCTTTCCACAGCCTCCTGGAATCTTATGAACCATCTCCTTGGAGACACTTTAAGACCGTAAAGAGCTCTGTGTACTTCACATACACTATGACTCTTTATATCATCACCGGTTTGTAAGTATTCTGCATACCCATCGGGAATTTCTATATATACGAGTTTGTCTAAGGAACCGTTTAGAAAAGCCGTTTTTACATCGTACTGAGCAAGATCTAAATCGAATTTGGCTGCAAGTATTAATAAAAATTTGACATCTGGTAATCTTGCTACTGGAGCGTAGGTTTCAGATATATCATACTTATTATTATCGGCAAAGCCTTTTACTACAAGTCTGCTCCTATATCTTATTGAACCGTCTGCCTCCGTTTTCTTTTTGTGAACCCACCTAGTTTTCATTACCCTCACACCTTTCGGTACCGTATTTCGAGGAATGATTTTCCAGGTGTTGCAATTTTCCAAAGACTGAAACTCCGTTTCAATTGCTTCTAACCAAGCATCTGCGTCTGGCGAAGCCAGTGCTTGTGAATAGGTAATTGGGTCCTCCCCTAGTTCGTCTGCAGAATTTTGTAGGAAACACGCCAGATTTTCTGCATTATCGAATTCTTCGTAAAATTCGCATTCATCATTTTCGTGAATTAAAACCGGGTTTGATGTCTTGTCTGTTTCTCGTCCGGATTCAACAGAGACATCTTGCACTTGTTCAAAGCCGGATTTAAATGAATTTTCTAATGAAAATTCAACTTGATCAAGTGGCGATTTAGCAATTGACTTGTCTCTCAAATAATCCGCGTAAGTCCTACTTTCTACAAAATCTACATGTTTCGATCTCACTACCGTTTTATTTTGGAAATGCAGTAAATTGTAACCTGTTTCACCGCATTCTAATAAGAAACCCAAATTAGCTCTAGGAGCGAACTTTGACGTGCTTTGGGTGTCTAAAATATAACATTCGCAGCCAAACCGTTTTATATATTTTAGTGACGGAAGCCGTTTTAGTGCCAGTTCAAACGGGGTTTTGAATTCCAACGATTTGTTGGGCGTCCTATTGTGTATATTCACGACATGTCTCATGGCATATGCCCAAAAATGAGTGGGAATTCCTGATGAAATCAAGTTAACCCTGATTTTCTCCTCTAATTCTAAATTGAATCTTTCAGCCGTTCCATTCAATTGAGGAGTATATGGTTCACAGACCGTCAAGGATATATTTTCCCTATGTAACAAAAATTTCATTTCTTCCGTTCTAAATTCTAAACCTCCGTCCGTCCGTATTTCTGACACCTTAGTGGTTTCCCCCGTCAATCTTCTAATTTCCTTTAGACATGAGAGCAAAGCCATATTGACTCCCATTTTACTTCCGAGTTCGTAAGCAAATGCATATCTACTCGCGTCGTCCGTAAATGTGACAATATATTTGGCCTGAGACCTGAATGCTCCTGGTTTTAAAGGTCCCATTAAATCAGAGTGCAGTCTCTAATGGTATTTCGGCCCTATGTCTGACTTCCGAACATGGCTTTCTTTTTGCTTTCCCCATCTTACAGTCAGGACAATCGAGAATGTTTACACCGAATTTTACATTTTTTAATTCAGGGAGAACTTTTTCAGCTATTTCGAGATATTTACATGCCAATCCTATATCATTCCGTAATTGTGAAGTTTCAGCCGGGTTTTCTCCGTGTTCAGTGTTAGTTCTCCCCTCTAAACTAGTATCCGAAATTTTGATGGATTTTTCACCGGGTTTTTCAGCGATTCTCCCCCCTAAACAAGTATCCGTAATTTCGTCAAAATTCGTATCTTGTTTACGTTTAATTCCTCTTATTTGTTTCTCCGGATTAGTCATTAACGATCCACCGTGACCTAATTTCAACAATTTCCGTTTTTCCTCCGTACTTGGAGTCGCAATTGCCGCCACCGAACTGTCCAACTCCACATCCGCAAATTGCACCCTGGGAGGAGTTGCGTCTCGCTTACTACGAGCCACAGCCTTTGTCAACCGGTTTTGCGCCGTCGTCAACCGGTTTTGCGCTGGCTTGTGACTCCGTTTTTGAGGGTTGTTACGACCAGTCCCCGGCCTCGATTTATCCCTAGTAGCTGAGAGAGCTCGTTCTCTTCGTTTAATTACGGGGATGGGGTCACTCGTTCGACTGTTTCTGCGGGCCATCTTCGTACTCGCAGTCTGTGGACGCCGACATTCAATGGACAGATGTCCAAACCGTCCACAGTTATAGCACATCTTGCTATCATTTCGACATTCTGCCTTTGTGTGTCCTAATATGCCACACTGATAGCAGACCAATTTCGCCTTTTTGACCCCACTTCCCCCTCCGGATTGGGTCGAATTTTTCCGCCGTTTGCTGAAGGAAGGCCCCCTGCTAAGGAAGGCTTTTCCTACAGCCTGCTCTCTCCTACTATTTTCCGACATCATATCATACATTGCGAACATCCGATCAAAGATGTCCCGAACCCTCATTTTAGAGTTCTCCTGGAGTGCATCTTCAGCTATCCTGGGGCATGCTTCCGAGATAGCATTAATTAAATTTCTCCGGATTGACCTATCTGTCAGCTCAGCCTCAGGGAACCTCCGAATACCCTCCACAAGACCCTCAAATCGATTTTGAAACTCGAGTACTGTTTCCAGCGCCGGGTTAAATCGAGTATTCATAAATTCGATTTGCATTGCATGTTCCTTTGCCTGAGTAGGCGGATCGACCGCCTTCTCAATCATGCTCAATGCAATTGATGGCTCGTTCACATCTTTGATCATCGATTGCAAACCGTGATCAATATTGGAAATTATGTACGAGAGTACGATACACTTCAACTGATGAAGCTCTCTCTCCGTGTAGTTTACTGCCGGTTTTATGTTGGGATCGACGAGAAATTGATAGTCACCACTCGCCAAATCCAACATTACCCTTCGTTTCCACACGGCGATCGACCCTTCCTTCAGTGGATTGCCTCCGTACTTTAAATTCGTAATTGGCCTTGCGGCCACTCCGGGTTCTTTGTGGATCTTACAGGCACAAGTGCCCACCGAGTCAGATCCACTCGCCGTTGTGTTTACAACCGGATTATCTAGGGGAACCTCAAGTGTGCGAGGAGCATCCTCAGATCTACCAGAGCCCTGCTCTTCCACCACCATCTCTGACCTCGATGTTGGAGGTGGACCCATGGTCATCGAAGCCAGAGCCGCGAATTTCAGAACAGACTCCTCCGCAAACTGTTTGATCTGATTTTGCATCATCTCATACCTTTGAGCGTACTCAGTCTCGAGCCGAGCCCTGATCGCAACTTCCCTCCTCTCGACTTCCTCGTTAATAAATCTCTTGATCTCTTCCGTGTTCATTGTTCTCTGAAATTAGACCAAGAGACGAGTTACTCCGAATTCACGACCTTCGTTTTATAAACACATCCCTAATCCTAGTATCATCCGGATTTATGTACTCCGTTCTACAAACACATCTCTAAACTTCGTATCATCCGGATTTATGTACTCCGTTCTAAAAAACACATCTCATTTCCGGATTTATTTAAGCCTTAGTGGAATCACTCATAACGTTCTATCAACATGGTGTTAGGATTTGAATGCGCCTCGATTGCCACGCATAAATTGGAGTGCGGTCTTGGGGTTATCACATATGCCCCGCTACCTGTCTGTCAATTTCGCTTCCTTAGAGAAGGTACTGTCTCTCCGAGACATGCGCGCTGTGCGTAGGTAACAGAGCCTTCGACCATCTAATCTCCCAGTGACACGCTTACAAGAAGACTATCCCGCTGCAAATCCGCTCACCACTGCCATACTATTAAATCGTATTTCATTCTCGAACTGTAAATCGTAAATTAATAATTCGCTCATTCGCACAAAGTTCTAGCTAACTTTCGTACTTCTTTATTCTTATGAGTGTTTCCACCTTATTTCAGCCTTGGCTTGTCATGTTGGGGTGTGCATAGCGTATTAAAACCGTATAAATCGTATTCATATTAGGTACAATTCGCAAGCAACAATGAATTTATTTTGCAGCCGAATAAACATCCATGCTCCGTTCAGCTCAACTGAATTTTCATCGATCTTTTGACTTTACAAGATATTATAACGTTCGTTTGCAAGAATTATCAATACAAACATTCAACACAACGAAGGAGAAAAAGGAAACAGTCCACCACTGCGACCAGAATTAATATAAACTTAATTATAAGTAGGATTACTACTATGCTTAAATTATGTTAACACTAGTAAAAACTAGATGTATTAGTGATCACAGTAAGTAGTACTGATATCTCCAATTCCTCGTTCGATTCATGTTTCTTGTTTCTAAGTTACATACTCAACTTTTCGTATTAGTTCAATCAATAGAATAAAATATCGAAATCAAATCGTAATGTTGAGTAACTACATTTTCGAATCGTAGTCGGAGCTAACGGAAACCATGGTAAGCTTCATTGCCGCAATTCAACCAAACTGACGTTCGAATTCTAACGAAAAACAAAAATCCGTAGACATGGTAATCTACCAACAAAACTTCGTGTGTCCTCCGTATTTCAACCAACGTAGTTGGCACCACTGACTGTCAAACATTGACATCTCCAACACATCAATCTGGCATCGTAATTTTACTCTGAGTGTGGACAACACCGTCATAATTCTACATTAGTTTAAAACTTAGAATAAACTTATAAATAAACTTATCCACACTCGAGAGTTTCCACCATGATGTATTATTGGAGGGCCAAGGGTTTCAGCTTCGAATTCATCTCGCCATGTCACAGTATGCAAGATGGCGCCGTACTGAAAATCGAGAAATTCCGTAATTTACTTCGAAAATAATTTTTCTCGTTTCGAACATCCGTACTCATCGTAATATTTATTCAAAACCGTTATTCCGTACTTTGGGATTTTACACAGCCGTATTTTCATGCTCGAGCCTTACTGAATTCCGTAATTCACGAAAAAGTCAACCCAAAAATTTCGATTATGTCAAGTTCAATAACTTCATAACCTCGTTTAAAATCGTATTTCCGTTTTATGTGACTTCTCCGGATTATGACTTTTTCATCGTAACTTTCTGAAATTCCATATCCAGAGAAAATAACTGTTCGATTACCCTCAGTAATAAGTCACAAATTACTGATTCCGAAAAACGAGAATTTAACCTATGCACAGCCCAACAAGTGAGCAAACCCCAATTGCTCCGCCAAGTATACATGTGAGGCGTTAGAAAAATTAAGTATGAGAGGGATTTAAGTACCTTCGTAATTATTAGAGATGGTTAGAGATGGCTTGATATTTAGCTAGGATTAGCTGGATGGTTAAAGCGTACTGCAACGGCCGTCGAATTTGAGAGCAGGAACGAGAATGGCCGCCAAACGAGATTCGCCGCTTGGCTTGGTGGCAGACGCAGTCCTGCCACCACTCCGGATTCTGTCGGATGGATTTCATGGAGTGCTGATGGATGTTGTAATTCCAACACTTTGTGCTACTTCATAATTCAGGTTTTACAGTAAGCGTTAACCTGTTAACATTACAGTTAACGTTACAGTTTAACATTACAGTTTTACAGTTAACGTTAACCTGACGTCCTACCCATAACGACTACCATGGACACGGCTCCAGCAAGACTTTTGCAAACCATAAGTTGCAAGTGTGGAATTGGTTGTGTTTCAGCATGCAGCAGTTGCAAAAAGGCAGGGCTAAAATGCTCTGATTTGTCAAGCACTACGTGGACACGGCGTGTGAAAATTTCCCTGAGCCCCACAATGACGAGAACGACACAGATGACAACACCAACGACAGTCTATACTAGAAGAAAGACAGGGAGGAAGAAGAGGCTGACAAGTCGCTCATCGAAGAGATTGAACTGAGACTCACAACGACGATGACGTGGATACAGGGCCTGTAGGCACCAAGAAACCGAAACTGGGTTGAGTGATGATATGAAATATATTAGACTTAAGCCTTTATGTAAATACCTAGTATTGAACTTTGTAAATATAATTTAATGTTTTAAGCAAAAGAAATTTTAATCATGCATCACCAATGTAATATCCACCAATGTATGTAAGTGCTCAGCACAGAAATTAAAATGTTACGAAACTGATTAGCTACCCCACTCCATCACCATCTAGCACAGAGAAGTAACATTGATGACAGCACCGTGTTGAGTTTCAAATAAGAAGACTTTTTTAAACTTATTTCTCAAATTTATTCCTGGATGGAGGGGTTGGGGAAAGGGGGGGGAGTGGACAGGGGGATTAAATAGTATGTATGGTACACATAGATATGTTGAATACTCAATTTATGATGAATAATCTATATTATGAGCGCAAAAACATGCTTTTTTCCGCTAAAATCCACTTTTTTAAATGTGCCATTTTTTCAAAATGCTGTATCTCAGTACCTATTGGTCACAAAAAGTCGCATGACCAATGTTTTTATAGGAAAATTGATGTTATTTAACTTGTATTCAGAAAAGCTTTCCGTTACACGCGTCGTTTTAAAGTTATTGGCGAAAAACCGGAAAAAAATACGGACAAATAGTGGAATTTTCCCCTCCCCAAGTTAGCACGAGGTCGAAAACTCAGTACCTTGTCATCCCAAAGAACCCTCGAGTGACCTGTAGAAATTTCATCAACTTCAAAATACTTTCCAGCTGAAACTACCTGGCGCTCAGACAATAAAGGTGTGCGTCCTTAAAACTCCGTGCAACAACTTTGGTTGGCGAAAAATCTCGAAATTTTGGTTGGTACTTTCTTTAGTTTTTGGCTTATGACTCGAAAAAAAATCACTGGACAAACCTAATTTTATGGCATCTCAATCCTTGTATAATTTTATAAATGTTATTCATAAAATCATAAAATGAAGGATTTTGCTCATTTTGATTTTCATATCATTAGTTAAAATGCCTATTAATAATGATGCACAACCATCACTCATGTAATACTAGTATGTAATACCCAGAGAAACTTTCATATTATTTTTAAAACATGAATGTATATATGTACGAGACCACAGGAAAAAACGGATTAATTCACTTTTTTCATTTTTTTAGTAGACCTTTTTTTTGTGCAAAAGCTATAAAATCTTTTTTTTCTGTGTTTTTACTTTAAAAAGAGATGGCAGGTTCTTCAAGTAACAGAGAATAATTCTACAATTTAAAAATAGATTTATTCAAAAGGTTAGAAATGTAGTAAAACATGAATCGTCAAGATTTCCTGGGGAAGAACGTATTAATTAGGAGTTATGCTTCAAATACTTCTTCGCTCTTCTGCCTCAAAAATGTTTAAAATGTTGCAAGTCGTTATATTTTTCACTGGAAACAGGAAGTAGCTTTGTATAACTCCTTGAAGGAAAGAAAATTTAATTTTCCTTGTCTCAAATAAACTTGAATTGAATAAACTGCTGTGTTCTCTCTTGATGGCTTCTGATTGAATCTGCAGAGTTTCAACGTTTTTGAAATTGAGTTTATCCTAGCTCCGTTAAAAGTATCCCTGTTATCTACTAATCGGGGGTGCTCGGTATCAATCTTCAGTTGTCAGAGTGGACGAGTTTCCGGCGCTGTTTTAATATTAAATGTGTTTTTCGAAAAACTGTGCCCAGTTTCGGACAAGATATTGATAAGTATACTTTCTACGAAAAATGTCAAAGGCTTGCATCTCACTTGCTTGAAATGTTTGATCCAATTTTGAAACGTCAGCTCTGAGTTTTTGATTTACCAACGCCGTCTTTTTTAAATACCATTTTTGAACACAACGGAAAAAATGCAAAATAAGCCCTACCTGAGGGATCTGGGAGCGACTGTTAATCATCGATGGAGAAATGGGGCGCCAGTGTCAGAAAACCCTTTCCGTGTCCTTTACGTCAACACGTTCTTCCCTAGTAGCGCTCGAGTTAACACGTTTTCCCCTGCACAGTTTATTTTTGACAGTACTTGAGCCCTTATAACACGTTTTTCCCCTCGTTTGACCTCACCATTGTGTTTGCCGCACCGAAATCTATAAAGAACCATTTCTGCCCAAAAAAAAAGTCCAGTCATGCAGCATGACCCCATGAGCGAATTTTTGAAGAAATCTTCGACATTTCAGTCGCTATTGATCGTGTAGAGAAATTTTAGTTTATGATTTATACAGGAATACTTCCATAAGAGTAGTTCAATCTGAATTTGGACAATGTTTCATGCAAATATTACCGATTTTTACAACTAGCGAACGGCATTATTTCGATTTTTGACTGATTTTTCAACTTTGAAATTTTTGAAAACTTGATACATATTCCTATAGGAAATTTTACGCTGATTCCGAATATACCACATGTTAGTATGCTGAAAAAAGTATTTCGCACAACAAATCGCAAAAAACAGGCTATTTTGAAATTTTTGACTATATTTTTGAAAATTTCAACCCGAAGATGTAATCCGATCTTGCTGGCCAACGAACTTGAACTTTCGTTTTGTGTCCTTAACATTTTAAAATTTGTTTGAAGTTTCTAGCACAATTCTACGGACAGTTATCGTCTGTAATGACACATACATATATACATACATACATTAAAAAAATGCGTTAAACTTCAGAATATGATTCAGAATAGCCTGAAACGGATTTCTGCATAAAATTTTTTCAAAAATTCACATTCTAAAAATTTTGAGACGAGAGCAATAGCTTAATTTTCTTCAAAAATTCGCTAAAAGGAAAAATAAAGAGAACACTTTTTCCCTTGTGCTCCTATTGCATATATAGTACGTACTAACTGTGCCCGCTCACTCGTCCGAGACATTAATATGGATCACAGTGTACCATCTCATAAATTCCTAGTCAATTGTGTCAGTAAAGCTACAATCTGTCTGTGTTGTGTCCATAATTTTATCTACCACACCTAGATATACCAAAATTAACTGTAGAGCACACTCAGCTAAATAGAGAGGTTCCCAAAATTGTAATTATACACATTTATTCCCAAAGTTCGAAAGTACAGCATTTTTAGTGGAATAGGAACAAAATTATGTACAGAGTTCACTGAGTAGATTAGAGTGTTTCTCATGTGGTAATATTACACTCTACCACAGCCGGAAGCCGCGTTCCGAATTTCAGCATCTCAAGCTAGATAGGAACAAATATACAGAGGTGATTGCTAATTAAACTCATTCCTCGAGTCGTAATTATACTCTACCATACCCATATTAGCCCCGTTCCGAATTGCAGCATCTCAAGTTGGATTGGAAGCAAATTATGTTAAGAGCTCACTAAGCTGGTTAGAATCAATGGTTCCTTGAGTTGTAATTATACTCTACCACACCCAGAGAGGTTCCGTTCATAAGTTCAGCGTCTTAAGTTAAACAGGATCGAAATAAGCTACAGAGCTCACTCAGCTGATTAGTAAATTCCCAAGTAGTAATATTATACCTACTCTACCACGCCCAGAAAAGCCCCGTTCCAAATGCCACTATCTCAAGATCGATAGGAACAGAAATACACAGGTCAGTCTGCTGATCAGTCCGATTCCTCAAGTTGTAATTATAACCTACCACACCCAGAACGATCCCGAGGAAAACTTAGCCGTCTTAAGCTAAACAGGAACAATATAAAACCTACAGACCCCACTCAGATTATTATAGTGTTTTCTCAACTTAAAATATATCACTCTAACCTACCCCGAAAAGCCCCATTTCAAATTTCAGCATCTCAAGTTACATAGAAAAAAGTTAGATTCAGAGCTCATTCAGACTGATTCACCAAGTTGCAATTAT
This sequence comes from Adelphocoris suturalis, assembly GCA_030762985.1. Lineage (NCBI taxonomy): Eukaryota > Metazoa > Arthropoda > Insecta > Hemiptera > Miridae > Adelphocoris > Adelphocoris suturalis. The sequence goes on along the minus strand of CM061040.1, from coordinate 173,427,285 downwards.
AGACTTCTGCACCCATCGGGGCCTAGTTCCAAATGTCTGCATCTCAAATTGGATTGGAACAAAATTACTCAATATGCTTATTTAAATGAATGATTCCTTAAGCTGTAGTTATACTCTACCACATCCAGAGAGCTAAGGAGCTCATTCTGCTGATTCGAGTGGTTTCTCAAGTTGGTAGTTTTACTCTACCACACCCAAAGAGAACCCGTTGTAAATTTCAGCACCTTAAGTTGAATAGGAAAGAGCCTCAGAGCTCACCCAGCTGATCAAGGGTCCTTTGAACGATGTCATTGTAACCCAGCAGTTCCCTAGTGGCTCCATTTCAAATTCTAATATCGTTCGACGAAGTTTTAATCAATGACAATCCGATACTATTCAAAACCTCGGATGGCTCCCGATGGCTATAAGTAGCATCTCCTCCCCGTCCTCTCGTGTTCAACTTTATCCTTGGTATTTATCGCTTCGGGATTAAGGCAATTACTTCACTAATCAATCAGCTGGTTAAGCTCTTAACACTAATTTCTATGCTATTTATCCTAAGAAGCTGAAATTTGAAATGGACTGTGAGACATGTAGGATAAAATTTTAACTTGCTGAACCACCCGAACCAGCTGAGGGAGCTTTTAACGCTAATTTCTATTATATATTTATTTATCGTAAGAAGCTGATGAACTTTTCTCAATTTATTTAAAAATTAAAAAAAACACAAAATCAGAAAGTAATCATTTAATTATATTTCACAAACTTTACCCAAAAGAAATTTTTTAAATCATGAAAAAAAGGTAGGGGTAAACTTTCTTTAACAACTAAAGAAGATTTTCAGCTGAAAGCAAGCCCCTGAAACTTTGCGCCTTGGACAGCGACGCACAACGGGTTGATGCAATCGTCACACTGGTGTACAGCTTTGTGTTTACTTTGTGGCTTTGTGGCATCATTGCGATTTCTTTCTAGGTGTGTTATCATTCTCTCCACGGTTATAGTGTCAAGAAGCTGTCGAGAAACAGTAATTCAATAGTATTGTGATATTATTGTACTTGATAATATTAAGATTGCTTCGTTCAAGCGTTGGACGTACCCGAAATTCTGATTTAGTGAAACACTAATCTACTTGGAAGAAAATGCGCTTAACACGTGGCTCACTAAGTGAGTACTAATCGAATAAACTTTTTCGGGTTTTTCATTATAAACAATGTTTATACCTATACTTGGAAGCGAAATTGTGCTAATTTGATTGTTATAACGTGCTACCTTGGTTTAAAAATATGCTAGTTTGGCTGATACAACACAATACGCAACGAACTGAGAGCAATTAGCACTGTTAGCAGTACTTAGGTCGGTCGAACCAATAGGGCGCCAAAGAACGGGTCGTGTAAACACACTTTGTTAAGACCGGCAACAGTGGGCCAGATTTGACATCTGACGTACAATTTTGTTTCATGAGCTATTATGGGAAATTCCACACGGATTTCAAATATAACCCATGTTACTATAGCAAAAATATACGGTTCTGGCGGTTTTTGCCAAAAAGCAACCAAAACACTTTTTTACGAATTTCTTTATTTTTTGTCCATATGCACCTTTCAAACTATTTTTTGTAATATATGAAAGTTGTAGAGGAGGTTATGGCATTTTGAAACACGACATTTCAAATAAGATAAGGTTTTTTAATATTTTTATTATTATTTTTTTTTTTTTTTTTTTTGAGGTACCTAAGGTATAAATTAATAATTCCAGAGAATTTGCTTGCAGGCAATACTTTTAGAAGATAAAATTTCGCGTCGCATGAGCACAGAAACATCAAGATACATTAACAATTAAGGGTGTATTGACAATTTTAAGTTTCGCTTTTACAGCTACATTTTACACTTTTTCACTTGACAACCTCGGAACCAAATAGAACCACCTGATCTAGCTATGTACTTATTTATTATCTATACCAAAAATAAAGAATAAACGTAAATTAAAAGAATACACGTACATTAAATCATATAAGTTTGAGGTCATTAATCAAGTTGTTTGTGAATGAATTGACTCATGCACGGGAATCCTACAACTGTTTGACTGTTTATTGTGAATCTTACAAAATTAGGGCCATCAGGCCCTCTCTACCATGTTGACAGAAAATTCAAATCTAAAAAACATAAATCAATCTTCAGCGTCTGAAAACGCCGTAAAATAAATCAATATAATGCTCATAAATTATACATATCTGCTCAATAATTTACTCTTTAGAGCATTTTTAAAGGCACTTACATGTTTTGCAGAATCGAATAAGTCAACATTTTCATTATTGAATCTGGTGGCATATACAACTGACCTGTTCTTAAATTCCGAATAAATTCTAATTAAACATTTTTTTACTGTATAAATATATTCCACTATTTTACCACCTGAGTGGAATTCGACTAAACTAGGATGAATATGTCCTAATGGATATTTGATCGAGTAGATGACTGGCGTCTATCGCCATACAAAGGGTACATAACGTAGAATTGGATTGTAAAAAAGTAAGATAGTAATTGGTGAGCTATTGCAGCAGCAGTTCAGATATAGAATTCTCGTGCACGGGTCAGTCAGGGCCGCCACATAGGGGGGGCAAGTGGGTACTGTTGCCCCGGGCCCGGGCCCAGGGGGGGCCCGGTCCGGTCCTGTATTTAGTAAATAAAGTATTTTAGAATTTATAGGCCTACATAAAACAGAGTGTATTACACTTGACGGGCCCTGATCAGACTATATTTGATTTACTACACCAGACTGTTTCTCTTAAACGATGGCCCAAAATATTACTCTTTACCCTTTACCGTCTTTACCAGTAGGCACTCGACTGAAGACTTGGGAGAGAGCATCTATGGGCCAAGAAAGGTTGAATTCCCTTGCCATTCTCAGCATTAAGCACAAGTTAGCATCCAAACTTGACTTTTCTAAGGTTATTAAAGAATTTTCACTTAAAAGGGCACGAAAGTTTTAAGTGCTTTGTCTTGTATTTTTCAATCGCAAATACACTTTTCCTCACTTCACTTTATTAGTTTTAAAATGTTTCATTTTAATAAAACATGAAATTATAGCCTATTACAGTTTTCTATATTTAAAAAGTTTTCCACAATTATAATTACAATTACAGAATGCTATTATAACTCACCAAAACAAATTTCTCATTTTACTAATTCATATTTTTGATAGTTTTTCACTAGATAATTCTTGTATCTTTTGTTGTTATAAATATAATTCTTTACTGCATAGCTTCATTACAAGTAGATAAACTGTAATAAAACAATTATATTTTTGTAGATTTTTTTTTTTTTTTTTTTTTTTCAAAATTAATAAATGTATTCTTTCAAACATAATCATTGTTTCAATTAATTCCTTCAGCCATCTTGTATACAGAGACTTTCCTTTTTAATCCGTCCATAACATTAAAATAAAGTTAATTGTATGTGTTGATTAATGATTATATGAAATTTAGTCAATCATCATTTCTGTCACAATCGTCCAATTCAGGAATGAGTAAATTGGAACTTCTCTGAATACGCCCTCTATTCACAAAGAATTGTATTTAAAGCAGTTAAAATAAAAATCCTATGACTGATTGGATATAGAATTTTTGTTTCACGGTAATTTATGGCATTTTTATGGTTTTGTAATTGGTTGGTAATTACTAGAGTATGAATACTTGAATTTTCAATTCTTAAGTTGCACTTTACTTTTGATTAAATGTTGAATAAAACGTAGTGAAGTAGTAAGAGTTCAGCCCTTCAAATGTTCTTATTCAAACACTGAACCTTGGTAGGAAGTATAAATGATTTTAGCGAATTTTCTTAGAAAATTTCTTGGAAAATTTTAAAATAAAATTTTCAAAAATTTTCTCCATCGAAATCTGTTTTGAGGCATTCTGAAATGATTCCTGGATGTTAACGCTTTTTTATATGTATGTATATATATATATATATATGTATGTGTCATTCCAGACGATAACTCTCGATAGAATTGAGATAAAAACTTCGTTCTATCGCCAAAAAATCAAACAAGGATTCGTTCTTTCGCCAAAAGAAAGGATGAGTTCGTTGGACAACACTTTTTGAGCACATTAAATTGGTAAAATTTCAAAAAATGTACTAAAAAAAATCACAAAAAATGACAAAAAAAGGCATCGGTGTTTTTTTTTTTTTTTTTTTAATTTTTTTTTTTTAGCAAAATATTACTCAAATAAAGTGTATCAAATATGAAGTTGGTAATTTAAAAATTAAAGCTCAAACCTATGTTCAAAGTTGTAATTAAATTTCATTAAAATGGGCTACAAAATCGATAAAAATGTAAAAAATTCTAGAAATCCAATAGGTATCTTTGATTAAATAATACGAGTAGAATGTTATTTAGAACAAATTTTTCAGCAATAAAATTGATAGTTAACAATTTTTTGCAGACAATATGACGAATTTGAGCAGTAAAATTAATAGTTAACATTTATTTTGCAGACAGTCAATTTCAACTTGAGCGTTGCTAAGTGATGGAAGGCCAAAAATCATAATGTGAATATCGTAAACGTTAGCGTCTAAGACGTCCAGAATAATTAAAATTTTGCAATAAAATTGGTAGATAATAACTTCTTTTCACTCAAAGTCCTCAATTTTCAACACAATGTAACACTATAGTATTCACAATAACTAACGAAAATTCGCTCATACGATCATGCTGCATGACTGGAACTTTTTCGTTAGGTTAGAGAAGGTTTAATAGTTTTTTTTTTTTTAACAATTATCATAGCCATCTCTAGTAAAAGTGGCGTGACAAAAAAAAGAAAGGGGGGGGGGGGGGGGGGGGGGGGGGGGGGGGGAGGCCCGTGGCCAGAATCTGGTCCCGGGCCCGACTTGGAGATGTGGCGGCCCTGGGGTCAGTTAATTCACGAACAATTTGATTATTGACCTCAAACGTATATTATTTAATTTAAGGTTGAACATACGAAAAAATTCTTAAAATAGCAGAATAACGAGAAAAAGCAACAAATGCAAGCTTTGGTATCTCGCGGGGTTCTGTTTTTGTACTGATTTGTCAATTTTGGTGTTCAAAAGAAGCAAAACTTGAATATTTGTGTCGTGCATTGTTCTACGAATTTGATGGGATGTGTATCTGGCCGTTAATCGCAGACGTCAAAGCATGATATTCTACCATATCCACCTGAAGTTCCACCATTCCTCCTCAACTCTACCTCAACACGGAAGTTAGTGAAAAACGTTGTCTATTTCCACGAAAAATAAAGAGTTACAATGTTAAATCGATTTGGACGGTTAGGCCATCATCAGTAACAAACAATGACTGAATACAGTCGAAATCGATTAAACAATGTAACTCTTTATTTTTCGTGGAAATAGACAACGTTTTTCACTAACTTCCGTTTGAAATGGGTTTCCACAACTTCGTCGAGAGTGGTTTAGTTCGTATCTACCTCAACCTCAACTATAAGCTTATTTCTCAGCCCTTGGTGAATATCACTGAACGCGGGTAACTTTTCCATGATCTAGCACAGCTAATAAAGAAGTCCATAACTAGATTAGGTAGTTCTATTTGGTTCCCAGGTTGTCAAGTGAAAAAGTGTAACATGTAGCTAGAAAATCGAAACTTAAAAATGCCATAACATCCTTAAATGTCAATGTATCTCGATGTTTTTGGATCTCGTTCGACGCGAAATTTTATCCTCTGCAACTATTTCCTGGTAGCAAATCTTCTAGAATCATTAATTTATACCTTAAACCTCAAAAAACCATATTTTTTGACATGTCATGTTTAAAAGTAACACAACTTTTTTTTTTTTTTTTTTTTTTTTTTTTTTTTTTTTTTCGACGCGATTTTTTTTTTTTTTTTTTTTTTTTTTTTTTTTTTTTTTCGGCCTGTTCTTGATGATCAATCGACGCGAAATTTTATCCTCTACAACTTTCATGTGTTACAAAAGATAGTTTGAAAGGTGGTTACGGGCAAATAATAAATACGTGTTTTTTTGGCAAAAAACGCCAGAACCAGCCAGATGTTTGGTATAGGGACATGGCGTACATTCGAAATCATCGTGAAATTTCCTATAAGAATAGCTCGTAAAAACAAATCTGGCCCACTGAGCGGCGGCAGGAAGGTCGGGACTAGGAATGGGAAACGGAGGTCGGGAACTATTATACGCCATTAGCTCCATCCTATCTTCTCCTGCACCAGTCACTACGCCAAATCCGCCTACAGTTCCAGCCTTCTTTTCTCCGTTCCTGCCATCGCCCTCATTATTGTTGTAACTTTAAATTATTAACACTTTAAATTATTAACATTTCAGGAGGGGTAGGTGTAGCGTCCCTCGCTCTCCTATCTCTGTATCCCATCTGGGGTGGAGAGACACCCCCAGACCAACCTACGTATAAAAGGCCAAAAGAGTCACCAATAAATCACTATTGTATCAGACTAAGTTTGATCTTTCACCTAGATCTCCGCACATCACACTTATCTACCTTAATTGTTTCCGAGATCTTGATTTTTTAATATTTCAGTCCTTAAATTCAACTTTAGGATTAATCAAAATTGATGCTGAAGTTCTAGAACCAACGAGACTTAATATATGATTTTTGACGAAAGTTTCATAAACTTTCGTCCAATAGTTTTACGGAAAATTTCGAGTGTACTCTAGGTGGTGTAGCTCTAGATTGGTCGATTAAAAAAAAAAAAAAAATCGAAAATTAGAAACAGAAAACAATATTATTAGAACGGACGTCGTGCCGCAATAACGACCAACAACTAAAACTGTCCACACTGCGCCAACAATTCCCTTCGAGTTAGTGAGTAAAAACCGACAACCAATGGATCGCCCAAGCCATGCGCGTGCTATGGAACGCAGGTACAGCGCGTTTTCGAGTTGACGTACCTACTAACAAAGAACAGACTCTCAATTTGAGCGCACAGTGCCCCACCTCATAACCCCACTTGCCAACACTATCACTTCCCAACTACCCTTGCTACTCATGGCAACTATCTCCATCAGGACTGAATGTAGACTGACGTTTGTCCTTTGTTATAATGTACCCCTAAAATGGATTGCCATCGGAGACTCCACTGTCAGATCGGAAGGATCTGAGGATTAACATCGCTCAGAGCAAGGCATTGCCGCACTCTGCCACAAGGAATATAGAAATGACCACTCTGTAAGCCCTACAGCGTATAAAAATACCCCAAAATAGAAATTACAACTCTAATATATTCTACTATAATACGACAATTACGGCTTGATCTGTCAGCCAGTGAAAGAAAAATATAACGAGATGTGTATCAATATATCACAGTTCTTAGTAAAGCCCAGCGGCTCTTAGGGACTACCCCTGATGGAAAGAATGAACGCGAGTACACCTTGTCTGGCCAGATAAAACGTCCATCCAATGAGGGGCTCCAAGCAGGGCCTGGAGGTTTTTCCACGTAAATTTCTTTTTATTGTCGATTTATAATATTTGTTTTTCTCCTTCTTTTTTTTCTATATCACCTGACTAATTACATTCTTCAATTTGTTTAATGTTAGAAAATTTGCTCATGTCTTAAAAAATCAATGAAAGAGTGGATCTTTCAAACTTAATGATCTTCATTTCGATTTTTTTTTTCTTATATTATTTATTTTTTAATCTTTCATGCACATTTTAGGTGTACGGTGTGGCTGGTCTACGCGTTGCAGATTCGTCCGTCATGCCCAACATCGTGGCCGGGCCCATTCAAGCTACTACGATGATGATCGCTGAAAAAGCTGCCGACCTCATCAAGACTGACTGGTTGTCTTTCGAAATGTCTCAGAAGCACTCCTGTGTAGTCCCAACAGCCATCGTCGGCCCTCCACCCATCACAAATGCGCCTCCAACGACCTGCTGTCCATCCTCATCCACCTGTTCAACACAAACAGAGTGTTCAAGCACCACAACTTGCCCGCAAAGAACCCAACCTGAAAGGTACCATACTGGTCTTACAAGCGTGGCACAAAACTGTTGTCACTTCCAACACATAACTAAAGAATGTGTAGGCAACCCATCTCTTCAGTTTATATCATCTAGATTTACACTAGATTCCAGTAGATATATTATGCGAATCTTACGAGTAACCGCAACCTCCCACATTTTAATCTTATGATTTCCTTTCAAGATTTAGTACACTTGTGATATCACACTTTACGCACAGGTCCTACAGATGGGGGGGGGGGGTTAAATCGCTAAAAGCAAGTTAGATTACAATAAGGTAATTCCAAAAAGGTTGATAATTATTGGTTTATTATTGTCAACAATGAACCTTAGTAATCGATCAAAAAAAATTTAACTTCCACTAAAACTTTGTTGGTTCAAGATGCATAGAATCCATTAATCGCATTATTATGTTTATATTACTATTTGTACTTTACAATACATAGGGTTAGTATACAATACACCATCCTACTGGGTCAAAGTTGATGAAACTGTGGTTATTAACCACGTTTGAGGTCGAGTAGTTGATCCTAGAAACTTGGCATCAATTTTTGTCAACCCTAATGGGCAGCATTAGGGCGGACATATTAAAAAACCTAGATCTTGAAAACTTTCAAGGTAACAGCAATGATTTTTTGGTTGTCATTGATAAATATTATCCCAAAGAGTCGAATAAAATCATCCTGAACGCTGTACGTCAGTCCGTTTTCGCTCTTCCTAAAAGCTAAAGCTTCGAAAAATACACTGCCAAGGACATACCACAGAAGCTTCCTTGTGGCCTTCACAGTATGTCACCATTAAATTTTCAGAAAAGACCAGTTCACCATGATCATGAAAATTGCGTGCTGGGCAACCGAAAACCAGAAAACTTGACCAAAATCTGTTCAACATTGACAAACTTATGACTGTCACAAAAAATCACGTTCGCGCAAGCAGATCGTAAAGCTGATTCAATCATAATGACTTACGGGGTTAAACAATTTATTTATTATAGACAAATGATTTGCGTAGAAGAGCTATCTAGTACAGAAATAATAAACCTTTGTGTTGTGCAGATCACTGATTTATAGATTATAGCCGCTCTGGCTCGCTACGCTCGCCTCCACGTCCAGCCGGGGGGCAAGCCCCCCGGACCCCCCATTCAATTGCTCGCTTCGCTCGCAAAGTGTGGCATGTAGGGAATATTGCTCGCTTCGCTCGCAAAGTGTGGCATGTAGGGAATGTTGCTCGCTTCGCTCGCAAACGATAGATCCCTAAGGGTAGGTTTAACTTCTGTAAGGGATGCTGCTCGCTTCGCTCGCTTGAGGAAGTTATACTGCCCACCCAACTTGGCAGACGTTTTTTTCTGTTGGAAATTCTTACAAACAAATTAAATCTTATGAAACTACGTGGAACCACAAAAAGTTTATTCGGGGATGTTGCTCGCTTCGCTCGCAAGGTATTGCTGTATATTTGTAGGAAAAAATCCGAATTTATTCTGTTGACATGGCTCTCGCTTCGCTCGCAAAGTGTGGCATGTAGGGCATGTTGCTCGCTTTGCTCGCAAACGGTAGATCCCTAAGGGTAGGTTTAACGTGTGTAGGGGATGTTGCTCGCTTCACTCGCAAACGGTAGATCTCTAAGGGTAGGTTTAACTTCTGTAGGGGATGCTGCTCGCTTCGCTCGCTTGAGGGAGTTATACTGCCCACCCAACTTGGCAGACGTTTTTTTCTGTTGGAAATTCTTACAAACAAATTAAATCTTATAAAACTACGTGGAACCACAAAAAGATTATTCGGGGATGTTGCTCGCTTCGCTCGCAAGGTATATAGGTAGGAAAAAACCCGTATTTATTCTTTTGAAATAGACCTGCAGGTAACATTGTGAAATACCTGACAAACCCCTTGACGTCTTCGTAGAGCCTTCTCGCGAACACGGCAAAATTAATTTCTGATGTTAAACGCTTCTTCTCGCTTCCGCTCGCAATTTGACCGACTTAACGTCACTTTTTTCGATATCCGATTTCGGATTCAGATTCGGCGGACCCAAAGCTGTATTTCGCCCGCGAAAACCGTTCCGAAAAACGTACCTGTATGGGGTATATTTTAATCGGAAAAAACCAAGTTTTTCGGCGGACTTTTCGAGAAAACGGGTCCGTACTCTCGCATTTTTTTTACGCATTTCCCGATACTTTTTTCGCGATCCGATCGCGCCGTCGTCTTCCTCGTAGGAAAACCTACGAAACCCGTATTTTTCCGGAATTGTCAACGGCCGTTTAGAGGGGTAGGGGAAGCGGGGAAGTCCAAAAAGCGCACATTAACCGGAACTTCGACCCCCCCCCCCCCCCCTCCCGCCCTACGGCCCATGGTTCGGCTGGGATTAGACAATTTTAAATTCGCTCGTTCCACCTTTCGGAAAATCTCAAGAAGATCCCCCCACTCGTAGATCCGGCCCACTCAGCCGTTTGGCCGTGCATAGACACGACAGACAAACAAACAAATAGGTGCAAGCCCAATTCAACCCCCCAATTCAACCCCCCATTCAATTGCTCGCTTCGCTCGCAAAGTGTGGCATGTAGGGAATATTGCTCGCTTCGCTCGCAAAGTGTGGCATGTAGGGAATGTTGCTCGCTTCGCTCGCAAACGATAGATCCCTAAGGGTAGGTTTAACTTCTGTAAGGGATGCTGCTCGCTTCGCTCGCTTGAGGAAGTTATACTGCCCACCCAACTTGGCAGACGTTTTTTTCTGTTGGAAATTCTTACAAACAAATTAAATCTTATGAAACTACGTGGAACCACAAAAAGTTTATTCGGGGATGTTGCTCGCTTCGCTCGCAAGGTATTGCTGTATATTTGTAGGAAAAAATCCGAATTTATTCTGTTGACATGGCTCTCGCTTCGCTCGCAAAGTGTGGCATGTAGGGCATGTTGCTCGCTTTGCTCGCAAACGGTAGATCCCTAAGGGTAGGTTTAACGTGTGTAGGGGATGTTGCTCGCTTCACTCGCAAACGGTAGATCTCTAAGGGTAGGTTTAACTTCTGTAGGGGATGCTGCTCGCTTCGCTCGCTTGAGGGAGTTATACTGCCCACCCAACTTGGCAGACGTTTTTTTCTGTTGGAAATTCTTACAAACAAATTAAATCTTATAAAACTACGTGGAACCACAAAAAGATTATTCGGGGATGTTGCTCGCTTCGCTCGCAAGGTATACCTGTATATAGGTAGGAAAAAACCCGTATTTATTCTTTTGAAATAGACCTGCAGGTAACATTGTGAAATACCTGACAAACCCCTTGACGTCTTCGTAGAGCCTTCTCGCGAACACGGCAAAATTAATTTCTGATGTTAAACGCTTCTTCTCGCTTCCGCTCGCAATTTGACCGACTTAACGTCACTTTTTTCGATATCCGATTTCGGATTCAGATTCGGCGGACCCAAAGCTGTATTTCGCCCGCGAAAACCGTTCCGAAAAACGTACCTGTATGGGGTATATTTTAATCGGAAAAAACCAAGTTTTTCGGCGGACTTTTCGAGAAAACGGGTCCGTACTCTCGCATTTTTTTTACGCATTTCCCGATACTTTTTTCGCGATCCGATCGCGCCGTCGTCTTCCTCGTAGGAAAACCTACGAAACCCGTATTTTTCCGGAATTGTCAACGGCCGTTTAGAGGGGTAGGGGAAGCGGGGAAGTCCAAAAAGCGCACATTAACCGGAACTTCGACCCCCCCCCCCCCTCCCGCCCTACGGCCCATGGTTCGGCTGGGATTAGACAATTTTAAATTCGCTCGTTCCACCTTTCGGAAAATCTCAAGAAGATCCCCCCACTCGTAGATCCGGCCCACTCAGCCGTTTGGCCGTGCATAGACACGACAGACAGACAAACAAATAGGTGCAAGCCCAATTCAACCCCCCAATTCAACCCCCCATTCAATTGCTCGCTTCGCTCGCAAAGTGTGGCATGTAGGGAATATTGCTCGCTTCGCTCGCAAAGTGTGGCATGTAGGGAATGTTGCTCGCTTCGCTCGCAAACGATAGATCCCTAAGGGTAGGTTTAACTTCTGTAAGGGATGCTGCTCGCTTCGCTCGCTTGAGGAAGTTATACTGCCCACCCAACTTGGCAGACGTTTTTTTCTGTTGGAAATTCTTACAAACAAATTAAATCTTATGAAACTACGTGGAACCACAAAAAGTTTATTCGGGGATGTTGCTCGCTTCGCTCGCAAGGTATTGCTGTATATTTGTAGGAAAAAATCCGAATTTATTCTGTTGACATGGCTCTCGCTTCGCTCGCAAAGTGTGGCATGTAGGGCATGTTGCTCGCTTTGCTCGCAAACGGTAGATCCCTAAGGGTAGGTTTAACGTGTGTAGGGGATGTTGCTCGCTTCACTCGCAAACGGTAGATCTCTAAGGGTAGGTTTAACTTCTGTAGGGGATGCTGCTCGCTTCGCTTGCTTGACGGAGTTATACTGCCCACCCAACTTGGCAGACGTTTTTTTCTGTTGGAAATTCTTACAAACAAATTAAATCTTATAAAACTACGTGGAACCACAAAAAGATTATTCGGGGATGTTGCTCGCTTCGCTCGCAAGGTATACCTGTATATAGGTAGGAAAAAACCCGTATTTATTCTTTTGAAATAGGCCTGCAGGTAACATTGTGAAATACCTGACAAACCCCTTGACGTCTTCGTAGAGCCTTCTCGCGAACACGGCAAAATTAATTTCTGATGTTAAACGCTTCTTCTCGCTTCCGCTCGCAATTTGACCGACTTAACGTCACTTTTTTCGATATCCGATTTCGGATTCAGATTCGGCGGACCCAAAGCTGTATTTCGCCCGCGAAAACCGTTCCGAAAAACGTACCTTTATGGGGTATATTTTAATCGGAAAAAACCAAGTTTTTCGGCGGACTTTTCGAGAAAACGGGTCCGTAATCTCGCATTTTTTTTACGCATTTCCCGATACTTTTTTCGCGATCCGATCGCGCCGTCGTCTTCCTCGTAGGAAAACCTACGAAACCCGTATTTTTCCGGAATTGTCAACGGCCGTTTAGAGGGGTAGGGGAAGCGGGGAAGTCCAAAAAGCGCACATTAACCGGAACTTCGACCCCCCCTCCCGCCCTACGGCCCATGGTTCGGCTGGGATTAGACAATTTTAAATTCGCTCGTTCCACCTTTCGGAAAATCTCAAGAAGATCCCCCCACTCGTAGATCCGGCCCACTCAGCCGTTTGGCCGTGCATAGACACGACAGACAGACAAACAAATAGACAGACAAACGGAGTTTCATTCTTATTAATAATAGAGATAGAGATAGAGATTCCTAAACAAAGTCACATTATCTAAATATAACAACATAGAAGTTAGCACCAACCTACCTATAGACCTATACAAGACTAGTGAACTTTCTATAGGTAGGTACCTACGTATCAAAAGCTGGGCTTTTCACGTACAGCTTTTCAGTAGGTAAGTTTCTGGAAAAATGTATCTTCCATATTTCGCATCCCACTAAAAGACTGTCAGCACTCGTTAAAGAGCCCTGAAGTTATTACGCATTACACCAATTTCACACTCCTTAACCATAATAAGATGTAGGTACCTACATGTAAAATCCCGAATGGAGCATGTTGTTCATTTGGAAAGCTTACATTTGATCTCCGCATGCCTGGACTAACAATTCCTCAAAAGAGTCGAAGCAGCTAGGGACTGGCTCTAGAAAATTCCCCGAGAGGGTTGGAATGCAAATCAAGCTGTTCTTATAATTAGTCCCGAAATCAGTTTGTGTGGCCACTCTTGGCCCTCGCCGCTATATTTTCAAATAGGTCATTTAAAAATATAAGAACAAGCAATTAGTTGACTCAACTCTATATCCAACAATATCAATTTAATTCTCAGGGTTGAGGATGTGAAAGAAATCCCTTGCAGCGGTCTTGCGAATCTTCAAAGCAAAAAACCTACAACTTCCACGTTTTCAACATTAATTCCAAATAAAACTTCGACTACTACTCCCACCACGTCAAACAGATCTGAAGCTAGACTCACCACTAGAGAAACGAAAACTGTTCAAGAGGTCATAACACCTACCATGCAGTCCCCGCCAGGTCTCGAAGTTACACGAATTTTGCAGCACACTCCAAAGGATTATGTTGAATCGATGAAAGAATCATTGAAATTATTATGGAATTGGTCAGAATCGTGGCATTTATAAATAAATCACTAGTAAAAAAGGGTCTAGTATTTTATTGATGAAGTTAAAAGGAGCTTGCTCATTCAAGTGACGTATAGTTTTACCAATGCATGGACAGTTCCTAGCCAATCAGACCCATTTCAAAAATAGGTAACTCCTTTGAGCGTGAAAGGGTCCTTGAGTACCTTTGGTGCCTGTATAGAATTAATATTTTCAAGTTCGCTGCAAAACATTGCACAAATTTACCTATAAAATTTTTCTGTCCAGATTCGATCTCTCTGCATAGATAAGTATAGGTATCTAAGTACGTAGACCTATTCTCCCATTCAGGGGCGTATTTACAGGGGGGGGAGGGGGGGGGCGTATGGGCGTATTTACAGGGGGACCCCCCCCCCAAGGAGGGCCTTCTGTGTTCGTCAATTTTCATTTCTTTATTATTTCTCTTTCAGCTTTTTCAAAATAATTTTCATTGCAGATACGAAAAAAACAGTGACATAGAAAAACTAACCCAAAAAAATCGATGTTAAAAAACACCGCCGTATATTGGGCCGGCCTGAGGGGTGTGCGACAAATGCTGCCGCACACTCAAGTCTTTTAGAGGGGCATAAAATGGGCCAATTTCGGTTTAATAAAATAAATTTGGCAAATTTTTTGAAATTGATTTAAATTTTGGGTTGAAATATTTAAACTTGAAGGACTTTATCTCAAAACTATTACAGTAGAATTTCAAGGTAAAACCGAATATCTACCCCAATGAGTTCTGAAACACAGTAGTTTGATGCCCTTGACCAAGGTCCATGGTCAGTAGAGCAGTCGTCTGCCCGTGTGGTCCTGAACTTGATAAAAACTTACCTCAGGTCAACACAGTCTCAAGAAAGACTTATAACAGCCTTTCAATTTCATCAATTGAAAACGAGCTGTCTCAGTCAATTGATTATTAGGATGTAAATTATTTATACAATCGTCCCCTCTATCGCCTACCTCGTGAAACCAATGTTTTTCTAAGTTCCTGTCACGAAGTCGACTTTTTAACGTCTCCCTGTCATCTTTGAAATACTACACTCAGGTGCAAAAAATTTGGCCCACTCTCTAAAATGGAAGATTTTATGAAGTTATGACTAATATTCTCTTGTTTTTGACTGGGCTACTGTCTGAACTCATTCAGAGGCTTCGTTTGTTGTTTTCTAGCCAGGCGGATGAATTTTTTTAAAGTGCATTCCAACCAAAAAAAAATCATTTAAAGAAAAAAAAAATGTTTTTCTCACCGGAAATGGTTGGCGGATACTGTAGCTCTCATTAATGATGGAAAGTCACTGAGATATGCCGCTCAAATGCTAGGACGGCCTTATGAAACCGTCTGTGCTACTGTTAGATGTTTTCTAGAGACGGGATCGTACTCTAGAAGGCAGGATTCTAGCCGCCCATGAAAAACAACAGCCGTTCAAGACAGGTACTTGTACACTTTAGCGTTAAGAAATCGACGATTAACTGTTTCACAAGGTCGTAACTCACTTGAAAATGCAACGGGAGTGGATTTAGGTGTTTGGACAGTTTGGAGACGATGGTGGGATCGGCATTTGACTGCCAGAAGACTCGCTCACGTTCCAAGTTTAACCCGTCAGCGCAGGATGTTGCGCCTTCAGTTTGCTCGAAATCACAGTGCTTGGGAACTTGAAGAGTGGAGGGATGTCATTTTCAGCGATGAGTCTAGGTTCAGCCTGCGGGGCCCAGATGGTCGTGAAAGAGAGTGGAGAAAGCCTAGAGAAAGGTTTGTTCCCGCCACAATGACTGGAAGAGAGCCCGCCGTCCAAGCATTCGAGCGGCATATCTCAGTGACCTTCCATCATTAATGAGAGCTACAGTTTGCGCGACCATTTCCGGAGGGAAAGACATTTTTTTCTCTTGAAGCGATAATTTTGGGAGGAATGCACTCAATGTACAGGAAAACACTCGCCCCTCTGCTGAGAACTACTGTGGAAGAGATTAACAACGTAATCGCAGCTTGGAAGATAGGTACGTGAAAGTGGGAGGCAATGAAACATGATCTCGTCTCGTCAAGATTCCCTATCTTTGAAAGATCAAAAAAATTGCATTCGCCTGGCTGAAAAACAACAAACGAAGCCTCTGAATGAGTTCAGACAGTAACCCAGTGGAAAACAAGAGAATATTAGTCGCAACTTCATAAAATCTTTCATTTCGGAGAGTGGGCCACATTTTTTGCACCTGAGTGTATTTATCATCCTTTTTGCTCTAAACCTAAACTCATGTGCCACCCAACAATTTACTTTCTTAAATCCATTATCAAATATTCCAATTCTGTCATTTACAAATAATATTGTATTATTTGTACCAGTATTTGTACCATAGTATTTTTGTTAATCTTTTGTCGTAAATTATGTCTTATTTCAAATAAGTTAATCTCTATTATGTAATATTTTATTGAATTTTTTGTAATTGGCTCTAGCCGTGATTAAATAAATAAATGGTTAATTCATTCTCCGAAATGAAAGCAAGAAAACCCCTTGTATATACATATAATAAAAGAGACTATGTAGGTTCCTATATTAATAGTTGATAAACTATTGTTTTGTCTATGCCATTATTAAACTCTGTAATTATTGGTTCACTATGTTCTGTTGTCACCCTTGAGAAATGGAAATTTATCTTAGGACCAACGGACGGTGATTCCTACATTAGCTATTTATTCTGAGTACCTACTTGCAATATAAGTATAAAAATCATTGTAACGTGTCCCAGAAGCTTTCATTAGTTTATTTAATGGTGCTTTAAGATATAAGAAAGAGTATTGTACCTATCAAGCCAATCAATAATAAATCAAATTAAGAGACATAAATTGAATGTTCTAAAAGGCGCAAAAGTTCACAAAAACTGTGTTTTTAGACCTTAAATTTCAAACATTTTCCGGGGGAGGGCCCTGGGACCCCTCTTTTTACCTGGGGGTATTCCATACCCTCCGGTAGGGGCATAAAATGTGAGTCTTGCACACTTGCAATTTTCGCCTAAGGCCGGCCCTGGCGGTATAAAAAAAACCATGTTAAAAAATGCCTCAGCAAATGCACTGCTTAGTTGCGTGTCTGTGACTCCATTACTCGTGTTTCGTTTACATCATTTGTATAGTTGTTTTAGAATTTTCCACTTGCACAGTATCAGTTGTTTGTTGAGATAATTGTACAAAATGGATAAAAACGTAAAACACCGCCGTCCTCGATTTTTGAGTTTTTTAAAGAACAATCGGTAATAAAAATTGATAATGAAACTAAATAATTTTAAATTTATTGAATAGGTAAGTGTTTTCAATATAGTACTTTCTCAACAATACACTAAGCTAAAGCAAAATGAATATGAAATTAAGCATTTCAAGGTTAACTCTATATGTGTAAAAGTAATGCTTAGTTCGTCGAAACCTCATTAAAATGAGGTTTACCTGTTAAAATTCAAAGTTCTTCTGAGGGAGGGTCCTCGGACACACCGCGACCCATGCATTCAATTGCCCCCCCAGAGACAAATCCTGGATACGCCACTGCTCCCATTTGCAGCAAACCAATACCTTGACAGAAGTTAGCGCATTTGAGATAGGTAACGTCATTAATAGTCAAGTTTCTTCAAATCTACCCTCATCCATTCCACTTGCCTGCTCCCACCTAGTCGTTCATGATTACCAGGTCCTTGCACAACCTATACATAGGCCTGCCTCCTCATTTGGAATAGCAGTCAAGATGCGAATCTCAAAAGGAGGCAGCTGGAGAAACGGGAGGATTGCAGCAGGTTTTTCCCCATCTATGCTAAAATATTGCAAGAACAGGTGACCAGGAGTTTGTAAGAAAGAATCTGAGTGGGTTCTAAATGTAGGTACGAGTATATAAATGATGCGAAGACCAATGGAAAGAATCCATTCATATCCCAAAGCCCACTCTGATGAAAATTACACTCAACAATTTCAACTCTGCTTCTCTCTCAACCTACATTCGTACTCCTAGCATCACCCTTGTTTGGGAAACAACGTGGAATGAGGTGAATAGAAAAACATTTCAACTTCAGAACTCTTTTTCATGTACTTGTAGCTGTACTACAACAAAGGTTAAGGGCTTAAAAGTCCGGTCGCATTGAGTACTTCCACCTCTCCAAGTCCAATTTCTCAAATTTGGGTCGGGGGGTTGTACCTATGTATTTATTTTAAGTTCCATTTTTCTATTCATAGTCCAAGCGGGATAAATAGAGAAACTGTGTTATTTCGATCGGTTTTTCTACTTCAAACGCTCCATTGGTGAATAGAAAAAGTGAATAAGTTATTTAAAAAAGCTAATTACCTACTTACTACACTGTACTACCTGGTTTTTTTTCTTTTTAGAATACGCTGATAGACACGAAAATTAGAAATTTTTTTTTAGAATAAAAAAAGCATGTATTAGAGATTGAGTAAACGCAGTCTTAATATTAACATCACAGTGACACTTTATAAGGAAATTAAAAACTTGTTTAGGAACTTAAAATCATTAAAAACACAATTTTCTATTGATCCGAAAACAGAGGTATCATTGCATTTTTATAGACTACTAGCCGCTCCGGCTCGCTACGCTCGCCTCCACGTCCAGCCGGGGGGCAAGCCCCCCGGACCCCCCATTAAATTGCTCGCTTCGCTCGCAAAATGTGGCTTGTAGGGAATTTTGCTCGCTTCGCTCGCAAAGTGTGGCATGTAGGGAATGTTGCTCGCTTTGGTCGCAAACGGTAGATCCGTAAGGGTAGGTTTAACGTGTGTAGGGGATGTTGCTCGCTTCGCTCGCAAACGGTAGATCTCTAAGGGTAGGTTTAACTTCTGTAGGGGATGCTGCTCGCTTCGCTCGCTTGAGGAAGTTATACTGCCCACCCAACTTGGCAGACGTTTTTTTCAATTGGGAATTCTTACAAACAAATTAAATCTTATAAAACTACGTGGAACCACGAAAAGTTTATTCGGGGATGTTGCTCGCTTCGCTCGCAAGGTATTGCTATATATTTGTAGGAAAAAGTCCGTATTTATTCTGTTGAAATGGCTCTCGCTTCGCTCGCAAGGTACCTATGTGTATCTGCTCGCAAATGATAGATCCCTTAGGGTAGGTTTAAAGTCTGAAGGGGATGCTGCTCGCTTCGCTCGCTTGAGGAAGTTATACTGCCCACCCAACTTGGCAGACGTTTTTTTCTGTTGGAAATTCTTCCAAACAAATTAAATCTTATAAAACTACGTGGAACCACGAAAAGTTTATTGAGGAATGTTGCTCGCTTCGCTCGCAAGGTATTGCTGCATATTCCGACATGTGAATAGCTAAAACTACCTACGAATTCGCACCGCTTGGGATTTGGAACCCCAAAGGGTGTTAGGGCATTATTAGCGACCGTTATGTGACCGTTATGAATAGTTCGCAAGAGGCCAAGAGCGAACTTTGAGTCCCTTCAACTCGCATTATTGTGAAACGGCGGCCCGGGTCGATTAAAAATGTAATTTTAAACGCTTCCCTCGCTTCCGCTCGCAATTTGACCGAGTTCTCGTCACTTTTTTCGATATCCGATTTCGGATTCAGATTCGGCGGGATCAAACCTTTATTTCGCCCGCGAAAACCGTTCCGAAAAACGTACCTTTATGGGGTATATTTTAATCTGAAAAAACCAAGTTTTTCGTCGGACTTTTCGAGAAAACACGGTCCGTACTCTCGCAATTTTTTGACGCATTTCCCGATACTTTTTTCGCGATCTGATCGCGCCGTCGTCTTTCTCGTTCAAAAACCTACGAAACCGGTATTTTTCCGTAATTTTCGACGGCCGTTTAGAGGGGTAGAGGAAGCGGGGAAGTCCAAAAAGCGCACATTAATTCTTACTTCGACCCCCCTCCCGCCCAACGGCCCATGGTTCGGGTGGGATTAGACAATTTTAAATTCGCTTATACACCCTATCGGAAAATCCCAAGAAGATCCCCCCACTCGGTGACTCCCCCCACTCAGCCGTTTGGCCGTGCATAGACACGACAAACAGACAGACAGACGGAGTTTCATTCTTATTAATAGTATAGATTTCAATTGGTAACATGCAGCTTTGATAAGCATCTTACCAAGCCTTATCAGTGGCTGACCACAACTCGCCTGCCGACGCTCGGACAACGGACAATCTTTCATTATTTTCAAGTCATAAACCTTATGAAGCTTATAAACCTCAAACACTTGAATTTACCCAATACATGTTGTCTCAAGGCTTGCAGAGAGTTATTTCACAAGTTTCAACTTAGTGTGAACTGTAAGGCATAGACAAGGAAGAAAGGAATGGTTTAATTATATCAGGGACTATTGTATTTAAGTAGGTACTATACATAGTATAATAGACATGTCTATTATGTTTGTTGCAACACGACTTTGGTGGCAACTATTTTACACCAGGCTCCGATCAATGGTTAGCATGGTAAATGATATAACAGTTAGGTAGGTACATATCGCCCTGAAAGGCGATGCTACTCTCCGGTAATCAGTGTTAATGCAAACGATATAGATTATGTGTACGTATACTGCTAACGTGTTTTCTTAAGAACAGATAACTTACTGAATTGCCAGATAGAAAATGCACAGTGTTGGTAGTCGCATAATGAGAGGGAGTGCCGGGAATACATAATAGAGTCTTAAGAATATTCGCTATCACCAGAAATTATCATCCTGTCATTTTCAGCGATTTGGATAGGAACCTAATATCATACTTCCTACATTGTTCGAAGGCAGGTGTGCATACAGCTTTTAGCGAATTTCCGAGAGAAAAGAAAAATTATCGTAATGGGTTCAACGATAAATTTATTTTTTTCTTCATGAAAATCCGTTGTAGGGCATTGTGGAAAGATTCCTGTAGTTGAACAGTTTTTCATATGTACTTATACATAAGTGTGTGTGTGTGTGTGTGTGCGCGCGCGCGTGCGTGCGTGCAAGTGCGTGTCGTGTGTGTAATTCGAGACGATAACCCTCTTTAGAGTTGAGATTAAAATCTGTTATTTCGTAAAAAAAAAGTAAGCATTCCAAAAGAAAATATGAGATTGTTGAACAGCAATTTCAGTGTATAATAAAGGGTTCAAATTTTTAAAATGTGAGAATATTACTTGAAAAGATTATCAACTAATAACAAATATTTTTGCAGAAAATTCATCCGATATATATTTTGATCAGTTAAAATGTAATCAAAATTAATTAAATCTGCCAAAATTGTTTGAAATCATAAAATTTCTTTATACAGCTGTTTTCCGGGAATCAAATGTAGTGGATTTATATATGTTTTACTGGGAGTTGGTATTCCCAGTGGAACGTCACGAGCCACGTTGTACATGTGGTTGTACGGGCTTGACCCTTGAAAAGGGTTTTGTGAGAAGTACGAAGAAGTACCGTAGTTATCTCGCATATCCTTGTGTTCTGTAGGATATGGGGTGTGTGAGCCGTGGAATAATGTCTCTCCAGATAGGTCTTCACGACGCTGATCTGTATGGTGGGTACGATTTATAACACCCGTGTAGTTTAGTTTATACAGGGTGTGGAAGGAGGATTGGGCGATGAGACGGATGTCTTTGCCGCGTTTCCTTCGCTGATACCTTCGGGAAGGCAGGAAGGACTGGGCCCCCCGCTCCGTTCCCGAAGGTGTAATTTAGTTCTTAAAAGAACTAAATTTGGGGACTCGCTTTCAAATGAAATTTGAAGGGTCCGCCTGGGGTCGACCACTAATCAATCAGGTGAAGCCTGTTTGATAAAGTGGGTCCGCCAAAAGTCGGTCGATCAGGCTTGTTTGTAAACTAACTTGTTGGAAACTAGTCGGTGTAGCCAACGTCGGGATACCGTCTAGTGAATAGGGAGAACTACGAAGTGAAGGACTCGGCCTATTTGAAAGGTTGATGCACAACAAATAGATCCTGCTTCCTAAATATCGCCAGTGGAGTTAAATCACTGCTGGAAATCTCAGAGAGGGCTCCTTGGTATCGAAATCTTATCCTGTCCAAGGCCCGGATCGGGTTAATTTATTGGGCCATGAGATGGGGTATTTATATAGCTTATGGAGTCGGGGGTGACTCGAGAATGTGTCGCCCAGTGCTGTTTGCTGTGAAATCTGAGAGCGCCGCTCGCTATCTGTGTGTGGTAGGGGAAAACTAAAGTTTCCCCTGCCGCTAGGGCGCTCTTGGGTTGCTTTCCCTTGTCCCAAGGAAGGTATTGTAAACGGTAATATTGAGGTCCGCCGTTTTTATTTGTCTTGGATAATCTGTAACGATCTGGGATTATCCTTCGCGGGGACGTTGCCTTCCCTGTTCCGACTTTAGGGAGCTCGGGACGATGAAAATGATTCCCTATTGTAGTAGATTTATTGTCTGATTATGCGGATCTGTCCTATATGGAGAATTTAAATATGTTAAATTCGGTGTAGGTAGTCCGAGTGGGGTATTGAGACCCGAGGTTTTGCTCAGCAGAGAGCGGAGTTGGGCATTGGAAGTATTCTCTAGTGGAGGTGCCCTTGGGGCTGGATACCTCGGGCTTTGTCCTTGAATGGTGGAGATTTTGTGACTCTGTAAAGTACCCTTAAAGGGGTTGGTACTTTTTATGTCAGAGAGAGGTGTAGTATGAGAACCCATCTCAGGTACCCCTGTGTATTGAGCTCGTGAAGTAACCGGTGTGTCATGGAAATAATTGTCTACTTCTGAGCGTCGAGAAGCTGGGCTTTGGTTTACTGAGTTGTAGGTCTCATGGTTCTGAAAGTACCCTTGTTCTTGTAGGGTCTTATCGTAGTCTGCATGGTCCTGAAAGGACTGTGTGAATTGAGGATGACCTGTATGAACAGATCTATCCATTGGTTCCGGCCGAAAGGCGTGTGGAACTTGTGGAATCGACTTCGCCGGGTAGGTGTTACCTTGCATGTCGGGCGAAGATGCGACTGAAGCGTCCCTATGTCGAGATGCTAGCAGTGTCTTGGAAACGCCGGAGGTTTCGCACTGAGGGGCACTGTGTTCACACGGGAGTGAGCGGGCCCGTACAGAGGATTTAATATCCGAGGGAAAGTGGTCCTCTGTTACCGCGGACCATCCTAGGAAGTTCGCTAGTTCTTCCATGGTCACGTAAAAGCCTGTTTGCCTTGAAAAAGGCAGTTGGTGCAGTACGATTCGACCGGTGCGGAGGTGAAGCCTCCAAAGGCAACGACTGCGATCTGCTGACTGCCCGTGCGCTTTGATAAGCGCTTTGAAAAGCTTTTGATCGTGACATTGAGAATAAGTACACGAGCCAAGGGCGGACGAAGCAAGAGCGCTGTACAGAGGGAAGGAAGAAACAGTCACCTCCACTAAGCGAGCCAATCACAGCCCGCCTCCACCCCGGTCCCTGTAGCTTATACCGATCCAGACAGCCGACTCGAGAAGAACCTCCTTTACAAGCAGAAGAACTTCTCAGGAACAACAGTAGCGATTCTACAAGGCAGAAGGATCT
The DNA here is from genome assembly GCA_030762985.1 of Adelphocoris suturalis. NCBI lineage: Eukaryota > Metazoa > Arthropoda > Insecta > Hemiptera > Miridae > Adelphocoris > Adelphocoris suturalis. Next base: position 173,403,690 of record CM061040.1, on the reverse strand, counting down.
ACCTATCATCGACCAGCGAACTTCCAGATCGTCCGACGGGTCACAGACAACACTTTGTTAGTCTCCCCGTCGAGCTCTGTTAAAAGTCAGAGCCAGAGGTGGTAACCAGCGTGCGACAACGCCTCTGCCTAGTAAGACCTCGGCCCCGGGTTGTCTCTTGGTAACCATCCGCTTTTGATTGGCCGATCGATTTAATGCAACAATCTGATTGGATTGTTGCTTATAATGTTATATTTCAAGGGCGTTTAGCTGGGTGTCAGTGAGAAATTCTGTTTCTCCTGACGGCCGCTTGAAATATGTATAGAGCTACCTCCCTAGATTTCGGAGGCAGCCCGATGTCTTGTATCATATTTGGTGGCCTTGAAAAAGGCCGGCGATGTGCGTGGTGATGAATTCACCACACCTATCTTTCTCATTTGTCTGCCTTCCCTGGGAAGCTGTCTTCCCGCTTTGCCGCTAGGGAGCTCTCGTGTTGGAGCTTGGGTCTATGTTTTTTAGGTGGTGTGATAAGGAAAGAAGGCGAGAGAAGAAGCGGGAACATGATCAGAAGAAGCGGGAGAAAGATGTCACACCCTCAGTCATTGCCACCCGCAAGCCGCACTCCCCTCCCCCTAACATATATATACCCGACATCCACCGAAGATGGCCACTTCCCGAAAGTTTCGACTGAGGGCGGGCTACTGAGCTTGAATCAATTCTGTATCGGAACTTGGTATCGGAATCGGTTGTGTATTGGTGTCGTATTGAGATCGATGTTTGGAATCGTGGATCGGAACTGTGTGTCGGAATCGGTTGTGTACCGTAGTTGTATTGAGATCGAGATTGAGGATTGTGGATCGGAACTGTGTGTCGAGATTTTGTTGGGATCGATATTTGAAGTTGTGGATCGGAACTGTGAACCGGGATTTTGTTGAATCGATGCTTAGTTTCGTGAGTCGGAACTGTAAATCGATATCGGAACTGTGTTTGTGTGTTTGGCATATCTGTTATCTGTTGGAATCGGAACTGGCTCGGACTCTGGACTACCTTGTTTTGTGAATTGTTCCTGTTATTCGACATTTGTATCGACCTGGCTCGGACCTGACTTCTCTACAAAGGAAAGTTTTGCTCATAGACTTTTCAATTATCAAAGGTATGTGAATTTTACCTGTGGGAGCGCCCAAATTCCTTGTTTGAGACATTGCCTACTTGTCAAATCGAGTCTCGTCTTCTCCAACTCCCTTTTAGTTAATTCACGCCGTTGTGGTGAAGGTCAATGACTTACTATCGTTCAGTTTCTTTAGTAAAGAAAAAAATCCGAACTTTAGTGCCTTACTAATTTGCGTTTTATACTTATATTTCTTGCTGTCTCTTGTTGAGTATTTACTGCACTTTATTCTCGTTCTGTTTTCTTCAAATTGATTCTTTCTTATATCAAAGTTGGATTTTGTAAATATAACTTCTTTTCTTGTCTTTCTTTGTATATTCCTGCATATTCTCCTTGGAGGCACAATCAAAGTACCCACTGTCTTCATTTATCAGGTGAAGTGAAATGCACTTGGCTCAGCTACCCTATCTATCAAAGTGTTGCAAGTTGTGAATTAAGTAAATCCTGTTCCAATTGGTTACCAAGTTACAGTATCAATATTCATTTGTAGAGCATTAGATTTTCAATCTAATGACTAATAATTAGGACAATAATCTTCTCTGTTCAATAACTTCCCTTACAAGAAATTAGGGAGTCATAGTAAGATATTGGTAAAGCAATCAAGTAACCATCATAAGTAAGTTTTATTATACAACAAACCCATCATTACAAATTGGTGGCATTCGCTGGGATTGTGCAAACCTATCTCCGGGAGTTTCTGCAGCATACAAAGACAGAATAATAAGTGGTAGGTTAGGGAGCTCCCCCTAATAATTTAAATTGCATGACTAATAATTAAGACTGGACTGATTGAACGCATTCACATTTACGTAGTATGTACTAGGTTGTTTTACACAATACACATTAAACAACATACACATTCCGTGAATTTATCAATCAACTTTTACGTAGGTACTTATTGTCGAAGAAAACATTAGTCTGACTCGGTTCGGTGATTCAGCCCTTGTTTGATTTTGTGATTTGGCCTGCAAGGTCAGCCAGATCCAGCTGATTACCCTTTCATTTAGTGGTGTATCTACCAACTCCTTACCAGATATTGAATAAAATCCATGATCAACCTACTGAAAACCCTGCGTTGCTCTACTATGTTCTAGTGTTGAGTGAAAGTTTTTATATTTTTATCTCTTCTTATAGTAATTAACAGTGACATATCGCGTTTCAATACCACTCACAATGGCGGACCCAGTGGAAGCTTTCACTGCTCTCATGCAACAATTCCAACAACTACTATCTGAGAGAGCACCACCACGTGTTGAGGGAGAAATAGAAATACCCCGAGCCTACGTGGCCTTAGTGGATGAATGGGACCCCAAGAACATAGCAGAATGTCCCATATCCTATTACTTTGAAATGTTTGATGAAAATACCTCAGGTCTGAATGAACAACAGAAGCTCAAACTCCTCACTCTAAAAATGAAAGGAGGTGCCCAACGTTGGCTTGTTGAGCATGCAGCACTCAAGAATGAAGCAGAACCCTATGCAGCTATCCGCCATGCTATGATTGGATGGTATGAGCGTGATGACCCAAATGAGGCAGCTCAACGATTGTGGTCTTCCAGAAAAACTGATTCCGAAGACTTGCGACAGTTTGCAGAGAGAGTACAACGACTGGCACAACGAGTGGTGAATATTGAGCATCCTGATAAAAGTCCTTCGGATAAGAGACAAGTCATCATGGACAAGGCAGTCTATGCTTTCAGTAAAGGCCTACCCAGCACCCTTCGCCCACATATGCTGGCTAGCAACCCTCGTACCATGGAAGAAGCTCTTCGCAAGGCCGAGGAATTGCAGGACGTCCTTAATCCATCCACATTGGAAGAAAATGACCCTTGGCAGTTGGGAGCAGTACGCCACGGAATGGGACAGGATGCCCCAAGAGCATGTTTTTCGTGTGGAGCCTTCGACCATTTTTATGCCCGATGTCCCAGAAAAATACCATCATTTCAAACAAACTGGGTCAATCCAGTGCAACGACAGGTTCAGACCCCCAAAGGACGACCTCCACAGCCATGTATCTGCTGTCAAAGCTGGGAACACTTCTTGGCTGACTGCCCCAAATTCCCTCCACCTGAACAGATGTGTAACTATTGTGGCACAACGTTACACAAACCTGAGGATTGTCCCACCTTCAGAATTTTTCAGAAAAAATCAAGACGTCAATCCCCAACTAGTAATCAAAAGGATTTTGGAACCAACTGGCGAAATGCCGATACAGTACCTGTCTCTTCGCCAGCCGGATCAGGGCCAGTTTGTGCGCTATCCACAACCAATGATCAGAAGCACCATTCTATGCCTTCTTCACCGAATGTTCTTACAGCTAAATCTGACTCCCCAGAAGAGGTGGCACATCATATTCCAATGGTTAATATATGGACACGGCCAGTCATTTACCTCACTATAACCCTAAATGACCACCCCATCAGAATGATAGTGGACACAGGAGCACAGGCATCGGTACTTACAAAACCGGTGTATGGTTGCATGATCATACCATCAACTATTAAGGTTACTGCGGCAGATGGACGCAGGATCCCCCTGAAAGGACAACAAACTTTGCATGTAAAGGTGGGCTCATATGAATTCACCCACACCTTTCTTGTTCTGGCCAATGCTGACCAGGGATTAAATCTCCTTGGCCTAGACGTCCTTAGCAAGTTGCCCCTAGTCTTGCGCACTGACTCTGCCCAAATCTCTCTTCAAGAACCTTCAGTCCTTGCGGTGCAGGAAGGAGAAGATGAACCAAACAAACACGCCTCTACAACAGTAAAGGAAGACATTCCATTGCGTATTGAAACATACGATGGTCTTGAACAGGAACTTGATGCTCTTCCATTGGAAGATTGGGATGTCCCCCATCCACCAGTGGATATGGTTAGCAAGTTAACCCACTTAGATGAGGCCACTAAGAACAAAGTAACTACCCATTTAGATGTATTCTCTCAACTGTTTGAACCTCCGGACCCACAGGGATGTCGACTAGCAGTTGCACACTCCATTCATACAGGGACTCATGGACCCATTAATAAGAAACCATATACAGTACCTCATGCTTTACGACCCAAGGTTCAAGAACAAATCTCTGAGTTGCTACACCAAGGCATCATTGAACCGTCCTCTAGCCCCTGGTCGGCACCAATTGTCATGGTAAAGAAGAAGCCATCATCTCCTGACCAGCCGATAACTTATCACTTTTGTGTAGATTACCGCGAGCTGAACAAACTGACTAAATCTGACGTATATCCTCTACCTAATATACACGAGACCCTCGAACTCTTAGGTGGATGTTGCTGGTTTACCAAAATTGACCTGACTGCTGGATACCACCAGATCCCTATGGAGGAGAGCTCCAAGGAAAAAACAGCTTTTACAACCTTGGGACAACACTTTCAATTCCGCCGTATGCCATTTGGACTCAAGAATGCGCCTTCCACTTTTCAAAGGACAATGAATGAACTGTTTGAGGATTTTTTGGGGAACTTCACTTTTATATACATTGATGATATTATAATATACAGCCGGACACTAGATGACCACATACAACACTTGATCCAAGTATTCCGACGTCTGGAATATGCAAGATTACGCATCAACCTGGCCAAGTGTCACTTTCTAGTTAAAGAAGTGGAGTTCTTAGGACACATTGTCACATCTGAAGGAGTACGGATGGACCCTGAGAAAGTGTCTGCAGTGAATGATTTCCCCGTTCCTCAGGATCCTACAGGAATTAGAGCTTTTCTTGGGCTTGCTGGGTACTATAGACGATTTATACCTAACTTTTCGCAGCTTAGCGCACCACTGACTCAACTGCTACAAAAAGATGAACCCTTCACATGGACTGGCCAACAAGAAACAGCCTTTCGACAGTTGAAGGATGCCCTATCTCAAGACCAACCCTTTATTTTAGCCACTGACGCATCTGGAACTGCTTTGGGGGCAGTACTTTCTCAGGAAATCAACGGGCAGGAGCATCCAATTGCTTACGCAAGTCGAACTCTGAATCCTGCAGAACGACGATACTCTACCACAGAACGAGAGCTGCTTGCAACTGTGTGGGGAACTCGACAATTTCAGAGCTATCTGTTAGGAAAAAAATTTGTCCTAGAAACAGACCACGCAGCCCTCACAGCTGCCATGCGTCTTCGTGATCCAACTTCCAGAATTGGGCGATGGATCCTGAAACTGACCGAATATGAATTCGAACCTAGATATCGTCCTGGCAAGAAAATGGGACATGCAGATGGCTTGAGTCGGATCACTGTCGCTAGCATCCTCACCCCGAGGGTCACGAAGGAACTATTACAAGCCGCACAAGAGATTGACCCATGGATTGCCCAAGTTGCTGCCTCTCCTGGAAAAGATGTCTGCTTGAAAGACCAAATTTGGTGTAAGACCTTGGGCCCCATGACAGTCCCTCTCATTCCTAGTACCTTAAGAACCTGGCTCATCACAGAATGTCATGACAATGGTCATTCTGGTATAGAGACCACTGAGAAGGAGGTCCGGCGACATGGAACTTGGCCCAGACTGTCCACAGATGTCAAGAATTTTGTGCAGTCCTGTCCAATCTGTCAAAAGAGGAACAGCCCCACTAAATTAACGTCCCCACTGCAACGCCCTTATATGCCCACTCAGCCGATGGAAATTCTGGGAGTTGACCTGGTTGGGCCCCTTCCTTCTAAGCAGGGAAAGAAATACGTCATGACAATAATCGACCATTTTTCTAAATATGCGGAAGCCTATGTTATCCCTGACTGCAGTGCTGAAACTACAGCCAAAACCCTAATTCAACGATTTGTCCCCACTCATGGACTACCTCAGGCTATACTTTCAGATAGAGGAACGAATTTCACGGCCAGTATAATTCAACACCTATGTCAGCAATGGGGAATCCGTAAGTTACAAACGACAGCTTATCATCCCCAAAGTAATGGGATCGTTGAACGATTCCACCGAACCCTCGAAAATTTAATTGCCAAAATGAGCCAACGAAAAGGAATGGACTGGGAAGTGTGGCTACCTACAGCCCTCTCCGTGTACCGAAATAAACCTCACCATAGTACAGGGTACACGCCAAACTTTCTACACTTTGGAAGAGAGACTCGGCTCCCCCACATACCAGCGACTAACACCGCGTCGATTCGAGGAAGGGCAATCAGTGTATCTCCGACAAATGCGGCCACCCAAAGAAGTCCTCCGTAAATTCTGGTGCCCCTGGATAGGGCCATACGTAGTCACTAAACAACTAAGTGACGTCACCTATAGGATTGTTGATGCAATTGGAAAATACCACACAGTACACTTAAATCGTCTTAAACCGGCGTTTAGCAGAGAAAAACAGGATGCTGCTGCATTTTTCCCCCCAGTGAAAGATGCAGCCCTGCTCGAAGTGCCTATCCAGACAAGCACCAAGGAAGTTGATATCGTGAACCTAGAAGATGACCAGCAAATAGTATTTTCTCCTTCCCCAGCTCAACTCCAGAACAAAGATAATCCCGTTCAACAATTGGACAATATAGATGAAGTATTGGAGACGAATAAATCCTCAAATTTGAGTACAAGTTTCCCCATAAGGCCCTACAACTTACGTGAAAACCGCCGAGTGGATTACCGGGCACTCCACCATGGAAAAAATCCTCATTTCCGTGCATGATATCGCCTACTCTCACACACTTTGACAAACATACAACCACAAATCACCAAAACAAACAACCAACCTACAAGTACACCACAAACAAACCACAAACAATTGAGAACACTCTTCAACCAAATGCGTACAATCTTAGTCCAGTCTATAAAAGCGAAAAGAGAAAGGCAAATATAATTACTTGATAGTAATTTTTTTTTTTTTTTTTTTTTTTAATTACGATAAAGGGGTTAAATTAAATTTAAATGTAAAAGTAAACTAAAGACACAATAAAAGGGTAAAGGAGTTATAGAAAAGGAAAATAACAATAGTTGTTAAACTCCGCAACAAATATAGAAGGAAAAAAAAAAAAAAAAAAAACTTGATATTCTGATGATGGCGGGGACGGGATGCGGTTGGGTGGGGAATGTTTCATGTTGGGTTATCACGGCCCCTGGGTTCAATCATTATGCCGTTTCGTGTAATGTTACAGGAATAGAAATTTGATGAACTACCCCTTGTGGATTTGTGAATGTGAAAAGTGTTGCAACTAATGACTCTGTTTTTAATTTGAACCAGCCCTACCTTCAGCTTTTGCACAGCCAGCAAGTATCTTGGAAATAGCCCCTCAACCTCTCCACCCTCGATGTCGTCCAATAAAAAGCGTAGCCACAGCAGCAGCAGCAGCAGCAGCAGTAGTGACAGTAGTAGTACGACTTCTGGTGAAACCACAAATACGAAGCATAGCCGCAGTGGCAGCAGCAGTAGTGACTCCAATGCAAAAAACCACCAAAACAAGAAACAGAAGAGTTTACCACCATCCACATCAAAGGACTCCTCCCAGTTGTCCAACTCAGCCACTGTTAGCAACGGACCGGACATTGAACGATGGCGAATCCTAGTTGGGAAACAAGTGTTCACTTCTTTACAGAAAACAATCACTCAAATATCCAAGGCTCCATCAGTGAAAGCAGTACGACAGAAAGCAAGGATTTTGCGATCTCAGACCAGCCGTCTTACCACCCTCTTTATGGGAGATGCTGCATTTGAATCTCCTGAATCTTCTGGATCTTCAGGCCTAGAGGATGATGTTCTATCAACAATGAGTGAACATTTTGATCAAAACATTGATGCATGGATCTCCCAATCTACTTCCCTCCAGAATTGGCAGCAACAATGGATTGCTCGAGAACAGCATCTTGAAAATCGGGTGCAAGAGTTGGAACAGCGGTATGAGCTGCTATGCTCTGAGGTTTATAACCGTCCTAAAGAAATTGTGAAAACCCAACTGCCAAGCATCCTTGCCGGTGCCATAAGTGTTGACTCGTCGAAGCTTCACTCATGCCCAGACCCGCTATCCCCTACTGTCAGCCGATCACAATGTGAGGTCTGTGGGAAAAGAAACCCATCGCGTAAGTGGAATTGTTCCTCATGCCACTCTTTTTGGGCACGATTATGCAGTGATTTTTCAAAGCACCAACTTAACCCCAGCAGTGAGCAACCTCCTTTGCCAGTATGCACTCATAGGGAACCTCGTGAGAGATGGTCAGCTTGCCGAGCCTGTAGAAGGCGGCTATACGAAGCAGCTTATCTCCGTCATGTTAAGAGAAATCTGCCTATACCCAGACACCCTGAGATCACCGACGAGGACGTCGGCTTGCGAAAAAGGGAGGAGTGTGATAAGGAAAGAAGGCGGGAGAAGAAGCGGGAACATGATCAGAAGAAGCGGGAGAAAGATGTCACACCCTCAGTCATTGCCACCCGCAAGCCGCACTCCCCTCCCCCTAACATATATATACCCGACATCCACCGAAGATGGCCACTTCCCGAAAGTTTCGACTGAGGGCGGGCAACTGAGCTTGAATCGATTCTGTATCGGAACTTGGTATCGGAATCGGTTGTGTATTGGTGTCGTATTGAGATCGATGTTTGGGATCGTGGATCGGAACTGTGTGTCGGAATCGATTGTGTACCGGAGTTGTATTGAGATCGAGATTGAGGATTGTGTATCGGAACTGTGTGTCGAGATTTTGTTGGGATCGATATGTGAAGTTGTGGATCGGAACTGTGAACCGGAATTTTGGTTTCGTGAGTCGGAACTGTGAATCGATATCGGAACTGTGTTTGTGTGTTTGGCATATCTGTTATCTGTTGGAATCGGAACTGGCTCGGACTCTGGACTACCTTGTTTTGTGAATTGTTCCTGTTATTCGACATTTGTATCGACCTGGCTCGGACCTGACTTCTCTACAAAGGAAAGTTTTGCTCATAGACTTTTCAATTATCAAAGGTATGTGAATTTTACCTGTGGGAGCGCCCAAATTCCTTGTTTGAGACCTTGCCTACCTGTCAAAGCGAGTCTCGTCTTCTCCAACTCCCTTTTAGTTAATTCACGCTGTTGTGGTGAAGGTCAATGACTTACGATCGTTCAGTTTCTTTAGTAAAGAAAAAAATCCGAACTTTAGTGCCTTACTAATTTGCGTTTTATACTTATATTTCTTGCTGTCTCTTGTTGAGTATTAACTGCACTTTATTCTCGTTCTGTTTTCTTCAAATTGATTCTTTCTTGTATCAAAGTTGGATTTTGTAAATATAACTTCTTTTCTTGTCTTTCTTTGTATATTCCTGCATATTCTCCTTGGAGGCACAATCAAAGTACCCACTGTCTTCATTTATCAGGTGAAGTGAAATGCACTTGGCTCAGCTACCCTATCTATCAAAGTGTTGCAAGTTGTGAATTAAGTAAATCCTGTTCGAATTGGTTACTAAGTTACAGTATCAATATTCATTTGTAGAGCATTAGATTTTCAATCTAATGACTAATAATTAGGACAATAATCTTCTCTGTTAAATAACTTCCCTTACAAGAAATTAGGGAGTCATAGTAAGATATTGGTAAAGCAAGCAAGTAACCATCATAAGTAAGTTTTATTATACCACAACCCTTCATTACAGTGGCCCACCGTCTTTATTTATTAGAGTTATTTTTGTTGGTGGTAAATTCACCACATCAAACACCAAATGACACTACCTATTCTTTTCGGAAATATAACGCATATTTTTAAAATATGGTGAAAAATTAGAATCTACTGAAATGAAGATGAGGAGAGTTGAGAATATCGGGTTTCAGGGAGAAAAACACGGTTTTCTTGAAAATGCATTTAAAAAATCATACCTGGAATAAAATTGCGCTAGATTGATTGTTATAGGTAAAATCACACTTGACGGGTTTTTACTCCAATTTTTTAGTTTCACTAAAAACGTTCAACGCTTTAAATCCACCGTCTATAAGGGTGGTCCTCCACTGGAAGCGATTATGCGACTAAGTGACTATGCGACTATATAAGCGACTAATCCCATAAGCTCGAAACGTATTAGAGCTCCTCCACTGCAAGCGACCTGAGCGACGCGACTTCGCGTATTTTGAGGCGACGAGTGACTGATCCTATCCGGATGGGATCAGTCGCTTGTCTTCGAGCGATCTGGCTTCCCCCTCCCATGTTTTCTCGGCGCACCCTTCGACTGTGAAGGCGAACCTCAACATCTACAGAACTATTATGTTAATTTTCCAGAGGAGTTACGTTGAACTTTTCAATTTTGCGCCTCAATTACATTACCTTCTTGAAATTAACACTCACTATCAAAAACGTATTTTTTTTTTTTTTTTTTTTTTTTTTTTTTTTTTTTTTAGGAGTTACGCTGAATTTTTTGTTTCTGTACTTTCATTACATTCCCTTATTATGATTAACAACAATAATTACAAGTAAAAACGTAATAATTATCTGGTTTTAATACTTTACTACCTGAGAGTCACACTGAAGCGTTCTGCTGGTGAGATCGTGTCCCTGAAGTTGGACGATTTGGTGATCGAAGCTTGTATAGCATTCAAGATGTAATCGTACGTTTGTAGGTCCATCCTATAATAATTTCGAAACTTCTCTGAATCTCCCTTCAGCTCGTCGTGGAGATGGTTGAATTCACCCAAACTTTGCCTCCTTGTCAATATTGGGTTCATCCAGAACATTCGTCGTTTCCTTCTCATCCGAAGGAAATTTACGAGAGCATTATCCAGCAAATAATACAGTGAAACTTGGATAATTCGAACCTCAAGGGACCAGTCAAAAACTTCGAATTAACCAAAAATTCGAATTAAAGAAGTTTTAATAAATTATATTTTAACAAACTACAGTACGAAGTAAAGTACATACAGTAACATTGAATACTGTATCACCAACAGAGTATTGAACAATAAATATACAGACACCTGGAATGGTACTGTATTTAACTGCAACCATAAAAAAACAATCTATTGTTTTTCAAAAAAGGATGGTATTTTGGCCTGTTTCCTTGAATTAAGTTTCTCGGCCATTATAAAAGATTCCAACGCATTCAAAGAGTTGAAGTATGAATTACTTACATTCACAGTGCACACTTGTGTCATACACCCAGTGATAGCTTTGAAATTTCGCTTTCCCAATTCTTTGACGAATTGCTTAGCCTTGGCCTGGTCCTGTTTTAGGACGGTCGGTGGGCGGGAGGGGAAGGAGAGTTATCACACTGTATGATGGCACTTGCATGCACTTGGTCTAACGCAAACCTTTTGCATAATATCGTTACTAAAACGTATTTCCCGATAAATTTACAATTATTTTGAGTCCTTTAAAATTTATACCTTAATAAGCACGCCAAAAATTCGAATTATCCAAAATAAAATTCGAATTATCCACGATTTTTTAGCATTGTTTAAATACAAAATGCTAGGGACCAAGAGAAACATTCGAATTAAAGAAGATTTCGAATTAAAGAAGTTCGAATTAACCACACCACTGTAACTATCTATGTCATCCATTTGTGGGACGCCACCTCAGGCGACGACTTGGGGAAAACGCAAGAGGGTCGCGAGGTCGTCAGAGACGGACCCCCATGAACGGGCGGGGGAGGCCGAGCATCCTCGGGCATTTCCGCCCGAAGCCACAGAGCCTTCCACCCCTCCCCGAGACCGACCGTAGTTGGCCGAGCGCCCCGGTGAGGTGGGGGGTGAAGCTATTTAATCACAAAGCCACCCCCCCACGTCGTCCGAATCCGAGTCCAGAAGTCCAGTCGAGCTTGTACTCAAAGTCGTGTGTTGCCTGGCCCAGTGTTTACGCCACCCACCGTGTTCTCTGTAAACTGTTATCTGTGAACCGTGTTCCCTGTGTTCTCTCGCAAACAACCATTGTTCCCGCCGCCCCTCTACCAATTCCGCGAAAGCAGAAGAGCGGGTGTTTCCCCTACAAAAAGACAGAGACTGACAAGTGTTCCCTCCCCCTGATTCGTGAACAATCACTGTTACCTCCACTCCTCCACCAATTCCGCGAAAGCAGAAGAACGAGTGTTCCCCTAATAAGAGACAGAGACTAAGAAGTGTTCCCTCCCCCATCCGTGATCTCAAGCAATTGGAATTCTACGAACTGGTAACAATTATCGATTGCTCTGTGTCTTCTAAATGTTCCTTGCTATAAGACTGAAATTCCATCTCGTTAGAAGTCTGCTAGTAACGTTAATACTTACTTAAACTTAAGGCTACCAATTTTTGTTAACAGCAAACAGTCATTCATTACAAATCTTCTATTGAAATTAAGTACCCTGTAACTTACAAAAGCTTCCCATTTTCATCACGTTAAAGTTCACTGCTGTACAATTACTTTCGTATAATTCATCAATAATATCCTGAACTCGAATTTGGAGTTAAAGTCTTTTAATAAACCTTGTGTTCTATGTCTGTGTATTTTAGTCATATCCCGTGATTCCCTACACTGGTAAAATTCATCTAGGTTTTTCTCATGGTCAATACTTAGCATTATTTAACAATCAAACATTTTCTTTAGTCCAAGTCATATCATCCGTTTCTAATAAACTAGGATCAGTTACTTCAAGAAGGTACCAAAGGAACCTGCTTGAAGTGGAGTTGATCCAAAGACTCCTGAGTGTATTTGTAAGTACTGTCGATCGTAGAGAAGCTTCACTTCTCCAATAATCCGGCCAACCGCTTAGCAACACCCTACCAACGATCGACCCCCCTCAATTAATTGAGGGGAAGCTTACAAATTGGTGGCAGCGATACGGATTTGCCGGTATTAGCTAGCTAATACGAACTCACAACTCCGAAAACAATAACCAGTGAAGGGATCACAAGTAACGGTCAAATAAGTGTGCATGCTAACGATTTTTGTAGTAAATGTTTATATTTAGCATCTATGTTTTCGTATTGTGCCTGGAAAGATACAAACAACATTTGTTAACTGGGATACATTCACATGTAACAAAAAATTGATTACTGGTCGTCCCGAGAACCGCTCCTCGAATAACTTGCTACATAATTATTGTTACCTCCGTCATATGTTACCCAGGAAACTTGTCATCTCAGTAACCTATCAATTGCTACCCCAAATAACTTGTTGCCTTGATAGCCGGTTAGTTGTACGACCTGCTTCCTTCTTGGCTTATAGCCCTAGAATATTATTGTTTAGATAACTTGATACAGTGACAGCTGTTACTTTCAGAGTTGCTCCCTAAAAAAGTGTTGCCTCGATAACAACTTGTTCCCTCGATAACAACTTGTTCCCTTGTTGGTGTGGCCTGGTATCACTGCTCCCGTGAGCCGTTCCCTGGGAACTTGTTCCCTCGATGACAGATTGTTCCCTCGTTAACGGCTTGTTTCCTGGTCGGTGTGACCTGTTATCACTGCTCCCGTGAGCCGTTCCCTGGGAACTTGTTCCCTCGATGACAGATTGTTCCCTCGTTAACGGCTTGTTTCCTGGTCGGTGTGACCTGTTATCACTGTTCCCATAAACCGTTCCCTGGGAACTTGTTACCTTGATAGCAACCTGTTCCCTTGTCTGCGTAGCCTGTTGTCACTAGAGCCCCTGCTCCCGTTCCCTAGGAGCTTGCTACCTCAATAACAGTTCTTCCTAGAACCTGTTGTCCCAATTAGTGTCCAATATTGTGAAACTGAGACGAGTAACAATCAGGGTTGTATCTACAACTCACTTTTGATTACCCAGCATTAATTAGCCACCCTTTCTGCTGCCATTCTCTAGTAATTGACTCTATCCCATATCTGAAATTTTAGTAAAAGAAAAATGTCGGAATCTGAGGAAACCTTGAGGGCAGTAAGGGACGCAATGGAACAGTTGGCAACTCTCCTTCAAAATTTTAATGCCTTGAGTGGGGAAGCGAAGCGTGAGGGGCATAGAGGTGAGCCTGATGTTCCGCGTACTTTGTTCCTGGAGTTGGAGCCATGGGACCCAGACGAGGTAGGAGGAATCTCTGTGACCGCCTTCTTTCAAATATTTGAGGAAATAGCAGCGACACTATCTCCACAAAAAAGAATCCGACTATTGCGAGCTAGAGTAAGAGGAACTGCAAAGCAATTTCTTGTTGACCATGCAAATCTCCTCGAAGGTAATGAACCCTATGAGGACATCAAACAAGCCATGATCACATGGTTCGAGAGGAGAGATCCTGCAAAGGCTGCTGCAGAGATGTGGACCATCAAAAGGCAGCCAGGAGAGGCCCTACGTCAGTTTGCTGAACGGGTGAGAAGACTGGCACAGATAGCGGTGAAGGAGGAAGGGGCCGAGTTAACTACCACCCTCAAACATGATTGGGTCAGGAGGAAAACCCTAAAAGCTTTCATCAAAGGTATAAATCGAGAGCTAAGTTCCCACCTAATCAATAATGAACCGGCTACCATTGAAGATGCCCTAAAGAAAGCTGAGGAATTAGAAGAGACCTTGAACTCAGATGATGATACTGATGCAAAATGGGATGTTGCGGCTGTGGCATCGGAAGACAAACGATGTTACCAGTGTGGAAGCCCACAGCATTTTGCAGCTCGATGCCCGCAGAGAGAATCAAATGGCCAATCGAAAAGTCATGGTCCCCGCCGTCCAGCACCCCGTTACCCTTGCCTATTCTGTGCTAGCCCATCGCATTTTCCTAATGATTGTCCTCACAACCCGCAAAAAGCAATTTTCTGTGATTACTGCGGCGTTCGGGAACACCTGGAGGCTGACTGCCACAAAAAGAAGAGTCTGCTACCCGTATCACACCCTATATACCAGCCAAAAACAATGGAAAACCGGGATGCCCCCATGCAAAAGTCCGATGTTCCGCCAACAACTGCTCAAAACATCCCCCACATCCCCCTGGTAGGACGTTCAATGTATCGCTCCTTACACATTCCAGTCACTCTCAGTGGAGAGAACCGACAATTGATTATTGATACGGGAGCTGCCATTTCTGTCCTGGCGACACCTGTACAAGGGGTCCCGATCAGACCCACCAGAGTGACCGCTTGGGGAGCAGATGGATATCCACTGCGCTTTAGAGGGGAACAGACCCTCCAGGTGAACCTTCAAGGAAAAAGGTTTGAACACGTCTTCCTGATCTTTGCGAGGGAGGGGGCAGGATTGGACCTCCTCGGATTAGACATACTACGAAGAGTGCCCATGACAATCCGAGTCGATCGACACGAAGCCACAGTTGTTTGTGGTATACAGGACTCAACCCCCCAAAAACCCCTTCGACACTCGGAAGTAAAACCAAACCAGGAAAGGGACCCTCAACCCCAAATGCATATTGAATCATGTCACCAAACAACCAGAAGCGATCAAGTCAACAAAATCTTGGAATGTGGTGATCACAATGAACCCCCACAACCCACCAATGCAGAAGTGGATGTTGCAACGACAGATAAGGAAGAGGACTCCACTGATCACTCTGACCAGTGGGAACGTGAACTCACCCCCACCGAACGATGGGGCCCCACCATTTTCAACTCAGGAGCAGAGTGGAACAATACTCGTATAAATATCAATACCGACAACTTACCAGACGATGTGGCTGCCCTTCAGACAGAGATCCCAAAGAGACAATTCCAGACTCCAAAAGGGGTATGTCGAAAATTCTGGAGCCCGTGGTCGGGGCCCTGGATTGTAGAAAAGAAAATATCTGATGTGACAAACAAGATAACTGACATTCACAAACAAAGACGTTGGGTTGTTCACCTGAATCGCTTAAAGCCAGCTTTCACAGGAAATATCCCTGATGATTCGTTTGTTAAGGACCTTAGACGACTCGAAATGTTAAGAGACAATAAGTCACCAGTGTCTCGCCCAACGCCAGTGGGTGAAGAGCGGGACGTCGATGAAGAAGAGGAGGATGAACTGGATGCTGATTGTCAGGTAGATGAATTAGGACCCTGTTCCCCAATGGACCCAACCCCTAGCCCGGAAGTTAGAATGAATAGAGACGAGCAGCACAAGGGGGGGTTAGAATCTGGTGGGGTGAAATCAGAAATAGGTAAAGCTTCCCCCCCTGCCCCTATCAATTACGGCAGCAACGCCCCAAAAATTATAGAGACCTCCATTTGGGAAAACTTCATGACCAGTAACCAATAGCTTCTTAAAAAAAAAAAATAAAATAAAATAAAATAAAAATATTATGTGTATGTAACTTTGCCAGTATCAAATTCTTGTTGTAAGATCTAGTTGTGTTTTGTGTATAGCAAGAAATGTTAGTGGTATAAGTCATATCATCCGTTTCTAATAAACTAGGATCAGTTACTTCAAGAAGGTACCAAAGGAACCTGCTTGAAGTGGAGTTGATCCAAAGACTCCTGAGTGTATTTGTAAGTACTGTCGATCGTAGAGAAGCTTCACTTCTCCAATAATCCGGCCAACCGCTTAGCAACACCCTACCAACGATCGACCCCCCTCAATTAATTGAGGGGAAGCTTACACATTTTACCAAAAATAAATGCAGTCTACTACATACCACCACAGACTTCGCGCGACTAAGGCCTTCCGCACACGGGTCGACCGGTTTGAAATCATAGTTTCAAACTGGTTGCAGGTGCAACTGCTTGGTGACCTTGGACGTGTGCTGGAGTGGGGATCAACACACGGGTCGACTGAACTGCGACCAGTTTGAAATCAGTATCCGACTGGTTGCATGCGACCGTATTTTCTTGTCACCAAACAGTTGAGTTGCATAGTTTCAAGTGTTTGAACCATACCTTAGAGTTATTAGTATTCTTTCTTCAGCAGTAACACATTCCCTCATATTTGTGTTGACCTTATGTATGAAAGGAGCAACCATCTTCACCAATTCCACATATGACTCTTTGGACATTCTGTAGAAAGCTATAAACTTGCTGTCTGTCTCTTTTAATTGTTCAGCTGCTACGAATAGTCTGCACCTTACATTTTTCTCTATATATGGGTGACACCAATATTTCCTGCGTTTCCTGCGTTGTCGGCGACGTAGAAAACATGCAACTATTTCTTCCTCATCCTCACTAGTACTTGACATAATGCCTCAAGTTACACTCAGAGAAATAACTATTCAATTATTTATAACTTATCAAGAAATAAATGAGAATGAAAACATAACGCACTACACAGTCGCACACAGATCGACGACTGATCCAGATTTAAGTCGCGTGTGTGTGTGGTGTCAGATTTTATTTTGGTTGCAAACTCGTTGCGTTTGAAACTGGTTTCAAACTCTGTGCAAACGGGTCGACCCGTGTGCGGAAGGCCTAAGTCGCCTCCAATGGAGGAGCTCAGTCACGTCCCAGTCGCCTCGCAGAAGTCGCTAAGTCGCTTCCAGTGGAGGACTAGGCTAATGCGTGAAATTGAGAACAAGTGCTCATATGGTCGTACTGCATGACTGCAACTTTTAATAATCGTTACGGGTGAAAGCAATGTGAGACACCCTGAATTAGGTAGGTTCCTATTCTACTTCGCGTTATGGGTTGAAAGTTGCGATCATTTATGCACATAAATCCGATGCTCATAATCACAACACTGCCTTCCTCAATGAGAATGTCCCAGGTAGGTATATGCCTATCAATGATCTTCTGGTTCTGGTACAACCTTCTTCCACTTGATTTTATATTTTGCTGTCTTGAACGCAGGTATAATAGACAAAAATGATTAGCCTTTGGATTAATAATGTAAATTTATGTGATGAATGATTGAAGTTTTTCCCTCTTTTCCTTTTGAAGGCTTTCAAATCTATCCCGCTCATTGCCCTCATTTTGGAAGCGATTGCAGCTCTGCGAACGGTAATTGAAACCGCGAATGTTCGGAGAAGAATCAGTGTTATGGACTTGCATGGACTTCAAAGTCGAGGCAACTAAATGGGGAATCTCTCGCGCACTCAGCACACAATCTGTCAGGAGAGGATCGGGAGAACCGTTGATCTTGAGCTGTTGTCTGAATAATCCGCTAGTAGCGCTGCAATCCTTTTTTTTGTAAAATGACGAGACACTTGTTTACTACTCTGTGCTTGTCACCGAACGGTCTTAAGGAACAGTAGGTTCACACCAAATGTTTTTGCTTAGATGTAATGTAGTAGGTACTTGCGTACTCAAAAATACGTAACATCAAGTAGTCAATCCCTTAGTAAAAATTCAGATTAGTTGGGCATACAGGTCAGAATTCAAAATTCTGAAATATATTATTTCGGAGGTTGAGGTACTTATAGTAGGTGCAAAGCAAAAACAGTTTCAGCCCGCTCTAGAGTTGAACCCAGGGCCTTTATCTTACGAGTCTATTATTCTAATCCGTGGACCACGACCGAACTTACATACAATTGAACAATAATATTACTTCGCTGTTCAGTAGGGAATGCTTTTGGAGGAGGCAGCAAGAGCGCTCTGAAACTACAATCACTCCATCTGAATGCATCGATGGGTTGGGAGGCCGAATCGATACTATCGAGACTATTGTGGGGGATACTTTCACTTTGAACTCCGCGGAAACTCTTTAGGAAGAACCGGTGTCTAAACTTTTGCATACAAGGTGTTTAGTTCTGAAGTGACCCTGCCAACTAAAACCGTTTGTCATAACAATTAGGTACCTCAACCTTGGTTTGTGTGTCTTTAGATAGGGAGAGCCTCTTGGGGATTAGAGACGATTGAAATAACGGGCTCTTTCCAAATCAGCTGAATGTGCTAAATTCTCACTTTTTCACCCTAGGAAGTTGAAATTTCACAGAATCCAGAATATTCTAGGTTGAGAGGTCCGATATTATAGAGCATCGATGATATCCCTTACGATGACATCGATGTTTCATATTACTTTATGTTCATTTACAAACATCCAATGAGGAATACCGACAAGTTTATTTCCTATAATTTAATTAGTCCAATAATGTGGTCGAAAAAATAGGAGTTGCTGTACAAAAATCACAAAGTTAACGAAATTTGAAGGGGTTGTTTGGATACCTACCTACCTATTGAGGAAGTTAGCAATGAGTGCAAAGTAACACGAAGTAGGTAATGGAATGGGTCATTGGATACTTATACTAAAACTCTCTAACTAGAACTACTCTACTAGAATGGGTCAAACTAGACTTCCGAAGTCCACCTCACAAGAATTAAGAATACACTACAGAGTAGAATTCCACCCACCTGACAACGGATAAGAGCTGTTACAAAGAGCAGGAGAAGCAACAACCAATTTAAGGCAGGAACAGGTACTCGACTGAAACCGCAAAACGCGATTGGTCCCTAGCCCAGGATCAATGGTTATGCCGATCCTCTCCTCATCCGTAGGGGTATTTTGTGAGTGTAGGTTTCTATTTATCCACAATGTTCTGTGATCTGTCACAAATATCTTCAAGATTTAGTACGTTATAGTAAATTAAAAGTGCTCCGAAGATTTCTACTCCCTCATTAATAATCATTCAGCTCGAAAATGGAAGATCAAGTATGTCCGAGATGCCGTACCACCAAATATCGCAATCCTTCGCTCAAGCTTATGGTCAATGTTTGTGGCCATTCGTTATGCGAGAGTTGTGTTGATCTTCTTTTCCTCAAAGGTAAGGTGATGGGTATTCGAAAATAATATATTATATTATTCAGTTTGTCCAATAGACTTTAAAGAGGTTTATGTACTGGAAACTGGTTAGGTAGGGTAAGCACTTATCTATTTACATTCTAACATGGCATACCTAAGTATACGTGCTTTATGTTGGGTTAATCCTGAAAAAGCGTGACGCAGATTGAGTAATATAAAGTTTTTGGGTCCCTAACCGTGGTGCAAGTATCAGAACTTTATTAGTCTCATGCACCTAATAGGTAACCATATAATCTGGCGCCAGCTAAAAATAGGCACCTACCTGCCTTCGTCAGGAAGAGGGGTAAGTATGTTCGTTTGTTGAAAAACATGTACGTACCCTCTATGAAAATGAGAGTTTGGGGCCGGTATCTACGTTTTTTTCACGCTTAATCGAATGGTAACACTTGCAGACCTCCCACACTCCGTTATAATTGAGTTTTTCACTTTACCTAAATAATTTTACCCTTAAACACATTAAATTGAACATAACAAATAAACTAACAATTCTTGACTTAAAGGGTGAAATTCGGTTATAACTGAATTGGGGAGATCTGCAAGTGTTGGCATTCGAAAACCCTCGATTCCATTGAAAATACTGTTTTCAACATTAAAGTATAATTGTCTCCCCTAATTAGTAAGTAAAAGTAAAAGCGGCTATACCGTTGGAAAGCTGAGATTCCGAGAAAGTTTTCCGCTTTGATTCTCTTTCCAAAGTACCTTGTCTGTATTAAGAGGAAAAGGACAAATGGAAAAAACAACTTCGTTTTTAGAATAAACTTGTTAAAATTTGACCTACTTATAAACTCGTAAGCGAGTTCCACTATCTACTTTACAAGCAGATACCATGTTACATGGATATGTCTTTGATTGGGGATTTCATAACGGTTGTCCTCGAGAGTTGTAAACAAATCCTTTAACTTTAAACAAATCCCTGGGCCGCATCCCGACTAATTCCAACAAAACAACGGTTTACTTATAGATATGTTGAAAATAACTGTGGAGAGAAGCCACTACAATGAGTTGTTGTTAACAGTCGACTGTTGTCAAGAGGATGAAAATGTTTCCTATGGAGTGGAGTAAATGATGCTATTGCTTTACGTTAAGAATAATTGTAACCGGCTTATTAAAATTGTTTATAGTCCAATCAACTTATTTTAAGAAGGAAGGAAAAACGGTAGCAAGGGGAAACGGTTGGTACGTAAGGAGGGGGAAATTGGTAGCTTGAGATGGGAACATTTATCACATAAATCAAGCAATTTCCAACGAGTGGTGAACGATTTCTGTGCGGTAAAAACTGTGGAAGTTCCATTCTCCTAGCAACCGCTGGGTTGTACGTGAAAAAAACGGAAATTGTGACACAAATTTTGTGTCACGGAAATTTTTGGTTGACCCCCCAGAGCAAAGACATATCCACGTCAAAAAATGCTTTGCTTTTGACATTTCATGTCTTTGCTATGGCACACAACCAAATTTTCGTTATGTCACGTTACGTTACGTAACGAAATATGCTCAATTATGATAATTTCTGCTTACAACCGAGTCGTTGCTAGGGAATTGGTACTTCGTCGTTTTTCATCCCACAAAATTCGTTGACCATTCGTTCGAAAGCTCTCGATCTATCCAACCATATTATGTTAACTACTGCGAAGTGCGAGGCCAATAAGCTGTGTTATGAGCATGGTTAAATATGAATAATTGTTTACACACAGGTGATCATTCTCAATAATGATATTGTGAACATGATTGCAACCGCTTTTTAATTTCTGATGATTTCAGTGAGCTGGTGTTTCGATGATTTGATTCATAACAGGTGATCCGAATATTGCGAGAACGGTTTGATTTGTGAAGAGATGGTTAAATCATTTATTAGGCAATCATTTTAATAGATGAGTCCGCAACACATACGAGTCTGCAACTAAAGACATAAAATGTCCCAATGTGTTGCAAACCTTTTTAGCCTCTTTTTTACAAATTAATTCGGCTCAATAAATATTGGTTTGGCATCAGGTAGATGGGAAATATAACGCTATTTCCAACGATGTCTTTATTGTTGAATAGTGATTGTAACAGGTGTTATGATCGTTTTAATGTAACAAGGTATAAAACAAGAAAAAATCTTTTAAATTTAATATCTGAAGAACAAAGCGTTAAAAAAAAAAATCTGAAAGAGGAACATTCGATCCAAAGTGAGCTCTAGAATCGATTCCTTGACGTTTGCCCATCCTTGGTGTAGACAACCAGTATAAATTAGGTGAAAGTAAACAGAAAATGGAGCAGAATGCCACCAAACGCACCTTCTGTTTTAATCCGTTGACGAAATTTTGTTGTTGTTGTAACCAAATTGTCAATTGACAATACGATTGCCATCAGTTGTGTGAATAAGCGGGGCGTGTGAGACGAGGGGGAACTTCGTTTTTGCGTCCCATATCGCTTTGGCGGAAAGATCGAATGTTCCCGTCGTCTCCCAGTGAACACAGAGTGGTCCCTGCGTGATGAACAGTTAGGAGAAGTAGTCCGGAGGTTTGGCCTACTCAGGCATGGTACCCCCTATTTTGTGACGTTATAGTCACTGGACCTTTACATTTGGGCCAGGCTGATGACCTTCTTTTTCTCCCTTGCAGATCTCAAATTCATCCTCTAGCTCATTTACACCTGCTTCAAGAAATGGTGGGCGTTTTGCGGGACACAGGGGCTAGATCCCTGGGACCCTATACCGATTTCAGTTGACACCTTTTTTCAAGAGGTACTTGGCACTTCAAATATTTGACCCAAACGGCCTCCAGGCGTAGCAGTAGGGATCCCTCCTTCCCCCTTACAGTCTGGCGTCTGTTTGGTCCTGCTTCACACCAGACTCTGGCTAAGTGGATTAGTGAGGTGTCGACCAGCGCTGGAGTTGATAGTGTCTTTCGGCCTCACTCCTTCAGACACGCCACGGTATCTGCGACAAGTCAACCCCTGATTAACAGATTCTTGGAGGGGTAGCGTCTATCAGACCACCCCCCCCTGCTGAGATAGGAAGTGACGTGATACCCACAACTGGTGCTAGGCATTCTAGAGAAACCCACAGAGAATGTAGAGGAACTATCTAAGAAGTTAGTGGCCCTCCTCTTGTTGGTGACTGGGCAGCAGTTTCAAATTATAGCCTCTAATCAACTAAAAGAGATCATCCATACCCCAGAAAATGGGGTGAAAATATTTATCTCTAGTAGATTAAAGACACCAAGGAAACGGGAACAGACAGGCTGCTCAGGGGGGGCAGTCCGTTTTGAAGGCTCGATCCCGCACAAACCGCCCTGGAGCAACCCAGCAGCGCTGGTAAGCGAAGGCAGTAAGGGTCAGCAGTAAGGGTCTAGCATGCCCTTTTTCCAAGAACCCCCCTCCCCTTC
This sequence comes from Adelphocoris suturalis, assembly GCA_030762985.1. Classification (NCBI taxonomy): domain Eukaryota; kingdom Metazoa; phylum Arthropoda; class Insecta; order Hemiptera; family Miridae; genus Adelphocoris; species Adelphocoris suturalis. Next base: position 173,380,641 of record CM061040.1, on the reverse strand, counting down.
TCCTTGTGTGTGGGATCACTGTTAGTGGAGTGTGTGGCCCATATGGTTCCCACATGTTTTCTTATTCCTTACAGTCAGACGCCTGTTTGGTCCTGCTTCACGCCAAACTTAGGCAAAGTGGGTTAGTGATGTGCTGACCAGCGCGCTGGAGTTGATAGAGTCTTAAGGCCTCACTCCTGCAGACAGTGTGGCAAGGAGAGGGGGAGCCTCCTGGATAAATATTTTCTGGACGGCAGGCTGGACACCCTCCTTGCAGCATTTGCTAGATTTTATGATAGGCCTCTAGTTCCTCCCCCTGTCTTTACTGTTGAGTGGACTTGTAGAATGATTTTAAACGGTGGATCACTAAGGGTGATTTGTAATGTGTACGGGATGTTGTTCACTTCGCTGGCTCGGTATGGCTGTGTAGATCCGATGGTCTTTACTGTTGAGTGGAACATGTAGAATGATTGGAAACTGAGGATCACTAAGGGTGAATTGAAATGTATGGGAGATGTTGCTCACTTCACTCGCACTCCGTGAGATGTATAGTGTGATGGGATGTTGCTCACTTTGCTCCCTAGAGGTGGGTTTTCTTGCTCGCTCGGCGTGAGATGTATGGATGCGACTGGATATTAGTCCCCATACCATCGAGACTTACATTCCTTGGTTTGAGTGGTGGTGGAAAATTTGAAAATTGCTTACAATCCCTTTCTATAAAAAATCCCACGGGAATGACAAAAACAATTAATAAATCTTATAAAAGGGGCAAAACGAAAATAACAAATTGCTGTGTAATAATTTGCTGAGTTTTCTATGTGAGGAAGTAATACTGCCCACCCAACTTGGCAGAAGTTTTTTTCTGTTGGAAATTATTATCAATTGTGGCACTTTATGTGGACCCACGAAATAATTAAAATTAATAGCTACTGCGCATGCGCCTATGTGAAATCCTTGTAACGACCTTCATTTTCACTGTTTTCATCCGATTTCGATGGAATTGTCAGAGAATGCGCGGGTTAGGTTGTAGATGATCCCCTATCAGTTTCATTGTTGCCAAATAAATACTTCATTCTGCGCATGCGCAAATGTAAATTCCATTATGCTCCATTTTTTCACACTCTAGTCGTTCGATTTCGCTCAAATTTTCATGATAGTTAGAAGAAGATGAGTTGATTACCTCATATCAATTTCAACATGATTGTATCATTAATAGCTACTGCGCATGCGCCAATGTGAAATACTTGTAATACACTTGTAACGTGAAATACTTGTAATGACCTTAATTTCCACAATTTTCATCCGATGTTGATGAAATTGTCAGCAAATGCGCAGTTCAGGTTGTAGATGGTCCCGTACCTATTTTATTGTTTTCAACTCATCAGTTCATTCTGCGCTTGCACAAACATAAATTACATTGAGTATCATTTTAGCGAATTTTTGAAGAAAATTAAGCTATTGCTCTCGCCTCAAAATTTGTAGAATGTGAATTTTTGAAAAAATTTTATGCAGAAATCAGTTTCAGGCTATTCTGAATCATATTCTGAAGTTTAACGCATTTTTAGCGCATTTTTGAAGAAAATTAAGCTATTGCTCTCGCCTCAAAATTTGTAGAATGTGAATTTTTGAAAACTTTTTATGCAGAAATCCGTTTCAGGCTATTCTGAATCATATTCTGAAGTTTAACGCATTTTTTTATGTATGTATGTATATATGTATATATGTATATATGTATATATGTATATATGTATATATGTATATATGTATATATGTATATATGTATATATGTATGTGTCATTCCAGACGATAACTGTCCGTAGAATTGTGCTAGAAACTTCAAACAAATTTTAAAATGTTAAGGGCACAAAACGAAAGTTCAAGTTCGTTGGCCAGCATGATCGGATTACATCTTCGGGTTGAAATTTTCAAAAATGTAGTCAAAAATTTCAAAATAGCCTGTTTTTTGCGATTTGTTGTGCGAAATAATTTTTTCAGCATACTAACATGTGGTATATTCGGAATCAGCGTAAAATTTCCTATAAGAATATGTATCAAGTTTTCAAAAATTTCAAAGTTGAAAAATCAGTCAAAAATCGAAATAATGCCGTTCGCTAGTTGTAAAAATCGGTAATATTCTTCAAAAATTCGCTCATGGGGTCATGCTGCATGACTGGACTTTTTTTTATGTATGTATGTATATATGTATATATGTATGTATATATGTATGTATGTATGTGTCATTCCAGACGATAACTGTCCGTAGAATTGTGCTAGAAACTTCAAACAAATTTTAAAATGTTAAGGACACAAAACGAAAGTTCAAGTTCGTTGGCCAGCATGATCGGATTACATCTTCGGGTTGAAATTTTCAAAAATGTAGTAAAAAATTTCAAAATAGCCTGTTTTTTGCGATTTGTTGTGCGAAATAATTTTTTCAGCATACTAACATGTGGTATATTCGGAATCAGCGTAAAATTTCCTATAAGAATATGTATCAAGTTTTCAAAAATTTCAAAGTTGAAAAATCAGTCAAAAATCGAAATAATGCCGTTCGCTAGTTGTAAAAATCGGTAATATTCTTCAAAAATTCGCTCATGGGGTCATGCTGCATGACTGGACTTTTTTTTATGTATGTATGTATATATGTATATATGTATGTATATATGTATGTATGTATGTGTCATTCCAGACGATAACTGTCCGTAGAATTGTGCTAGAAACTTCAAACAAATTTTAAAATGTTAAGGACACAAAACGAAAGTTCAAGTTCGTTGGCCAGCATGATCGGATTACATCTTCGGGTTGATATTTTCAAAAATGTAGTCAAAAATTTCAAAATAGCCGGTTTTTTGCGATTCGTTGTGCGAAATAATTTTTTCAGCATACTAACATGTGGTATATTCGGAATCAGCGTACAATTTCCTATAAGAATATCAAGTTTCCTATCCTATATCAAGTTTTCAAAAATTTCAAAGTTGAAAAATCAGTCAAAAATCGAAATAATGCCGTTCGCTAGTTGTAAAAATCGGTAATATTTGCATGAAACGTCCAAATTCAGATTGAAATACTCTTATGGAAGTATCCCTGTATAACCAATCCTAGAACCATGCTGCTTAAAACGTAGGTAGTAGGTGTTTGTTTAAAAAAAAAAAAAAAAAAAATCTAATCAATAGCGACTGAAATGTCGAAGATTTCTTCAAAAATTCGCTCATGGGGTCATGCTGCATGACTGGACTTTTTCGTTTCTTAATTGACCAATTATAAATTTCACGTACTTCTTTACTCCTTTCCGCTTTGGAATTTTTTAAGATCATTTAAAACTTTCTGTACATTCTATACATTTATACATTAATGATAGGTAAACGAGGAAGCTATGTGCCACACCCAACTTGTTTTAGCGAATTTTTGAAGAAAATTAAGCTATTGCACTAGCCTCAAAATTTGTAGAATGTGAATTTTTGAAAAAATTTTATGCAGAAATCCGTTTCAGGCTATTCTGAATCATATTCTGAAGTTTAACGCATTTTTTTATGTATGTATGTATGTGTCATTCCAGACGATAACTGTCCGTATAATTGTGCTAGAAACTTCAAACAAATTTTAAAATGTTAAGGACACAAAACGAAAGTTCAAGTTCGTTGGCCAGCATGATCGGATTACATCTTCGGGTTGAAATTTTCAAAAATGTAGTCAAAAATTCAAAATAGCCTGTTTTTTGCGATTCGTTGTGCGAAATAATTTTTTCATATTATTATTATATAATCTTCTTATTTTTCACATATTAATAAGAATATGTATCAAGTTTTCAAAAATTTCAAAGTTGAAAAATCAGTCAAAAATCGAAATAATACCGTTTGCTAGTTGTAAAAATCGGTAATATTTGCATGAAACATTGTCCAAATTCAGATTGAACTACTCTTATGGAAGTATCCCTGTATAACCAATCCTAGAACCATGCTGTTTAAAACGTAGGTAGTAGGTAGGTGCTTGTTAAAAAAAAAAAAAAAAAAGTAATCACAACTGATGAGTTTACTCTGTGAAATATTCCGTCCTCCGATTCTCTCGGTCGCTCTCTTTAATGTTTTACGCTCAACTGTTGATAGGATACTGTTAAGATTTCAACTGCCTTCAATACTGACCACATTGGACATCGAAATCTATGAATATTTACCTACATTTGTCTTTAAATCTACAAGATTAGTTTAATAATAATAAAGTATGAGTACCTCCTAATTATTTTTAATAATTTGATTCCATGTTTGTCTATCAAAATCATAAACTAAAATTTCTCTACACGATCAATACTGACTGAAATGTCGAAGATTTCTTCAAAAATTCGCTCATGGGGTCATGCTGCATGACTGGACTTTTTCGTTTCTTAATTGACCAATTATAAATTTCACGTACTTCTTTACTCCTTTCCGCTTTGGAATTTTTTAAGATCATTTAAAACTTTCTGTACATTCTATACATTTATACATTAATGATAGGTAAACGAGGAAGCTATGTGCCACACCCAACTTGTTTTAGCGAATTTTTGAAGAAAATTAAGCTATTGCACTAGCCTCAAAATTTGTAGAATGTGAATTTTTGAAAAAAATTTATGCAGAAATCCGTTTCAGGCTATTCTGAATCATATTCTGAAGTTTAACGCATTTTTGTATGTATGTATGTGTCATTCCAGACGATAACTGTCCGTAGAATTGTGCTAGAAACTTCAAAGAAATTTTAAAATGTTAAGGACACAAAACGAAAGTTCAAGTTCGTTGGCCAGCATGATAGGATTACATCTTCGGGTTGAAATTTTCAAAAATGTAGTCAAAAATTCAAAATAGCCTGTTTTTTGCGATTTGTTGTGCGAAATAATTTTTTCAGCATACTAACATGTAGTATATTCGGAATCAGCGTAAAATTTCCTATAAGAATATGTATCAAGTTCTCAAAAATTTCAAAGTTGAAAAATCAGTCAAAAATCGAAATAATGCCGTTCGCTAGTTGTAAAAATCGGTAATATTTGTCATTGGACATCGAAATCTATGAATGTTTACCTACATTTGTCTTTAAATCTACAAGATTAGTTTAATAATAATAAAGTATGAGTACCTCCTAATTATCTATTATAATAATAGGATACATACAAAGTGATAACGCTTGAACGCCTGCACCGATTCTCTTCAAATTTTTTTTAAACTGACCGGCATGAAGAAAACTGGTGCAGATAATTCTACCAAGTTATAAATCAGATTCCTTCATATTAAAAAACAAGAAAAAGTGCAAAAACAGAAAGATTTTGCTTTTTTATTTGCATAATTAAAGTTTGTACTTGCATCCCGTGGTGACACGGGCTTTTCCACTTGTTAGTTTAATAATAATAAAGTATGAGTACCTCCTAATTATTTTTAATAATTTGATTCCATGTTTGTCTATCAAAATCATAAACTAAAATTTCTCTACACGATCAATAGCGACTGAAATGTCGAAGATTTCTTCAAAAATTCGCTCATGGGGTCATGCTGCATGACTGGACTTTTTCGTTTCTTAATTGACCAATTATAAATTTCACGTACTTCTTTACTCCTTTCCGCTTTGGAATTTTTTAAGATCATTTAAAACTGCAATGATCTATACATGCATGATAGGTAAACGAGAAAGCTATGTGCCACACCCAACTTGTTTTTATTTCTTAAATTAAACGATTTTCGTTTAGAAGCATTAAAGGTGTACATTAGGGTGGTTCAAAAAAAAAGTTCTGGGATTTCTTGTCCCCATTGTTTTTTGCTTCTTCGGTATGTGAGGACGACCCTCCTAAATTTTCAGCAAAACCTAACCACTTTACCTGGGTCGATTTTGGCCAGTTATCGACCGCTATCGTTAATCAACCTCTTAATTGGTGCCGAGGTGATGATTTGAAGGACGGATTTCAATTTTTTTGGGTCAATTTATGGGTTTTCGCATGCGCTGAACACGATGAACTCATTTATTTTACGCTCCGTCCACTAGTTATCCGGTAAACTGGCAGAGGGCGCTGCTAGAAGATAAGTAAAAATCGAAAATTTCTCCGAAAATGCTGTCGCCTGGTTAAGAATTGCACTAGAAACATGATATTATGGTAGGATAATAAGCTTTGGCATGTTCTGTACATGATCCCGTTTTTTACTATACTTTTCCGCCAATGATTGCTTCGTTTATCGGCCGTAAACCTCAAATTAATTGTAAGGTAATAGACAAATTCACCCTAATTTCACCGGAAATTATGTCGCGTTGATAATTTAAGGTCCCGAAATACCTTGTGCCGATAAAATTTGGTATTTTCCAGGATACTCGGTACATCGCCGTTGGTAATTTGGCAAGGAATTGAACCGGCATTGTACTTATTCGCCAAATATAGCGGCAAAATGGAGAAAATAGCTAAAATTTTCCCATTTTTCTGTAAAATTCCTTAGTTTCCATTGGTTTTCCGGGGTTAAATTCGTAGTTCTAAATTTTCTGAACTGTGATTGGATCCTTAAATAAAAAATAATGTACTATAATTGAAAATAATGTAATATAATTTCAGTTTCACTTGCTCGAGGGACAATCTGTAATTTGGTCGATAAGCTGAAATGATCCATGATCGTGGTTATTTTTTTTTTTTTTTGTATATTTTTATTATTATGTTATTCTCGTTAAAATGTTATGTTTTATGTTCCACAATCATGGATTCTTTCAGCATTTGACATTGAAATGTATATTTTTTGTCAGGGAAAGCTGATGTTCGGTCAGGGAAAAATCGGGGAAATTTAACATTTCCTATAGGGGCCACGATGATACTATTTACCCAACATAATGCACACAATAATTACTCATAATGCATTTGTGTGAATTTTATCCATAGACCAAAATCTAGGCGCTGATTCTTGACTCCAATAGATCTACCCTTACTTAATGATTGATTGGATGCATTCCACCATTTCATTAATTTACTACGAGGTATTAATCCTTTCAATTCAATTCCCGAAATTTTAAATGTAGTTTGTAAGGGTATTTTGGAGATTAATTTTTGAAGTGTACACTGGTAGGCTCGTACAGATATTTTTGAAATTTATTTTTGAAGTGTACACTGGAAGGTTCGTACAATTTTTTCTTTTTTTTCCAAATTGTGGAAACGAATCGGACTTTAGCCGTAGGTAAATGAAAACCGGGACTCAAACTCGAAACAAGTTGGTACTCTCTTCCTATGCATTGCTTCCCTTGGTTCCAACTGACGTATTCATAGAAATATAAATGTATATTTACGTCTACATATGGATGAAGATTATAAGTTTTCTGTGGAGATCATGGAAAAAAAAATATTGCCCCAGGTGAGGCTCGAACTCACAACCCCGGCATGGCTCGTTATACTGTCTATAAGTACCGTGCGCTAACCAATTGCGCCACTGGGGCACGTGAACAAAATTTTGTATTTAAACTAGATGCTACTTATGATAAATTACAATTTAGTAAATGCCGTAAAACGGGGCTTTTATGGAATAAATTCAACGAATTATTACACAAAGAATTCCCTGTGTATATCAACCTTATTATGCATCTTCGTAATTTCAAATATTTATGTATGTATGTAAATATGTATGTATGTATGTGTCATTCCAGACGATAACTGTCCGTAGAATTGTGCTAGAAACTTCAAACAAATTTTAAAATGTTAAGGACACAAAACGAAAGTTCAAGTTCGTTGGCCAGCATGATCGGATTTCATCTTCGGGTTGAAATTTTCAAAAATGTAGTCAACAATTTCAAAATAGCCTGTTTTTTGCGATTTGTTGTGCGAAATAATTTTTTCAGCATACTAACATGTGGTATATTGGGAATCAGCGTAAAATTTCCTATAAGAATATGTATCAAGTTTTCAAAAATTTCAAAGTTGAAAAATCAGTCAAAAATCGAAATAATGCCGTTCGCTAGTTGTAAAAATCGGTAATATTTGCATGAAACATTGTCCAAATTCAGATTGAACTACTCTTATGGAAGTATCCCTGTATAACCAATCCTAGAACCATGCTGTTTAAAACGTAGGTAGTAGGTGCTTGTTTAAAAAAAAAATAATAAACTAAAATTTCTCTACACGATCAATAGCGACTGAAATGTCGAAGATTTTGTTCAAAAATTCGCTCGTGGGGTCATGCTGCATGACTGGAATTTTTTTCTCTTGTATTTTTCCCGTAGAGCTTGCTGCAAAAATAATGTTGCAGTAAAATCGTTGTTTTTACCAAAAATAAGGCTAGAAGTTCTCATTTGGAGTCCTGAGTGTTTATTCCAAATAAATACTTTAAGCTGGAAAATCTTGCTGAAATTGGGTTTTCGGGCGTATTTTGAACTCAAGTTGGTATACAAAACAAGTTCGGTGGACAGTATCTTCCTCACGTATTCTATCATGGACTTACTGCATTAGTTATGAAAAGGAGTTTTCGTAAATACGCGCAATGGTTAATACGACCAATCGCAACGAAATTCATAGGAAACCATCGTATCTCCCCGAATCGGAACGAAATCATGAATGGTAGATCGTGAAAAAATCAATGTTTAATTAAAATCCACGTTTGCGCTTGTGCTACAACTGTTCGACGGTGTTGGAGTTTCCTTATATTTAGAAATATAAAAACGGGAAACTGAATTTAAATGCAGAAAAAATGGGTCACAGGTGGGTATCAAACCCACATCCTTTGGTTTTCCGTACTAAGTAAATAAACCCCCTGACGGTGACTTTCTTTACAAACCTTACAAATTAAGGAGTTTTCTTATAGGGGATGTTGTGTCTCACTCCATGTATGCTGGCTTGGTTGTCATGCAATTAACGCTATGAGATAATTCTAAACAATAGTAAAAGAAATGATAATAGCGATTGAAAGTAATTTGTCTATTAAAACTGTTCTTTTAATAACAAATTCTATTAATTGTGGTTCTACTTATAAACTACAACATTTTGGCGCAGTGCGGTAGTGTCTAGTTTTGGGTCTTACGAATAACAAACTTCAGTGTACAAAAATGGAGGTGTGCCATAAACTAATACCTTTCGACGTCCGTGGTGATCTAACCTCAGTGGAGTTGCGCTGGTCTCGTTGGTTTAAGGACTTCGAACTATTTCTCGTTGCTGCGGACATCACTGCAGATCTTCGGAAAAAAACAGTTCTGCTGAATCTTGCAGGAGTAGGGGTAATCACCCGCTCCCATTTTTCACCGTGATCGCACACAGATTAAAGTAAAAGTTCGGGCCGCATCCGGCCCGCAAACAGATTTTGACCGGCCCTCGGAAAAATTACAAACTGAAAAAAGATTTTTTATTTGAAAATATATTTTCCTTAAAACACTTTTACCGGTAACTACGAGTACAGTAATCGTCTCTATTTTTGTTCCTTCCGTTCTCGATAAGTGTTAAGTTATCTGTAAACCAGCAGCGATCAGCCATTCAGCGATGGTCAGTGTTTTGCACGGACTGTACACTGGTGGTGTAAGGGCAGACAGCTTACCCCGAATGTACCTAAGGCAGGGCTAAAAATAACTAATCATGTTAAATTAAAAAAATGTATGGGTATTTGAAATAATCATTTAAATTTTTATTGAAAGTAGGCCTAAGTAAAAATCATTATTAATTTTCTTACTTAGGTCTTAGTTCACAACATTATTTTCAACTATCTTAAAAGAACATGATTTGAGTTATCCAACAACAAAGATATATAAGGGAATATAGCTACTTAGAAAACTAAGCCCAGAATATCTCAATAACCACCACTGAGCACTCTTAATTAAAACAAAACTTCGTGAATGTATGGGGGGGGGGGGGGGGGGGGTTCGGGAAATATTAGTAAATTGTTGGTCTGCCTTGTCTCAAATATTTTATGATGTGGCCCTTCAGTAAAAAAGGTTGAAGACCTCTATTCTAATTCATTGTTTATAAATTTTCTTCGACTACCATTTTACTAAATAATATAAATGTAACGACTTTTTGCCATTTTTAGTGATTTTTTTAGTGTTTAATTTTTTGCATATGTTTTGAAATTTTACCGATTTAATTTGCTCGAGTTAACTTTTTCATATTTACAGATGATCTGTTCGATGTAATTGGCATTAGTGAAACTTTCCTTAAACCGAATATTTCATCTGATTCAATAAAAGTTGGTAATTATGTTTGGGTCCGGAACGATCGTACTGGTATTGGAAGAGGAGGGGTTGCGCTTTTGGTACATGCTCATTTGAAATTTAAAGTTTTAAATAGATCACCATCTCTGTATTCAAAGAGCCCGGAATTTCTATTCATTGAATTAGAATACAAGAAACAAAAACTGGTGGTGGGAGTAGTATATCGCCCTCCTAAAGTAGGTAAAATTCAAGAGGTATTCGACGTAGTAACGGAACTACTATCCTCATATAAAAACATTGTTATCCTAGGTGATTTTAATACTAACCTCTTAATTAATAACGCATATAGTAAACAATTTAATTCGATTTTAAATTCTCTTAATATTTCTTATTTACCCTTTAACGCTACGCACCACTCTGCCAGTTCAAGTTCCTTGTTAGATTTGATTTTGGTAAATGACATCAATATGGTGTCGAACTATGGGCAATGCCATGCAAGCGGTTTATCCAAACACGACCTAATTTTTTGTTCATTAAATCTTAAATCCAGTAAAATTGGGAAAAAACATATTCGGATTAGGGACTTGAAACATTTCAACAGACAAGATTTTATAAACGAAGCTCTCACCCTAAACTGGGATCCAGTCTATGATGAATTAGATTTAAATAAGAAAATCAATATGTTTAACTCTATGATTTTGCAATTATTTGACAAACATTGCCCCTGGATAATAATCAAAACGAAACATCAACCAGCCCCCTGGATTGATGAAGAAATTCGAAACATAATGAAAGATCGTGACAAACTATATAAACAATACGTTAAAACTAAGTGTCCAGAGACTCAAAATAAATACAAAAAGCTAAGAAATAAAGTGAAACAAATGATACGGAATGCAAAAGCAAAATATTATTATAAAATGTTCAGTGAAAATAAGCAACCTAAAGACTTTTGGAAAATAATTCGTAATCTAGGAATTAGTAAATCTGAGCCAAAGGAAGATTCTTTGTGTGTGTCGTTGGATGAACTTAACAACCATTTTTGCAAAAAACCTGAAAACCCTACCAAAGCGGAAATTTTAAAAAAGTATACCAGCGCCCCGCCCCCTAGTGACTCATTCAGAATCCCTGTTTTAACAGAAGACGTAGTTAAAAAAAGCTTGTTCGCCATAAAATCAAAATCCGTTGGAGCGGACGGCATCCCAATAGTACTATTGCATACGCTGTCTGATACCATTATGCCAATTTTAACACACATTTATAATGTTTCTCTAAGTACAGGTGTTTACCCTGATGTTTGGAAGGAAGCATTAATTAAACCTATTCCAAAAGTAGCAACTCCGAAATCAGTGAACGATTTTCGTGCCATTTCATTGCTTTGTATATTAGGAAAAGTCCTAGACAAAATTGTCTACAGTGAATTATGTTTGTATGTAGAGAAACAGGGTCACTTGGATGATTTTCAATCGGGGTACAGAGCTGGATATAGTACTGAAACTGCACTCATCAAAGTGTTAGATGACATTCGTAGGGGGATGGATGATCGAAAATTGACCATAATGGTTATGGTCGACTTCTCGTCTGCTTTCGATCTTTTGAGAAACGATATTTTGTTAGCCATTTTGAAATCCATTGGGGTGGAAAGCAATTTTCTTGACTGGTTTCAATCCTACTTGACAGGAAGAAGGCAGTGCGTGAAAGGACCTGAAAATACCCTATCTACTTGGAATGACATAGTGTTAGGCAGTCCACAAGGGTCAGTTCTTTCGGCACTAATGTTTATAATTTGTAAAAACACTACCAACTATTTTCACAGAGGGGACTCTTCATATGATGTATGCAGATGACTTGCAATGCTACCAATTTTGTGATGTTAGTCAAATCAATCAGATCGTCGATAAAATAAATCAAGATTTGGTCAACTTAGCAAATTTCATGGTATGAAAGTGAATGAGTCTAAAACTAAAGTAATGGTGTTAGGGTATAGCAAAATCTTGCCCAAAATTAATATAAAGTGTATTAAGAAAGTTTCATACGATGGCAGTGAACTAGAATATGTACATACATTTATGAATCTAGGTATAGTAGTGGAAGATACACTCTCCTGGACATCACAAATAACAATTATGTGCAATTTTGTTTTCAAGAGTTTGTATCAATTGAGAAGGACTGAAGGATTTTCCAACACATGTAAGAAAGCAATTAGCTGAATCATTAGTGCTTCCAATTTTTGATTATGCTAGTAGTGTTATGTGATCTCAAAAGTGAAGATATTGATCGGTTACAAAAGCGATTGTCAGTTGTTTTGAGACTTAAGCCTGATGAGTACATAACCCCTCATTTTATAAGATTAGGCTGGCTCAAAATCGCCGAGAAGAAAAAATTGTAGCTGGCAGTGATGGTTTTTAAAATATTGAAATTTAGAAAACCTCACTATCTATTTAGTGAATTTACCTGGATGTCGAGTGTGAATACTAGAAATAAAAATAGATTATTGCAAATTCCAACTCATCGTACTACTATTTATAACAGATCATTTGTTGTACAGGGGACAAAATTCTATAATGAGAATGTAGAGCAATTTAATTTAGAACAAAAAACTGAAACTTTTAAAAATGCGTTGAAAACTAAGCTGATGGAGAAGTATAAGAATGAAATTTGATTTGCAGATGAATTGGATGATTTCTTGAACAGATTTAGATATTGATGGAAAATGACAAATGTAAGATGGTAGATAGAAGAAAGACAGTTTAATTTTTAAAAAAAGGTTATTGTATTTAATTGATAACTTAAGTAACGATTGTAATTATTTTCGAATTATTAATTTTAAATGCATTTTATTTCAAATTATGAATTTATGTGATATTATTGTAAACGATTGTAAGAGGAATTTTGAATAATGTATCCAGGGTTGGTGGAAGAGAGGGCTTATTGCCCTAACCCACCCTGGTGGTTAAATAAACGAATCAATCAATCAATCTCTCTCTCTCTCTCTCTCTCTCTCTCTCTCTCTCTCTCTCTCTCTCTCTCTCTCTCTCTCTCTCTCTCTCTCTCTCTCTCTCTCTCCTGCCTATTTCTCACTCTTGTTTCATTAATTTATTTTCTTCTTCATTTTTTTCTTTTCTTTTTTTTAAATTGTATTTTCCATACTTTTTTTTTTTTTTTTTTTTTTTTTTCAACCTTTGATTTATTTAAGGCAAGGAATTGTGATTATCCGCGAGGAGGGAACATGTACCTATGTTCCTATGAATAATAAAGGTTATTATTATTAGATATTATTTAAAAAAAAAAAAGATGAAAACTGTGGAAATAAAGCTTGTCACAAAGATTTCACATTTGTGCATTCACAGCATCTCCTAATGATAAAATCATGTTGAAATTAATATCGGATTAGCAAATTGTATTTTCCCAACTATCCACCGAATCGAAGCGTGAAACAAGGACGTGAAAAAATTGAGCATAATGGAATTTACATTTGCCAATGCGCAGAGTGAAGTATTGATTTGACAACAATGAAACGAAACGGGACCATCTACTGCCTAACCCGCACATTCCAGGAAATTGTCATCAAAGTCGGATAAAAACTAAGCAAATTAAGCTTGTTACAAGGATTTCACGTTCGCGCATGCCCAGAGCTACTAATGTTACGATCTTCTTGAAAACGAAAATACGTTTATTAATCATTAAAAACAGCTGGCTCCAAGAAGAGAGAAGACGAGCCGACCAGCTTGCTTTCAAAAGGTCGTCTAGGTATAGAGAGACTTCGGATACAATCCCGCGCCGCAAAACATTCTCTCTGGTTTTGAGGTGGCCTCTAGTCGTCCCAGAATTGAAGCCCTGCCCCATCTTCGACTCCTAGGCAGCGGAACTTTCTCCTCGTAGTCTCCTCGCCACTGCTCTTATGATTGCGAACTGGGTTTTGACGCGAATCCAGGCAGCCACCTGTGAGTATGGGCGTGCCCACTTCTCCGCAATCCTCCTCGCCATTTGCTTTTGGAACCGCTGAAACTCCTTCCCTAGCGCTCCGTCGCATGAGCATACTAGTGGGGTGAATGATGCCCTCATGTCTTCTGCTGCGGTGTCATATTTAGCGTGTTTAGCCGCCTCTGCGTTTTGGGCTACCTGCGGCCAATCGAGGTGGGCATAGGAGACAGCGTGTGCGTTTACAACGCGGTTGTCGAAAAACGCTAGTCTTTCCCTATGCCACACCCCGTGAACCGCCAGGTCTGCAACAAGGGTTGGGCTCCCTTCTGCCCCTTCCCGGAGGACAGGCTCTGTGTGCACCCCGCCCCAGGCCACCTCCGCCATGCTTGCACACACGTCACGGATGACGTTGTGTCCCCTTTTTACCAGCCCTCCTTTTTTGCAGTTTAGGGCATGGTTGACGTCCATGACTTCCCCACAGCCATCGCAGGTGCTTGGCAAAGCGGCCAGTTCCAGGTCATACCGAAGGGCCAATGCATCCTGAAACTGCGACCCCGAGAGATCGCAGTCCTCAGCCGCCAGTGGTATCACTGTCAACCATTGGGAGGCTTCCCTGGTCCGTAGCATGGTTTGCTGTCGTCTTTGTGACACTTCTGACAGCAGCTGATCCCCTCTTGTCTGCTGTTCCTGCCTCCGTTCGCTGCGGGCTTCCTGAAGGACTCTCTCCGCCTGCTCTTCGTGGCTGTAGAGTTGGAGGGGGGTACCTTCTCTGATGGCTTCAACCAGGTGTGCGCTTGCCTGTCTGGATACCTGGAATGCCGTTGCGGCGGTCTCCACTGGATCCTCTATGGCCATTCCACCCAGCCGTGCAGGAAGTGTGAGGATCTCCACAATCTCGTCAGGGTCTTCTCTCCCGAAGATGGCTGGGATGAGCTCTGCCCGTATTGTGTCTCTCAGTGGTACAAACTCCTCCTCACAGCCTTCTATGATTCGATGAATGAAAGACCATTCCTTCTGGGGCGACTTTGTGAAAGCTGTGTGGACGGCTTGAGGGCTCTTGTGGGCTGCGGAGGCCATTTTGGACACATTGTCCACCCAGCCTGCAACCCTGTCTCGGACATAGCCCTGCCTGTCTTGATGAGGGCCAACAAATCCCCCCAGGAATCGATGGGAGTACACCAGATGAGGCCCGGGAACAAGCTCCTCGCCTCCTCTTCCATTCCTGGTTTTATGACGAGGAAGCTTTTGTTGGGTTCCGGGAAGTATCCCCACTTTGGCCCATTCTCCTCAAGCTGGCTTAACCACTGCCTTATGTCTGGTAGCTTTCCCAGACATGCCGAGTCATCCGCGTACCAATTCTGCGTCCAGCTGGAGGACTTGAGCTCTTGGATTAGGGGGAGGGTTCCTACGGCATACATCATCATCCCCAAGGGGTCTCCTTGGGTTGTCCCTTCCATGCTCAGCAGTTGTGAGTCACTTTGGCGGAATAAGGTCTGTGGGAATCCCCTGTAGGTGTTAAACAGAAACCGCGAGCACCTAGGCCAAAGGATTCTTGAGTTCCATAGAGAGAGTGGGCGGCTGATGGAGTTAAAGGCGTTTGTAGCATCTATGAGCAGTAGGCCTACCTCTTGGTCCTCCTCAAACTTTCTTGTTACAGCGTGTACTGCACCCTCTACCCCTGATTTTATTCCGGCACCCAGTTGGTCTGCTCCGCATGCTTCCTGAAGGTCACCTCCAGTAATCATTGCCATAGTTTTGGCACAAACGCGCTGCAGCACTTCCCCTATACCAATTGGTCTCACTCCTGGTCGTTTGTCCAAGGCCACACCTCTTCTTGCCAAAAGGGCCCGGATCTTATCCCACTCTACCACCTCATTTGCCAGGGTTCTGGTTAGTGCTGCCACTGCCTCCCGTAGACGTCGACTGTGTGAGCCATAGCGCAGAAGCATATTTCGCCACTGCTCGGCGTCAGTCCCACTAGGCCCTGCACTGCCAATCAAGCGATGAGCTGAAACTGCGATGTGGCTCTCCGTGACATCCACGTCCACCAGTGTTGGCAGTTCATCCCGAGTGAGGAATGTTTCATCTTCTGGCTCCATTTGCGGGGGGTGTTTGTCGGAGAGAACCTCTAGCACCGTCTTCCCGTTGTCCAATGTCGTTTCTGGGAGCATTGCACCTCCCGAACCTTTCCCCGTTATCCATCTTGTGGCATCACGCAAACGCCCTGACAGCACTAGCCTTGTGAACACCCGGGTTGTGTGGTCATGATCATGATGCGCCTGGCGTGACCTTTTCAGTCGACGGTTGCACCGCTCAGCCTCTAGCACGAGTTCCTCGAACTTTTTCTGATCCCAAAGTGTTAGCCGCCTCTCGATTGCCCTTCTTGTGTCCGCTCCTCCTTTCATTGCTTTGTTCCGTTGTAGAATGACGGCGCAGAGCACGAAGATCCTTTCCGAAGGCGAACTCTCGCTGGCCACTTGCAGGATTTCCGCTGCTAAGAGGTTTACAAACCTTCGTCCTACCGTCCCATTTGGCAGTGGGTACTGTTTTCCTTGGAGACGCATCGCCCGCTGCCACCAGCCCCTCCACGGAAGGTCCTCTGAGAACCCTTCTGAATTCAGTAGGGGAGCACCAAAACCGCTCAGGAACCTCTCCTGCACGTAGTCTGGAACGTTCTGGGGCGTCTGGTGTGTTTGTTGCTGAACCCTGGCTCTGCAGTTATTCTCATGTCGAGTCAGACCCCTTGTTGTGAATGGAAGTCCGCAAAATCGGCATATCGAATTTCTTGTTTGAACTGCGTATCCTTGAGACCCCTGGGAGTCTCCCATGATACCGGAGGCGTTGTCCCGGACGCACTGCCCTTGGTTTTTTCACAACACTGAAAATTTGACAATTCCCGAAACAGTTTGTCGGATTCTCGGATTCGGTCCTTAGCGGCTATCAAAATTCTTCTTGAAATTGATATAGAATGCTCACTTCTTCCTAATATCCCCCAATTTCAGCGAGATTTCGGGGAGTGAGAAAATAATGCTTGAAACTGTTAGGAAACCATCCTAGCCCGCACGGTCTCTGAAAATGTTATCAAATTTGGATGAAAACTGTGGAAATTAAACTTGTTACAAGGATTTGCGGACACACACAGACAGACATGGAACCAAAGTTGTTCAGAATGGTCTAAAGGGTAAAATGCGAGTGGAAATTTCGATTTTGGGGACAACAAATTTTTCTGTCTCTAAAAGTGAAAACAATGCTTCCGCTGCCTATAGGCAGACTCTTAAGCAATTAGTGAGTTAAAGGGTAAAACTCGGTTATCACGGAATCGGAAAGTTCTGCATGTTTTGCTATTCCATTCAGCATGTAAAAATTCGTAGAAACAGACCCCAATACCGAAAATTCACACTTAGATAGTGATTTTTCATGAAAACTCTCGATTCCATTGAAAAAACAACGTTTTCAACATTAAAACGTTTCCTCCCCCAATTAGCAATGTAAAAGTAAAATTGTCTATGTATACAAATGAGAAATGGTAAGAAATGAAACAGTTTTTGTGAAATTTGCCAGTCTCTCAAGATATATTTTGAGCGAATGGCTCATTTTTAAAATTCCCTATTTATTACAGAGTTAACGTTTGTTTTTAATTAATGTGTCCGAATGGTATCAAATGAATATGAAAATCGTATTTTTTATTTTTTAAATTTATTTCATTTTATTTTATTTATTTTTTAATTAATTTTTTTTTTTTTTTTTATTTTATTTTTTTTTATTATAATTATTATTTTATTTTATTTTATTTTTTTTTTTTTTGAAGCCGCCAATCTTCTGCTCTTGAAGACAATTTAACGTTGCTTCCGCAAATGTGTTCAAAAGGCGAAAAAAATTATTTAAAGAGGAGAAATGTGGGTTTTTTTTCCAAATTTGAGTGAGATCGGACTATTAAATTATGAATATATTATTATTGTTCAAACTTACATTTGCGCATGCGCAGAGTGGAGTATTGATTTTTAAACAGTCCTATCAGTTTCGGCCAAAAACAGCTCCTGCTGATTTCGAGGTTCTATCATGGCATTGATGGAGTTTTTAGCCACCGTTTTAATAAACTAGGCACACGGGAATAAGTTTCATATTTCAAGTACCCGTCATCCAATATTATGTAGGGCAATAACTATTGATTGAATTGTTTATTTGTGTATCTAATTTGTGCAAACAAATTATTGATACTGAAATATTGTGTATGTGTAGATTCGTTTAAAAATAGCAATTGAGAAGCCAAAAGACATATCCATGAAATTTTTTTCTTTCTTTTTTCGTGTAAGCGGTAAATTTTTACATTTTAACTTACAACCCCATTTCAAACAATTAGTTAGAATCAGCGTACGGGATACTGCAATAATCTAAATTCGGGAACCGTAAAACTTGAATCAATCACAATTTCACCTCCTTAGGCAAGTGATATTCCAATCTTCGAAATTTATACAACCCCTTGTACACTACTCAACACAGTTTTCAACACTTGTACACTACTCAACACTTGTTTTCGAAAAAATATGGGTGAGTTTGAGTGTTTGATCCAATTACGAATGGCGAACGATGTCTGGAGCATGAACAGGAGGCGTAAAGCCGGTTTCACATGGAGCGGTATGTCCGGAGACGGAAAGACGGAACGCGATGTGATTGGCTGTTGGGACACCAGTTGAGGATGGTGGCAGCCATGTTGCCGTCGGCGCTCGGCGGTAGAAATTTGTATACTGTTGCCGCTTGCCGTCGAGCGGAGCGCAAGCTCATTGGACAGGAATGTTGATAACCTCAAGTAGAGGTTTCAGATCAGGTAGGATGGTTATGATTCCGTTCACCAAGGTGCCGTTTTCATGTGAACAACGTGACGCATTCCGCCGCCCCCTCCACTGGATTTTTCGGCGTTCCGTCTTTCCGGTTGTATGCTCATACCGCTCCATGTGAAACCAGCTTAAGGGCAGGGAGAGCGGAAGATATGACGAGAGTGATCCGGTGCGTGGGGCTTTGGAGGAGGCGTAAAAGAGTAGGAGAACGGAGAGCTGTGAGAGAACGGGTTCAGAGATTAGAGACTTTTTGCAGTCACCAAGAGGCGGCCTACTACGATACCGTATTCAGCGAAATGGTTAATGCGCATGCGCGACGCACAAACAGCCGGGCGTCTCGTCATCATACGCCATGCAAAACCGCAATCCTACGTTCTTCCATGACGGCTTCTCCACGACGAGTTCACACCGTGTTGAGCTAACCTGACACTTTATGAACAGTACCATTACTAATTTACTTTTTGTCGGTGTCTCAGTCCTCAGTGTTACATTTTCGATTTACTTTTTCTATGATCTTACCTTATCATATATATAATATAACATCATACCTATACATATGACCGTTCTGGTTGAGGTGCGGCTCAAACTATTGAATAAAAAATAAAATAAATCGTCACATAGTAGTCTGTATCATGTAATTACCGCATCAAATAGGTATATCATCCTACCATTTTTCGATAATGGATGAACCCAATCGCCTGCTTCGGCTTTTCAATGAAGGGTTGATTAATGGAGGGGATATGGACGAAGCTTTTGATAGACATATCACAGTTATATGTGGAGAGGAGGGTTCCGGCGTGAGAGGTTTGGCGAGTTCAGCTCAGAGCAACTGACGGATGAAGAGATCGTTTTAATGTTAAGATCTCAATGGGAGCACCTACCTCTATTGCATAAATTTATTGGAAATACAGATGGAAATCATACTGCCTACCGGATATTTCAGTTTGAATGAAGAATATGTTCAGTTGACGGGTATGAAGAAACTATAGGTAGGTACCGCTCACAAACAACTTCTCATTTTTAGCGAATGTTTCTATACTTAATTGCATTTGTTCTGATTTTAATTGGCTGATTTATTTGTTACCATGGCTGTCCGATTCGGAACCAAGGTATATTCGGAATGTCAATTGAACAGCGAAGAGTAACAAAACAGTAGAAGACTGGCTGCCTTGGACATCAATGGTTCAGCCATTTAATTTTCATAATCTTCAAGCTTTCAGTCACGCTAAACGTCGCTTCTACGGTCGTCGCGGTTGTCACAAAACCGTGCGAAAACAAAAGATCCAGTTAGCATATATGTGCTCGCCTTATCTCGGGGACTACGGTTTCGACGGTTTCGTTCATGGAACGACTGTAAAAAGTCTCTATTAGGAGACAGCTGACACTGAGTGAGCCGGAGAATGGGTGACTGGCTCTCTTACTTGACGATGGGTACACAACATGTCCCACTGTGCACTCCCCTACCGAACTGAATTGTAACTACATTCCCACATAGGCTTTTCGCACAAATAGGTTCCGTTG
This sequence comes from Adelphocoris suturalis, assembly GCA_030762985.1. Taxonomy (NCBI): domain Eukaryota; kingdom Metazoa; phylum Arthropoda; class Insecta; order Hemiptera; family Miridae; genus Adelphocoris; species Adelphocoris suturalis. Next base: position 173,360,269 of record CM061040.1, on the reverse strand, counting down.
AATGAATTGGTAATCCATGTCTGCTGCTAAAATATAGATTAGTTGGACCAATAGATCAGAATGATTTGTGTAGTTTGATGGTCTAGATGATCTCAAGCTCGCATCTCAAAATTACACAACATCAAGTAGGTAGTCAATCCCTTAGTAAAAATTCAGATGAGTTGGATAAATAGATTAGAATGATTTGTATGGCCCATATTCTCGTGACGTCACGCCTGGAGTAGGTTCGCGTTTCAGCCAAAGTCGGCCATGACTGCCCTACATCAATGAATCGCTACTCAACCAACCTATTTCTCACAAGAAGTTTGCCGTCTCACGTCAACATAATTCGTGGTTATAAGGCCATTTTTCAACAGTTTTGTTTTGAAAAAGTATAATATTGTAGCAATACAAAGTTTCAATTCGACTAAATGTTATAATAATCGTGCCTGCCAGCGCAATAATTGATTGTAGATTGCTATCAACGACACCAATCTAACGAGAACGAGTTTTTATTTGGACTAGGAGCCTACTAACTACTGTAGTTAATAAGTGTCAGAAAACTAAAGAACTTCATTCGTTTAGGCTTTGAGAATAACTATTAACCTGAAAAATAGTAAAGAAAAGATTATTGAAAATTCCTCAGGTGTCTGTACTGCTGTGTAGGTACCTAGCCATTGCTCAGGTAGCTTCATCAGCGTTTTATTATAAGTTCGTAGTACTATGCTTAACTGAGGAAGCTTTACTTGTTATATTGAATGAATAAAAGGAGAGATTTGATAGTTTGTCAAAGTAAACAAGGCAGGTTGTTGCTACACCAAGAAACAAAACTACTTAGGTAGGTACGTACGTCCTACCAGATTTGCTGTTGGTTTAAAGTGCCTAAACAAAGGTGGGTCGTGGGAATACAACCGCTGATTACCAAGTTTGTCAAATATCGAATCAGGGAATATGCAAAATGAATTAAAAACCAGCTGCAAGGAAAAAACCTTGAAATGCATTCTTCTGAAGGTGGTTTCATAAAGATGGCATTGGCAGTGCAGTTATTGCGCAAGTTTTGCAGTTACGCAAATTTTAGGGACAAAAAAGGTAATAGGTACCTACTTTCGTTTTTATCAATGAAGTAAATGAACGAGTAATAAATATACGGAAAGTATGTAGGTATGCCTTCCCTCTAGGAACTCGCCTTTCCACATGCGATAATTACTATTCCCGGCTGGCAGAGCTCTCATAGCACACCCTTTCACATCACTCTAAAGATTTTTAGTATCAATTGATTCAAAGAACAGTTCTAACACTAGATAGGTAATCCACAACATCTTTGCGGCTGATGTCTGGATCATCTAGAACACTTTTATGTCATCAACTCCCCAACATACATTTCATATGGATCTCTACCCCACAGATTAAATCTTGCGTTCGTAGCGTTTGAGGTCATCAACTGATAATAACTTGATGTAATTTGCATACAATTTATCACCTTGCATATTACAAATAATGAAAATATTGACTAGGAACTAGGTCAGACTATGATATGCAATTGTCCAGCTGTGGATACAAATGGCGTATTTTCGCATAGTTTACTCGTCACCATGACAACAAGGTGAAATAACTTCGACTTTGCCTTGCCTCGATGTAAGGATGCGCTAGTGCCCAAGTCTTGAGAATATCACCCATAGTTAAGTGGTCTGGATGTTCGCAAGCTCGCATCTCAAAAATACATAAGGAAGTAGTCAATCCCTTAGTAAAATTCAGATTAGTTAGACGAATAGATCAAAATGACGTTTTAAAGTATGATTTAAAACATATAGGATAATGAAGTTCAAAAATATGTTTCAGAGGTTGAATTCGAATACAAAAAAAATTTGTCCAGAGATTGGGATCGAATTAGAATCCATCACCTTTGAAGTCTTCTACGCTATCCACTACACCACAGGTGATATTAACAACCAATGAATATTTACAGAACTTTGCTTCCCATTGCCTGTGGACGCTAGTTCGACTTTAGGTCGGCAGGGGCGAGCGCACAGAGGGACATGTTGTGTGTACCTAGTGTCTGGTCTGGCTCTTTGCGTGATGGGGAGGAGGGGGGGGGATGAACGGGATCCACTCAGTAAAGTAAACGGGACTTACCCACCTTCTTAAGGACAAGCTTTGTAACGTTCACGTCGATCAGTTCAAGCTTTGTCCTGTGTGTCTCATTGGTTTTCGTCGAATGTCATTTCTGAGTTTGAGGTTACTCACCTCTGTTGAACTAAGTGAAAAGGTAGATGCCCTTAAGGAAGGTTTATGAAATGGAATTACGCATAGGGAATACTTAATACTTTCAACAACCTCCAAGTGCTACTTTCAACATGCTCTAACTGTAGGAACTTTTTTGAATTCGGCCCTTTGCTTCGATTTTTTCCTAATTTTTGTTAATTTTTTTTTTCAGGATCTGGTTCGTGTCCGGAGTGCAGTGTACCCTTGAGAAGGAGCAATTTCAGAGTTCAACTTTTTGAAGACCCTGTTGTGGAGAAAGAAGTCGACATTCGCAAAAGGGTTTTGAAGGATTACAACAAAAAGGAAGAGGATTTCAAAACATTGGACGAGTACAACGACTATTTAGAAGAAATAGAAGAAATCATTTTCAATTTAACCAATGGTATAAACACAATTGAAACCAATAAGCGTATTGATCAATATAAGAAAGAAAATAGGGAAACGATAATGAAAAACAAAATGAAAGTTGGAAGAACAGAGTTAGAACTTGAAGAGCTGTTGGAGATTGAGAAACAAATGGATGAGGTTAGGAAGATTGATCAAATACGGGAGGAAGTTGAAAGTAAGAGGAAGAAGATGAAAATCAAAGAAGCCATGATAGATGAATTGATGTTTTCACAAGGTGATGCCAAAGATATAGTAAATACGTTTCAGAATAATTTAGAAGAAGAATTGAAAGAGCATGAAAAGATACCAGATCGAACAACACAGTTCTCAACTGGTATCAAATTTGGTAAAGGTAGCTCAGAGTTTGCACCATACTTCAAGATTGAGGAAGGGCCTCTATTCGAATATAGTCCACCAGATTTTGTTTATGAAGGTCCTGATCCGCCAAAGTGGGAAAATTTGAGGCCATATCTAGTGCATGTGAGGCAAACCACTATAGACGAAACTGCTGGAGGTTTTGACGCTGCTATTGGTTGCTTGAGGGCGCTGCAGGAGGCCTGCGCCGGTCTATATTTCAAGAACACTTGACGTCCGTCCTGCGACCTCCAATCCGGAGAGACCCTTTGGGGAGATCCTGCCATCTAGTTTGTTCCCCAGTAAAGTTCTGAGTTTTGAGAGGTATTCAATAATTTCGGAATACTTCCTATTCGAGATAAAATCTTTACTTAACGGACTGCATCGTTGAATTACCTACCTACCTCTAAGTTCGCATAGTAACGCGATATTGGATTGAATCAGTCGTGCGATCTATTGTTTTTGTGAAAACGGTAAAGCTACCTCAAGTAACTAATGGTATTGAATACGTGACAGTTATCAAGTTGCAGCAAAAACAGAACATTGGTGTCCATTCTTTTAAACGAAAAATTGGTGCATGTCAAGTTCACACGTACTTACTCAATTGTTGTTTCTATACATATGTATGAATCGTCTTATCGAATTGGAACATTTAGAAATGTATTCCTGAATTGCCTTAGATAATGTACCGAATCTATCTCCATTTTGCCTAGGTATCTATATAGTTATAGTCATTACAAAAATAAATTGGCGTCAATATATGTGTACTTACGTACCTAGATATGCATGTTGATTTGGGAAATTGAGTTGACTCTGTTTACTCCTTAACTGTATTGTGCTGAACAAATTTAGGCACCAACATTTTCAGAAAAATTAAATTAAAATGGTTTTTAAAAAATTATTGGGACTATTAATTATCTATCTTCTTGGAATCCCATTTCCTGGTGTTTTGATTAGAAAGTGAAACCAATCTGCCTTTCCTAATATATTTAAACATTCAACAGTTAATATCGACATTTGTTACTGGAAAACGAACCCAATTCTACCTTTACGTCATCCCATTTCCATACGTCTACATAACTCTGTGCAACTTTCTGTCAAAATAGGATTCGACAAGCAAATCCTAACTAACCGCATCACTTCTATAATCTTTTTTATTTATTCATTACTGTGAATTATTTTTTGTCATTTTCGCGAATTTTCTTGTGAAATGGCTTCAAAATGTAATAAATCGGACTTTTCCAATAAAATTTCCATGGAAATCTGTTTTAGGGCATTCTGAAAAGTTTTCTGGATTTTAACACTTTTTCATATGTGTGTGTCTGTCATTCCTGACAATACCTCTCCTTAGGATTAGGATAAAAACAACCATTCTTTTGCCAAAATAAAAACCAATGATTTCATCAAAAGAAAGGACGAGTTTGTTGGACCGCACTTTTTGAGCAGAGTAAATTTCGAAAAATTAGCTGCAAAAAATCACTAAAATGTCACCCAAAAAAGGCTACAAATCGTTAAATTCATATTTTACTTATAAGAATAATATTAATTGAGAACTAAAACATGCACGAAATTATGCCGAAAAATTTAAAGTTTGTTAAAATAGGCTTAAAAAATGGGTAAATACCGAAAATTGTAAAAATAAAAGTTTATGTTTAAAGCTATATATTATTATGAAAACGTTTTTGCCATAAAGTTATAGTTGGATTTCCAAGTGAAGAACAAATTCAAAATTTCAAAACTATAGCAAATGTAATACGATAAATTACGAAAATTTGCTCATGCGCTCATGCTGCATGACTGGAACTTCTTCATTTCAAATATGTAGTTTTGTGGGAATTTCACTGAAAGAAATGATTAAAAAATGAACAGAAATTCAACTCACACATTTATTATAACTAAGAAGAATGCTTAGGCAGATACCGTTTTATGAGTTAGTTACATTTTGAAAATATCCCCCTTCAAAGAAACTCCTAATTAGTGCCGAATCGCAGATGTGAAAAATATCTGTATGTTCTTAAAGTTTTGGTATAGAGGCAAAAGTGAAATATATATCCAGGTACCTACTTTATTTAGTGTCCTGTCATTCCCTCCAGTTTTTCTTTACAACAATGATCCAACAAGCATTATTATTATTCATTCATGCTAGTTAGTTTTTAGTAGTTGCAGGTATAGTGGGATAACTAGCCTGCGTCTAAAATGCGATTTCGAGTGAGAAAACGATTTTGAAAGTTTGGATTCGATGGATAAACAAAGTGATTCTTTATTTAACCAACTCTCCTCTTCAATATTCATAGTAATTTAGCACCTAAGGAATTGTCATTCCTCACCATCATTTTTAATTTTGAGTTTTATAATCAAACGAAAATTTTATTGAAGAAGCATGATTGTGAAGGTAGCTCAGAGTTCAAAGTATGTGGTAGGTAAAATATTATAAGGTCTTTTAATAACATTCCTCTTAAAATTAGGGTATTGGAAACGTTTTTTGACAAATTACTCGAGTACCTAGATTTTGTATTGCCATGTTGAATTTTGATAAATAATTTAGTAAGTAGGTGCCTATTGTATTACTAAAAACTTGTTTCTCCTCCTTTGGGGGCTATAATGTATAGCTGCAGTAGAAATTAATATGATTTCAAGTTGTTTCAACATATTTCACGTGGGTATAGTTAATATAGGTGGGTCATTCTCGTAACACGTATTCAACCCTGTCAAATTTTTGACATTTTATGTCTTTGCTATGGCACATAAACTAAAAAAAGTCACGGAAAATTGCTCACGAAAATATTTTGATGATTTCCGCTTACAACCGAGTCGTTGCCAGGGAAATGGTACTTCGTCGTTTTTCATCCCACAAAATTCGTTGACCATTCGTTCGAAAGCTCTCGATTTATCCAACCATATTATGTTAATTACTGCGAAGTGCGTGGCCAACAAGCTGAGTTATGAGCAAGGTTATTTGAATAATTGTGTACACTCAGGTGATCATTCTCAATAATTGATATTGTGAACATGATTGCGACCGCTTGTTAATTTCTGATGATTTCATTGAGCTGGTGTTTCGATGATTTGATTCATAGCAGGTGATCCAAATATTGCGAGAACGGTTTGATTTGTGAAGCGGTGGTTAAATCATTTTAATAGGTAATTTCTATGCTTTACACTCTAGGAAGCTGTAATTTCGTATGTCGCCTCTTTAGGACATTTACTTGACGATGCCCAGGGTCCGGATCAGATGAGTGGCTCTTAAAGCTAATTTCTATGTTTTACACTCTAGGAAGCTGTAATTTCGTATGTAGGTAGTCTCTTTAGCACATTTACGTGACGATGCCCAGGGTCCGGATCAGCTGAGTGGCTCTTAGAGCTTGCATACGAGTCTGCAACACATACTTGTCTTCAACTAAAGACATAAAATGTCCCAATGTGTTGCAGACTCGTATGCAAGCGTTTCGTTCTCAATCCTAATTTTCGTGCCTCCAATTAACGCTACAAATTGAAATTTGTGAGTTCCTTCGCTGGTATTCCGTAAAAATGTAGTATCCGTGAAATAACACGGCCTCAACCAATTATTGAAAAACATTTCAAGACTCCCAATCTATGGAGGTAGTCAAAGTTCTTTACAAGGGGCTTTGCAGAACTATTTTTAAGTCATTTAACACGAGCTCACTATTATCGAGTACATGATACGTGTGATTTTGTACCATAAATCGCATGTACGTTACCCAAAAGTAACTGCTGGTTTTTCAATTCATAATTATCTTTTACACCATCCCAACTCTAAAAAACCTTTCACTACTGTTGAATAGCAATCGTCCTTACTGTTACCAAGGTCGGATAGTACCAGGATTTCAATAGGTTCTCAATCACATCGAGTTTCCTAAAATGGACACAGTAACATACATGGTAACATGCATTAGCTACAGTATCACGAATAGCAATCGTCCTTACTGTTACCAAGGTCAGATAGTACCAGGATTTCAATAGGTTCTCCATCACATCGAGTTTCCTAAAATGGACACAGTAACATACATGGTAACATGCATTAGCTACAGTATCACGAGAGAAACTCTATCCCACTGATCATTGACTTACCATGGAATTTTACGATGAACTCATCACTAATTTCAACAAAACTTTTCTGCTGATTCACCTACCTACTCACAATTTGACCATATTTACGAGCTTTCTTCTGATGGGCCCTCTGTACCACCTTGTTATTTTGGATATTTTTCATGTTTCTTGTTATACTTATTTATGTGAAATTGTTATGAAATGTGAGCAATTTTATGACAAAAACCTTTTTCTAAATAATAATAATCTGCTATTCAAACAGAAATTTTGTATTTTGAGCATTTGCTGCAGTTTTTATTTATACTATAGCTAATAACAGTGGGAATTAAGAACTTTTTTTTGCATGAGTTATTAGGTATAATAGTAGATACTTATCACAGGTATAAATCGACATCAATCGAGGCACCTACGAATTGAAATTAATCATCTGTAAGTGACACAAGTTACGATAAACTCAATAATAAAATAAATAAAAACCTTAGTGTAAAAAAAACATTTTTTTTTAAGTGACCAAGAGAAAAAATTTGTGCTGCTGCTGCCAGGATACGAACCGTCGCACAGTGGATGGAAGCGTGCAAAAACCTCAAAAAATGAAAGCGTTAATAAAAATGTTTTTCCATTTTTACATTGTTCCTAGATACCTTCAGACACAAACTTAGCCTTAGTTTCCCCATTTGGGCGTGTAGAAAATTTTGAGAAGGCATTGAGTGTGATAATTGGTCGTATGCTTGAAATTAAGGTTTTGGTGTAGCAGTTATTGATGATTTATTACGCCTCCAAAACTGGGGAAATTCCCCAAGACGAAATATACCATGTATTGTATAATTGTTTAGGTCTACCTGATCATTTTTTCACATTTTTTTGGGCATCACCAAGAGTGAGCAGTGATAATGAGGGTTTTTGGAAAAATCATGTGATTATTTAACTTTGATAGAGTGCCAAAAGTGCAGGTCATCTCCGGTCGTCCTGGGACTGGAATAATCCGACTACGCATCCATTCAAGCGTCTTGTGTATTAATTTGATCGCCGTTCTCCATCGTCGGTGATCACAATGAACGGAAACGTTGAGGAAGGTATGTGACGGCACCCGCCTATCAACACCTGCATTGACAAGTCAGAGTAAATAAACCACTAGGTGCGAACCTTGTCCCGAGAATGAATGTTACGATTCATTCTTTGTCTAGAAAAATTGTACTTTGGGAGAAGTCTTCTATCACTATCACATCATTTAACGTTAGCAGAACCGTGGTACCTAACATTTAAACACACATTGTGGAAAAAGAAAATCGTAACATCGTGGTAAAAAAATATGTCTCTTGAAATTCCATATTCAGTGCTTTGCGCTATTTTATTTAAGACTGGAAGTGATTTTGAGAAAGATCTGCGCGAACGATACCCGAATTCGGAAGAAACGGTTTTTGATTTCAGATGAATAAAAAATAATTAAGTACCTAACCCATTTCGGTTATACTTACGTTCCTTCAAAATAATTATTCAGCATGATTTACTATTGATTCAGCTTTCGCGCTATAAAAAATGAAAAAGGTTCTCCTTTGCCCTTCATCACCACACCTTTTTTTACTAATTATCATTTTGGTAGTTGATACTTGGTGCAGTAATAAGGGATATGACTGGTTTCGGATTTTCCAATGAGGAAAGCAGGGCATTCTTATATACCTATAAAAAAGCGTTAAAATCAGGGAATCGTTTCAGAATACTTCAAAACAGATTTCGATGAAGAAAATTTTTGAAAATTTTTATTTAAAAAATTTTGGAGCCATTGCAATAGCTTCATTTTCTTAGAAAATTCGCTAAAACGTTGCTATCCGATTAGGTAGCCATTATAGTTAGCGAGTTGGGAATGGTTTCAATCGACTCAGCACTCCAAAAAACATGAGAATCCATATCAAGTTCAACCACTTGGCTCATCTAAGAGGTTTTTGCACAAAAACTGCTGTTTCCATCCACTGTGCGTCGTGGTGCGGCCGACTCCAGCTTTCAGGTCCGACACTATCAAATAATGAGCTACCGATTCATCCGTGATATCAACATTAAAAGCGCATCATCTTCTCACCCCTGGAAGGAAATACTATAGCCCTCATAGAAAACAAACGGTTTATCCTACAGCGTTGCGAATAGTTTTAATTGATTGTTTGGGATTACATTTATCATTGACAAGAAAAAAATCATCACTGTTACCTTGAAAGTTTTCGAAATCTCGATTTTTGAATATGTTGGCTCTTAATTATTACCCTTTGGGGTTGATCAAAACTGATGCCGATGTTACTGGCACATCCCCGGCTGATGTATGATTTTTGAGCCAAATTTCATGAATTTTGGCCCACTAGTTTGAGAAAAAAGCTCTGCGTGGCGTACGGCAGATGGACGGATTTTTTAAATTTGATTTTTGGATTCTACGCATCTTGAACGGAAACCAAAAAATGTTGATAGGGGGGTTAAAAAAATGTTTTTTTCCTTGGTCGATTACAAAGGGGGAAAAAACCAACCGTTACAACCATTAAAACATCGTGTTATTAAAAATAATAAACCAAGATGAGACAAGTGGGCCTTACAATGTAATCGAACTCAAGTACAATGACTTTATGGATTTGAAAAAGTTATCGAATTTTGCCCGTGACTCGAATATTGCGACTTTTGCAAGGAGAAAACGGGGCAGTTGATTGATGAAAATCTTGTTATTGTAACAGGTTATATAATAAATCTTAATTAATTGTCTTTTCTCTGAACCACAAGAAGGAAATATTCAATACAAGATAATGTGTGACTTTTGCAGAGTAATGAACGTTATTGAATTTACGCTTTTTAATATAGTTGATAAACATAACAATTTATTACCAAGTCATCTTTCCAACACATAAAAGTGTTACCTATACTGTATATTGATATCATCTAATTGGTCAAATTTCAAAAAATGTGCTGACAAAATCACTGAAAATGGCTAAAAATCTACTGTCACTATTTATGGCTAAATTGATATTTTTTAGCATAATTTTGGTCAAATAAAGTTTATCAACTATGAAATAGAGCTATGAATTGAACTTCATTAAAGTTTGATTTAAAAAATCTATAAAATTGCAAAAAATAGCCTAAAATCCAAAATCTCTTTTTGAATAGAAGAGTATCATTTAGAATACTTTTTTTTCCATAAAATTAATAGCTAACATTTTCTTTTCACTCATAAATCTGCAATTCCTATACAACTTGAAATATACAAAAAAAGACACTTTTTCACCTATTTTTGGCTCATAGCACCCATGGGTGTAAAGCGATCGAGCTGGCGAGAAGTTAGGACCAACTAGACCCCAAGTGGAGTCTATGTGCGAAAGAACAGATTTTTTAAGTCAATTCTAAGGCCTTTTATGGCCCGGACGGAGGACGGGCATTTCAAATTTGGATTCTACGCACCTTGAAACGTAAAGTGACAAAGTTTGAGGGGGTTTATAAAAAATTTTTGCTATACGATCACATATGCTTATTATTGGAAATAATAAACCAAAAATCGTTGTTCTAAAAATTATTTTTAAATTACTTTTTTTATATCTATTATAATTATATATATATATATATAAGTAGTATCCGAATATTCATCCTGGGCCACCGACTTCAATCTCTGTTGAAAATGCTTTTCTGTTAAATCTCTGATAAAAATGATTCCGACTTCAATCTCTGTTAAAACTGATTTTGTGCTAAACCCTGTTAAAAATGATTTTCTGTTAAATCCTGTTAAAAATGCTTTTCTGTTAGACCCTTGATAAAATTTTTCAACACAAAACATCAGAACACATTTTTTATCACAAAACATCAGAACCAGTGACTTTTTCATTTGGGGGGTATGTTAAAAGGATCTCTCCAATAAAAATAAACATGTCTCATCCATTTTTACAATTTTCACTTAAGCATATCGAATTCATTGAATGTTTCGCGTATATCGATAGAGATAGAGATATGAAAGTATACAGGTTTATTGAGCAACTAGTATACGGAGAAATCTCAGCTGATAAAATTGCAAATTTTAAAACACAGTTGAAAAATGTAGGGGTTGAAAAATTCGTAAATACCGTTAAGAAAACAATACTAGTATCTCCGAAAAAAGGCGTGAAATATAAAAGGAAAAATATCAAAGAAAATATGTTGGAGAATTACGTTATTCGTAATAATCGAGATAAGAAATTTCTACAAGAGTTGAACGTAAAGATTTTTTTAAAGATGATCCCAGATAAAAATATAATTGTGGACGATGGTAATATTATCGATATAATATTACCTTGATTTCTTATTCGCGCTTATCTGAAATTTCATCGTCTTTTGCAACTCCGTCAGTTCGTAGTATTCTGAGGGGTAAGTTAAAAGGATCTCTACTATAAATAAAATGGAATACTTTAAAGCGTTAAGAGAACTCGAAGATGGAAATTGTCTTTCCAAGAGCGAGTGGCAGGAAGTATCTAAATCTGGAGAACTGACTGATTATTTCGTGAGGAAGTATCATAAGTTTTTGGATTTACCAACTGTGAAACGTAACTTTCTCAATGGAAAAAATAAACTAACTGAAAACATTCTAAATTTTACTCCTTTCAAAAATATTAACGTTTGCAAAAATTGTGGTGTTAGAGTACTAAATGGTAATATTTGTTTTGAATGCATCGAAGAGGATAATCAAAATATGCTAAAGAGTGTGCACAGTATATTTACATTTGTAAGAGAATCTGTAGTAAGAGGAGAGATGGAAGAGGAGATGTAAAAATATTAGGTTTTTATAAGGGATTCTTATAAAAAATTATAATTTAGTATTTACTTTAATCCTACCTATAATTCCATTTTCTTTCTCGTTTTGTGTTTTCATAAGCTCCTTCAGATGATCTACGAAATTTTCTTTTCCTATTCCAATTTTATGATGTCCCCAAGCAAGAGTATCCATACCATTTTCCAGAATATACCTTTTATCATCGTAGGCACTGAGCGCTTTCTTGTTCTGTTTAATGGTATAAATATCGTGCTTGTTTGTTCTGAACATCATTTGCGTTTTGTAGATCGGTTTCTTGGTCAACAGACATTCTTTGAAATCATTGAATTTAATGTCCTGTTCAATAACGTTTTTCTTGATCCCTTTCGCTTTCTTTGTTTCTTTTTGATTCTCGAACGTTTTGTGTGCGTAAAGTTTCGATCTTAGTCCGACAAATTCCTCCATTACTTTTCCGCTCATTTCATCTTTGAATTTTCCAAGTACTTTCTTGTTCACTTGAGGTATACCGTAGACATTTTCTTTCGGATAATCGGATGTATCAAACTGATCAATCATGTTGTTTTTAATATTCGTGTAAAAGTCTTCAGTCTTTATATCCATGATCAGACTGTCCGTGTCACAGTACATCAATTTGACATTTTCTCCGTATTGTTTCTTTATCGTGTTGTAATAAAAATCGTACATTAGAGTTTTTGAAATGTCCAAAATACTCATTCCGATGTAGATGGGTTTATTGAAAAGAATTTTGGTCTTTTTCATGTGAACTGCTGCTAAGTTTTCAGTGAATATCGTTCTACGATCAAAAGTAGGTTTTGCTATCAATAATTCCAGTTTCTTTCCGTTTGAGCATAATTTGATATCGATTCTTTGCCTGATATTTTCCATCGTTTTTCCGAATACACTGTTGTTCATCAATTTGAAAAATTCCTTTTCAAAATCATTTTTCGCTTTCGTTCTCAGTTCCGTGTTGAAGTCAATGTACACTTTCAACCAATCCGATTGATCAAACTCCAGAACTTTGTGTATTTTCTTTAGTTTCATCCCCATGCTCAGACACTGTTTCAAATTCCTGTAGTGCAAAACGTATCTATCTTTGTTGTACAAAGTTGTCATCAGTTTAGGTAATTTTGTATTTCCAATCCTGTTTTCCGGTGCAAGTGGTAGATCCGAGTGTAAATCGTGTAGTTCTTTAGGATATTCCAAGTCAACTTCCAGAAAATAACCTTTGGGAGACTCATCACTTATATTTTCAACATCTAAATTATCCATATCTAAATTGTATAAGTTCTCTATCCATTTAAAACCACCATATGGTAAGTATTTGGACATTGCCCATCCATAAAGGTTGTTAGCGTCTACGTACGCTATGTAACTCGAAGGTTTAGATGGGTCATATTGTTCACCCATGTACTTATTGTTTGCTTTTGCATGCCTGTTACTACATTGAGATATTCCACCGCGAATTCCTTTTTCTATCATTAGAATCTGGTCGTAATCGGTCAAAAGATCCAATTTAACTTTTGTCATTTTCAACATACAGTCCCATGAGAATCCAGGTGTTGTGTAGTACCATGCAGGATCTAGTTTGTACGTTTTCAGGGAAATATCTCTGAAATTCTCCATCACATCTGCAAGCAGTAAAATATCACTTTTGTTGTAAAGCGCGGTGAATTCCCACATGTTTTTAATACCGAATTTTTCCCAAACTTCTTGTGCATTTTTATATTCGTTTTCTTTTACATTTTGTTTATTTAGATGGCTGTAAAATTTCTCTATAGGTGGCAAACAGGTTTCATCGTACCTTTCCGAACTATCCATGTACTCATATGGGTAAGCTAGTTTCCTTGTCATCAACTCCAAGTTCTCTGTTCCAAAATGTTTTACCAGTTCCTTAAATTGATCTTTCGTTAAATTTCCCACTAGTTTTTCCAAAGAGCTTGCTAGAAATTTGTACGAATCCACGAACCTTATTTCAATTTTATTCATTACTTTGTTTCCTTTCTCATTCAATTTTCCAGAGTCGTACCTAAGAATCTTTGAAAACGAAATGTACTTTTCCTCAGTATTTGGAATCAATCGTATTTCCCCTTCATCCTCTCCGAGTTGTTTTATAAATAAGTGGGCATCGTACCCAGCCAGGTTGTGGAAAAATACAGGTACGAATCTCGGACATTGATACTCCAAATTACACAGAGAATGGGCGGTACCTCTAAATTCTCCTGACAAATGGTCATGATCTTTTACTTTTATACAATTATCAGGTATATTTGACTTAAAAACTTCTAATTCTTCAATATATATATCTGCTTGATTGTCATTCTTTTTATCAATAAAGTGTTTAATTGTTTTTCTCATTACATCAAGTTTCTTTTCTAACATTGGAGGCAATTCGTTAAAACCTCTCTCACAAATGTGACAAGATTTAGCATTTTTGAATTCCTGTTCCTGTTCGTTTGTCAATGGTTTCATGGGTACAATTTTATCGTAATATTCCTTAGCAATGTGTAAAACTTCCTCTTTCAGTTTCTGATAAAATACTTTTGGACAATCTGGACCAGAATATTCGACTGGAGGTTTATAATATCCGTTGGAATACTTTATGTAATATGAAAAACTGCTAGCTTCGTGTTTTTGAATTTTATTAGTGAACGCATTAGTTTCATCAGGTTGACAAGTTTGAAGTTTGCTTAGAAAACTTTCAAAGTCCGAGTAGATAACGAATGGTACTTTCATGGAGCGTTTATAATTTTCAAATTGTAAAACATTATCGTAAGGTTCTGGTAGTTCTACTTTAACAGCTTTATGAGCTCCACAATATTCTTTATGTTCGTTTAATTTGAACTGAGTTCCAAAGCTATTCAAGCACATTTTACACAAGTACCTTCGTTTGTGATCTTTTGTTAGCTGACTATGACCAACAAGTTTCCATAAGTCCTTGATCCAACAATAATGTTCAGTTTCCTCGTTTTTCAAGTAAAACAAGTCAATGTGCCTTTCCTTTTCCTCTTTCGTTATTTCCAAGGGTATTATAATATTTTTTTCATCCAGACAGTAAACATTTATGGAAATCCCAGTTCTTTTCTCAAACAATTTTATACTCGTAAGTTTCATAGGAAAACTGATATCTTTCAACGCTTCATCAAACTCATGTTCCCATGTTATGTAATTTCCTATTCTATACGAATGTTGGTCAGCTGGATGAAGTGCAGACAGAACAGACCAAAGGAAACATTTATTATCGTCATTTTTCACATTTATAATTGCTTTCCTATATTGTAGAAAATTAGGGAGTGGGATGTAAGACGATCCTCTCAAAGGAGTGTACTTGTTAACGTTCAGTTCTAAATGTTTGATTTTGTGAAGTTGCCATTGAGATCCTTTTATTTCGAACGTTTCCATTTCATTTAGAATTTTCTGTTTCATTTCCTCGTAACAATTTGGTACTTCTGCTGACTGCAATATTATTACGTTTTTAGTTTTGAAATTGAGTTCATGATACTCCATATTATTTTCGTTAGTCCCTTTTTTAAATTCTGCGATTAAAACTACATTAACTTTTAGTTTCATTTCTCTAAGTTTCATGTTGATTAAACCAGTTACGATTTTTTCAATACTGTCAAGAAATTTGTAAGCATCTTTAAATCCTTTCGTATTTTTAATATCGTAAGTCACTAATCTAGATTTAAATGCAGTTTCCTTTTCTCCAACTTCAGTTCTCGGTTCTTTGCTTTTTTCAAATATTTTTTCACTAAAATTAAATACTTTGTGCAATTTCCTCGGATTTACAAATACAGGTTTCGCTTTCCTAGATTCTTTGCTTTTTTCAAATACTTTTTCAAATATTTTTTCACTAAAATTAAATACTTTGTGTAATTTCCTCGGATTTACAAATACAGGTTTCGCTTTCCTAGGTTTTCTGATAGTCATTGTCCGGTCCGGGTCGTTTTTTTCAGGGCGCTTAGACTTTAGGTGTCTAGCCCAATTTTTATAAGTAGTGCTAACATCGCACTTTTCACAATGTCTTCTCGCATCATACATTTTATTATAGAATATATTCTTTTAACTAGCCCCTCATTTTTTTTTTTTTTTTTTGAATTCTTAAAGGTGAGGGCGAATCGCCCTCACCTTTTTCTTTTGTCTATTATAGTAGAGATCCTTTTAACTAGCACGGTGGTTGTTTAGTTTACCATGGAATCACCAAATCAAAAAATGAAAAAATACATGCATAACATCAAGTTTGTGGTAGTTTCGTTATTGTTAACCGAGATCAAATTTTGCAGCTCACATGTGAGCCATAAAATTTCGTATGAAATTAGAGCCGCAGTCGGGTTTCCGACCTCGGCTCTAAAATTATGAGCTTTCTTACGTTAAACAGGGGGAGCGATTCGCTCCCCCTCTTTAAGAGTTTTAAAAGAAATTTCTAAGTATTCTCGACTTGTATTCGTCTTTACATCGGACCCGTCGAATCGACGGGTCCGATGTATTTACTGTTAAAAATCAAATTGACTTGTATTCGACTTTAACGTTAAAGAGGGTGGCCAAATTGGCCACCCACTTTAAGAGTTTTAAAATATCCCTATAAATGTTCTCGACTTGTATTCGACTTTAACGTTAAAGTGGGTGGGTCCGATTTGGACCCACCCTCTTTAAGAGTTTTAAAAGAAATTTCTAAGTATTCTCGACTTGTATTTGCCTTTAAAGGTGGTGTCTACTAGACACCAACTTTACGAATTGGGTTTTAAAAATAAAAGTGTCTTGTGTTTGCCTTAATAGTGGCGGTGAATCACCGCCCCTATTTAAAAAAATATATATTCTATAATAAATAAATAGAAATGAATAGGGAGCAGCTATTGAAAAAACTTAATTTTGAAAACAACACGAACAAGCTTTCCGAACTAGAAATCGGAAAACCTTACAAAATTATAAACTTTGAATTTGTGTCAACGAAATACTCGTGGGAGGCTGTTATAGCCAATCTAGGAGAATTTAGAGTGTTCATACCAGAAAGATGTATTCAAAAATTTGATAAAAATGAACTCCAAGCTCTAGTTGAGTACGGTGTTTGCTTAGTGTACCATGGAATCATCAAATCAATAAATGGGAGAGACATGTATAACATCAAGTTTGTTTAAAACCCAATCTATTAAAGGTGGGGGCGAATCGCCCTCACCTTTAAATATTAATAAAAACGTTTTAATGGAAATTTTCCATTAAAACAACAATATTATACTAAGATTTTTTCAGAATTCAATTTCCCTCTGCATGTTTTTAAAACAGTTTCATAATCTTTTCCGTTTGAAAGTTCTTTTAACACTATCAAAGACAGATGTCCACAAATTGGAGGATCATTATACTTTTGAATTTGTTCGGAATTGTAAAAAATATGTTTATTTTCCAAGTATTTTACCAACTCTTTAGGAGGTGGTGCGTTTCCATAGGAATCGAAATAATATTTTTCTTTTTCGGATTTTTTAAAATAACAAGTCCAGTGACTACCATTTTGATAAGAATTTTCCAAATTAATAATTCCACATTCAACGGGTTTAGGTCGATCAGGAAGTTCATCTTTCATGAAAATACCTCGGAAATGTTTTATTTTAAAATTTTTCGCGAAACGATGTAAATCTAAATTACTCAAAGGTTGGTAGTTTTCCGTTTTTTTCGTTTTTTTAAACCGGACCCAATACTTAAACTTTTTGCATTTTGTGCTAATCTCTCCATTTCCAAGTTATGGCGTTTGATTTCTGCTTCTTCAGCAGATTTATGCTTAGAATCAATAACGCTAGAAGCTACTGCAGCTCCACCACCCAATAATGCCCCAAGAGCACTGTAGTGGATTTATATAGGTTTGACTTGGCGTAGGTAGGCCAAGTCGGACATTTATATCCCGGTTATGCGGGTTGGTCTCCAGGCCACCCCCGCGAGGAATGCGGGCGGAACCGCCAAGGTCAACTGGTTTCGCGGACTGAAAGGGGGGATAGTCCGTGTCGCACGTGGGCTACTCGGCCCAGCTTCGCCGTCGCCCTCCTCCCCTTGCAAGGGGAAGTAGGAAGGCCGGCGTTCCATCGAATTGATCGAGTTTTAGCTCGTTTCGATGCCTCTATGTGTGAAAAATAGAGGGTTTTGGAGGTGGACTCGCTTGCCAGGAGCCGTTTTGTAATATTCCGGCCTTAGATTTATATCTGAAAGGGGAATATGTTGAGCTTGGTTGAGGTACTGAAAAGTATCCTTTGCTTTCTGTGTGTAGAGGGATGTTGCGTGAGATGTGGGGCGTAGGGGAGGAGGGCGACGGCGAAGCTGGGCCGAGTAGCCCACGTGGGCGACGGCGAAGCTGGGCCGAGTAGCCCACGTAGTGCGCCCTACCGGCCACACGGCGAGTCCGCTGAACCCAGCGACGTCCGAATACCCACGATATTCGACGCAGGCTTACTCGGCCGATCCGAGGGTCCTACCTCGTAGCCTTGAAAAAGGCTTCCTTAGACGGTAAATTAGAGCGGAGGAGCTGAGTAATTTACCGGCGTGCCCACAGCGGTCGATTACGAGCTTAAGGCTATGTAATCCGGGCGACACGGCTCGGAACGTCCCTCGGGCGTGCGAGCTAAAGAGAATATCGATAGCTGCACCGGGTGGCGTCCTAACAGATGAACTACGTTGGGCAATGGGGTTCGATCAGTTTGGTACTGAGCCGTTTTGTAATATTCCGGCCTTAGATTTATATCTGAAAGGGGAATATGTTGAGCTTGGTTGAGGTACTGAAAAGTATCCTTTGCTTTCTGAAATGTGAAATATTTTGTTTGACGGAGTTATAATTCGACGTCTTGTAAATATTTTTGTGTTGTATCTACCTCTTTTTGGTAGCCCTGAAAAGGGCTGTTGACAAGAGGGGGTGGATTTCACCACAAGCACCAATTCCTGCAAACACCAATGGTAAGAATCCACCCGTGTGATTCAATTGTAGTTGTTCGTAATCCAAAGTTAGCGTAATTCCTTTCTTTTCTCCTTTCGCTTTTTCAAATGCTTTTGATTGAGTTTCCCACAGTTTGATTTTATGTTTTCCGTTTCCTGAAATTTGTTTCGCTGTCAAAAGAATTGTAACACTTCTGCGCTTCTTGTAAGCGGCTCGCATTTTGGTTAGTTGATTTTCGGTTAAATCTATTTTTTTCGTAATCATAGTTATTTATTATAGTAAATTTTTTTAATAACGAACTCTCATACCAAAGGATCGTTTACTCATTGTAACTTCCTCACCAAAGTATTGTTTACCCATTGTAACTTCCCCACCAACGAATCGTTTACCTTTCATTACACCTCTCACTACAGCTGCAGCAGCTTTTTCTTTCCAACTTGCATCACTCGCGTACATTCTTTCTTTTGCCACTTTTTCCAGTGCTTTATCCGCTATGTGTCTTTCTTTCGTGCCTGTGTGATCTCTGTAATATATATCATGTAGCTTACAACCTTCGTCCAATTTATTAATTCCAGGATCTCCTCTTTTCAATCGTTCATCTAGTTTTGTAAATGGGCCACAATAGTTGTATCCGGGTAAATTCATTTCAGGTACGAAACCATCTAGTTTATTCAGCAAAGTATTTAAAACTCCGGATCCACTTTTAATAATTCCTTTCGGCAAACTGTTTACAACTTTCATCAGATATTCTATTCCTTTGGAATTATCTATGTTTTTTTCCAACTGATCGCTTATAAACTTTACAATTCCTAATTTTTCATTGTGAAAATTGTTATTACCAGCTCGTTCTTGTGCGTGCAAATAGAACAAACGCTGTAGCAGCTGTTGGAGGTTGTCAATGTATTTAAATTCCACTGGATTTTCAGAATATTCTATCAAACCCGAACCAACTTTACTTGCTTTGATTTCTTTCCAAATAGGTGCGATCAAATCTTTCCATTTTTTCCCCGTACTAGACTTTACTTTATTGGTAGTTGGATCGTTCTTTTGGTATAGAGAGTTCGTTTGAATGAGAATTTTCTTGTAAACTTTCAAATCCTCTTTAGTGTATTTATCAGGATCAGGTCCTAGAGGATCAGTTAACAAACGCCATAATCCGTGAGTTCCTTTGTAAGTTTCATTTTGAATAACGATTGCATCTCCATTTACTTGAATTTGTTGGTCTCCGATGTAAATTTTGTCCTCTTTTCCCCATATACCAAATTGTTTATCATCCTGTCTGATGTAAAGTCTCGCAATAGGACCAATTCCTTTCGGACCAACGCTATTCGATGGGGTTTCATTCCGATCTACCATATCCATGATGCTTGATAAGCTACTTCTCGTGTTTACTACGGTATCATCTGACACAGTATCAACTAGTGCAGAAGCTCCTTCGTTTGGATTAATGTCAAAAGTATTAGTTGGTCCAAAAGTTACAACTTTCTTTCTAGGAGAACTAGTTGGCTTGTAGGGAACAATTTCTAGTTTCTTTATGATGTCTTCATCAGCTTGTTTCACAGCATTTATTACTTCAACTACTTTTTCAGTGATGGGTGCAAACATCTTTTCTTGAGTTTCTCTTTCGTTAAACTTATCTACTCTAGCTTCTCGGAAAGCACGTCTCAACTCTTGTTTTTGTTTTTGAATTTCGTTAGCTTCTTTGACAGTCATTTCTTTTTTAGGTTTTTTCAGGAAAATTCTATTTTCTGGTTCTGAATCATCAGGTTGATTACGAGTTTCTCTTTCGTTAAACTTATCTACTCTAGCTTCTCGGAAAGCACGTCTCAACTCTTGTTTTTGAATTTCGTTAGCTTCCTTGACAGTCATTTCTTTTTTAGGTTTTTTCAGGAAAATTCTATTTTCTGGTTCTGAATCATCAGGTTGATTACTAGTTTCTGAATCATCACGAGTTTCAATCTTTTTTTTAATTTCCTTACATTTTTTCAACAAAAATTTTTCTAAATGTTTTTCAGTAGACATTTATTATAGTAAAAAAAAAATTTTTTTTTTGTCGAATATTTAAATCCAAATTTAACGGTTATTTTAACGGTTATTTTAACGGTTATTTTAACGGTTATTTTGATCGTTTAACGGTGTTTTTGACCGTTTAACGGTGTTTTTGACCGTTTATTCACCGACTCGAGAAACGTTTTCTCAAACTTTTTCATGTATCGACCGTCTTTTAATTGTTTTGTTAGGTTTATCGTTAGAAATCCAAAATCATCGTCCCAACATTCGTTGTATATTTCTTTGAATCGTTTGAAAGTAAAATCTGTTCCAGCATACTTATCGTAAATCACTTTCATGTAATCTGGATCTTGCTTGAAAATACACAGGAAATTCAGATTGCCTCTAATCAACTGTCTATCAACTTTAGTGAATGATTGAGTTAGATAAATGCAAGAAATATTCCTGTGACGCCCTTTCGCGTAATAATCTTTTATAACTCGTTGATGTTCAACATTAACACAATCATCGAAAACTACAAGACTGTTTGGTAGGCATTCATCTAGTACAATTAGTTCGTCGCAACTATCGTAAAAATGCACTATTTTCATTTCAAATTTAGCCTCTATTTTTTCACTATTTTTTCTCAAGCCTTTATAAAATTCTTGTTCTAAAGTTGTGGAACATATGTAGAGATTGTCATGGGGAATTCCCCATGGTTTAGTAATCAGGTTGTACAATAGAGTGGTTTTTCCACATCCGCTTGTTCCAACTATTAAACATCGAAGAGGAAGCGGTAGTAATCCATTATGAACTTTGTTTGATTCAAATGGATGAGGATCAATATTGTATTCATGACTCATTTTATTTATTATATATTATATAATAAATAAATAATGTTTATAAAAATTTCAGGAGATACAATATGGTTTGAGGAACCGATTCCACTCGATCCGAATAAAGAGTATCAGTTGGGCATGTCAGCATTGATGTTTACAACTAGGAAAACGTTTGAGATAAAAAACTTCAAGTTTTCATTCACATTTCCTTTCCCCGATGAAACTTACGATGATGTGCATGAACTTAATGGTGAATACACAATGAGTTCGTTCAAATCCGAGTTGATTAGTCATTTGACTAGTTTTCAAAGTATTTTGTTAGCGAAAATAGATACTTTGAAAAAGCTCGAAAACCAGACGGTAGAAATACCAAAAGATAAACAAAAAGATAAACAAAAAGATACACAAAAAGATATGCAGAAAGATACACAAAAAGATATGCAGAAAGATATACAGAAAGATATACAGAAAGTTAATCCGAATAATTTGAAATTCAATCTCGAACACCTAACTGACGATAGTTACAGAATTGCTGCTAACTTCCCCATGGATATGAAAATTATAAATGAAGGTAACTTTTGTGACATATTCCAATTGAGAACTTGTTCCGATAATTCATTCAAAAAGAACACCAACTACGTGTCAAATAACAATGCTACTCAACTCGTATTTTTGAGTAAAATAATCGAATGGCATTGCAACATTACGGAAAACAGCTTTACTAATCACGAGGAACACCCACTTTTGCACGTTGAACATGAGTTATTACACGTTTCTTTCATAGAGAAACCACTGTCACCTAATACTATTTACACGGAAAAACCAAAGAAAGTAGTTTTCATTCCACTAAGAAAAGGACTGAAAGAAATAAATATGATAAAATTGTCAACAACCACGGGAAATAACGAACCCATTCGATTCAACGATATTAAAGCTTACTTGTTGCTGAAAAGTAATTAATTTTTTCATAGTAAATAAAAATTATACTGTTCACGTTAAAGTGGGGGGGTCCAAATCGGACCCACCCACTTTAAGAGTTTTAAAAATATACTCTACTTGTGTTTAACTTTAAAGGTAGCGTCTCGTAGACACCACCTTTATTAGATTTTAAAAATATACTCTACTTGTGTTTACCTTAATTTAGGGCCGGTAAATTACTGGGTCTAAAAGTTTTTTTAAAACGACATGAAATTAATTTTAGTAAATAAAAAAAAAATAAAAAAAAATAAAAAAAAATTATATTTACTATAATAAAGTATGCATCAAACTAAAAAGGTATTTGATAAATATCAAGACTTTATTGTGCGAAAGCAATTTCGTACCATTAATCCAACTACAACGTTGAATTTAAATGCAGAGAATAAAAGAACAATTTTCAAAATAGATTTAGGCGACGAATTTCTGTCTAAAGATATACAATATAACGTGGAGGGAGTTCTAAAGTCAATAGATCCAACCAAGGAGTATTCAGGTTTAGATACTGTTAAGTTGGTAGATAATTTCGTAGGTCATATGTTTTCGAGTATAGAAGTGAAAAAACACAATGTGACAGTAGATGAAATTGAAAATCCGGGCATTTGTGGCTTGGTGGAAGGTTTTGTCACTCAAGAATGTCCAAAAGATTATAACGGACAAGGTATGAATTCAGGATTCAACTCAATAGTTATCGGAGGAGGGAATTTCAATGCTGTTGGTTACCTTGGTGACTTAGGTTTGGGTTTTTTCAAAGATTTAACAGTTCCAATTTTCAAGGGAGGTTTTGAAATAACTTTTGTGAGAAACAGCGATAATAATATTATTTTTAGATGGAAAAAAGATAGAGAATCTCCTATTCCTAATGAAGGTGTTGTAGAAATTACCTCTTTCGTTTTGAGAGTTCCGGTGATTGAATACACGGATGAAGCAAAAGTTAATTTGATCACAGATTTGAGAAGCACTCCGTATCAACTCCAATTTAAAAGTTGGCAATGCATAGTTAGGAACGTTACTGGAAACTTGTTACAGTTCGATTTATCTAGCGTTTACAGAAACGTTAATAACCCATTATGGTGCTTCGTGGTATTTCAAACTGATGTTTTGAACGATCAGACAAAAAACAATTCTGAATTCCATCATAAAGATGTGAAAAATTATTGGCTTGAATTAGGAGGTAGAAGGTATCCTGAGGAAACGCAGGGTTTAGATTTCAATAAAAATAGATATGGTTTGGCTTACGATGCATTTTTAGAGTTCAAAAAGACTATAAGTTCTCAACAATCTATTCCATACATCATGCCTCATTTTTTCAAAAAAGAATATCCAATTTTTAGCATCGATTTGTCTGATCAACCTCAGAGTCTATCTAGTGGTAAAAGCAATTTGATTCTCAATGTTGATTTCAATACATTTGTAGAAGCAGCAACAAGTAGCGCAGTAGGTACTACGTGTTACGCTATTATTGTAAGTGGATCGAATTTTGTGTACGACCCGACTAAAAATATGATTAAAAAGGAAATTTTATAATTATTTTATAAGCTATATATTTTTAATGGAGTGATCTCCATTAAAAAAAAATCGTATTAAACTTAAATAAATAATGTACAACGAAATTTATTGCTGTAAGTGTAAGAAAAAAACGAAAAATATAAACGTGAAAATTGTACAAACTGTGAACGGAAGGTGGAGAATTGCAGCTAAATGTGCAAAATGCAGAACTCATAAGAGCAAATTCATTCAAGATCCTAACGGAGAAAAAAAAGCACCAATTCGTGCCATTTTTGATTGGGCTATAGAAGGCAAGGTACCGGACACATTAAAAAAATCGTATTAGACTTAAATAAAACATGGAGGATGAAATTTATTGCCATAAGTGTAAGAAAAGAACAAAAAATATAAACGCGGAAATTGTACAAACTGCAAACGGAAGGTGGAGAATTGCTTCTAAGTGTGATAAATGTGAGACTAACAAAAGTAAATTTATAAAAAATCCGAATGAGGAAACTAACGTAATTCCTGAAACTGAAGTTATAAATTTACCTGAAAACGAAAAGTTAGAATTTGCGAAAGAGTTACATAAACCGGTTAGAAAAAGATTTCAGAAAAGAAAAATTGTTACTCATGGAAAAGATGATCTTTGGGCTGCGGACTTGATTATAATGAAACAATACGAGAATGAAAACAAGGGGTTCGGTTACATGTTGAATATCATTGATACTTTTTCAAAGTACGTTTGGTCAATTCCATTGAAAAAGAAAAACGGAATAGCAGTTTCAAAAGCTTTCAAAGACGTTTTGGAAAATGTGAAATTTCATAACCATTCTACCCCTAAACTCCTTCACACGGACAAAGGTTTAGAATTTGAAAATAGACTTTTCAAAGAACTTTTAGACGAGTATAACATAAAAATGTATCACACGGAAAGTTTAGAAAAATCCGCAATTATAGAAAGATTTAACAGAACTTTGAATCAGAAAATGAAAATTCGTTTCGAGGTGAATGGAAATAAAAATTGGATCGATATTCTACAGGAATTAGTTAATGAGTATAACAAACAGGATGTTCATCGTTCCATTGGAATGGCACCTGCTCAAGTTGACGCGAAAAATGAAAATGAAATCCTGAGATATTTATTTAAAAAGAGTGGAAAAAATGGAAAAAAGAAATTTAAAATTGGAAATCGTGTAAGAATTACGAAATCGAAGAAAACTTTTGCAAATAAATATGAAGCAAATTGGACAAAAGAAATTTTTGAAATAGCTGAGATTTTAGGAACGAACCCTGTTACTTATAGAATAAGAGATTTAAATGGAGAGGAAATTCAAGGAAGTTTTTATTCTGAGGAATTACAACTCACGAAATTTAAAAAAAAATAGGTTTTAAGTCAGTTTTTATAGGGATTCCCTATAAAAACACAATGTATAATTATTGTAAGTCTAAGTGAATTAAAGTCTAAGTGATATTAAATGAATTCCCATAAAAAAAAATCAAAGGAAATTTCAGCAAAATGTCCCAACTTAACCGCACATTCTCTGGCTTCTTAATTTCTACACAGCATCCATTCCTGAACGATCTCTACCTCTGTTTATAAGAGGGGATCTTTGAATGGCGCAACCTTGCACGACTTCGATGGAGTTTCAAGTCCATGAGTCATTTCAACTTGGCTTTTCAGTTACGTTGAAGTTTCGGTTTTTGCTGTTTTTAAGTAGAAATTAAGAGCAGAACAGTTAAGGAAGGAGATTTTGACGATAAGGTCGACTCTCACTCCCGTCGAGGTGGGATTAGATTAATTATTAGCTTAAAGGGCCCATCAGCTAATAACGAAGTCTAAAACCTCGTCGAGAGTGTATCCTCATTATATAGAGAAAAAAAATTTCTCGGTTTGAGACGGGCAGCGATCCCCCGATGTCTCTCTTATGAAGCGAGAATGCTAACCACTGCACCAAAGCGACCAGTTGAGATGATAAACACGCTCCACAATCTTTAATAATAAATTCCGAGGACGAATGAGGTCAGTGAGGGGACCAGAAGCGTCTCGCCTCTTGACTCGGGGTGATGTAACCGGTTTCTGATAAGAATTCGCCTCCCCCCGGACACTCTCTCTCTCTCGCCTCCCATATTAACTAACCCCTCAAACGGTAGATTGCGCATGCAGCACTATTTTAAAGAGAGATCGACTCATTTCTCTCAGAACAACCTTGTTCAATATGTTTTAATGAAGATCGACGGGTCCCGGAAAAAAAAATATTTTTCTATAATAAATAAAGAGATATGGGTTTAGACGACGAAGCATTAAATTTATGTGAAGAACATGGAGGTTTCTGGAAGTTTGTAAAGACACCTGAATTTCAATTTTATGAAAAAAACCTTGACGCACTAGAGAATATTTTACATGAATTGGAGGAGTATAGACTTAGTAAATTGTTGTTGAAAGAACGTTTATTGGGTATCAATGGTAAACCACCACTCCATACAAAAGAAAAAGTTGAAGCAGACCTTAATAAAAAAAATATTAAGGTTCCTAAAAATGCCACTGAACATCAACTTAGAAAAGTGGCTTATATTGTGTATAAAGCTATACTGAAGAAGCAGTTTGAGGATAATTTTTACGCTTGCTAAAGCTCAGAATGCTTGGGGTATGAAGGAGATTTTATTTTTAATGAGCTGTGTTCATTAAAAAGTTCTTAAGGAAACTTTACAATTCTCTTTCTGAAAAAATACCATGTTTACATGGTATTTTTTTTATGGTATTTTTTTTAGGATAGAAAAATGATTTTTTATGACATTTTTTAGGATAGAAAAATGATTTTTTATGAATTTGTGGTGATTGGAGGGAAAGGGTTATTTATATAAAGATTTTCTTTATATAAACGATGAAGAAATTATAATATTTACTCAAAGTCAATCAGAAAAGCCTTTGTCTTTTTATCAATTCCTTTATAAATAAGTTTTTTGGGGTGATTTTCCGGGTCGTTTCTAACATGTTCAAGAAGTCGACCAGAAATTGTCTTGGGTAAAAATAAATTTAATTCACCATTTTCAGTATTAATAGTAACAACAACAGTTTCACCATATTCCGTATTTTGTATACAATTTGATAAGAGATCGTAAGCCCCCTTATCCAAATCTTTAAACGACGAGTAGTTAGTTTTTTTGGCTGCTTTTTTATAAATTTCGATCGATGCCATTTTTATTATAAAAGTTATTCTTTTAACATACCCCCCAAAAAGTCACTGGTTCTGATGTTTTGTGATAAAAAATGTGTTCTGATGTTTTGTGTTGAAAAATTTTATCAAGGGTCTAACAGAAAAGCATTTTTAACAGGATTTAACAGAAAATCATTTTTAACAGGGTTTAGCACAAAATCAGTTTTAACAGAGATTGAAGTCGGAATCATTTTTATCAGAGATTTAACAGAAAAGCATTTTCAACAGAGATTGAAGTCGGTGGCCCAGGATGAATATTCGGATACTACTTATATATATATATATATGTATATATATTTTTTTTTTTTTTAGGTTTAAGCTGCACCTCAACCAGAAGGGTCATTTGTGGCATTGAACACGTTTTCTTAAGGGACACTGGAAGTGGTACGATTCTAAGGGGATCCATGTTGCCATCCTTGACTAAAAAGGAGCGTCATCATGGACTCCACTGGCAACTCGGGGGGGGGGGGGGGGGGTTACAGTGATGACCACTGTTTAGCCCCCAAAGTGGATTTAAAAACCCCAAAAATAAAATAATACAACTAAGACTAGATGTAAGATAGGGAAATAACTACACTCAGGTGCAAAAAATTTGGCCCACTCTCTAAAATGGAAGATTTTATGAAGTTGCGACTAATATTCTCTTGTTTTCGACTGGGTTATTGTCTGAACTCATTCAGAGGCATTGTTTGTTGTTTTCTAGCCAGAAGGATGAAATTGTTTTAATCTCTCAACGATAGGGAATGGTATCGAAACGTGATCATGTTTCACTGCCTCCTACTTTCACGTTTTCTTCCAAACTGCAGTTATGTTGTTCATCTCTTCCACAGTTGTAGTCCTCAGCTGAGGAGCGAGTGTTTTCCTGTACGTTGAGTGCATTTCAACAAAAAAGAAAAAAAAAAAAAAAATCAATTTAACCTTCCGTCGGTCGCGCGCTCGGTGTTTACACCGCATACTGGAGAAAATGATTGCCCTTCGACCTCTTTTCTGAGAAATCCCCTCGCCCCCCTCCATATGCTTTGTTTATGATTCTACGCGCCAGCTCACGTCCATTTTGCATCCCTACATATTTTAAATCAGTGTCGTTTCGACGTCGGTGTGCGACTGTTACCTCTCGGTGAGAACACCGCAGCGCGACAAGACCCAGCGGTGATTACACCGCAGTGCGACAGAATTCAACAATTGTTTGGTCGCGCGCCATTGCCTCACTCTGCATGGGGGTAGTAGGTAGCGGAGCCCCTCCGGTCACTAAGGAGACTGCACGGAACAAGTGATTGAGTCAGGTGATTGAACAGAAAAAATGATGGTTGATGAACAATATATTGCGGTTCGCGTTCTGAGTTCTCTCTGTTTCCTTGTATCCTTATAAGAATATAATTTTAAACTCGTAATCGTTTCTTGACCACGTCCCTAGCGGGAACAACAATGTAAGTAAATTACATCAGATTTTTTATCTTGATGAGTTTAGATCGTTTCTGTACCTACAGTAATTGTTTTATGGATCAATAAATACACATAGTGTGCAGATCTTGATCTCATTTTTTAGCAGTGTTCATATCCCAACAAATTTAGAATTCGTGAAAAAATCTACGTATACCTAATTTTGATCTTTTTCAGTTCACGCCCTACTCTTCGGTATTCCACTGATGCAGATATAGCTCGTGTTCTGAGAGAATTGGAAGCGGAAGAATGGGAAAACCATGAAGATCCAAATGATCCAGATTACGAACCGCTGGAAATTGAACAAGATGGTCACAATAGTGACTCAGAACAGTCATTGATCGGTGATGAAGAAGACCAGATACAGAATGAAGACTTCGAAGTATTTCTAGGTAAGGACCTTGAAACTATATGGATGAGCAATCCAATGTCCCTCCCAGGGAAAACCCGGGCCAAGAACATTGTAAAAGTGTTACCCGGACCTACACCTCGCGCCAGAGATACCCCTACAGAAATGTCCGCATTCTTGAAATTTATCCCTCTTGAACTTATTGACAAAATTGTTGAATTTTCGAATAAGTATATTCGAATCAATATTATTGAGGAGGAAGTGTATTACCGACCTCGAGACTGCAAGCTCACATGTAGGGACGAAATTTTGGCATTATTGGGGTGTCTCTACCTCATTTCTACAAAGAAATCCCAACACACTGACGTAAGTGAGTTGTGGGCTACAGATGGCACGGGTATACTTTTACTGAGAGCAGCTATGAGCTATCGTAGATTTTTATTTTTGTTACGAGCCATTCGTTTTGATGATATTGAAACTCGAAAACATCGCGAAGAAACAGATAAACTAGCAGCTGTACGTGAATTTCATGATCCTTTCATAAAAAACTGCAAAGCTAACTATACCTTGGGGGAATTCGTTGTTATTGACGAAATGCTGGTACCTTTTAGGGGGCGTTGGTGCCTACAGTACATGCCCAACAAGCCCGCAAAGTATGGTGTAAAAGAGTACGCTCTTTGTGATAGCAAGACATTCTATACTTATGATTTGGAAATCTATTGTGGAAAACAGAAAGAGGGGCCTTACAAAGTATCTAATAAGCCTGCTGATATTGTAAAACGGTTGGTTTCGCCTCTCGAGAGGTCAAAAAGGAATCTCACAACAGACAATTATTACACGAGCTACGCGCTTTCTCAATACCTACTAGAAAAAGGGCTCACGTCATTGGGAACTCTGAAAGCTAATAAAAGGGAGATTCCGAATTTATTCCTTACGGACAAATCTAGACCACCTGGAACATCTATTTTCGGGTTTCAGGATGATTGTACGCTCGTTTCTTACACAACTAAAAGAAAGAAAGCGGTCATTTTATTGTCAACCATGCATGATGACAACCACATCGATCAAGAAACTGGGAAACCCGAAATTATAGTCGATTATAACAAAACAAAGGGAGGGGTTGATACAGTCGACCTAATGTGTTCCACACACTCAACTGCTAGAGTTACTCGTCGGTGGACCATGGTTGTATTTTACAGGGACCTTGACGTAGCCGGGATCAATGCACAAAAGATTTTTTCCTTCAACAACCCCGATAAGGAATGTCGAAGAACTAAATTTTTGAAAAATTTGTCGTTGCAGTTGATGGAAAACCATCTTCGAACTCGAGCAACAATAAAATCACTGCCAAAAGTGCTATACACTTTCCTTGAACGTTATCGTGAGAGTGATGCTGGGAATCAATGCAACACAACACGCCCAGGAATTTGCTACCTATGTGGTTCTCACAAAAATAACAAAACTGGTGTAAAGTGTGATGGCTGTAAAAGAAATGTATGTCGGAACCACTGCCAAAAAATTGTTATATGCCAATCGTGTGCAGAGAGCCAAAACATGAGTTGCGATGAAGAAGACTGAATTTGAATTCTACTTATTATTCTTATTTGTTACAATTTGTTGTGATTTCTAAAAAAGTTCCATTATGACGTTCTAGTTTATATATTACCAATATTTTGCAGTTTTGTTTTATTTAATATTTCATAGAATACGATTTCTTACTTCCTAAATATTTCAAGTTTTGATCTCATTTGTATGATTTTAAATTTTCCTAGGTGTATTTAATTTTTACAATGCAAGATAATTTTTAAAATTTTGCATTACTTACTTACCACTTTATATTTTCATAATTTTGTGAATAAAACTTTTAATAACAACGAGTACCTCAATTATCGTCTCCCAGACTGTCAAATTATCCGGTTTTGAGAAAAAAAAAACTTTGCGAAAACGACTGCGGGGCAAACACCGCAGTGCGACCTACCATGTGTGTTGAACAGGTGCGACCGACGGAAGGTTAAGAAAAAAAAAGTTTTTTTCACCGGAAATAGCCACGGAAACTGTAGCTCTCATTAATGATGGAAGGTCACTGAGATATGCCGCTCAAATGCTAGGACGGCCTTGTGAAACCGTCCGTGCTACTGTTAGACGTTTTCGAGAGACAGGATCTTACTCTAGAAGGCAGGGTTCTAGCCGCCCATGAAAAACAACAGCCGCTCAAGACAGGTAGGTAGGTACTTGTACACCTTAGCTTTAAGAAATCGACGATTAACTGCTTCACAAGATCGAAACTCACTTGAAAATGCAACAGGAGTGGATTTAGGTGTTTGGACATTTCGGAGACGATGGTGGGATCGGCTGTCTACCAGAAGACACTTTCACGTTCCAAGTTTAACCCGTCAGCACAGGATGTTGCGCCTTCAGTTTGCTCGAAATCGCAGTGCTTGGAAACTTGAAGAGTGGAGGGATGTCAATTTCAGCGATGAGTCTAGGTTAAGCCTGCGGGGCTCAGATGGTCGTCAAAGAGAGTGGAGAAGGCCTGGAGAAAGGTTTTTTCCTACCACAATCTATAAGAGAGCCCGCCGTCCAAGCATTCGAGCGGCATATCTCAGTGGCTTTCCATCATTAGGTAATGAGAGCTACAGTTTGCGCGACCATTTCCGGAGGGAAAGACATTGTTTTTTTTTTTTTTCTCTCTTAAAGCGATTATTTTGGTTGGAATGCACTCAATGAACAGGAAAACACTCACCCCTCGGCTGAGAACTACTATGGAAGAGATGAACAACATAATCGCAGTTCGGAAGATAACATGGAAGTGGGAGGCAATGAAGCTTGATCTCGTCTCGTCACGATTCCCTATCTTTGAGATATGTTTTTAAAAAAATTCATCCGCCTGGCTGAAAAACAACAAACAAAGCCTCTGAATGAGTCCCCCCAGTCGAAAACAAGAGAATATTAGTCGCAACTTCATTAAATCTTCCATTTTGGTGAGTGGGCCAAATTTTTTGCACCTGAGTGTATATACATGCTATTATATACAATCAGCGAAGTGAAATTATACTACGACTAGATGTATATAAATATATCACAGATCAGTAGAGCTCGGATTTTGCATATTACTTTTGTATTGCCCAAAGTGATTTTTCTCGACGAATTATGATGTTTGGGTGTTTGTAGGCTACTTTAAATTCAAATTTAAAATGCATATTTTTGCATATTCTGGGCATTTGTACATATAAGTGCATATTTAGGGTGTAAGTGCGTATAACTGCATATTTTCGGCGTTTTGCAAACATATTCTAGTTTTTGAAAGAAATTTTCACGCTTCTCGTCACGTGTATCTTCAAGGAAGGTGTACCTACCTATCCAAAACCTTTTCAGAATACGAGGTAAATGACAGGCTAAAGGCATAGCAGGTACTGGTTGATTCCATACGCATGTTGTTTTTCGACTAAATCCAGATTAACACTGCAGACAACGACTGCTGCCATTATAAGCTAGGTAGACATTCACATTACAGCTGTCCTTATAAACGGATTATACGGGAGCACTTAGGAGAAGACTGTGACTGGATTGAATGCACACGTTACCTTTCACCAGAGTATTAAGATTGTTACGAATTTATGCAGGGGAATGTCCATGGCTGCTCTACTTCCATGTGTATGTGCCTGGTCTTTCATAGTTGTGTCGTGTGATGTGGAAAGAACATTTTCATATTTAAAAATGGTCCTTTCAGACCGAAGGCGTAGTTTTGAAGTAGACAATGTGGAGAAGATATTGATTGTACAAACGAACTAATTTTTGTGATAGTACAACAGATTAATTTTTATTGAAATTATAAAAATTAAGTGATTCTACTTTTGGTGGTTATTCTTGCGTATTATCCCGTCTTCCGTACAAATAATTTCAATTTTTTAGTGGTTTTAATCCCTCGCATTGTGATTTACATACCTAGCACTATTCGAAATATACCTATATACGGCTTGATATGTTAGGGATATAAGTGAATATTTTAATGTATGTATTTGGGATACGTGCATATTTATGCATATTTCGGAGGTTTTAAATGCATATTTTGAGGTTTTAAAATATGCATTGTGGCTCTCAGGTACTATAACAGGGATCGGACCTTGTCTGGTCCGGATAAAACGTCAACCCACTGAGGGGGCTGATGCTTGCTGGACTCGGAGGTCCAGAAAGTGGCGGATGGACAGATCACACCCACACCTCCCACACACAACATCTCGAGCTTCTGCACTAAGCAGGTGTCTGTGAGTAAGATCGGTATGGCCAGTGGCAACCCGGTTGACCAGTATTCGATCCCTCCTTGGAATCAAAATTACTATTACTTACGCTTAAAATGTTTGTTTATCATTTAATGTATTTTTGCATTCAGTTTTTTTTTAAATAATAATAATATCAAGGAAGATAAAATAGAAAATACACAAAATAAATTTTTCATACTTGCAAGTATACTTATCATTTTGGAATAACGGCCTAAAAAAAGGAAAGACAATAAATGTGAAATTAAAATATGTATAATTTCATATTATGTCAAATTATTACATTTTTTAAGTCAAATTAAGAAACATTGGATTTGTTTTTTCTGATTTGTGGTTATCTAGCTTGTTTAACACAGATGAAGATAGGTAATTTTGATATTTGACAGCAAACTTCTTCTCTTCCGTTACCCAGTTCTCTGCTATGGTAGTTTCAACAACTTTTTCAAATGTACCAAACGGCGGCAAAAAAAAAATATTTTTTTAAAAGAATTTTTTAAAATCTGAATAAAAATATTGATTAACAATTCTACTAAATTCGTCAAACTCGATCTAAAAAACCGATTTTTCAACCAAAATATTCATAAAACGGAAGTTAGTGAAAAACGTTGTCTATTTCCACGAAAAATAAAGAGTTACAATGTCAAATCGATTTCGACGGTTAGGCCATCAGCAGTATCAAACAATAACACTGAATACTGAAATACTGATGATGGCCTAACCGTCGAAATCGATTTGACATTGTAACTCTTTATTTTTCGTGGAAATAGACAACGTTTTTCACTAACTTCCGTTTTATAATGGGTTTCCACAACTTCGTCGCGAGTGATTTAGTTCAAAATATTCATTTTTCAAAATCACCCCCTCCTCTATCACGAACCCCTAGACAATTCTCACTTTATGCCATCAATGTTTCAATACAATTGGGTCCCTACTACAACATCGATTGTGACGATTATGTCGGCTAAAAACATTGTTCAGTAATACGATATATCGATACTGAAACATTGATTTCGTAGTTGTGTAGTACATTCATCCAACGTAAAAAGGTACCTATTTAGGGTTTTCAAGGAGGTTTTACGGTTTTCACCGTTGGTCCTAAAAAGAGAGTACCTACCTACCTATTTATTTTCAGAGAAGTATTTTCAGTTGTACAGCGCTTTGTATAATTACGTTAGTCAAAGTAAATACTAAAAAAAAAGGATCAAGATTAAGATCAAGTTTAAAAAGCATATTAAATCTATTTTCATAATATTTTAGTTACGGAAATTGAAAAATGTGCATATAAATGTATAGTTATATTCATCCATGTAAAAAGAAAATAAAAACTTTTGAAATTGAAAATTGAAATCGAGATAATGTAGGAATGAAACATCAAAAGCTAACCATCGATTTTGACATCAATTTTATAATCGGAAGGTCAAAATCGATTTCATCAATTAATCGGACCTGAAAAATCAATTTTCCTAAAAATCGATTTTTACTTTAAGAGTTAAAATACACTGCCAAGGAAATGGCACATGAGCTTCCTCGTGACCTTCACAGTACGTCACCATTAAATTCCAGAAAACTAGAAACGACCGGTTCTGGCATCAGGGAATTAACAAGGCGGGAAATTGGAAGCTGAATGGTACTATATAATAAATGAAATTAATAAGAAAAATTTTGATTTTAATATGGGACCATCCAGGATGTAGTCCGCATGTTCCCTGAAAATTTCGTCTAAATCGGATCAAAACTGAAGGAGTTTTTAATTGATTTACAGGATTTCAGGATAGTTACGATTCGTATGGCACCTCAAGGGACTCTACCGGGATCATCTCTGAAAATTTGAACAAAATCCGATAAAATTAACTAAGCTGTGACCGTAACAAAAACATCACTTTCGCGCATGCACCTAGCGTACCGCTGCTGATGATCGCGAAGAATGTGATACGGGACCTCAAGAAACCTTGCCAGCATCATCCCTGAAAATCTGATCGAAATCCGTTCACAATTGCCTGAGTTATGACCGAAACAAGAAAATTTTGTTTGCGCCTGCGCAGAGGCTACCGTTGATTCGATCATGACGGAACTGATAGGGGACCATGTTGAGCTATACCCGCACGATCCCTAAAAATTTGAAGAAAATCGCATCAAAATTGTGGAAATTACGGCTGTTGCAAGGACCGTAACAAGAATATTTCGTTCACGCATGCGCAGAGCGTACCGCTAATGCAATTATGATGATTGTCTTATGGGACCTCAAAGGACCTTACCCACATAATGAAATGAAAATCTGACAGAAATCCGTTCCACATTGACCGAGTTATGACCGTCACAAGGAATTCACGTTAGCGCCTGTGCAGAAGCTACCGTTGATTCGATCATGATGAAGTTGATAGGGGGCCATCTAGAAATTAACCCGCACGATCCCTGAAAATTTGGTTAAAATCGGATCAAAATTGTGGAAGTTATGGCTGTTACAAGGAAATGTAGACGGAAGACAGACAGACACGGAGCCAAATTTGTTCAGGAGGCTCTGAAACGCAAAATGCGAGTGGAAATTTTGATTTTGGAGCAAAAAATTTTTTTTCATTTCGAAAGTGAAAACAAAGCTTCCGCTGCCTTGCAGTCTCGGAAGCAAAAAACAACACTAAAATGTAAAATATTCCTTCTTGTGTTCAGTAAAAAGCGATTATAATGAATATAACTTGAATCATGGGATCATTGAATTCATCAATCAATAGCAATTCATCCATTCATGCAATAGCATTAGATACCTATTTAAATATCAATGATTAATAAGTATTAATATAAAGTTAAAGTTAAATAAATAATAATGTTCTTGGACATTCTGCAGGAGAAGTAAGTTCGACAAAATTTTGCCCTTAAGCCTATTTCTCTCCTGAGTGAAAATGATGGACATCGGTTGTGCCATTGTCCCATTTCCTATTGTTCTAAATTTCCAACCTAGTAAAAGGTACTATTATTGATAGGTTCAATGATTATCTTTAGTGTATTGATTTAATTTTTGTTTCTAACACTTTTAACTCTGTATAAATTTATTTCCACTCGCATTTTGCGTTTCAGAGCCTCGTGAACAAATTTGGTTCCGTGTCTGTCTGTCTGTCTGTCTGTCTGTCCGTCCACATTTCCTTGTAACAGCCATAACTTCCACAATTTTGATCCGATTTTAACCAAATTTTCAGGGATCATGCGGGTTAATTTCGGTCAGATTTTCAGGGATGATGTGGGTAAGGTCCCTTGAGATCCCATAAGACAATCATCATAATTGCATTAGCGGTACGCTCTGCGCATACGTGAACGAAATATTCTTGTTACGGTTCTTGCAACAGCCGTAATTTCCACAATTTTGATGCGATTTTCTTCAAATTTTTAGGGATCGGGCGGGTATAGCTCTACATGATCCCCTATCAACTTCATCATGATCGAATCAACGGTAGCTTCTGCGCAGGCGCAAACAAAATTTTCTTGTTTCGGTCATAACTCAGGCAATTGTGAACGGATTTCGGTCAGATTTTCAGGGATGATGCGGGCAAGGTTTCTTGAGGTCCCGTATCACATTCTTCGCGATCATCAGCAGCGGTACGCTAGGCTCATGCGCGAAAGTGATGTTTTTGTTACGGTCACAGCTTAGTTAATTTTATCGGATTTTGTTTCCTTATTAATTTCATTTATTATATGTACCATTCAGCTTCCAATTTCCCACCTTATTAATTCCCTGATGCCAGAACCGGTCGTTTCTAGTTTTCTGGAATTTAATGGTGACGTACTGTGAAGGTCACGAGGAAGCTCATGTGCCATTTCCCTGGCAGTTTATTTTCATTCGTTGTTTGTATTTTCCAAATATGTCTGTATTTTATATGTATGGTTTCCTCATTGTAGGTATATTGGCCTAACAAGTCCGTAAATAAATAAATAAACACTTTGGGACACTACAAGTAGCCAAGTCTATTTTTTAGGACTTTTGCCCTTCATAATCTTAGTAATTTTACTAACAATGTAAAATATAGGCACCAACGAAAAACCATATGGAAACTTACCTACTGCTGAGCAGGTACTTTAACGGTAGGTACCTAGCACACTTTTCTTGACTGGTGTTACAGATTACAATATGGAATTGAATGCTGGGGAACAATGGCAAAAAAACATTTACAATCTTTAACCAGAACTCAAAAAAAAAAATTCATTCGATTAATCTTTGGAAAAAATAAAACAGAACCTTCCCTTCCTCTCTTCAAACTTAAAAAATAAAAATAAATAAATAAATAAAGATAATGCCAATAAAAAAAACTTCTAATTTCAAAAACATTACAAATATACATTTCAAAAAGTAAAGATACAATAAAGCAGGATAAGAGAACTAAACAGGTTTAACTCCCCAAAGCAAATATAGAAAAGTTCCGGATATCATTCACGTTTATAGCCCCACGCCTGTACAATTTACTACCGTGCAAAACACAAAGCGAAATTAACTTCAAAAATTATTTAAAAAATAATAGATGACTGGATATGGGACATAGATGAGAATAGTGGAGAAGTATCATCATTATTATAAAGGATAGGGTCCTTATATAACTAGGTACCTAATTATTAAGTAATTTTTGAAATTGAATTGTAATTCATCACCCTATGATATTAGAATGATATTTTTACTTAAATTTTATTTATCTTCAATTATTTCAAATTAGAATTATAATGTATACTCTTTAATTATACTGAAACGGAAGGTAGCCATCTAAAAAAAATCCACTCATGCAGCATGACCCCATGAGCGAATTTTTGAAGAAATCTTCGACATTTTAGTCGCTATTGATCGTGTAGAGAAAATTTAGTTTATGATTTTGATAGACAAACATGGATTTCACAGAGTAAACTCATCAGTTGTGATTACATTTTTTTTATTTTTTTTAACAAGCATCTACTAAGTACCTACGTTTTAAACAGCATGGTTCTAGGATTGGTTATACAGGGATACTTCCATAAGAGTAGTTCAATCTGAATTTGGACAATGTTTCATGCAGGCCAACGAACTTGAACTTTCGTTTTGTGTCCTTAACATTTTAAAATTTGTTTGAAGTTTCTAGCACAATTCTACGGACAGTTATCGTCTGGAATGACACATACATACATATATACATACATACATTAAAAAAATGCGTTAAACTTCAGAATATGATTCAGAATAGCCTGAAACGGATTTCTGCGTAAAATTTTTTCAAAAATTCACATTCTACAAATTTTGAGGCGAGAGCAATAGCTTAATTTTCTTCAAAAATTCGCTAAAATGTGTTAAACTTCAGAATATGATTCAGAATAGCCTGAAACGGATTTCTGCATAAAATTTTTCAAAAATTCACATTCTACAAATTTTGAGGCGAGAGCAATAGCTTAATTTTCTTCAAAAATTCGCTAAAAGTGTTACCCATACCTACTGATTTCGTCAGAACAAAAGCTGAAAATAGCTAAACTGGCGAAAAATTTTCTTTTCTTCAAAAATGTTTAAAAAGCATATTTATTTTCATTATATTTTATTTATGTAAATTGAAAAATGTGCATATATATACGTTAGTTATATTCATCCATGTAAAAAGAGAATAAAAACTTTTGAAATTGAATTGAAATTGATTTTCATGGTTCAGAAATCGATTTTTCGTTGATAAATCGGTCTATTAAATCGATTCTAAAAAATCGGAAATCGATGGGTTAAAAATCGATTTTTGATTTTCACTCCAAAGATAATGCACTTTTCCACACCATTCGCATCTTTCCATTTTCGAGGGTTTCCAAGTATTTAATATCCATTCAGAGCCGTAGGTAACGAATTCTGACCCATTGTTTTGTCTAACTTCTAACGTTGGCTATAAACCGGCAAATGAATGAAAAACTTGTTGATTTCAAATTCAGATTTCCGCGTTGGATGCCTGCCGTCCGTTGGTCGACGCGAGGATGGCTGCCAACTGACACGATCGATCATTAACACTCAACTGAACGATTCAGGGGTTTTCTACCCTCAAAACCTCACATTTTCTCATAATAAAAGCAGATATATATACAACATAGCTCTCTTCTTCAGATAACATTCTCTTTTGAAGCATTTTCTTATTTCTTTACCGGATAAATCAGTTGGCTGCGGTGATGGCGGGAAACCGGCCAGCCTATCAGAAGCTTCGCGCGCCAACGACTTGACTAGGTGGGGTGTTGTGTTTTTTATGAGGGCATTGCTGCATTCGTGTTTGAGTTACGTTCCGTTGTTTGGAGATCGAAGCGCTTCTAAGCTTTGTTTCTTAGGTATATTTATCGTTCCGGTCAACGTTTTGTTCTGAATTTAACTTGAGCAGGGGATAGATTTGTGTTTAAATTTGTCGGATAGTCAGTCGTAATGCCTCCGAAGCGACGGGAAAAGGAAGTGGAGGCTTCCAAAAACATCAAAACTGAGGCCACCGGAGACCACGAACTGTTTCTCAACTCCTTCGAAAGTGAGCTTGATATTATATTCACTTAACTGTATCAAGTTCTTTTTATCAATAGTTATAGTTTATTATTAATTTCTCATTAACGCAAATACTGAACATTTAACCATATTTTTAGTGTTTGTGATCTTGAAGGTATATTGTCCCTACCTTCTTGGTTCTAACCTCTAATGTGAATGAATAGGTATTATCTGCTGAATCTGTCACACTCTTTTACCTATCTACCTATACCTAAGTAAAAAAATCAATTCCCTATACATCTCCTCGAGGAACTTGAGGAGTACAAGTCTACCGATCCGAAATTCTGTCGTTAAATCGGGCTACACAATTTACTATGCATTAAATTCCCTATCCTATCCATTTTCAAAACTACCACTTGGTATGAAAGTTCGACTAACTAGATCTGGGTAGGCAGATTCAAGTGCATTCACTTGTTTTACATCAATTGGGTCATTCTCAAATGGGCTCATTAAGGCTACTCATTAGCGATCTGAGTCTAACAGACGGGGCAACAGCCCAGTTCATGGACACATATCTAACAAGGGTAGGTAGGTACATAAGTAATTCAAGTAGGTAGGTAGAAATTATTGTACCTGCTCATAAAAATATGTGCAAATGTTTTATACTGTATTTATATTCATGGCTCAACGTCTGTTATGTTGAAATTTAAAAAAACTGCCGCTAAAGCTTGTTCTTGTATGTACTGGACTCAGAACAAATTCCTCTTATAATGAACAAGTCATTGTCAACTAGTGCTTGATGTCATACAAATCCAATATTGAAATATATGTATTAGGTGTGTGCTCCTTCAATCCCCTCCGACACTACGTCATCACACCAGAGCACCCCCCCTTCATAGGTACCTATTCCTAGGTAAGGTAAAGGTACCTTAAGGGCAACTTTTGACTTCAAAATTAAGTGTAAAACTGAATATGAGCTCAAATCACTCAATTTTTTGTATAAGAGTTATGCTTATCCAGAATCCAAATAGACACCGTTTTTTGAAAAATGGGGTGCTCTAAAACATCACAAAAGCAGAAAAACTAAAATTGATAATACCGATATAGAAAGTTCCAGTCATGTAGCATGATCATTTGAGCAAATTTTCGTAAATTGTCACATTATGTTCGAGTAACATTGTTTTAGAGTTTGAGCAAACTGAGTGCAAAAAATCGTTAATAATCAATTTTATGGCAAACAAACTCGTTCTAATTAATATGAATGTGACCTATTAATGGCACGATTTTGAAAAATGACACCGATTGATGGCATTTTAGCATGGCACATGGTGAAAAATGTCACGTTATTTTGGAGACGCGGTTGGGAGACGGCGAAGTGTCACGAAATTTTTTCTTGCGTTTTTCACGTACAACCAAGCCGTTGCTGGGGAAATAAAACTTCTTACCTAAGTGTTTATGTGACAAAAATCGTTCTCCATTCGTTGGAAAGCTCTCGATTTATCACGCATTTCTTTCGTACTTGTTCTTCTATTTATGTCCTAGTTACTTATAGTTATTCATGTTATAAATGGATATTGTAAACGATGGTTTTTTTTATCCACTTGAGGGGCTAAACAGTGGTTATCACTGCACTCCTCATCCCCCCCCCCCCCTCCGATATGCCTGTGGAGTCCATGACGGCGCTCCTTTTTAGTCAAGGATGGCAGCATGGCTCCCCTTAGAATCGAGCCACTTCCAGTGTCCCTTTAGGCACCAAAGTACAATGCCGCTAATGAGGTTTCTGGTTGAGGTGCGGCTCAAACCTTGGAAAAAAAAGTGAACAAAGCCGCTTGTTTTTTTGTTGTCACTTGGTTGAGAAGTTAATCTTGGTTATAGTAATTGTAGACGTGTACCAAAACAGAAAATTACCTACCTAGGTACTTCCTTCTAATCCCACTGGCTCCATGTCAAGGGCCTGAGGCAGGCGAAACAATTTATTCACTTCTCTAGGAAGAGAGCTAAGGAGCTGCTCAGCCTGGGGAGAAGGGAGCTGCGTATGGTTGTGGGGTTCTTAACTGGGCACTGCCCACTTAGATACCCACGGTGGTCCTCGATCGGATTTGACCTCAAAGTGCTTGCCCTTCAAATTTTCTTTGGAAATATGATTTGGGGATATGTTGGGATTATAATTCAGCAAAAACTGGAATCAAGCATTGAGCCGTTTTTTTAAAATTCAGTTTTTAACTTTTTAATTGATACTTTAATCGGCAAAATTCCGAAAAAAAATAATATTTATTATTTATGTGTCATTATACAATAAAATCTTCATCTAGTTTCATAGTTCTGATCTATTTTGAGATAAAATATAATTAGAAAAACAAAAATAACAACATTTTATTGAACAAAATAATGATTGTATTTGCATGAAGCTCTTAATAAATGCCTGTGAGTATGCGTGTAGTATGTGCGTGTGTGTCTATGTGTACGCTTGTGTGTGAGTTTATAATGATTCATTATATAAATTTTAACATAAAATATGTATCTAAATTGAATAGAAAATAAAAATGATGGCATTTCAACAGTTAACATATGAAAAGAATTATATTCGCATACAGCTCTTAATAAACGTTGTCCATATTCAGGATTGATTCGCAATATTTTATATTTGGCCCACGTCGCAGAAAAATCATGATGAACGGCCTCCATAGCCTGTTCACTGTAAAAGCCGAGGCCATTTCCGTGTTTAGTACAAAATTCTTCCACTTGAAAGAAAACCGTGTGAACTTTTGGAGTGACTGGAATATCCAAAGATAAATATGTTGCTTTGAATTCATTGATGTATTCAATGAATTTTGGATTCAGCCTGACTGAGAAAGATGCTTTGACAACTTCATTGAACTTCTGGGAAGCATCCTTGTATTTTAAACAACCTATGCTACAGTTTGAACAACGCAACAAATCAAGTTTCTGTAGCAAAATGCGGCAACTATTTCCTTTTAACGAAGGGCTCCCATGGGTCATTTCACGCTGAACACTACAGCGCTCTGCCCAAAGAAGAGCTTCAGCTTCAAATTCTTTGGACATGTGAGAGAACAAGGTGTTACCCATGGGAGCCCTTCGTTAAAAGGATCAATGAATTCAAAGCATCATTATTTATCTTTGGATATTCCAGTCCCTCCAAAATCTCACACAGTTTTCTTTTATGTGGAAGAATTTTGTACCAAACACGGAAATGGCCTTGGCTTTTACAGTGAACAGGCTATGAAGGCCGTGCATCATGATTTTTCTGCGACGTGGGCTAAATATAAAGTATCACGAATCTATCCTGAATATGGACAATGTTTATTGCGAATATAATTCTCTGCATATGTAAACTGTTGAAATGCCATTATTTTTATCTTCTATTCAATTTAGATATATATTTTATGCTGAAATTTATATAATGAATCATTATAAACTCACACACAAGTGAAGACATAGACACACACGCACATGCTACACGCATACTCACAGGTATTTATTAAGAGCTTCATGCAAATATAATCATTATTTTGTTCAATACAATGTTGTTATTTTTGTTTTTCTAATTATATTTGATCACAAAATAGGTCAGAACTATGAAACTAGATGAAGATTCTATTGTATAATGACACATAACTAATAAATAATATTTTTTCTGAATTTTGGCGATTATAGCGTGTTTTTATGATCAAAGTACCAATTAAAAAGTTAAAAACTGAATTTAAAAAAAACGGCTCAATGCTTGATTTCAGTTTTTGCTGAATTATAATCCTAACATATCTCCAAATCATATTTCGAAAGAAAATTTGAAGGGCAAGCACTTCGAGGTCAAATACGATTGAGGACCACCGTGTACCATCTCCATAAAATGGGCAAATCAGACTCCACTCTCTGCCGCTTTTGTGGGGCGGAAGACGGCGAGTCATGTGGTCTGCCATTGCCCTATATTGGCAAGACATCGCTTTTTGAATTGGGGCAGAACCTCCATCGATCCTCAAGACATTAAG
The DNA here is from genome assembly GCA_030762985.1 of Adelphocoris suturalis. Taxonomy (NCBI): domain Eukaryota; kingdom Metazoa; phylum Arthropoda; class Insecta; order Hemiptera; family Miridae; genus Adelphocoris; species Adelphocoris suturalis. Next base: position 173,316,535 of record CM061040.1, on the reverse strand, counting down.
ACGTGGGAGATTAAGACTCTCCTTGCTTTTGCCGAAACGTGGTGGGGAAGGATTGACTTCCCAGCTGTGGCTGGCATTGGTGATGTGGCGACAAGCCAGACTGGAGCTGCGACCCAGTAATTTACCGAGTGTGGAGCACTCGGGTCCCAGGTAGTGCCTGATGACGGGCAGGAGTGCCGGAACCAGGCAGATAGTGCTTGGTTTGGCAGGGCTGTCGGTATCGGGCAGATCTTGTGTCTGGGATGGGGAGGAGGTACGGCCTCCTTCTCCAGCTACAATAGGTCATTGCGGCCTCAGTGGCTTAAAAAAAAAACAAAAAAAACCTAATTTCGATTCTATATTTGTCGTATGAAGCTCCTGAAAAATGTGGTTTTTGTTACTTGGTCAGTTCTGCCAGGCATGTTCCATGTTTCTTGACTTTTAGCCACGGGCTCTAAGTAATAACATCCGGGGGGTCTGGGGGTCTCCCCCAGCGGGAACAAGCGGCAGAGCTTTCTCCTTTTGATGGCAGCGAATTTATCAGGCATAGTCTAGTGACAATCACTGACCTATTGAAAGAATATTGAGAATTATTTCACATAATAGCTGGAGAATGTTAATTGAACATAAAAGGGTCAAGTAAATTTGCTGAAATGGTCTATTAACTGAAAATAACCCTTTAACGAATGAGATATTAGTTGAAATACTCGCAGTTCTCTTCAGATATTTTCTTAAAAATATAATACCTGGGTACAAGGGACGAGTTCAGTCTTTTGATAATACCGATATAAAAAGTTCCAGTCATGCAGCATGATCATATGATCAAATTTTCGTAAATAATCATATTATGTACGAGTAACATTGTTTTAAAATTTAGGCAATTTGGGGGCAAAAAAATCGTCAATCATCAATTTTAAGGCAAACAAACTCGTTCTAAATAAAATTTTGTTATCCTAAAAAAGGATTTTCATGGATTTTCATTTCAGTTTATTGATTTTTTTTTTTAGCAAATATTAATGGTAATGAAGTAGGTACTCAGCTTAATATTGTGCATATACATTTTTTAATGTCCTATTTCATTGTTGAGAAACTTCACTTGACTAAAATTCTGATAATAAATATAAATTTTACTATTTTTAGCCGTTTTTAGAAATTTGTAGAACACATTTTGTGAAATTTGACCAATTTAATAGGCAATTTATTAGATCTCAGCATAATATTGTGCATACATTTTTTACTGTCCTAATTCATTATTGAGAAACTTCATTTGACTAAAATTCTGATAATAAATATAAAATTTAACCGTTTTTAGCTATTTTTAGAGCACATTTGGTGAAATTTGACCAATTTAATAGGCTCTAAAAGTAATGGCCAACGATTTCGTTTGGAAAACTTGATTTTTTTGGCGCAAGAACGGAATTTTTATCGAAATCCTAAGGAGAGTTACCGCCTGGAATGGCACATAACACACACACATGTCATATTGTACGTTGTAGTTGTGGTACATTTGGGAATTTTTCAACACTTTAGTTTCTGAATAACGTTCTCACTATTGTTTGAATCTCTTTTCTGTTGCCCTTGATACCATTATTAACTATCTCGCCAACATATCCATCTCGAAAATCGCCATAAATGTCTTTGAAAACTACCAGAAATACTAAATTTTTGAAATTTCGATGATGTACCACTACAATCCCAATAAATTAGACCCAAAGTGGGACTTATTACAGTAATTATCCATGGAAGAGTATAATAATGTTCATGCAGTTCTTCAAATTTATCATTATTTGTGACTTCTTGACCTCGGACGTACTTGCTTCTCTTACCAAGAGTGTCAAATTTCTCAATTCTGTGCTAATCCATCCATGAATCATTGAATCAGAACCGAAATTGGAGAAGTAGTGTGGCTCTGGTGGATGAGTTGATAATTTTTTTCTTACTGTAACAAGACAAAACCATCACACCAATTCTTACCTGTCTCTGGTATAGGTGCCACTCAACTTACATAGGTTCTTTTCTTACGTACCCTGTGGTGTGACACCCAACGCATTTCTTTAGCCCTTAGATGGAATGTAGGTTCAATTCTTACTAAGAATAAAGATAATATAATGAAAGAAGATCCATTATTAAACTGATGCAAAACAATGTTTTATTTCCAGTCTTTTAATTCTCACAACTAGTAGAATAATAATAATGATATTATTATTAGTAGGTACCTATGAACTAGAACTCGATCACACTCGCCTACTCTATACCTTTTTTTAAAAAATTTAAAAAAAAGTTGTAAAATTTAATAAGAGTTACTAAAGAGAAAATGTCTGACAATAAATTTCCATCATTAAACTTCCAGCATGAAATTTGAAATTCCTGACATATTTTCCAAAACTAGATCAAATTTAAAATTGAACAAAAACAAGATCAAGAAAATCTGAGGAGAATAGTTGAAACAACCTGATTTATTACCACTACCCCTTCCATAATGCAATTTGAAACTCTTGGTAAGTATACCTTCCAAAACTAGACCAAATTTATAGGTAGTTGAAAAAAAAAAAAAAAAAAAAAAATCAGGAAAATTGGACGAGAATTTATTGTTAAAACATCATGATTTATCAGTATTACCCTCTCCCATGATGAAATTTGAAACGCCTGACATACGCCCCAAAAATACATCGAATTTGTAATGAAGCAAAATAAGAATCACGAAAATCGGTCGAAATTCGTAGCTTGAATTGGTATTATCCCCTCCTCCCCCCACCTCGACAGCAAATTCGAAATTTCCACACATCGTACATACATATGTGTCATTCCAGACGATAACTCTCCTTAGGATTGAGAATACCTTTCTATTCTTTCGCCAAAAAAATCAAGCTTTCCAATAGAAAGGATGAGCTCTAATTCCCAGCACTTTTTGAGCACGTTAAGTTGCTCAAATAAAAAAAGATATTTTTTTATTTTTTTTAAGCAGAATTTTAGTTAAAAGAAATTATCAACAGTGTACTATAACATTACAAAATTTATGCGCCAAATTATGTTGAAAAATTTACTTAAATTTCATTAATACTAGCTCAGAAAAAATTGATAACAACTACGAAAATAGCCATAAATTCCAAATCTTTTCTGAATCGCAAAATATTCAGATTTTTTTTCTCCGTTAAATAGGTTGAGCTTTGCACTCAAGTTGCTCAAATTTCAAAACAATATAACTTAATATAATACGATAATTTACGAAAATTCGCTCATACGATCATGCTGCATGACTGGGACTTGTTATGGTAATCTAGATATAACACAGTAGGTAAACATACATCTATAACATGGATCAATAATTTCCAAGGTCACCCCCATGTCTTGAATACCAATTTACATGTATGTTTTCACATATTACATATTTTCACACATATTTACACATATGTTTACGAAGTCATATGATGTTCGTTCAACCACCTCAAAAGTGATAGTACGCAAATCGGTGTTACATACATTCGTATAATGATCATCTTTGGGACCCCTGAGGCAAATTCCTTTCCTAATCGACCTGCGGTACTGAAATTTGAAATGGATCTTCTTTGGAACATCTAGAGTACAGTTACAAGGTACGGAGGCGCACTGATTAGCTGAGGTACCCCTAAAAATGTTCAAGTGTATACACTACATACATGTCAGATTTAGAACCTACAACACATCTTCTAAACTATCTCTAAGTGCCATGAAAACATCTTCCTTCAAACCTACATGTACACCAAAAGAAGAAAAAAAATCAAGATATGACTCCCAGCCAAATATGCCATACTTTGTGACAGTTCCCACGAGATCCAAGGGATAAGCGCTGCCGTCACTCCGTTGTTTCCCAACGGGCGTCGGGCGCTTCTTCCCGTGTTTTCGAAAGCCTGCATTTGGCGATGGATAGGTGATCCTAGAACTGAAAAACCTATCTTCTCTGAAAGTAGCATATATGCTATTAGTACAAGTTGCATCTCTTATGGTACTGTCACACCCTTCTCTATCTATGAGTGTGGATTTAGGCCCCTAATGCACCTCTGGGGCGGCCTAAGTATATTACATGGTAGCAGAGCGTGGTTAGGATTATGCACGGCTGACGCCTAGTAATCCGATCCACTGTTTTTGGGGCGTTAATGTTTCAGAAGAAACATGGCCCGGGTTTCCAGAAGGAATACCCATTATACTCCCTTGGATACATGAATACTTTCATTGGTTCTTTATTATTAATTTCTCAATTTTACCCCTCATGTTATTTCTATTTAACCTACTTAATTTTCAAGGGCATTGTTCCCAAACCCAGGGCATCGTTCCCTATTTCATAAGTCCCCGTATAGTATAGTATAGGATATAGGATAGTTCCCATTTTCGTAAGTCCCCAAAGTGGGCAGCTCCCTACTGTAAGTCCTGGTTGAGCAAGTTTTATTATTCTCGATTGTTCCAATCTTTGATAGGGGGGTTAACTACCTAATGAATACTTCATATGAAGATTCATTGACAATCCATCCTGTTTAAATTTCACCTTTTTATCCTCAATCGCCAATGCAGCTATTTATTAGTGAGCATCAGTTCTCAACCAGTAAACTATTCCACCTAGTTTACATACTTGCTCTTCAATCAAGTATGTTTTTTAATTGGGGGGAGTGTGACAGTTCCCACGAGATCCAAGGGAATGCGCTGCCGTCGCTCCGTTGTTTCCCAACGGGCGTCGGGCGCTTCTTCCCGTGTTTTCGAAAGCCTGCGTTTGGCGATGGATAGGTGATCCTAGAACTGGAAAACCTATCTTCTCCGAACGTAGCATAAATGATATTAGTACGAGTTGCATCTCTTATGGTACTGTCACACCCTTCTCTATCTATGAGTGTGGATTTAGGCCCCCATTGCACCCCTGGGGCGGCCTAAGTCTATTACATGGTAGCAGAGCGTGGTTGGGATTATGCACGGCTGACGCCTAGTAATCCGATCCACTGTTTTTGGGGCGTTAATGTTTCAGAAGAAACATGGCCCGGGTTTCCAGAAGGAATACCTATTATACTCCCTTGGATACATGAATACTTTCATTGGTTCTTGATTATTAATTTCTCAATTTTACCCCTCAAATCATTTCTATTTAACCTATGTACTTAATTTTCAAGGGCATTGTTCCCAAACCCAGGGCATCGTTCCCTATTTCATAAGTCCCCATAGTGGGCACCTTCCACTGTAAGTCTCCAAAGTTAAGCAAGTTAACCCCTTCATGACGGGCGTCGTTCAGCCACTGCAACGCGCCTGGCCTGACTGCCTCGGAGCCCTCCAACCCCCCGTGCCTGAATAATTGGCCCTCCACGCGCATTGAACCACCTTTGCTTTTCGGAACTGAATCAAGCATATTAGAATTTGAAATTTCCCGAGTATCATGATCACCATCATCGAGAAAATCGTCATTGAGTTGATCCAAAAAGTTTGTTGAACGAGCTTCAATTTCAACGTCAATCACATCACTACCTAACTCACTGTCACTCCCGGTTATTATTTCGTTAGGAATTCCTTCATCCGTCCACCTGTGAGGAATAAAAACGTAAAAGAAAGTACTAGTATGGAAACAGGTATGAGTAAAATTATGACAAAGACCGAATGCGGGCAAAAAACAACAGTGTCCAAGTCAACGTTTTTCCTGCTATTTTGATGTGAATAAAAACTCTCGACAACGTCTTTGATCTCAGCACATTCTATTAGATACTAGACATAAATGTTAGTTACAATGCCTCTCAATGGATGGCATGAGAGTCGATAGAATGGAGGGAAATTCGAAAACGCGAAAGCAGGCGTTACGGAGCACTTGATGGCCGACGTATTAATACGTCGTTAGGCGTTACGGAGGACATCTGTGCCGACGTATTAATACGGCGGCCGTCTCAAAAGGGTTAATTCCCCAGGGGATAGTTCCTGTTTTCGTAAGTCCCCAAAGTGGGCAGCTCCCTACTGTAAGTCTCCTGGTTGAGCAAATTATATTATTCCCGATTGTTCCAATCTTTGATTGGGTGTTAACTACCTAATGAATACTTCATATGAAGATTTATTAACAATCCATCCTGTTTTAATTTCATTTTTTTATCCTCAATCGCCAATGCAGCTATTTATTAGTGAGCATCAGTTCTCAACCAGTAAACTATTCCACCTAGTTTACATACTTGCTCTTCAATCAAGTATGTTTTTTTAAGGGGGGGAGTGTGACAGTTCCCACGAGATCCAAGGGAATGCGCTGCCGTCGCTCCGTTGTTTCCCAACGGGCGTCGGGCGCTTCTTCCCGTGTTTTCGAAAGCCTGCGTTTGGCGATGGATAGGTGATCCTAGAACTGGAAAACCTATCTTCTCCGAACGTAGCATATATATGCTATTAGTACGAGTTGCATCTCTTATGGTACTGTCACACACCTCCTCCTCTCTATCTATGAGTGTGGATTTAGGCCCCCATTGCACCACGGGGCGGCCTAAGTCCATTACAACTTATATCTTGAAAACAAATTAAACGATGTACTTTATATACTATTAAAAATAAGGAACCTAATGTGGCTAGGTACCCAGGAATCGTGAACTAATGCAACTTGAAGCGCCCTGTTAAACCTTAACATTTTGAGGACGCAAGGCTGTCAAGATGAATCATGCGTTAAGGTCGTATGGCATTTGTCACATGCCAGCCGCCATTTGCTAACTAGGACGAAGCTTAAGCTGAAAACAGACTACGTTGACGTGACGTGGGATGACGCAAGATCAGGCAGAGACAGACCACGTCAGAGATGGGCCCACAGGTTCACACTTTGCTTACAAGACGTGAGGTTGGAGGACGTAATGCTGAAATATCGTGCTCAAAGGAGGGCGGAAGATGTGTTCAGTTGATGTGTAATCTTCGACAATGCAAGAACTTCTCGACTTGCTTGACGAGGAAGAAATTGCTGGGATGGCAATCGCCTGTGCTGCAGCATCAAGGATATGGGTGCATCCCATCAACAGCACGCGGGGCCTGTACGGCGAATTTTCAACTTTGATGCCCGAATTGGTGGAGGACGAAGAGCGTTTCGTCATGTATTTCCACATGACGAAAAATGAGCTCTATCATTTGTTGAAATTAGTTGGTTCAAAAATTGAGAAACGCTCGACCCAACTACGAGAGAGCATACCAGTGTAGATCAGACTGGCAGTTTGCTTGAGGTGAGTGCAAACTGATAACTCAATTATCTAGACGACCTGACGCCGGCTGATGTCTTTACACGACTGACAAAAATCCAAATCTTTTGACTTTGACCTGACGCGTAGATGACGTGTTAAGGCATAGGATACGCTAGACAGCATCATCCCACGCATTACCACGTCACGTCAGAGCAATCTGTTGGTGACCATCCGAATCCTTTGTTTACATTTTGTCTTCACACGTGGTCCCTCGTCATACTACGCCATCCCGCGTCATCCCACGTAACGTCAGGGTAGTCTGTTTTCAGCTTTATTCTGTGATGATGAGTTAGTCTGGACGTCATGGTATTTACATCGGTATTGGAATTTTTAAACACTCTTACAAATATTGTTTGTGTTCCAAATTGAGTCAAATTTTTGAAATTTCCCCGACTGATCTGCAATCTCGATAAATGGCTGGACCCTATGATCAAGTTAATTTTTTCGTAACTCTTCTAAAATTATTACTATTTTACTCTTAAAAATTAGGTAAGATTTGGAACTCGCTTTTAATAGTTTTTCAATGGACCATTTTCATGGGTTCTGATCGGTGGAATACTTTCATATTTTGCTCAAATAGTGTTAGGTACTTACCTTAAATGCACGCTGCAAAAATTTTGATCACAACCGTAATATTCCCTGCTGGAAATCCATTCCACGAGTTTCTCATTTGGCAATTCATATGGAGGGAGCGGAAAAAGGTTTGCCGCCCGAATTATTGAAGCATTTCGTTGCCGAGGTATCTCAGAGGGGTAAATACAGCCCAGAAATTACTTGGAAGTTCGTAGGAATAAGTAATTGAGGATAAAAGCGGCGGCATGTCTTACATGCCATACGCGTAAATCGAGCTGTCAACAAGTGCATGTCACCATGCCATACGTCCAATAGCCATTCAACCTCGTCAACAGATGACGTCCAGGCTAACAATGGTCGTCTGGCATGTCACACATGCCATATGTCCGCTAAAGGTTAAGCCTGGTCCTCCACTGGAAGCGTATTCAAGCAACTAAGCGACAAGGCGCCTTCCGCGAGGCGACTGGGACGCGACTGAGCTCCTCCATTGGAGGCGACTTAGTCGCGCGAAGTCTGTGGTGGTGTGTAGTAGACTGCATTTATTTTTGGTAAAATGGACGATATAGATAGTTATTAATTGCTGGATAATGCTCTCGTAAATTTCCTTTGGATGAGAAGGAAACGACGAATGTTCTGGATGAACCCAATATTGACAAGGAGGCAAAGTTTGGGTGAATTCAACCACCTCCATGACGAGCTGAAGGGAGATTCAGAGAAGTTTCGAAATTATTATAGGATGGACCTACAAACGTACGATTACATCTTGAATGCTATACAAGCTTCGATCACCAAATCGTCCAACTTCAGGGACACGATCTCACCAGCAGAACGCCCACAGTTTTCTCTGAACGTCCCTGTGATGATAATGAGTGTCCTTCATGTTCCACAATGGAGTTTTTTCTCTCACAGCACTTATTAAAAGTTCAATATCCATGTTTTCACTTCAGAGAAATCAGAAAAACATCAGAGAAAAAAAAAAAAAAAAAAAAAAAAAAAAAAATAGAGAGACACTAATCAATGTGAATCATGGCCGGAAGGCAGGAACAGGAAAATGTGAATCACAGTCGAAGGGTGCGCCGAGAAAACATGGGAGGGGGAAGCCAGGTCGCTCGAAGACAAGCGACTGATCCCATCCGGATGGGATCAGTCGCTCGTCGCCTCAAAACACGCGAGTCGCGTCGCTCATGTAGCTTGCAGTGGAGGAGCTCTAATACGTTTTAAGCTTATGGGATTAGTCGCTTGTATACGGACGAAAACGCTTAGTCGCTTCCAGTGGAGGACCACCCTAAGAGGCCCTTGACGGCAAAACGTATCAATTTCGACAATTAACAAATTTCCACTTTTTCTTGGAGTAAACCGACTACCTTCCACCCTCACCTCATACCTCTAAGTATGGATTTATTCAGTACAATATTTGTATGATGAATTTCTTTATTTTGTCTGTAATTTACCTTCTGCCTAATCTATGTTGCTTTCGCACATTTCTTATTGTATCTTGATTTATCCTTATTTCTTCTTCTAGAACCTACGCAGATATACAGATACCTGAGAAACAGGAGCTTGGTGAAGGTGAGATTGCACTTTTTACAGATACTATTGGAATTATTACTTAAGGTCAGTTTACCTAGTCTACCCCGGTCTTTTGGTTTATTATTTCCAATAGTAAGACATTGTAATTGTACAGAAAAAAAAATTATTTCTCAAACATTGTCACTTTACGTTTCAAGGTGCTTAGATTCCAAAACTGCAATGTCAGTCCGTCGTCCAAGCCATAAGAGGCCTTTAACTTGATGAAAAAAATCCGTCCTTCCCCACATGGACTCCACTTGGAAATTTTTTCGTGTTTTTGACCTTACATTACTAAAATGGCCATAATATCTCCTCTAATTTACAATGTAATCTTTAAAATTGATATATCGTTGGAAAGAACTGTAAATTTCCTTATCTCTTAAAAATTGAATTACTCGAGAAAAAAAATTAATTAGAAAATTTAGTTTTGTTGCACTTTGATAGCTCAGAAAAATGGTCCGATTATGTGAATAGGTTCGAGCGAATGTGTCGAGTGAAGGGTTTATGGTTAAACTCAGTAATTGGACATGAAATGAAACGTGATTTGCTCTTGGCATATGTAGGTTCTGAACCACTAAGGAAAATCACAAATAATTTTCTTCCAGAAAATATTGGCAATGTTTCTTATGAAAAGCTATAAAGTTGAAAACGTTTTTATAGACAACGTTTTTTCACCAACATCCGTTCTGTAAAGCCTAATTGAATATAGCTGGGTTGAGAACGTAACAATTTAGCGTGACATGGATGTCCTGGGATGTGATGGGGTGCTGTTCTATACTATGAGTATAGGTCTGGGCTGTTTAACGGGAGTGGCTATGGAGAAGATAGAATCAACAGTTCGTGAGGATCAGAATGTCTATAGTGTCTGGCATGAAGTTATCCTCGAAAGAATTGATGATACTTTGAGTAGTTAGATCGATGATTTGACTGTGGTATTTAGATATATGGTAAAAACCAGCTCCTATGCTTGCATAAATTGCATTGACTACTAAGTATTCCCGTTCTTGGGGAGGCAAACTTTAGAAAGATTGGAAGTGGAGTGGAGTCAAAATGCTAGAACAGTACCGGATCGCCTTGTTTATATGATGGGAGTGTGATTTTAGCGGAATGGAAATAACACTTCTGGCGTCAATAAGTAGGAGATTTCCGATTTTTTGCAATGGATAGAGTAACTGGCTTACATGTGATTCTGTAACTGTGGGAAGCGTTTTTTCTTGTTTTTCTAGCAATTTTTCACATACGAAGGGGGGGGCATCAATGTTGGTCTTCTCCAGTGTGTGTGTGTTTCGTTGATTTCGCTGGGGCGTGTATGTTCTGTCCACTTTTTCTATACTTCGTCCTTAGGCTGTTTGTCAGTGCATTGAAGAGGGTGAAAGTGAATGAAAGAAGAAATAACCGTAAGCCAGAAGTTGGCCAATTTATTTTAAATCCCAAGTAGGTTTCAAAAACATGGTTCAAATCCTCCTAGCTTCTGTTTTACTCATTGAGCATGAAGGGTTATGCTCACATTGATTCTTCAACAAGCATCTATCTAATTCCATCACCGCTGTACTTTTTTGACCCCTCGTTCCTACAACTACTCCTAGGTACTACTGGCTACTAAGATTACACACACAGTATCATCACCATTTCATGAATAAACAGTGTTGTTGTTGCTTGTGAAATAAAAATCAAAAACTACGGTAAAAAACTCGCAAGTTTAGTGTTAACAAAGAGAGATGTTAAAATGAAAGGTTGTCTTTTTCTGTGTAGATCATCTTATTCTTGAAGTTGGAAGAAAGAAACTTTCGTATATCCCGAAAGCGTTCGCAAAAAACGAAATAGCAGTCTGTGTTTCTTTCTTCCTACTTTCAGAATAAAATGAAAGGTTATAGACACCCAACTTGGACTTCAATATAGTGCTTGGTGTGGCAAGGGTCGGTAAGTAGCGAGCCATCACATTGAGACTTGGAATTCAAACTTGTTAGGTTTATGCTATGCGGTTCCCCTGTTTTGAGTTCAGATATGGACATTGACACAGAAGCTAGCAAAGCGTTCAAAATGTGGGTTTTTATAAGAATCCTCAGAATTTTATGAGTAGTGTGGGTAGCCGATGTAGTCAGAGTGAAGAATGCGAATTAGCGATGTGTAGAAAGTTGTAGTGCTTGGGGCACGTTGTCCAAGATGATAAAAATCTGGTCTAGAATATTTTACGCGAGAGTTGAAGATGTAAGATATATCCGGCTACAAAACCTCCAACACTAGTTTGTGAAACGACTGTGTTCCTTTTTCATAAGGCGGGCAGTTTTGACAGGGGTGGTGATCGCCAACACGTGGTCTGTGTATGGCATTTGAAGGAGAAGGGTTTGTTCGAAGTTCTCTCTTCTTCATCAACTATATGTTTGATGTGATGCCGAGGACGTAGGAACTCGTGAAGTCGCCAAATCATGGTGATTTTTTAAAAATAAAAAAAGCTAATGCCTTAGATAAAAACATAACCTCGTATCAATTTCTATTTCCAACTAAGAAAGTACAAGTATCTCTTTTACGTGTTTGTTCAATAAAGCTCCAGCTATGCAAACATCCTGCAACCTTCTGTAGAAAGTTCTTGATGATCGATTCCGGTGTTCTGTTTGGATCTCGTCGTCAGATGAATCTGATGACGGCTAAAAGCGTATTTCCGTATTGGGACGTTGGTGTGTAGAGTACTGCTTCATTTGTGGGCTCAAAATGGCTCAGAGAGACTCCATAGCTGAAGAGTCCTTCTGATTTACATAGAACCTGAATGTAGTGGGTGAAGGATTGTAGTTGATGCAAAGTTTGAAATTATATGCATAATTTAACATCCACTCGGTCTCAATACCTCCGAGGTAGAGGAATGGTCCCTAGGCGATCCAGATTCTTTGTAGAGGAGTGGAGACCGGAGGACATCAACTACAGTTCCATGTAATGAGTATCAGAATAATTTGATTGTTAAATTGTCGGTTAAAAAATTCGTGAAGTAACTCTATTCTAATTTCTACAGCCGTACTTTCTGCATCGGAACTTGACATACATGCAGCATCGCATGTCACGGCGGAAGAAGAATGGGAAAAAAATCTCTCCTGATAATTTACTGGAAATCGTCCAAACGAAACAGCTGCAACAGAAGAGCAACGACTTGAGGACGTCAGGGTACCTCACTTTGACATACTTGGGTTTCTACAACCAAAATAGTGAGTTTAAACAACACAACACAGACATGTAGAACTCATACTAAATTGGTCTGTAGCATGTAAGCCTCCTAACTGTTTTACGTATTTAGCGGTTTCTGTTTTAGCGAATTTTTGAAGAAAATTAAGCTATTGCTCTCGCCTCAAAATTTGTAGAATGTGAATTTTTGAGAAAATTTTATGCAGAAATCCGTTTCAGGCTATTCTGAATCATATTCTGAAGTTTAACGCATTTTTAGCGAATTTTCTTAGAAAATAAAGCTATTGCAATGGCTCCAAAAATTTTAAAATAAAAATTTTCAAAAATTTTCTTCATCGAAATCTGTTTTGATGCATTCTGAAATGATTCCTGGATTTTAACGCTTTTTTATATGTGTATATATATATGTATATAGGTATATATAAGTATATATATATATATATGTGTCATTCCAGACGATAACTCTCGATAGAATTGAGATAAAAACTTCGTTCTTTCGCCAAAAAATCAAGCATTTCAAAAGAAAGGATGAGTTCGTTGGACAACACTTTTTGAGTACATTAAATTGGTCAAATTTCAAAAAATGTACTCAAAAAATCTCTAAAAATGGCTAAAAACGGCTAAAAATCGTTCAATTTATATTTTATGGTAGAATATTGCTCAAATAAAGTTTATTAACTATAAAATAGAACATCCAAAAATGTATGTACACAATTATGCTGAAAAATGTACTTAAAATGCATCAAAATTTGCTAAAAAATCGATAAAAAGTGCAAAAAAAGCTAATAATTCAGAACCTCTATTTGAATAGCAGGTTATTATTTAGAATACGTTTTTTGCCATAAAATTAATGGTTAACGGTTTCCTTGCACTCAAAAAGCTCAAATTTCAAAACAATTCAACATTATACAATACGATAATTTATGAAAATTCGCTCATACAATCATGCTGCATGAATGGAACTTTTTAATGTATGTATGTATGTATATATGTATGTGTCATTCCAGACGATAACTGTCCGTAGAATTGTGCTAGAAACTTCAAACAAATTTTAAAATGTTAAGGACTCAAAACGAAAGTTCAAGTTCGTTGGCCAGCATGATCGGATTACATCTTCGGGTTGAAATTTTCAAAAATGTAGTCAAAAATTTCAAAATACCCCTTTTTTTTTGCGATTTGTTGTGCGAAATAATTTTTTCAGCATACTAACATGTGGTATATTCGGAATCAGCGTAAAATTTCCTATAAGAATATGTATCAAGTTTTCAAAAATTTCAAAGTTGGAAAATCAGTCAAAAATCGAAATAATGCTGTTCGCTAGTTGTAAAAATCGGTAATATTTGCATGAAACATTGTCCAAATTCAGATTGAACTACTCTTATGGAAGTATCCCTGTATAACCAATCCTAGAACCATGCTGTTTAAAACGTAGGTAGTAGGTGCTTGTTAAAAAAAAAATTAATCACAACTGATGAGTTTACTGTCCTCCGATTCTCTCGTTTTTAATAATTTGATTCCATGTTTGTCTATCAAAATCATAAACTAAAATTTCTCTACACGATCAATAGCGACTGAAATGTCGAAGATTTCTTCAAAAATTCGCTCATGGGGTCGTGCTGCATGACTGGACTTTTTTAATTTTATTATAAATTCTATTAGAGAAGGCTACCTTTTAATAGAATGTTGGTAACTGGGTGCTTGCTGTAGTAAGCTCATGCAATGTAAACTGGAATACTCTTAAATTACATCAAAATTTATTATACGATGTGACAATCTCACTCTGATGAATATGGTGGTAATCTGTGAGGGGGATTGACTAATTTCAGCAGAACTGGAACATTAAGAGCTGGAGCTGTTAGAATTTCGGTCTTTCCTCTTGCTTGTTCCTTCAACATTTATTTCATTTATTTTTCCCTACCTAGCTCCTAGCTTCCACGATTCTTGCACAAATGTTTCAACCTTAAATTGTTGAGGGGGGCTAAAATCCTAATTGATCAAGTACAGCCTGTAATGTACCTACTCAGTATCTGACACTTTGGCCAGAGCATCAAAACTCAACTGGTGTGAAGATGATCGTTTGTTGTTTTTCCAAAAACATTTAAAATGTGCTGGTTAACTACCTCACGCACCACTACTGCTGTGACTATTGTCGTTTTCAATGCATCAGGATTCTTCTACCTCCTTCCTTGCACATAGGAAAGTTTTGAGTAGATTTATCCTATAATAACTGCACTACTCATACAATCCCCTCTTCTGCTGTAGCTATGCTGACAATTTAATCGTCCATGTCACGTTTAGTAAGAAAAGCTTTTAGTGTTTATTGATAATCTGAATATTCAAGAATATGAATACCTCGCTAGATCTGAGTGTTATATGATGAGCAAATATCTCTAAATATCATGGAGTTTAAAACAAAACATCTGGAAATCTTGTCATGGGTATCTCTGAACATTTTGATGTTGAACTTCGAGGATATAACTTCAGTGTCGTGCAACCTTGTGGTCCCACATCGCTCATGCGATATGGGCTCTAATTATCATCACATGATATCGACGAAACCGAAGTATTATTGCTCATATTATCACCTACAGGGTGCGGCAGTGAGGACGGACGGTTTTAAAAAAATCATAAAATAGTTAATTTTTACTCAAAAACAAATTTATTGATGCAATCAGGTTCGCAAGGAAATAGCATTTGAGACAGTCAAGTGTGAAAAATCAAATCAGGCATGTGGTGGCCGAAATCGTTGATGCAGTGCTAGAGGCGTTCTTGGAAGTTTGCGTAGACTCTCTCCAACATAGTGCTACGTCGAAATGATCAGCAACTTCTTTTTACCTGAATTACGAAGGTGACGTGTTCCAACCTGACGTGTGTGGTTCCAGCAGGATGGGGCGACCGCCCACACAGCCAGAGCATCAATGGACGTTATTCGCCCTCTCTTCCCTGGTCGCCTTATTTCCAGGTTTGGCGATGTTCATTGGCCTCCTCGGTCCGCAGATTTATCCATATGCGATTTTTCCTTATCGGGACACCTCAAGGCTAGAGTATACAAGAACTAGCCCCGAAATCTGGACGAATTGAAGGACGCCATTCTCGTGGGAGTCGCCCGTTGAGAGAGCTATGTTGGAGAGAACGCCTCCAGCACTGCATCAACAATTTCGGCCACCACATGCCTGACGTGATTTTTCACACTTGACTGTCTCAAATGCTATTTCCTTGCGAACCTGATTGCCTCAATAAATTTGTTTTTGAGTAAAAATTAACTATTTTATGATTTTTTTTAAAACCGTCCGTCCTCACTGCCGCACCCTGTATATTTAATATTATACTATAGTTCTGTATTTATTGATTTGGGAATTCACAACATATTTCCCTGCCCAATTTCAGGTTAATGAATAATAGTTGTCTCACCTTTGATTGAAAGAAAATGATGATGGTTTGACTAGACATTCGACCCTTCAAACTAATAGAATATGACTCCTAATGACTCCATATTCATACTGAATGCCCTGTTACAGATGTATCTCCAAAAGAACCTGTAAAATTGGAGACAATCCTGCTGAAAGTCTGTCATCAGAAGAGGAAAGAGTTATCACACGCTGTTCTTAAGGTGAGAAACAACCCAAAACACTGAGATAAGTTATTTAAAACTTTTTGTTTTTTCCAACAAACCAAGTCCCCCCACTCTGACGATTACTCCCTTGAATTGGCTTTTTACTCCCCTCCCTCATATGAGATGAATTAATTGACTATTCATTTTTCCTTTACAAAACAAAAATAGTGAAATTTTTTATTTCCAATTGAGTCTTGGTTTCAGGAACCTTGTCCATGTGACATGGAACTCTGTGATTTCGCGTCCCAATTAGATTTGGGTTTGAACCGCAGTGAGCTGAATTGCCTTTTGAGCGAATTCGATCAGTTTTGTTCAAATTCTTCGATAATTGTCGACTTTAATGATGATCAGGTAAATTCTCCCCGCCCCTTCTCCCTCTCCAACGTAATCAAAACGATCCGGGGACCATGAGCAAAGAACATGTGTTGCTCCGTTTTCGAAGGATTACCTATAAATTTTTTAATGGCCTTTATCTGAAGAAAAAAGAAATAGTACCTATATATTTTAAACTTTAACGTACCTCGGCCCCAGAGGCACGGTTGAGGGACAGTAGGAGTGCGTTTGTGCGTTTCACCCAATTTGTCAATTTCAGGATCACGATGAACCGAGCGCGATCACTCCTGACACCCTACCTCATGACAATAGTGAAAGTCCAGATAGAGCGAGCTACCATCAGGTAATTTGCATTTTTAGGCCCCTGCAAAAACAGGTCTCTCGTTCTTCGTTTCCCTCTGGATGGGTGCTGGAATATTGTTTCAAATGGAGTTACAACTCGACATGATGAGCAGTAATGTTGCTTTAGAATGTTTAATTGTTTTAAACTCTGGAGTGAGGATTATTTGCAGGGCATCGGCATTACAGCGAATTTCATGTAATGCTTCATTCAGTAAAACATGAGTAAATCCTTGTATTGGGAAGTGCAATGCTATCAAATAAATTTTTAATTACCACTAGTTCGAATATTTCAACTTTGAAATAATTTCTGATTGGTTTAGGTCAAAACAAAAACTTTATCAATGAACACTGGCCTCAAAGTGATGGTATGCATTTCTCAAATTCAATATTCTAATTGACCATTTTTGCTAATTCCGACTTTTCTTGCTTTGGTACCAGCAAAAGTTATTTACACTAAATACCATGAGCTTAACATAATTCTTTCTAGGTACAAACCTAAAATATGATTGTCAAAATATATTTGGTGCTTACCCAATGGTGATTGTTGATATTATCTGATTCTCACGTTTTAATCGAGATTAAGCTCAAGTAGAGTTTTTTATTTTATGTTGATCAAGCAAAAGGAATATATATATGGCAAGTAATAGCTCGCTGTAATCCTCACTCTTTTTCTGTCTAGTAAAGTTGCATTTCAACTTCTATCTCCTCGGTTGGCGACGTCTGCTCAGACGTGTATCATAGGCTCGGTAAAGAGGTGACCTTTCAAATAGATCTTTACTAATTATTTTCGCACTCTGTCTCACCACTTTACTGTATACGAAAGCCTTTTCAAGTACACAATCTTTTCGAACCCTGCTGATCCACCCCATCCATTCATGCTTTGCTTGCAATCATCGCTGCGGTTCATTTGTTTTCTACTCAAATCGATGTTGGTATGTCTAATAATCATTCAGCTTGAGTTTCACCGATTTCCATGGTCATTCCATGGTAAAATTCTTTTGACGGACTCCTCCATGTACCTACCTACATATCAAAGTGATTTATACATTTAATTCTTTGAATCATTCAAACACGAATGATTTTCTAAAAAATGTCTGTTCTTGACATCAAAATTGAATTACACTATTAGTTTTTAATCCTTCGTCGTACTCTTTCAAAATGATCCTTCACATTAGAAAAAAATAATAATAAAACATTGCTCAATCATGCTACTGTCTCACCTCATGCACCATATATACATACTTTCACCTGATCATGAATCATTGCTTCTATTTCATTGGTATCAACTGTGGCTACAATTTTTCAGTATGGATCATGTTATATATTTCTTTTAACACATTTACCTACTTATAGAATATACCTAGGTACTTGGGTCATTCTCATATAAAATGTCTTTTTCGTGGTCTTCAAAACTCGTAGTTCATGGAAGCTGGCCCTGGCCCCTGTGTGTGTAATATAAGGATCCTAGAGTGATAATCTGATTCGGTTTGCAAGTTACACCATTTACAGATTTTCAAAAATTAAACTAAACCACAGTTTTTGTCAACCTGTGGATGATAGATGTAGTCGTGAATGGTTGGAACTACGTCAAATTCTAGATCACACAGGAGCCGATGTGACTGTTATTCCTTCGTCCCATCCATTGAGCATCAGGTTCGCTGGATGTCAGTTACCATATGAGGAGGTTAACAGAAGCTGCACTCGACTTAGAAGATGTTATACATGCCCGGCTGTTCTGTAACTCCTAAAAACCGTGCTCTACTAGGCATACCAGCCATAGAAGAATTGAATTTAATACTGTCAATATGTATTAAACGAGCCAAATTACATTCTATGACAAGTTCAAGAAACTGTTTCTTGGCCCTGGAAGTCTGGTTCTGGCGTATAATATAGAACTGAAAGAGTGCATCATTCTATTTGAGATTTCGACTCTTAAGTTTGTTCCACCGCCTCTAATGAAATTGGTCGAAGAAGAGCTCACAGACGTGGTGTAAAAGAAATTTATTACTCCTGTATCCCAAGCTCACCCAATTGGTGTATTATATTGCGTTTCGGGAATGTCCGTATTTGTGTGAACCTGAATAAACTTAATAAGAAAGCCAAGAAGCGGTTCCATCTGGTGTCCAAGCTGAATCATTGCTTTTTCCAGATGGGGGCCAAAGTGTTCTCAAAAGAAGCAATTGTAGGTTCTGGTAAATCCCTCTTGCTCATAAGCTGCAAGAGCTCACATTTTCAACACCGTTTGGTAGATTCAAGTATTAAAACTCCCATTTGGTATCACTTCAGCCCAAGAGGTGTTTCAAAAAGCAGCAGAACCAGAAGAATGCAGTAGCGATGGACAATGTTTAAGGCCCCTCTAAAGATTGGCCAATAACACAAGGCAAGACCACATTGCGCACTGCCGATTGTGTGTACGCAAAATGACCTTGAAAAAAATGCCGCTAGTCCGTGGGGAGCCGTCCGGGCAATCGCCACGAGTCGTTCCAGACCCGACGCGAGCACCTCCCACCCCACTGTCTTTTCCCCTCCGTTTATTAAGAGTGTCACAAGCCTGCCATCAGCGACCGCGCGAAACTAGCGCTCGTAGCGGATACTGAGAAAATCACAGTCTGACTGGCTATGAGTAGCGAAGTTCTATGATTGTTCACTGGTTCTTGTTCTTGTAGTCCTCTGTAGACTAGTGGACTACAGACACACAGGCACAAAAGACTACTGAGTCAAAGGACCGGAGATCGATTTTTGCATTTTAATTCACCTCCAAAACATATTTTTAAATGTCATTATTTTAAGCCATATTTTAGAATTCATTTTGATCTATTTGTCTAACTAATCTGTATTTTGCTAAGGGATTGACTTCTTGATGTGATGTATTTTTGAGATGCGAGCTTGCGAGGATCCAGACCACAAAACTATACAAATCATTCTGATCTATTTGACCAACTAATCTGAATTTTTACTAAGGGGTTGACTACTTGAATGTGAAAGAAATGAAATAGCTTTAAAATACAGGCGTTCAAGTTCGATTCACAATATTTTGTTTGTACATTTGACAGTAACTTCCTACAGTTACGGATATTTACGAAGGTTGGCAACGCTAAGGGGGTGCTTTGTTACGAGGGACAGGATGAAGTGGGAGTTGCCCGCGTCGGGTCTGGAACGTCTCGTGGCAATCGCCTCTGTCGCGGTTTTTTTTTTCAAAGATCAAAGGGGACCACACGGCCACATTCCCGTCCCGCACTTATTCGAACTTACTCAACGGGCGATCACTCACTTCTTCACTTGAAACTTCTCAGTCCGTTTTGTATTGAGAAAATTTTCCCTTTCACACGAATCTAATTCACTAAGATTTTTCTGTGTTGTAGACGTCAATAGTATGGACATCCCCTGCTAGTTTTGTGTTTTCATTTGTTCGTTGGTATCGTGTTTGATTTAGGTATATAGTGATTATTTTACGTTCATTATTTTTACCGTCATGTAGTAATTATTAATTATGCGATCTTGGCTGAACGCGGAAATATTTTTTGTTTAATTGTATTATACCAAAAGGAACCAAGCATCTGGAACCCCAAAGATATTTCTCGTTAAGATAAGAACAAAGTGGGCAATGCATTTTTTTCATTCTTATTACCACTGAATGATATTGCATTTTAAACTTCGGGTTTATTTTTGTTCTTATATACATTATTATATGAGTTTCTATTATAATTAAAAATAGGCTCAAATGAACAAGCCATGTACTATATTTCCGAATGTAAACATTATGTATTTATATTTACATCTTAATTTATTTGTAGGCACCTCCAAGTATCACGACGTTCAGTATAAGTAGATAGATATCTATACCTGTTTATTTTCGCTACATTATTTGGGACACGTATTGAAAATCCTAAAAATGAATGGTTAGAAACTTGATTTAAATTACTATTTGTAAATAAAATGCAACGGATTTCACCTGGTTTTAAAGAAGATAGACTACTCTTCAATTTACTTACTCTTCTTACTCACACTTACACTTCTTACTGACTTACTCTTCAATTCAAAGAAGATTCGGAAATTTTAGCTCTTTTTGGGAGTTTTTATAGTTTTTCAGCAAATATTAATGAAATTTGAGTAGAATTTTCTGCATAATTTTGTGCGTAAATTTTATAGTGTTCAATTTCGTTGTTGATAAACTTTTTGGTTAAAATTCTGCTAAAAAATATGTTTGATTATTTTTAGCCGTTATAGCCATTTTTAGTGATTTTTTTGAGTAAATTTGTGAAATTTGACCAATTTAACGTGCTCAAAAAGTGTTGGCCAACGAACTCATCCTTTCGTTTGGAAAGCTTCATTTTTTGATGCAAGAACGAATTTTTACCCCAATCCTAAGAAGAGTTATCGTCTAGAATTACACACACACACACATATATATGTATATATATATATATATATATATATATATATATATATATATATATATATATATATATATCACTTATTGAAAATGACTAGGAGAGCTTGATTATAATCTCTAGAAAAGATAGCAGAAAAAACGTCACAAAACTATTTTTACATTTTGGCTTTTTGCCTTTTTTCATGTATATATAGGTATATATTTATATTGATTTTAAAATTTTTGGAGCCCTTGCAATAGCTTCATTTTCATTCGCTTCATTCGCTAATAGAGAAAAAACGAAGTTTAGGAAAACTAATGTAAGGTGCCTAGACCACATAATATCACCAAGCCAAGCTTCAAAATGCTTGATATATTCCAATTTGGACCAAACCAGTAGTCGGATCACCATCTCCTAGTACAGTGAATCTCTCACTCTTTTCGACTACGTTCGGGAGTGAGATGCATCTTCAATGGCTTGGTCGATTTTCAACAATTACTTGATAATCATCATTGTAGTTCTCCAAATGTGAGGGGAATATATCCCTGAAACGCATTTCCCTGCATTGCAACAACCTCTGCATTGCCTACTATTGCAGAGCTCTACAACTTCAACACTAGACCAGTACAGAGTATGAAACACTGTTTCATCCCTTTCTAATCCCATTTTGTGGAACTACTTCCAGTGTCCACGTCCAGTTAAATTATTGAGATCACTGTGACGATGTTGATAAAGTCTTGAAGGAGGAGAAGAAGCGTCGAACATATGATGGTCTTCACAG
This sequence comes from Adelphocoris suturalis, assembly GCA_030762985.1. Lineage (NCBI taxonomy): Eukaryota > Metazoa > Arthropoda > Insecta > Hemiptera > Miridae > Adelphocoris > Adelphocoris suturalis. The sequence continues at coordinate 173,294,599 of CM061040.1, read as the reverse complement.
TCTTGAGGTGATAGCCAGACTGCAACCACATCAAAATCGAGTGCTAAGACGCATAATTGATGAAAATGCATCACAGTGCTCCCAAGTTTTGCGTACGGTTATGACCTGTCAGCCAATCAGTTCAGGGATGCACTCACCATTAGACATGGTCGAACACCCCTTGGTCTACCAAGTAACTGCATGCCCCGAACTGCAAAAAGGGAGGATTGGTGAAGTGGGGTCATGATAGTGTGAGGGATGACACAGCAAGGCTTGCAGCGCTGGCTTGGGGAGGAGTTACCACAGAACCAGTGCTACGTGAGGCCAGTGGTGAAAACTCGGCTCTGATTGCAGATATTAAGGTAGAAGGAGTCTGGGAGAGTGGGAGGCCGGCCGGCGTTCTTTGACAATCGCATTATTAATGCTGCACTATTCCCAAGACTGGCCGAGTGTGGCAAAGGCCAGGGAGAAGCACCGGAAGTATGACCAGGCTGCTGAAGACTTAAGAGGGTCATTCTCGCCTCTCATATGCTCGTGTGATGGGGTCTTGCATAAAGAATACGGAGTATTCATAAAGAAAATTGTCCACACCCTGGCCGAAAAATTAATTAAATGGAAAAAGGCATACTCCCAAGTTCTTGGCTGGGTGAGAGTTTAGCTTCAATTCTCCATCATACGAGCAGTTTCACTGAGGCTACGTGGAGCACGTCGAAAAGTGAGGTCAATTGGTTTGGAAGATGGAGCTGCCCTCACGCTACTTGAAGACTAGGTAACAAAGAAGGCGACACCTACCACAAAATAAAGATTGAAAAAAAAAACTTCCAGTGTCATTCTATTGAAATCGTGTCGTACAATAACATTTGTGTTATGTATTGTTCTTACTATTGCAGAGCTAAAGTGAAAGAGCCCTGTACTTTTCAACAGTAACATTGAAGGGTTCATATTCCCATTTAATTTATAAATTGTAAGTATCATTAGTCAACTTTTGGAATATATGTTTAGTCTCAGTGAGACGTGTGAATCCACCACCACACTTATCCGTAAGGTATGGGCGAAAATAGGACAAGCCTTTTGAAAAAAGGCCTCACTCCCAAATGCAGTCAGAAAGAGTGAGAGAATGAATGCACTGTACTAGGAATCAGTGATCTGACACTATTGGCTTGTCCCAAATTGAATGATATAATGCACTTTGTGGCTTGGCATCTTTACTACACGGAGCGTCTTTTTGAGGGAATATTATGAAACAACACGTAGATAGGTATCCTCATACATTCATTCATTGATCGATTTCGATTCTTCAAGGCTGGCTTGGTTGTTAATGGACTCTAGGCAACGATAGCCTCAGTCAATAGCAGCAGTGGCAGTAGTTTCAATTCGATTCATTTTGTAAATCATACAGCTTCGTTCATACTACCCCAATTAAGTCCCAATTTTCCCAAGATCAATGGGGCAGTTTGTCGATGGTAAACGTATAGACCGTAGGGCCTCTTAACGCGTCCCCCGGTTGAGGCAATCAATGGGGCAGTTGAAACGGCAGTGAAAATTGCAAAAATGCTTTTTAAGGAAAGCCCAGAGATCCCTCTTTGGCTTTACTTTCTTGCCTTAATACGCCTTTATTGTATGGCTTTGCTCAAAGTGATTTTTGAATGAACAGACAACACTACTTCAGGTAGAACCAATCTTAAAGGACTTCGGCAATCTTGCTCAAGGAGAATTACCTGCAAAAAATCCAAGAACAATTATGATTACAAGACTAGTATATTGGGTCACTTGAATATTGGAGATTTGGGGTTTTGGATAACAGACATGGGAAGACACTGGCTGTCTGTCAGGAATACATTTCATCTGAAGTTAGCATCTTACTTCCTCCCAGTTTTATGTTCTATTATCCGATTCAATCATCATATTACCGTAGCAGCTGGAGCACGAAACTGCTCATATCCAAATTCCAACACAATTGTGCCACAAGTGCGCAAGTTTGACGGGAAGATTCACAACTATCTCCAGAAGAAAGGTCAGGAGACCTCTCAGGAGGTGCGGTCCCAGGAGAGGGAGGATGTTTGATAGGTTACTACCATCAAGCTAGGTTCCTAGTCAACTAGCTCACATGATTATTACAACTTACAGTTGGTTACTATGAGTATTCAGATTAACATGTAGATATTTAGAAAACTCGCTAGGCTTCGTTTAGTAATTATTGTTGGACCAAAAATCCATGTAGAACGTCTATCTAATACTGAAATAATACACTTTTATGTAATATTTCGCTGCTTTTTTTCATTCTACACTTCTTAGTACAGGAAACCATCAAATTTTGAGGGAGGGTTTAAAATTATTGACAATAATAAACCAAGAGGCGACATGTCGCCCTTTTTGATATTTGCAGGGTATCAGTATTCATATAAACAAACAAGATTGTCTCTCCAGATAGACAAGCATCTAATTTGTTTTTTTTTAGTACTAAACTGATGATCTGTATTTCAGAACATATTCTTTCAGGTCAGGCAGATGTTTCTGTTTGCAATAATGAATCTGTAGAACTTTTGTTCATATGTATTTTACTTTCTAATTATGATTCAAAATTGGATTCATTGCCCGCTTTTAGGTGTCACTTGGAACCAGTTATGTGGCGTACAATCCATCGGATGAGAACCCGCCACCCAAGGTACCCACCGTCTCCATCCCTGCTGAGTCTTTCTACTATTGTGGTCCCAAAGTGAAATCATCAACCATTCTTCTTCGGATAGTAACCAACTCTTATGAGCATGTGCTATCTTCAAACTCCGAAGAATCCGGTGTGTTTTATTCATTGTTATTATTGTAATTGGTCATTATTTTTAAAGATAAAAGCGGTTTGGAAAGGGTCCTAACATTTAGAAGCTTCTTCAATATAATTTCTCGATAATTTTACTGAGGAGAAACTGAATTAAAATTCGGAAAGTAAACAATGGTTAACCGTGTTTAGGAACACAATTCAACGATTATGAACCTAAGGAAACTTTCGAAAATGAGCGTTAGTTGTTGCTCATCTATTCACTGATAGACACATGTAAAGCGGATTTTCATAGTGATATATCCATTTCAAAAGGAAGCGGGAGAGACTATTTTTCGTGGTGAGACGAGAATGAATAATATGATTTGCTATCCCTTGTACACTCTCCCGAGCACTTTTTTTCTTTTTTAGTGGTATTCATGCTGTTTTGAGTTAATTTATATCCATTTTGTAAACGCTGTATCCATTTGTATCCATTTTTTGTCCGACGCTATAATGAAGCTCCAAAGGTGTTAGGCTGCTCATCCTCAACCCATTTATTTTAGCAGGAAGGCACAAAAGCTTTCGACCATGCCCTTACAATATCAATCTTTAAGAAAAGGGAAAGTGAGCCTGGGGACTACTGTCTGATTTCAATTAGGTTGGTCGTCTAAATGGCTGGTGTAATTGAGGATGAATGAAGAGCGTGGAATAATATTGTGGAGAACCTAAAGTCCAATCTTTCATTTCACTGGCAGTCCAATTTCAAACGGCACTCCCATTTTGCCTCTCTTGACATCGCAAGGTCTTTGACACATTGAGCCATTTGGCCTGTAAAATTGTCTTCGTGGTATGGAGGCATCTTCTCGTTTAATTGGTTATGTTGCTTGTTACGAGTTGGGCATTTTGACAGGAGTGCTTTGTGATACACTCCCTGTTTACTTTAGGGCTTTTACCCTAACTGGTAGTCATTTTACAGGGTTAGGTCCTTTCATCCCTAGGGCCAGTGTTGAATAACACTGTACAAACTCCTCACTATTTAATTTAATGTTTATTTAAGGGCAGTCGTGGGGGTTAGGGGGTGAAAAAAATCGATTTTGAGTTTCATAGTAATTTGAATAATAGACTTTATGTAGAATGAAAAAATGTAATTACCAAACTGTTTAGGAACGTGGAACATATTGAAAACGATAAAGAAATGTAAGGTATCTGGGTTGGGTTTGCGCTCTAAAAGGCGCCTGCCTCGTACGATGGTCCACCTTCTGCTGTCTCAAATGTCAGCAAAATCTTTCATATCCACGATATCGAAGTAACTATCGTCCTTGAATTCTTTATAAGCTGCAATTCCAGCAGACAGTTTCTTTGCCGACGTTGATTCGAAGCTGTTGAAGTCGTCAGGTGAACTGTTTTCTTCTGCAGGGGAGGAGGCACCCGAGAACTAGCTTTTTTAGAATTGAAATTCTTCGCCCGCGGCATGATTTCCGATAAACGATTGGAGGCTTCCAAAATGGACACAAAAAGATGAAAGCGAACTTAGTAGAACTCAAAAAACAGCGGTAAAACACTCTGATAATACAACAGCAAACACAAGTGTAAACAAGTTGGTAGCTACAAAGTGATTGCTGTTGTTGTTATGGTTTTTCAGACTTCTTCTTCTCATTCTATCTCATCCTTGGTCAACACATGGAAGAATAATTCCACTCAGAAACGAAAAAAAAGGAGAGATCACGTAATGGGGGAGACGCGAGCCGATGAGCGCGACCGCTCTATGGTCACCTCTCGGAAGTTCAAAAACTTTGAACGCGTTTTTCTCAGAACAACGTTTTTCGCCCATTAGGAACACTTATTTCGGGTTCTACTGAAGATATCCGCTTGATTTTTTTTATTTTTATTATTTAGAAAGAAAGTTTATGCTGAGAATGGTGTTTCTAAAATGGATGAGCATTGGGTTGTGTCCGTAATAGAGACGATAAAGTAGAGCAAAAAACCAACGTTTTTCAATCCGTTTGTTCACTTCTGCCAGACAACAGTAACAACAATATTTCTGACACCATTTTGAAGCTTATAATATATCGAGCAAAATGGTGAAAGTTTCATTCAAATCGGTTGAAAAATGGGCGCACAGTGCGTACCGCAAGTACCCCCTTATTTACCTACTATTGTGACACCCCCACGACTGCCCTTAAGGGTGTGCACCCTCTTCCTGCGAGGGGAGTTTTCGTTAAACCCCCACATATTAGCCTATAATTTTAGCGGAAAACCACGTAATACAGTACTAAACAGCTATTATTGTTTAGCACAAAAATTAGATCATAAGGTCTTGCTGAGTGGAATTGTTTCTATCTTCTACCTACACTAATTCAATATCTCTTGTTCTTGCAGAACCTAATCCAAAGAAGATCAGGCTATCTAAAGATAGTAACGATACTATAGAATTCGGCATGGATTTGGTTGTTTTCGACAAACATCAAAGGTGTTCTTTGAAGGAAGGACAATACGAATTTCTACTTAGTGAAATAGACAAAAGAAGTAACAATGACAGGTGCACTAGAATATCCACAACGTTCTCAAGCTGGGAAGATTTAGGAGAAGACAAAGATGTACGCAATGATTTTTATTATAAAACGTATTACTTTTATTCATTCACTTAGTTTATATTTTTCATCAATACAGTAGAACCCCTCTAATCCGTCATCTTCGAGACTTAAAAAAGATAGGATTATCCAAAAAAAACATTTATTACATATTATTATGTAAAGGGACTTTTACTGTGAAATAGGTGATGTATAAACTTTAAAAAGTCAAGTCAAAGTTAACTGTAAAATAACAAGTAACGTGGAAGATAGTCAGTTGTAGGTTTTTGGTATGAGTACATTTGGAGGCAGAAAGAAACGTTATCCAACAGCAGTGCAGCACAAACAGGCAGCTTTTTTTATTTCAAGTCTTGCTCGAGCACGGTCGGATTAACCGGAGCGACCGGCCACCTGAGGGCGGATTAGAGGGGTTATACTGTAATATTTTTCTTGTTGAAACCTTCATCCGATTGCACCCTTGGCATACTGCCAGAAATACAGGGTGCGCATTTTTTTTTTATTGTCAAGTACATTTTAAAAAAAAATTTTTTTCAAAGGGTTTTGAAAATAACATCCAGCAAATGATGCCCCCCATTGTTAATGCACTCATTTAGTCGATTTTTGAAGTTTCGCTCCACTCTTTGCACCATATCAACCGGTATGTTGGCGATGGCGTGACGAATGTTGTCCTTGAGTTGGGCCAGGGTTCGTGGGCGATCGACATAAACGAGGGATTTCAAATATCTCCATAAGAAAAAATCACAGGGAGCCAAATCCAGGGAGCGCGCCAGCCAAGCGAGGTCTCCTCTTATTGAGATGAGGTGGTCGGGGAAGTGCTCTCGCAACAAATCCATGGAGGCTCGTGCTGTGAGCTGTGGCTCCTTCCTGCTGAAACCACAAGTCCCCGACGTCAAATTCTTCGAGGGCTGGAAGGAAAAATTCCTCGATCATGTCCCGGTAATGAGCGCCATTCACCGTTACACAGCGTTCATTTTCCTCGATAAAGTAAGGACCAATTATTCCCACACCGATATTGCACACCACACTGTGACATTCACAATGAAGAGGCTTCTCGTGAAGTTCACGCGGAAGCAAAACTTCGGGTCCTTCCCCTTCGAATGAGCCCTCTCCCACCCTTCTACGACCCCCTACTTGCCGCGTAGCAATTTTTTCAAATAATGAAGTTATTCTGGCGCACCCTGTATTTCAAAACGTACAAACAACATCTTGAATGTTGAGAAACGCGCCTTCTCTCGTTAGGTTTTGGAAAACGAAGTTGATTGTTTTGTGTAGTTGTGAGTGCTCAGTACCATCTCAAAGTCCAATGGTACCTGTTGCATGACAGATAGCTAAGCACGCCCATGAATGCTAACCTTTCCATTACACAGTTCCAGAAACATTATGTAAAATGATTTAAATTTTTTTACGCATAATTAAGTTCTTGTTACTGACCAAGTCAGTTAATAGAAAGGTATTCGTGTTTGTTTCGCTTGCCATTCTACCAATATTTGTGTTCATTTCCATGAGGTAAACAAATCAAAATCCCAACTTGCAATCCAAGTTATGGGACTCCCTGAACAATTTTGTGTGTGTTTGTTCTATGAAGGTTGATTATGACGTGATGCAAGGTAACTGGTCAATAATCTTGTCAGGGCCGCTTTCACAAGAAAAGGAACTTTTCCTGGATCCAAGTTTAACGTGAACGGTGGGTTGATCTGTTTGAATTCGTTTCGATTTCACCAAGTTTAACTTGAGTTCCTAACAACAAGTTTTTGACTGAACTCGGATGATTGAAAATCCTAGTTGAACTACCGTTGGTCGGAGGCTTAGATACAAAAGGCAGTGAATGTACGTAATAATGAAGAAAGATTGTTCACTCCCCCCTCCCCATTGTTTGGCTATCCATCCCTCGAATGTGTGTTCGGTCTATCATAGTTGAATGCTGATTAATTGCAGATTTGGATTCTGCACATCTTGAAACGTTCAGTGAAGTTTGAGGGGTATAACATTTTTTGATATGATCCCATATGTTTATCATTGGAATAATTTTTAAAAATTTGGATTCTTCGAATTTCCTCCTTTGACCCTAGGGTGTCAATAAAATCTCGGAGAAATGAAGCGATACCTAGGCTTACCCTATGTACGATTCTATGTGCTGTCGCCTCGATGAAGTCACTTAGGTCTCCTGCCGATTATTCTACACACCCAATAGCATAAAACCACAGGGAACAGCAACTGATTCACCCGAAATATGCAGTGATTTCTGGGTGAATGAAACAAATAATGCCTAATTACTGGCACTAGCTGTCTGTTCAAAGTTAATATATATGTTATTTTATTTTTTTTTTCCGTTTACTTTTCACTAGGGTATTCTAGCTGGTGCTCAGTGCACTGTAGAATCTCAAGAGCAGATGTCTTAGAGGATGGGTATCTCATGATGGAATCTCTTTCAACGACAATGTCAAAGTCTTCTGTCCTCTTTGAACATTCTTAAACGGGGAATGGAATTTTCACAATCAAGGTTTAAACTTTCATTACACTCTTCATCGTCAAAAATTATTGAAAAAAACCCCTAGTGAGAGCTCTTGTCATCATCACTCGATAAATATCATGCATAACGCATGAAAATTTCGGGAAATTTCCGAAGAGGTGGTAAGCGAGGAGGAGCAACAAAGATTGATCAGAGTTCACTCCCACTACCCAGCCCCGATAACACCAACTAGCCCCGGAAATTAAACTGATAGATCATGAGATACCGACGTTATAAGAAATTCTCGTTTGGGCGGGGAAATTTATTGGACATAATTTAGGATGAAGGTTATCCCTTAAAAAGTGTAAGTTTCATTCGCTTGCAAACAATAATTTGCAAGAGAATGTAACTTGTTGTAATGTTTGTTGTTACTTGTTGTTTTACTGAAGGGCAAATGAATTGGCTTCTATGTACAGACCTTCTTACATTATTTTCTTTCTTTGGAATTTAGACCTGTCACGCGTGTATGTAATAATGCACGTGTACAGTATTCTAAATTCATCTAATAAGTAATGATTTAGAGTCAACAGAATTATGGTTTAGTTGTGCTTGAGCTTTCTTTTTACTTGCCCTTCATTACCTATATCATCAACATGTATGAATCACTTACTTTATCAATCTCATGTAAATTTTTATACTCCAGATGTCAAAACAACATTTTTCTTCATTTGAAAATATAAGTAAGGGGCCCACTTTGAAGTTCCACCTTCAGTGGGCAAAGGAGCCTGTGACTTCCATTGTGGACCGCCCACCTGCTTTCATCCCTTCACCTGAAGAACCTGCCAAACCTAAATTAGAGAACAATAATGGTATATGAGCTAAATGAACATTAATTTGTAGAAAATGTAATGATTTGAATTGCTCATTTAGTTGCCGTATAGTTTGTGATACATTAATACATACATCTTTGTTTAATGTGTAATAATATTTTTCAATACTCAACTGGCAATCTATTTTTCCACAGTCGTTGAATCCAAGTTCCAGGAATCTAAAACAATCATCTACCAGTTCAGCTACAATAATAGCAAATCACATCAACATACAGAAGCATCAAATGATATGAACTGTCCGTGGTGTTGGTTGAGTTGCATTTCTGTCTTCTCTCTTCTTTGGCATCTCAAACTCTGTCACCCTAGATTCAATTTTCATTTCACTGTAAGTATATTTGGTTGTGTGGTTATCACTCTCTTTCAAAATTATATTTAAGTGTTACGGCATATTCAACTTTGTAAGATTGTGGACACACTATGTAGGTACAGTATTTTTTGAAGAAGATGAAGCTATTACAATAGCTCCAAAAATTACAGAAAGGAAAGGAAGAATCCGTTTTGAGGCATTCTGAAACAATTCTAGAGTTAAAACGCGCGCGCACGTGTGTGCTCACACAAACCACACACCTATAGTAATACATTTTTGTTTTGATTTTTGAGGGTTGGTCAAATGAATAAACAGTTCATCTAGGCCGACGTTTCGTCCAATTTATTGAAAATCTTCAGGGCTATAAGGTACAAAGGTGCAAAGAAACAAAAACGAACATTAGTTTGGTGAGTTATGAGTAGGGAGATACATAACTAGGTGTCTAATGAAAGTTGAGTGTTACCTTAGATTATAATCTTCAGTGTCTTCCTCTCCTACATCACCACTCTGGAAAGACCATAAAACAAACACTTTTTTCTTATAAAGAAACACTAATGTGAGAAGGGAATGGACAACAGTCTATGATTATGATGCCAGGATTTGATGACAAGCTGATGATGGTGGTGGTTTCTATTGTGGAATGTATATACATGGATGCTAGGATAGGTGTGATCCTTACTACCTATGCATATATATTTATTTTGAAACTTGTTGTTTCAACTTTACATTAAACTGCTTAAACTTAGTTATTTAAGGTAAAAGATGAACTTATGAAATAGTTTTGGTATTATGACCATGTTTTAGTGAGAGTCTTTTAATGACTAGATCACATTGATGATTATGGTAGGTACCTAGTACGTATTAGTTAGGTCACCAGTTAGTAATTTAGCTAGTTTATAATGTAAACTATTCTATCTACAATTTTATCAGGTTAACATAAATTCGGCTTAAGTTACAGTATCATTTCTAGAGTTTCAAGTGTTTGGAGCGCGGCGGATATAAATGATTTATTTTACATTTCTCTTATTTTAATTGCTTTCTACATCTAAAATTTTACATTTATCGAAGTCAAAAACATGATTGTAAGTTAATGCATGGTGTGCTAACCTGCAACGATCATCGAACTTTCTGATAACAGATTTATGGCCATTCATGCGGTTTGTCAAGTATTGAACCGTTTGTCCTACATAGTTTATATTGCAATCTTCACAAGGTATACAATAAATCAATTTGCTCATTTATTCCTTGGGTATCCCTGATTTCAGTTGAGAAAACACAGTAGAACCTCACAACTTGTAACTCTAGAAATGATACTGTTAACTTAAGCCGAATTTATGCTAACCTGATAAAATTATAGATAGAATAGTTAAGGTTAATTATCACTATGTCATATAGTCAACATTTTTCAAGTTCCTTTATCTTACATTATAAACTAGCTAAATTACCAACTGGTCCTTAACTAATACCTACTAGGTACCTACCCTAATCATCAGTGTGATCTAGTCATGAAAAGACATGGTCATAATACCAAAATGATTTCATAAGTTCATCTTTTATCTTAAATAACTAAGTTTAAGCAGTATAATGTATAGCTGAAACAACAAGTTCCAAAAGAAATATTATATACATGGGTAGTAAGGATCACTACCTATCCTAGCATCCATGTATATACATTCCACAATAGAAACCACCACCATCATCATCTTGTCATCAAATCGTGGCATCATAATCATAGACTGTTGTCCATTCCCTTCTCACATTAGTGTTTCTTTATAAGAAAAAAGTGTTTGTTTTATGGTCTACCAAAGTGGTGATGTAGGAGAGGAAGACACTGAAGATAATAATCTAAGGTAACACTCAACTTTCATTAGACACCTAGTTATGTACCTCCCTATTCATAAGTCACCAAACTAATGTCCGATTTTGTTTCTTTGTTCCTCTGAAACTTATAGCCCTGAAGATTTTCAATAAATTGGACGAAACGTCGGCCTATATAAACTTGTTACGCTCCGGGAAAATAACTCTACAGTCGAAGAAGGTTTGGTCACCCTGGCCTCCTGGCTCTGATCGTTAGAGCGTTGCAACTTCGAGAAATTAATGATAATTTCTCGTAGTTGTGACGACGCGAGTTCGAACTTCTGTCGAGGTATCAAATATTTTTAGCGTGTTACAGTGGCGCAGTTGAAATAGGACCCGAAATCATACGAAACAATAATTAATTAAATCCCTCTCGAGCCAAAAGACTGTAAACATCACATTTCCTGTTGTTATGCCTTTCATTTCCTCACTCACTTGAGTCAAAACACACCGTGACAATGACCTCGCTCGACTGCTGACTTGTTCCAGCGAGCATCTGCTGAGCCAGCGGCCTGCAGTTTCACTTAGTCATTTGTCCGACCCCAAACCAGCCGAGACGGCTGGTATTTGACTCCGGGGAAATGTTACGCTCCGGGAAAATAACTCTACAGTCGAAGGAGGTTTGGTCACCAACTGCTTATTCATTTGACCCACCCTCAAAAATCAAAACAAGAATTTCTATACTGAGTGGTCAAGAAAACAAAATGGTATATACATCATTCCAGACAATATCTCCTATTATGAATCAAAATTGAAAAAAAAATTTTTTTTTTTTTTTAAATTTCATTTCATGACTTAAAAAGAAATGAACAGGGAAAATTATTTATCATGTCTGGTTCGTCTTCTTGGAATTCAAGGGTTAATTTATCTATTTGTATCTTATAATATGTATAAAAGTCTATGAAAGAACCTATCCCACTTTATTTTGAGATGAATTGGGAGCATAGTAACCTGCACTCAACACGTAACCTTTTGAAACAAGGTGAATGGACAAACAAATAGGGAAGGGGGTGATTGGTAGCGTGAACTATTTCCCAGCCATACAGGTCTAAGCACTCACTACCTTTTGTGTAGGATCCTGGCTGGTAACCTTGATTGTCACATTTCCAAAAATGTTAGTACCGAAAAATACCTCATCGAAAATTCCGTATTTTTACGTTTCCCAATCAATGAAACAATGCATTTATTAGGCACTCTTGTAACTACAGGGTGCGGCAGAGAGGACGGACGGTTTTAAAAAAATCATAAAATAGTTAATTTTTACTCAAAAACAAATTTATTGATGCAATCAGGTTCGCAAGGAAATAGCACTTGAGACAGTTAAGTGTGAACAATCACATCAGGCATGAGGTTGCCGAAATCGTTGACGCAGTGCTGGAGGCGTTCTTGGAAGTTCGTGTAGACTCTCTCCGACATAGCTCTCTCAAATTGGGCGACTTCCACGCGAATTGCGTCCTTCAATTCGTCCAGAGTTCGGGGCTTGTTCTCGTATACTCTAGCCTTGAGTGTCCTCCATAAGAAAAAATCGCATATGGATGAATCTGGGGACCGAGGAGGCCAATGAACATCGCCAAACTTGGAAATATGACGACCAGGGAAGAGACGTCCATTGATGCTCTGGCTGTGTGGGCGGTCGCCCCATCCTGCTGGAACCACACACGTCGGGTTGGAACAATTCGCCATCGTAATTCAGGGAAAAAGAAGTCGGTGAACATCAAGTTGAGAGAGCTATATTGGAGAGAGTCTACGCGAACTTCCAAGAACGCCTCCAGCACTGCATCAACAATTTCGGCCACCACATGCCTGATGTGATTTTTCACACTTGACTGTCTCAAATGCTATTTCCTTGCGAACCTGATGGCATCAATAAATTTGTTTTTGAGTAAAAATTAACTATTTTATGATTTTTGTAAAACCGTCCGTCCTCTCTGCCGCACCCTGTATAAGTTACTTGATAATTTGGAATCCTGATAAACGTTTTTCGTGATCCATACATTTTAGTGAAAAGGATTAATTCACTTAACCAACCTAATTAATTCAGTTCTTCCTTCTATCGAACAGCAAGTGAACAAAGGTGTGAAGATTGAAGTTTCGTTAAATGAGAATTACGATGGATCATATTCAGGTTGTCCTACAAATCCGCCTCGCCCTGGGAGGCCTGTGAAGCGAACGTCACTTACACATGTAATGGTATGTCATCCCAAGAGGACAAAGATGAAATCTCTCTCAGAGCTTACTGACCTGGAGGAGAATGATCATGAGAATCATAGGCCCTATATTACTGGTCACAATAGGTAAGACAATTAGCATAGAAGTGATGCGTTTATTGATTTGATTGTAATACTTACAGATTTTAACATAACCCGAAGCCTCGCTCTTCTAGAATCTGTACGAGGAATACCTACCTAGTGCAAGAAAGATCCTGATTTATTGTATTTGTTAATTGACACGATCCAGTTGTGGAAACGTTTCTATATGGAACATATATGCAACACGTCCCTCCACTCATTTTATTTCCTTTCATAAAATTATTTGTAAACACCTCTTATTCCTCCCCTCCTCTCGCATCTCAACTTACTAATACGAGGGTAATTTTAAAAATTTTGTAAAAAATCAGAAAGTCATAGAAAAATTGAACAAAAAAATTTATTTACAATGTACAAGTTATAATTATTGCTAATTATTGCTCCACATAATCCCCGCCCTTATCCAAACACTTGGGGGGTGGGGAAAACGTCCCAGTTGAATTTCTCAAGCAGTTCGTGCGTTTGACGGGCTGAATGCAGTCTTGCATTGTCATGAAGAAGCAAAACACCTCGATGAAGCAAACCGGGTCTTTTCCGTTTTATGGCGGCTCGCAAGCCTTTCAGTACATCACAGTACTGCTCGGCATTTATCGTTTCGCATCTGGGAAGGAAATCTATGAACAGGATGCCTTTATTGTCCCAAAAAATGGTTGCCATAAGCTTGCATTGAGAAAGTGTCACTTTGGCCTTTTTTGGTGCAGGCTCTCAAGGTCTTTTCCACACAGAACTTTGACGTTTTGTTTCGGGGGTTGAGAAATGAACCCAGGTCTCGTCCCCGGTGACTATTCTGTTGAAAAGACTGTCTCCTTCTGCGGTATGAAGTTAAAGGAATTTTCTTGTCGCTTCCATTCTTGAATTTTTGTGATCCTGAGACAGCAACCTCGGTAACCATCTTGCAGGAACTTTAACCATCTTCAACTTCTTTGAGATGATGTTAGCGACCGATCTGTGACTAATATCAATGCCAGAAGGGAGTTTAGCATGAATTTCATCTATCGTGAGACGCCTATCAGACTCCAGAATGCGGAGAACGACTTCAGCTGGCTCCTCTGTTGTTGTGGTAGATGGTCTCTCACTACGCGGTTTATCGTCAAGCGAGTTGTGGCCTTCCAAAAAAATTTTCCGCCATACCGACACCATTTGCAGAGACATGGCTTTTGGGCCATACACATTTTAGAGTTTTCTGTAAATTTCCATCACGGTTTTGCCTCTTGAGTGAGTGGGAACAGATGACACCTCGGAACTCCACGGTGGACATGGAGTCAGTTAGCAACTCCATTCCATCTAGCGGGTAACTGGCAGGTAATGCTTCTGGGAAGGACCCCACGCCCCTACCCCCACCCTATCAACTAGACGAAAACCCCCCAGCCGTCCCAGCCTTCTGCGTACCTTTCCTGGCCCTACGTAGCAGTCTTAAAATTACTTTTTGCAAGACACTCGTATGTTCTGTTTTGGATCCAGCAGACCCGTAATTTACATAACTCTTAGATGAGAAAATTGAGTAACGCTAACTTGATCTATGTTTTAGGCAACGTGCAAACATACTGGAAAAAATTGAGCATTCTGTGGAATAGACGACTTTCTGTTGATTTCAGATTGTACCACCACGCTACCACTTGTCTCCCAATCAATCCCAAAGAGATGGATATTGACAGTGAAGACGAAATGGATCCAAGGTGGCTGAAACAGAAGACGATGATGATGATAGATGAGTTTACAGATGTCAATGAGGGTGAAAAAGAACTGATGAAAATGTGGAACCTCCATGTCATGAAGCACGGGTCAGTGTAAGAAAACCAACTTTATCTTAAGCGTTCCGTAGAGACTGTTCGAAAAGTAAGATAAGCCTTCCGTAATGGTTTTCTTAACACAATCATGGCCGGAATTTGAAGGTAACGCATGGTGTGAAAACTTTTACACTTATCGGAATTGGCATATACGTACCTATTGAAAGTTAACATTTGATTTCAAAATTTTATTCTTCGTGCCATCTTGCACCCATTGAAAGAATTTACATTTACAAAGCTCGAAAGTCTAAAATGTAAAATATAATAATAGTTTTATGTGGAAGTCAAGATGGTAAGAAGAACCCCACATTTCCCCTAGTTATTTAATTGGCTTTTCCTGGAGTTTTATTTTTTCAAAATTTTATATTTTTTGTGTCTGCATCAAATTACATTCCATCTCAAAATTATTCCCCCAGTCTTAGAAATTTCCTCACACAATCCTATCTAAAAAGGCTTATCTTGTTTGAAATTGATGAACATATTATTTACAAGTATTATTTATTATATTGGATTTACCTAACTAAAATAAATATCGAATCACTAAGGTGTTATTCTTTCCTAATATTTGAAAGTTGACATGGAAGCGGTAATAGGAATATATGACGAACTCCTTGTATAAAGTTGGTTCTCGTCTTATTTACATACGAATATTATTATTTTTAGAATGATTTGACTGTGTTCAGGATTGAGTTAGAACGACACAATGCCTTTAAATATGCAATCACTGTTACATTACATAGCCTATATTTACATGTTGTGACTCAATCGCATAGTGTTTGAGAACCACTAATGGCTTTGTGAAAATATCTTGGCATGTCGTAAAAAATGGTGAATCCCTAATTATTTTAATTGTTTCTCTCATAACAATTATCACAAAATATCACATACATTTGGGTGCCTTCCTGTTTGGTGCATGTCGCATGGACCTTTTACTTTGTTATGAATGTTTAGGATGAACATGCTTAGCAGCGCATGGTGAGAAAGCTCGTTTTTCTTCCTAATATAGTTACTTTCTCTCAATTGTCTCTGTGCAAACTTATGTTTAGCTCGATTTGTGTTTTCTTCATGTTATTATACCTTTCCCTTTACCTCTCAGCTCCTCTCCTGCCTCTTAAAAAAAGAGTTGTTGGTTTTGTCTACTAGCTTTGTTTCTGCTGTAATCTTGATGAGCCATTTCCCACAAATATGGGTGTTCAAGGAATTTCTCCATAACCTCCTATACGAATTTCAGGCCACTATTACCCTTGCCACACACGGTGAAGGAAGCTACCAGCCACAGTCTGTTTGGACCTGGCATTACCCACACTCGGGAAAACCAAAACCCATCTTGGCAGCTCCTCTGGAAATACAGCCAAGGCTCAGAGCCACACAGAGTGGATCTAAATTTCCCCACACATGGGTGGGATTTGATTGCTGTGACCACTCTTTCCACCCTGAGGGAGGCTCTTTCGATTTTGTAATGGCCCATTCCCAAAATCGAATCTCATCTTGTTGTGTAGTGGCTTCCCTTGATTCCCAAAATCACAGTTGCACTTGAAATGTTTAGCTGTATCTTCCTCTTCTCCACATTCTCAGAATGGAGAGAATACCATAGACATGAAGGAGGGTTCTCCTAAAGCTAAAATTGAAATAGCCAGTAAGGACTTATGTTGTCCCTAAAGTTGTGCTATTAACCAGTCTGAACAGTTTTTATGGCGTTGGTGATTGCACATCCAAGTTTGTATGTATCTTGTGGCTTCTTTCCTCCAAATTTCCGTTAAATCTTTTATGGCCCATGTTTGAGTTTTTGCCTTACAAGCTTTATGCTTATAGCTGTGTTTACAGTAGGCGCTATTCCCTTGCAAAAATGATCTCATCTGGGAACTGCGTCTGAAGGTGGCCGTCCTCTAGGTCGACAGTGTGACGCGGTGTGGGTGAGTCGAAAATTTTTTGCTCTCGACCGCTCTAAACTTCTGGAACACCGCTCGGCGCGCCGCCAAAACATTTAGCACCGCCTCATTGACTTAGTCGACGAAGGTCGAAGCGAAAAATTTTCGACCTCGGCCATTTTTGTAAGCGCTTGTGCATAAAATATTATATACATGGAAAATTATGTGCAAAATTATACAGAAAAATGTACTTAAATTTCATTTAAATGTGCTAAAAAATCCAAAATCTCTATTTTAGTTGCAGAATATTTCTTAGAACAGGTTTCTGGCCATAAAATTGGTAGTTAACAATTTCTTCTCCCGCAAAGTCCTTAATTTTTTCAAAACAATGTAACATAATATAGTACGATAATTTACGAAAATTCGTTCATACGATCATGCTGCACGAATGGAACTTTTTTGCACTTTCTTGGTCATTTTTCCAATAGATGGTTGGTTCGTCGAAATGTAGTGTCTTGCTTCACTATCAGTGGCTTAATCATTTCATGAAGCTCAAAAAACTTTTATTGAGACATCCAAAAATATTGGACGAATTTCCTTTCATCACTCAATAAATCATGAAAAAGGTCGTTGTGATCCCCCAAGTCCGTTCTTTTCGCGTTAATTGGATGGATCCATTGCTTCTTCCTTCTTCCAGCAATTTCCTCCTCCTCTTCAGCTTCCAGAGCTGCCCCAAAGACGAACATTTCTTCGCTGTCTTGTCTTTAAAAGAAAAATTCCTCCGTCCGACCACATTTTTCATAGAAGGTACCTCACTGCACAAGGGTTGACGCGGGACTGGCAAAACGAATCGAATAATGAAATCCGCCCCATGGTGGACAAACCTCAAGATTTTAGTGTCACGTTGCGCCTCGCCGTTCTGTTGACCTAGTGTACGGCCACCTTGATGCAGACACTCTCACTCCTGGGTAATTGCGGAGTAGGGACCCTTTCAATGAGCTCTTCAGCTTCGGATTTATTGTCCGGTATCAAAGAGTTTCACTCAATGTAAACATGGTCCCCATAGTGTTGCACTAGGGAGACATGAACATTGCCTGCAGCTCGAGTATATTTTTTTCCAACTTTTTGACTGATCAGTGAAACGAGTTGTTTGAAATCTTGTGTACTCATGTGAACGAAAATCTTAATTGTATCATCAATGGGTTCCTGTACCATTTCTCTCGTTTAAGATCATTTCCATATTGGCTTCTTACGAGGGGTAATTGTTTTCACCACCACCGTCCTGGGTGGCGATTTCTCTTCTTCCCTTGATCATAAATAACATTGATATCATGGAAAACATGAATTCAGCGGCTGTAGGTACTAAACAAGGTTTCCATGTAAGCTGCAAAACCAGAACTGAAGGTTCCACTCCCAAAATTTGCTCTGAATCGCGTTATGTTTTGGTTAGTGCATATTTCACTCTAAGCGAGAAAGTTTCACCCAAGTACCTTGTGCTAGGGAGTTTCGCTAGTGTAAACCCAGCTTAATGAACATTGCCAGGGTCGGTCCATAGAATTTTCAGCCGAACCTAGCCTGCAGAAGCGACCTACTTTTCGTTTTCCAGGTTTCCCTCATGAGCTGGTACCCTATTAACCCTTTCGCGACGGCCGCCGTATTAATACGTCGGCACAGATGTCCTCCGTAACGCCTAACGACGTATTAATACGTCGGCTATCAAGTGCTCCGTAACGCCTGTTTCGCGTTTTCGAATTTCCCTCCATTCTATCGACTCTCATGCCATCTATTGAGAGGCATTGTAACTAACATTTACGTCTAGTATCTAATAGAATGTGCTGAGATCAAAGACATTGACGAGAGTTTTCATTCACATCAAAATAGCACGAAAAACGTTGACTTGGACACTGTTGTTTTTTGTCCGCATTCGGTCTTTGTCATAATTTTACTCATACCTGTTTCCATACTTGTACTTTCTTTTACGTTTTTATTCCTCACAGGTGGACGGATGAAGGAATTCCTAACGAAATAATAACCGGGAGTGACAGTGAGTTAGGTAGTGATGTGATTGACGTTGAAATTGAAGCTCGTTCAACAAACTTTTTGGATCAACTCAAAGACGATGGTTTTGACAATTTTCTCGGTGATGGTGATCATGATACTCGGGAAATTTAAAATTCTAATATTCTTGATCCAGTTCCGAAAAGCGAAGGTGGTTCACCGCGCGTGGAGGGCCAATTATTCAGGCACGGGGGGTTGGAGGGCTCCGAGGCAGTCAGGCCAGGCGCGTTGCAGTGGCTGAACGACGCCCGTCACGAAGGGGTTAACATATACTTTATTGGGGGTGTACCTACCTTGTCCAATTCATCTTTAACTTCATGACAAATTTAAAGGTTGTTACAGGACTTGTAAGTGCTTTGATGCTAGCCTGATTGTCTGTGTGCATAACTATTCGTCTATTTCTAGTGTTGTTCTCTAACAGGCTATCTACGCTCTCATCTAACGATAGAATATAGATTGCTCTGGAAAACAGTGGTGTGTTAATTCAGAGTGGAGAACTCAGCTATATCAGCTCTGTTGCACCCGATTGTAGTGGATGCTATCAGTTTTGACTCGGTTGTCTATTATGAATAAGAGTGGTGGTTATGCTTCCATTCCCCAGTTCTAATGAGTCGTGTAATGAATGGTGGTAAGCATCGGATGTACCATAGCTGGTGTGTATATAGGGGATAGTCCCAAAGTAATCTGTATGCTTCTGGTCGGTGTGGTCTTGAAAGCACCATCGTTAAGTAGACAGATTTAAAAGCCCAAGATTTGTTTTATTTGAATGTCTTGTCAACAGAAAAGCACCAAGTGCCTCCCCACAGTCAAGACATTGAATTCTGATATCATCTTAATAATGGCCTGCACAGTATTATGCTTCTTCGGAAGGCCGAAATGCGCTTCTCCAATCAACTGATTCCCCTCAAAGTACTCCTGCAGCGGATCTACAAGAGAGGCTCTACTACCTTTAGGGAATAAGGCGTTATTAACACGGGTCAGTAATGATTGTAAGAATCCACTCTCACCTTCTTATGAAGAGGGCTGACAACGCTGTTTTCCAAAAGGCGGGTAGGTTGCCACTCACTTATTCATGATTTATCGATGGAAAATTATATAAATGGCTCAGCAGTAAAGGGGACAATTGTTTTCAGTAGAGCTGAATCAAAACCATAGATGTCTGTCACCTTCGAATTCTTAATTTTTATCATGGCTGCGTACACATCTTCTCTGTCAGTACACATCTTCTCTGTCACTCCCTTGAAAGAAAATACACAGACATGTTTATCTAACAGTGTCAGCAAGGAAAAAGCAGCCAAATAGTGAGTCAAAGAATCCGTGAAAGATGCAGGTCCAGTGTGAGGTCCAATCATGTTCAGCAGAGAGTTCAAACATGTAGCAAAGAAATTCCCAAAACCCGATGCATCAACTCCAATTGATGGAGCTGGGGGCGCAGCTCTAAAAGACTTAGGCGAACTTCTCTTTTTATCAGTTGCCAGGCTGCTGCACTGAGTTGTAGTCATGGATGTCTCCAGTATCCTAATCACACAATTTTGAAGATATGCAACGAATTCTTCCATGTTTTTTACAGTAGGTAGTTGTATCGACAACAAGAATTCGTACCGCTTTTAGATTGATCGGAGAAATAAACTTTAATAGCATTGATCTACTTATTCGAATTTTCACAGTACTGTGTTATATTTGGCTCCAGTTTGAGGTTCAATGAATTGGTCATCTTTGGTATTTGTTCACCATATTCACCGATGCAGCTTATCAACTTACTACTGTCTTGTAGCTTTGCACAACTTATCAACCTGTAGCGCTCAAATCCCATTTCTATCAATTCCGTTTTATGTTTTGTAGAAAAATGCATCTGGTGGCTTCACTTGTAGGTATTTGTGGATTATGAGTTTAATTAGCTATCGTTTTATAAGTATTTACCAATAATTAGATTGGCGTGACACTCGTTTTACCGTGCCCTCGATGTTACCAAAACATTTTTAATTTTTGTGAATTAAATCTGCGATTTTGTTCACCAATGCTCCATTTTTTTGGCACTTGGTGTTTACTGAAATGAATGACACATGCTGTATAGGTTATTGATACTTCCATAATTATTTCAAAACATTGTCTTCTAAAAGCACAATAATGAACCTCATAAAAGCCGTTTACCCATAACCTCCTCCCATAGTTTGTTACTCTATCGGGTTACATATTGAATGGATTATTTTTCTCACTGTACTATAATTACCCAACTACATAATCAGATATGTTGGCACCCACATATATTTCTTTGTTAGTGAGTTCTGATAAAGTAAGTCCTCCAATTGTAATGAAATGTCCACAGGTTAATTAAGAATAGTTTCCAAAAAAGTTACTCCCGAATTATTCCCTTCTCTTCAGGGGTTATTAAAAAATCAGAAGTACACACACTGCACCCAGAAGTATCACTACTTCACTGCATCTAATGTTTATGAAAAGAAAAGTACCTAATCACATTTCACGCCTAAATAAATTTTCTCTTCAGTTCACAAACCAACTGCCCCTATCTTATCTATTTCCCTAAAAATGATCCGAATTGCTGGTTCATTTTCCTACAAAAGATTCAGAATTTGATTCAGCATAATTGGTTGGAATCCACGCCTCAGTATTACATCTATTTCACATTACAGCACATGACACAACAAAAGCATAAAGCGCGACATATTGGGAGAAAATAGGTTATGGTGGATGTATGGGTGTGAATGGATGATTTGCTAAAGGGAGAACGTATCATTTTGTAGACGAGAAGCATTAGCAGGTAGGGTTGATGTTACCAACCGTAACCTGCTACCTTCTGGCAGATGTCTCTTAACACGTTGCCCTAAGCACCCTGCCTATACGTCAGTAAGAATAATGAATTTCTCAAGATATTGTGTGTGTGAGAGAGATGAAGCGCTTTATCGTGAATTGAAAGTTTAATTTAACTGTGAATGCGTCACAGCTAGATGAGATGAGATACCTTATTGGTAATAAGAACTATGTATCTCACCTTAAGCCGCGTTTACACTAGCAAAACTTTCTCGCGAAACTCCCTCGCGAAACTTCCTCGCTGCAAGAGAAATTTTGCACCTCTCCACTGCGCTAGTGGGGTGAGCCACCTTCTACAAGCCTCAGTTCTGGTGTGTTCAAAGTTGCATTTGGGGTATCCCTGCTCTTCATGGACGCTCCCTAAATAACCCTGATGATTATTTGACTCAAAAATGAGTCACTTTCTCATTGCAGGAGATAAATTATTTATAATTCTTTGGGTATAATTGAATTTTTTCCAATTCTTTACGAATTGGTGCGTATGAAAATTTCTGTAGCACACATGGTTTGAATTTTTGGAGAAAAACCAGGATCTGCAATTTTAACACCTATCTTTAAGGTTCTGTCATTTCGTACTGTAACGGTTTTGAGATGGCTGACAAAAATTTCCTTCCTTAGCAGTGACTAAATTTGGAATAGGTATATTTTATCAAACTTTCTCCCGGAGTAAACACCCAATGTCTTATGACCCCACCACGACGAACCTCAACCTCAAATAATTTGAGGATTTAGTTTCCTTTCACGTCCGTTTTGTTCTTTTGTTTTCTTTCGTTTTTGTTTCTTTTGTCGTCGTCCTTTCGTTTTGGGTTGTAGTTTAGTTTTCATTCAACTAGCTAAGCTGCCCAATGAAAGGGCAGTTTTGTGTGAGACAATTGGCTGCTTCTCAGAGAAAGTCCTATTCCAGTTGACAAGCTAAGCTGCCCAATGAAACAGCAGTTTTGTGTGAGACATATGGCTGCTTCTCTGAGAAAGTCCTATTCCAGTTGACAAGCTAAGCTGCCCAATGAAACGGCAGTTTTGTGTGAGACATATGGCTGCTTCTCTGAGAAAGTCCTATTCCAGTTGACAAGCTAAGCTGCCCAATGAAACGGCAGTTTTGTGTGAGACATATGGCTGCTTCTCTGAGAAAGTCCTATTCCAGTTGACAAGCTAAGCTGCCCAATGAAAAGGCAGTTTTGTGTGAGACATTTGGCTGCTTGTCAGAGAAAGTCCTATTCCAGTTGACAAGCTAAGCTGCCCAATGAAACGGCAGTTTTGTGTGAGACATTTGGCTGCTTGTCAGAGAAAGTCCTATTCCAGTTGACAAGCTAAGCTGCCCAATGAAACAGCAGTTTTGTGTGAGACATATGGCTGCTTCTCTGAGAAAGTCCTATTCCAGTTGACAAGCTAAGCTGTCCAATGAAAGGGCAGTTGCGTGTGAGATATTTGACTGCTTCTCAGAGAAAGTCCTATTCCAGATGACAAGCTAAGCTGTCCAATGAAAGGGCAGTTTTGTGTGAGACATTTGGCTGCTTCTCAGAGAAAGTCCTATTCCAGTTGACAAGCTAAGCTGCCCAATGAAACAGCAGTTTTGTGTGAGACATATGGCTGCTTCTCTGAGAAAGTCCTATTCCAGTTGACAAGCTAAGCTGCCCAATGAAACAGCAGTTTTGTGTGAGACATATGGCTGCTTCTCTGAGAAAGTCCTATTCCAGTTGACAAGCTAAGCTGCCCAATGAAACGGCAGTTTTGTGTGAGACATATGGCTGCTTCTCTGAGAAAGTCCTATTCCAGTTGACAAGCTAAGCTGTCCAATGAAACGGCAGTTTTGTGTGAGACATATGGCTGCTTCTCTGAGAAAGTCCTATTCCAGTTGACAAGCTAAGTGGCCCAATAAAACGGCAGTTTTGTGTGAGACATTTGGCTGCTTGTCAGAGAAAGTCCTATTCCAGTTGACAAGCTAAGCTGCCCAATGAAACGGCAGTTTTGTGTGAGACATTTGGCTGCTTCTCAGAGAAAGTCCTATTCCAGTTGACAAGCTAAGCTGCCCAATGAAACAGCAGTTTTGTGTGAGACATATGGCTGCTTCTCTGAGAAAGTCCTATTCCAGTTGACAAGCTAAGCTGCCCAATGAAACAGCAGTTTTGTGTGAGACATATGGCTGCTTCTCTGAGAAAGTCCTATTCCAGTTGACAAGCTAAGCTGTCCAATGAAACGGCAGTTTTGTGTGAGACATATGGCTGCTTCTCTGAGAAAGTCCTATTCCAGTTGACAAGCTAAGCTGCCCAATGAAAAGGCAGTTTTGTGTGAGACATTTGGCTGCTTGTCAGAGAAAGTCCTATTCCAGTTGACAAGCTAAGCTGCCCAATGAAACGGCAGTTTTGTGTGAGACATTTGGCTGCTTGTCAGAGAAAGTCCTATTCCAGTTGACAAGCTAAGCTGCCCAATGAAACGGCAGTTTTGTGTGAGACATATGGCTGCTTCTCTGAGAAAGTCCTATTCCAGTTGACAAGCTAAGCTGTCCAATGAAAGGGCAGTTGCGTGTGAGATATTTGACTGCTTCTCAGAGAAAGTCCTATTCCAGAAAACAAGCTAAGCTGTCCAATGAAAGGGCAGTTTTGTGTGAGACATTTGGCTGCTTCTCAGAGAAAGTACTATTCCAGTTGACAAGCTAAGCTGTCCAGTGAAAGGGCAGTTTTGTGTGAGACATTTGGCTGCTTCTCAGAGAAAGTCCTATTCCAGATGACAAGCTAAGCTGTCCAATGAAACGGCAGTTGCGTGTGAGACATTTGACTGCTTCTCAGAGAAAGTCCTAGTCCAGAAAACAAGCTAAGCTGTCCAATGAAACGGCAGTTGTGTGTGAGACATTTGGCTGCTTCTCTTAGAAAGTCCTATTCCAGCTGACAAGCTAAGCTGACCAATGAAAGAGCAGTTTTGTGGGAGACTTTTGGCTGCTTCTCAGAGAAAGTCCTATTCCAACTGACAAGCTAAGCTGCCCAATGAAAGAGCAGTTTTGTGTGAGACATTTGGCTGCTTGTCAGAGAAAGTCCTATTCCAACTGACAAGCTAAGCTGCCCAATGAAAGAGCAGTTTTGTGTGAGACATTTGGCTGCTTGTCAGAGAAAGTCCTATTCCAACTGACAGGCTAAGCTGTCCAGTGAAAGGGCAGTTTAGTGTGAGACATTTGGCTGCTTCTCAGAGAAAGTCCTATTCCAGATGACAAGCTAAGCTGTCCAATGAAAGGGCAGTTTTGTGTGAGACATTTGGCTGCTTGTCAGAGAAAGTCCTATTCCAACTGACAGGCTAAGCTGCCCAATGAAACGGCAGTTTAGTGTGAGACATTTGGCTGCTTCTCAGAGAAAGTACTATTCCAGAAAACAAGCTAAGCTGTCCAATGAAAGGGCAGTTTTGAGTGAGACATTTGGCTGCTTCTCAGAGAAAGCCCTATTCCAGTTGACAAGCTAAACTGCCCAATGAAACGGCAGTTTTGTCTGAGACATTTGGCTGCTTCTCAGAGAAAGTCCTATTCCAGTTGACAAGCTAAGCTGCCCAATGAAACGGCAGTTGTGTGTGAGACATTTGGCTACTTCTCAGAGAAAGTCCTATTCCAGTTGACAAGCTAAGCTGCCCAATGAAAGGGCAGTTTTGTGTGAGACATTTGGCTGCTTCTCAGAGAAAGTCCTATTCCAGTTGACAAGCTAAGCTGCCCAATGAAACGGCAGTTTTGTGTGAGACTTTGGCTGCTTGTCAGAGAAACCTTGTCAACTTGCAATTGTCAATAGAAATGCATTCTGTTAGGTTAACGCTTCGTTTGGCTTTCCTCCCGCTTCTACTAGTTCTTCTCTCGCGCGAATCGTTGTTAGGCGATCCCCATGGTGGTTGATGAAAAGTTACCGTTGGTTCAACAAGAAGGTTAGCGTTACTTGAGATCAACAAGATATTTTATCCAATTTATTTGCATCCAGATCTGGTTGCCCTAGGTACAGAAATATTCGACCTCAGTATTGTTACTGCTTCGTAATTTATGAACTCTCAAATAAGTGATGAAGCTATGCTGACCATATACAACTTATAAACCGTTCTATGTCATTCCAGAAAGTCAGAATGCTCTGATTTCCAGGATTTATTTTTGGGGAATATTACCAATTCTAGAATTTATATTTTTGATGTCTTTAAAATCTTTTTGCCCTGCATTAACTTCACTACTAATAGGTAATCAAATATCTTGGCCAACACAAAAAATCAATATTAAAATCTGTTATCCAAAATGTATCTATAGAAGCTAAAAAAACTATATGGGTACTGACCCTCATGAAACATTATTTGTTTTTAAAAGAAAATGTCAACATGAGGAATACTTACGTACACAGCTCATTGAGTACTTGAGTACTTGGCAGAAAGATTGATAAACGTTTCAGATTAGTATGAAGGAAAGCAGTTGTCCGATGATATGCCTAAATGACCACTGTCTTAATCTCCTCTTTCTAAGCTATAAATAATATTGCTGATATTGGCAATATATTGGATATGTAGGCAGTTGAACAACAATTTTAATACATTCGCTTCGTTAGTTAGCCTAATGCGCTTGTGCTCATTTCGATATCTATATAATTATGTATAACACCCTGCTAAAACACTAAAACATTCGAGGAAACTGATGGGACTGTACAACCTACCCATGTGTGTACATGTCATTCAAACGGCATCGTAAGTTCAGGACCTAGATAGAAAAATCTATTTCTCCAGTAAATCACCTACGTAACATAAAATGCGTTCCAAGCAAAGTACCTATTATAATTCTTTATAATAAATTTTTTAAATGCTCAAAGATGTTCAAAACACTCGACACATATTAGTATAGTAATTGAATTAAGATACCATGCTGCCATGCGCCTATTTAATTTTTCATTGATGCCATGTCAATGGAATTTGTCATCTTTGAATTCATGAGCTGAAAAATATAATTCGCAATATATATATATATATATATTCATATCCAGTCATTCATGCTTCATATTTATGTTGATTAATACAAATAAATTTCAACTACGTTAAGTTACTTCATTGAAATATCAATGATAAGGCTTGAAATAATAGTGGGGGTCGAATTAATTCGGCAGACGAAGCTGGCACACCAACTCGAAGTCATTGGAAGCACCTTAACCATCATCCTATTCACCCCCTCCATCGTCCATCATTCTCATCATATTCAAACGCATGCAGTTTTTATTATTTATTTATCATTTAAATAGTGATTTGATTGTAAATTCACGAACTGTTTTGGCCATCTATCAGACAGCCAAATGCAGTCAATTGCAGCCATAATTTATTTACACTAATAATTTAATCCTCATTTATTTTTTGTTGGTACCACATCAAATGGTTCGAATTAAGTTGTAGTACATTTATACAATTCTGTGTGACATTCAACGAAGAAAATTTGTCGTACGTTAAGAGAATAATAATTTGTTGAAATATTATTTTTACAGATTTGTAGGTGATTGTCAAGTCCCATTGGCCTGCTTCATGTTCCTGGAAGAAAAAGGAGAGGAGCTTCTTAGGAAGAACTTGTACAGGAATTTTGTTTTGCACATGTCATTATTGTTTGACTACGGCCTTGTTTCGCCAGTTACTGTTTTCCATGTGATGGAAAAGCTACAGGATATCATTCAAAATAACCCTGATATTCACAAGTAAGTTTGATTAGAAAGATCTGGTATCAGGAAGCAATATTCTTTATTGACCATCATCCATCATTATTATTTAAATTCAGGGTCGGTGGGAGGGGTCAATTTCCTAACAGAATTTAATCATTTCCATTCGGCCAAGGACGTGCTCTTCGATGATCGATTCAGTCGCCAAATAGCTACGAAATAACCACTCCAGTGAATTACTTGCAACGCACTTCTTACTTACCGTGAATTGATGGCAACTGTTGTTACCGCCACAGCCTAATAAACAACTCTCGTTGATAAGGACCGCCTAGAACACGATCAAGGCGGGTATAGAGACAAACGGCGACACTTTTGCAACAAACTTGGGGCCGTGCTGATTCGAATGAGCAGTCTAACACTAAAATCGGACCACGAAGTTCTTCACAATTTCAAAGACCGTTCGGAATTATATATAAAGATTCAGGGTCGGTGGGAGGGGTCAATTTCCTTCCCCTCCGCCGCACTGAAACCGAGGTTTATTGTGCGGTTATCTCCCCTGTTTTCAACCTATAGATTCTGGAGCCACTCCCTCTCCTCCACCAGACTGAGAATTCCCCCCTCAAGGTCGTCTACCGATACTATCTCCCAAAGGTTCTGAATCGTTTAGCTTCGAGTGCTGGGCATTCAAAGAGAAGATGAGAGGCGGTTTCTTCCTCCTCTCCTCGCATTCTGCACTCTGGATCACCTGTGTAGACTCCAATCCTGTGCAGATGTTTCCTGAAACACCCGTGCCCAGTCACCATTCCCACCAAGAGTCTTGTTTTCCTCCTCGAGAGATTTAGGGCCACTTTCACCAACAACTTATGTAGCGGAGATTGGCCAAACTCGATTAAATTATAATATCGAGGATCAAACCTTGGCGTCTTTCACCAACCCAAAACTCGTTTAAACCCAGATTGGAATAATCGAGTTTCCTTAACGGAGATTCCGCAAACTGTCCAATGAAAACTTGAACAATTTGAAACGACAGTTTGAAAACTGTGTTTGATGTGTCCGACATATCAAGACAATAAAGCAGTGAATCACAACCAGGACCAATTATTACCCGAGCCGTTTTTATCTAGTTACTATCTACTCGCAACTTTTTGTTGACTTCCAACGAAGAAAGTGTGACACATCATTTGACGGAAGCAGGACGGTTGATCACCTTATTTAAATGTACATAAGTTATTTTATGTGGTATAGGTAGGTAGGTACATACTGTACAAGGGATAGCAATTCAACATCGTATTATAACGTGCTATCATCATCGATTATACTTCATTTCCCCATCATCCTACATCAATTTCGTATTATAATTCATCGGTTTGATGGAAAAAGCCTTTTTCCAACGTATACCTGTTCAAAGGGAACTCCAGGTGAGTGTCAATAAGCTCGAGGACTTTCAAAACTGTCGGTTTTGAGAGCCGGAATCCCGGCCGAAATTCGACGTCATCCAACCCGTCAAAATGTGGAATGCGCCATCGGATCGTCCTTGGGCGTCTTTGCGGGACATCGTCCTCATCCTAGGAATCGAAAATTAATCCGAGCGATAAATCGCGTGAATTCATCATCAAAACCTTGAATAACAATAAACTTCAACTGTGAATCAAACTGTAGAGGTATCAGCTGTTGGTGCGTGGCCATATTGCTCGATATCATTGTTATCACTAAACTGAGATTGGCAACTGTAACTGGCCGGGGCTTGGGAGATTAACCTCAAGCCACCTCGTTAGGAGTTTAAACTCGTAAAGTGGTCTGGTGAAAGACGGTTAGCTGGAATCTCCGTTATTTGTTAATCTTTTCTAACTTAAACTCGTTTATGTTGTTGGTGAAAGTGGGCCTTAGGGTGGCTGTACTCCTACGATGGCAGGGTGCGTTCATTACCACTTTTCCATGTTTCTTTTCATGGGTGTTATCCCAGAGCCGTTTGTGATCCTTCCTTGTCCATTCCCACAAAACGGTTTTTACCAAGCATTTTGCTATACCCAGTACGGGTTCCAGCCTAATTAATTGCATTGAGGCCCCCCTTCGTGCTAGATCATCCATCATACTTATATGAGCGGATTTTCGAAGAAAATGAAACTATTACAAATCAGTGGCTCCAAACATTTTCTTCGTTGAAATCCGTTTTTAGTTATTCTGGAACTTCGTGGAGCTTATTTTTTAAAATAATGTATCAGCGTGTTAAAGAAAACCCCCAGATTAGCTCTTCTTCTTTTTGAAAGATTGTATTCACGATAGCAAATGAAGATCGAAAGCCCCACCCCCGATTAAGAAAAAAAAAAATCAAATTAGGCGGTTGCTCGTCGTTTTTGGGTAAAAAACGACCCTTCAGAAAACAATGCACACCAACTCTTGTAAGGAGCCATTGGAAGCACCTTAACCACCATCCTCGGTGCTGGAACTAAAATGGCTATAACCTCCACAATTTAAACTGTAAAGATGAAATCAAGGACACTATTTGAAAGAATACCGGCTATACCTGGAAAATTCTTTTCGTACGGTCATGCTGCATGTCTGAAACGTCTTAATTCTAGTACACTGATGAGGGAAAAATTGCATTTGAATGCGAGATTGATGTTTTTGGCTGAAATCTGTTGTGTCATACAACCAGTGTTGCCAGACGTCCCTTTTGGGGGTACATGCCCCCCTTTTCATTCACTGATACCCCCAACTACCAAAACCTTGGGGAGACACTGAAAAATACCCTTTTTTAGTTTGAAGTCCCTTTTAGTCCCCCTTTTCATGACCACTCACTCTTTTCCGTCATTTTCACTTATTGAACTACAGGCTTGGATAAAATTTAGGTTGGTCCTCAATTTCCCAAGAAGCTTCCATCCCTGGTTTGGTTTTTTTCTCGCCCTAATAATAGGGAATTGAGGGAGTACCTGGTGATTGAATGGTGTGATGATCTGGAGACTTCGACACTAGCCCATCCTTACACATATGCAATACTTAAATAACCTTGTTGTCATGGTGATGAGTAAAAACTAAGCGAGTTAGCATCTCCCAAGTCTTAGGCCGTGTCCTACGTGGACGACCCGCGCGTGCGAGCGAGCGACCAGCTGATTTCAAGCAAGGTAAACCGAACGAAGTGTCCTACGTGCCACCGCCCGGCGCCGCGAGTCGGGCTGAGGTCACACGCTCGGGTTTGATTTTCAAACCAGTTTGATTTTGGTCGCGTGCTCGCCTGGTCGCTCTCCCGGGAGGTTACATTTTTGTGTTCAAATTATTGTTCGTGTTCCCGTATTCCTCTCATTTTTTCTCCCTGGAAATGGCTGGGACAGTGAGACAAGAAGACAAAGACACATTTGTTTTTTAATCGCTTCTCCCATACTTCAAATAGCTGGAGTAAATTGAAAAACTAAAAGTTAGGAATGAGTTCCAAAGTATTTTGATAAGGGAGCTTTCTCGAACTCCCTTGACGATTAATAAACTAAATTAAAAATAAAATGTTTTATAATTTATTACGTGCGTACTTATTTATTTACGGGCTAGTTAGCCCAATATACAATAAGGAAACTATACATGGAAAATACAGATAAAATGAAAATATAAATTTATACAGAGTAGAAAAAAAATTAAATCAATACACAAAAGATAATAATGGTACCTTTTACTAGGCTGGAAATTTAGAACAATAGGAAATGATGTGGGTTTTAAATACGGAAAAACTATGGAAAAATATATCAATGCAATCATTCTCAGCTGCTATTAAATTATAATGTCTGGCCATACGATTAAGGGGGTTATTTAACAAATAATTAAACGGGACAAAAGGGACGGAAAATAAGTCATTACTTCTAGCCTTGAACTTGCCTGATTGTCAACATCAATCTTTCCTCAGCTCCTACGGGCCTTTGAAAATTGGTAACTTGATGATTAAATTCTCCTTCAATATGTTCAACAATATAATCGAAGGTGGATATTTTCATCCTGGAGTAAGCAAAAAAGGCCGTCCCATCCATCCTGAGTTGCGGGAACAAATTGTGTAGCTCACCGTATTGTTCCCTCATTGAATAAATATTCGAAAATGGCTTCTGTCTCGACGAATTCTTTTTCGCCAAGTAATGAAGCATTGCTGCATTATTTAAAAGAAATAATTCGTTCATAATATCGCTAAAATAGAAACAAATTTTACACTTAGCACGAAGCAAAGGTAACCTCACAAGGATTCTAGACGCTTACTGTGGACGCCTACTGTGGACACTATAGCGGCTCGTTGGTCGTCCACGTAGGACACGGCGTAAGTCTCTGAACAGCCTTCAATATAAGCCACTTAGTTCCTAATTCAGTATTTTTTTTTATAATGCCCAAAAAAAATTATGCCAATTATATCACATTTCTGTCTGAGAATGACCTGGTATGAAGATGAGCGGAGGGGGATTGTAGAATGGAAGGATTGAGATCGTTCCTACCTCCTTGACTGCTGGGTTTGGCTACCCTTCTCATTTTAGATATAAAATTGATGGTTTCTGTACCCACAGAATGTTCAGATTACAAAACAATTCAACATACGTATAATTCGAAAAAGTATGTAAATTCGCTCTTAATGCTGCTGCATGACTGCAACTTTTTCTTTCTTTTTTGCTGAAAAATAACGTATTGTGTTAATTCTTGGAATATTTATTTTGCACTATGTATCCTCAATCTTATGTTCACAGGCAACTTCAAGAATCGTGGCAGGTACAAAAAGAACATTGGAACGCAGTTGACCAAAAGCCCGTCTTAGACATTAATGAGACTGTCAAGAGCCCAGTAATTAGTGGAAATGTTGGGGACTCTGGCCAGAGACGTAAACCAAATTCAGAAAAGAAGCCAACGCCCAAAAAATCAAATTCGTCCATGAATGGTTAGTTTACTAAGTCAACTGATAGCTTTAATCTTTACAGAGTTTCATTTCTATAACACTGTTCATCAGGTATTGGAGGATTGATTCTGTTGAGGTATAAAACCCGTTATAGTTGAATTGGGTACATATCAGCCCAAGTCATGCACAGTTTTCATGTGCAGGAGTAGTCCCACAGTTGGCCTGATTAATTGGCCTTGGTTGCGAAATCTTTATACGGAGGCCTATCCTCTTTGATTTCATCTGGTCTAGGATATAGTTTGATTTGTATACTGCGGAGATATCCATAATTTGTTGGTCAACACAGCTGGATATAATGACTCAGCCAGTAGGTCCTGAACTTCGTGATCCCAACTTCACTTCCTCACTGTCTGAGTCAAAGTACAGCTTGACAATGACCTTGCTCGACTGTGACTTCTTCCAGCTAGCAACTCCTTTGTTTGTAGTTCCACCCTGTCATTCGTCTAACCCTCAATTCAGCCAAGGACGGCTGATATTTGATTTGTCACATGCAGGGAACCTCCCACAGACGTAGAGGTTTGATTGGTTGGCATTTTGTAGACACAAACAACAAGTGGTTCAGACCACATCCTGCCCCCTCACATACATACTTCAATCTTGGTGATTATTATTTTTGGAACGTTCAACAGTAATATGTTTGCATTTTCTGCTGACCATGAGGATGTTTATCACTTCCTATACTTTCTTACCGGAGAGTTCACTATAATAATGCATCATATTGCCTAATTATGGCTCTTCCTATCAACATGGAACCAGAGATGGGCATATTCGTAATCGTGAATACTAATATATTCGTATTCACACATGTGAATATGATTATGTTTGTATTCACATGTATGAATACGAATACTCTTGTATTCGTATTCATATTTACGTCTGTAAATACACCCGTATCACAAGTATGAATACCAATACACTCGTATTCGTAATCAGTTGTGGGAATGCAGGTGTATTCACTTGAATTGTTTGAATCCATAACTGCTACGGCTACGTTAGATAGGGAAAATTTTATCTGGGTTGGTTTATGACTTCCAATAATGAATCTTTCATTCCTCCAACGAAAAAAAGAGAAAAAATGCCAATACCCTCTCAAACTTTCATGTTTTACGCCCCTAAACGCGTGAATTCCAAGTGTATAGTTGTGGGGGGGGGGGATCCCAGTGCGTAGACCGATCACATTATAAATTGATATGTAAGTCAATGTTGTTGTCCTAGAATGGCCAGAATTTCGTGAAGCCGACGTCAAAGCACTATAAGGTGTTGAAAAATACATGCTACGAATTTTGAAAACAAGAGTGTAATAAGTTAGTTGGGTGGGATGATGTAGTTGAGTGTAAGAATTTTGTTACTTCAGCTTTGTACGTATTATAATTTAGCGGAACAGACAAGTCCTTAGATAATTGATAATAATAAAATATATTTTCCCGAATAATATTCGAACTGAATTTCAACATCAAAACTAAAATCTCTGGCGTCCACGAGATCACCTGTTGACAGGTTCACACCTGTTAACTTCTTAGGTACCTCGTGGAGTAGCTCGTTCTCCAATAGTACGCTTACAGTAGGAGGTATGAAGAAAAAGAAAAAAACTTTATTTAACAAAAACAAAGCAAGCTACCCCAACTTATAGGCCGGTTTCACACGAGGCGGTTTAGTTGATTCCACTAGTTGAATGGGCTGGTGCAAGGAGTGTAGCTTTGTGGAAAGTGAATGACATTTCCCGAGCCCGTTCACACGCGGTCAACTCGTCCGCCCGTGCACGTGGGAGCCCGGCACAGTGCCTGCACCGTTCTCATCCCCACTAGTTGAGTCAACTCAAAAGACGCTTCTGGCAATGAGCTCTTCACACGAGACGCCTAGTTTAGTCAACTTCGAGCCACCATGGAAGGCATAGCTCTACGCAGTCTTTCTTGAGATGGTATAGCCTGTCTCATAGTGGTATCTTCTTCATGAATCCTGTGTTGAATCAGGGTGTGGAGCTCTTCAAATGAATTTCACGACATGCAGAAGGAAGAACTTTTCCTTGTGGGAAAGTGGCTGAGGATACAATACCGAAAAAGCGCCCATTTCCTGATTTTGTGAAATTGTATGAACCCACATTGTTCGACGTGGTCTCCTCCTGTTTTCACTTTCTTCATGCAGAAGAGCAGGTACAAGAAGTGCTTCAGCTTCCTCGATTCTAACTTCGTCATACGTCCCCTTGGGAAATGAAGTTGATTCCACATGGTGATAAGTTGCCTCGTCTGAAAGGAGCGTTCACACGGCGGTCAACTTGTTGACCACTTGGCAACTTAGTGTAATCAACTAAACCGCCTCGTGTGAAACCGGCCATAGGGTTGCCACAACGGACACAGCCTGCTAGCCCACACCAGGTGGTAATGTCACTTTAAATGAGTCTGGTTTCCATTTTGCTCGCACAACGATCTGTGTAGAGCTTAACCATTGGAATGGAAGATTTACAGTTCTCTGTCATTACTCTTTATCCATACAAGAAATAGTGGATGATACCCATCGTGGTGTCTCTCAGCACCTTGAAGCATTTAGAATAAATGAAAACAGAAGTGAACGAGACATCAGGAGTTTTAGTAGTGATATATCATAATCCCTTCGAATTTTCAGGCCTTGCTTTCCGTGAGAAGGGTGGGTCGCAGTCAAACTCAAGTCAAACCATCACGGAGGGTTTTTTTTTGCAGGTAGCCTACATTAACGCCACGGGCCAACCACAATAATGCTCGCGTTTGTAATGGCTGCATTCTATGATTTTCTAGATGCAACGGTTTTCAATAAAATCCGTGCACTACTGGAATAAACATTCTCTCAAATCATACTCGGCCTTAGGATTAGTTGGGCTTTGAAACTCAAGTGATATTACTCTTTGGGTTCTTCTAGGTAAGCAGAACAAACTTCGTTCGATTTTCATACCTTGATGGCCTTACTACCCCTTGTATGTGATGTCATGCTTGGCGATTAGTATTTGATGTTAAGAAAGCTCGATTTCACCTTCAAGAATATTTGTATTTTTGGGGTTTTCATTTTGGTTATATTATGCGACTTTCTCTTCAAACGCCTACTACTCCTGTAAGAACCTTTTTATCACTTATTGTTATTATTTTGATCACGAATTCATCCTTTCACCCAACCACCACGAAATGGGGAATTTTCATGGTTATTTTTTATCTGCTCATTCGAAAGATCAGAGAGAGAGCTTTCCAAAAAGGTGCTATCTGATGGGTTTCTATCCTGTATTACGGCTCTTGAAACTCATTTGCACAATGACGTCCCGCCTGCCTGGGGGGAACCCTCTGCTCCATTTCACTACTACGTCACGCGTGATCTTTCTACCCGTTTATTGACCAAACTAAAAGGTCTTTTGAGCTGAAAATTGGATCTAGTGGGTTTTCAAGAAAGCAGAATCGGAATCTGAGTTCAAAAGTGTGAAATTATAACACCTGAAAGTTCCCTATTGTTTTACACAAATCGGTCACAATATTAGAGGGTTATAGTGACTCAAAACCAAAGACGTATTGGCAAATGAATCGATATTCCATGGATACATGCATCTCAGGTCGGCAATATGTTCGTGTTTCACCCTGTCAGTGGACAAAAAGGTTCTATAGCCTTCGATT
The DNA here is from genome assembly GCA_030762985.1 of Adelphocoris suturalis. Taxonomy (NCBI): domain Eukaryota; kingdom Metazoa; phylum Arthropoda; class Insecta; order Hemiptera; family Miridae; genus Adelphocoris; species Adelphocoris suturalis. Next base: position 173,258,752 of record CM061040.1, on the reverse strand, counting down.
CTTGAAACGTCAGGCGATCCAAGCGAAATACAGAGCTCTCATCTTAATTTGTTTGTCAGTGCTTCACCTGAAGCAGTTAGTTGGGAAGTAGATAGCCGCTCCTATTGCTCCCTGAGTATGCTCGAAATAAATGATTTAATCAGGAGTAAAGACTAACGTGAGTGAACAAGACAAGTGAAGTTTTTATTGTTCGTTGTAAGTTCTCTCATTTTCGTGAGGTCTCTTAATTATTTTTTTATAAAAGTTCCAAATTCACACTAACTATTATATCTCATGCTTATCATTTACCAAGCTGAACTTTCTCTCCCATTGCTTTTCTTACTGTTAACTTAGTACTTGACCACGTCCCTTGTAGGAACAGGTGTAAGAATTGAATTGGGTTAAAATTATAAGAAATAAGAGAAATAAATTGGGAACTACCGTAATTAGTGTGAAATCAGAACAGACTGTATTTTATACATTCATTGGTGAACACGAAAAAGTCAAATTCACACCTGCTCTAAATTATGTGAATATTGAATATATTTATATCACGGTAGTCGCCGTAACATCTTCCTCCCAAAAAATGTCCAATCTCTGTCCATTGCATCAAGCAATGGGACACTGATAGCTAAATTGTTTCCTAATCGGCGTATAGTGCTGAATTTTTTAATGGAGTGCCTTTTAAACATCTAGAACACATTTATAAAGTGCGGAGGAGCACTGATCTGCAGAGGGTTCATTCAATTATCTAAATAATTCCAATCGATCATTCCAGTGGTCCGTTGATTTTTTTCAACTTTACATATTTATAAACCCTTACTGAGTCAGAAAAGACAGCCTTTTACGTGTTTTTGTATTCCCAAAACATTTGTGGTTTTACCATGTGATTTAATTTCTATTCCTACTTTCAACATCTCATCCTTTTCTACTGGCATAATCCTTGAATTTTTTTATTTCTGTTCTCAGGTATAGACAAGAGGATGAGACAACCAGATGCCCGTAGACGGCTCTCTCTCCCCAGTAAGCCTGAACTTAGGAGGAAAGTCCTTAAAGAATCCAGCAGTGTGATGTCATCTTCTTTCAGACGGCGCTCTGTCAACGTCGAGCCATCTGCGACTAAAAAGAAGCCTGAAACAGAACGTAACTAGTCAATTGAGGCATTCGTTATTAAGATCTTGTTTACCTACTTATCGCTGTTCGACATTTCGTAGGTTCTTCTACTTCTTCTTTTCCCAAACCACTTGGGTTTACAATGGTTGGAAAAATTAATTTTAGTTCGATGCATTCGTTACTCGAATTGAACAAGGGACATGTTAGGGTATCATTTCCTCAAAGGTAATTCAATTAGAGACACCAGACACCTAATATTTTAATATTAAGAGAGCGTCCTGTAGTATATAAATAATTTATCTTGGATTGAATTGGAAATGAATGGAAGAAGTGACGGTTCGATAGTGCATGCTATTTGAATACCCTTCATTTCCAATTGGATTTTTTCAATTGATTTATTTGTTTTATTTAATTTTTTTTCTTAAGGAATACTGATATTGAATTTGGCACATTTTTTCCTTTCAACGGTGATAATGTTCATTTCGTTGCCCCAGTTTTACATTGTTTTTTCAAAATTTCTTAAATTAGGATTGTCGTGTTGCTGTGAGGTTGCTTATTTTCTATTCCGTAGCATACGACTAAGCGATCTTAAGCATTCCCGCCCTCACTATTCAATCCACACTATCTGCAAGTATGCACTTCATTCAAGTATTCCATTCGAATGGTTAACTAGAAATGTCCTACATCGACACTTTGAGATAGACTTTAGCGTAACGTCATTGATGGGCACTCATTAATTGAGAATTATGCAATTTCTTTTTCATTACATTTTATTTATTTCTAGCACAAAATACGAAAACGCTATAAGTGAAAGCCCAATCTAAAAGGTTGATGGACAACTGAGAAATGGAAGCAAATGAGAAACGGTATTTGATCAAACTTGTAACTTTGAATTGAGTTGCTTATGTTACGCTCCAGGAAAATAACTCTCACAGTCGAAGAGGTTTAATCACCCTGGCCTCTTCAGAACGAAGCCCCAACTCTAAAGACACCTGCTAGTTTCAAGAAAGAGGAATTTATCAAAATCGGAAAGGGGTATTTTTCGAAAAGGCGAGGAAACCTGACGATTGCTTCACACTGTTCACCTACTCTGCCAGAACGAAGCCCCAACTCTAAAGACACCTGCTAGTTTCAAGAAAGAGGAATTTATCAAAATCGGAAAGGGGTATTTTTCGAAAAGGCGAGGAAACCTGACGATTGCTTCACACTGTTCACCTACTCTGCCAGAACGAAGCCCCAACTCTAAAGACACCTGCTAGTTTCAAGAAAGAGGAATTTATCAAAATCGGAAAGGGGTATTTTTCGAAAAGGCGAGGAAACCTGACGATTGCTTCACACTGTTCACCTACTCTGCCAGAACGAAGCCCCAACGCGAGTTCGAACTCCTGTCGTGAGAGTTATTTTCCTGGAGCGTAACACTTAGTAGCTGCCTACATGTTTATTGCAATATTCTGGAGTATGTTGAGAGGGTGATAAATCAAAAAAGTCGGCGATAGCCCGTTTTATTGCATAAAAGGACGCAAGCTTCATTGACAGTGTCCTCTTAACAATTCCTGATACAGTTGAGCTGGTATTAACTTTCGGTTCTGTAATAATTTTGTTGAACATTCCCATATATTTTGATTCCGTGCCAACATGTAGAATCTAGAGTTACTAACTACCAACCACCAGCACATAATAATTACAATTTCCCACTATGCTCATTATCAACATAATATCTGTATAACATATGAAGTGATGTAAATTTAATCGTGCTATACATGGTGTCCCACTAACTACGTCCCCCTCCCTCCCCCTACCTAACTCCGTTAAAGAATGGGTTAAAATGCAAGTTCAAATGGCAACCTCCATAATTTTTTTCCTTTTATCCCAATGTGACATTTTTGCCCGCGTGAGCATGCGCAAAACGTGCGCATTGCGCACTAACTTTGTTATTTTAGATGTCCAAAAAATGGGCACAATACTGCGCTGAAACCACGCAATCCGACTCTAAAAGTTAGCAAATTTGAAAATGTTGAATTTTTGGAGATATTCTATTGCCACATGTGATATGTGATACACGATCTTTGAGTATTTTTTCACACTGAATCACGCAATGGTATTCATTTATTAGGTTTTTGCTACACCGGGGGAAAAAAATTTAATATGCTTTGTGCTGTGTGGAAATTAGTGAGGACAAGTGAAATTCTGGCCAATTTTTCGGCGTTTTCCCAAGTTGTTATTACAAATATCAATAAATTAACATCATTACGTGCTTCAGTGTTAAAAAATCCCAAAATTATGTATAACATCTTCCAAAATTAATTATTTCTCAATTTTCACAATTTTAGGTGAAATTGCGCCCGTTTTCGCACTCTAAAAAAATCAAGTGATGGGTCATTTTTTCAAGAAATTTTACGTAGAATTCGAATTTGCAATAAAAATGGGGGTTCCAATTTGAAGTGAACAAAGTTGGTGCTTCGCACGTTTGCGCATGTGCGCAAAAATGTCATATTTGAGATCTATGGAAAATATTAGGGGGTAACAAATTGAACTTTTCTTCTAACCCATTTTTTAAGGTAGTTAGGTACGGAGGGGGGGGGGGGGGGGTAGTTGTTGGACACCCTGTATGATAACTTTCTACTTGGATCGGTTGGTACCTACATACTTAGTATCTTTGAGATTATTTATATTCGTGTTTACTTTCGTTCGAATCTCCAGATTAACTAGAGTTAGATAATAATTGAAGCTCAGAAAAAGGAATTGTATGTTGAAGCCTTGCAGAAAACTTGGTATCGAGTTTCCTTCCTAAATATCTAAGTGCCCTCCGGGTTATTCCCTAAAATCAATTTATTTATGAAGGTTCTTAATTTACTCAGCTAGAAATGATTAGTTCTTAGGTATCCTGTATCAGTTTGACGAAGCTCTGTTTAATTGGACAAGATTCAGCATAATATTGGGCGGTCTACTGTCAAAATTATTGATGGGGTGGGGTTATAAATTTTGTTATGTTTAGTAATTGGTTCATTTAAAGTTTTCTATTGAATTTTGTTGGCATTTCTCAGTTCGGTAAAAAAAAGTAAAATCAACTATTCGGATCATGTATGCATAAGTGAACTGTATTGTTATAATTAATGGGTATTTATTCAAGTAACTTGCTTTTATTCTATTGGTCATATTTAGGACTTATTATGTTGATTTATTGAAAAATTCCTTAAAGCAGGACGTGTGTGAGAACCCATAGTTCGAGCTTTTCTAGGTTTGATCTCGTGACTTCTGTTTGTAGAAAGTCTCCCATCATTCCATTGGCATTATGAGGTGAACTGAATAATCAATAATCCAATTTCCTGGATTTGAAAATGTGTTATCTTATATTGTTAATCGATTAGTAAAACAACGTTAAGGCTAGTATGGAAATCTCAGCATTATATTCCAGAATATGCCGAATCTTTGGCAAAAAGGTTTGATATGTATACAAACGAATGAAGATGCAATTTGTACTACTTACTTGTACTACTGTACTACTTATCACCTATATTCTACAAAAATAGTGTCTGTCAAGATCAGGATTTTTCATACCAATTGAACTTAGGTATGAAAATGATATTTTTTGTAAGCATTAAGCAACCTCATCATTTTATTGTGGGTTCTAAAGCTGACTAATTGTGGTGGAATGCCCCCATTGAATTCAGGTTTCAATTCCAAATGGGAAGGAATTATATATTTATCAGAAGCCGACCAATAAGAGTTTTCTGCTTGCCCCTAAGTAAAGGATTCTAGTGGAATGCTTTGTAGCATCTCAGACTTACGAGTCAATTCTTGACTTCAGTCAACCATATCTTCATTACATAACCTCAACCCCCCATCCTCTGACCTTCTACTTGATCAGCTAATTGGAACACCTTACTAGTTGCTTTACTCAGCACTACTGTCAGGGTCCTTTATACACGAATCAACTGGCAGAAACTTTTCATCATTCACCCCAATAACCTCTGGTGTACACATAAATATTAATTTCCGTGAGGATCGCTTATTTTATGTAACCTACCAAATCATCGTGTTACAACCCATTGTTCACAGTAACATTGATTTGATCCAATAATTTCAGCCTTAATTGTTCTACTTTATGTTTCCCGATCGTCATGTAAATATTCATTCAGTAGCTTGTAACAGATTTTATTTTGAACTGTAACGCTTCTATATATCTTGTGATAGAATAATTTTGAGATTTCCAACTCGTTTGTTGATATAAAGATAAAATAATCGTTGATGTGAACGTTATTCCAATAGGCATGTTATAAATATTTACATGTGGTATGAAATATTACCTACCTAATTTCCATAATTCATCCTTTTTCTCCCTCCCCCCTCCTCTCTCACTCTTGCCTTCTTCTCTTTCTTTAATTTCCATCCCATTAAATAGAAATATTGGAATTCTTGAGTGCTTACCATATTTTATAGGAAATTGGCCCTCTTGAACCCCAACAACATTCGTGCCTTTTTTAACCTCAGACTGTTTGTCTAAGGATTTTAATGTCATTTTTTTCAAAATCTGTACATATTTCATGGATTGAAATCATGATGTAGAGTTGTAGATGCTCATTGCTAAGTACCTATTAATTTCATCATTATAATGCTTGGTGCGGATGTTGCTATTCTATTATGTTACCATGAATGAAAGTATCTTATTTATTCGCTTATTGATATTTTCTTTTTATTATCACCTTCATTTAATGGAGTTTCACTTACCTTCACAGTGACAATTTCTTTAAATTAATACGTTTCCTGTGGCATTTTTTAATGTAAGTAAATTTTTTGTTATTTGGTATAATTTGGAATTATAGTCCGCAGTTGGATATTGGTCATTTTCATTTTACCACCATTTCTCGTGGAATGGGTTTCACTTGAATAGCTTTTATTGAATCATGTCCTGATGGAATCATTATATCGACGTGGGTATATCAGATGGAGAAGTTTTTATTTCAAAACTGAGTCGATTCATTTTGAATTTGCCGTAAGAGTTGAGATTACCTTGATCTTGCTTCGAACTTCTTCGACCTTAAAATGTAGATAGGCGTTGTACAGATCTAATTTGCAGAATAACTTTCAAATTCTGAGACTCACTAAAACTTTATATATGCGGCGAATTTTGGGTTCACACCTCACTTGTAGTTGACACAAGACCACTCTATCACCGGACTTGGGTATTACCATGAGTGGGTGTACCCAAATTGCTTAGTGCTATAGGGCTGATTATGCCTTAAGCTTCTAAAGAAGCAAGCTTTTTTTCGTCCTGTTCACGCTATGCAAAAGGAAAGACGCTTTTGAGGAGGAAAACTGGCTTCTCTCCTTCCCCGAGTTGAAGCTTGACTTCCATGTTGGGAACACACCCAACTCTTTCTTCAAAAATGAATAGTTCCTCAATACTTCCTTAGCTGAAGATACTGAATTAATATCCTCTTGGATGGAAGCTGAACGTTGGTGAGTAGGTCTAACTCCCTGAAGTTGATGTCAAGACCACGAATCCACATAGGTACCTATGTCCAAGTAAAGTGTCATGTCCTACAAGCACCTTGAACAGATCAGCATTCATTGTTTTATTTCTAAAATTAGCTTAGAGAGAAACCTCCCCTTTATGATTCATGACATATACAAAAGGAAATTGAAGTTGGTTGAAGCGGAAAATTAAGGCCAAGTTTATTGAAATCTGTTTCTGAGAGCTGGGGGAATCTAGGCTCCTGAATCCACTTCAAATTGTGGCTTGTTGTGACTGTGACTATATTCTTACCCGAGTTTGGTACCGACTTCTATTTCTTCTATCATACCAATACCATTGTCAGTTCCTGCGAGTCAATTTTGAGAGCTGGGGCGAGAGATAGTGGGTTTTTGATTTCCGGAGTAACACAGTGATACACATGCACACTTTTGGTACATGGCCAAATTTTTCGCAGGAGGAGCATTCGGGATAGTTGTGATCCACTCTGCAGTAACATGATTTATGATTCTTATGGCCACAATTGAGACAAAGACCATTAATCCCTAATGATCTATAGTTACGTAACACGGCTGCTGTGGCTTTTTAACTGAGATCGTTGGCATCAAGGCGGACTAGACTGACAAGTATTGTTGGATTGGAATTGCCTACGACTCTGAGACCTGGACTATGTGAATGCCTTGTATCAGCAAACAAGTACATCTAAGAACTTATCAACTGATTGGACTCATGATGTAATTTTTATCTATTTATTTTATTTTTTAAATTCACAGAGGTACAAGTTTGTTCAGAGCACTATTCTTGTGTGCAGAAATAGGTTGCCACATGCGTGATTCAGGTGAAATTTGAGGTAGGTCGCAACTTAGCGTTTCGAATGTTGAACTTGTTCTAAAGTGCTAGGTAGTTAATGTTAAGTCTACGTTGAAGATGGTTGAGCAGTCCAAGGATTATGAGGAAATAATGTAGTTTTCTATTTATTTAATGTTACAGCAGCAATTATTTGAAACCTTCAGCATAATCTGTGTGATGCTTGCACTTTAATCACCTCATGTACCTAGGAAGAGGCCATCATGATGGAATGGAGTTGATTTGAGGGTTTGGGTGAGATGCTGTGTTTCAGTACATACCTACATATTATGACAGGAGGCAATGACAAAGTCTGTTCCAGAGGGGATTTCCAGATCCTTGTGGATTTCTTCGTTGCAGATGTAACATGGAGCATCCATAATGAGGTGTATTATTCGAATCTGCAAGATTTGGATCCGCTCGAGCTGAGAGTTGGAGATTGAGCATTGGATTTCGCTTCCATATTGCCAGATTGGTCACAGTAGAGAGGTGTATATTATTTTTGTTTTCAAAGGACTTTGTTTGTGGGATAGGATAGGCTTGAGTTGTCGCAGGCGGTTTCGGATGTGTGTTAGTGATGTGTTTAGACCAGGTGAGTTTTTCACATGCCACAGTGGCGCTATAACTCCTATCTCGCATTTTGAATAGGTGGGAGTGGGAGGAAACTGCTCCTATTCGGGAGACGTAAAAGCACCCCTTCTGAAAGGACGGGTGGTAGGAGCGGAAGAGGCTTCTGTAGAGGAGCGAGAGATGTACGTCTCCCTGTGTGAAATGATGGGCCTTAGGCAATGAAAGAATGAATAAACGAACTAGCTTTCACACGTCGCCTGGCAGGAGTATTGGATGATAAGTGGTCACGACCCTTTTCACATACTGGGATGGGTGAAACTGAAAACTCAGCTAGCAGTAGTAAGGGCAGTATCCATGAGACTACGTGGGACTAGGAAGAAGATGAGGTGCCTGGGGTTGGAAGACGGTGCTGCACTACCACAGTGTGACCACCAATTCCACGTAAGTCGCAAAAAAAGAAACCAGTGGGTAACAATTGAAAAAGCTGATACGTGAAAATAAATGCATATATATAAACAATTAAAAAAAAAAAAAGATAAAAAAAGTGGGTAACAATTGAAAAGGCTGATACGTGAAAATAAATGCATGTATATATATATATATATATATATATATATATATATATATATATATATATATATATACACAATTTAAAAATAAATAAACTAAAAACATATTGCTAAGTAATGCATGCATTGCATTACAGGAAATTCCCTATTTCACTGGTATATTCCCATACCAATGATTAACCTCACGAAAAACTGTATCTATAGAAAAAGATAGGTTAACGGTAGAAAAGGATCGAAAAAACGAAGAATATTGTCTGTAACGAATTGTCTTTCAGTTCGTGGAGTACATTAAATAAACTGCGTAGTTACCTATAACAATAAACTCTGAGACTCTTCATGACTTAGAAAAAGGTAGGCTGTACTAGTTTGTAATGAATTGATTTTTAGTTCGTGAAGGAGGTAACAACTATTTTTAAATAAATTCCAGCCACCGTAGCCAGTTTATCGTCATACCTGCGAGCAGGGGCGGATCTAGGTTGCAATTTGAAGGGGGTATGGAATAGCCCCCAGGTAGAGGGGGACCTTCCTCAGAGAAATTTTGAAATTTAAAACCCACAGTGATGGTTTTTGGAGCATTTAAATAACTGATATATAGGGGTATGCAATAACTTAAAAATTAAAGTTTAATCTCAAATTTGTTTACATTCTCTGGTTAGAGCATTAGTTCACTGGGGTCGATCCTGAGTATAATAGGTTTGTTCGTAGTGCCGGTTGGAAACGGTTACCAACCGTTGGCGACCAGGTTTGTGATTGGTTTAGTGCGCATGCATGAACACCACCAAATTTCAAACCGTTGGTAACCAAATCTGCACTGCTTCCAACTGCTGTAACCTGCTTGGTGGGGTCACACCATCCTTTGAATAAGTAAACATTTTACGTATTAATAAAGAACCTGAGCCATTAAGAGATGCTCTGTGTGGTGAAAACCACCCCCTCTTTTCAACAGCCCTTTTCAGGGCTACCAAAAAGAGGTAGACACAACACAAAAATATTTATAAGACGTCGAGTTATAACTCCGTCAAACAAAATATTTCACCAGAGAGAAAATACGAAATTCTCTCTCGAAAGTGAAATATTAACTAATAACATACAAGGCGACCTCCCTAGACACTTACTGGGCGAGAGAGACGCGACAAGTATCTCGAACCAAGTCGCCTTGAACGAGAAAACTCAAACAGAAAATCAAACGTCCTCTAAAACTAGCAAGGACAATTCAAACAAGCCTACTCGCCAATCAGAAACACTGATTACACGAGAGACAATAGGCGAACCAACCAAGAGGCGGCAAGCAACCACCTCTGGTCCAGCAGCCACCCCGGGGACCCCGTCTGAACAACGGACGCAGGGAAAACACCCGAGGTCCCCGGTTAAACTCAAGGTCGTCGGCTCCGCGACGGACGCTCGTAAGCCACCCCCGGGGACCCCGTCGCAGCGACGGACGTGGGGAAACCACCCCGGAGGACCAGCTCAGCTATCATACTCGCAGATACTGAGAAAACAATGTGCGAGCCAATGAGATTACACAGTTGAATTAACGAAATTAAGCGGACCAATCAGGAGGCGGCCACCTCCCTATAATTACCCCGCTCGGAGCCCTCCGAAATTCATTCCACTCTCCGCTCTCGACGACTACACCTCGAAGTACGAAGATTTCTACACGCTCTACGCTGACGAACCTTCTGCTCCCGAGTTCATCTCAAGAACGGCTTCCTACTGCTTTCTACAAGGCCTACCTTCTCTCCACACAGATCTCGCATTGGCATCTACGAGTCCAGTGATTATTCATCCTGCTCATTGCCCAACGTAGTTCTTCTGTCAGGACACCACCCGGTACATCTATTGATATTCTCATTAGATCGTACGCCCGCTGGGACGTTCCGAGACGTGTCGCCCGGGTTTCGTAGCACTAGGCTCGTCACCGACCGCTGTGGGCACGCCGGTAAATTACTCAGCTCATACGCTCTAATTTACCGTCCAAGGAAGTCTTTTTCAAGACTACAAGGTAGGACCCTGACATCCGAGCAAAGGAAAGAAGCTCTGTCAAGCGAGTCCACCTTCCAAACCCTCTATTTCTATACATAGAGGTATCGAAAACGAGTTAATAAACTCGGATATTTCGATGGAGCGCCGCCCGTCCTATTTCCTCATGCAAGGGGAGGCGGAACACGGCGCGGCCGGGCCTCTTAGCCCACGCAGCGCTACCTACCCGCTGCTCGGCCAGTCCGCTGTTCCTAGCGACGGCTCAAGGCTCGATCCTCGCGACGAGATCGCCTTCTCACCTAACGTATTCACGAAGGAAACGTTAGATCAAGCCTCACCTACACAAAAGTTCGAGGATACCTTTCAGACCCGCTCTGAAGTCAATCATTATGATTCGACAAAGATTTCCGAATATCCACGATATTCTACACAAGGCTACCCGGCCGATCCGAGTGTCAAATACACTCCAAATGTACAAAAAACAAAGGATACTTTTCAGTACCTCAACCAAGCTCAACATATTCCTCCTACAGATATAAATCTTAGGCCGGAATATTACAAAACGGCTCAGTACCAAACTGATCGAACCCAGCACCCACTATGCGAGCCCAGTGCTCCACGCGGCTGCGACACGAACTATCCCTCAGTTCATCCCGCCAAGCAAGCTGACCTTGGCGATCTCGCTCACATTCCTTACAGGAATACCTCAGGGACTAACCCGCATAATCAGAATATAAATGTCCCACTTGGTCTACCTACACCAAGTAAAACATATTTAAATCCACTACAGTCTGCAAGACAACAAACAGGTTGAAAAATGAAAAATATTCATTGGGAGCAAACCTTCTAACAGGAATAAGAAATCCATGCTCAATCTTTTCTTGCCCAAGCTGATGGTTTTGCAGGAGAATGTGGTGTTTATCTTGCAGGAAGAATCAAACTCGAGGTCGACCGTCATTCTTAATTTGTAGTTTTAAAAGCTTTACAAACAACTTTTCAGTTGTGATTAAGTAATAACATTTTACTGTATGATTTTGTATTTTGTTGCTACTCAGACGAAGATTCCCATTCAACGTCACCAATAAGATTTTCCATATCACACAACTCAGACTAGGAAACTCTTGATAAATAACTGTGGAAGTAAAACGAGGCTAAATGCAAAGGCAGAACTTAGTAAACAGTGCACCACATGCTGGTATCTCCTTCAGCTGGCTTATCTTATCATCTCTTAGACTAAACTCAGCTCCCTGAGCTCCTGCTACCCACACATCTCTCAGTGGAATGATTTGATTGGCTACTTCGAGTAGCAGTGTGGTGGGGGCAAACCATCAGATCGGTCAGCAGAAATTTCTCTGATTGGTCAAACTGATCTGCAACGTGGTTCAAACTGGTTGGTGGTCACTGCGAACGGACCACTATGGATACTATACAGTCAGTAATTTACCCAAATGGGCACTGCGAACTCCCCAAACGCGTTTCCAACCGTTTCTTACCGGTTTGATGGTCACTGCGAACAAACCTATAATACTATGTGTCCCTAATTGCCTAGATGGAACATAGTAGGTTCGTTCGGCTAAGGATTCTGGACGAGTTCAGGACGGGACGGCATTCTGCAAGGGGAGGGGATAGGATCAGTACGGTACCGTTCTTAACCGAACGCCTTCAGAACTCGTACTGAACTGATAGCCAATATTGTAACCTCCCTTCATTTTTTAATTGTATTTTTTGCTGTATTTGTCTGTTGTCTTCTCTCGTTTTTAGTGATTCAGTATAGATTTTCAAACGTTTACGAATTTAATAGTTATACTTCTTTGCACACAAAAAGCTCACATATCAAGACAATTTAACATAAATTTAGCATAATAATAAGTACCGACCTACCCTACCATCATTTACGAAAATGAGAAAAACGTCATGAGAAAAACCAATTGACTTTCAGTTGCATTCAGTGGCTAGGTACACAATATTATATTCCGAAACTTCATCGGATTCGTAAAAATCTGAGTCAATCATTTTAACTCAAAATTATTCAACAAAAATGACAAGAGGACACACTCAAACAGTAAACAAAAATATTTATATGATAAGCGAAATGATGATAAGACGATGTGATAAGCAAAAATGTCTAGTGCTCATGTCTCGGACTGTCGGTCCCCACGAAAATCTCAGGACTGTTTGAACTGGTCCTGGACGGTAATGGATGCCTAAACGAACAGCGGACTGTCGGTACTGGACGAGTAATACGCCTAAACGAACGCCACAAAGGGGGCGGGATAGTGAGTCACTACAGATCACAACATTAGATTTGTTAGCATGGCAATTGGCAGTGACTTGCAAACCATTTCCAATTCGTTTGGGACTGGTCAAGCGCGCATGTGCACCTTCAGCAACTTTCAAATTGATTTCAAACCGGTTGGGGTTTGGAGTCCATCCATTTTTTAATTGACTGGTTGGGCAAAATACTCAGAGGCGTGAAACAGGGGCTATAATTCGAATGATTTTATTGGCTGCTGTGAGTTTGGAATTGAGGGGGCAAACAGTTCAGAGGGGTTGGAAACCTCTGCGAACAGGCAGTGACTGAGAGTGGGGGGAGCTCTGATGATCAGAGATCACTGCAAGTGGGTTGCAAACTAGTTTGGTGGCCTCAGCGAACAAACATTTTATTCCCAACTACTGATAATACTACCCCAAAAAAAAAAAAAAAAAAAGTCGAAGCCGTGTGCTTTCACGAAACTGGTACTGGACCTGGGGGTTTTTGAGGGTGCTGAATCCAATGCCTGTTTTTCATGTAGACGTCTAATTTTTGAGTTATGGCGCCTGAATTTTTGAACAAATCTCTCAACTATATTTGGGATGGAAGTGTCTTACATGTCATGCTATTCCCGAGAATACTCGGGCTACTCGAGACTACTTTGTTGTGCTATATGCTCGCTCCCCCGACCTACCGGTTGCGTCCATAAGTCTTTATTTCACCAGTACAGGGAGCAGCACAGCTTGGATCCAACGATGTTTACAGGTGATTGTTGCCATATTATCTGCTTGCTAACAGTTCGGTTTGTTTTGATTTCCCTGGCATTCACAAAAAAAGTGAACTCACGATGTCACACCGTGTTTACAATGATCAGGAACTATTGAATATTCTCGAAAATAGTGATGACGAAGATGAATTATTTCGTGATTTGTTTTCTAATGGTTCCTCTTCGATGTTTCCTGTTGAGTTACCTGTTTGCCAACATCCCGATGATTCCAGTAGCGATTCTGATGACGAAAAGGAACCACAAGCCGAACAAGTAAGGGACTATACATGGGATAATTTCCGAACCAAATATTGTTTTTCACAATTTCATGGACAATAGTAGTGGGGTTCTGGCCAGTAACATCAATGATCAATCAACCAGATTGACCAGTATTTAGCACAGATAACCTGAATGAGCGTAGAAGCATGCAGATACTAGCCGGCGCCGGCTGGCTCAGCTGGGCACAGCAGTTAAAAGGTTAAAATCTAAGATAAATCATGTTTAATTAAAAGGTGATACTTAACCCTGCATCGACCACGTGGGAGCTAGAATAATAGTCGTCCACGTGGGGTCCACCAGGACCCAACTCTCATTTCTGGCTGTGCCGCCCTATTGTTGCATGGGACTTGCGTCAAAACATCATGCAATCAATTCTGAGGTGTCTACGAGGATAGTCTCCTAATATCGTGTCTATGGTAGCAAAGTTGCAGCTTGTAGCTCCGAAATTACATGGGCCAAAGAATTTCCTCATCCTAGAAAACCAAAAACGCAGGAGAAAGGAATAAAAAGCAAAACGTTCAAGTCTTTTATTTATATCAGAACGAAATATAAACTTTAGTCAACTTTTTAAGCATATAAAATCTAAGTAGGCCCATTGTTTTTCAATAAAATAATGAACTTCAGCCAACACAGAACTTTTTCGAAAATTGCCTTTTCATACTGCCTTTTTACATGGTGCCTACGAAAGTGAGTTTACATTTAGTGAGCACCTCTGCTAATTCGTATGACGTGAACCAATTGTTTGCTGTCACATTGCGATTGGTGTTTTTCATGTTTTCACAACAAAGAACTCGTCGGACACTGAGTCATCGTTAGGCAAGATTTCGTCCTCCACTTCACTGTCTACTAGTATGGACAAAAAACGACTGATTCACATTCCCAGTTTTTTCCATGGTGCAAACAGGAGAACTAAGTAACCACTTCGTATGTATGCTCAAACGATTGAAAATTAAGACAAAACATGTGTGTGAATGTGCCGAATTTTTTTTTTTTTTTTTTTTTTTTTTTTTTTTTTTTTTTTTTTTCACGGAAGTCCACGTGGGGTCTACTCAGACCCCAACAACGATTTTCATCAATCAGAAATGAATTCAAAAGGTACACTATCCTGGAGGTCGATTGCTACCTCGCCAACCTCTGGAGCAGTACTGAGTAGGAAGCTACTCGAGGAGCAGGAAGTGAGGGGCAAAGTGGTTATAAGGGAGGGGGGGAAAGGTGCGCATGGGGTCCACCTGGACCCCACGTGGTCGACGTTGGGCTATTATTGTTGGTAATTTAACGCTGATGAGGTCTGAAATGCCTCTGGGTAACGTGCCTCTTGCCTAAAAACTGCCAAAAAAACTTGGTTTTTCCACCGATTTTCGACAATTTTTCTACAGTTTTTAAATAGTTTTTGTACAAATTACACAACTTGGCACCCTGAAAAAATATTGTTTTATTGGACTATCTCTGCGTCAAATGAGACCATCAGCAGCTCTGGAGGTGTGATAACTGGTTTTTTGTGATTTTTCAACTACCATACCTACCAAAAAAAACGTGTTTTTTTTTTTGGGAATATAGCGGGAAAAAATTATTATTATTGCTATATTTTAATCTTGAATACAAATACCACTTCCAAATCTCTGTATTGTACCTATACCTACCTACTAGTTTTACCCAATTTATAGTCAAAGGATGTGCACAATATGGCGGAGTCTGTTATTCTGCATCCATTACAGGTCCTTCCCTAAGTATTCTAACCTTCCATCAAAGAGCTTAAGGTTGAATTTCCCTGACGCGGCTGCGGCCGCAATTTCGTCATGTAGATACTCAGCCGCTGGCTGTGCCGCGCTGTGAAAGAGAGTTTTCTCCGAGAGGCGCAGCCGCGGCTGCAGAGGATGAATTATTGTTGATGAGCAGAGAGCCTCACGCACCCATGTTTCCAATTCGAACAGAAGAGGGCTTTTTCAACATTCTCATCGACTGCCACCTGAAAAATGATGAACAACGGTTCATATCTTTCTTTCGGCTGAACTTCAAACAATTTCACCACATCGTTTCGTTGGTGAGAGAAGACCTCACGAAATATGGTACAGCACGAGTTCCAGTACTTACCTATTTCTGCTGAACGTCAGGGATGAGGAAGCTATGTGCTAGTTTGGCAGAGTATTTTTTATTATGAGTAACGATTGGTCGATACATACATTTCTAAATGCACAAACAAGTCGCTCTTTTCAGAGGGATGATAATTATGAGGGGAAAGAACGTTGGTTTGGTACTGATTATCTTCTGGTGAGTCTGAATTTGGCAAAATAGAGTATCCCTCTATAGAGACCCCTTAATAGAGTACAGTAAAATAGAGAACCCCATTGCGGATCTGCATACTCTAGTCGCGTTGGCCAGTCCGGCCGCAGTCCAGCTGTAATGTAACGGTTTTCAAGACCATGTAGCCGCCGAGGCTGGCTGCCGGCCGCGTTGGGGAAATTGGTTTCATCTAAATACACTAAAGAAGTGGAGAGCGTCTGGTTGCGGGCCGCAGCCGCGTCAGGGAAATTCCACCTTAGAGATACAGGATAGAGAGGACAGGTCGTGGTGGAGGGTGAAGAAGAAGAAGCAACTTGAGATTCTGCGCAGTTGGGGAGTGAAACCAGATAGCGCATGAAATAATGATAACAGTATCGATATTTTTGGATCGATGGCTTCGGAGCATCGATGAATGAGCGTTACTGAAATTTCAGTTCGAATTCGTTGTTGAAACCGACTTTTCTCCGAACCTCTAAATTCATGAATATTCAATAATTTTATCTATTTCCCCTGTGATTATTTAGGTCTTCTGTTGTTTCTTCTCTCAAATGAACACATTATAGGTGTAAATAACTGCTGTGTACCTGTTTTTTTCTTGTATTTTACTTGTCTTTAATTTTCTAGTTTCAAACTTTACTCGTTTGATCATAATCAAGGGTTAAAATAGCGATTTTCCTGTTCAAATCCAGTAAAAGAAATAATGAGTTTTGGCTTCATAGGACACAAAATCAAATTAATTTTAATTGCCCATGTCGTTTACACATAAATGGCGGCTTTCATGCAGTCACAGGAATATAACTTGTAAATAATTTCATCTTTGCTTGGAATGAAATTTGCCTCGCTAGTTATTATTAGTAAGTAGGTATTCTGCAGTATGAACATATTTCACGTCATTACATTCAATGCTATTACATTATTACACGTTCCTTTCAGTTTTGGGTAGGTATCGTTTACGCGTTTAAATGGTGGACCAATGAAATTTGCGAAATTTGTCACGTGACCCTGCTCGCGCGGTCGCGGTGACGCGACGGTGATGAACGCTTCGGTTTGATTTTCATACAAGTTTGGTTTTTTTATCGCGTTCGCCAGGCGTCAAACGTGATTATATGATGTTTTTCTAACCTTTTTCGACATCTTGAACTTGTTTTCGTACCTTTTCCGTACGTTTCCTTCTGTGATAATGGAGTTAGCTGATATAGAAACGGCCAGTTCTACATTTGTTACATTAATTATACACCTTTATCGGGAGATGCCCAGTATCGAAGAAAATTACAATATAATTGTCTAGTGTTTCAAGACAATCGTAAAAACAAAATACGAAGGTTTGAGTCATGCTCATGTGAGTAAATTTGTTAATTGTTCAGAGTATACCTATATTTACCTATGTGGAATTTTCTGGAAATCGTTCTTGTAGTTCCTATTATTCTGCCATACAAATAAACTTTTGGATTTTACCAAATATTTGTTATCTTTTTTTTTTTTTTTTTTTTTTTTTTAAATCATTGTAACGAATTAAAATTCTTGTTGAATATAAATGGTAAAATCCTTGCGTAATTTTGTTGATGATGTAATCGAAGGTTTTTACTGTCATTCTTTTATTTATTTTATTTATTTATTTATTTCAAAAAGTACAAAGGACCTGGGTCCCACCGAGCGTACTTCTAAAAGTAACAACGAAACAGTAACAGGCGTTATTTTTAAAATTAGTAATCAAACAAGAAAAAAAAATTTAAATAAAAAATTAAATAAAATAAAAGAAAGAGAGGTAGGTACCTAGGATCTTTATTTAAGAAAAGATTAATGAGAACAGAGAAGAGATCATCGAGAAGAAGGAGTAATAGATAAAGAAGATAATAATGAGAAGAGGCGAATGAAGAGGGAAATGAGGTAAAATCAAGAAGTTAACAGATAATAGAAAAAAGGAAGGAAGGAAAGGCTGCTAAGACTCTGCAAAGTGGGCCATACATCTTAGCAAGAAGAGGAGTGCTGAGGCATTGCAAGATTTCTGGATCTCTCAGATTTGGTATTTATGAACAGACCATCAAGATAACACGGACGGATTCCCAAGGTGAATTTAAATATGAAGCAGAGCAAATCAATCTTCATGAGGTCATCAACGCCGCAGCCAATCAGGGAGCCATAGAAAGGGCTTATGTGCTCTCTACCTCGCACATTACAAATGAATCTGATGCAGGAGTTAAAAGCGACAGTCAAACGCTTCACAGCGTCAGCTCTCAGCCCAGTGCTAAAAATTATATCAGAGTAAGTGAAATAAGGGAGTATAAGGGATCGAACGAGACCACTCTTCATATCATTGCTCAAAAAATGTTTGTAAGGCTTCATCAAGTAGAGAGCATGATATACTCTGCTGCATATAAGAGCCACATGCTTTTGCCAGGTCAAATGGGGGTCAAAAATTATCCCAAGGTTTCTCACCCCTTCCTGAAAGGGGTGAGAATTCTTCATTCTTACATATGACAAAGTGAAGTGTTATTCACTTTCCCTCAATTTGGAGTATAAGTAGGTTTTAGCATACAAAAAATACCTTTAAACTATCACTGATCTAAATTAATCACTGAAATTAGTGATAATTGAAAGGTCTTTGTTAGGGTCAGGGGGGGCAAGTGCGTACCTGTTTTTCATAAATCTGACTTTGTGATGCTACTATTTCCCTCAAACTACAAGTTGAATGATGACCACAGTTTTATTACATTCCCCAGACCTTTCTACGTCGAAAAACGTGTGGATATAATGAATTGAAGTTTGTAATTCATTAGGAATTGGAAAAAACCTAGGAGCATTCAAACAACGCACTTGCCCCTTGTTGGGGGGCAAGTGCGTACGTATAGTGGGGCAAGTGCGTTTTCAACTTTCTACCCGAAAAATAATAAAAATAAAGTGAACCGAAGTAGGTAGATGTTAGGTATAATTTGAAATAAATTGTTAATGCAAAATAAAACGCCGCAAAATTGATCATTTCTAGCAACTCAACATGAATTCATGAGTCGATAAAATGGTCAATAAACTCATCCACTTGTTGGCTGTCCTCTGATTCGGCTGTCGACTGGGGAATGAGGTTTGCGTGAGAGAGAATTTGAAGGCTCCAGATTTAGGCAGAATTAGATAGGACTGAGGTTTGGGAGAAGCATGCGGTTGTCCGTGGGGGTTGAGGAAGAGGTTTTGAATGGAAACTAGGCTTCAAGACCTTGATTTTCTTAATTTTTCTGGTAAATTCAGGCGGTTTTTAATGAAACGCACTTGCCCCTTATTTAAAAGCGCACTTGCCCCACTGTCAAAAAAATAGAGGCAAGAACGTTTTATTGATTTACTGCAGCAATTTTTGTAGCCTTGAAGTTATCAAGTGCGCAGTTCGTACAGAGACAAAAGGTTGAAAGATAAACAGTGGAATAAACAGGAAAGGAAGGGTTTTTAGACAAGAAAACCTTTGAAAACTGTACCTCCCTCAGATTCACACTCTGATATCGGACGAAGGCTTCGCGGAAAATGGTTCCATTTATGCTTATTTGTTCACTGAGTATGTAAAATTTTTTATCAGATGATCATAAACACCTGTTCTATCATTTGCTAAGAAACTTATTAAAATAGAGTGGCCTCATAGCGAAATAAAACGAAGAGACGCACTTGCCCCCAAAACGCACTTGCCCCCCCTGACCCTATATGCTAAAACCTTAATATGGAAGATTATCACACAAAATCTTCAGAAACTCTAAGATAATTGGAGTATAAGCAATGAAATTCACCGAACTCGCTCCGGCTGGCTTTTTTTAAATTATTTACAGCTAAATAATACGAAAGAGCCGTTGAGCTGGTCAGCAGCTCAAACTTGTTGATCGACGGCATGAATGCAAAATCAAATTGAAAAAATGAACTTGAAAACACAGGTGATGAGAACAGAACAGGTTAAGTAACTAAACTTTTTGCGTTTCCACGTAGGACACCATTTTTCCAACGCGCCAACGCTCGTTTTTAACGCGCGGCTAGACGCTCGCTGCGGAGCCACGTAGGACACTGCCTTATAACAGTGTTTAAGTTTACGATTGCAGGCTCCGCCCCTTCGAGAAAACTGGCTTCATGAGCTCCCGCAGTTTAACAAACACATGCCCTCTCTATCCTATTATAAGCTCTTTGCTTCCATGTTGGTATCCGTCTCTTATCAAATCACAAATTCTTATCAACGTGTAAACAAATTATCAGAAAAATCAACAGTAAACAAAATTAACAAACAAATTAGGTACATATACGAAAACAATACACTTTTACACTAATCTCATTCATTCCAGGTACCTCTTAGTTTTTCGGGAATCTGATTCTGGTTTTTGTTTTGTGGATTTCAAAAGTTTAAGCTTACGATGGTAAATTAATACAATCAATATTCATCTCGACTTAGGTTCCTTCGATCGATAATAAGTATTCCGAACCTATGCGCAGAATTGTTGTAAAAAATTTTTTTTTAGACAAATCTTCATTGCGCAGGACAGTGATTTTCAAATAGGTAGGGTTCATTGAAATCAAGGCCACCTCTGAAATATATATTTAGCGACTTGGTGCACTATAGGTATATTTAGGTTAGGACCAGGGGGTCACAGAAGGATTATCGGGGGTTTTTCACTCATCTCTGTTTATCTAAGATAGAAGGCCAGCTGCCGATTTCTGATAAATTGTTCTAGTAAACGTCGGTCGAGTGACGTGGTTGGTTCAAAATATCGTTTTCTCGGTAGTGTGTTCGAAGATTTTGTTTAAGAATCAGACTTGGTGCAAATCGGACATTTTTGTGAACGATCACTTGGGTGTGCCAACCAGTGATTTTTCATCGATTGGTGAATAAATTGCTTCAAACATCAAATTTTCAATTAGATTCGTCTCGCGTGGAGCCGTTGAATCACCAATATGAACGGAACCAGGCTGGTCAGATTGAAGGACGTGGTGATTGGGAGAGTGCGGCCGCGGAGAGCCAGTTTATCTTCATCTCTCGTCGAGCGAACTTCGCGGACCATGAGCAGCGACTCCTGTGAAAAATGTCTCACCCTGGACAACATGAACCCTCACATCAAAGTGATGGAATATGCTGTCAGAGGGCCTCTAGTCATCAGAGCATCGGAAATCGAAAATGAACTGAAGAAGGTGAGTCGATTAAACCTTAAATGATCAACCATACAACCATAGTGATAAGATAGATAGGTAGGTATGTGAGTGTACCTACACTCCCACCTTTCAATTTGTCTTGTTTACCTATCCCCTATAGAAGTTCGCTAAACGTTCACAGGGTTTTTATCTTCTTGAATGTGATTGTTTGGATGAGTCTTGCATGGATCTCTATGAGATTGTGCATCGATTTATGTATGTGTTGTGAACTTGGAGTTTCAATTTGAGGACACCAAGCCACTATTTTGTCATTTATAGATCACTTCGTAAACCGTAGATTATTTCAAATATGAGCACTACAGGTACAAGGTCGTATTTGACACGGGGTGGTAGGTACCTTCCCATTGCGTGCGTGGGTGCACCACTTCGGTGAACTCCAGTCGGTATACGCGCTTCTTACACTATCTTTGCATACAAATAAAGCATCTTAAGGTATTAAAAATAAAGAGCCAAGTTGGGTGTGGCACATAGAGTCAAATCTTAGGCAATGAGGAGATCATACTTGATAAATGTTACATTTGTTCATGCGCAAAAGCTACCATCCAAGTGCAGCCTAAACCGTTCAGTTCCTAAAAATTTCATTTTATTCCGAAGAAAACTGTCAAAATTATGCTCGTTGCTAGGATTTAAGGTTTGGGCATGCGCAGTAACTACTAATGATTCACGTTCATGATGAAATATTAGGTAATCAATTCGTCTTACCCCAACTAGGTACTCAGTATTTGAGCAAGATCAGACGAATAGTCAATGAGAATATGGCAGATTCTATGTTTGCGCATGCGAAATCAGGGTGGCCCCCAACTGGAAAAGTCATGGAAAACCTGGAATTTTCAGGGAACTCTTGGCGTCGGAAAAAGTCAGGGAATTTTGCGAAAACCACCAAATGTCAGGGAATTTCATAAATGAAAACTTGGTGTAATAATTTAAAACGTTTTTAGGTAGGTATATTATAACTCCTAAACAATCAAACTTCAATAGCGTTTTTTTTTACATCATAATAAGTATTATTTCATAGGTGAGTTATACTATACGAATGACAAAAATAATTATCAAGAGTTGTGATTACTGTTCAAAAGTAACAACGCTACTCGCACATAAAAAGTGGATGGATATGCCACTGGCTTCCCTGGTAACTACATCACCTAAACTAAACCATTTGTGAGAAAAATCAATTGAGAATTGAACTAGGGAGAAAAAACCCAGCAGAGTAGTAGATTGATTCAGTAAGAGTCCCAAAACTAGTTTTAGCGAATTTTTGAAGAAAATTAAGCTATTGCTCTCGCCTCAAAATTTGTAGAATGTGAATTTTTGAAAAAAAATTATGCAGAAATCCGTTTCAGGCTATTCTGAATCATATTCTGAAGTTTAACGCATTTTTTTATGTATGTATATATGTATGTATGTATGTATATATGTATGTATGTATGTATATATGTATGTATGTGTCATTCCAGACGATAACTGTCCGTAGAATTGTGCTAGAAACTTCAAACAAATTTTAAAATGTTAAGGGCATAAAACGAAAGTTCAAGTTCGTTGGCCAGCTTGATCGGATTACATCTTCGGGTTGAAATTTTCAAAAATGTAGTCAAAAATTTCAAAATAGCCTGTTTTTTGCGATTTGTCGTGCGAAATAATTTTTTCAGCATACTAACATGTGGTATATTTGGAATCAGCGTAAAATTTCCTATAAGAATATGTATCAAGTTTTCAAAAATTTTAAAGTTGAAAAATCAGTCAAAAATCGAAATAATGCCGTTCGCTGGTTGTAAAAATCGGTAATATTCTTCAAAAATTCGCTCATGGGGTCATGCTGCATGACTGGACTTTTTATACATAAGCTAGGACTTCTCAGGAGAGTTAAGGAGGGGGAATTTGCCCCATTGGAATGTGGAGTCATATGTGTTATAAATTCACAGAGCAACTTTCCAACGAACGATTTTTGTGGGATGGGAAATCAGGAAGTTATACTCTCTCTGGCAACGATTGGTAGTAGGTGAAAAAAAGCGTGACATTTTTTGCTGTCGGACGAAAATTTTGAATTATCCCCAGAGCTAAGAAATCCATGTAAGGAAAAATGTACTTCAACAAAT
This sequence comes from Adelphocoris suturalis, assembly GCA_030762985.1. Classification (NCBI taxonomy): domain Eukaryota; kingdom Metazoa; phylum Arthropoda; class Insecta; order Hemiptera; family Miridae; genus Adelphocoris; species Adelphocoris suturalis. The sequence goes on along the minus strand of CM061040.1, from coordinate 173,235,390 downwards.
AGCTTCAGATCACAAATTGAGAGACCATAAAATGTTTCTTCCCACCACGAAAAAACCACGTTTATTATTCGTCTATGATAGCTGTCATATTATTTTATTTATTAAACTATTACCTATATTGTTCTGATACAAGAACCTATTATTAAGTACTTGAAGGGTTACGACACCAGATTAAAAAATAAATACCTATTTTAAACTGGATGGTCTGGGTAAAGCTTTCCAAAAATGTACGATGTGATGGTTTCCTGAAGATGGAAATGGCTTAAACGAATTGTTCAATCATCTATGCCTTAAATTGGCTACCACCTGGGAGGACTCCACTCATCACATCACGTTACGTGTTGCCAGACGTCCCTTTTTATGGGTACATGTCCCCCTTTTCACTCACTTAACCCCCTAAACCTTGGGGGAACACTGAAAAATACACCTTGTTGTTTGGTTCCTTTTATCCCCCTTTTCCATGACCCCTCACTCTTTTCCATCATTTTCACTAGTCGAACTACATGCTTGGATAAAATAGGTTGGCACATCAGGAGTTGAGACTTGTTTGGTTGGATCGATTTTTCTCTCTGCAGGCTTGTGTGTCCTTATAGACAATGATGTAGAGTTGAGAGTTGAGAAAGGTAAAATCAGCATGGGTGAGGTTCCATACTTTATCCATACCTGTATTTGTGTCTTTGGAATTTTTTTGGAGGGTTGGTTAGTGGGAGAGATCAAAAATAAGCCACGGAAGAAGAGAAATAAAACAGCAATTAAATTCAAAATTGATGAATAAACGAACTTCCTAGTGAAGTTCATTCATAATTATGTCAGGGTCGCTAGAGGGTGGTTTAACAATGTAGTGGCCCCCAGCCACGGTGTCGGACAGAGCCAGTATAAGAAAAAATTCAAAAATTAGCGGGACGGGCGCCTTCTAGGAGGTCTTGCCTATTGATATTCAGCCCGCCCACGTTGGCAGCACTTTCCACTGTCCGGGAAGCTTCATTAGTTGAAAGAGTCCCCAGGTACGTCTTTGATACAGGGCCGGGAAATGGGTGGGCGTAAACCACCCTCTAGTACCCCTCGACATAATTATGAATGAACTTCACTAGGAAGTTCGTATATTCATCAATTATATCTAGGGGTACTAGAGGGTGGTTCAACGATGTACATGTTTAGAGAGCCACTGCACTAGAGCAAATCATTAACTGCCAGATCCAGGCCTGGCTTGACCCCTTCACACGACAGAAGAGAGGGGTGTTGGGTTCCATTCCCCATCACCTGTACTCCTCCATCAAAACGAGTGGGAATGCTGTCTCCCAAACCCCGATGATGCTTCCCCTTGTGAACTATGTATCTATGTATTGTCACTAACTGTAGGAGTGTGAGCCGGGTACGCTGCTACAAGCACAGATAAATGCTAAAATCTCTGAACCACTAAGGAAGGATGTAACTGTGCGAGGTACCAACGTAGCTACTAGCACCAGAAAGCATAGCTGGTTAAATGAAATTGGTACCCACCTAAAAAGGGGGTAGTGGGCACCTAATACAGTCTATTGGTTACCACTCCCAGGATCTCTTTTTGGTGTGTCGGATGAAAAATACGCATGACTCGACGGTAGCCCTACACCGGCCCGTGGTTCCCTCCTCCGCCGCGTAGCGGCGCTAGTCTCCCACTTTTATCTCCCTCCTACTGAATAGTGAAGTATTGTGATTGTCTCTAGACACGATAGTTGAGGTGTAGCTCAATGGATACGAATACGGTCTCGTGAGACAAGTGTCGTGGGTTCAAATCCAATTGACAGGAGTAATTTTTTTGCTCGTAAAACTCCCGAAATGTACTTCTAAAACGTCATTCTGACCTGCATGTACAACTAATTTGAATTTTCACTAAGGGATTGACTACTTGATGTTATGTATTTTTGAGATACGAGCTTGTGAGCATCCAGATCACCAAACTATACACATCATTCTGATCTACATGCCCAACTAATCTGCATTTTTACTAAGGGATTGACTACTTGATGTTATGTCTTTTTGAGATGCGAGCTTGCGAGCATCCAGACCACAAAACTATACACATCATTCTGATCTACATGCCCAACTAATCTGCATTTTTACTAAGGGATTGACTACTTGATGTTATGTCTTCTTGAGATGCGAGCTTGCGAGCATCCAGACCACCAAACTATACACATCATTCTGATCTACATGCCCAACTAATCTGCATTTTTACTAAGGGATTGACTGGTACACAATCTCCTCACCAATAAATATATTTGCATACGGATAAATCCGTAGATTTACAGGTCGGAGCGATCATACAAGCCCAGACTGATAAAAGAGGAGACTAGCGCCACTGCGCGGCGGAGGAGGGAACCACGGGCCGGTGTAGGGCTACTGTCGAGTGACGGAGTGAGGCCGAAAAACTCAGTCTACTCCTGTACTTCTCAGCACTTCCCCCACACCCCTTCACAGGGTCTGACGGGAGGCAGGTCCAAACGGCTTGTAACCGTAAGGAATAGGGAGTGCTCTCGGTCATTATACTTTGATGCTGTCAAAGGTATTCCAGCATCAGGGATGCTACGCACAGCAGGGGTCGCTCTGGAATGAAGGGAAGCAGGAGACATGGTTGAGACCTAGAAAGACCAGATGTCTTCACCTTGCTGGTAACAAAAACCTTAACTCCAAAGCCCGGGATTTGCACAATATCCCTCAGCTTGAGGGCCCGTTGTAGCTAGCTGCCGAAAACAACAAAACTACCCCAGCTCTGTTGCTGTTACAGTTTTGCGGAAACGTGAGAAACCTCTCAACCCGAAATGTGTGCTCACCACATTCTACCTCGGTGCAGGCGACCTAGCTACTTATACCTGAGCTAGGTATCGTAATTAGGATCACAATAGCACAATGATCCCCCAGGTCTGACGTCAGGACGAGTGAACTCCAGGAGTAGGTTTTAGCTGAGAGTCACTCACAACTTATAGCCAAACGTAGTGAAGCTGTATTTAGAACTGATTGAAATACGAGTAGGTATGAAAGAAAAGCATCAATTTGTACAAACTTCAGGGTTCGATTGCAGAGCTCATTACTGCACGAAAGTTCCTCTTATACATTTCCTTGTATTATTTTCAATAATGAACCTTTGTAATTGATGAACCGATAGATATAGGTAGATATGCAAGGCTAACGGCTAACGAGTTTCATTTAAAAAAAAAACCTCGTGTTTAGAGTCGTTTATGTTTTTCGACTCTCCGAATATATAATGGAATCAATCAACACAAAGGTTATTGCAGGGTTTATTAGCATAATAAATGAGTTAGTACATTTGAAAAATAAAGAAATAAATCCATCATTAATTTAAACTAAATATATACTTTGGAATACATAGTATCAATATAAACACGAGAATAAATATATTCATTGAACAACTAAATAATAATTCATGAAATAAATTATGAAATTTGAAGGTAGAATCCGAATCTGCAATTAAAAAAAAAAGGGGGGGGGGGGGGTTCTTTTTTGGAAAACTGAAGTTAGTGTATTGCGCGCAGGTGGTCGGCGCAAAAGTATTTTTCCACAATTCCTCACAATAAAATATAAAGAAAGGCGTTTATGGGCCTATTTTTAACGCAATAAAATAAGGAAATGCAGTAGGGTGGACCATTACTAATGAAACACCCGGTATATATATAACCATTACTGAGCGCCGTCCGCCGATATTTGAGATTTGATTTAGATTTAAGATTAGGATAATGTATAATTACAGTGTTCAATAATTATTTATGGATAAGCGCTCTGCGTAGGAGGGCAATCTAGACAGAAATATTAACCTTTGTGTAATGATTTGCAGCGTTTCTTAAAACTAGTTAGGTACCTATTAAATAAATTGATTTTACTTAAATTGGAAATCGAGAAGTGGGTGGCATAAGCGCTCACGTAATTCAAATTGAATAGGTACCATAATCTCCTATCTAGATTTCTAAGCAACGTCATTATAATATAATATATTAAAGTAGGTAATGAAATTATAAATTTATAGCCTTACAATATTCACGGAGACATCAAGTGGTCCCCACTTGATCCTCTATTCTGCACCACCACCTTTGAGAAAACTCCACTTCTCATAGAATTGCTTATAAAAGCTGGTTGGAAATTATAATTTGTAATATATGTAGGTAGTTACCAGCTAAGTGCTTTGGTCCCTAAGGTCTTGAGGGTTACAAGGTTCGGAGACATTAGATTTTCATCTTCCTTTAGTATGTGCGAAGCTATGCATTTCGAGTGGAAAAAAGAACCTCCGCTCTTCATCAGGTCACATATACGTAAATGATGGGGTCGGTAAAAGCTGTATTTAGAATTTATTAAAATACGAGTAGGTATGCAAGAAAAACTTCAGTTTGTACAAACTTCAGGGGTCGATTGTAGAGCTATTACTGAACGAAAGTTCCTCGTAAACAGTTGATTATATTCAATAATGAACCTTTGAAATAGACCAAGGAACAAATTTTGTTCGAAAACGAGCCTCTATTTTTGCGAACTTCTCTCAGCTCCTGCACTAGCAGTGAGGCTGAATTAAGGACTGATAGATATTCAAAGCTAACGGCTAACGAGTTTTATAAAAAACCTCTTGAGAGTAGTTCATGTTTTTCGACTCGCTGAATATGATTGAATTAATTAACACATATGTTATTGCAGGGTTTATTAGAATAATAAATAAGTTTGAAAAATGAAGAAATAAATCTATTAGGTATTACTTTATAATATATAGGTAGGTATATACATTAGAATAAATATATTAGAATACAAACTAACATAAATATATACTTTTTATATATTTATATTTCGGGCACAAGGAAAGTAAAAACATTGAGTAGGTATATACACATTAGATTTGCGAAGCTTCTAATCCTCGCTTTTGGATCTTCGTTCAGCCTGAAGTAGAGTAGAAAAAAGTCCATGAACATTGTTATTCGGCTATTGGTGTGGAAAAGAGTCATATTACATGACGAAGATCCACAAGTATGACAATGACTAGTGAATGAATACCTATAGTACTTATAGGATTAAGAGTAAAGTAACTACTGAATTTTTGAAAACTAACTTTTCTTTCTTTTCCGGCGAGTTTCTTTTGAATTGCTTCGAGTATGTAAGGAGGGTCACATATATCCATGCTCCTTTGCACTCTAGGGTCCACAAGTTCCATGATGTTCCAGTATGATGATATGTACTTAGATGTGAACTCGTCAAGAGATCGTAAGACTAACATTTTTGTACTGAGATCCATCTTATATACCTATCTGATATACTGGATATTTACCTGCCTTCTTTATCTGAAAATTTCACCTTTCCATAATCTCGTCAACGAATTGCAGAGAACTACCTCATTGACATACAAAAAGTATGCTCAGATGTGGCTTTATTCCCTCTTCATTAGCCAGTGTAATTTTCGTTCCCTAGCCTAGCAGTACTGACGACCTCTCTTCTCCTGAATCTGTGAGGCCCATTACAGCTTATGCTTTCTAATTAAAAAAATCTATATATACAAAATATACCTAAATAGATACATTCGTGAACCTATCCCAAACTTTAGACACATAAACTAGTTACCCATTTTATGTGCAGAGAAATTCCCACTGTCGACGACGCAGGATTAATTGGTCTTGTTAGCCGATTGGTTAAAGACGGCGACCTTCTCCCGAGCTTATCTCCTTGGAGTAGAAAATGGTACCTATGTGTTCGAATTCAGCTCAGGCATCTATAATTTTTGGGCTAGCATGACTCGTAACACCTACATGGAGGATTAATCGATTGATTAGGCTCTATCCAGTTATCTTGAAAAAAAAAAGTTTATAACAGATGTTGTGCCACAACATATTTTTGACATAGGCTAAGCTTTTGACATCTAACATTGTCCGGTTATTCAATTGTCACTCGAAATGAGAGGAGTTGATACGCCCCCGGATATATAGTGTAAATCTCTCCATTAAATAGAAAAATCACTTGTACTCTAAGCAACACATCAAAAATCTATATGAGCCTAGTAAGGTGGACGATTTTTCCTCTTTTACTGAGCCTTGTGGTTAATGACCTAGTAATTGGTATGTCCATATTATGTCATCGTTTGCAGTCCTCCGGAGACAATGGAGTTGTTATAACATAACCAAGGGTCTGAACCCATTAAAAATCACTAGAAATGTCAACGCTATTATACATTTCATAGATAAATGGTGTAGTCCTGTAGAAGTACAATTTATTTTTCTATTTTGATTCAATCTTCATTATTATTCCTAATAGTAAACCTTTATGATCCACCAAGAAAAAACAAATTTTGGGGGAAAAAACCGCCTTTCCGCCATTTGAAGCTTTTTCCAAAAACTACCCACCAAAGTTTACGAAATTAGTTCTAAAATCATATATTGTCCGGAGATTCGCCTGTAAGATCGGCATCGTTTTTAATAAACTAAAAGGGGTGAAATGTAAAAAATCAATATCACTACAATTTTGGGATGAAAAAGTGATTTTTTTTATTTGACTTATTTTAATAGCTATTATCATTATGAATCGAATGGGTTGCTGTACGCTGATTCTTTCACTCCTCATAAGAGTTTAGAGACTGGAATTGACGCGGAGGTCGTATCCGGACTCATTACAACACAATCGCTTATTTCATTCAAGGAGATTGGCGGTTAAGAATTGAGATCAGTAGTAGAGATCCCGAGTATAATTTTAGCAGGCGGGGGTAAGCTGAATTTACCTATATATTGTGACTTAGACTTCGTTTGATAATTTCTAAATGCCTAGGAGGGCTAACTAATACATAAATAATAATAATAGTAATAATAAGCTAAGTCTGTTCATGCTTATCATTAGTAATAATACCTGCTAGTAATAATGATTTTACTCATTATTTATATATTTATATTTTTCATTTATTTCATTTTGATTATTATTATTATTTATTTATTTATTTTTATTTTTTTATTTTTTATTTATTTATTTATTTATTTTTTTTTTGCTGTAGAACACGAATCCGAGGCCGAATATTAATTAACTCATTTACACTAAATCGATTTTAAAGTTGCTTGATATGAAAAAAATAAAGGTCTATTTCATTTTAAAAGCAATCCCCACATTTCTCGTGAACAGATAGGCACCCCCTCGCTAATGAGCTAGTTGGAGGTACCTATTTCCAGAAGTGCTTGGTTCAGTACTCTCGATCTTATCAAGGATTTAGGTCCCCCCCAGAGGTGCAATGAGGCCCTAAATTCTCGAGAAGGAGAGGAGAGTGACAGTATCCCGTGAAAATGATACCACTCCTACTAATAGCATTAAAAACATCACCAAAATTCGCTCATATGGTTATGCTGACTGGGGCTTAGTTTCTTTTCATTTTTGATGACACATCTACAAACCGAGACCTTTTCTTAGATACCTCAACCAAATTTTAGCCGTTCCCTCAATTCAGTGGATGTACGCTAAAAACACATTTCAAATTAACATACCTATATCATAGGTATGCAGGTTCTTATATTTACATTCCTTCTCTTTTGGAGACACATCTGCAGACCGAGACTTTTTTGTGGACACCTCAACTTAGGTTTTACTCCTTGCTGTTCTCTGAATTGTGTGGATACAGGGAAAACACTTTTCCCTACTTGTCACCTCAGATTCGGAAGCGAATCTACTTGTTAAACTGTCGTCTCGAGATAATTTTCTCACGAGGGTCGATGAAGATTACATAAACGAGTTTGGTATGTGGAATAATCTATAAAGTGAGACTGATTAAATTATCTTGGCTGAGTTTCTATCTACATTTTGTGGACCTGCCATTGGATACTCTGATTCTTCCACCTCTTTTTTGTAGGAGTGGCACTTATCTCATTATCTTGATACGTTATCTCATTACCATGATTCATTGAATTGAATCTAAAGTCTGAATGAGTATAACAATCAAACCCGAATCTTGTATATTAACTTCATTGGTAGGTATTATCCTTTGATATTTCTTTTTACAAGTGAATCACGCTTAGCGTCCTGTTAAATGTACTGCAGTTTATGGACATGCACAGATGCACACACAAAACCAAGCACATCATTGCTCCTCAATATACTGTATTAAAAACAGCTGGTGCGAAACGTCACAAAACTTTGCTTACTGATATTTTAAGGTTGCTAAAAATTATCGAAGAGAATGGCTCTCCTGAGGACAACTTCAAGATAGATGTTTTGCTTCCGAGATTGCAAGGCAGCGGAAGCTTTGTTTTCACTTTCGAAATGAAAAAAATTTTTTGCTCCAAAATCAAAATTTCCACTCGCATTTTGCGTTTCAGAGCCTCCTGAACAAATTTGGTTCCGTGTCTGTCTGTCTGTCCGTCCACATTTCCTTGTAACAGCCATAACTTCCACAATTTTGATCCGATTTTAACCAAATTTTCAGGGATCATGCGGGTTAAGCTCTAGATGGTCCCCTATCAACTTCATCATGATCGAATCAACGGTAGCTTCTGCGCAGGCCCTAACGTGAATTCCTTGTGACGGTCATAACTCGGTCAATGTTGAACGGATTTCGGTCAGATTTTCAGGGATGATGTGGGTAAGGTCCCTTGAGGTCCCATAAGACAATCATCATAATTGCATTAGCGGTACGCTCTGCGCATGCGTGAACGAAATATTCTTGTTACGGTCCTTGCAACAGCCGTAATTTCCACAATTTTGATGCGATTTTCTTCAACTTTTTAGGGATTGTGCGGGTATAGCTCTACATGGTCCCCTATCAGTTCCGTCATGATCGAATCAACGGTAGCCTCTGCGCAGGCGCAAACAAAATTTTCTTGTTTCGGTCATAACTCAGGCAATTGTGAACGGATTTCGGTCAGATTTTCCCACCAATTTCCCACCTTATTAATTCCCTGATGCCAGAACCGGTCGTTTCTAGTTTTCTGGGATTTAATTGTGAACGGATTTCGGTCAGATTTTCCCACCAATTTCCCACCTTATTAATTCCCTGATGCCAGAACCGGTCGTTTCTAGTTTTCTGGAATTTAATGGTGACGTACTGTGAAGGTCACGAGGAAGCTCATGTGCCATTTCCTTGGCAGTGTATTTATACTAAGATTGATAGCATTGTTGGCAGTTTGTCTAAAACATAAACAGCGTTTGTGGAAATATCTAAGGCTAGAAGTCCGTCAGATATTAGAAACCTGAAGTAGAGAATCATCCAATGACACCTAAAAGGACGACGTGAATTCTAAAGAATAATTCTTTATTTTTGAATTCTTAATCCTTTATTCTAAAGATTAATTATTAATTGTGGAATGACTCATGAAAACAGTTCAGCTTGTTCTTGAGGTACTAGACTCCTTAGGGGAACTATATTAATAATAATTTATTTCCAAAATCGTGGTTGAGTTAATGATTTTTCAGCACGTTAGCTGTGCCTTCTAATACTAGTAAACAGCTTCTTGAGAAGAACTGTGGCTCAGGAAAGACGGTAAAGTCTGAGAGTTCTGTTATTTCGAGAATAACAATCCAATTTAACCAGAGGAACAATGATTTAACTGGAGGAACACCGTCGGCAGACTAGGTAAAGGGTTATGCATGCTGAACTCAAATATCTGCGACTGCGTGAGAGGTAGTCACGGATTACCGAATCAAAATTCAGCAACTTTGAGCAAAATACGGTGTAATTTAATTGGGAGTCCATATTTCACAGACAATGTTCATTTTGAAGCTTTTTCCATGCTCATTCAATACGCGACTGGCTGGTTTTTGTGGGTTATCGAATGAAATTTACAAAATTCATTATAATGCACCTCACACCCATTCTCAATCAAACGGTTAGGGTCAACATATTATGCTGAGTTAAAGATGCTTTAATGCTGAGTTTATTAAAGGCTACGGAATTTTCGTATGATACTAAGATTTTCCAAATCGAAACCGTTCAGGGAGTGGAAATAAATGGTTGTCCTGTAATTCAATATTGTATTATAAAGACTAACCGATAAATCCTCATCAGTAGGAAAGTGGGATGTTGAATAAACCGTAACAAGAAAATATTGAAGGATTAATAAAATTTATTGTAGGTAGTTTTAGAATCATTTATAGCGCCTACTTGGTTCAGTCATCGTCGGATGCACCATCGCGTGAAGTTTACTTGTAATTGTCAGCATCGTCATCAGGTATGAACAACATTGATGGAAACTTTTTGATAAATTAATCTGACCTTGATAGTGATGATTAGTTTGGTAATAGTGATCAGAGGATTATAATCAATATTGTAGGAAGCAGCTCTAGTTGGTACTATGTTAGGTACTAATTCCAATCAAATTGATGATTCATGCTAGCCACTTACTACCATCATCTGGTACAATTTTCGTCAAGCTTTTTGAGGCGATATGCATTTCGATACAGACCTACTAAATTCATTACAAAATAAATCACTAGCGACGAAGTTGTGAAAGCCAATTTCAATAAAAGTGTTATCAATGTTTCAATAATTTTGTTATTGTTTCTTACTGATGATGACCTGACATTGTAACTCTTTACTTTCTTGGAATTAGACAACGTTCTTCCGTTTATTGTAATTATTATTATTATTTGCCAAATTTATTTATATTTTAAATTCTAGACAGCGATGTTGACGATTTTACTTCAAACGACGATAAGTCTGACGATGACTAAAAAATGTAAATGATTCGACAGTTACCCAAAATTATATACTGAGATGGCTAGATCTGCTAAGAACAGAGCTAGGCCTTGTTGGGGATATTTCCCTGCGCTCAGTAAGAGCTAGTAGTTATTAAGCCAAGGAAGCTCTCTGCGAGAGTGAACAGGAGAGATATTTTTTAGATTTTCGTATTTACCCCTCCCCTACAACCCCCACCACTTGGTCGTAGCGGTGGAGAAATCCCAAAAGAAACTTCGTCAGTTCAAATGTAGACTATATTTCAAATTTCATCCAAATTGGCTGAGGAGAAATGGTAGAAGTGGGTGTGCATTAAATCAGTCGAGACGAGTAAAGAAAAAATGCAGAAAGTCCAAATTGTTTTAGCTTATATAAATTCGACGTACCATTACAAATTCGGCACCAATGGACTCAAGGGGCATACCCAGACAAAGAAAATTAAGTTTGAATCGACAAGGTGAGGTCTAGAGGGGTCAATAGCCCGCCATACACGAGCAGATATCTGCGACAGATTTGGTCGCCCGATCTCATCTGACAGATATCGCTAACGATCTGGAGTGACCGATGAGATCGGTCGTTGCCCCTGAACACGAAAAACTTATCGGCCGATCTTTCATGCCCGAGATCTGTCACCTGACCAGTGCCCGATGTCATCTGTTCGTTCGTGGGATGAAATCTGACAGATTCAGGTCTGTCACCGACGTTCGTCTGGCAGACTCGAGTTATCGGTCGAATCCGAAATTTTTTCCAGATCGGTCACAGATTCCGTAAGTTGATGCCATGGGGTTAGTGACTGTCCGTAGTAAAAAGCGTAAATTAGCGGCTTTTGCGGCGGGTATTTTTTTTAATTGCCCATAAAACGGCTAAGCCAAAAAAATACAAGTTTGGGAGAAGTCATGGGTTTCGTCGTAAGCAATGTTTTTGACGTTTTTGTTCATGTAGTCAACATGCTTCAACTGCCACAGACAAGGTCTGTCTCTATACATGTCGATCATCATTTCAATTAACTCGTTTGGCCACTCTTTTTTACCCATTTTTTGATACCGCACAAAAAAACACCAATAGAAACTGATTTCTTTAGAGGAGAGATCTCACAGGGGAAAACACACGTGGACAACTGAACATCTTAACGTTAAGGGACGCTGCCCGATCCAATAGAACAGTTCTGTGTACCACAGACATCGCTTCCGAGAAGTCTGCAGGTTAAGGGGGACGCCCGACTACCATCTGCTAGATTTGAACTCTCGCAGATATCTCTGGTCGATTTTCACATCTTTCATCATTTTCTAACGCCCACTAACGCACAGATCTTTCCCACAGATATCGTTTAAAAACGCGATATCTGTCGCAGATATCTGCTCGTGTATAGCCCGCCATACACGAGCAGATATCTGCGACAGATTTGGTCGCCCGATCTCATCTGACAGATATCGCTAACGATCTGGAGTGACCGATGAGATCGGTCGTTGCCCCTTAACACGAAAAACTTATCGGCCGATCTTTCATGCCCGAGATCTGTCACCTGACCAGTGCCCGATGTCATCTGTTCGTTCGTGGGATGAAATCTGACAGATTCAGGTCTGTCACCGACGTTCGTCTGGCAGACTCGAGTTATCGGTCGAATCCGAAATTTTTTCCAGATCGGTCACAGATTCCGTAAGTTGATGCCATGGGGTTAGTGACTGTCCGTAGTAAAAAGCGTAAATTAGCGGCTTTTGCGGCGGGTATTTTTTTTAATTGCCCATAAAACGGCTAAGCAAAAAAAATACAAGTTTGGGAGAAGTCATGGGTTTCGTCGTAAGCAATGTTTTTGACGTTTTTGTTCATGTAGTCAACATGCTTCAACTGCCACAGACAAGGTCTGTCTCTATACTTGTCGATCATCATTTCAATTAACTCGTTTGGCCACTCTTTTTTACCCATTTTTTGATACCGCACAAAAAAACACCAATAGAAACTGATTTCTTTAGAGGAGAGATCTCACAGGGGAAAACACACGTGGACAACTGAACATCTTAACGTTAAGGGACGCTGCCCGATCCAATAGAACAGTTCTGTGTACCACAGACATCGCTTCCGAGAAGCCTGCAGGTTAAGGGGGACGTCCGACTACCATCTGCTAGGTTTGAACTCTCGCAGATATCTCTGGTCGATTTTCACATCTTTCATCATTTTCTAACGCCCACTAACGCACAGATCTTTCCCACAGATATCGTTTAAAAACGCGATATCTGTCGCAGATATCTGCTCGTGTATGGGTGGCTAATGGGTGGCTAATGTTGAGCGGAGTATATATATTTTTTAAATTCATTTTCTATATTTTGCATCCTCACAACCGAAATTAGTTAAGTTTTGTGTTCGTGATTGAAGTCAACAAATTTTTTATCTTCCAAAGTCAAAATTTCCATTTGATTTTTGCGTTTCAGAGCTTGCTGATCAATTTTGGTTCCGTGTCTGTCTGTCTGATGTCTACCTGTCTGTCTGTATGTGGTAAATCCTCGTCACGCCCAAAACCATACCAACTTTCAGTCCGGTTCCGATGAAATTTTGAGAGATTGTGCGGGTTAGCTCCTAGACGGTCTCCTATAATTTTCACTGCCGTCGAATCAACAGTAGCCTGTGCTTATGCGCAAACGTGAATTTCTCACTACGTCGTTTTCTCACCATCTGCTAGTCCGATTTCATTCGAACTCGGTTAGGTAATTGGGAATATGTTCTGGGAAAATGCCCCATAAATTATATCGCGATTGGTAGAGTAATAACTATTGTGCATGCGCGAAACTATCATCGATTGACACAGGCAAAAATCCGATTCTAATGAAACGATTTTGATAACATTTTCAGAAATTGTGTGGGATAGCTTCTAGACGGTCCCTATAAGTTTCCTATGCCATCACATAAATTATGGGGCCTTACACTCATTGAAACGTTTAAAAAATTTCACCCCTCCTGAACTTGAGAGAAAACTAGTGGTTGCCCTTGTTATGCCATTTTTTCTCTACTGTGATACCCTGTTTAGCCCTTCCCTTGACTCTAAATCGAAACGTCGACTTGATGTTGCGTTCAATTGTGTGGTTAGATATGTCTATGACATCAAGCTCCGCGACCATATATTATTCCCAACGCAGAAGTAGCATATTAGGATTGGGAATATTCGCATACTACCAGCTCAGGCACTGGCTTTTTATTTTCAAGATCATCAAAGGCCTTGTGCCAGACTATCTGTCATGTATTATCTCTCGCCATTTCATCGAGATCAAGCGCACTCAGGAATGTTCAGCATAGGTCGAGAGCCATTAGCCAGTAATTTGTTTTGGTGGGTGGGAGATTATGGAACTCCTTACCCTTCCGAGTTCGTTCCCTTCCTCCCATAACCCGGTTTAGAAACGCTGCCAAGAATTACATCGCCCAAAACAGCTAGCTGGCCCCTTCTTCTTTTTTTCGACACCTATTCTTCTCATCTTCACCTATTCTCTCTGCCCTTTAATATCTACTTCGTACTACCTTGTACCTAGGTATCTGTTTTTATATAAGTATATATTTTTTGTTCTTTTTGCTCTAGGTATATGTGCATATGTACCTACATATTTTGTTTTATATCTGTTCCTTAATTATTTTTTGTGCTTTTACACAACTTTTACTTTTATTTTTGTAAATAATGTACACTACATAATTTATTATAACGTTGATTTCTCATCATCTATTGGTCCGATTTCGTTCAAACTCGGGGAGTAGATGGGTATATGTTCCAGAAAAATTCCCATTGAATTATATCGCGATTGGTGGAGTAACAACTATAGCGCATGCGCAAAACTAAAATTGACTGACTCAGACAAAACTCCGTGACTAATGGACCGATTTTCATGAATTTTTCAAGGATTGTCCGGTTTAGCTCCTAGACGTTCCCCTATAAATGTCATTGCCGTTGGATTAACAGTACCTAGTCTGTGCGCATGCCCATATTGTAATTTCTGTCAAAGTAGACTTATCAATCATTTCGACTCGTACTTTGTTCTTCAACTAACTCTATACGTCCATGTTACAATATGTGAGGAAGCTTTGGTGCCAACCCAACTTGGCAGACGTTTTTCAGTTAATGTGAAGGCAGTCGAAACTGGTCCCTGCTAGTTCTGGCGGGGATCGGAAGCGGCCCATTCACCATCCTGCTGCAGGAGATGGGGAGCGCAATGAAGTTCCCCTCTTCGTTCTCCTACCTCAGAGTGCGTTCTCCAAACACGATCCGTAATTCCCAGCTCAAACCGAAGGTTTCCCGCCTGTATGCGGTATTCTGTGTTTACCTTCTGCGTTCTCCATTCTCCAATGGCTCCTTATTTAAGGTCTTTCATTAGCTCCACACACGCTCGGACCTAGCAGGTTGATAGGGTGGGGGACCCCGGACCGCAGGATGGTTTGATGGGAAACCCATCCGACAAGCTTTGCAGGACACCTGCAGCAGGAAGGCCTTCACACACGTCCTGCACGCCTCCCGTGCAAGAAGAGAGGGAAGTTATTCGTTCCCCTCAATTCCTGCAGCAGGATCGTGAATGGGCCGCTTAAGGTCCGTCACCTGGCGCACTCAGGGCGGTAGAGAGGCGGCAGATGGTTTAGTCCTCATAAAGTTCGTCTGGGTCCTAGTCAATGTGCCTGTGAAGGGTGGCAGTACGAACTGCAGCGTCGTGAGTGATGGAGTGTAGGTGATGGACATCACCTTGGTCCCCATTATTGCCACCCTCATCACCAACGGCTGCCTCGGAGAAGGCAGTGCAGGTCGAGAGATGGGCCTGGCGCAAGTCCTGGACAGGTCAGGTGAATGTGCGAAATTGAATCTGAGGCCAACAGAATATGACAAACATATTTTAAGGTTTTCATTTTTATATTTAAAAAAAAAAAAAGTAACTGCATGCTTTCTTCCAAATTTTGCAGTCAACGAGGAAACTGTACGTCTCGTTCTATATGTATACAGGTTTTGATATTTTTAACGTCGAGGCTCGAAAGATGCTGAACTGTGTCAAACCGTACGATCTCATTTCGAACGATTTTGGCCGGCCGGTTGCATATGTTAATGAGGGCTTTACGTTGTGCAGAATTGCTCACTTTTTCTTTCAGTGTCTGGCGTGCGGTTGGTTTCTTTGACAGTGTTCTCTGTTCCTTGTCACGATTTTTTTCATGTCTTCCCTCAAGTGTAACTTAGCTCTGCAGTCCTTGTCGACATATTTCTGCTCGTACGCACAATACGAGTACATGAATTCACTACGGCTGGATTTACATTCATCGGGCACGTGCACAATGAGCGTTGAGCCTTGCTGACCGACGATTGTTTTGAATAATTCGGACATACTTGTGATCGAAACTATTGTAAACTGACAGGAAATTGCAGATATCGTCGGACTTCACAACATATACAAATGAAAAAACTAATCCTTGAGTTTGCCATGGCTTATCTTCACAATATTCCATCCCGTCGTCGGAAATGACGACTTACATTTATTATACCTGACCCTAATCGTCGGAGTAGGCGCACTCCCGTCAATTTGAGTGGAATAACAATAAAATGACGTATTATAAGTGGAATAATAATTGGGGTTACCCAATCCAGGCTTCAGTGGCACAATCAACTTTTTTTCTCCTTCCACAGTCGTAATATCGAATCCCTTCAGAAGCCCATAATCACCGCTACATTTTTTACCGGCATTATTTTTCTTTAAATTGCGAATTTTGCCCACGATTCTGTCTACTTTGATTTTGGCTGGAAGCAGAAGATGATTTTTTTTCTGTCTTAAGTTCCGCTAATTTCGCCTCAAACTGCTCCCTATGAACATCCTTCGAAACATTGGGCACATAGATCATCACACCGATAAACATAGAAGTCTACTGGCTTGTTGCAAAATCGAATTTACGCCGCTCGCTGCCAAAGGCTGTCGGCAATGACTGACGAAAGCCCGGAATTCGGTTGACATTCACCGCGGTGGACAACATGACCTGTGGCGTAAGCCCGGGATTCGGACTTTCGCCAGGGGTCATGTCTACCTCGGTAAATGTCAACAATCGACGGTGATTCTCATCTTGGACCGATTTCGAGCTTTCACCATAACATATACACACTGGGATGTAACCCTGAATTTTACTCGGAGTTCCGCATGCCAGTGTAAAACTCAGTACTATATTCTTTCATCGTACAAAGTTCAATAGGGTTTCAAGGTTCGAACAAGTCCAAACAATCAAAATTCAAATTCGCTAGACTCACTTAGATTCAATCTCAAACGAAATCCCGACACGTTTGAAATAACAATTTTTCAGTATTTTGTTGTTCGGTTTTGACTGGGTCGATGTTCAACTATGTGATTTGGGTTGAAAGAGTTGAGAGTTAATAATTTCAGTGCTTTTGCTTCCAAAAAAGTCCTTGTTAGTCATTTTTACTTCCTCGCATCTCTAGAAACAATTCACATGGGGAAAAAAAAAAAAAAGTTGTCATGCAGCATGACCCCATGAGCGAATTTTTGAAGACAATCTTCGACCTTTCAGTCGGTATTAACGGCCGAGCGGAGCGAGGCCTTGGGTCTGCGTGCTAGTACGTACATAAATACAACTTCTTCATAATTTCATGGCTGATATTTTCTAAGCCACAGTCAGTATTAAAGCTACATCAAGTCCTAAAACAGTTGAGCGTAAAACATTAAAGAGAGCGACCGAGAGAATCGGAGGACGGAATATTTCACAGAGTAAACTCATCAGTTGTGATTACATTTTTTTTTTTTTTTTTTTTTTTTTTTTTTAAACAGCACACTACCTACGTTTTAAACAGCATGGTTCTAGGATTGTTTATACAAGGATACTTGCATAAGAGTAGTTCAATCTGAATTTGGACAATGTTTCATGCAAATATTACCGATTTTTACAACTAGCGAACGGCATTATTTCGATTTTTGACTGATTTTTCAACTTAATACATATCCTTATAGGAAATTTTACGCTGATTCCGAATATACCACATGTTAGTGTGCTGAAAAAATTATTTCGCACAACCAATCGCAAAAAACAGGCTATTTTGAAAATTTTTGACTACATTCTTGTAAATTTCAACCCGAAGATGTAATCCGATCATGCTGGCCAACGAACTTGAACTTTCGTTTTGTGTCCTGAACATTTTAAAATTTGTTTGAAGTTTCTAGCACAATTCTACGGACAGTTATCGTCTGGAATGACACATACATACATACATAAAAAAATGCGTTAAACTTCAGAATATGATTCAGAATAGCCTAAAACGGATTTATGCATAAAATTTTTTCAAAAATTCACATTCTACAAATTTTGAAGCGAGAGCAATAGCTTAATTTTCTTCAAAAATTCGCTAAAAAAAACTCCAGTACAAATCTTCTAACACATAATTCATCATGATAGACTTGGGTGATAACACTAAAAAAAGTATCATCTATATCACTATTGTATGTAGCTACCATCTAGAAACTAATACATCACTTCATATAATTCTACATGCTATTTTACTATCCAATATAGGTTTAGCTAAATGTTAATTAATTTGTAAAGTAGTTTCTATGCATTAAAAAAAATGTGATGATATTTAAATGTTTTGCACCTAGGTGACATCTATGATCTATGCCAGATGAGGGCGGCCATCATGGCGCCGAAGTATTGCAGACAATTAATTAAATCCCTAATTTTCGAGACTAGTGTGGTCAGTCAACCCAAATCACAATTTTTTCAGTTTTCTCTTTCTCCCTCTTTCTCCCCCCCCCCTCTCTCTCTCTCTCTCTCTCTCTCTCTCTCTCTCCCACCCCTAAGTCTTACCCTAATAAAATCTGTTTGGTTTAGCAGAAATCGTTTTGGTCTTGTTGCGATTCGTCTTGGCTCAAAATTCTTTTGTGCTTTCGATGTACCTAAGATGTTTTACCACGGAAATTGAATGGGGGATTTATCATGGTTATTTTTTATTTACTTAATAGAAAGATCTGAGCGAGAGCTTTCCGAAAACGTGCTATCTGATGGTATCTGACCAGTTCTTGGAATTTATTAGCTCGATGACGTCATGGCCCCCGCCCCCCTAGGGGGAATCCTCAACACAGTTGCACTACTACGTCACGTGTGATCTTCCTACCCGTTTATTGGCCGTTTAAAACTGTCTTTTGAGCTGAAAATTGGTACCTAGTTGGAGTTTTCATGTGTGCTAAATCCAAATATGAGATCAAAAATGTGAAATTCCAACACATGAAAGCTCCTCATTCCTTAATTATAGAGTTTTTTACCCGGACGACGTTGGTAGGTTTTTCCCTACTCAAGACATTTGAATTTGAATATAGCCCATGACCTTTTATTTTTTTAAATGATTAATTACCTATATCAGTAATAGAAACTAAAAAGATTAATTAAGATCTAAGAATTGAAATATTTATCTCTGATTGTTGTTAACTCGAAGAACGGAAAAAAATCAAAAAATTTTAAGACACGCAGCTAGACTCGAAAATTTGTTGGTCGATTATGGCCTATTTTTTTACAAAATACCTAACTAAACAACTCGTAAACGAGTTCCACTATCTGCTTTACAAGCAGATACCATGTTACATGGATATGTCTTTGATTGGGGATTTCATAACGGTTGTCCTCGAGAGTTGTAAACAAATCCTTTAACTTTGAACAAATCCCTGGGCCGCATCCCGACTAATTCCAACAAAACAACGGTTTACTTATAGAAATGTTGAAAATAACTGTGGAGTAAATGATGCTATTGCTTTACGTTAAGAATATTGTAACCGGCTTATTAAAATTGTTTATAGTCCAATCAACTTAGTTTAGGAATGTAGCCAGGTACGTAAGGAGGGGGAAATTGGTAGCTTGAGATGTGAAAATTTATCACATAAATCAAACGCTTTCCAACGAGTGGCGAACGATTTCTGTGCGATGAAAACTGCGGAAGTTCCATTCCCCTAGCAACGGCTGCGTTCTAAGTGAAAAACACTGAAATTGTGACACAAATTTTGCGTGACGGAAATTTTTGGTTGACCCCCCAGAGCAAAGACATATCCATGTCAATATGATTTTCATTTCAAGTTACCTATCAGATTCAGATGTATAACTACCCAGTGTCGCTGGTAACGTGGTAATTTAGGTGTTCTTCATAAATATTCTGGTGCAGTTGATACATTTTGAATTTTGTTAATTCTAACGTACTCAGTTGAACTAAAATTGAAAAATAAAAGTGTCGTGAAATCAAATTAGCCTTCACTGGGTCACCTGACGTCAGGTATTTATTAACAACTGTTTACCATCAACCGCAAATAAATGGATTCGTATGTTGAGATGGAGAAGGGGAAGCGTACCTACACTCACTCACACACAAATAAACCTAGAAAAAGTATTTAATTTTCCGTTCACGATTGTTTTTCTCGTGAAATTACATACGAGGTACAAGGCGACTAATTTCACGTCACTACTAATTACTCACTCAGTTCTCTGGGAACATTACTGCATCGAAAAGGAAAAATTACCTACGACTGACTGAACGTTGTTGGGCAGATTATTAGAATGAGATTAATGTTCTCAACAAGGTGCGCAATTTTTTCTATTGCGCAATACATCGCATATTTCCAATACAATCTGGGTATTTAGATGCTTACCACGTCAAACAATCTTCAATTCATGACCGTGAGCTGCAAGTTGTAGTTTTCAAAGAAATTGTGGGTTCCGGAGATAGTCAGTATGCGTGGGTGCCAAAAAAGAATTTACGTAGGTAACGATAATAAGCGTTCGGAGGAATATAAAAAAGGAGTTGGTCCCAGAAGGATTTTATATTTGGACACAAAACTCCCCATTTCACATCAGAGACAACACCCTCCCTTCCTTTGCGCAGGCAACGAACGTTCGAAATAAATGACTCAGTACGATTGAATGGTTTTGCAGTTTCCACCTTGGCATTCATCCATATGTCTGATATTATTCAATTTGACGTTGAACGTATGTTCTGAACTATTACCCATAAGTAGTACTCCTGGAATATTTTTTAATGCTCTCATCAAAAGTAGTAAAATAGAAAAGCGATCGTCGGGCTACCTTAAGGCTAAAGGGAACGACAGTTGTGTGAGAGAGAGGGAAGATACAAACAGATAATCTTGATTATCTCCACACCAGTCAATCAATTTTGAAATCTAAATGTATATTTGAGTTTGTCTCATCCTAGGCTATCGAGCGAACATAACAAAGTTTCCAAAAAAAAATTTTTGTTGTTGAAATTTTGACTTATAATTTTAATTGCTAATTTAATTTTTTTTTTTTTATTAAAAAAAATTGCTAATATCCCATGTTTGGAAACGATTCAAGTGTATGTTGGTATAGGCATGAAATTTTGATTCTGAAAATTAGTGGCCGCATGTGAGAATTGGGAGCGAAAAACGTGGTTCCAGGAAAAATAGTGTATTTGAGGGGTGCGTGCCTTGGCGACGTCCAGCAACTGATCTCAAATGCGCGCGCGTACGAACCCGCTTACCGAGCCGTCTCTCGGATTTTTGTACTTAATGCTTCTTCCACTTTTATCAAAATATACTTTATCAAAGTGTTAGGTGGTGTTTTATTTTCATTTCTTATAGGAACGTCCATGATAATAATTAGTTTGTATAGTTGGGACCTTTGTATTCGTGTGAAAACAACTGGAGGAGTTTTTTCACAAAGATTTTCTCACTCAGAACAGACTAGATTTTCAAAATTTAATCTCAAACCTTCTCTTTAAATTACTACCTATTTTCCGCCTTGGCCCCTTACTTACTAAGGAGAAATGTTTTTCTAGTAACAACACTCCAACGGGGTGAGCTATGAGGCCGATTTAATCAGATCTCTTCGACCATGTGAGTTATCCTTGAACTTAATGTTTCCCCGGAGTCTAATACCAGTTGGTTTGTCACCAACTGACAATACCAATTGTCTCAGCTGGTTTGGGGTCGGACGAACGATGAAGTGAAACTGCAGGCCGCTGGCTCAGCAGATGCTTGCTGGAAGAAGTCCAGCAGTCGTGCGAGGTCATATCATGGTGTGTGTTTTGACTCAAATGAATGAGGAATTGAAAAATAATGCGTCAGGGAATGTGATGTTTACAGTCTTTCGGCTCGAAAGGGATTTAATTAATTATTGTTTTGTGTTATTTCGGGTTTTTACTGACTTGCACCGACTGTTACCGCCCACAAATATTCAATACCTCGACAGAGTTCGAACTCGTGTTCTTACTTACTAAGGAGAAATTTCTCTTTCAACACTCCAACAGGGTGAGCTATGAGGTTGATTTAATCAAACTTCTTCGGCTGTGAGAGTTATCCTTGAACGTAACAACTGCGGTCTCAGTATTTGTGAAAGGTTCAAAAACGTGTTTGTCTTTGAGATAAGATGTTATGTAGATTATACAAGAGCTATTTATACTATTGAGTGCCTACCACAAGGTAATCCACGTGATAGACCTCCAGTAATTTAATATCACAATAGCAACAAGTCTCATAAGTATTGAAAGCAGTGAAAACCTCAGCCTACCGACTTTTAGCAGTATCCACAATTTCGCAAGCTGACATTTTCTTAGTGCATGACAGCAATTTCGTGATGCAATTTTAGGAATTTTATCACAAAAAGTGCAAATGGGTGGCTTGTACTGTAGTTGCTGGAAGGACAGAGTAAGGATTCCTTCTAAAGAGAAAAACTAAAGGAAAAAAATTGTAGTAGTAGTAGTCGTACATTAAGACTCTCATTGCTAATACGTATATCAATAATTTATTGTATGCAGTTCATCAGATATAAACTTACTTGTACATCTTTGATTACATGTAGGTAATTAAACAAAACGAACTCAAATCTTATCTTCATTTTGATAGGTACCTATAGGTTACTATTCAAGTTTAAAGTCACTCTCCTGATTGAATGGTTTGTCTTATGAAGTGGTTTTCATCAGATAGATGAGTTTAGCGTAATCATCAGATAGATTTTATGCCGAAGCTGTGATTTTACATTTCCTGATAAATTGAAAAACAAATGAAAAATTAATATATTATATATGTATTGAGTTCTCGACCACTTTTTCTTAAAACAAGTTAAGGTTCTCGAAGGTTGGTCAATAAATCAGGTTTCTTCCTTACGCCGACGTTTCGTCCAATTTATTAGACATCTTCAGGGCTACAAACAATACAATAGGTATCAACTAGGAGGTAGATATATCACTAGGGTCTTAATATTAGATATATAGTGATATATCTACCTCCTAGTTGATACCTATTGTATTGTTTGTAGCCTTGAAGATGTCTAATGAATTGGACGAAACGTCGGCGAAAGGAAAAAAACCTGATTTATTGACCAACCCTCGAGAACCTTAACACTTTATATATAAAGCATACAATAAACGTGCGCTCTGTAATGATTATATCGCGTGGTTTGGATTGGTGCGTTTTTTAAGGGTTGTGGCATGGATTAGGTTGTGTGGGGTATGGTAGGTACCCATCATACTCGATTCTCAAGTTCTAAGCTATTGAGGTGATATAGAAATGTTTACAGCTTTTTCACAGGCTCTGTCCAACCGCATTTATCACAAGTAATCCATAAGTTTTTTCGACGATGATAAGATAATTTCAAATTGTAGTGGATTAAAATTTAGTTACTAATTAGAGACCAATTTGAGATTCCTACGCTTGGTAGTACAGTGAAACTTGGATAATTCGAACCTCAAGGGACCAGTCAAAAACTTCGAGTTAACCTAAAATTCGAATTAAAGAAGTTTTTACTAAATTGTATTTTAACAAACTACAGTACGAAGTAAAGTACATACAGTAACATCGACCAACAGGATATTGAACAATAAATATAAATACACCTGGAATGGTACTGTATTTAACTGCAACCATAAAACACAATCTCTATTTTTTCACAAAAGGATGATATTTTGGCCTGTTTCCTTGAATTAAGTCTCTCGGCCATTATAAAAGATTCCAACGCATTCAAAGAGTTGAAGTATGAATCACTTACATTAATTCGGCTTTCAAAAAAACGTCCAAGTTCTTGTACGTGATTCATGGCGTCAACTGCACTCGGCACCGGTACTTCTGCTGATCGGCGGGAGGGGAAGGGGAGTTATCAGACTGTACGATGGCACTGACTTGCATGCATTTGGTCTAACGCAAACCTTTTGCCAAATATCGTTACTGAAACGTATTTCCCGATAAATTTACAATTATTTTGAGTCGCAGCTTAAAATTTATAGGTATCACGCCGAAAATTTGAATTGTCCAAAATGAAATTCGAATTATCCACGATTTTTTAGCACTGTTTAAATACAAAATGCTAGGGACCAAGAGAAATATTCGAATTAAAGAAGATTTCGAATTAAAGAAGTTCGAATTATCCAGGTTCCACTGTATCAGTTTAGAAATGTATTGCTGTAAATTAGGGATTTCGAGCGGTTTGCCAGGATTTGTCAAATTTGACCGTGTTTTCTCGGAAAACAACCCGTTATTTTTTCCGATTAGTACAGTTGTAGAGAATAAACATTCTTTCATTTTAGGAACTATTTCAGTACAGTACGTGTTGTGACGTGATATTACACTCAATGATTTATTTTAACAATGGTCAATTCAACGTTGAACTAATGTGACTAGGGACCGCGGTTACAACTTGAGATATGAGATAAGACAAAGACAGACGGCCTGTAAAACCAACGGAAGGGGAGGGGAATGGAACTGTTACCCACTAAAGGTCCGTGGGTACATTGTAGCAGTATCTTCACAATAGTACGACAGGCGGTTGCCATTTTACGACCGATTTGCGGAGGGCAACCGTGACGTTTACCTTGTGTAGCTAAACAATAATCTGTACACAATTCGTTAGCATAAATATTGCTGAGGCGTTTTAGGTATTCATGATCTGTTTTGGCTTCGTGACCTAATTGGCCTAACCTGCAACACTTTTTTTTTGTCATTGGTATTGTTTTGTGGTGTACATTTCTTTCCGACGGCACATTCTCTGTTCAGATTTGGCGTGAACTGTTATGAAGGTACCATCTAGAATGAATTTGACTTTGTTTCCATAATTAAGGTACAACGAACTGAGTATCTACTTTATTTCGGCTTGCATAAGTCTGTCTTTCTGCCAGTCTGTTCCGCGATACTGGTTGCAAATTTTGAGCTACCGACTTGAAATTTGACACGTTGACTCTCTAGACACCCGGAATCCGGTGTATGAATTTTAGTGCCGATCCGACTCGATGTGGCGGCGATATCGACGAACGAAAAACCTCAGAAATACGTGTTTGGTATAGATTTCGATAGTTTTTGGCATGTTGAATCGATTGAGATGAATTAATTTCTCCTCAGTAGGCATCTACATCTATGCATTTATATTTAGTTGATGTATAATAGACTTCATTTAATAATTGTTAATTAGTGTTCTGGCAGAAATGATAAACTCTTGTGTAATAATTGGCTGTATATTTGGATTCTATGCATCTTGAAACGTTAACAAATTTTCATCAGATCCTCGCCCAAAAACTTTTCTATATAAAAAGTGAGTCAGATTCGCTTTGCACCACACTTCAATATTTTGTTTCGATATCACAACAATAAGATAATTCATGTAAGGATGGAGTGGTGGTCCCACCCGCTTTCTATTTTGTATTTATAGATCTCATGGGTGAGTCATTGAACTTTCATCACGATGAATGAGCTGAGGGGTCCGAATACAGAATCAACCTTAATCTCATGAAATAATATTTATCGACGGTTTCGTAAATTGCACTTGTACTTGTGGATTAGGAACAACCCTAGCGGTGTTTCAGTCTGTTGTGGAACACCATAGGCACAAACCTCATGCTCAGGCTTTCATCAACTGCTAGTATTTGTGTTCTTTCGTAGTCCATGTTTAGTATGGGTGCCTATAGACTCATTTAAACTTTGAAGTGTGCTACAATTGACTGGTGAATCGGGTGCTAACTGTCGAAACCGGACGGACTCATTAGGAGATACGTTCAACTAGAATTACATAATAGCGATAGTACGAGACGGTCCTAAGGTCACTCCCACTAGTCAGCTTCTGATCTCTGACCTTGAGACACGCGTTGAACTTTAATGCAGCCTGCACTCTTCAAAGCTCTGCAGTCAACATAAATATACAGGATGTCGTCCCCCCCCCCTCCCCCCCGCAGAAATAGTTAATAATGGGTCAAAAAAATAAATTTTTATTTTCAATCAATGTTTCTTGTAAAAATTTCAAAAATGACCAAAAGGCACATTGCGCACGTGCACAAACGTGTGAAATTGACATAAACTTCGTTATTTCAAATGAGAACCTCCATTTTAGCGAATTTTCTTAGAAAATAAAGCTATTGCAATGGCTCCAAAAATTTTAAAATAAAAATTTTCAAAAATTTTCTTCATCGAAATCTGTTTTGAGGCATTCTGAAATGATTCCTGGATTTTAACGCTTTTTTATATGTATATATATATATATATATATATATATATGTATATATAAGTATATATATGTATGTGTCATTCCAGACGATAACTCTCGATAGAATTGAGATAAAAACTTCGTTCTTTCGCCAAAAAATCAAGCATTTCAAAAGAAAGGATGAGTTCGTTGGACAACACTTTTTGAGCACATTAAATTGGTCAAATTTCAAAAAATGTACTTAAAAAATCATTAAAAAAGGCAAAAAACCGCTAAAAATTAACAAATTTCTATTTTTTAGCAGAATGCTACTCGAAAAAAATTAATCGAACATGAACTAGGACATTTAAAAATTTAACCACAAAATTGTACTGAAAAATGTACTTAAATTTCATTAAAATAAGCTAAAAATCGATAGGAACACTTGAAAAAATTGTAAAAATCCACAAAATCGTTTGTTCATTGGAATATTACTGACAAAAAGTTAGTTTGCTATAAAATGTATAATAAAATTTTTATTTGTCCCCAAAGTGCTCAAATTTCAACAGAATCTAACATAAATGTAATACGACCATTTATGAAAATTCGCTCATACGATCATGCTGCATGACTGGAACTTTTTTTTATTGCAGTTTTGAATTCTACGTAAAATTGAATGAAAAAATGGCTCATCACTCGATTTTTTTTTTTGGTGTGCGCCTTCGGGCGCAATTTCGCTCCAAAAGTGCGCATTTCCGCTCTAAAAGTGCAATAACTGAGTTTTTGAATATACTCAATTGCCACATGTAATACATGATTATGGGGTATTTTTTCGTGCTGAACCTCGTAATGATGTCTATTTATTGATATTTGTAGCTCCGACTTGGGAAAACACCGAAAAATTGACCAGAATTGCACTTTTCTAACACATTTTCACAAAGCGTACTAAAATGTAGGTTTTTCGGTGTTTTCCCAAGTTGGTGTTGCAAATATAAATAAATGAACATCATTACGAGGTGTAGCACGAAAAAATACTCTAAAATCATATATTACATGTGGCAATTGAGTGTCTTCAAAAAATCTACCCTGCGCGCCTCCCCACGCTCCGTCATTTTGTGGGATGTGGAATTTCTCGACACTTTGTATGTTCTTCTCAACTAATCTGAATTTTCACTAAGGGATTGACTACTTGATGTTATGATGTACTTTTGAGATTCGACCTTGCGAGCATCCAGACCAGCAAACAATACACAAGAGTGAGTTAAGCCGGTTTCACATGGAGCGGTATGAGCGTACAACCGGAAAGACGGAAGGCCGAAAAATCCAGTGGAGGGGGCGGCGGAATGCGTCACATTGTTCACATGAAAACGGCACCTTGGTGAACGGAATCATAACCATCCTACCTGATCTGAAACCTCTACTTGAGGTTATCAACATTCCTGTCCAATGAGCATCCGCTCCGCTCGACGGCAAGCGGCAACGGTATACAAATTTCTACCGCCGAGCGCCGATGGCAACATGGATGCCACCATCCTCAACTGTTGTCCCAACAGCCAATCACATTGCGTTCCGTCTTTCCGTCTCCGGACATACCGCTCCATGCGAAATCGGCTTTAGAAACCCTACCGGGATTTACTTCCCAGCCACTAACTGCAAGCTTGCCATCTACCAGTTCGACAGGACCCTTCAGTATGGGCTCGCAAATTTCTTTGGATTGTCTTGAGCGTCTGATCACTTCGATCGTACCCGGTCCACATTGAGGGAAGTTTTATTTCTAAAAAAAATTGTATTTGTAAGTGTAAAGTTTAGACTTTAAAATGGCTGGACGGATTTCTATGCGGGTTTTCCCAAAATTATCAGCGAGTTTCTAGCGTGGAGAAGGGCTATACTGTAATCCCCATAACCTCTCGAAACATCCTAAATCGTAAACCGTAAAAACAACCGTTAACAACTTTGTCGTGGTAAACAACTCTGTATTGAGGAATTAAATTTTGTCAGTGAAACTTACCTCATGGAAGAAGAGAAATTTCTTTTCTTCCATGCTTACGTCGTCAAATGTATGCAAAGTATAATTTGGTGAAAAAATCCAACATTAAAAAAAAAAAAAAATTTCTACCCTTTAAGCCAAACGAATTTTATTAAGGAAAGAAGGTTTTTTCTGGAGTTACATGAAAATCCAGCCGCCAGCATTCATTACATATCCTATCCGCCGTATGATGCAACTATGTGCTGCATTATACGTATATTATACTAATATAATAATTCTGTAGGTATATTTTTCTTGCAGTATTGAAAAAAAATTATTTTAAACAAAATAATTATGATGGTACGCAATCAGATGTGCAAGAGAAGCGTGCTGGCACAGCTCTCATAACATATACCTCTATAAATACGTAACTGATATTGTTCACATTCTACTCAAGATGTGGAACTTTACAACGGGATCTCTTTGGGTGTGACAGAGAATAATTACAACTTGGAAGTATCACTCTAACCAGCACAGTGGGCTCTTAGCTTATTTTGTTCCTATTCAGCATAAGATATTAAACTTTTGAACGGGAACTCTCTGGGTATGGTAGAGCATAATTATTACAACTTAAAAAAAACACTATTTTATCAGCAAAGCTGTAGCTTATTTTGATCCTGTCCAACTTAAGATGCTGAAATTTAAGGTTTCTCTGTGAACGGTATAGAATAAATTCAACTTGAGGAATAACTCTAATCAGCTGAATGGGCTCTATAGTAATTTTTCCTATTCTACTAAAAATACTGAACTTTTGAAGGGGGCTTCTCTTGGTGTGATAGTGTATGATTACAATTTGAGGAACCTCTCTGATTAGCAGAGTGAGCTCTTGAGGGAATTTTGTTCCTATCCAACTTAAGATGGCGAAATTTGGGATAGAGACTCTCTGGATGTGGTAGAGTTTAATATAACTTGACAAATCACTCTTATAAGCTTGTACCTTATTTTGTTCCTATTTAGCTTAAGTTGCTGAACTTTTGAACGGAATCTCTCTGGGTGTAGTCCAGCATGATTACAACTTGAGGATTCACTCTAATCTGCAGAGTTAGTCCTACAATTTTATCTTTAGATGCTGAACATTGAAACTGGGTTTTTCTTGGTGTGGCGGAGTATAATATTACAACTTGAGAAACTCTAATCAGTTGTAGTTTCTATAGCTCATTTTGTTCCTATTCAGCTTAAGATGCTAAAATTTGTATCGGGACCTGTTTGAGTGTTGTAAAGTTTAGATATAACTTAAGGAATCATCCATTTAAATCAGATCTCGCTCTATACCTACTTTTGTTCCAACTCAACTTGAGATGGGGCCAGGGCCCTGCTGGGTGTGGTAGTGTATAATTGCAACGTGAAGAATCATTATAATCAGCAGAGTGAGCTTTGGAGATAATTTGGTTCCTATTCAGCTTAAGATGCTCAACTTTGGAACGGAATATCTCTGGGTGTGGCAGAGTATAATTACAACTAAAGCCTCTCTGGGTGTGGCAGATATAACTGTAGATCATATATCCTTGGCAATACTGACACAAATGATTAGAAAGGTATATATGTGTTATATTACACTGTGATCACATTTATGTATTGGACGAGCGAGTGAGCACAGATAGAATTGGTACATGAAATTTAGATAGAGAAACACTTCCTCAAGTAGAGTAGAGAAACATTTCAAGGACAATCAAAGGGACAAAAGGGCTCCTCAACGTCCTGCATCTCATTTTTTAAAATATAAAAAACATTCTAACTGATACCTAGATTTTTTATCATTTTGCAGGGAGCTCAGAAACCTTTTAATGAAGTAATAAAGGCCAACATCGGCGATTGCCATGCAATGGGCCAGAAGCCCATCACCTTCCTTCGTCAAGTTCTCGCTCTTGTGACAATGCCTGAGCTGTTAGACCACCCCATGTTCCCAGACGACGTCAAGGAACGAGCGAAAATTATCTTAGCTGGTTGCAGAGGGGGCAGCGTTGGTAAGACTACTCATTAATTCATTTCTTCAATAATAATGTAAAGGAAAACTAATAGGCAGTTTACTATAAAAACTCTGTTTTCCATCCACCTGGTGGAAACTGTTGTTTATTGTGTAAGTACCTATCTTGCTAAGCCTGAGACAAATTTAGGCACAATGAAATGCATAGTTCCACTTTCTTGCCAGCATCTGCTGTTTCATTACCTTCTTCAAAGTGCCCTGGAACCCATTCCAAGATTTTTGTTTTGGTATTAACTTTATTACAATTAGCGTCACCTACAATATAGTTGTAAATTTCACGATTCAAGTAAGAACATGAAACATGGCGTGTGAGAGTGGGAATTAATATATGAGCTAACAAACTAAGTAGCAAGTAGTAATATAATATTATAACATAGGAAGAACGATCACGAATTCTGCTGGAGTACTTTGAACTACTTTCCTTACCATTAGAAAATTGTAGGCCCGTACGATATTTTTTCAAAATGTTTTCTGAAAAAACAGCTCCTTTTTTCTAAGAATCAATTACCAATGAATCAAAAATGGAAGAACTAAAATAATTCACTTTCTTGGAATGACTTTCTACATGGGGTCGGGGGGTTACCCCCGGTAGAACAGGATATTCAACCCCTGAAGCCATGAAAGGAGAACGGGATCTGAGGTTAATGACCTCCATTGATCTAAAAACAATTGTAACCTGCCTCCCTTATTGCCATGAAACTCACTCATCTGTTGCAGAAGAATAGGGTACTTCAAAGGTATCGGGACTGCCTCCTGGATCCCTTCTGGTGATTCTTGGGGTACTGCTGTTGACGATTCTGGCGAGGTTTTGACGCCTTCAATGACTGCCCCCGCTGCGCAGACACGGCCTTCAAGTTTTCCGCCGGCTTTAGAGCCTGTATTTGTTGTGAATTTGAGGGTTTTGGTGCCCGCTGAGGACGAGGGTTATTTTTCTTCCCAACATTTACCAACCCTTTAAGGTTCCTTTCCCAGCTTGTGTGTTCCCACAAACGAATCCCAAGGTTATCCCCTAAAATGAAAGATGATGGGGGAAACTACTTCAGAAAAGAGAGGCAGAACATTGTTGAGAATGTGTTGGCGACGAGTTTTAGAAATTTCAAAACACAGAGCCGTGAGAGACCCCCCAGTTTCAAACAATTTATGGAAACCCGGAGGAGTTGAATTACCTTGAAGTATACCCGCTGTGATACCTTCTCCCAGAGCTGTAATAGCGGTGGCGCATTGGTGCTGGAATAATTTGGAAGTACAATCTAAATACTTCTCCTTGGCCGGAAGGAAGGGAATTGGTTCCAGGTTCAAAGCCGCAGGAGTTGCTGAAGGTAAATTTGCTGGTACCTTATAAGATGAGCAGAGCTAATAAAAAATATCTTTTGAAAGCCCATTTTTGATATGATGATCCCATTGATCGGCTTGGCTGACAGGTAAATTCTGGGCCTGGGGAGGGGGAACCACACAGGATTCGCCCCAACGCCTCCAACAATTCCGGGTTCAAGGCAGTGTCAGCTATCGTGCCTGACGCCTCTGGAAGGCTCAGAAAACACCAAAAGCTGACCAGAGAACCTGAAACGACAGAATCTAAACAAGGATTAACCACCGTTTCCAGTGGAGCCTCAGGGGGCTGCTTTGTTGAAAAAATAAGAGGTTTATCAGACTTGGGATCACCCAAGCAAGCCTGATGCTCCTCTCCAGACCAGGGCACATGCACTAAATCAGCATGAAAAACGGTATTGGGCGGCATAGAAGCTTTGGCACCCATAACATCGATGTCCAACTCATCATGAGAAGAAAAAACATTTTGATCGCCAGAATCCCGGTTGACCGAAGTGGTTGACACCGAATCAAAATTCCGTCTAACATGGTGTCTGGATGAATTCACTCTACGGTGAAAGCCATTGTGGCCCACCTGACCTCTAATGTCGTCAAAAACGAAGATCTTCATAATAACAAGGATAACTGGGACGCCTATAACGGTACAAATCTTTCGAGTATTATGATGGAGCGCGATCATCCAGAAAGCAGTAAAAATACAGATCACTTTCTTCCAGAAAATCCCAACTGGACTGCCACCACAGATGCCAGTCCCGATCCATAAATCGATTGAATACCACTCAAAATGGACGGAAAACACTTCCTACACACTTCAAATCACTGGAACAACCTTGAAATCACCACTTCGAAACCACTTCAAGTAAGAAAAAACTGAAAGAAAAAGTTTATAAATGCTTGAAAACACGAGTAAAAGGTAGTCAGTGAAACCTGAAGCTCAAGTGAGGGACGTGGCGAGGAGGGGGGTGGGTAGGTCAGCTGTCCAACTCAGGGCTGCCAACCCGGTCAAACAGAAATGTCGGGCAGTCTGAGTATTTTCTTTTTCGTGGCTCTTTGTTGAAATTGTTGGTTCAAAAAAGGGCTCTAAATTAGGTTTTCAGTGTAAGCTGGGGCTTACTACCAGTAATCGAAGCGTCTGTTGGTATTTGTAAGATATAATAATTATTACAGCATTCTTGGTGGTGAGGTACTTCGTTCTCAGGATGGCTAAAACAAGCATCGATTATCTTTATCTTTTTGAATAGCATTGCTTCGAAAAGTTTATTATAATGGTTTCCTGTATATGCAAGGTATTTCAGTATTATGTTAGGTACTGTCATGAAAGTACTCACGCTAATTACTGTGTAGCCAATTTCTATGGTAGCAAGAGCTTCATTAATGATGGTCTGCCACAAAACAGATCCAACTACGACCCTTCCTTTACCGTCAATAGTACCCCTTTCTTCGCTTTATAATACATGCCCTGTGTCAATAACTTTCCGTTGATATTTTCTTTTACCAAACATAATGCAGGAAATGTGATCGGAAGAAGCGTTTTTTTATTATAACAGACATCTTCAATTCAGGCAACAACTCAGCACTGTCCACTGTTATAGACCGTCAGGAATATCCCCAGCTGCAGCGTATTCAAGAATCGAGAAGTTGGACCTACTCCTATCTATCACAACTTACATAAACTGTTAGCAGGGAACATGCTTTAGCCATCACCTAACTGGGCAAAAAGTTACAAAACCGTGGAACGAAAGTAGCGCTGGATTTTGACTTTCTCAACATCCCAAGAGAGTGGAAAGTAACGTCCATTTTTACTTTCTTAATATCCCAAGAGAGTGGAAAGTAATGTCCACTTTTACTTTCCCAACATCCCAACAGAGTGGAAAGTAATGTCCATTTTTACTTTCCCAACATCCCAACGAAGTGGAAAGTAATGTCCACTTTTACTTTCCCAACTTCCCAACAGAATGGAAAGTAATTTCCATTTTTACTTTCCCAACATCCCAACAGAGTGGAAAGTAATGCTCACTTCTACTTTCCCAACATCCCAACAGAATGGAAAGTAATGTCCATTTTTACTTTCCCAACATCCCAACAGAGTGTAAAGTAATGTATACAACTTCATGAACAGTCCCATGAAGAGCTAAATGGTCATTCTCCAGTGTTATGACTGGGGGTCAAATACATTCGTTGTGACTGAAAACCAAAGAAAATTTTCCTTGAAGCATGGTGGAGGATAAGACAACAGGCTGTTGTGCTTGGCGCCCAAAATATCCCCACCCTGAGAGTTTTCATTACATCTCCATCTACGGAGAGGATGTGTAACAGTGGGAAATAGGGAGCAGGGAGAAATAGGACCAGATATGTGGGTTGTTACCATTACGCCACGTTTTGCCTATTGGGCTCGTTTCTGGTTTATGCACGAGGCCTATAGGAGACCAACTAAGAGCTAAGCGGCTCAGACTGGCAACTAAACAAGTATGTTCAGCCCTGACCAAAATTCGAATTTCCCGCCAGTGCTGAAATGTGGTTGACATGTTGCCTTCCCAAACTTCCGACAGAGCGCATAAGTAGTTCAATGTTGTATCCCGCTTTTTCATATATTTAATGATGGAACTCTGATAATATGTAGTATTTCCCGATCATTCCGTAATAATAATACGATTTGAGCTCCCGAAGATGCAGTGAAATTGTGAAGTATTAATATAAATTGTACGAGAACTTATATTTTGTAAGCACTGCATTTGATTAGTGGCGCCCTCCCGTCTTGCGGACGATGAGGGCAAATGAATACCAGTCTAATTTCCGCCCCCCGCGAGCCAAATGGCTCTCCCGCTATTATGTTTGTGATCCCGTCTTACCGTCATTAAAATGAACCAGGATTCCGTAAATTTGTGTATTTATTTTCTTCCTGGATTAAACAGGAGCTATGTACCACACCCGACTTGGCAGACTTTTTAATCGTATCAGGATATAGGATGCCTGCAACAGCAATGATAGATTTTTACAAATAAAAAATTTGGCCCTGCCATAATAGTAAAAATCTTGCTAGGCATATTCTTAGTGAGAAAAAATGTACAGTTCATTGAAAAAATTGTTTTATTCAGAATAATTTGAATAATGGTGATTTCTTTTGGGTTTGATCGAAATTCGGAGGCGTTTCAAAAAATAACAATGAGACAAGCATGGAATTTTTTATTATAAGAACTGTTTTTATTTGCATCCTAAAAATTCAGTGTAAAGAAAAGTGGAATGAGGAGTTGTTGCCTAATTAATTGTATTATCCAAGTGCCTGTATAAGGTAGGATTCACTAATAAAAAAAAAATAATAATAATTTCTCAACTGTAACTCGAGTTTATTTCTTCTTCTCCTTGAATACTGCACTATCATTAGTTGGATATTGTGTAATTACAACGATTTTTCCCCTGCTCCATATTATTTCTCTTTCCAAATACAGGATGAATGGTCTGTTGCGATATGGCTTAAAAAAGAATCAGTTAAGTAAGACGGATTGCGGCGTTATTGGTTTAGGCTCTGTTTGAACAGTTAGTAGAATTTCTTCATTTTTGTCCAAAAGGAGGTATGTTGAATGTAGCTACTGTAAAACTTCGAAATTATCAACAGTGACAGGTCAGCTAAATGTTTAAATAAGGATACCCCTCAGTATACTTCACCATTGATTAATCCATTTCTGTAAAGCTTGGAATTATCCCCTTGTTAAAACCAGATTCCCGTCCAGAAACCCGTCACTTCATCTGATTAGCTATAATACCCTTCACTTTGTATATGTTACCGTTAAAGTGTGTAAATCAGTTAATGTATAAAATAACTAGTTAGTATATAGAATAACGAGCGGTTGTAGGTAGTGTGTATAATTCAAAGTTTTCTATATGCTTTCCCTAGGGAATATATGAAATAACTAGGTATTATGTAAAGTAACGAAACACCAATCGTTAAAGTGTAGAATCTACTGCTTTTCTTGGGAAGTCACTACTAGAATGATATTATTTAGGGGAAATGAAAGGATTGAAGAATCGGCATGCATTTTCATTACTGATAATGTAATTCATCGAATAATAGAGTAAGGTAGGTAAGTAATATACACGTCAGAAGTCAAAAATTGTGAAATCACTTATTTGAACATGGGTTGCTTTGATGGCATTTTGAGTTGCACAGAACCTTATTTTTGACACACTTGCATCTGTTTCGAAACGAAATCCCATTCATACTTGAATCCAATAATATTATTATACACTTTCACGGCTGGCCTCCCGTTATTTTATATAATAACTAGTTAAAGTATCTAATTCGAGAAATTGCACACTTTAACTGGTCTCCGTAGTTATTCTATATACTAACTAGTTATTTTATATACTAACTGATTTCACACTTTAACGGTAACATATACACGTAATTGGTTGTGCCTCATGCACGTTCCTTTCTCTCGACCAACGGGATTCGGGATTCAATCTCCTCTCACCTGGGACAATATAAACTGTGTCCTTTCTAACGTATGTGTGTTATCGTACTGATGATGACCTAACCGTTGAAATTGATCTAACATTGTAACTCTTTATTTTCGTGGAATTAGACAACATTCTTCTTTAACTTCCGTTTTTTATTACAAAGAATGTTACTGATTATATCACGGGCATCTCACATGAATGTGGCGAAAGAAGAATTATGAAAAAAACTGTTCATCAAAGTTGTAATTAAACTAAAATAGTGAACAGTGTGTTGTTGACTGAATTAAATACGACTGTTATAATTAAAAACGCGGTTTTCCCTATCACATTGCCTCAATTTCGTTCGGAAAAGAGGCAATCAGGTGAGGGTTTGCAGACATTTTAATCAGTTGTAAAGGGAACTATTATAGCCATATGTAGTAAGTAATATGTACAGGGGTCTATGAATGGGGCTTGTGGAGATTACGATTGTACGTTCTAATCATGAGAGCTGCCCTCGTATGTTTTACTACACGTGGAACTACGTCAGCTTCTTTTTGACTTATACTATAGCTGAGGATGAATATGGAACAATAATTATGAGCGATCTTTATTGATGGTGATGGCTTTTACAGGATCGTACACTGATTCACCTGGTATCGAAGTTATTCGACGACAAGTGGCTGAATACATTGAAGAAAGAGATGGTGGTGTCCCCAGCAACTGGCAGGACATCATTCTGAGCGCGGGTGCATCTGATGGCATCAAGGTATAATTGAAATGTTCAAGTTTTACACTACTACTAGTAGAGAGTTTTTGGTAACCACTAACGTACCCTTAACGTCACCCTAACGTACCCAAGAGTACGTGACCTTGAGGGGACGTTAGCAACGTCGTACGTTAGAATGGCTCATTTAACGTCACCCGTTTGGGGACCTAAAGGCACACGACACCAGCCTAACCTTCCTGTAAATGTAACACTACTGGGGCACCTCATAATTACTCGAATACTGGTGAAGTAAATAATAATAGTTTTTCTTTTGAAATGCCTCATTACCAATTAATTATGTTGATGTAGCGGGTAGATTTTTGAACACCCCTCACATTTGGTTATTTTACTTTCAAGTCTCGTAGAAACCGAATGTGCCATCTGAAGTCCGCTTCCGGTGTCTAGCTTTACTAGCCTTCAAATCGATCGAAAAAAATTTGCGCACAGGCTCTATTGGGTCGATTAGAGCATTGTTTCTATTATTATTTCACATATGTTAAATGAGAAAACTGTGTTTTAAGACAATATTTCTTTGCTGTATTGTTCTTAATTTGCCTGATATCTCAGCTATTTTCTCGTGAACATTGCGTGAAGTGCTCCCTCCACTGATGATTGTGTCAGGTAAAATCCTGGTTCATTGTCATAGAGATAAATACTTTTTCATACCTACTTGTTGATAATTTACCCAACGAAAAACCCAATAACATGAAGTTCATAGCTTTATCTCTTCGTGTTACTACTGATTTTTATTCAATGAAGTGTAAACACCCTGTCTATCACCATCATAATACCATAAAGGTATTGTAGAAATGAACGCAAACCTCAATCATTATACGATAAACCAAACTAATATACCTGATTTTTACCCCCATACACAACTATTTATTGTACTTTTACGAGAGAAAAATATGTAATATTTGTGTTTTCGTCATAACGGTCCTCTTTCCTCAAATGAAATCTGTTAATATAATCCTTTAACCCTAGACTACAAGGGTGTGTTTAGCACCTTTTGATACACGGGTCCAACACCCCACCGCCCAAATTTCGTCATGAAAATTTTTCTTTCAACTATGTCATTCAACAAATTTTTCCTTAAATCTAGATGGCTTAAGTAGTCAAACAAAAAATGATAAACGAATTTCAACGATTTACAGATTAATTGCAACATTAAGAATTTTATAACTATCCGACTATCAAAACTGATATATTTCAGTTAATCCAATTTAATCATAGTTCCCGTTAGAAAAAATAATTGGGAATCTTCTGAAAAGTCAACTAGATATTGGGAACCAATGTTAGAAAAAATAAAGAATATCAAAAAATACATTCTCGCCCTTACAGGACTATTGTGCTTTTGTCCTATTTTATAAACCTCAAAAAATTGGGTGTTGACTGATTTTTCTCAAAGGATGAATGAGAAGATATTTTCAAGCGTATATATCCCAAATTAAAATGGTTGGTACCAAGTTGAACAAAACAAAACCACAAATTTCACCACAAACCACAATAAAACTGAGTCGCAAGGAACAAAAAATGTAAGCAAGTAAAAATATAGGAAAACGTCCTAGGCCTTACATCCACCTGTATCCTAATTTAAATCTTCATTTTCCTACTCCTCCAGCTATCTCCAACCTCTTTTGGAGTAGAAAAACATTTTCTAGTTGCTATATTGATCAGAGTTATCAGAGTTAGATACACTCAAGAGACACTCAGATTTGCTATGAAATAAGCATAACAGAGACACACGCGTGGGGTGTTCGGCACCCCAGAACAACTTTGACACCTTCCTGCTTGACATCCGTTGGAAAAATGTACATGGAATCGTGTGCATGAGGGAATGAATAAACACAAGAATTATTACATGGGCGATTGGGGCAGCACAAGAGGGATTCTTCAAAATGCAGAGTTCGGAATTTGCGTTGGGGTGTTAGACACCCCACCAGTGTAGTCTAGGGTTAAGAAGTATAAAAGTCGTGAGGACAAAAAGGCGGCCAAGAAATCGATATATTGTTGTTCGGGCGGCTTGTCAACACAGGCCGTCCGCAAGGTTGGGCCCAAATTGTCGAATGAGGACTGTAGTGATTGTTGGGGGGGACATTAAAATTTTATAAATTTGCGATATGGGGGTTTCCGCTGTGCAAAATCGTTGATTGAATTTGTCCAAAAAATCCTCTATTGTGGGTCTGGCCGGGTTTATAGAAGATAGCCAAAGAGAGGCTTTATGTGCCCTAAATGCTTTGGTTAGGGCCGGAAGAAATATGGCCATTTCTGAAGTATTCTGCTGTTGGATAATGGCCTGGGCAGATAAAACCCAAATTTGAGCATCGGTAGTGGGTGGATTGAACTCCGGAAAAGTTATTGTGGATGGTACCATAACTTTGATGGTCGGGGGTTCATGTACTGCTAGAAAAGGTTGTACCATATCGATAAGAATATCTCTTAGTGGTTCTAATAGGGGAGTGTAAGTTGAGGTGGAGGGCTGCGGAAAGTCCGGCGTTGAAATTTCCTGAGTGGGTTCTAGTGAAGGGGTAGACGGCGGAATAGAAATAATTGGAGACATCTCACGTTGATGAACTCCGGATGCTTGTGAAAATTCCTCTTCTTCCTCGGGTTCCCTATAGGGCTGTACTTGCCTGTCAGGTTCCATTATGGTTGAAGTTTCACACAAAAATACACGTTAACTATTTCAATGTTCGCACTAGTAGTCTATCTCATAAGAGTCTTAACACAAAAATCACTTGTGAGCGTGATAAGTAGATATCCCACTTCTGATCTCAAGAATTGACCAAAAGGATCAGGAGTGAGGATGAAATGAAGTAAAACTTGTTTAAGAAAATAAAAGAAAGTTTTAATAATATTGCGACATAAATCGAAAGAAGGTTTTAAACGAACTGTAGCCACGCCACGAAGCGCTCTAGTTACATTCCCAATGATGCAGTGGGGTGCGTCAGGGATACCAACCCTCCGGGACGAAACACACCTGGCCCTTGAAGGGTAAACGCTAACGCGTTTATCAACTAAATAAATGAGTTGTGCGGGTTGTTAATGAGAAACTTTGTATTATTGGTAGTCATCCCCGATAGGTACCTACCTGCTTAATTTATTTGTTTTGTTTATTGACTACATACATGCACATCTAATAGTGAGGTGGAATACTAACCCATATGTATTAAGAAGGGACAGGGATCCATGCTGGTGGTTAGCTCCCTTACCTGCGGAGAATGGCTGGATCTACAGAAATAATTAACGTTTGTGCAATAATTTGGAGTGTCTGTAATTAGAACTCTGTATTCTTTGTTCTTTTGACTACACCGTTACAGCTTGATATTAAAAACAAATATATATATATATAATTATAATAATTTGATTAGTTTTCTTCTTACTATTATGCTGATGGTGAAACCTTTTGTGCTGGTCAAATAAAATGGATGCTGGACTTGACATTTGTTCACAGGAACGAGCCTGCCACATTAAGTAATTTTAATTTTTTGACTCAAACAAGAGGAAGTAAAGCAGCTACTTCATGGGTTTTGATGATTTAGTCAGTTTTTAGAGGGATTGCGTATTAAAG
This sequence comes from Adelphocoris suturalis, assembly GCA_030762985.1. NCBI lineage: Eukaryota > Metazoa > Arthropoda > Insecta > Hemiptera > Miridae > Adelphocoris > Adelphocoris suturalis. The sequence goes on along the minus strand of CM061040.1, from coordinate 173,195,215 downwards.
TTCCTGAATTTTGGACTGCACCATTGTAAACAAATGGATAGTAAAAAATTATAGATACCATAGCAGAATTTGAACTCATATCTTTTTCAGAGCTTTGAGGAACGGTTCTGTCTAGCCTACAAAACTACCAAACCAAAGCTGGTATAAAATATTTTCAAGTGCTGGAGTTGCCTTGCTAAGCGCTCTTATGACTTGATAATGTTTTCTTCCTAGTCTTAAATCCTTTGTTGTATAAAAAATTGAAATTAACTGGAGAATACTTGAAATGGGTCCACAATAAGCAAAACATATAAAAGAAGTCTTAAGGAAAACCCCCTTTTGCCTAGAGTAGCCACAGAAGATATGCCCAATGTATCTCACTGTGTTGGATAGATTTCATATAGTTTGAGGTTTGAGACCAGAAAAATTTTTTGGGTACCATTCGAGATCTTCTTGCTAGATCCAAAATGGAACATATTGATACTGATTCGTTGTTATCATTTAGATGTACTGATTGGCTGTTTGGATGTTAGATTGGGTACTACTTGAACGAAGAGAAAAACTGGTCCCTGGACTTGGAAGAACTAGTTCGAGCTCTGAAGGAAGCCAGAGAGCACTGCAACCCCAGAGGCATTGTCATCATCAACCCTGGCAACCCTACTGGTCAAGTTCTCACGAGGGAGAACATTGAAACCATAATCAAATTCGCTTGCGAGGAGAAACTGTTCATTTTCGCCGACGAGGTATAGAGATCTATGTAAATTAAGAAACACATTGGGTCTATTAACTTTGCTGCTAGCATAATATTTGGGGATTCAACATCAATATAGATCTTTTAAAACAATAGATATAATAATCCTAAATTAACTATTGAATAAAGTAAAATTAAAGACAGCTTCAGTCATGCAATATGATGACATGAACGAATTTCTCAGGTTTTTGTAATTTCTAAAAAAGGATTTGAGCATTATTCAACACGAAACTTCATTACATTCTAATTCATGGCAAACAAAAGTTTTCTAAATCACGTTCTTCACTATAACGCACCTGAAGGACTTTTGTCATTTTTGCTAATTTTAGCCATTTTTTACACGTTGGAGTTTAAGCAAACTATTATGTCGAAAATTGTGTCTTAACCAATTTTGAAATAGAAGCTTTGTTTTTATAATATCTTACTCTTTTAAAACTAAATAATTTTTTTAATAACATCAGATTATCAATGTCGTTTATGTGCTCTATTTTGAGGTTCTTGGTAAGAGATATGATGGGTACTCAACAGCATTAACCGCCGGAACTTGGGAAGCGGAATTTCAATACCAATTCCTCTTGAATCAAATTCCTGTTTCACATGTGAAAGCTCAGAAGGATATTGGACGGGATCGGAAAGAAAAACAATTTTAGGTTTTACGGGATCCAGACTCAAAACGTTTTAATAACGAAAAGAAAGGCGGTAAAATGGGAGAGCAAGACTGATTTTACGAGAGACAAATACACAATGGCGATTTTTCGCCCGCCCAGTCCACAGGACTGTTCATAGCGCTAGTGTTCGATACAGTGGCAACATGATAAAAAATTACACAGCAAATTTTGATGTCAATTTATCACTTTCACTGCACTTGCAGGAGTTCAGATCGGAATCTAATTTGGGAATAATTAGGGAAAGGAAAATTATCATAGTTCCGTCCTGAAGTATACAAAGGGAGTAATTCAACCGAGCGACATTAGCGCTCTTGCGGTAACTTTAGAAAACAAGCCTCTAACTCCATTCCAGTCCCGTGGCGGTAAATACAAATTTGGATAGGGCCAAAGACATATTATACATACAAGATCTCATCTCGGTTGCCATCAAAATCTCGTTATTCCCTCGGTTCTCCCCTCCTCCGTCGAGGAACATATTTTTGCCATCTTCGTGTTTGCCATTTTGGTATATCCCTGGTAATCATAAATATGTAGTTCTAGTTGGATCCCTTATCCATAACGTTGCTCCACTTCTAAGCGATACTTAAATTACCACTTTATTGTCGTTAGCTTCAACTTTCTTTCGCTAAAACACTAGCCTGAGCTCAGATCGCAGAAGTAGAGTTGTGATAGTGTCTCAGAAGTCTGGCCAATTGGAGTCTTGATATGAAAGAAGTGCCACATCCACGGATGTCTGGGGGGGAGGGGGGGGGGGGGGCACATGCCGACAAATTTCAGACTGTGTGCGTTGGAGGCTATATACCTTTATACCTATATTTTTCGACCTCGTCTATGAAGGGAAATGAGTGGGAGATTTCGTCTCAACACACGAAGAAAAAAAATATTCTGAATTCTCGTTTAAACATTGAATTCTCATCAAAATGCCCTGAAAAATATTTCTATATGACTGTGGTCGTCATATAATCAATCCTCGTAGTATTCCAACTTGCAATTTTATTATTGTGTGAGGTTGGACAACCAAATCGTTGCTATTTCAACGTGTAGGTATTTCAATTCCAAGGCTTATTACTATTTTGACAGTTTACTATCAGATATATTAGTTAGATCATTGGTGAGTTAAGAGAAACTTGTATTCTAAAAGCTCCCTATCGATTCAATTTCATCACGTGTCTGTTTTCCAGGTTTATCAACATAATGTTTACGCGCCTAACAGCAGATTCCACTCATTCAAGAAAGTCATGACAGAAATGGGACCCCCCTACTGCAACATGGAACTCGCCTCGTTCATGTCTTGTTCAAAAGGTACCAAATTATTGTACTATCCTTGTAGTTCGATATTGTGGCGGTTTACCCCTAGAAAAATACCTAACCTCTTTTACCTAACACGGGCTATTAGGACTAATAAACACGAATCATCCAAAAAAGAATTGTTACTCCACAAGAATCGAATCACAAATTCTATTACTGTTACTTTGGTTCGATTTTAGATAAGTCCTGTCCTATGATATGCAGGGTGTCTCTCGTTACATCCGGAAAACTTCACCCACGTATTTTGCGACTAATTTCTTATCAAAAGTTCCTCCTAGAAACTTTTTTTTAAACGCTTTGTTTGCAATTTATTGAGTTTGTTAGATTTTTTCGTAATTTGTGGAGTAAAAAAAAAAAAAAAAAAAAAAAATTAGGATACCGTTGGAAAGGGCGTTAACTTCCCTTTAGGATAGGCCACCTAACGTGCTAAATGATGCAGGAAACGTAATCACAAATCTACCCGAAAGTGAAAAATTTGTCAAAAACGAAAAACTACGTATTTTTTAACTCGCTAGACGGCATGGATAATCAATATTACTTTTACTTTGATAATGGGGGGGAAAAGTATGTTTGTATTCTGAAAAAACTTCTTTTTTTTTCTTTAAATCAAGGGGTTTTATGAAAAATTACCCCCTAAGAAAATATGAGTTTGGGACTGGTTTCTACGTATCTTTTTCACACTGAATCGAATGGTAAAGCTCGCAGGTCTCCCCAACTCCGTTATAACTGAGTTTTACACTTTAACTATATAGTTTTACCCTTAAAAACACATAAAATCGAGCATAACAAATAAACTAAAAACTCGTGAGTTGAAGTGTGTTATATAAAGGAATAATGAATATTCAATTTCTAAAGTATTAATATCTTTTAATAGAATCATAATCTCATAGAACTCTAGCAAGTATAAAACTCAAGTGTAAAGTGTATGACAATCAGCTGGTTCCTCTGGCGGGAATAAAGTAGTCCGTTAGGGTAAGCACATCAAGGACCAACGTAAGACTATATCCTTATTACAGCAAAGTGTAAAACTCAGCTATAACGGAGTTGGGGGGATCTGCAAGCGTTACCATTCGATTCAGCGTGAAAAAAATACGTAGAAACCGGTCCCAAACTTGTATTTAATTAGGGGTCATTTTTCACGAAAACCCTCAATTTATTTAAAAAAAAAAAAAAAAAAAAAAAAAAAAAAAGTATTTTTCAGCATACAAACATACTTTTCTCCCCCTATTAGCAAAGTGAAATTAAAATTGACTAGACCTTTTGAAAGCTGACGGTTTGAGGAAGTTTTCCAATGACGTGCGCGAATCCATGCCATCCAATATCCATGCCATCTAGTGGCTTAAAAATACCTACTTAGTTTTTCATTTTAGTCAATTTTTTCACTTCGTGTTAGATTCCACGTTATGTAGCCTATCCGAAAGCAAATTTAACGCTCTTTCTGACCATATCCTCAGGTTTTTGATTTCTTGAAAAATTAAAGTAGTTACGGTCTTTTAGTCACTCAAGGTCGACTACACAAAAAAAAAAGAAATTTCAAACTTCAAGTACCTAACTTAAACAACTCGTAAACGAGTTCCACTATCTGCTTTACAAGCAGATACCATGTTACATGGATATGTCATTGATTGGGGATTTCATAACGGTTGTCCTCGAGAGTTGTAAACAAATCCTTTAACTTTAAACAAATACCTGGGCCGAATGGCCGCATCCCGACTAATTCCAACAAAACAACAGTTTACTTATAGAAATGTTGAAAATAATTGTGAAGAGAAGCCACTACAATGAGTTGTTGTTAACAGTCGACTGTTGTCAAGAGGATGAAAATGTTTCCTATGGAGTGGAGTAAATGATGCTATTGCTTTACGTTAAGAATATTGTAACCGACTTATTAAAATTGTTTATAGTCCAATCAACTTAGTTTAGGAATGTAGCCAGGTACGTAAGGAGGGGGAAATTGGTAGCTTGAGATGTGAACATTTATCACATAAATCAAGCGCTTTCCAACGAGTGGCGAACGATTTATGTGCGATGAAAACTGCGGAAGTTCCATTCCCCTAGCAACGGCTGGGTTGTACGTGAAAAACACTGAAATTGTGACACAAATTTTGCATCACGGAAATTTTTGGTTGACCCCCCAGAGCAAAGACATATCCATGTACGACTTTTTCCATCATTATGATTGATATTACGGCTCGTGATCAGCTGATCCTCACCAAAGTCAGGGAGGCACAAGTTCCAACATGGTAATACAACATATAAAAATTTGGTCCTAATTGGACCAGCGGTTTCAGAGGAGTACTGAGCACAAAATTTAGTCTTGTATGTATCTTGTTTGTATATATATAGAGAAATCTGAAAATTAACGGCTGTTTTAAACGTGTTCTACACCCTCTGAAACCCAAAGAAAATGCATCCCCTCCCCCAAGCGCCGCTGGATGTAATATCCCCATTTTTACGAAAATTTGGGTAACAAAATCTTAAAAATAACTTAAAAACAAAGCGTTTAGAAAAATCTCAATCAGAAATTAGTTGCAGAATACGTGGGTGAAGTTTTCCGGATATAACGTGGGACACCCTTTATTCAAACTCAAAGTGGATGAATTGTATTGTACATGAGTGGCTCTGGACATTCGAAAACCAAGTGATGAGGAACGTGGAAATAGATACTATCATGGATCCAGGGCCGCCACATCTCCAAGTCGGGCCCGGGACCAGATTCTGGCCACGGGCCTCCCCCCCCCCCTTTTTTTTTTTTTTTTTTTTTTTTTTTTTTTTTTTTTTTTTTTGTCGCGCCACTTTTACTAGAGATGGCTATGATAATTGTAAAAAAAAAAAAAAAAAAAACTATTAAACCTTTTCTAACTAAACGAAAAATCATTTATACTCGTACTTCCTACCAAGGTTCAGTGTTCGAATAAGAACACTTGAGGGGCTCTTACTAGGTACTTCACTACGTTTTATTCAACATTTAATCATAATTAAAGTGTAACTCAAGAATTGATAATTCAAGTATTCATACTCTAGTAATTACCAACTAATCACAAAACCATAAAAATTCCATAAATTACCTTGAAACAAAAATTCTATATCCAATCAGTCTTGGGATTTTTATTTTAACTACGAGTACTTTAAATATAATTGTTTGTGAATAGAGTGCGTATTCAGAGAAGTTCTTAATCTAAAGAACTAAAGAGGAACTAAAAGTTCTAAATCTAATATTCTATGCTTAATCTTCCTAAATCGTTTACATACAGTCATGGAGACACAAACTCCGCTCACCTCTACTAGAATTACAACATAACCACCCAGATCAGCTGATTGTTTCGAAAAATATTTCAGTGTTGATCATTAATATCGTTTTACATTTCTGCCATATGACATGGTAATGGTCCTTTGTTTTTCCTTGTGAAGGAAGTCGTTTCGTACTAACCGTACAAACGCTTTTTCCCCCCAAACAATACATTAATGTTTCAACTCCGTTTAGTCCGTTTAGTCTATAGACGTTTTCGTGTTGGTTTGGTATCTCTGAATTATACGCTCATACCACAAGTGGTGTTGGTGCCCCATCTTTGAGACCTAAGTATCGTACCCTCCTTGAGATCCGTATCCTCATCGAGGTCGCTTTTATTATGGCTATCTGTGTCTTCATTACGCACCCATGGGTTACAAAAACCATAACCAAAACCAATTACAAAACCATAAAAATGCCATAAATTACCTTGAAACAAAAATTCTGTATCCAATCAGTCATAGGATTTTTATTTTAACTACCTACTTTAAATACAATTGTTTGTGAATAGAGAGCGTATTCAGAGAAGTTCCAATTTACTCATTCCTCAATTGGACGATTGTGGCAGAAATTATGATTGACTAAATTTCCTATAATCATTAATCAACACATACAATTAACTTTTATGGACGGATTAAGATCTCTGTATACAAGATGGCTGAAGGAATTAATTGAAACAATGATCAATTATGTTTGAAAGATTACATTTATTAATTTTGGAAGAAAAAAAAATCTACAAACATAAATTTGTTTTATTACAGTTTATCTACTTGTAATGAAGCTATGCTGTAAAGAATTAGATTTATAACAACAAAAGATTCAAGAATTATTTATTGAAAAACTATCAAACATATGAATTAGTAAAATGAGAAATTTATTTTGTTGAGTTATAATAGCATTCTGTAATTGTAATTATAATTGTGGAAAACTTTTTAAATATAAAAAACTGTAGTAGGCTATAATTTCATTTTTTATAAGATGAAACATTTTAAAACTAATAAAGTGAAGTGAAGGAAAGTGTATTTGCATTTGAAAACACAAGAAAAAACACTTGAAACTTTTGTGCCTTTTTAAGTGAAAATTCTTTAATAACCTTGGAAAAGTCAAGTTTGGATGCTAACTTGTGCTTAATGCTGAGAATGGCAAGGGAATTCAACCTTTCTTGGCCCATGGATGCTCTCTCCCAAGTCTTCAGTCGAGTGCCTACTGGTAAAGACGGTGACGGGTAAAGAGTAATATTTTGGGCCATCGCAATCATCGCAACTGTTTAAGAGAAACAGTCTGGTGTAGTAAATCAAATATAATCTGATCAGGGCCCGTCAAGTGTAATACACTCGGTTTTATGTAGGCCTAAAAATTCTAAAATACTATTTACCAAATACAGGACTGGACCGGGCCCCCCCTGGGCCCGGGCCCGGGGCAACAGTACCCACTTATGTGGCGGCCCTGCATGGATCTGTTCAAAGCTAAGTGGTTGAGAATATTCTTTTGACATTTTCATGTCTTTGCCCTGGCACATTGCGCAAAAAACTGTCACGTAACGTTACGGTTGGTTTTCTGATGATTTCCGCTTACAACCGAGTCGTTGCTAGGGAAATGGTACTTCGTCGTTTTTCATCCCACAAAATTCGTTGACCATTCGTTCGAAAGCTCTTGATTTATCCAACCATATTATGTTAACTACTGCGAAGTGCTTGGCCAACAAGCTGAGTTATGAGCATGGTTATATGAATAATTGTTTACACACAGGTGATCATTCTCAATAATTGATATTGTGAACATGATTGCAACCGCTTGTTAATTTCTGATGATTTCGTTGAGCTGGTGTTTCGATGATTTGATTCATGGCAGGTGATCCGAATATTGCGAGAACGGTTTGATTTGTGAAGAGGTGGTCAAATCATTTTAATAGGTAATCATTTTAACAGACTAGTCTGTAACACATACGAGTCTGCAACTAAAGACATAAAATGAATAAACTCTCCTCATTGCTTTCAAGCTGTCAACTTTGATTCCTCATTATCGAATTTCCCTATCGCCCCCCCCCCCCCTTATTTTTTTCTATCCCATTTCCTTTCTTTTCTTCTCACGGAATCATCTAACTAAAACCCAACTATATCATGTTCGTTTTTCTATGTTCCCAATGATTTTTGTTTGGTATTCATTGGTTCACACTATATTATGATACGTACTGCCTTCGTACTAGACTATTAACTATGCAGCTAACATATTAAACACATAGTTTAGGTACCTACATTGAAGTTACATTTCAGGTACCTGCATTTAAGTTGAAAAAATATTATTATTATTAATTGATTTTTCCCTACAGGTTATATGGGAGAATGTGGTCTCAGAGGCGGGTATTCCGAAGTTATCAACCTTGATCCTGATGTCAAAGCCATGCTCATGAAGTCTATTTCTGCAATGCTGTGTCCCACCGTTCTTGGACAGGTATTGAAAGTATATTCAATTGTAGGAATTCAGATTTTTTGAGCTGAAGGAAGTACAAGTGTGCGGATTTATCAAAAAATTAGTGCTACCATATTGTGTTACCATCAATTCAAAAGTTTCCTATCAAGGTCTATTGAAACTACAAAATAAGAAAATTGATATGGAGAATAATATCCTCATCTTACATTCATAAATTTTTTAAAAATTAGTTTCCCCAAGCAGCAACAGACGATACGAGAATGTAAAAACGTTACTCATGGAAATGCATTTTGGTTCCATATTCAAAAAGTCGGGTTTTGGCTGCAGGAGGGTCGAAACTTATACGCGAAATTGCAAGCTCTGGAGCTATAAGATTAATAGGGTGGTTCAAGTAACACCAGTTTCCATGACCTGGGCCCAAATACCGATTCACTTCGAATTGTTCTACTATTATGATACATCTTAGTTGCTCGTTATATCAACTGGAGCGGTATGATTTAATATTATCAATATTTCTGATTAGATTATGTGAATTTCTAGAAAAACGTATGTTGGTACTTCACGCTATCTAATGCCTGAATTCGCTCGAAGTTTTAGATTAGATGATGAATGAACCTATGGTCGTTTCCAGTAAAATGAAAATTGCAGCTGATAGTTGATGGGATGAAGAAATTAGCCCTTTAAGGGATGTGGTGATTAGCCGGCAACACACAGAGGATGACCTGGAAGCTAAAATGCTTCAGGTATAACACCGACGATGGCATTTTCAAGGAATGGGGGGAACTATCCACATCCATCACAAAATTCATTAAAATTGAAGGACAATGGCTACTAATTACTAGCTCAATCCACCTTCGGGAAAGATTGAGTACAGTTGGTCCAAAAATACTCGTAGAATGCCTAATTGGCCACCATGCTCATTGAAGACAGAGTGCTGGGAATACCCCCTCAACTACCCCTCACCACCCATTCCCCCACCTTCACCAATCATCTTCTGAAGCTCGCTCACGTGACTGTTCAGCCAAAATCAACTGTTCTTTCCTTGCTGTGGAAAAATATTGTTCTGCTGCAGTTTTTCTACTAAATTTTGGAATTTTGGTCAGGTGAGTGGGAAGGCGGGGCAGTGGGTGGTGCAGGTGTAGAAGGGGCATTCCCAGCTCCAGTCTGACATCAAGGAGTGTGATGGTCAATTAGGCATTCTCTTTTCAGACCAACTATACAATATTATAGTAGGGATGAGTAGAAGACAGTTAGTTGACTTATGCAAATGACATGCGACAAACATCGTGGGGTGAATTTTTGAAGAAATTATTTGAAATAACCCGCGAAATCGTGTATTTTCAAATGAAAGTGGGAGTTTTGCTCTCCCATGTTGGACACCCTGCACCCCCCACGCTCCGCCATCTTAGGGAGATGTCTTCCCATTCTAGTTCAAAAACTGCTGATTGATGCAGATGAATGACTGGGAGGGCGCCGGTCTGGACGGGCACTAGTCTTCTGCTCATTCCTACTATAATTGTACTCAATCTTTCCTGAAGATAAGTTGAGCTTGTAATTATAGTATGGTCTTCGTAGAAGACTGTTTACTTATGCAACAAATTTGGAGATCTCAATCACCTGCTTGTAGGGGTGACCAGAGATGAATCCGAAGGGAAAATTTTCTTCTTTGTATCCCCCCCCCCCCCTCTTACCAGTGGTACAAACTATTAGTGTGCAGGGGCTCCATGAAACGCCCTATGCCTCCAACCCACCAGTTCCGCTAGCGAGTAGAGTGTCCACCGCCCCCTCTCCCCTTTGTTGCCTTGGGAGACATGAGCAGGACTCGAACTAGCTTTTTTTCAGATGAATATTATTCTGAAATATGTAACCTAAAGTGTACGTAAAAAAAAGTATGAAAATGTGTTTGTTAAGTCACAAGTAGGACTCGAATCAAGTTTTTAGCCCAGATTATTGTAAATGTGAAATATGTAACCTGCAGTGAGGAGGGACCAGGTATATGTTGGATAAACAGAAAATGAAATGAACGGTACCTACACATAGTATGGAGTCACAAGCAGGACTCGAACCCTTTTACACCCCGATAAATAGCAATATGAAATATGCATTCTGACGTGAGGAGGAACCTGGTATATATGTTGGTTAGATGGAAAATGACATTATATATCATGGAAGTGAGAAATTGGATGGTACCATATAAATTTTGACTAAAATGGCTCCTCGGATGTATTCAGCCCTTCCTGGAGAACAGCAGAAGCAAATTCCTCCTGCAAAGAAAGGGGTCTGTTGTAGACATTTACGAACATAGAGGAGTTTTGTGTCCACCCTGTCTGTAAAGTTACCCCTTTTCATGATGCTGTGGAGACATGTGCAAGTGTTGGTACGTGTTTAATTTTATCTCATTCAGATAGTATGTCCTGTTTTAGTATCCACTAAAACACCGTTATACTTAAATCAGGCAGACTAGTAAATATATGTATGAGTTGATTGCATTAATTCTCCCTCTGTTAGTGCCTAATTCTATGTAGGTATGCTGATGACAACCTAAGGATATGCAATTTGAAATGGTGTTTCTTTGGGATATCTAGAATTCAGTATCAGTGCGCGTAGGCGTACTGACCAGCTGAGGGACCTCTGAGCCTAGTTTGTTTCTTAATCGATTTATGGTGATGAAACCTGAAATGCAGCTTCTTGGGGACATCCAGAATACAATTACAAAGTGTGTGTGAACTCTCGTCAGATTTTGAACCTCTGAGGCTGATTTCTTTTCTAATCAACTTACGGTGCTGACATTTTTTATGGAGCTCTTTTGGGAAATCTCGAAAACAATTACGAGAGAGGGAGGCACACTGAACAGCTGAAGGGACTCTGTAGCTAATTTCTTTTGTTTTCGACCCTTTTTTTTTCAACATTTTCCAAATTTTTCGTCATTTTTTAAAAAGTGTGAAATTGTAGGGTCCTGGAGCTTTAAAGGTTTGAACCCATTTGGGAGGCAAGAAGCGCCACGTTATCATATGCTATTTAGGGGGTTTAATAATTATAGACCAATTTTTTTTTGCAGAAGGACTATATAATACAGAAATAATAAACTTTTGTAATAATTTGTAATAAGTTACCCTTATAAATTCGACAGCACGAAGCTCCAAAAGTCAGTTAGTCGTTGTACTCAGTCCAGACCAATACTCTCCAATTGTGTCCCGATTGTGCTTGTGTGTAGTAAATTAAAATTGCTTTGTAAAGACTCTTTTCATTCACACCTAGACACAACTTATATGTATATTGGATCCTAGCGATATTTTGATCAGACCTACTAAATGGGAGACCACCTCGATGTTCCCGAAGGCTCGAAAAAGCACCCCAGTGTTCCCCTAGGAAGTTGGTCTGGATGTTTCCGGGTCTCCCGAGTGTTCCCCTAGTGGCGCGTTACGATTCAGGTCCTCGATGTTCCGAGTAACCTGAGTGTTCCCATATTGAGGAACGGATAACAATAATTGAGATTGCGAATAGTCCTTCAATTACTAAACTGCTGCTTGTGTATAGGTATACAATAATCAGGTACAATGCAGGTACTTCGTCAAATCACATAGTCAAGGTCGTCAAATACTCGAATTGAAATCGCAAGCGTTACTGTTCGTCGTTATCCCGATAGCTCTCAAGAAAAAGAAACAGTACAGGTCAATTGTAAAGGAAGAGCCAATCAGACCTCATGCAATTGCTCTAGCCTTACAAGTATTAAATAACTGCCCTGCATTCACAGAAGCGGATGTATCCATATATCCGGAAAGAATTACAGCACTGTGACATCTGAATAAGTCTGGTGAAAATTATTCTCATGAAAACTACGAAACAAATTACGCAGATGATGAGTCTGATTTTGAGGAGGTTATCCAGAACCGGTCAACGTTCCAGTTGAATCAACTTTGTTAATATCCAATCATAACCCCGATGCCTTAGTGTTTACAAATGGGGAAGGGTTTACTCTCTTACCTTTATTTTTGTATATACATGCGGAAGCACTCAGTTTCTTTCGAATTTAGGTATGGCGGACAGTTACACCTGGGGAAGGGTGTACTCCCTTACCTTTATTTTTGGATATACATGTGGAAGCACTGAGTTTCTTTCGAATTTAGGTATGGCGGACAGTTACGCCTGAAACCCAACCATATCAGCTATCAGAAGCTAGTAAATTCCGAATTATCAAGATATGACTGATACTAACTAGCTCGTAGGCGATCGGAACATCGCCTCTACTTTTATCGCTTCGAGGAAAAGTGAACGGGAACATTCAGGCGTCAGTGCTTTCACCTAATGGTCCGCACCGGAACACTGGAGCCGTCGCCCACCTAAATCTAATTGGAGAAAAATTTGTTATTTATAGAATGTACCTACAATATTTTGTAGAGCAAATATTTCATTTTAATTTATATTGGTAATTGATATTTATCTTCGTTTGGTCTTCTTTTAATGATTCAAACCTCCTTTAATTGCCTCCTTAATCCTATTAACCTGTCAAATCCATGGTCCTGATGGCATTTGTTATCTGTCAAAATTTAGTCGTTATCGATTTAATTTTGTTATTAGTTCTCCGCAAGGCCTTGGGCTCCTCTTCCCTTGTTTTCCACTAGTCAGGGCCATGAAAGCGGACATTGATATAGCCCAGTCTACTAAATCAAATTATATTGAACAAGGAAAAACTTGCAAGTGTCATCTAAATAACATTGGGAAATTGTTTAGAAATAGTACTCATACTTTTGAATCAATGTTTCCAGGCAGCTATGTCCTGTGTAGTAAATCCTCCTAAGCCTGGTGAACCTTCCTACAAGCTCTACATGGAGGAGAGATGCGGAGTTTTGGACTCTCTAAAAAAGAGAGCCAAGATGGTGGAAGAAACGTTCAACTCCATTCCTGGCTTCTCATGTCAAGTAGTGCAGGGTGCCATGTACGCTTTCCCAAAAGTGAGACATTTTTAGAATCAAAACACACTTATTTTACATCATCCCATTGATATTTTAGTATGCATACATGACTTGTGTCATTATTCGTATTAATTATACATTTCATTATGTTTGAAGATGGAACTCCCGGCAAAAGCGATTGAAGCTGCAAAAGCCAAGAAACAAGATCCTTCGTCTATGTATGCATTTGAGCTTCTGGAAAGCACCGGTATCTGTATAGTGCCAGGATCTGGCTTCGGACAGCAACCCGGCACATACCACTTCAGGTAACTTATCAAGTTTATATACATAAGCTCTGTCATTTAATGAAATATAACAATTCGTTTATGACAGCCTTCATTGAAATAATGACATTACTTAACAGTGTAAATTTTGAATAGACTGCCTAGATGAGTGGTTTTCCATTTAAAAACCCCGTAATTGCACGGGATTGATTGTAATTGATCTAGCGGTGCAGTTGAATTATTTATATTAGTACTGAAATAAATTAATTATTTATGTATCTTAATGACGATGACATCAAAAGTAATTTATAATAGTCATTTATGGTCCACTTTAATATTACCTCTCTATTTATTCCATATAGTAGCTTAGTGTTCAACTAATCTAACTATTTCAACAATTCACCATTCCTATCCTAATGTGCTATTGGTGTAAACCTTATAATAACCCCAAAACTTCTATTTCAGAACCACCATTTTGCCGCAGCCAGAAAAACTCAGAGCGATGCTGGACAAATTCAAGGAATTCCACTTGAAATTCCTCGACAAGTATCAGTAAATGAATTGAAGTTGAAAATATACGTAAAAGACCGCACTCGTTTGTGACTGGGCATCGAAACAACTTTTTGAGCCCTACATTATTGTAGTACCTATAATATAATTATTAAGTTCTGCACTTATTAATTTATCCAATAAAAACGCGTTGCTCCTTCATGGTATATTATTTTAACGATTATTGTGATATTGAGTTGTTAAAGAGAATAATTTTCACACCAGACAAGGCAATCTTGTACCTGAGGTTCGATATTTTTTAGATGTATTGCATTTATTTTTTCAACCTATTTCTTCAGTACTGTTGATTGATATGTTTGTTGTATAATATACGGTCGAATTTATGAAAACACCCACGGATTTAGTTAAATATAGAATTTATAATGACAGAATACCTCTACCTTGTATTTCTGACTCCTGGGTTTTCTTTGTAATCTTCATCTTTCTCTAGTCCTCAAATCAAGTGGACATTCAGGTAGTGGATATGTATTTGATCGTAATAATATACAGTACCTATGAGATTTGTGATCCTGGGATGGATTGAAAGATATAAATAAAACTGGTGATCATCCTCTGGAATAACATTTCAGAATTCATAAAACCAGGGGCCAACGATTTTTTCGGCCACGAATGAACGCTCATTTCGTGGGTATTTTTGAGTTTAACGAGAGATTTAAGATGTCTTCAGATATCCTTGAAAGATTCAAAAACTGCGTGACCCTGTGCAATTTTTCCTGATCGGGTATTGAGGCATCTCCCCGTCATTGAAAAACAAAGTGAAGTGTGAAGATCATCTCGAAGTTACAGATGTCATTCCTAACCCAGCAGCATTAAGGAGACTTGATGCCATAAGCTCCTGCACTGACAGACTGGTGAGTCGTCAAGTGAATGGAGCAAAAATCTACATTTTATCAGATAGTCAAGCAGCCTTGAAGGCACTAGCTTCTTTCACCATCTCATCGAAGCTGGTGTGGGAGTGCTTGACTAACCTCAAGACCCTTGCCAGGAACAATAAGGTTACCTTGCTGTGGTGCCCAGGGCACCAGGGGGTGGAGGGGAATGAACAAGCTGACACTCTTGCTAGGAAGGGTGCTGCTTCTCTCCCTGTGGGCCCAGAACCCTTCCTGGCCACTACGGAGATCTTTCTCCTCGGAGAGCTCTCCAAATGGGAGAGTAAGAAGAGGACTGCCCACTGGCTCCATGTCATGGGCCTGAGGCAGGCGAAACAATTTATTCACTTCTCTAGGAAGAGAACTAAGGAGCTGCTCAGCCTGGGGAGACGGGAGCTGTCTATGGTTGTGGGGCTCTTAACTGGGCACTGCCCACTTAGATACCATCTCCATACAATGAGCAAATCAGACTCCACTCTCTGCCGCTTTTGTGGGGCGGAAGACGGCGAGTCATGTGGTCTGCCATTGCCCTATATTGGCAAGACATCGCTTTCTGAATTGGGGCAGAACCTCCATCGATCCCCAAGACATTAAGACGGGGGAGATTAAGACTCTCCTCACTTTTGCCAAAACGTGGTGGGGAAGGATTGACTTCCCAGCTGTGGTTGGCATTGGTGATATGGCGCCAAGCCAGACTGGGGCTGCGACCCAGTAACTTATCGAGTGTGGAGCACTCGGGTCCCAGGTAGTGCCGGATAGCGGGTAGGAGTGCCAGAACCAGGCAGATAGTGCTTGGTTTGGCAGGGCTGTCAGTATCGGGCAGATCTTGTGTCTGGGATGGGGAGGAGGTACGGCTCCTGCTCCAGCTACAATAGGCCATTGCGGCCTCAGTGGCTTAAAAAAAAAAAAAATAAATAAATTTAAAGAAAAAACGCTCATTTTGTGAATATTTTTGAGTTTAACGAGAGATTTAAGATTTTTGAGTTTAACGAGAGATTTAAGATCTCTTCCGAGACCCTTGAAAGATTCAAATGCTGCGTGACCCTGTGCAATTTTTCCTGATCGGGTATTGAGGCATCTCCCCGTCATTGAAAAACAAAGTGAAGTGTGAAGATCATCTCGAAGTTACAGATGACATTCCTAACCCAGCAGCATTAAGGAGACTTGATGAACTGATTAATCATTTCCGCTGAATGAAGGAGAAAAATCCGATTATGCTAGCCATAGGAAAAAGTTGAAATCGAATACACACTTTCTCCACTTTTCAGTTTATAATTTGTCTGTCTTCCAATCATTACACCTTGTCATGTACAATAAACATCCTATCGTTTACTTAACACCGTTTTTATATTATGATTCGCTGACAAAACTTCAATTTCGGCATCCTGCTTGTCGTTGTTCATTTCGTTTGTCCCCACACGCCATTTTGGTTTATTATTTCCAATAATAAGCCTATGTGATTGTATAGCGAAAAATTTTTATAACCCCCCCTCAAACTTTGTCACTTTACGTTTCAAGGTGCGTAGAATCCAAATTTGAAATGTCCGTCTGCCGTTCGGGCCATAAAATGCCTAAGAATTGACTTAAAAAACCCGTTCTTTCGCACATAGACTCCATTTGGGGTCTAGTTGGTCCTAACGTTTAACCATCCCGATCGCTTTACTCGCATAGATGCTATGGGCCAAAAACGGGCGAAAAAGTGTCTTTTTCGAGGCTTTGAGTGTTAGACTTACGCACGCTTGGCAGGGGGTCACGGTGGGTGGTGAGGGGGGGGGGTGAGTGGAAGAACAGAGGTGGATACTAGAAAAGAGACTGGCGAAAGCCCCAGAGCATGCTGGTTACTATAGCTGGCTATCTGATTCAGAAATAATAAACCATTATGTAATAATTTGCAGCGTTTTTCTTTTCCGCTACATTGTAAACTTAGCTTCTACTAGTGTCACTTTTCTACACAATGTACTCTTTGTTTAGGTGAAACACTTGTTCTAGTTTACCGTCCATTACAAGTACCGTAAACCGGGGTGAAGGCGATCAAAATTTCAAGTTTTTCTATTATTTCTCCCTATTAAATGGATACAAAAATTCTGCAAAAAATAATATATCTGTGGTAAGATGGCAAAAGGTGATAAGTCAAATTTCTCACATTTTCAGGAGGGCAACTTTAAGTTTTGGTCCTGCCTGAAAAATCGGCTGTTTTCTTAAAAAGCAATTTTTCTCTACAGATGATTTGAAATGACATCTGACAATGAGATCCAGTCGAGTACCTATTTTTTTCTCTTCACAATGGTTGTCTATAAACCGTTTTCGGATCGATGTACCTACTTATCACATTTTGCCAACTTCATGTGAAGATGGTAAAACATGATAAGTCATGTGTTTGTACTCTTGTTGCCTGTACTACCGTGTTTCCATGGAGTCAGTCAGACTAATTAGTAGATTTATCACTTTTTGCCATCTGAGAAAAAGTAAGATTTTTTTTTTAACTTTAGAAGGCTATATATATATCATATATCTTCTTATCATTTCATATCATCTCCATTCTTTCAAATAAATTTTGTTTTCAACAGATGACCAAAAACGATAAAATTATTTATCATATTTCGCCATCTTAAATTTGACGGTTTTTGACTTATCACATTATTGTTACTATTTATAACTTTTGAAGTGGTTGTCGTAGAGACGTAATATTTTGACACCACCTAGCTACCATGTTTAGCAACTTTGCTGTGTATAAATCTCTATTTTGGGAAAGAAGTGACTTATCATCTTTTGCCATCTTACTACAGATATATTCCTTCACATTTCACAATTGCAATGACATAATTACATTAAATTGATCATATTATTTACCATTTTTTTATTTATTTAAACACTGATCGGCTTCATCCCATGGGTAGGGGTGAAGGCGATCACTCATGTTTTTACACTTGAAATCGCCTTCACCTTTCTAGAAAGTTGAAGGCGA
Organism: Adelphocoris suturalis; assembly: GCA_030762985.1. Taxonomy (NCBI): domain Eukaryota; kingdom Metazoa; phylum Arthropoda; class Insecta; order Hemiptera; family Miridae; genus Adelphocoris; species Adelphocoris suturalis. The sequence goes on along the minus strand of CM061040.1, from coordinate 173,177,210 downwards.
TCAGAATTAAACTTTTAAAAAATATTTAATAAACATCCAAGGGCAGGAAAATTGGTTTGGAGGATTAAAGCAGATTATTTAGTAGGAAGATAAATGAACATGACTCAACGTCACGAGACATCAGTTTCAGAATGGTTGAAAATAGATTTCATTTAATTAAACTTTAATATCACATTATTTAAAACATTTCATATAAAGGTAGGATTCATAGGTAGGAATAGAAATTGGTAAGGAGTCATGGTAACACCTTAGAATACAGGAACTTCAATGATTAAAACTAGAACTTCACTTATTAGTCGAAGGAAAAACAGGAGTGTTAAAAAAAAAAAAAAAAAATTTTATACAGTAATCTATGGGCTTGGCCCTGAGGCTATGAATGAAAATAGTACTCTATGGTAATATAGAATATATTACCATGCTTTGAGTTAACTAGATCATCATCTAGGAATTTTAAATGTATTTTCGAGGCATGATCGCCTTCACCCCTGTAAAATGAAAAATCACTCATTTGGTACTGCATAGACAACACAGTTACTCCAAAAATTATGTTAGCAACGGTTTTCTCTTCTCTTACCTTCAAAGAACAAAAATATTTAAAAACAATTGCAGAAGTTGAACTCTTAAACCATCATCCACAGTGGTTTTTTGGTTATGAATAATCTTGCCACGAAAACGTGATTCACAAAACTGGCTGATAAGGCACTAATAAGGTTAAAAAACGCGCTAAAAACTTCATCAACGTGTTAATAGACAATAGCCGATATGGAATGCACATTCCATGGAGCTGTCAGTGATCACCCGCTAGAAGCACTAGAGTAATTAGTGGGCAAAATCAAAATGATCGCCTTCCCCCCAGTATATCGCCATCACCCCGGTTTACGGTACCTGTACTTGTTAACTTGTCTTATGAAATAGGCCCCTGATGTAATATACACTATTTAATAGTCAGATCATCATTATTTCGACGGCTTTCTTCATTATTGAGTTATTTGTTGAGGCTGGACTAATTTTTTTCTCTCCTTCGTTCCTCCTAATTTACGTTTTTTGTGTGGGAAATTAAGTACCTTCAAAACAAGGTGTATCACTTTATCCTCAAATCATTCGACTACCCAACCATGCAAAATCATTCGGATGTACAAAGTAAAATATAAAGTAAGGAGCCGAAAATTTTCTGCCTTGAACCCTAACTTCATCCTGGAATGGATTTTCACCATTAGAGAGATTTGATGCATTTTTCGATTAAGTTGCTGAGAGATTGATTTGTGTGATATTGCTGACTCAAGTCAAGTGGTTCACACCAGATCTTTCCATTCGTGAAGATCTATTCCAGGATGAACTTAGGGTTGAGGGAGAAAAATTGTCGACCACGTGCCATAAGTCACCAGTATCACAAAATTTGGCTCAAAAAGCATACATCGGCCGAGGACTGTTGATTTGGAACTGATAATCATTCTCGACCGTCCATTAAAGGTTGAATGAAAAGATGATGTTTTGTTGCGGTAAATTATATTGCTATTTTGGGGTATGATTAGATAGAAATACAGGGTGGAACCGGATAGTGACGATAATTTTTGTGTGTTACTCTGCATTGAAAATGTAATAAAATTCCGCCAACTGCATATTTTTATCTCAATTCGTACTCGAGATATGATTTTTTAAACGTTTTTTCGGGAAAACCGTTTTTATTTTTATTTTAAACTCGGATTTTTCCACTTTGCCTGATTCAATTTTAACTTTCAACCTCATTTTCGGTATCAGCATTAAATTTCCTATAAGAAGAGTGTACTTGGGTTCTTAAAAAGTACCATCCGAAGACCCTCACATCAGCTCAAACATAGACGATTTTGAAAAAATAATATTTCTGAAAACCTTTAAAACTTTACTACTCTTTTAAAAAGAATCCTGGAAACTGGCAAATCTCACGAAAACTGCTTCGTCTAATACTGTTTCCAACGGTATGATCAAGTTTACTTTTATTTTGTTATTTATTGGAGATAATTATGTTTTAATGTTAAAAAATGTGGGTTTTTCAATGAAATTGTTGGTTTTCTCGAAAGATGACCCTCCATGAACCTGCGAGTATGGGGTCGGTTTCTATGTATTTTTTCACGCTGTATCGAATGGTAACATTTTTAGATCTCTCCAACTCCGTTATAACCGAGTTTTACACTTAAAATCGCAAATGTTCAGTTTGTTTGTTACGATTAAAGGTATGTGTGTTATGGGGTAAAACTAGTTAATTAAAGTGTAAAACTCGATTATCACGTAGCTGAGAGATCTGCAAGAGTTTCCATTTGATCAAGCGAGAAAAAATACATAGAAAGTTTAAAAGGAAAAAACACGATTTCCTCTTAAAAAAAACCTTTAAAAAATCATATCTTGAGGATGAATTGAGATAAAAATACGCGGATAGCGGCATTTTACTCCATTTTTGATGGAGACTAACGCAAAAGAATTTTCGTCACATATCCGGCTCCACCCTGCATTGTTTTTACCTCTTATTCTTGGCCGTCGTTAATTTGGAGTGAGGCTTCTGAAGGGGATACTGTAATTAGTTAGTTAATTTCGGGTATGAAATCTACACGATTGCCGGAGATATATCTAAGTGGACGTAGTAAATTTTCGTTGTCTCCCCGTTATACATTCTGAAGTTCACAAAGAGATTTTTTATGGGAAATACGTCTTTTTTCACAATATGTGTCATACATAAGAGGCACAACTATTTAAACGAAAATGCATGTACTTTTTGAATTTCATTACTAAATTATTAGTTGGAAGAACTGAAACGAATTGGTTTTCGTACAGGGAGGGTACTGGAAGAAGGTGGTACGATTCATATTGCATTTCATTGAATACGACTATTTCCAAAAAGTACACAATTCCGGCGTTATTTAAGTTGCAGTTGAAGGACATGAGTTTCTCGATTTCTGAGATATGTTTTCGGGTGAGGTCAGGGGATTATAGAGCTCCGAAAGGGTTTGTAATTCTATCACTAAGTCGTCAGAATGAATAATGCTGGGGTGAAATTGCTTAAATTTTACAGAATGTTACTGAATTTTCGACGTGCTGGATTATTCGTAGTATCAAGTTGGCTAGCATGTTAGTGGTATGATCTCTGTAAGCATTCAATTGAATACAGGGTCCTTGCAGATGCAAAAAACAAAAAAAAAAAAAATTTGGGTGAAATTACATCAAAAATGGAGTAAAATGCCGCCAACCGCACATTTTTGTCTCAATCCGTACTCGAGATATGATTTTTTAAAGGTTTTTTTTCCTGAAAAAACCTTTAAAAAATCATATCTTGAGAACGGATTGAGATAAAAATATGCAGTTGGCGGCATTTTACTCCATTTTGGATGTAGTTTCACCCAATTTTTTTTTTTTTTTTTTTTTTTTTGCATCTGCGAGGGAATCACCCTGTATATAGTAGTTTGAGTCGTTATTCAGAGTTATGATTTTCTTTTTTAAGTTTTATGTACGAACACCCTAGCCCGCACATTCCCTGTAAATTTCATCCAAATCGGATGGAAATTGTGGAAATTAAGCTCGTTACAAGGATTTCACGTTCGCTCATGCGCAGGAGCTACTAATGTCACGATCATCTTGAAATTGATGTGGAATGCTCAAATTGTCTTCTAACTATCCCTCGAATTTGAGGGAGATCAGACGACTAGGGCGTGAGAAAATGATGCTTGGTTGAATTTACGTTTGCGCATGCGCAGAGTGGAGTATTGAGTTGGGAACAACGAAACTGATAGGGAATTGTCTACTTCTTAGCCCGCACGTCCCCTGTAAATTTCATCCAAATCGGATGGAAATTGTGGAAATTAAGCTTGTTACAAGGATTTGCGGACACACACTCACACAGACACGGAATCAAAACTTGTTCAAAATGGTGTAAAACGTAAAATTCGAGTGAGGATTTTGATTTTGGAGACCAAAAATTATTTTTCTCCCGAAAGTGAAAATAATGTTTCCGCTACCTATAGGTAGACTCGGAAGCAATACATAACACAAAGTGGTCAATCCCTTAGTAAAAATTCAGGTTAGTTGGACATTTTAGGTCAAAATGATGTGTATGTTTTGATGGTATGGATGCTCACAAGCTCGCACCCTCTCACCACGCTGTAATAACGATCGGACCAGTTTGACAGTTAGGTACCCTTGAAATCCCTGCACTGGCCACCGGACCCGTTCGACATCACCCTTCTCGCTATTCAGGAGGGAATTCTTCTTCAGCGGGAGAATCGTTCGACATCTATATCTATATCTATACTATTTTATAAAAACGAAACTCCGTCTGTTTGTTTGTCGGACCGTCGTGTCTATGCACGGCCTAACGGCTGAGTAGGGAGAATCTACGAGTGGGTGTATCTTCTCGGATTTCTCCGGAATAGTGTATAAGCAATTTTAAATTTAATGAGCGCTTTTTCCCGTTCTTTTCAACTTCTGCGCCTCCAATACCCCTCTAAACAGCCCTCGAAAATTGCGGAAAAATACCGGTTTCGTAGGTTTTAGTACGAGGAAGACGACGGCTTGACCGGATTTCGAAAAAAGTATCGGGAAATGCGTAAAAAAAAAATGAAAAAGAGTACGGACCCGTTTTCTCGAAAATTCCGACGAAAAACTTTGTTTTGTTCTCATTAAAATTGACCCCTTGTAGAAACGTTTTTCAGGACGGTGTTTGCGGGTGAAATACAGTTTTGATTCCACCGAATCTGAATCCGAAATCGAAAAAAGTGACGAGAAGTTGGACAAAATGCGAGGGGAAGGGAGGCGAAGCGATTACAATGAGAAGTTAATTGAGCCCAACGCAGGCGAGAAGGCCCCCCTCTGGTCTTTGCCTTCGAACCTTATCGGCACCCGTTTGAAAGACGGGGAAAAGTATAGCCCTTCTACGCAGATAAAATAATGGCCTATCTTCATTAAATCTATAGGTAAAACTGTTCGTGGTTCCTCGTAGTTGTATAAGATTTACCTAATTGGCTTGTAAGAATTTCCAACAGAAAAAAAGTGAGCCAAGTTGGGTGGGCAGTATAACTTCCTCACGTGAACAAAGCGAGTAGCATCCCCTACAGACGTTAAAACTACCCTTAGTGATCTACCGTTTCCAATCATTCTACAAGTCCCACTCGACAGTAAAAGACCATCGCATCTATGCAGCTATACCTTGCGAGTGGAGAGAGAAACTTAATGGGGTGGTCCGGGGGGGCTTGTCCCCCCCGGCTGGACGTGGAGGAGAGTGAAGCGAGCCGGAGCGGCTAGTTAGATATAAGTCGGATTTGTTGTTTGCCACGACATTGGCGTTCCTCATGAGTGAGCGCTTACGGATGACTGTTTGAAAATTGGGGCTGAAGTAAAGGCTTTTGAGTAGGTGGTTGGTGTTGTGGGGTTGCCTGGGCTTAGTCGTCCGATCTCTCTCTTTGGATGATAGTTGGGGATGACGACTTGATCATCCCACATCAATTTCAACATGATTGTACATTAATAGCTAGTCTGCATGCATCGTTGTGGAATTCGTGTAACGACCTTAATTTCTACAGTTTTCTTTCGATTTTGATGAAATTGTCAGTGAATGCGCGGGTTAGGCTGTAGATGGTCCAGCACCTATTTAATTGTTCTCAAATCATTACCTAGTTCATTCTGCGCATACGCAAACGTAAATTACATTATCATTTTGGTTTATTATTTCCAATTATAAGCCTATGTGATCGTGTAGCAAAACATTTTGATAACCCCCCCTCAAACTTTGTCACTTTACGTTTCAAGGTGCGTAGAATCCAAATTTGAAATGTCCGTCCGCCGTCCCCCATCCGCCGTTCGCCGTCCGAGCCATAAAAGGCCTAAGAATTTACTTAAAAAACCCGTTCTTTCTCACATAGACTCCGTTTGGGGTCTAGTTGGTCCTAACGTTTAACCATCCCGATCGCTTTACTCGCATAGATGCTATGGGCCAAAAACGGGCGAAAAAGTGTCTTTTTCAAGGCTTTGAGTGTTAGACTTACGCACGCACGTCTGGCACGCTTGGCAGGGGGTCACGGTGGGTGGTGAGGGGGGGGTGAGCGGGGGTTGGAGTGAGAGGAGGCGCCGCGGCACCTTGTGGTGTCTGGGGTGACCAGGGGCGTAGCAGAGGGGTGTAGGAGAATGGATATTTATTACTTTTACGTGTTATACCCATATAATACACCGCGGCACCATGAGGTGGGTACGGCGTTCCTTCGAGGCATGAATATATGTTTTTTTCTAGGTCATATTTGTGTGTTAATACCAATACTTTTCCTACGCATATTTAATAACATATCCTCTCGACTTTTCGTACGTACTTAGATAATGATATTATTAAGGCAATAACTATTTGAATAGATAGGAGCTCAAATCGAGAAATATAAACATGCGTATATGATTATAGAAGTACTAGCCGCTCCGGCTCGCTACGCTCGCCTCCACGTCCAGCCGGGGGGCAAGCCCCCCGGACCCCCCATTCAATTGCTCGCTTCGCTCGCAAAGTGTGGCATGTAGGGAATATTGCTCGCTTCGCTCGCAAAGTGTGGCATGTAGGGAATGTTGCTCGCTTCGCTCGCAAACGATAGATCCCTAAGGGTAGGTTTAACTTCTGTAGGGGATGCTGCTCGCTTCGCTCGCTTGAGGAAGTTATACTGCCCACCCAACTTGGCAGACGTTTTTTTCAGTTGGGAATTATTACAAACAAATTAAATCTTATAAAACTACGTGGAACCACGAAAAGTTTATTCGGGGATGTTGCTCGCTTCGCTCGCAAGGTATACCTGTATATGTGTAGGACAAAGTCCGTATTTATTATTTGAAATGGCTCTCGCTTCGCTCGCAAGGTAGGTACCTATGTAGGCATACCTGCTCGCCTCGCAATGTTGTGACATCGAACCCTTCACGTCAATTCTTGAGCCTTCTCTCGTCCACGGCAAAATCATTTTAATCGCTTTGCTCGCTTCTGCTCGCAATTTGACCGAGTTCTCGTCACTTTTTTCGATATCCGATTTCGGATTCAGATTCGGCGGACCCAAAGCTGTATTTCGCCCGCAAAAACCGTTCCGAAAAACGTACCTTTATGGGGTATATTTTAATCGGAAAAAACCAAGTTTTTCGGCGGACTTTTCGAGAAAACGGGTCCGTACTCTCGCATTTTTTTAACGCATTTCCCGATACTTTTTTCGCGATCCGATCGCGCCGTCGTCTTCCTCGTAGGAAAACCTACGAAACCCGTATTTTTCCGGAATTGTCAACGGCCGTTTAGAGGGGTAGGGGAAGCGGGGAAGTCCAAAAAGCGCACATTAATTCTTACTTCGACCCCCCTCCCGCCCTACGGCCCATGGTTCGGGTGGGATTAAACAATTTTAAATTCGCTCGCTCCCACTTTTGGAAAATCCCAAGAAGATCCCCCCACTCGTAGATCCGGCCCACTCAGCCGTTTGGCCGTGCATAGACACGACAGACAGACAAACAAACAGACAAACGGAGTTTCATTCTTATTAATAATAGAGATAGAGATAGGTTGTGGCAACTCGAAATAGGACACGCCGAGGAGTCTGGACGGGCCTTATGACGTACGCAAGCCAACTAAAACTACGATCATACTCAATTGAAAAAATAATAAACCTTTGTGAAATAATTTGCAGCGTTTTTTCGTTCCTTAGTTGACCAATTATGACGTTTCAAGCTACATCCTTTCCGCTAAGAAATTTTTCAAGATCATTTAGAACTTTTCAATGATCTATGCATTCATGTTATGGAAACGAGGAAGCTAAGTGCCACACTCAACTTGGTAGACGTTTTTCCTTTTTGAAGTGTAAACTTCTATAGGCACACCGCGTCGAAAAATTTAGCGGGGTGTGAATACGATTTTACCGTCACGCTGTTTTTTGACATTTTCATGTCTTTGCCCTGGCACATTGCACAAAAAACTGTCACGTAACGTAACGTAAATATTTTGACGATTTCCGCTTACAACCGAGTCGTTGCTAGGGAAATGGTACTTCGTCGTTTTTCATCCCAAAAAATTCGTTGACCATTCGTTCGAAAGCTCTCGATTTACTTATCCAACCATATTATGTTTACTACTGCGAAGTGCGTGGCCAACAAGCTGAGTTATGAGCAAGGTTATTTGAATAATTGTGTACACTCAGGTGATCATTCTCAATAATTGATATTGTGAACATGATTGCCACCGCTTGTTAATTTCTGATGATTTCATTGAGCTGGTGTTTCGATGATTTGATTCATAGCAGGTGATCCAAATATTGCGAGAACGGTTTGATTTGTGAAGCGGTGGTTAAATCATTTTAATAGGTAATTTCTATGCTTTACATTCTAGGAAGCTGTAATTTCTTATGTAGCCTCTTTAGGACATTGACTTGACGATGCCCAGGGTCCGGATCAGATGAGTGGCTCTTAGAGCTTGCATACGAGTCTGCAGGGGGGTAGGTGATGTAGCCTGGCTCGAATTCAATGAAGTACCCACGGGTGTCGGAACAATGAGTCAACACGATCGCGAATTCAATTAAGTACCCACGGGTGGGCGGTTTCTCTTATGGCCCATTTAATTGATTTGTACGCCCCGCCTTGCGATACACGGGTGAGATCTGCCTAGTAATAAATACAATAAGAAAACACACATGAAAATGTCCCAATGTGTTGCAGACTCGTATGCAAGCATTTCAAGCTGCTTTGTCTTTCTTATGATTTTCACGCACAACCAAGCCGTTGCTGGCGGAATAAAACTTCTTTATTGTTTATGGGACCAAAATCGTTCTCCATTTGTTGGAAAGCTCTCGATTAACCACGCATTTCTTTCGTACTTTTAACTTAGAGTAATAAATCAGCATTCCTAGACACTACAATGGCTTAGAGGTCATGAAATGTCTTGGTAAAATGAGAGCATTCCAAAAAGTGGCGTCTTCTTTTGACATTTTCATGTCTTTCATATGGCACATAACAAAAAAATCGTCACGAAAAAAATTGTCCCAAGTGGCCACAACGATGATTATGACCATCAGAAATGACGTTGACCATTCATAGGTAAACACATGAAAATGTCCCAATGCGTTGCAGACTCGTATGCAAGCGTTAGGAATTTTCTTATGATTTTCACGTACAACCAAGCCGTTGCTGGGGAAATTAAACTTCTTTATTTTTCACCGGACAAAAATCGTTCTCCACTCGTTGGAAAGCTCTCGATTTATCACGCATTTCTTTCGTACTTGTTCTTCTATTCATGTCGTAGTTTTATATTTATGTTATAAATGGATATAGTAAACAATGCCGCTTGTTTTGTTGTCACTTGGTTGAGAAGTTAATCTTGCTTATAGTAATTGTAGACGCGCACCATAACAGAAAATTACCTACTTAGGTACTCTGTTCTAATTTCGATTTTTAAAACATTTATGTCGTAGTTTTAAATTTATTTACATTTACGAATTAGCGGGAAGAAAGCATGTTCCATGTTTTAGCATTTTAGCCGAAGGCTCAAGGCGGAAAGTTACCGAGGCTAAATTATATTTAGCAGAAAATCGTCATAGAAGTTTACACTTCTCCCGTGTGGTCTTTAGCACAACTGGTTTTTCTATGTTTCTCATGATCGATACGGACCTAACAATACCAGAAAACAACCCTAAAATACCATAATCTACAGAATCAGGCAACGAGGTTACCGACACCAGAGGGAAATGCGAGTTCCACGTTCTTCAATGTCAAGTCTCGAGGTGGAAACGAAGGGCGTGCCGTGTTTTTTGTTGTTGACATTTTATGTCTTTACTTTCGTACATAAACGAAAAAGGCGTTAACAAAAAGCGTTAAAGAAAATGCTTTACGGTTGGTTTTCTGATAATTTCCGCTTACAACCGGGTCGTTGCTAGGGAAATGGTACTTCGTCGTTTTTCATCCCACAAAATTCGTTGGCCATTCGTTCGAAAGCCCTTGATTTATCCAACCATATGATGTTAACTACTGCGAAGTGCGTGGCCAGCAAGCTCAGTTATGAGCATGGTTATTTGAATAATTGTTTACACACAGGTGATCATTCTCAACAATTGATATTGTGAACATGATTGCAACCGCTTCTTAATTTCTGATGATTTCATTGTGCTGGTGTTTCGATGATTTGATTCATAGCAGGTGATCCGAATATTGCGAGAACGGTTTGATTTGTGAAGCGGTGGTTAAATCATTTTAATAGGTAATTTCTATACTTTACACTCTAGGAAGCTGTAATTTCGTATGTAGCTTCTTTAGGACATTTACTTGACGATGCCCAGGGTCCGGATCAGATGAGTGGCTCTTAAAGCTAATTTCTATGCTTTACACTCTAGGAATCTGTAATTTCGTATGTAGCCTCTTTAGGACATTTACTTGACGATGCCCAGGGTCCAGATCAGATGAGTGGCTCTTAAAGCTAATTTCTATGCTTTACACTCTAGGAAGCTGTAATATCGTATGTAGCCTCTTTAGGACATTTACTTGACGATGCCCAGGGTCCGGATCAGATGAGTGGCTCTTAAAGCTAATTTCTATGCTTTACACTCTAGGAAGCTGTAATATCGTATGTAGCCTCTTTAGGACATTTACTTGACGATGCCCAGGGTCCGGATCAGATGAGTGGCTCTTAAAGCTAATTTCTATGCTTTACACTTTAGGAAGCTGTAATTTCGTATGTAGCCTCTTTAGGACATTTTCTTGACGATGCCCAGGGTCCGGATCAGATGAGTGGCTCTTAAAGCTAATTTCTATGCTTTACACTCTAGGAAGCTGTAATTTCGTATGTAGCCTCTTTAGGACATTTACTTGACGATGCCCAGGGTCCAGATCAGATGAGTGGCTCTTAAAGCTAATTTCTATGCTTTACACTTTAGGAAGCTGTGATTTCGTATGTAGTCTCTTTAGGACATTTACTTGACGATGCCCAGGGTCCGGATCAGATGAGTGGCTCTTAAAGCTAATTTCTATGCTTTACACTTTAGGAAGCTGTGATTTCGTATGTAGCCTCTTTAGGACATTTACTTGACGATGCCCAGGGTCCAGATCAGATGAGTGGCTCTTAAAGCTGATTTCTACGCTTTACACTTTAAGAAGCTGTAATTTCGTATGTAGCCTCTTTAGGACATTTACTTGACGATGCCCAGGGTCCGGATCAGATGAGTGGCTCTTAAAGCTAATTTCTATGCTTTACACTTTAGGAAGCTGTAATTTCGTATGTAGCCTCTTTAGGACATTTACTTGACGATGCCCAGGGTCCAGATCAGATGAGTGGCTCTTAAAGCTAATTTCTATGCTTTACACTCTAGGAAGCTGTAATTTCGTATGTAGCCTCTTTAGGACATTTACTTGACGATGCCCAGGGTCCGGATCAGCTGAGTGGCTCTTAGAGCTTGCAAACGAGTCTGCAACTAAAGACATAAAATGTCCCAATGTGTTGCAGACTCGTATGCAAGCGTTTTAAAAGTTTGCTTCAAAACTTCGCAGCTCATATCTACTTGCTCATACTCAGTTGGTCACCAAGGATATACTAAGAAAATTTGTATGTTGTATTTGTAAATTTTATGTATATCTTACTACATATATTTCATCATGACTAGCATGAAATATGTTTTAAGAAGTGCCTTCATATTATTGTTTTACCTCCACCCAAAAAGATAAAATATCGGAAAGTTTAGTGGACATTTTTAGATTCTGAATCTACATATTATTGTTTTTCTCAAGAAATCGAGGTTATAACACGTGTTACCTTCAGACGGAATAGTAAAGCGTTGGTAGGTGTTTTATTTTATCTCATTAATTTTCATTCTACAGCAGTGTTTGCATATCTAGATACTAATGAACCATTGTTCTTAGATATCAGCCCTTGTTACGAACAATAAACAACCTATAGTTTTTTATTAAATTGCATTCATTCCCTCTCGGTTGGTGTCTACGTTAGTTATCTTATCGAACTATAGATAATGTAGGGTCATTGTGAACGTGTTCTTGTATGTAATGTAGGTATTGTCAGTAAATCTGTCAGGGTATAAAAACAAGAACCATAACTAATTCTCGTCTTTGTTTGTGCTCTTTCAGATTTCATCTATAACTTTTGAATATTACATCAAACGACTGGCTGTTAAGTCGAGGAAGGTCAGGTGTTAGGACCCTAGTCCCTAACTCTTGTCGAGGGTCGCCTTTTCTCCCTCCATGGTCCATTGAATACCTACCTACCTTTGCTGGATGTCTCACGAGTTATGCACCAGCGACCTACATCTCTGTCAATAGGCAAGTTGAAAAAAAAGAAGAAAAAACCAACAACGTTGTACCTATTCCTCATAATTTTTTGCAAAAAATGACATTAGAGAATTTTGTTCTTCCTGTAATTTTCTTCCCGTATACGCAAAAAGACTGAAACATCAACTGCGCATGCGCGAATCTTTGCGTCAACGCGTAGACATACGCGTGTATGGGAAAGAGGCCTATCTACTCGTTGGCAGGAAAAATGCTTTCGTTGGAATCCCGTTCTACGCGTAGTCATCATAACCTGACACAAAGGTGACCACAATTTTAAGAATAGGCATTGGTTTTCCCTCTGCCTGCCGTCCAACCTAACTTTTCTCATTTAAAGTTAAACCTATGTTGAATATAATTTTACTATTAAATCAAATTCCGTTGATCACGTGAACGAAGTAGGTACCTACCTACATAGTCCAACAGCCAGATATATCCTGTTCACCTACTTGGAAGTGAATGCAGTTGTCGAGACTTTCCGATTTTAGAGTAGGTACCTAGAGTCTGTTCTTTGTAGGCATCTGCGCGTATATTTCGTACAAAACGTTGAATCTGCCAACATAAAGATTCAGACAACGAGCAGGTTTGTATTTAAATAATACGATTTTATATAAAAGCTGTTGTCAGTTCAATAACAAATTGAGTAGGTTGGTAGTAGATTTTTTGTGCTAGGTATCCACTCAGATCATGGAACCGACGATTTGATAAAGCAGGGAAGGCACTCAAAACGAACTATTCCACGAAGCCTTGATTAAGTAAACTTGATGTAGATAGATGAAAAATTGAATGATGAGAAAAAAAATTTAAAAAAAAATACCAGTCATGCAGCATGACCACATGAGCGAATTTTTGAAGAAATCTTCGTCATTTCAGTCGCTATTGATTCTAGGATTGGTTATACAGGGATACTTCCATAAGAGTAGTTCAATCTGAATTTGGACAATGTTTCATGCAAATATTACCGATTTTTACAACTAGCGAACGGCATTATTTCGATTTTTGACTGATTTTTCAACTTTGAAATATTTGAAAACTTGATACATATTCTTATAGGAAATTTTACGCTGTTTCCGAATATACCACATGTTAGTATGCTGAAAAAATTATTTCGCACAAAATCGCAAAAAACAGGCTATTTTGAAATTTTTGACTACATTTTTGAAAATTTCAACCCGAAGATGTAATCCGATCATGCTGGCCAACGAACTTGAACTTTCGTTTTGTGTCCTCAACATTTTAAAATTTGTTTGAAGTTTCTAGCACAATTCTACGGACAGTTATCGTCTGGAATGACACATACATACATACATACACATACATACATATATACATACTTCAGAATATGATTCAGAATATCCTGAAACGGATTTCTGCATAGAATTTTTTCAAAAATTCACATTCTACAAATCTTGAGGATAGAGCAATAGCTTAATTTTCTTCAAAAATTCGCTAAAAGATGCCGAAATTGTGGCGCTCTCGGACGGTCACCCAACTAAGTAGGTACTAACCAAGCCCGATGTTGCTCAACTTCGGTGAATCATACGAGAACCGATGCATTCAACGACATAAGGGCTTCGGTGAATACAATTTTTTTCTTAGGTCGTAGGTCTGTATTCGAACATAGCTATTCGATGCCTCTGAAGATAGCTGATAAGCGGCGTGTAAACGTAAAAGTTCCAGTCATGCAGCATGATCGTATGAGCGAATTTTCATAAATGGTCGTATTACATTTATGTTAAATTCTGTTGAAATTTGAGCACTTTGGGGACAAATAAAAATTTTATGATACATTTTATAGCAAACTAACTTTTTTTTCAGTAATATTCCAATGAACAAACGATTTTGTGGATTTTACAATTTTTTCAAGAGTTCCTATCGGTTTTTAGCTTATTTTAATGAAATTTAGGTACATTTTTTAGTACTATTTTGTGCTTAAATTTTTAAATGTCCTAGTTCATGTTCGATTAATTTTTTTCGAGTAGCATTCTGCTAAAAAATAGAAATTTGTTAATTAGCGAATTTTTGAAGAAAATTAAGCTATTGCAATGGTTCCAAAAATTTTCTTCATCGAAATCTGTTTTGAGGCATTCTGAAATGATTCCTGGATTTTAACGCTTTTTTATATGTATATATATATATATATATATATATATATATATGTATATATATATATATATATATATGTATGTGTCATTCCAGACGATAACTCTCGATAGAATTGAGATAAAAACTTCGTTCTTTCGCCAAAAAATCAAGCATTTCAAAAGAAAGGATGAGTTCGTTGGACAACACTTTTTGAGCACATTAAATTGGTCAAATTTCAAAAATGTACTAAAAAAATCACTAAAAATGGCTAAAAACGGCTAAAAATCGTTCAATTTATATTTTTTGGTAGAATATTGCTCAAATTAGAACATCCAAAAATGTATGTACACAATTATGCTGAAAAATGTACTTGAAATTCATCAAAATTTGCTAAAAAATCGATAAAACCTGCTAAAAAAGCTAAAAATTCAAAACCTCTATTTGAATAGCAGGTTATTATTTAGAATACGTTTTTTTGCCATAAAATTAATGGTTAACGATTTCCTTGCACTCAAAAAGCTCAAATTTCAAAACAATTCAACATTATACAATACGATAATTTTCGAAAATTCGCTCATACGATCATGCTGCATGACGGGAACTTTTTTAGCGGTTTTTTGCCTTTTTTAGTGATTTTTTAAGTACGTTTTTTGAAATTTGACCAATTTAATGTGCTCAAAAAGTGTTGTCCAACGAACTCATCCTTTCTTTTGAAATGCTTGATTTTTTGGCGAAAGAACGAAGTTTTTATCTCAAAATACACGAAGAGCCAGCATCTGCAGTTGCTTGGTCTAGACCAGGGGTGCTCAAACGGTCGATCGCGATCGACCAGTCGATCGCGAGTGCTTTTTGAGTAGATCTCGAGAAGAAAAAAATTTTTAATAAGTAGGTAACTAAACTACAAAAATGTATTACGTAATAACACTGCTTGCGGCAAAAGGCGGCTTTATCAAAGGAACGCGCGGTACTTGTCAAAGAAAAGCCGCGTTGTTTCTAGACTAGACTGTACTAGACCATTATTGAGATGATTAGCGCAGTACACACTGATTTAGTTCTTCAGACGGACGTCAGGTGGTTGTGGAAAATTCCTAGAAAGGTTTCAAGAATTATTGCCCGAAATAACAGCTTTTCTAGACGAAAGAGGTGATGACACTGAGATGTTGAAAAACGAAAAATGGCTGACTGATTTGGCATTTTTGACTGACATCACAATGCACTTAAACACCATTAACTTGGAGCTTCAAGGTAAAGGAAAAACTATTATTGAGATGATTAGCGCAGTAAACGCATTCAAAAGTAAATTGCAACTTATGATAGATCAACTGAAAAGAAAGGATCTGAAACATTTTCCGTCTTTGAAAGCAAGGATTCCTCAGTTGAATTATGATACGTATGAGGCTGAATTATCAAATATTTTGAGACAATTCGAAATGCGTTTTTATGATTGCAGTAAATTGGCAAATATAGCATCATTTATGAGTTATCCTTTTTCATGTAAAAACATTGAGAAATTAGCTACTGAAGTAGCAAGTCAGTTTAATATGAACTCATGTTCTGTTGAAAATGAGTTGGTGCAGATTATATCAGATATACATCTCAAAGCTACAGCATCTGATACAAATTTCTGGTGTTTTATATCTGAAGATAAATATCCGAATCTAAGGCAAATCGCCCTTCAACTGACGGCAATGTTTGGGTCAACTTACTTGTGCGAGTCTGCATTTTCTGAAATGAAGATAATTAAGTCAAAATATTGCAATCGACTAACTGACGATCATATGTCACCATGCTTGCGATTGGCACTCAGTGGTTACGCACTATCTTATGAAAAGTATGCTGACAACATGCAGTGCCACGCTTCAACATCCAAAGTCACTCCTTAGTTGAGTTTAACACCATATGTAACTCTTTTGTTTTGTAACAACGAATAAGCTCGCAATTTTGAATAACTAAGAGTTTTTTCATTGATATTGTAGAGAAGAACTTAAGTAAACCTAACCCAAACCTTGACTAAAATAATGTAAATTGTGCGGAAAGCTAATATCTATATATGCTACGGTGCTCTACGCATTAATGGGGAAAAATCGTACGGGAAGAACAACAACTCTATTTTCGCGTACCACTCACTTGCGCATCCATGTGCAATCATTACCAACGTTCAATGATTGTAGTTTTTTCAAACAACTTCCATTTTTTATTGCAGACTTGTATTCCACTCAAAATTTCATAAAAAATGACCCATTTCTTGAATTTTTGACTGCGCAGCAACGAGCACAACCTTGCGCAAATAAAGCACACATTGTGAAATGTCGAATTTTTGAAGATAGTGAACTACCTCTGTAGTATACCACTAACAACCTTTGCAGCAGACAGAAGGACAAAATCATCGGGAAGATGGAATACAACGATATGGGATTGCCATCCATCAAATAAAAATTGAAAACCTAGCGCTGAATAAAAAAAGATTGAAGAGCGAAATAACTAAAGATCCGATGTTATCAAAATAACGGCATACATAGAAAGAGGGTGGCCTGACAAGAAGAATATTCCCGCGGAGTTACGTATACGTTTTTCGAAAAGAAAGCTGAGTTATCTAACGAGGCAAGAATCCTACTATGGAAAGGACGTGTTGTCATACCACGAACTCTTAGACAGACGATTATGCATCATTTACATTTAGGACACCCAGGAGTGGTAGCTATGAAGGATCTGGCGCAAGTTCATGTATGGTGGCCGCAAATGAATAAAGATTTGGAAGCATTCGTAAAGCGGTGCAATTCTTGTCAAGAATGTAGGCCCAAGGAGGCAGTAACTCCTTTATTTTCGTAGAATGTGCCAGAAAACCATGTCTGCATATATATTATTTAGAGTACGGTGGAAAATACTGGTTGTTGGTAATTGATGCAACTACAAAGTGGTTGGAGGTTATTCAAGCTCATCGCATGACAGCATCTGTGACGATTTCACTAATGAGAGACTTATTTGCTAGGTATGGTTTTCCAGCATTAATAGTTTCGGATAATGGACCCCAATTTGTGTCGCACGATTTTGAAAATTTTTTAGGTGGTAACGGAATCAAGCACGTTCGTTGTACCCCTTACCACCCTCGATCGAATGGATTAGCGGAGAGAGCTGTGCGTACATTTAAACAACGCATGGAAGCCTCAAAAGGACAAGGCGAGGATCTAAACTTGAGGGTACAAAATGTACTGTTTTCCTATAGATTATCAACACAGCGAACTACAGGAAGAAGCCCTGGAGAAATGTTATTGGGAAGACGTATGATCACCCCACTAGACCTCTTAAAACCAGATCTCACAAATGACGTTGATC
The DNA here is from genome assembly GCA_030762985.1 of Adelphocoris suturalis. Classification (NCBI taxonomy): domain Eukaryota; kingdom Metazoa; phylum Arthropoda; class Insecta; order Hemiptera; family Miridae; genus Adelphocoris; species Adelphocoris suturalis. The sequence goes on along the minus strand of CM061040.1, from coordinate 173,159,513 downwards.
GAATGTTGACTGCACAGAGAGTTCATCACGATCAACATTCTCGATGGAAATCCTTTGAAGAGGGGGAAGAGGTCTGGGTTCAAAATCCATTGATTAAAGGATTCAAAAAAGGGATTATTGTAAAGAAAATGGGTCCTTTATCCTACCTGGTGGAAGTAGAGGGAGTACAGCGAAGGAAGCATGCGGACCAGTTACGAACAGCTTGAGGGCAAAAGATGAGGGGGAAGTGATGTAGTATACCACTAACAACGTTTCATGGAAACCGAAACTAGGTTATGCTTAGGTAAACAAAAATTATTTAAATAAAGTTTAGTTTAATTCCAGACACGCATATTTCGTGATATAATAACCTCATGTGATTTTGGGATATTTATTCGCTCTGAATCATGCTGTGATGTTCATTTATTGATATCCGTACCATTGATTCGGAACATCGGAACACTGAAAATGGCACATTTCCCCACTTGTTTTTACACAGCGCAGTGTGAGTGCATGGGGTATTTACAATAATTATCGAAGTTGGTTGAGATAACTTCGAACTTGATATCTCCTCTACTCTAATTAGGTACCTATCTACTTCCTAACAACTAAATTAGGTACCTACTACTTTACTTACTACTCCTAGTTTCAGATAAGACAGATAAAATAAACAACTGTAACAAACGGAATCGATGCACTTCTAATCCTACCTATCGACCAGGCTTCGCAGTGCTGATTCTTGCGGTGGTGGACGACTGGTGGGCTGTGGAGAACCCACGATGTAAGGAAAGAATCGTTTATATTTTTCGAACAGAATTTTAATCAAAAGAAGTTTATTAACAATGTACTAGAACATTTAAAAAAAGTCCAGTCATGCAGCATGACCCTATGAGCGAATTTTTGAAAAAATCTTCGACATTTCAGTCGCTATTGATCGTGTAGAGAAATTTTAGTTTATGATTTTGATAGACAAACATGGAATCAAATTATTAAAAATAATTAGGAGGTACTCATACTAGCTCCTACTACCTACGTTTTAAACAGCATGGTTCTAGGGTTGGTTATACAGGGGTACTTCCATAAGAGTAGTTCAATCCGAATTTGGACAATGTTTCATGCAAATATTACGATTTTTACAACTAGCGAACGGCATTATTTCGATTTTTGACTAATTTTTCAACTTTGAAATTTTTGAAAACTTGATACATATTCTTATAGGAAATTTTACGCTGATTCCGAATATACCACATGTTAGTATGCTGAAAAAATTATTTCGCACAACGAATCGCAAAAAACAGGCCATTTTGAAATTTTTGACTACATTTTTGAAAATTTCAACCCGAAGATGTAATCCGATCATGCTGGCCAACGAACTTGAACTTTCGTTTTGTGTCCTTAACATTTTAAAATGTGCTTCAAGTTTCTAGCACAATTCTGATAATCTAGCACAATGATGGATTTCTGCATGAAATGTTTTCAAAAATTCACATTCTACAAATTTTGAGGCTAGAGCATAAGTAATTTTCTTCAAAAATTCGGTAATATGTAAGAGAATAAGCCTGAAAATGTTCCGGTCCTGCAGTATGATCTTGTGAGCGAATTTACGTAGATTATTATCATAGTAAGTATATCATGTTACATTGTTTTGAAATTTTAGCAGTTTGAATGTAATGAAATTTTTCACTGCTAGTTTTATGACCAAAAAACTCGTTCTAAATAATATTCTGCGATTCAAAAAAGATTTTAATTACTCGTATTTGCACTAATATTTGCTGAAAAAATCGATAAGAACTGCCAAAAAAGCGAAAAAAATCACAAATATTTTTTGAATTGCAAAATATTATTTCGAACGAGTTTTTTGCCATAAAATTGGTAGTTGAATATTTTTCAATCAATGTATATTTGCTTAAATTTCAAAACAATGTATTGCTATAATACAAGAAAATTTACGAAAAAAGTTCCACTCATGCAGTATGATCGTATGAGCAAATTTTCGTGAATTAGGAATATCGTATTATACCTATGTATCGTATGTTATACTGACTGGGAATTTGAGCAATTTGAGTGCGAATAAATTGTTGACTAGCAATGTTATGGCAAAAATTCGCTCTAAGCAATATCCTGCAATTAAAAAAATATTTCGGATTTTTTCGCTATTTTGGCAGTTCTTATCGATGTTTCAGGAGATAAAATGAAGTTTCAGTAGGTACATTTTTCGTAACGTTTCTCTATTTGGACAGTTTAAATTATAACTTCACAAAAAAAGGGCTTTCTGTCCTTAAATTGGTTGTTTATTATCTCCAACGTTAAAAAGAAAACGATAAGTAACAAAGTTACTATAACAAAGTTACTATATTTAACTAAGTTTGCATTTTATATTTAGAATTTTGTCTCCCTGAAGAAGGTCCAGTTCCTGGAGGGAAACGTTGGAGATGATAAAAAACCAAATTAAGGACAGAAAGGCCTTTCTTTTTGTAAAGGTACTTTTTTCAGCATAATCTTGATTTTCTATTTTTTTAATGTTCTAGTTTCATTGTTGATGAACTTTTATGACTAAAATCAAGCTTTCCAAACGAAAGGATGAGTTCTTTGGCCATCATTTTTTGAGATCATTAAATTGATAAAATTTCTAAAAATGTGCTAAAAAATCTCTAAAAATGGCTAAAAACGACTTAAAATCGTTAAATATAGATTTTTTTTTTTTGTAGCAGAATTTTAGTCTAAAGAAGTTTATTAACAATGAACCAGAACGTTAAAAAATCTATGCAGAAGTTTAAGCTGGAAAATGTACTTAAATTTAATTAATTTTGCCAATAAATAGATAAAAACTGCACAAAAGAACCGACCGAATATTATTTAGAACAAGTTTTTTTAGCCATAAAATTTGGCTGAAAATTCGCTGCATTTTCATAACAATATATTATTGCATCATACGCTATTGCTCATACGATCATGCTGCATTTAACTGAAACTTTTAGTGTTGTTTTAAGCAATTTTTTTGAAATTTGACCAATTTAATGGGCTCTAAAAGTGGTGGCCACTTGTCCTTCCTTTTAGAAAGCTTGATTTTTTGGCCCAAGAGCGGAATTTCTATCTCAATCCTAAGGAGAGTTATCGTCTGGAATGGCACTCACACACATATAAATAGGGTGTCTATAGAAATTATGGGACAAATTCAAAGAATCAAATCTAGAGCTCATTTCAGAAGTTACTCCTAGAGATTTATTTTTAAACGCTTCGTTAAGTTATTCAATTTTCAAGATTTTTTCCAGTTTTGTACGTTATGACATTAAAACAGCTATAACTCCCGTTAGAATCACAGTAAACTCCAAGCTAAGAACACCTTTGGAAAGACCGTTAAATTTCCATAACCCTGTTATAAAGTAAAGTAGGCTTAGTTAGTTTTGATTGGTTAAAAAATGACCAAAGTACAAAATTAGAAAGAATATTTAAAATCAAAGTTTCTCCTTCCGTTTATCTGCTACCGGTTTAGGGATTTTTCAGCGTGCACTCTTCGGAAAAAACTTCCTCAAACTGTCAACTTTGGAACGGTGTAGTCAATTTTTCGTTCACCTTGCTAATTGGGGGAGAAAAGTATGTTCGTGTGATGAAAAACGTGGGTTTTCCCGACGAAATCGAGGGTTTTAGTGAAAAATTACCCTAAACGAAAATGCGAGTTTGGGGCGGTTTGTACGTATTTTTGAAGCTAAGCTTTTATTCGGACGACGCCCCCCCCCCCCCCTCCCCCGCTAGGAACGCTCGCCGCTCGGGGAGTCTCCCCATGAAAACCGTCAGTCATAATCCGAACTGTCCCGAACGATCCCGATTCTACCCGAGGCGCCCGCCGCCGCTGCCATGCTGTACGTGCTTTCTCCCTCTCTCTCCTCGTCCTCGGTGTGTGCGTACTACGTACACGTTCTCTCTCTCACTGCCTCCTTCTTCCTCACTCTCTCTCTCTCTCTCTCTCTCTCTCTCTCTCCTCTCTCTCTCTCTCACTCTCTCTCTCTCTCTCTCTCTCTCTCTCTCTCTCTCTCTCTCTCCTCTCTCTCTCTCTCTCCTCTCTCTCTCTCTCTCTCTCTCTCTCCTCTCTCTCTCTCTCTCTCTCTCTCTCTCTCTCTCTCTCTCTCTCTCTCTCTCTCTCTCTCTCTCTCTCTCTCTCTCTCTCTCTCTCTCTCTCTCTCTCTCTCTCTCTCTCTCTCTCTCTCTCTCTCTCTCTCTCTCTCTCTCTCTCTCTCTCTCTCTCTCTCTCTCTCTCTCTCTCCTCTCTCTCTCTCTCTCTCTCTCTCTCTCTCTCTCTCTCTCTCTCTCTCTCTCTCTCTCTCTCTCTCTCTCCTCTCTCTCTCTCTCTCTCTCTCTCTCTCTCTCTCTCTCTCTCTCTCTCTCTCTCTCTCTCTCTCTCTCTCTCTCTCTCTCTCTCTCTCTCTCTCTCTCTCTCTCTCTCTCTCTCTCTCTCTCTCTCTCTCTCTCTCTCTCTCTCTCTCTCTCTCTCTCTCTCTCTCTCTCTCTCTCTCTCTCTCTCTCTCTCTCTCTCTCTCTCTCTCTCTCTCTCTCTCTCTCTCTCTCTCTCTCTCTCTCTCTCTCTCTCTCTCTCTCTCTCTCTCTCTCTCTCTCTCTCTCTCTCTCTCTCCTCTCTCTCTCTCTCTCTCTCTCTCTCTCTCTCTCTCTCTCTCTCTCTCTCTCTCTCCTCTCTCTCTCTCTCTCTCTCTCTCTCTCTCTCTCTCTCTCCTCTCTCTCTCTCTCTCTCTCTCTCTCTCTCTCTCTCTCTCTCTCTCTCTCTCTCTCTCTCTCTCTCTCTCTCTCTCTCTCCTCTCTCTCTCTCTCTCTCTCTCTCTCTCTCTCTCTCTCTCTCTCTCTCTCTCTCTCTCTCTCTCTCTCTCTCTCTCTCTCTCTCTCTCTCTCTCTCACTCTCTCTCTCTCTCTCTCTCTCTCTCTCTCTCTCTCTCTCTCTCTCTCTCTCTCTCTCTCTCTCTCTCTCTCTCTCTCTCTCTCTCTCTCTCTCTCTCTCTCTCTCTCTCTCTCTCCCTCTCTCTCGCTCTCGCTCTCTCTCTCTCTCTCTCTCTCTCTCTCTCTCTCTCTCTCTCTCTCTCTCTCTCTCTCAGTTTACCTCGAGCAGTCGTTGAGACAACATCTCTCGTGACCTGTGCTATCGCGTTCTTGTTTTTTCCCGGCTTTGTGTTGTGTGGTTCCCGTTGTGAGATTATGTCAAAGTGTGGTGGATGCAACAAAGGCTTTGCTAATAACGCGTACCGCCTAAGCTGCCAAACGTGTTCCACTATATATCACATTGCTTGCGTTAATTTCAAGAAGGAAGATTACGAAGTAATTAAGGAGACTAGACGTCCGTGGTTCTGTCCCTCGTGTTTGAAAGCTCGTCGGTCGTCTGTTGTGATGGATGATGAACCGGTTACTGTTTCCAGGACTGATAACGTGGATTTGGTCAAGCTCATAAATGAGTTTCGAGCGGAGGTCAAAAGATCAAGCGAGAAGCATTCAAATGATATCAAAGATCTCCAGGCGCACTTAAGTGAATACTCGGATCTCATTCAGCAAAACACTGAAACGATCAGCGGTCTAAGGGGCGATTTGTCTAATTTAAACAACTGTTTTGCGCAACTATCGGAACGCAACAACGTTTTGGAGCGTCGTGTGAAGCAATTGGAGGCTAACTTATCTTCTATGGAGCAAAGCTTGCTTGATAAGTGTGTTGAAATAGCAGGCGTTCCAGACGCACCCAATGAGGATGTGGTTCAGATAGTCAAGGATGTTGGTAATGTTGTCGGGTTCAAAGTTGAGTCTGATATGATTGACAACTGTTTTAGAAGAAGGTCAGCGGCCAGTTCCCCCTTCCCCGGTAACTTATCAGTGACTTTTGTGAGACGGGTCGATAAGGACGCGTTTCTGAAGGCTAGTGGTAAACAAAAGGATATGTCAACACGCCATCTCGGTGTAATGGTTGGTGAGAGCCAACGGATATATATTAATCAAAGCCTAACAAGATATCATCGCCTACTCTTACAAAAAGCAAAGCAGCTGAAAAGAGAGAGACGCAAGATGACATCGAGCAGCTACGTTCAAAAAACGGCAATCCTATCTCCGAAGACACCCCAAACTGACCTATGTAATGATAATAATTGGCGTCGTACTGGCTGACTCTGGCTCATTGGCAATCGGACTGATTACATTTGTAAAGGCAATTCAGATATCATTTAGTTTTTTTCTTCTGGTCACCACCAAAAAGTTTCTGTGTTTTGTATTATTAATTAGGAAGTGCAGATCACTTGTTTGTGGCAGTGTCGTGGCTCAAGATGGCACAGTAAGCTCAGTATTGATAATCACGTTAATATCCTTTCGTTCTCTTCTCATGGTATTAAGAGAAAATTTTCTGTTCAGTTTATTATTGGATTGCAATTGGACTGCACACATCGAATATGGCTGTGGTATGTATGATGATGGCATACTGATGATTTGTTTATTGACTGTATTAATAATTTGGATAGGGGTTGTAATATTGTTTGTGATATATTTTTATTATGAGTAGTATAAATTCGTATATCAAAGGGAAACTAGGTAACAGCAATGGGGTTAGTTTAAGCCATATAAACATTGAATCTGTTATTGCGCACCTGGATGAATTCCGTGAGGTTGTTGCCGGTCAGATGTTTGACTTTATTGCTTTATCAGAGACGTTTCTTAAGCCGCACATATCAAATGCGTCCATATCCGTTGAGGGTTACGAATGGATTCGCAATGACAGAATAGGTAAGGCCCGTGGAGGGGTGGCTCTGTTAGTTAAAAGAGGCATAGAGACAAAAGTAATAGCGAAATCTCCTGCAATTTATTCTAAAGGTCCTGAATATATTTTTGTACAGATAATATCGAAAAAAATGCAGCTCGTAGTAGGGGTTGTATATAGACCGCCGAAGCATGGGAGGATAGGGGAAGTTTTCGATGTTATTAGCAAAATCCAAGCTGTTCATCAGAATTTAGTAGTTTTGGGAGATTTTAATACTAATATGCTTGTGGTTGATTCTTTGTCGAAGCAATTTTCGACCCTCTTAGAGACGCACAATATGGCCTATATTCCTTACAGTGCTACTCATCATACCCCGCATTCCGCTACCCTAATTGATTTGGTTTTGGTGAATGACCAAAAGTTCGTGAATTTGTACGATCAAATTAGTGTACCGGGCATATCCTGCCACGACTTCATTTTTTGTGTAGTTAAGCATCCAAAGATTAAAGTAAATAACAAATACATCTACGTAAGGGCTAAGCGTGATTTCAATAGGGAGCAGTTTTTGATTGAGGCTGCCTCACTTCCATGGGACTCGGTCTATGTTGAACCAAATATTGATAGAAAAGTAGCCATATTCAATAAAATAATCTCTGATATTTACGATAAGCATTGCCCAATCATAAGAGTAAAAATAAAGCGTCCACCGGCACCATGGATAACGGAGGAAATTCGGGAATTGATGATATTGCGTAATAAACAATATAATGTGTACAAGAAAAACAAGACTATCGAAAATAGAAGTAAATATAAAAATTTGCGTAACAGAGTGAAACAGGAACTTAGAAATGCTAAAATTAGACATTTTCACGATCTTTTCAAGGGTACGAGGCATCCTAAAGAATTTTGGAAAATAATTAGAAATTGCGGGTTGGGCAGGGAAGATTCGAAGCTTGAGACGTTGCCAGTAACTGTTGACGAGCTCAACAGGCATTTTTGTCAGGGTGATGTGTTGCTTTGTGATCCGGGGGTGTTGAATGAGTATGGATTGGAGGCGCAGAGCCGACCGGAGATATTTGATATGAGTGAAATAGAGGTAGATATGGTCAAAAAGGTGATTATGTCGATGAAATCGACATCAATAGGATGTGATGGTATCTCTATTTCAGTTCTCCAGATTCTGTTAGACGTTGTAGCTCCAGTATTATGTCATATTTACAATCAATCCATTAAAGAAGGTATTTATCCTGAATGCTGGAAACAAAGTGTAGTGCTGCCATTGAAGAAAATTGATAAGCCACTGGGGGTCGCTGATTATCGTGCTATCAACATATTATGCGCAGCAGGAAAGGTTTTAGATAAGATTGTCTATCTTGAGCTGAACGAATTCTTGATACGCAATGAAATTGTTGACGGGAGGCAATCAGCCTACCGTAAAGGATTCAGTACTGAAACCGCTCTAGTACGAGTTTGTGACGATATTAGGAGGGCCATGGATGCGCGTCAGGCCACAATTTTGGTTATGATTGATCTATCCCGTGCATTTGATCGAGTACAGTTCACACTTTTATTGACCATCCTTCAGTCAGTGGGTATTTCAAAACGTTGGGTGGACTGGTTCGAATCATACCTGTTCGGTCGATCACAATGTACTAGGGGGCCTGATGGTGCAGTTTCCAAAGTGCTGAAATCCCAGGTAGGTGTTCCTCAGGGCTCAATTCTGTCGGCTCTGTGCTTCTCTATATTTATAAATTCGCTACCAGCTGTTCTGGAGAGGTGTCGATATATGATTTATGCTGACGACATTCAATTGTATTTATCGGCACCCCTTGATGAGTTGGAAGAGGCAGTTCGGCTGGTTAATAAAGATCTGGTGAATATAGGGAATTGGTGCGTTGGGCACGGCATGACCATCAATGCAAACAAATGCACAGCAATGTTGATTGCATACCCCCGCCTCATGACAAGCATCCGTTATGACTTTATCCCAAAGGTAGTTATATGTGGTCAAGTTCTGGACTTTGTTGACAAAGTGAAGAACTTGGGAGTTTGGTTTACACCAACACTGTCTTGGAAGGAGCAAGTTATTAAGATTTGTAATAGTGTTTATGCTTCTCTGTATCAACTTAGGCGCATGGCCATTGATTTCCCGTTTAATGTTCGACTTCTACTAGTTCAATCGTTGGTCTTGCACAATTTTGACTATGCCATAACTGCATATTGTGACTTAACAGGCGAAGATATTGACAGGCTACAGAAAGCACAAAATGCTGTGATACGGTTCGTGTATAGGCTAAAGATGGATGAACATGTGACACCATACTATGTCAAATTAGGAATGTTGAAAATAAGGGAAAAAATGCAATGTGCTGTCGCAACAATGTTGTTTAAAAATTTGAAATTTGATACCCCTCAGTACCTGGTGGACGAATTTGTATTTTTGCGAGAGGTGCATAATCGTCAAACCAGGAATCAAATATTAAGGGTTCCCATTCATAGAACGACGATTTATAATAAATCCTATTGTGTTCAAGCAATTAGACTTTATAATAAATATAGTGAATTCTATGATTTAAATTGTTCAGTTATGTCATTTAAAAATAAAATAACAGCAATGTTAATTAGAGAGAACTACCAGTAAGCAAAATTTTGGACAGTCCGCAATACTTTAATGACAATTTAGAAGTAGAAGAAAAATGCAATTTAGTGATATAGAAGTGATGTTTATTTTATTAATGTTTTGTATAATGTATTTGAGATTGGTCGAGGTTTAATGATTGTAATAACCCTTTCAGGGTTACGGGAAGAGAGGGCCTTAAGGCCCTATGTAACCCTGAATGATTAAATAAAACTTTCAATCAATCAATCAATCAATCTCTCTCTCTCTCTCTCTCTCTCTCTCTCTCTCTCTCTCTCTCTCTCTCTCTCTCTCTCTCTCTCTCTCTCTCTCTCCTCTCTCTCTCTCTCTCTCCTCTCCTCCATCCTCTCTCTCTCTCTCTCTCTCTATCTCTCTCTCACTCTCTCTCTCTCTCTCTCTCTCTCTCTCTCTCTCTCTCCTCTCTCTCTCTCTCTCTCTCTCTCTCTCTCTCTCTCTCTCTCTCTCTCTCTCTCTCTCTCTCTCTCTCTCTCTCTCTCTCTCTCTCTCTCTCTCTCTCTCTCTCTCTCTTTTCTGGCTCTGGAGGCGCACATGGTACTCGGTCCCTGCGAGGAGTGTCTGGAGACGGACTACAGGAGAGTCTCCCGGGAGCCCACCTAAATGCACAACTAGCGCATCCTTCTGGCATTCTGGGCAACTTACAGTGCTAGTCAGCTGATCGCGTATCATTGGTAACGTATCATTGTTGATATAGCCCTCCATCTTAGGGGTGAGTCGGTCCAGGTAATTCTCAGGAACGGTTCCAATGATTCCAGTGACATAGAAGTCACCGTTCCGAAATGCCGGTACAGTTCCCTTCCCGGTACAGAACGTCGAATAAAATAACGATCGCTACGAATCAGGGCTCAGACTAACTTTTCATTCAATAGGAAAGAATTATTCAAGCCAGTGTCAAAAAAATAATCATTTAATGAAAGAGTTTACCTATACAAAAAGTTTTTCGTTTTGATTTTAAAAAATTAGCATACTAGCTTTTTTTGGACTCAGTGACAAAATTGCTTCTCTCCGACAAAATTGCTCCTGCTTTGGAAAAAAGTTGCTCACAGGAGACAGACGTAGCTACCACACATAGCCTTTCCTCGGCAACTTTGGATAGCAGTGGAAAAATTTGCCGGTTAATGTTCCACCAATTAATAGGGTCAGCGCCCAATTCGATAGTAGTTTCTTCCTGTGCCGAGACCTTCCCGGTCCGTGGAACTGTGTCGAGACCTTCCCGGTCCGTGGAACTAAAAGAACTAAACTGGGAACCAAAAGAGTGAATTTTCGTTAATTTTCTCTCCTCTTTTCGGAACAAATTATTGGTCAATTATATACGAGTATGTAGGAATTGTACAAGAATCTTCACAGAGCTTCCACTTTTTGTTCTGCAATGAGCAAAATACTGATAGCATGGAGGCAAACAGAGATCTGCCCTAGACGCTTGACATGAGTGTAAGCGAGGAGAGCTGCAAAAAAATGAAACATCAAGATGTACATATGTACACTCAACACTTATTAGGTAGGCACCTACTACCTACCTATACAAACTAGGTAGGAACCCTACCTATACAAACTAGGTACTTCTTCAAACGCTAAACACTAATTCAATCTCTGATGCTACCTAAACCTATTTTGAGATGGTTGCCAACCGCTTAACAAAATTACTCGTATTGGATCCATTTCGATACCTAACTCACGAATTCTCCCAGCTTCACTAAAGAGCAACGATATTCAAGTGTAAGCGGGAAGTCGGCGAATACACACATCAGGCACCCGATCAGCTGACTAGTAGCCCGGAATGCCAGAAGGATGCGCTAGTTGTGCCTTTAGGTGGGCTCCCGCGAGACCCTCCTGGTACAGATGGGCCAATATTTCTGTGCGCGCGACCAGAACTGGTCGGGTCTAGGCGAGGGGGTTGTCGGGGGTACTTTTGTGAAAACATCCGCGCGGATGTTTTTAGTGCGGGTAATAGCGAAACGTCCACGCGCACAGAAATACAATGCGGAGAACAACAGGCTATGTTTTTAGTGCGGCTAATAGCGAAACGTCCACGCGCACAGAAATATTGGCCCATCTGTATCTTCGTCCAGCCGAACTCCCCCCAATTAATGCCTGGCAATGACGGTACTTTAAGTTTTAGCATTGGTGAAGGTTCTCCGTAGCCGAGTGGCTAATGCTTCCTTCTACAGTCCAGAAGATGTCGGGTTCGAATTCAAATCAGAACCGTTAAATTTTTTGTTAATTTCAACCTGCTAAATATACTTTTAAACTTAACTACGATCTCTTTATCCAACTAATCTATTTTTTAATAGAAGGATTGATTTCAAATACCCACTTTTTTTAATTTACTTTTTTTTTTTTTTTTTCTTCATTTTCTGTCATATCAGTACCCATACTGAATCACTGATATCCTGTAAAAAATGCAATGAATAAGACAAATTTTATAACAAAAAATTCCTGTCATGCAGCATGATCGAATGATCGAATTTTCGTTTAATTACGTTGAAGAGTTTAGAAATTTTTAGCACTGTGATTGTAATCAAATTGCAAACTACCAATTCATTGTCAAAGAAAACTTATTCTAAATAATAATGTGCTCATTAAAAGAAGATTTTGGATCAGGACTGATTTACTATATATTTTAGGATAAATTGATCCGAATGATGTGTATTCTTTAATGGTCTGGATCTCAAAAATAGAGTGATATCCTAAATCAATCGTTTTGGTGAAATAGTATAGGTTAGTTGCATAAATAGATCACGGGTGGGGGGGAGGGTGGTTCCTAGAATCGCTTGAAATCGAACGGGAAGGAGTCCAGCCATAGGCTCAAGTATCTGATTCTCAACCACTTAACTTTTGATAGCGAATATCTGCTTCATCAGACAGATCTTTATTGTATTATTCTGCTGTTTGAAAGAGTAATAAGTAAGGTTTTTCACTAGATAAAACTTCACTACTGCCCCCAATTTTATAGAACTACAAATAATTAGTGTTAATCATACTTGGGATGTGTCAACTCTTCAATACCCAGTCCATTTCCCTCCTAGGTTCATGTTTAATACCTATCTTCGAAAATTCATTATTTCACAATTTTCGCACTTTCAGAGCTGAACTTTGCAGTTTTAGTACCACAATATATATCTTAAAATACATCCTAAATCAGACTTTTTAATAAAATATGGATTATTTGGAAAATTGATCTGAATCATGTGTATAGGAGGTTTTGGATCCTCAAAAACTCGCAACTCAAGAACGAAAAATACCCTAAATCTATCCTTATAGTAAAAAGCAATTAGTTGGACAAATAGAACCAAACCTGTGGTTAGAATCGAGGGTGGAAAATCCCCCAGACTCTCATGGGATTGAAAGGGGGGGGGGGGGGGGGGGGTCCAGCAGTAATTATCCTTCTAATTGATAGAAAGAGAATTTTTCAAGTGTTGTTAATTTAGTTGTTAACCTGGGGAACAGCAGTGAAGTTTTAGCCTAGTAAAAAACTTAACTACTGCACCCTCAATTTTGGGATGTTTAAAATTATAACAGTAAAGAAGAGGGAGTTTTGAAGAGTCCAAATCATATTTTCAAAATGAGAAAGTGATGTTTTGAATGGGAGAAATATAACGTTGAAATTGGGAGGCAGTATTAAAGAACATTCTCGAGATCTATGGAAAAAACAAGGGGGTTACCATTTGAATTGTTCTTCTAACTCATTTATTACGGTTGATAAGGAGGAGGTAGGTTGTGGGACACCCTGTATTTTAAAACATTTGGTTACTGTAGTGGATTTGTATAGGTTTGACTTGACGTTGGTAGACCAAGTCGGACATTTATATTCCGATTATGCGGGTTGGTTTCTAGGTCACCCCCGCGAGGAATGCGGGCGGAGCCGCCAAGGTCAACTGATTTCGCGGGCCGGAAGGGTAGATAGTCCGGGTCGCAGCCGCGCGGAGCGCTAGGCTCGTGAACCGGGTGCTGGGTTCGATCAGTTTCGTACTGAGCCGTTTTGTAATATTTCGGCCTTAGATTTACATCTGTAAGGGGAATATACTGAGCTTGGTTGAGGTACTGAAAAGTATCCTCTGCTTTTTGTGCATTTGGAGTGTATTTGACACTCGGATCGACCGTGTAAGCCTGCGTCGGATATCGTGGGTAATCGGACAGCTTGGTCGAATCGAAAAGATCGGCTTCAGAGCGAGTCTGAAAGGTTTGCTCGATCTTTTGTGTAGGTGAGTCTTGTTCGACAGTTTCTCGAACGAATACGTCGGGAGAGAAGGCGATCCGGACGTGTGGATCGCGCCGTGCGCTGATGGTTGGTTCAGCGGACTCACCGGGGGGCCGGTAGGGCGCACTGCGTTGGTCAATCGCCCCGGCCTTGCCGCCTTCCTCCTTCCCCCGCAAGGGGAAGTAAGAAGGCTGACGTTCCATCGAATTTGATCGAGTTTTTGGCTCGTTTCGATGCCTCTACGTGTGAAAAATAGAGGGTTTTGGAAGTGGACTCGCTTGCCGGAACGTCTTTCCAATGTTCAGACGGCAGGGTCCTACCTCGCAGTCTCGAAAAAGACTTCCGTAGACGGTAAATTAGAGCGTAGGAGCTGAGTAATTTACCGGCGCGCCCCAGCGGTCGACTACGAGCTGAAGGCTGTGTAGTCCGGGTGACACGGCTCGGAAACGTCCCTCGGGCGTACTGTCTAAAGAGAATATCGATAGAAGTACCGGGTGGCGTCCTACCAGGAGATCTACGTTGGGCAATGAGCAGGATGAATAATCACTGGACTCGTAGATGCCAATGTGAAATCTGTGAGGAGAGAAGGTCTGGCTTGTAGAAAGCAGTGGAAAGCCGTTCTTGAGATGACTTCGCAATGCAGAAGGTTCGTCAGCGTAGAGCGTGTAGAATTCTTCGTACTTCGGAGGTGTCGTCGTCGAGAGCGGAGAGTGGAATGATTTGCCAGGCTCTGAACGAGGTATTTATAACAAAAAGTGGTGTCCACTTTATGGTTAGTATGCAAATTAGTTTCGTCAACTAATTTGGTACGATCAAACTAGCTTCGGATTGGCTCGCTCAATTTCGTAAATTCGACTGTGTAATCTCATTGGTTCGCACAGTGTTTTCCCAGTATTTGGGCATACGATAGCTGAGTTGGTTTTTTCAAGGTGGTTTCTCTGCGTCCGTTGCTCTGACGGGGTCCCGGGGGTGGCTGAACGACCTTGAGTTTTCCTAAGGCGACTTGTTTCGAACTTTTCGTCGCATCTATCTCGCCCAGTAAATGTTTGGGGAGGTCGCCTTGCGTGTTCTCGTTCAAGGCAACCTGTCTCGAGATGTTTGTCGCATCTCTCTCGCCCAGTAAATGTTCGGGGAGGTTGCCTTGTGTGTTCTCGCTCAAGGCGACCTGTCTCGAGATGTTTGTCGCATCTCTCTCGCCCAGTAAATGTTTGGGGAGGTCGCCTTGCGTGTTAATCTTTAATATTTCACTTTTGTGAGAGAATTTAGTATTTTCTCTCCGGTGAAATATTTTGTTTGACGGAGTTGTACTTCGACGTCTTGTAAATATTTTTGTGGTGTGCCTACCTCCTTTTGGTAGCCCTGAAAAGGGCTGTTGAAAAGGGGTGGTGGATTTCACCACAGGGGCCCCCCCAAGACGTCGTGTTATCAACGACGACGCCGATGGGGGAGAACTGGGAGGTCTACCCGGAATTCTCCGTAGGAGAACCTCGCCAGTTGGGGCGGAGGCGGAGGTGCAGGCCTCGCGTCCCGTCCCTGTGGTGCGCCCCGGCCTCGCCGGTTTCGACGAGCGTCGCGGGGCGGCCTTGGCCGGCCCGAGCTCTGCCGACGGGAACCAAACCCGCGAGGGTTTGGCCCGCGGCCGCGGCTGGGCTGTTGCGGAGGAGCCCGGGAGGTGCTGGGCTCTGACCAACCCGCGGTGCTCATCTCTTCCCAGCGAGGAACCGGGACGTCGCCCGAGGAGATCCACTGCCTGGGGGGTGCCGGTAGCTGTTGAGCGGGCGGAGGCGTGGGTGGAAATGGTGGCTGGTAGGGCTGGGGCCTTGTCCAGACCACCTCCGTGGGAGCTTGTGTGGTAGTGGCCGTCTCCCGTTTCGGCGAAGGCGGTAGTGGGCCGATTGGAGCTGGGAGGGCTTCCTCTGCAAGGAGGAACTCCTCGACCTCGTCGGTCATCATGTTCGTTGTAGTAGGAGTAGAAGCTGCCATGGTTGAGATCGTTATGGTCTCTGGCTGTTGGGCTTTCCATATTTATACTTCTTACTGCTCCTACCCGAGAAAAATGGGCGTGGCTTGTTTCGAGCGCAGTTACCCACTTTCCGTCAAATTTGGTAGATGGAACGCGCCCTCTGGCGGATTTTCGGGGAGTTTTCTCCTTACTTCCTGTCTGGTTTTGTAACAGAGATTGTCCCTGCGATACAGCTTCTTCCGAGTGTAGAGTATAAGCTGGCTTGATTTGCTGTTTGGGAACTTTTTTAGTATGTTCGCCAATTTGCACTGTAACCGAAAACTTATCTCTTTTAACTACTTTGAACGGTCCCGTGTAAGGACATTGGAGAGAGGTGAGCTGTGTGGGCACTCTGATATAGACATGAGTACATGTATCCAAGTTTTTGGGCATGTTTACGGCATATTTTGTGTTATTATGTTTAATATGCGTAGGTCGGAAGAAAAGAGGTTCCGAAAGGTTCGTAGAAGTTACGAAAATGTCTCCTGGGAGAGGTACGTCAATCCCGTAAACTTTTTGGAAAGGCGTAGTTTCAGTCGCCGGGTCTACTGCCGTACGCATGGCGAGTAGAACTTTGGGAAGTGCATCGAGCCAATTTTCGTTCTGAGCTTTGAGAGCTTCTTTCAAAGATCTGTTTCTGCGTTCTACCATACCGTTTGTTGATGGTTTGTATGGTAACGTGTGAGTATGTTTTACTCCGAGACGTTCCATAATGGAATTGAACAGATCTGATTCAAATTGGGTGCCCTGATCACTTGTAATGTATTTAGGTACGCCCTTTGAAGCTACCCAAATATTGATAAATGCATTTGTGATTGTGGTTGTTTCGATGTTGTTGAGAGGGACTGCCTCTAGCCAACCCGTTGCTCTATCAACCATCATCAAAATGTAACGTTTCCCTCCTTTTGCTAAAGGTAAAGGTCCGGTAATATCCACGTGTACGTGTGAAAATTTGTTTGCCGTTTCAAATTCGGAGTAAGGGAGCTTCACGGAGCGCGTGATTTTTGCTCGTTGGCAAGTTTCGCATGCTCGAACCCAGTTTGAGACATCTGCACGTAGTCCGTGCCAAAAATATCGTTGTTTAACTTTATACACTGTAGAGTGTATACCTGGGTGTCCCAAATTGTGAATTTGGCTTATTATTTCTTCCCTTATTTCGTTTGGAATATAAGGTCTAGGGTGTCCTAGGTCTAGGTTACACCAAATTTCTCCTTGAGAGAATTCAACTCGTGTGAGTTTCAATTTGTCCTCCGCGGTAGGGGGAGAGCGAATTTGTGAATTTGAAATGTGCAGTAGAAGGTTGCATTCTATTGCAGCCGTAATTTTCGAAATTTCAGCTATGGGTGGACCCTCGTCCGTCTGTGTTGAAATCGATTTCGTTTGAATTTCGACCGGATCGAAGGGTCTGGAGAGTGCGTCGGCGACGACGTTGCTCTCTCCTGAAATATGACGAATGTCACTCGTCATTTGAGAGATGTATGTTAGCCATCTTAATCTCATTTTAGAAAAATGAGCATTCTTTTTAAGCATTGTGCCTAGCAGAGGCTTGTGATCCGAACAAATATGGAAGGATCTGCCGTCCAAGTCGTTGTGCCAGTGAATGCACGCTTGGTAAACGGCGAACATTTCCTTGTCGAAAGATGCTTTGTTTTTCCATTGTTCTGGAATCTCTTTGCTGAAAAATCCCAATGGTTGGTACGATTTCGAGCCATGTTTGTCTGTAATTTCTTGTTCTAGTGCCGCTCCGATGTGTGTGTCGGACGCGTCACAGACCAATCTCCACTCCGCCGTAGGGTGTGGGTGAGCAATGTTATGCAATGTTGCTTTGATCATTGCTTGCTTTAAGCTGTTGAAAGCTTTTTCTCTCTCTGATGTCCATTCGATAGGTGTTCTGTCATTCTTTTTGTTTGACTGAATGGAGTCATACAGAGGTTGTGCCGTGTGAGCGAATTTGCTTGAGCATGCTCGGTAGAAACCACACATACCTAGGAATCTGCGTAGACTTCGTACGTCCACTGGCCTAGGAAATTGTTCTATGGCTTCTATTTTGTCTCGTTTAGGAATTATTCCTTCCTTCGAGATAGTGAAACCTAGGAAATCGACGGTAGGTTTCGAAAAAACGCATTTATCAAAACCTACTCGAAGTCCGTGTTCTCCTAGTTTGTCAAAAATTCGTTGTAGGTGGTTCATGTGTTCGTTATAATTCTTCGAAGCCACCAGGATGTCATCTAGATAGACAAATGCGAAATCAAATTTTCGCATGATGCTGTCCATGTATCTTTGCCATGTTTGAGCCGCTCCGGCTAAACCCATGCTCATTTTCTTAAACTCATAAAGACCGAAAGGTGTAATAATCGCAGTTTTATGAGCGTCATCTGGGTGCATCGGGATATGATAATACGCTGATTTTAAATCTATTGTTGAATAGATTTGCGTATCATGTAAATTTGCTTGGAACGAGCGAATGTGAGGCGGAGGGTAGGCGTCTTTCTTCGTTTTCGCGTTGAGGAAACGGTAATCGCCGGTGATTCTCCATGACCCGTCTTTTTTTGGCACACAGTGTAACGGAGATGCCCATTCGGAATCCGATGGTGCAATTATGCCTTCTGAAAGCATTTCGTCAAAAGTCTTTTTGACTTGAGCCCGTTTCTCACCTGCCATGGGTCTAGCTCGGAAGTGTACTGGGGTTCCCTCCGTGGTTATACGGTGGTAAACCCCGTTGTTCTTCCATTTACCATTAATTTTGCTCATTTTATCATTGTATTTGTTAATGATAGAGCGAATGTTTTCGTCCTCCGTGATTTGCACGTCCTCTGGTTGAGGTGTATTGTCACGGTGAGGGATAGTAGCTGCAATTTGTTCGTCAGTGAACTTTTCGTTCATGACTGCAGCTATTTTTTGATCGGCATAGCACTTCATTTTATCTTTATAAATGTACTTGTGTTTGACCCGTATTCCGATATCCCAAGATTCGAGGAATGGGATACCTAGGATCGCTAGATCAACTTTCGTGATCATAAACTCGGTGGTCATGTCCCCGAGGCCGATGTTAATTGTTGTGTCAGCTCGCCCTAGTGTATCGATAGGGGCTCCGTTAGCTGCTGTGAGCTTAACGTTGGACTTGAGAATTTTCAAGCCCAATTTTTTTGTGACATTGTGGGGCAGAATGTTCACTTCTGCTCCTGTGTCAATGAGAAATTCAGTGCCATTTAGTTTGCACTTGAAAAAAAGCCTTTTATACTCAGTAGACTGCCGGCGTATAGGCTCAGATACGCTGGCAGTTATTCGTTTTCCGAACTCTCTGTGTCGGAGGTTGGAATGGTACTTTCTTGTACCGACTGCTGAGTATTTTCGGTAGAAACTCGGGTTTTAGGCTGGCTTATAGTCGCAGCCTTTTTGCTAGTTTTGGAAGCAGTGTTTGTCTTCCAAGTGCAGTGTTCTGGGTCTGCACATTTGCGAGTTTCGTTACCGAAACGTACGTGGTTTCGACAGACGTAGGCCATCGGTTTGTGAGGTTTACTCTCCACTGGTTGGTGTTTGAACTCAGCTTGTTTCGAGAGGGCCTTTTTGAAACCAGTATTTGTGGGTTTCGGAGTAGATTCAACTCCTCGTATGTTCAGAGAAGTATTCTCTGCTCTGTACGCGTGTAGCGTATCAGCTAGGTCGAGCCGGGAGGTCGTGGTAGGCTGAGCTGCGACCATACCTCGTGCTTCGATGGGAAGAGTCTCAATCCACTTTTGAGTGATGAGAGCTTCCGAAAAGTACCCAACAGCTTTCGAGTACATTTCGTGGTACTTGGTGCTGGGTTTTTTGGCGAGAGATGCGGGGTCCTCGAGTGCGAGGAGCCTGTCCTGTAAAGACAACCCATATTCTCGTAGGAGGCGCTGTTTGGCCTCTTCGTAGGGTGCGTGAGGTGCTGTGAGGTAAGCTGAGTCGATAGCTTCCCTCATTTCCTCTGGTACCCACTTGTATATAGCTGAGAAACATTCGTTTTGCGTTCTCATGTGTTTTCTCACGCAGTATTGATCGAACTCGGCGAGTGCACGATCAATATTCTTCTTTTGGAAGACTGGTTTTTGATAATCTCCCATCTCCTCTAAAAGTGCTTGAAAACCACTGTTTGTAGAGGGATGTTGCGTGAGATGTGGGGCGTAGAGGCCCGGCGGGGGTCGCACGCCCGCAGTGGTTCCCTGAAATCCACTAGCTTCATAAGAGGGAACGAAATGCTCCGTGTTGAGCCTGTTCAAAGGCGGGGTCACCATTTGTAGTGGATTTGTATAGGTTTGACTTGACGTTGGTAGACCAAGTCGGACATTTATATTCCGATTATGCGGGTTGGTTTCTAGGTCACCCCCGCGAGGAATGCGGGCGGAGCCGCCAAGGTCAACTGATTTCGCGGGCCGGAAGGGTAGATAGTCCGGGTCGCAGCCGCGCGGAGCGCTAGGCTCGTGAACCGGGTGCTGGGTTCGATCAGTTTCGTACTGAGCCGTTTTGTAATATTTCGGCCTTAGATTTACATCTGTAAGGGGAATATACTGAGCTTGGTTGAGGTACTGAAAAGTATCCTCTGCTTTTTGTGCATTTGGAGTGTATTTGACACTCGGATCGACCGTGTAAGCCTGCGTCGGATATCGTGGGTAATCGGACAGCTTGGTCGAATCGAAAAGATCGGCTTCAGAGCGAGTCTGAAAGGTTTGCTCGATCTTTTGTGTAGGTGAGTCTTGTTCGACAGTTTCTCGAACGAATACGTCGGGAGAGAAGGCGATCCGGACGTGTGGATCGCGCCGTGCGCTGATGGTTGGTTCAGCGGACTCACCGGGGGGCCGGTAGGGCGCACTGCGTTGGTCAATCGCCCCGGCCTTGCCGCCTTCCTCCTTCCCCCGCAAGGGGAAGTAAGAAGGCTGACGTTCCATCGAATTTGATCGAGTTTTTGGCTCGTTTCGATGCCTCTACGTGTGAAAAATAGAGGGTTTTGGAAGTGGACTCGCTTGCCGGAACGTCTTTCCAATGTTCAGACGGCAGGGTCCTACCTCGCAGTCTCGAAAAAGACTTCCGTAGACGGTAAATTAGAGCGTAGGAGCTGAGTAATTTACCGGCGCGCCCCAGCGGTCGACTACGAGCTGAAGGCTGTGTAGTCCGGGTGACACGGCTCGGAAACGTCCCTCGGGCGTACTGTCTAAAGAGAATATCGATAGAAGTACCGGGTGGCGTCCTACCAGGAGATCTACGTTGGGCAATGAGCAGGATGAATAATCACTGGACTCGTAGATGCCAATGTGAAATCTGTGAGGAGAGAAGGTCTGGCTTGTAGAAAGCAGTGGAAAGCCGTTCTTGAGATGACTTCGCAATGCAGAAGGTTCGTCAGCGTAGAGCGTGTAGAATTCTTCGTACTTCGGAGGTGTCGTCGTCGAGAGCGGAGAGTGGAATGATTTGCCAGGCTCTGAACGAGGTATTTATAACAAAAAGTGGTGTCCACTTTATGGTTAGTATGCAAATTAGTTTCGTCAACTAATTTGGTACGATCAAACTAGCTTCGGATTGGCTCGCTCAATTTCGTAAATTCGACTGTGTAATCTCATTGGTTCGCACAGTGTTTTCCCAGTATTTGGGCATACGATAGCTGAGTTGGTTTTTTCAAGGTGGTTTCTCTGCGTCCGTTGCTCTGACGGGGTCCCGGGGGTGGCTGAACGACCTTGAGTTTTCCTAAGGCGACTTGTTTCGAACTTTTCGTCGCATCTATCTCGCCCAGTAAATGTTTGGGGAGGTCGCCTTGCGTGTTCTCGTTCAAGGCAACCTGTCTCGAGATGTTTGTCGCATCTCTCTCGCCCAGTAAATGTTCGGGGAGGTTGCCTTGTGTGTTCTCGCTCAAGGCGACCTGTCTCGAGATGTTTGTCGCATCTCTCTCGCCCAGTAAATGTTTGGGGAGGTCGCCTTGCGTGTTAATCTTTAATATTTCACTTTTGTGAGAGAATTTAGTATTTTCTCTCCGGTGAAATATTTTGTTTGACGGAGTTGTACTTCGACGTCTTGTAAATATTTTTGTGGTGTGCCTACCTCCTTTTGGTAGCCCTGAAAAGGGCTGTTGAAAAGGGGTGGTGGGTGGATTTCACCACGAGTTTTATTAATGAAATTTAAGTACATTTTTCAGTACAATTTTGTGGTTAAATTTTTAAATGTCCTATTTCATGTTCGATTAATTTTTTTCGAGTAGCATTCTGCTATAAAATAGAAATTTGTTGATTTTTAGCGGTTTTTTGCCTTTTTTAGTGATTTTTTAAGTACATTTTTTGAAATTTGACCAATTTAATGTGCTCAAAAAGTGTTGTCCAACGAACTCATCCTTTCTTTTGAAATGCTTGATTTTTTGGCGAAAGAACGAAGTTTTTATCTCAATTCTATCGAGAGTTATCGCCTGGAATGACACATACATATATATACTTATATATACATATATATATATATACATATATATATATATACGGCACAGGTGACCAGATCCAGTATTAGGGCACAGGTGCCGTAATACCGCTTCTGTAACATCCGTCTTTTTATATATAACACAGATTACAGGATTGCGGCGTCAACGTTGTCCCTCTTTGTCTTGCGCTTTCGTATTCATCTAAATCAACATGATCGTCCCTCGTGTAGCCAGAAAAAAACAAAAAAAAAAAAAAAAAAAACAATCGGGATTTTTTACTTTCCCAACATCCCAACAGAGTGGAAAGTATTGTCCACTTTTACTTTCCCAACATCCCAACAGAGTGGAAAGTAATGTCCATTTTTACTTTCCCAACATCCCAACAGAGTGGAAACTTATGTCCACCTTTACTTTCCCAACATCCCAACAGAGTGGAGAGTATTGTCCATTTTTACTTTCCCAACATCCTGACAGAGTGGAAAGTAATGTCCATTTTTACTTTCCCAACATCCCAACAGAGTGGAAAGTATTGTCCATTTTTACTTTCCCAACATCTCAACAGAGTGGAAAGTATTGTCCACTTTTAGTTTCCCAATATCCCAACAGAGTGGAAAGTAATGTCCATTTTTACTTTCCCAACAGATTGGAAACTTATGTCCACCTTTACTTTCCCAACATCCCAACAGAGTGGAAAGTATTGTCCATTTTTACTTTTCCAACATCCCAACAGATTGGAAAGTAATGTCCACTTTTACTTACCCAACATCCCAATAGATTGGAAAGTATTGTCCATTTTTACTTTCCCAACATCTCAACAGAGTGGAAAGTATTGTCTACTTTTACTTTCCCAATATCCGAACAGAGTGGAAAGTAATGTCTATTTTTACTTTCCCAACATCCCGACAGAGTGGAAACTTATGTCCACCTTTACTTTCCCAACATCCCAACAGAGTGTAAAGTATTGTGCATTTTTACTTTTCCAACATCCCAACAGATTGGAAAGTAATGTCCACTTTTACTTACCCAACATCCCAATAGATTGGAAAGTAATATCCATTTTTACTTTCCCAACATCCCAACAGAGTGAAAGTAATGTCCATTTTTACTTTCCTAACATCCCAACAGAGTGGAAAGTAATGTCCATTTTTAAAATCACGGCTAAAGTATGTTCCATGTTTCTTGAATTTTAGACGAAGGGTCTAAGCAGTAACCATTATGGGGTCCAGAGGGGGCTTGTCCCCTGGCAAGGTCCGAAGAGCCAAGTTTTTTTTTTTTTTTTTTTTTTTTTCTTCTTTTTTTTTTTTTTAAAGCCGCGTCTCAAATGTTCTGGTATTGTTCCTTGAATAATGCACTTCCGTTTTTGCAACTCGAGAAAACAATTATTTTGCTCAATATACTGTTTCTGCTACGTTTCAAGTACCTAGTGCTTATTCCAAATCAGAATTGCAATTCGGCCGAGAGAGCCATTTACCTTAGTAGAAAAATCCCAAAACACTTCTTGATGACACAACAATCGGATTCCAAAAACCTTTACTCGCTCTAAATAAAATGCGCTACATCACGGGGAATTTAACCCCATCAGTCATAATCACAACGCTAAAAGTTGAAATAACTTCTGCTATCCACCCAGCAAGCATTAATCTTGGAGACAGCAACAAGCTCTCGGTCTTAGTAGACAGACTCGAAAAATTTGACACACATGCGCTCCACGCAGATGACTGGAAAAACAGAGGGCAGTGCCTGTAAGCTGCCTATATACTCATATACATTGGACAATGGAGGAAGTAGACTACATCGGCTCTGCGCCTCCTAAGCCTAGGGTTGCCAGACACAGACATATATAATTCATAGTATCATTCTATATTTTTGAAAAAAAAAAAAAAAAAAAAAAAATCTATACATATTTTGTTATTTTGTAACAAAAATACTATTTTTTGAGCTTCTGAATAATCTAAATTCGGTAGTGATATTACCAAGTTTTTATAGTAGAAGTAAGTAGGTACCTGTGGAATATTACGCCCCAATTTGCTGGCCCATTGTGATTAATTTGTTATTCTCAGTTACCCGCCTATGGGCATGTACCTTGAATTGTCATATTTTCAAGCAAAGATTGAGGTAGGTATGTTCTACAGAATCCCTTTCGAGCTGTTTAAAAAAGTAGGTAGTTCAAAATTTATCAAGGATCCCTATATTTCCAGTTCCTATTTTCACGATAAATCATGGAAAACAATATTGCATGATCATATTCATTTCAATTTGTTATATTTATTTCAATTTATATATTTATTTAAATTTGTTTAGTAATTTGGTAATAAGAGTGACAAAAATTAAATTTTCGAATGACATTTATTTCTATTTATTCATTTATTTTATTGAATTTTTACAAAGATCACTTTCAATTAATTACAAGGAATATATCTCAATATACCTAATGCTAGATGAAAGGCAATAGCCCTTAAGTATCAAGCAAGCTTCGTTCCGAGCTGAGTTTCGTAACTATTCACATCTTATACATGGGAGAATTACAAAAATTAAGATACTTTTAAAATGAATCTCTATCATCATGTACATAGATAATAATTAATACTGATTAAATTTATACAGTGTAGGTACTACTGAATACAGCTTCACGTTTGCTGTGTCCAAGCTTGACCCACCTTTATTATATTATTTTTTCATAGGCAGCGCGGGAGTGAAGTTGCGGAGATCTCAAATTTCCGTCGATAGACCGGTACAAAAT
The DNA here is from genome assembly GCA_030762985.1 of Adelphocoris suturalis. Taxonomy (NCBI): domain Eukaryota; kingdom Metazoa; phylum Arthropoda; class Insecta; order Hemiptera; family Miridae; genus Adelphocoris; species Adelphocoris suturalis. The sequence continues at coordinate 173,134,787 of CM061040.1, read as the reverse complement.
ACACAAAATAAAGGATGGGCTCCTCGTGGTTAGCGTCATAGATGGCTTTGGGTTAACTACATTTCCCTCCCATCTAAATCTTGTTTCATAATCATGGTCACAAGCATTCCTATCATGCCTGGATTCCGATGGAACACTGATAGAAGTGATTTTACAAATAACTGACGAGGGGTAAATAGGTATTCTAAATTCTTCATAAAGTTGGATGTTCGGATATCGGTGTGGCTTTCTCATTATTATTTTCATAATGGACCTTTGAATTATATTTAACGGTTCAATTGTAAGACTGATTGTACCAAAGAATAATATATGAAAGACTAAGCTTATCATTCCTGAATACATTCCTGACATTAGAAAACAAAAACGAAAATCTCCTTAGTCTAAATGTGATTACCACGTTAACTTATTATCAATATGTACACCCAGATAACGATAGGTAAATGCTCTCTCCAAAGTCTCACATGTACAACACGATTTTTCTAAACAGTTATCCATGATGGATAAACTAATTTTTCAAACGGATTTTTCTAAACTAATATCATATTATGACAAATATTTTCTACGATTTAATTTTTACTCCCTACTTAAATGTATTTAGTTTTGTTTGCATTTAGCGTGAGGTAACTGTCCAAAAACCAGTTATTCAATTAATCCAGAGCGTCATGAGCTTTAGTATATACCTTCGTTCCAGGACTAACCAGAAACCAATATCGACGTATCATAAGCCAAGAGATATGTTTTAGCGTCCTGCACATGAAGAGGTAAATTATTATACTAGCCTAGTTCTCTCGCTCGCTACACTCGCTCGGTATGGCTGTATAGATCCCATGGTCTTTACTGTTGAGTGGGACATGTAGAATCATTGAAAACGGTGTATCACTAAGGGTGATTTGAAATGTGTGGGGAATGTTGCTCGCTTCGCTCGCTCTCAGTGGGATGCATAGATGCGATTGGATATAGTTAGTACCCATACCATCGAGACCAACAGCCCATGGTTCAGGTGGGGGTGGAACATTTGAAAATTACTTACAATCCCTTTCTATAGACAATCCCAAGGGAATGAAATAAAAAATATCCTCATAACATATCCATAATTTCTCCCTTGATGGGAAAAACAAAAGATCATGGATATGTCTAGTACCTACTGCTTACCAATAGGTACCTACTACTCAATTGTATATCAACCATGTAGGGCCTTCTTTTCACAAGATTATTCCATTATGGTTACAAAACAATATTAGTTTATAACTTGGAGTAATAAATCAGCATTCCTTGACACTACAATGTCATAGAGGTCATGAGATGTTGTAATAAAATGGGAGCATTCCAAGAAGTGGCGAACGATTTTCCTACTATGAAACCCGACGACTACGATTTTCCTAGCCTTCACTTTTCGAGTTAATAATAATCTAAAGTGCTAGGTCGTCACAAATTTTGGTGTCGTTACGCAAATTTTAGAATGAACCCCAGCCCAAAAACATATCCATGTTAAAATAATGAAAACAAAATACGTAAATAAAGTTTATAAAAGGGGCAAAACAAAAATAATAAATTGCTGTGTAATGAGTGCTGCGTTTTCTATGTGGTTCCACGAAAATTTTATTAGGTTTAATTATGATAGGCCATTTATCTGCGAAGAAGGCCATAGAGATCACGTGGAACCACGAACATTTTAGTATTATGCTACAAAACTGCCCACCCAACATGACAGACTTTTTTTGTTTTTCAAATTACTTTCACACCCGTCACCTCCAGCTATGTTTTTCAAGAGAGACCACGAAAGATTATGTGGAACTAAGAAAAGTTTAGTTTTAAGAACATATCAGTACTATTTTTACTGCAGACTGCTGTATAATAATTCGGTGCGTTCTCTATGTGAGGAAGTTTTACCTCCCACCCAACTTGGCAGACTTTTTTTTCTGTTGGAAATGACTGTCAAATGCGGCACCTCATGTGGAACCACCAAAATTTTAGTTATAAGATCATTTACTAACAGAACTGTCAGATGTTTGCTCGTATTTGTTTTCTTCGTCTATTTTTGTAAAGGTAGGCCATAATTTAATCTGCGTAGAAGGGCTATCCCTTTCCCTTTCTATTCGTACATGTTACAATATGTGAGGAAGTTATACTGCCCACCCAACTTGGCAAACGTTTTTTTTTTCAGAAGGAAATTACTTTCAAACAAATTAAATCTTATAAAACTATGTGGAACCACAAAAAGTTTATTAGGTTTAATGAAGATATGCCATTATTTCATCTGCGTAGAAGGGCTATCGTTTTTACCGTCTATTTTTCTGTTGGATGTGTCTTTTAAATCAAGAGACAGGTTCGAAGTCAAACTTCAGACCTACATAACTTTCGACGAAATAGGAAGAGCGCGCTAGCTCAAAATGTAGCTTGTCTACATTTTTGTTCACTACAATCGGAAGAGAATATTTCATGTATCTAAATTCGCATGTGACCAAATTGGAACTGCAACGAACATTTTAAGACCAACCCGAACCAAGACCGTCAAACATTTACTGTGTCTATGGCGGGAAAAAACATAGCGGAGAACACTTTTTATTGTCGTTTCCCGCCTACTGTCGCTGATTTATCCAGCAAGACATCATATTTCGGCAATTTTGACGGCACCATCGCGTTCTACTGATCCAGAAACGCAATTTTCTCGCTGACGTACGAAGTGCTCTCGATCAAATTTTAATGTTGCAACGGATAGAAGATCGAGCCTCGAAAAATATAAGGATACTAATTTTGGTAAATTTTAGACAATTTCCAAGGGCGTTAGGGGAGATTTTTATGAAATTCATGAAATTTCGTATATCCCGTGAACGAAGCGTCCTAGCGCAAAACGAATTTCAAAATCGGATTTAGCGACTCAAAATACATACTAGAAAGCATTTTCGTCGAATTTCCTGTGTGTTTTAATGGAGAAATTGCGAATTTGAGATAAAAAATACGTTTTTAAAACAAAAAGTTTCTTCAGAATGAAGCCCAAGCAGTTCCAGTAAGTGCCCGCTCGGCTTTTTTGGCAAATTCAGTTTGGTAAATTTTTTTTTTTTTTTTTTTTTTTTTTCACCCACCATACAGGGGTCAATCAGTGGGTGGGGTTGGGGGAAGACCTGAAATGTTTGATAATTTTAGTTGTTGCTTATGGAGCACCTGCTTGTGATGGAGATATAAATTTTGTTTTTCCCATGTCAAATCGACCAAAGAAATATAATATGAAGGAAATTTGGGAAATTTCATGAAATTGTGGTTTTTGTCACTTGCCGGTGAATGGAACGGCGTAGAACAAAACAGGTTCCAAATTCAGATTCAGCGCCTCTATTTACCTACAAGAACACATTCTGATGAATTTAAAACAATTTCCGGGGGCATTTTGGGGAGATTTTCATGAAATTTCAGAAATGCGGTAAAAGGAGCGTCCTTGAGCAAAACAGATTACAAATTCGGATTCAGTGCCCTGATTTCCATAATGTAACACAAGTTGATGCAATTTTTGAACAATTTCCAAGATGAATTTTGGGAGTTTTTCATGAAATTCATGAAATTTAATATATCCGAAGAACTAAACGTTGTAGAACAAAACGGATTTCAAATTCGGATTCAAAGAAATAATTTACCTACCAGAACACATTTTGAGGAATTTTAATCAAATCCCAGGGGCTGTAGAGAGGCCTCATACAAAATGGTCGGATTATTTTTTATACTATTCCGAAGCACCTATGTAAGCTGGGGCCTCCAAATTTTGTATGTACCCTTCAAATACTCTGTAGAAATGGCGTGAAGAATTATTTTTCGAATTTTCATGAAATTGTGGAATCTGGCGAACGCAGATTCTGAGAGCAAAATGGACTTCAAATTTGGACTCAGCGCATTGAAAAATACAAGGGTACTAATTTTGGTGAATTTTAGACAATTTCCAAGGGCGTTTTGGGGAGATTTTAATGAAATTCATGAAATTTTGTATATCCCGTGAACGAAGCGTCCTAGCGCAAAACGAATTCCAAAATCAGATTCAGCGACTCAAAATACATACAGGAAAGCATTTATGTCGAATTTCCTGTGTGTTTTATTGGAGAAATCGCGAATTTGAGATAAAAAATACGTTTTTAAAACAAAAAGTTTCTTCAGAATGAAGCCCGAGAGGTTCCAGTAAGTGCCCGCTCGACTTTTTTAGCAAATTCAGTTTGGTAAATTTTTTTTTTTTTTTTTTTTTTTTCACCCACCATACAGGGGTCAATCAGTGGGTGGGGTTGGGGGAAGACCTGAAATGTTTGATAATTTTAGTTGTTGCTTATGGAGCACCTGCTTGTGATGGAGATATAAATTTTGTTTTTCCCATGTCAAATCGACCAAAGAAATATAATATGAAGGAAATTTGGGAAATTTCATGAAATTGTGGTTTTTGTCACTTGCCGGTGAATGGAACGGCGTAGAACAAAACAGGTTCCAAATTCAGATTCAGCGCCTCTATTTACCTACAAGAACACATTCTGATGAATTTAAAACAATTTCCGGGGGCATTTTGGGGAGATTTTCATGAAATTTCAGAAATGCGGTAAAAGGAGCGTCCTTGAGCAAAACAGATTACAAATTCGGATTCAGTGCCCTGATTTCCATAATGTAACACAAGTTGATGCAATTTTTGAACAATTTCCAAGATGAATTTTGGGAGTTTTTCATGAAATTCATGAAATTTAATATATCCGAAGAACTAAACGTTGTAGAACAAAACGGATTTCAAATTCGGATTCAAAAACATAATTTACCTACGAGAACACATTTTGATGAATTTTAATCAAATTCCAGGGGCTGTAGAGAGGTCTCATACAAAATGGTCGGATTATTTTTTATACTATTCCGAAGCACCTATGTAAGCTGGGACCTCCAAATTTTGTATGTACCCTTCAAAAACTCTGTAGAAATGGCGTAAAGAATTATTTTTCGAATTTTCATGAAATTGTGGAATCTAGCGAACGCAGCTTCTGAGAGCAAAATGGACTTCAAATTTGGACTCAGCGCATCAAAAAATACAAAGGTACTGATTTTGGTGAATTTTGGACAATTTCCAAGGGCGTTTTGGGGAGATTTTAATGAAATTCATGTAATTTTGTATATCCCGTGAACGGTGTCTTAGCGCAAAACGGATTTCAAAATCGGATTCAGCCACTCAAATTACATACTGGAAAGCATTTTCGTCGAATTTCCTGTGTGTTTTAATGGAGAAATTGCGAATTTAAGATAAAAAATACATTTTTAAAACAAAAAGTTTCTTCAGAATGAAGCCCGAGTGGTTCCAGTAAGTGCCCGCTCGGCTTTTTTGGCAAATGCAGTTTCGTAAATTTCTTTTTAATTTTCACCTTTTAGGTAGGTTATCTGCATATATTATTGAATATTTCTAGTGCATTTTCATCACCATACAAGGGTCAATCAGTGGGTGGGGTTGGGGGAAGACCTGAAATGTTTGATATTTTTAGTTGTTGCTTATGGAGCAACTGCTTGTGATGGGGATATGAAATAAAGTTTTTCCCATCTTAAATAGACCAAAGAAATATAATATGAAGGAAATTTGGGAAATTTCATGAAATTGTTGTTTTTGTCATTTTGTCATCGGGTAAAGATCTAGGGTGTATCAATAGTTGTGAACATCATATCAATGTGGGAGATTGATATGATGTTCACAACTATTGATACACCCTAGATCTTTACCGGATGACAAAATTTGAGTGGCTGAATCCGATTTTGAAATCCGTTTTGCGCTAAGACACTTCGTTCACGGGATATACAAAATTACATGAATTTCATTAAAATCTCCCCAAAACGCCCTTGGAAATTGTCCAAAATTCACCAAAATCAGTACCCTTGTATTTTTTGATGCGCTGAGTCCAAATTTGAAGTCCATTTTGCTCTCAGAAGCTGCGTTCGCTAGATTCCACAATTTCATGAAAATTCGAAAAATAATTCTTTACGCCATTTCTACAGAGTTTTTGAAGGGTACATACAAAATTTGGAGGTCCCAGCTTACATAGGTGCTTCGGAATAGTATAAAAAATAATCCGACCATTTTGTATGAGACCTCTCTACAGCCCCTGGAATTTGATTAAAATTCATCAAAATGTGTTCTCGTAGGTAAATTATGTTTTTGAATCCGAATTTGAAATCCGTTTTTTTCTACGACGTTTAGTTCTTCAGATATATTAAATTTCATGAATTTCATGAAAAACTCCCAAAATTCATCTTGGAAATTGTTCAAAAATTGCATCAACTTGTGTTACATTATGGAAATCAGGGCACTGAATCCGAATTTGTAATCTGTTTTGCTCAAGGACGCTCCTTTTACCGCATTTCTGAAATTTCATGAAAATCTCCCCAAAATGCCCCCGGAAATTGTTTTAAATTCATCAGAATGTGTTCTTGTAGGTAAATAGAGGCGCTGAATCTGAATTTGGAACCTGTTTTGTTCTACGCCGTTCCATTCACCGGCAAGTGACAAAAACCACAATTTCATGAAATTTCCCAAATTTCCTTCATATTATATTTCTTTGGTCGATTTGACATGGGAAAAACAAAATTTATATCTCCATCACAAGCAGGTGCTCCATAAGCAACAACTAAAATTATCAAACATTTCAGGTCTTCCCCCAACCCCACCCACTGATTGACCCCTGTATGGTGGGTGAAAAAAAAAAAAAAAAAAAAAAAAAAATTTACCAAACTGAATTTGCTAAAAAAGTCGAGCGGGCACTTACTGGAACCACTCGGGCTTCATTCTGAAGAAACTTTTTGTTTTAAAAACGTATTTTTTATCTCAAATTCACAATTTCTCCATTAAAACACACAGGAAATTCGACATAAATGCTTTCCTGTATGTATTTTGAGTCGCTGAATCTGATTTTGGAATTCGTTTTGCGCTAGGACGCTTCGTTCACGGGATATACAAAATTTCATGAATTTCATTAAAATCTCCCCAAAATGCCCTTGGAAATTGTCTAAAATTCACCAAAATTAGTATCCTTATGTTTTTCGATGCGCTGAGTCCAAATTTGAAGTCCATTTTGCTCTCAGAATCTGCGTTCGCCAGATTCCACAATTTCATGAAAATTCGAAAAATAATTTTTCACGCCATTTCTACAGAGTATTTGAAGGGTACATACAAAATTTGGAGGCCCCAGCTTACATAGGTGCTTCGGAATAGTATAAAAAATAATCCGACCATTTTGTATGAGGCCTCTCTACAGCCCCTGGGATTTGATTAAAATTCCTCAAAATGTGTTCTGGTAGGTAAATTATTTCTTTGAATCCGAATTTGAAATCCGTTTTGTTCTACAACGTTTAGTTCTTCGGATATATTAAATTTTATGAATTTCATGAAAAACTCCCAAAATTCATCTTGGAAATTGTTCAAAATTCTACTGGCAAAATTCTGTGAAGTTCTACTGGCCAGGTCTTCAGGGAGCTGTTCAAGTTCATTGTGCAAATTGTGAAGTTTGTAGGCGCAGAAGAAATACCAAGACTAGAGCTCCTATGCAGACATATGTAACTGTTACCCCATTTGAGAGGGTAGGAATGGCAGAGCAGGGGAATAGATATGTGGTGGTGCTTATTGACTATTTTACAAAATGGCCAGAGGCTTTTCCAACTAGTGACATCAAGGCTGAGACATTGGCTCGTGGACTGGAAGAGACAGTTATTTCACGTTTTGGGGTGCCAATAGAGCTGAACTCTGATCAAGGCACAGGGTTTGAATCCGAAGTTTTCAAGGAGGTTATGAGAATGCTCAGAATTTATAAGACAAGGACTTCTCCTGGAAGACCCCAGAGTGACAGACTGGTTGAGAGGTTCAACCGTTCCTTATGGGAAATGTTGGCCAAGATGGTGGATGGAAATCAGCGAGACTGGGATATATGGCTACCTTATGTACTTTTGGCATATCGAGCCACAGAACACTCTTCTACTGGATTTTAACCAGCAAAGCTCAACCTGGGGCATCGGTTGACCCTGCCATTACACTTACTGGTGGGTTAGATTCCAGAGGAGAGAACCCTTGCGTCGGCTCATGCCCACGAGCTTTGAAAAAAGTTAACGACCTTACATGGCATGGCTCAAAAACAAATAAAACATGTTGCAGATCAAAGCAAGGTCCGCTATGATGTCAGAAGCAGAGCTCCACGATTTACAGAAGGAGATAAAGTTTGGTATTACTGGCCACGTCGCCAAGTTGGATTCTGTCCCAAACTTCAATTGGAGTGGATAGGACCCTGTAAAATTATCAAGGCAATAAGTGACGTGGTTTTCCGCATTCGGATCCCTCGCGGAAAACGTCGAGTGGTGCATGCAAATCATCTAGCTCCTTGCAAGAGCTCGACGGGGAGGGAGAGTGATGTAAGGGAATGACTACAGTGATTATTATTTCTAGGAAGTTACATTGTAATTATGCAGTTATGTTATGGTGTTACTAATAAAAAAGCATAGTTGTGCTTTGAGTCTTGAACCAAATACTTGTTTTCGTATAAGTTAATTTAGTTTGTAGAATAAACTCGACAGTGTGTTTTGCCACTTTTGAAGGCACCATCGTGTTCTACGAGTTCAGTAACGTAACTTTGTCGCAGACATACGAAGTGTTCTCAATCAAATTTTAATGAGGCAGTGGTAGAAGAACGAGGGCTTGGAGGAAAAAAAGCGCATAAAAGGGGCTCCACCCCCTTTCCGCCCTCCACCCCATGTTTTGGGTGGGATTAGAAAATTTTAAAATCGCTTATGCCCCCTTTCTGAAACATCCGAGAAGATCCCCCCACTCATAAACACCCCCACTCAGTTGTTCGGCCATGCATAGCATAGGCAGACAAACTGACAGACAAACACACGGAGTTTCATTCTTATAAATAGATAGTCCAGTTTTCTCTATCGCTTCACTGGCTCGGTGGCTGTATAGATCCGATGGTCTTTACTGTCGAGTGGGACATGTAGAATGATAGGAAACGGTGGATCAGTAAGGGTGATTTGAAATGTGTAGGTAATGTTGCTTGCTTCGCTCGCTCTCTGTAGAATGTATAGATGCGATGGGATATAAATAGTCCATCCACAGTTGGTAGGAAAAACACCGTTGAAATCCGACCTGTGTAGGGAATGTTGCTCGCTTCGCTCGCTAGGGGTGGCTTTTCACGCTCGCTCGTTGTGGGATATAGTCCCTATACCATCGAAACCTACAGCCCTTGGTTGGGTTGGTGGTGGAAAATTTGAAAATTCGTAGGATTCGTATTTTTACAGTTCCTATTTTCAAATGAAATCTTGGAAAGCAATATTCATAGGTATTAATTTTATATTTTTTTATATTTATTTTAATTTAGATAGGCCATTCATCTACGTAGAAGGGCTACCAAATAAAGAGTATGTGGAAATAATAAAACTTCATCTAATTCTATACTTCCATGTTAAAATATGGAAATAAGCTACATTGCCCACCCAACATTTCGCCACTAACAGAACTGTCGGATGTTAAATAATTGTTCTTCTACTAATCCGTCCATTTACAATATGTGAGGAAGTTATACTGCCCACCCAACTTGGCAAACTCTTTTTCTGTTGGAAATGTTACTGTGTCTCTAGTTTTCCTAATAATGTATTTCAACTTATTTCAATATTTTTATAGTAATCTTCATATCGTTTACTGTAGGGTTGTTTAACTAATTTGCTAAACTTGTGTTTATCGCGTCTTTTAGTAGAAATCGTTAGACCATTTGTAATCCACGGAGTATGTCTATTGAAATTGGGTTTGAAAGTTTCAACTGTAGTATGATACTCAATAACATTTTTCAATAAATTAATAAATGCATTTGCTGACTGATTCAAATCTTCTTCATACACCGAAAACCGATCCATGTTAGAAAAATTAACTCCTACTGCCTCAAAGCCAATTTTTTTCTTAAATTTTAAGGCGTTTTTGTGATTATTCAAGATTTCATTGTGTGAATTAACAATAGTCACCACCTTGCTAAAGTGGTCGGTAATTGCTCTCTTTATTTCAGCAGGGTTGAGCTGTGAGTGCTTTGATCGGGCAATTATATGATCTAAGCAACTAGTTGACAACCCTTGAACTCGGGTGGGCTCAGTAACCCCATGGAAGAAATCATATTCAGATGATCATTACTATTATCTTCTTGCAATAAAACGATATTGATATCTCTTACAATGTAAGTAAAACAATCTCGATCAACATTTTCAAGTTCCGACCTCAAATCTCGAATAAACTTGATAAGGATTGGTTGTAGGGGATCTATAAATTCCATAGATTACATATCGTACCTTGTCACACACAAATCTAATTTTAAGTACTGTTGCATCACACAATGTTGATTCTTCAATACTGTAATCATATTTATCATTGCCATAAAAAAAACCCTGTCATTATTATTTCTATTATTCGATGATTTTGAGGCCCTGTACCCATTCATAAGTTGCAATAGTTCGCAAAGTCTACCATAGACCTCAGTAAGAACAATAAAATCTGGCTTACAAGTAACAGTTTCCAACAATACTCTCATTTCATCAAAATTACAATTGTAGCTCCTTAAGTGCTTATGAAAAATAATTTTTTGTTCCCAATAGCTAGTTCATTTTAACTCATGTAATCATTGAAAGATTGGTAAGACATGCAATTAGACGCACTACCAAATCACAAAAACGTCTGCCAAGTTGGGTGGGCAGTATATCTTCCTTACATATTATAACATGGACGTATAGAATTAGTTGAAGAACAAAGTACGAGTCAAAATGATCGATAAGTCGTCGTTATAAGAAATAAACGTTTGCGCATGCGCACAAACTACCATTAATCCAACAGTAATGAAATTCATGAGGGAACTTCTAGGAGCTAAATCCCATAATCCTTGAAAATTTCATAAATATCGGTCCATTAGTATCGTAGTTATTTCTGTCTCGATCAATTTTAGTTTTGAGCATGCGCTATAGTTATTACTCCACCAATCTTGATATAATTCATACGATATTCCTCAAACAGGCAGACAGACAGACGGACACGTAACCAAAATTGATCAGCAAGCTCTGAAACGCAAAAAGCAACAGAGCATTTTGATTTTGGAGGACAAAACTTTTTTTCGACTTCAATCACGAACACATAGCTTTCCTAACTTCGGTAGTGAGGAAGCAAAATTCATTATATCCATCACTGAAATTGTCTACATGTGGATCAACCAATTTTCAAGAGCAAATATCACGTTTCGAATGTTATCTAGATCGTCGAGGGTACGAATTACCTTCACTGGCTAATTTTCATTTTTCCTCGTATGGACTAGAAAGTTGTTAATCCAGGAATATTTGATGCTTCTTTTCTCTGCTTTCTTCTTGATCATCCGTAGTATATCTGCTCTCAGTGGGGTCAAGTTTTCCGTTACGAATACTCGAGTGTTCGGCCAGGCTAAGACGAATTTATCAGCAGTTAAACTTCGATCTTGAAAAAGTCAGGTCTTTTTGCCTTTCTTCTTCCGATCCCAATAAATCCACAACTTATTTACACCGATATAAATATATTTTTCCAACAAACCTACTATATTTTTTCGAAATTTTGTGCAAAAATACCATATATAAAGTGCCCGTGAAGGCAAACCTACCTAAGCAATAAAAAAATTATTCACCCATAGTTCATCTTCAACGTTAACTATTGGCCTAACCAGTCGTCAAAGTTAACAACACATCCTTATAAAATATCCCCCCCCCCCCCCCCCCCCAATAAAAAAAGTCTGCTAATTTGGGTGTGGCACATAGCTTCCTCGTTTGCGTATCATGAATGTATAGATCATTGAAAAGTTTTAAATGACCTTGAAAAATCCCTTAGCGGAAAAGATTAAATCAAGAAGTAGCGTAAAACGTCATAACTGGTCAATTAAGAAACGAAAAAATGATACTCAATGTTATTCACATTTGCTCTTGCGCAGAATGAAGGATGAAATAGGTACGGGACCATCTACAACCTATACCGCGCATTCAATGACAATTTCATCAAAATCGGATGAAAACTGTGGAAATTAATGTCATTACAAGTATTTCACATAGGCGCATGCGCAGTAGCTATTAGTGATACAATCATGTTTAAATTGATATGGGATGATCAAATTGTCATCCCCCAACTATCATTCAAATTTGAGCGAGATCGGATGACTAGGGTGTGGGAAAATGGTGCTAGGTAGAATTTACGTTTTCGCATGAGCAGAGTGAAGTATTGAGTCAGAAACGAGATCCAACTACTCCTGATTTACTATATAACCTCGATTTCATATCATCTAGTGGTACGATTTTGATCAAACTCTGGCGGTAGGTGGGTATACGTACCATGAAAATAAATTCATCGCGAATTTTACTAGTGAAAAACTTTTTTTCAGATTTCAAAAAGCTGAAATATAAAAATCTTCACATTTACCCCCTCCCTGACAGCCCAGGTCCTCGGGACCATGAAAAATGAATTCATCACGAATTTTACAAGTGAAAAACTTTTTTTCCGATTTTAAAAATCTGAAATATAACAATCTTCACATGTGCCCCTCCCGGACAGCCCAGGTCCTCGGGACCATGAAAAAAAATTCATCACGAATTTTAATAGTGAAACACTTCATTTCCGATTTTAAAAAGCTGAAATATAACAACCTTCACATTTACCCACTCCTGACAGCCCAGGTCCTCGGGACCATGAAAAATGAATTCATCACGAATTTTACTTGTGAAAAACGTTTTTTCCGATTTAAAAAATCTGAAATATAACAATCTTCACATGTGCCCCTCCCGGACAGCCGAGGTCCTCGGGACCATGAAAAATGAATTCATCACGAATTTTACAAGTGAAAAACTTTTTTTCCGATTTAAAAAATCTGAAATATAACAATCTTCACATGTGCCCCTCCCGGACAGCCCAGGTCCTCGGACCATGACCATGAAAAAAAAATTCATCACGAATTTTAATAGTGAAACACTTCATTTCCGATTTTAAAAAGCTGAAATATAACAACCTTCACATTTACCCACTCCTGACAGCCCAGGTCCTCGGGACCATGAAAAATGAATTCATCACGAATTTTACATGTGAAAAACTTTTTTTCCGATTTAAAAAATCTGAAATATAACAATCTTCACATGTGCCCCTCCCGGACAGCCCAGGTCCTCGGGACCATGAAAAATGAATTCATCACAAATTTTGCTAGTGAAAAACTTTTTTTCCGATTTTAAAAAGCTGAAATATAACAATCTTTAAATTTACCCCCTCCCTGACCGCCCAGGTCCTGGGGACCATGAAAAATGAATTTATCACAAATTTTACTAGTGAAAAACGTTTTTTCCGATTTTAAAAAGCTGATATATAACAATCTTCACATGTGCCCCTCCCGGACAGCCCAGGTCCTCGGGACCATGAAAAATTAATTCATCACGAATTTTACTAGTGAAAACCTTTTTTTCCGATTTTTAAAAGCTGAAATATAACAATCTTTAAATTTACCCCCTCCCTGACCGCCCAGATCCTGGGGACCATGAAAAATGAACTCATCGCGAAATTTACTTGTGAAAAACTTTTTTTCCTATTTTAAAAATCTGAAATATAACAATTCCACATTTACCCCCTCCCTGACAGCCCAGGTCCTCGGGACCATGAAAAATGAATTCATCACGAATTTTACTAGTGAAAAACTTTTATTCCGATTTTAAAAAGCTGAAATATAACAATCCTCACATTTGCCCCCTCCCTGACAGCCCAGGCCCTCGGGACCATGAAAAATGAATTCATCACAAATTTAACTATTGAAAAACTTTTTTTCCGATTTTAAAAAGCTGAAATATAACAATCTTCACATTTACCCTCTCCCTGCCCGCCCAGGTCCTCGGGACCATGGAAAATGAATTCATCACGAATTTTACTAGTGAAAAACTTTTTTTCCGATTTTAAAAATCTGAAATATAACAATCGCCAACTGAATTGAATCCCCAACCCAGAGGAAGGTTCGTCTCCACCCCGGAGGTGCGGCTGTAAAATAATTGTTTGTACCAATCTTTCGATTTCAAAACATAACCCAAGGTGAGCCCCACGACAAGAGGATAGCTATGCCGCTAATGACCCTTCTGGTTGAGGTGCGGCTGAAAAGAAAGAAAAAAAAAGAGAGAGAGAGAAAAAAACACGGTATGTGTGCCACAATCCTGCATTTCACGTTACTCACTTAAGCCCCTTCATTGGTTTTGGTTATACCTAGCCTTCAAGACAAGTGGTGCCGTAAGCCTGTTTGTCAAGTGAATTACAGGATTGTGGCATCGTTTTGTAGCACCGGGAGGTGACGCCGTAATCCTGCGCCTCACTTTATAACGACGCCGTAAGTCTGTGTCTATATAGCTATATATATATATATATATATATATATATATATATATATATATATATATATATATATATATACATATAAAAAACCGTTAAAATCCAGGAATCATTTCAGAATGCCTCAAAACAGATTTCGATGAAGAAAATCTTTGAAAATTTTTATTTTAAAATTTTTGGAACCATTGCAATAGCTTTATTTTCTAAGAAAATTCGCTAAAACCATGGTTTTTGACATACGAACGTACTTTTCTCCCCCAATTAACAAGGTAACTGTAAAATTGACTATACCGTTCAAAAGCTGGCAGTTTGAGGAAGTTTTTTTCGAAGAGAGCACGCTGAAAAATCTACAAACCGGTAGCAGAAGAACGGGAGGAAGAATCGTCGATTTTTAATATTTTTTATAATTTTCTACTTTGGTCTTTTTTTAAACCGATTAAAACTAACTAAAACAACTTTAGTTTATATCAGGGTTATAGGACATTTAACGGTCTTTCCAAAGGTGTTCTTAGTTTTGAGTTTACTGTGATTCTAGGGGGAGTTATGGCCGTTTAAATGTCATTAGGTACAAAACACGAAACAAATCTTGAAAATTCAATAACTTGAAAACAAAGCGTTTAAAAATAAATCTCTATGAGTAAATTTCGATTAGGAATGAGCTTTAGAATCGATTCCTTGAGTTTATCCTATAATGTCTGTAGACACCCTGTATACAGGGTGCTCCAAGGAAAGGTTACACTCCCCCTTCATTTCCCCTGAATTCAACGTAAAAAATGGAGACTTACGCCATTTTTCATGTTTGCGTAGATTTCAGGAAAAATAGGTACTTTTGTGCGCGCCATTTGCGCCAGGAGTGACGCAAATGACAAAAACTTTGTTTTTATCATTTAATAATGATTAACAGGAAGTTTCCATTTTGTTTTCATCACGTCACGTCACGGTGGGTTTTGACATGGATATGTCTTTGCTCTGGGGGTCAACCAAAAATTTCCGTGACGCAAAATTTGTGTCACAATTTCAGTGTTTTTCACGTACAACCCAGCGTTGCTAGGGGAATGGAACTTCCGCAGTTTTCATCGCACAGAAATCGTTCGACACTCGTTGGAAAGCGCTTGATTTATGTGATAAATGTTCACATCTCAAGCTACCAATTTCCCCCTCCTTACGTACCTGGCTACATTCCTAAACTAAGTTGATTGGACTATAAACAATTTCAATAAGCCGGTTACAATATTCCTAACGTAAAGAAATAGCATCATTTACTCCACTCCATAGGAAACATTTTCATCCTCTTGACAACAGTCGACTGTTAACAACAACTCATTGTAGTGGCTTTGGCTTCTCTCCACAGTTATTTTCAACATTTCTATAAAGTAAACCGTTGTTTTGTTGGAATTAGTCGGGATGCGGCCCAGGGATTCGTTTAAAGTTAAAGGATTTGTTTACAACTCTCGAGGACAACCGTTATGAAATCCCCAATCAAAGACATATCCATGTAACATGGTATCTGCTTGTAAAGCAGATAGTGGAACTCGTTTACGAGTTTCTGTGTGTACGTTGAATTTTTCTATTGATTTTCACGTACAACCAATGCGTTTCTAGGGAAAAGTAACTCCCTTAGTTCTCATAACAGGAAAATCGTTAGCCATTTTTTGGAATGCTCTCATTTTATCACAGCATCTCATAATCCCCAAGCCTCTGTAGTGTCAAGGAAAGCTGATTTATTACGCTCAGTTATAAACTAATATTGCTAAGTAACCATAATGAACTAATAATGTGTAAAATTAATCATTGTTAAATGATCTGACTGCAGAACCGTAGGTCTACCGTCCGTTTTTTCATATAGGAACCACCATGTTCTATTACAGATTCGGATTCTACGTGAAATTTCACGAAGAAATGACCCACCACTCGATTTCTTAAGTGCGCGTCCAAACGGGCGCGATTCCGCTCTCAAAGTGCAAAAAGAGTGAATTAAGTACTGGGTTCTGAAGATATTCAATTGCCCCATTAAGTATATGATTTTGGAGTATTTTCTCGTGCTGAACCTTGTAATGATGTTCATTTATTCATATTTGCAACACCAACTTGGGAAAACACCGAAAAACTATATTTTAGTAAGTACGCGTTGAGCTGTGTGGAAATGAGTAAGATAAGTGCAATTCTGGTCGTTTTTTCGGTGTATTCCCAAGTTTAAGTTGAAAATGTCTATAAATGAACGTCATTACGAGGTTCAGCAAGAAAAAATACCCAAAATCATGTATGTACTGGATTTATGGACTGGATCCAAAAACCCCTCGAGTTTGAACGAAATCGGACCAACAGATGATAAGAAATCGACGTTATAAGAAATTAACGCTTGCGCATGCGCACAGACTATTATTAATCCAACGGCATTACATTTCTCCGGTAACCGTCAAACAGCTAAACCGCACGATCCCTGAAAATTTCATAAAAATCGTTCCATTAGTCACGGAGCTTTGTCTGTGTAGATCAATTTTAGTTTTGCTCATGCGCTATAGTTATTGCTCCACCAATCACAATATAATTCATGAGACATTTATTTGGAACATATACACATCTACTCCCCGAGTTTGAACGAAATCGGTCCATTAAATAATAAAAAATCGACTTTATAAGAAATTTACTTTTGCGCATGCGGACAGACCACTATTTGTGCGACGGCGATGAAATTTATAGGGGACCGTCTCGAAGCTAACCCATATAAACCCTGAAAATTTCATTGGAATCGGACCAAAACTTGGTATAGTTTGGGGCGTGACAAGGATTTACCACAGACAGACAGACATCAGACAGACACAGAACCAAAATTGATCAGCACGTTCTGAAACACAAAAACCAAGTGGAAATTTTTATTTTGGAGGAAAAAACTTTTTTCGACTTCAATCACGAACAAATACAAAGCTTCCCGAAGAAGCAAAATATGAAGGATGGCGTTGGTCCCAATTTTTAGGACGTCCCTCTGAACCTATGTCGTTAATAAGAGGGACGCCTATTGGAATTGATCCAGGGGGGTAGGGGACAACCCTCTGAGCAAAAACAAAAATATAATAACCACATACAAATCCGTTGAAGACCATTCAAGAATGAATCCGTGAAAAAACCATAGTCTGTGTGTTCTTAACCGATTTCCGAGATTCTTTGTTCGATCCGAATTTTAATCTAGTTGTGCAAACAACCTCGGAAATTTGGGATTTGCTGTCGAGGTGGGGAGTGGGGGGGAAATACCAGATTTTGTCAAGCGCTGCCCAAGCTACAAATCTCTAGGTACCGATTTTCGGGATTCATATTTTGTTCCATTATGAATTCGATATAATTTTTGAAAGTTTGTAAGGATTTTCAAATTTCATCAAGACAGGGGGTGAATGAAGGGGGTAATATTGATAAACCACGACGTTTTCACTATTCTCGTCCGATTTTCGTTTTTTTTTTTTTCTAGTTTAGGAATGTGTAACAGGAGTCTTAAATTTCGTGATATTTTAATTACTAGCCGCTCCGGCTCGCTACGCTCGCTACGCTCGCCTCCACGTCCAGCCGGGGGGCAAGCCCCCCGGACCCCCCATTAAGTTGCTCGCTTCGCTCGCAACGTGTGGCGTGTAGGGAATATTGCTCGCTTCGCTCGCAAAGTCTGGCATGTAGGATATGTTGCTCGCTTCGCTCGCAAAGTCTGGCATGTAGAAAATGTTGCTCGCTTCGCTCGCAAAGTATGGCATTTAGGGAATTTTACTCGCTTTGCTCGCAAACGGTAGATCCCTAAGGGTAGGTTTAACTTCTGTAGGGGATGCTGCTCGCTACGCTCGCTTGAGGAAGTTATACTGCCCACCCAACTTGGCAGACGTTTTTTTCTGTTGGAAATTCTTACAAACAAATTAATTCTTATAAAACTACGTGGAACCACGAAAAGTTTATTAGGGAATGTTGTACTGCCCACCCAACTTGGCAGACGTTTTTTTCAGTTGGGAATTCTTACAAACAAATTAAATCTTAGAAACTACGTGGAACCACGAAAAGTTTATTAGGGAATGTTGTACTGCCCACCCAACTTGGCAGACGTTTTTTTCAGTTGGGAATTCTTACAAACAAATTAAATCTTAGAAACTACGTGGAACCACGAAAAGTTTATTCGGGGATGTTGCTCGCTTCGCTCGCAAGGTATACCTGTATATGTGTAGGACAAAGTCCGTATTTATTATTTGAAATGGCTCTCGCTTCGCTCGCAAGGTATTGCGTAGAAGTGCAAATGGGAACCCCCCTGTGAGGGTCCCTTCAGGTAAGCAACGTTGTGTAACGGCGGCCCGTGGTCGATTAATTTCTGATGTTAAACGCTTCCCTCGCAATTCCCCTCCCAATTTGACCTAGGGTAAGGGCACCAGTCATTGGCCAC
Organism: Adelphocoris suturalis; assembly: GCA_030762985.1. NCBI lineage: Eukaryota > Metazoa > Arthropoda > Insecta > Hemiptera > Miridae > Adelphocoris > Adelphocoris suturalis. The sequence continues at coordinate 173,116,011 of CM061040.1, read as the reverse complement.
TTAGCAATGTTTATCACCTTACCCGCTTTATTTTTGAAGATATTTGTTTCTTTCCTAGGGTTTTAGGAAGCTAAACATCCATACAACGTAATGCAATAGCAATTTAAAACAAATAAAATATCTGCCAAGTATTTTTTTCAATGAGTTTTGAAAAATCTGTTTTCCACCAGTCATTGGCCGGGAGTTCCTAATATTGGCCACCTTGTCACCAGTCATTGGCCACCCTAAATTCATTGTTTTCTGATCCACTGTGTCGGTAAACTTTCCATAAGAACTGATGATTAGTGGCTGTAACTATGAGAAATCAAATTAATCATCTCACATTTATTTGAAAAAGGTTTTATTCATTAACGTTTTAACGTTTTTATAATTAACGAAGAATACTTTATATTTACTGGGTAGGTATTTTTGCAGTTTTTTCGACCTGAATAGGTAACGTTGGTTCTTGAAACATTTTAATAGGTAACATTGGTCTCATAGTTGGTCGCCTGCGGAGGACCCAGCATATTGAGTACTCGCACTAAGCTGCCATGCGGTACAGTTGCTCAAGGCCTTTTCCAGCTATAGTTGGGGTGCCTAGCAGGATGTCCTCTTGAGGATTTTCCATCCAGTGGTGCAATCCCGAATTGATTATGGGTCTGCAGTATATGGCTCAGCAAGGTAGTCCTTGCTGAGTAAGCTGGAACCTATATTAAAAAAGTGTCTTCGCTTGGCTACTGGGGCCTGCTGTACTACCCCGACAGCCTCCCGTCAGGTGCTTGGGCATAGTCAGCCACTCATAATTCGGCGAAATCTGCTAGCACTTCGTTATGCAGAACGCTTGCGCTATTTCCCAGGACACCCCTTGCATGGAGTGGTCTCCATACCCTCCCTAGATGAGACCTATTCCAGGCTTCAAACACGAACTCGCCCATTGGGTATTCGTGTTCAGGAGCTCACAAGGTGGGATAGCATAGATAGATACACTTTGGCTTCATATGAGGTGCCCCCTGTCCCTCCCTGGACCTTGTCTGGGATGCGTGTTGGACTTCATATGAAAGTCCTGGTCAAGAGCAATACCCCCCCCCCCCCCCCCCCCCCCCCCCCCCCCCCCCCCCCCCCCCAAACACATCCTCAAATGTCGCTACACTGAGGTAATCCAGCGATATGTTGGACACACCCTTATATTCACTGATGGTTCAAAGACACCTGATGATGTTGGCCTTGCTCTATGGAGCCCAAACTTCCAAGTCACTAGGTGCATAGGTTACAGGTGTCTACTGAAGCGAAAAACTGAACATCTAGCTCTAAAAAAAAAACTGAAAAGAAGAACAAAACGTCAAACTCTATGGATAACGAACACACTTTTTGACTGGTGCTATTCGCTAAAAAACAAAAACAAAATAGTTATTGGTCTGCTTACGAGACCAAACATCTAATATATATATATATATATATATATATATATATATATATATATATATATATAAACTGTTAATTATGCGGAGAGAAAAAAATCTATTAGCTAAACATCATGAAGGTCATATGGGAGTAGAAAAAACTAAGGCTAGAAAATTAGTTTTTTGGTCTGGAATGTGGGTTTATATCAATGACTAATATCATAATTTCAGGTTTGTTATGATTTCATTTTTTTCATGACTATATTTCATCATTTCAGCTTTGTCAAGAAAGTCGGATTGTCCTTTCTGGAGACCTTGATGAATTAATAATGGATAACAACCCATTTAGCAGTGCAAAATTCAAAAAATATTTAGCAAAAATGGAATGTTTGACCATTAGTATCCCCCTTTATACACAAGGTCATTAGCAGAAATGGGAGTGATGTTAGTGAAACAAATTATGCAATAATGTGAGAAAACGGGACAAAATATAAACGTTCCCTAATGCAGTATAGAAATACTCGACTCAACCCCCCCATCCCTAACCATCTCTAGACTTCTCTAATCATATTTCCCCAATGGTTAACAAATCCAACATGACATTGACCGCCCCTAAACCTATATGGCCTACCCCGGTACAGGCGCAAGTGTTAAAATATGCGATAGCAAGAGAAAAATGTAATGCAGTCCCACGGAATCGAACCTAGAAACTCATGGATGTGCATCGAGTGCGCTATCCCCCGAGCTAAGGAGGCGCTTGATAATAAATTTGCGGTGAAACGAGGGCTAGTCACCATTCAGGGAGCCGTGGTATCTTTCAATGTTCTCTTGAATGGGACCTATATGAACCATTTAAATTAGCGCTGTTGGCAGTTTTGGTCATCTGGCCAATGATTGGGGTAGGAAAAGTTTGCATCATTTCAGTTATTAGCCACCCGGCCAATGACTGGAGGAATCACTCTTTTTGTCATCCAGTTATTGGCCGGCCTTATATTTTCTACAATTTATGAGAATTTTCTGTGCTGGTGGCAGCAATTGATTAATAATCAACTACCGATCATGCAGACACAAAAAAAAGTTCACCTAATTTGAAAAGCACCACATCAAACCCTTAAGAATGAGTTGAGGTATGCTTACCGTTTTCACAAGAAACAGGGGTGATCATCCTTCGTCTTGTACCTTCACCACGTGAAATGAGTTTTGGAGGTTTCTATGAGGTTTCACTATAACTTCAACATCCCACTGCCTTCTAGACTACACACTTCGATGGAAAAAAACATTTAAAACGATCCAAGAGACATCTGTGTTGTAAAAAACTAACTTATAAAACTGGTTGGCCAATGACTGGGGGTCGGCCAATGACTGGTGCCTTTACCCTACTTTCCGTCACTTTTTTCGATATCCGACTTCGGATTCAGATTCGGCGGGATCAAAGCTGTATTTCGCCCGCGAAAACCGTTCCGAAAAACGTACCTTTATGGGGTATATTTTAATCGGAAAAAACCAAGTTTTTCGGCGGACTTTTCGAGAAAACGGGTCCGTACTCTCGCATTTTTTTAACGCATTTCCCGATACTTTTTTCGCGATCCGATCGCGCCGTCGTCTTCCTCGTAGGAAAACCTACGAAACCCGTATTTTTCCGGAATTGTCAACGGCCGTTTAGAGGGGTAGGGGAAGCGGGGAAGTCCAAAAAGCGCACATTAATTATTACTTCGACCCCCCTCCCGCCCTACGGCCCATGGTTCGGGTGGGATTAGAAAATTTTAAATTCGCTTATACACCCTATCGGAAAATCCCAAAAAGATCCCCCCACTCGTAGACTCCCCCCACTCAGCCGTTTGGCCGTGCATAGACACGACAGACAAACAGACAGACGGAGTTTCATTCTTATTAATCTACTAGCCGCTCCGGCTCGCTACGCTCGCCTCCACGTCCAGCCGGGGGGCAAGCCCCCCGGACCCCCCATTAAGTTGCTCGCTTCGCTCACAATGTGTGGCATGTAGGGAATATTGCTCGCTTCGCTCGCAAAGTCTGGCATGTAGGGAATGTTGCTCGCTTCGCTCGCAAAGTCTGGCACGTAGAAAATGTTGCTCGCTTCGCTCGCAAAGTATGGCATGTAGGGGATGTTGCTCGCTTCGCTCGCAAACGGTAGATCTCTAAGGGTAGGTTTAACTTCTGTAGGGTATGCTGCTCGCTTCGCTCGCTTGAGGAAGTTATACTGCCCACCCAACTTGGCAAACGTTTTTTTCTGTTGGAAATTCTTACAAACAAATTAATTCTTATAAAAAGGTTTATTAGGGGATGAAACCTTACGAAAGGTTTATTAGGGGATGTTGCTCGCTTCGCTCGCAAGGTATTGCTGTATATGTGTAGGAAAAAACCCGTATTTATTCTGTTGAAATGAGTCATCGAGTCCCTTCTGGTAAGCAACATTGTGAAACGGCGGCGGTCTCGATTTGTAGGAGGAAGTTATATTGGAGGAAGTTATACTGCCCACCCAACTTGGCAGACGTTTTTTTCTGTTGGAAATTCTTACAAACAAATTAAATCTTATAAAACTACGTGGAACCACAAAAAAGTTTATTTGGGGATGTTGCTCGCTTCGCTCGCAGGGCATTGCTGTATATGTGTAGGACAAACCCGTACCTATTTATTCTGTTGAAATGGTGCTCGAAAGGGAAAGTTCCATCCTTATACGCGCGCGTGCGTTGGCCTGCTCGCAAGGTATTGCGTAGAAGCCGAGTCCCTTCCGTTGTGAAATGGGCGGCGGGGTCGATTAAAAATGTAATTTTAACGATTCTTCTTGCTTCCGCTCGCGATTTGACCGAGTTCTCGTCACTTTTTTCGATATCCGATTTCGGATTCAGATTCGGCGGACCCAAAGCTGTATTTCGCCCGCCAAAACCGTTCCGAAAAACGTACCTTTATGGGGTATATTTTAATCGGAAAAAACCAAGTTTTTCGGCGGACTTTTCGAGAAAACGGGTCCGTACTCTCGCATTTTTTTAACGCATTTCCCGATACTTTTTTCGCGATCCGATCGCGCCGTCGTCTTCCTCGTAGGAAAACCTACGAAACCCGTATTTTTCCGGAATTGTCAACGGCCGTTTAGAGGGGTAGGGGAAGCGGGGAAGTCCAAAAAGCGCACATTAATTATTACTTCGACCCCCCTCCCGCCCTACGGCCCATGGTTCGGGTGGGATTAGAAAATTTTAAATTCGCTTATACACCCTATCGGAAAATCCCAAAAAGATCCCCCCACTCGTAGACTCCCCCCACTCAGCCGTTTGGCCGTGCATAGACACGACAGACAGACAGACGGAGTTTCATTCTTATTAATAATAGAGATATCTATACTATTAATAAGAATGAAACTCCGTCTGTCTGTCTGTTTGTCGTGTCTATGCACGGCCAAACGGCTGAGTGGGTCCGATCTACGAGTGGGGGGATCTTCTTGGGATTTTCCGATAGGGTGTATAAGCGAATTTAAAATTTTCTAATCCCACCCGAACCATGGGCCGTAGGGCGGGAGGGGGGTCGAAGTAATAATTAATGTGCGCTTTTTGGACTTCCCCGCTTCCCCAACCCCTCTAAACGGCCGTCGAAAATTCCGGAAAAATACCGGTTTCGTAGGTTTTGAAACGAGAAAGACGACGGCGCGATCGGATCGCGAAAAAAGTATCGGGAAATGCGTCAAAAAAATGCGAAAGTACGGACCGTGTTTTCTCGAAAAGTCCGACAAAAACTACGTTTTTTCCGATTAAAATATACCCCATAAAGGTACGTTTTTCGGAACGGTTTTCGCGGGCGAAATACAGCTTTGGGTCCGCCGAATCTGAATCCGAAATCGGATATCGAAAAAAGTGACGAGAACTCGGTCGAATTGCCAGCGGAAGCGAGGGGAACCGTTTAATATGACATTTTTAATCGACCCGGGCCGCCCGTTTCACAACGTTGCTTACCAGAAGGGACCCTCACAGGGGGGTTCCCATTTGCACTTCTACGCAATACCTTGCGAGGCGAGCAGGTATACATACCTTGCGAGCGAAGCGAGAGCCATTTCAACAGAATAAATACGGACTTTGTCCTACACATATACAGGTATACCTTGCGAGCGAAGCGAGCAACATCCCCTAATAAACTTTTCGTGGTTCCACATAGTTTTATAAGATTTAATTTGTTTGTAAGAATTTCCAACAGAAAAAAACGTCTGCCAAGTGGGTGGGCAGTATAACTTCCTCAAGCGAGCGAAGCGAGCAGCATCCCCTACAGAATTTAAAACTACCCTTAGAGATCTACCGTTTGCGAGCGAAGCGAGCAACATCCCCTACACGTTGCAATTGTAATACATCCCATGTATACATGCCAGACTTTGCGAGCGAAGCGAGCAACATTCCCTACATGCCACACTTTGCCGGCTGGACGTGGAGGCGAGCGTAGCGAGCCGGAGCGGCTAGTAATAGAGATATTCACCAGACTTTTCGTGACTGTTTTTATTGTTTGTTCGATCCAAATTTTAGCCCAGTTATGCAACCTCGGAAATTTCAAATTTACCTTCGGTGAAGGGGTAAAATGGTTTGATGGAGGGGGGGGGGGGATTCTGAGAAATCGTGATAAGTACTTTTTTTTTTTTAATCTCACTTTAATTCTCACCAAAATTATATACTATCCATTCATAGGGACGTCCCTGTAATGCATGCATTACTTATCAATATGTTTTACACCGTATTCTGGCGAAATGAAGAGAGGTGTAACCTTTCCGAGGGACATATGAAAATCTTATAATCCAGGAGTCGTTTCAGAATGCCTCAAAACGGAAAGAAAGTTTTGAAAATTTTTGGAGCCATTGCAATTGCTTCATTTTCTACAGAAATTCGCTAAAATGTACTTAAATTTCATTGATATTTGCTGAAAAATCTATAAAAAGTGCAAGAAAGCTACAAATCCAACTTTTTTGTAGTTGCAGAATATCTATACTATTTATAAGAATGAAACTCCGTCTGTTTGTTTGTCTGTCTGTCTGTCGTGTCTATGCACGGCCAAACGGCTGAGTGGGGGGAGTCTACGAGTGGGGGGATCTTCTTGGGATTTTCCGAAAGGGGGAACGAGCGAATTTAAAATTTTCTAATCCCAGCCGAACCATGGGCCGTAGGGCGGGAGGGGGGTCGAAGTAAGAATTAATGTGCGCTTTTTCCACTTCCCCGCTTCCTCTACCCCTCTAAACGGCCGTCGAAAATTCCGGAAAAATACCGGTTTCGTAGGTTTTTCTACGAGGAAGACGACGGCGCGATCGGATCGCGAAAAAAGTATCGGGAAATGCGTCAAAAAAATGCGAGAGTATGGACCCGTTTTCTCGAAAAGTCCGACGAAAAACTACGTTTTTTCCCATTAAAATATACCCCGTAAAGGTACGTTTTTCGGAACGGTTTTCGCGGGCGAAATACAGCTTTGGGTCCGCCGAATCTGAATCCGAAATCGGATATCGAAAAAAGTGAACGGAAGTTGGTCAACTTGCGAGGGGAAGCGGGACGAAGCGATTAATAGCAGAAATTAATTGTGCCGTCCGCCGTTTCACAACGTTGCTTACCAGAAGGGACTCGATGACTCACAGGGGGTTCCCATTTGCACTTCTACGCAATACCTTGCGAGCGAAGCGAGCAACATCCCCGAATAAACTTTTCGTGGTTCCACGTAGTTTTATAAGATTTATTTTGTTTGTAAGAATTTCCAACAGAAAAAAACGTCTGCCAAGTTGGGTGGGCAGTATAACTTCCTCAAGCGAGCGAAGCGAGCAGCATCCCCCTACAGAAGTTAAACCTACCCTTAGAGATCTACCGTTTGCGAGCGAAGCGAGCAACATCCCCTACATGTTTCAATTGTAATACATCGCATGTATACAGCCACACTTTGCGAGCGAAGCGAGCAATATTCCCTACATACGAGCAGCATCCCCTACAGAAGTTAAACCTACCCTCAGAGATCTATCGTTTGCGAGCGAAGCGAGCAACATTCCTTACATGCCACACTTTGCGAGCGAAGCGAGCAATATCCCCTTCATGCCACACTTTGCGAGCGAAGCGAGCAATTTAACGGGGGGTCCGGGGGGCTTGCCCCCCGGCTGGACGTGGAGGCGAGCGTAGCGAGCCGGAGCGGCTAGTTATTTAGAACGATTCCGCGACGTGCGCTTCGCGTCGACCCGAGTGTGGAAGGCGATCGGGCGAGACGCAGGATGGATCGTAGTGAACGAACATCGCGGGGTTCGCATCGACCATGACCTACGGAAAAAGTCGCGTTACGGCTATCGTCTATTTAGAACTAGCGGGTCTGTGGGGGATGATTGGATTATTTTCCGTCGAATCTCTGTTTATTTAAGATAGACTGCCAGCTGCTGTTTCCTCATAAAATGTTTGTGAAATTCATAAAATTATTGTAAATTACGGTGGAGTGTTATGGTTAGTTCAAAACAAATGATGTTCTTTTCTAGGCAGCGGGTTCGAAAATTCGTAAAAGAATCAGGCGCAGTGCAAATTGGACATTTTGTGTGCATCCCCCTGGGTAAGCCAACGAGTGATTTTTAATTTATTGTAAAAACAATTGGTTCATCATCAAATTTTCTGTTGGATTTATCTCACGTGGATCCCTTGATTTTTAAATATGAATGGAACCAGGTTGGTCCGATTGAAGGACGTGGTGGTAAGGCCACAGAGAGCCAGTTTATCTTCATATCTCGTTGAGCGAAATTCGCGAACCATGAATAGAAGCGACTCCTTTGAAAAATGCCTCACACTCGACAACATGAACCCTCACATAAAATCGATGGAATATGCTGTCAGAGGGCCACTACAGATCAGAGCATCGGAAATCGAAAATGAACTGAGGAAGGTGAGTCTATTAATCTTAGAAGATTAACAATAGTGACCAGAAAGGTGAGCGCACAGACTTATTTTATTTTTCTTGTTTTTACCTAGTATTGCTAAACGTTCTCGTATCGTAGGGTTTTATCTTCTTCAAAGAAAGTGTTTGTTAGAATGAGACATGCATGGATCAAACATCAAAATATCAAAGCACTTGGAGTTTTAATTTGAGGAAGCCAAACATGATTTTTGAGACCCATTAATTGTTTCAAATAAATATGAGCATTTGAATATGGTAAACGGCTAAAATTACAACGCGTGTGAAGAGGGTAGGTATCTACAATTTGCATCTGCAACAGGATTGACAGGTGGCATGGGGGCAAAATACCAGACACTACTAATACTAATTAGTATTAGGCGGACTAAAAATACTAATTAAACTATCAAACAATCATAAGTTACTAATTGCATTTTCATTGTACAACTACGGTCAATACTGTGCCAAATGGGACCTAATGCTTATATATTACACTGGGGAAGTAGGGTAGCTGGACCGGTGGTCGGACAGTTAACAGCATCAACGTACTTCATAAGCTCACAAAAAATATAAAATTTCTTAAAACTACCTTTACCTCGGTTTATCAGCAAGAGACAGAATCCAAGTGTGATAAAAATTAGTTAGAAAACGTTAATAAACAAGTTGGAGATATTTTATTGCAATTTTCCATTAAAACCCCAAGTCACCCAGTACTCGGACATGAGTCTTCTAATGACGGACAACTGACATCCAGTAGTCGGACAGTGACTTCAAACTGCTATTATTTTACAGGATCAAGAAAAAATTAAAAAACAAATTTGTAATATTCTGACTTCATATATTTTGTGCATATAAGGTTTAAAAAAATTGTATATCAAAATAATTATAAAGAAAAATCAGACTCAATAAAGGAAACAGCTGCAGTAACTTTGTAAGGCACATCGTTAAGAGATCACATTTTCTAGTTAGGTTTTACTAAAATTATTATCACTAACTTTATCACATAAGTTCAGTCAATAGTGCAAGTAGTTGACAGATTAATACTAATAGTTTCTTTGGCACAAAATGAAAATTCAAAATAGTAAAACATTCAAAGTACAAAATGAAAATTCAAAATAGTAGAAGTATAAATGAACACATTAAATGAGTTTGTCTTTAACAGTTGAAAAATATCACATTAGTAGGATGCTTAATATAGATGAGATAAGGTAATTTAGGTTTTTAATTCGTGATGGCTAATATTAAATTTAAGCCAACTTCGCCTGTATTTCTCAGGAGGAGCAAGTACCCCAACTACTTGTTTCAATGAAAATGGGTATTCATCGGGAACAGCAGGGTAACTATAAATAAATCCACAAAACATTTTGGAATTCTGGGGTCTCAAGAAAGTTCCTATATAACTGACATCTCCACCACCTTCCTCTTTCTTCAGAACCCTCCCAATCCAGAACCTTTTTTTGTCCTGTTCTTCGACACTGAAAGCAACTACTAACCAGTCACCCGGGCTCAGAACATGGGTTGAGTTGATAGGTTTCAAATTTGAGAAACTTCTCCCGAATTTCCAAATTTTTCTTGTCACAGGTAGATTGTTTGTTTCTGAGCAGTGAACTGATTCATTCTCTCCAGTTTCTTGCTCTTGTTCTTGCTCCGTGGTCATTCGCTTATTGTTCTGGTTCCCAATCCGCTTTTTACCTACATGTTTCACTAGTTTTGCTGCCTTTTGCTTCATTCTTTCTTCTTTTCTCTTCTGCTTCTCATCCTGTTCACGTTGTTTCTTTTCATCCTTCCTCCTCAAATAATCGCGATAAGCGTCTGAAGAAATAGCACCTGGCATTACTTCCACAGGTTTTCCCTTCTTTTCTGAGCGAGGAGCGATTTTCTTTGGGAAGAAAAGGTATTTCTTAAATGGCGACGGTATTTCTGCTGCTACTATGAGTTGGGTTGGCTTGTCTTGTTCTGTTTCAGCCTGACTAACAAGTGGTGAAGCATTCTGAGGAATATAAACATTTGAAGGTGAAGGTTGTTCCTCGTTTGGCGTCCTTACAGGAAAAGCAGACAGAGAATTGTCACCTTCACCTAAGAGAATAATTTCATTTTCACATCCACCATTCGGGGTGCTGTAACGATAACGAGTATCATTGCTCGGGATATCTTCTGGATTTATGCATGATACATCCATAGCACTATCTTCATGAGTATAATTTTCATCCGTGGGCGAAGTGGTGGTGTCATCCAGAAGAGTTTGGATCTCTGTAGACATGTTTTCTAAATCGTGAAAGTCATCCTGATTCTGAGATACATTATTATAGTCTTGCACGACGTGTAGTTCGGACACAGTGTTCATGTCGGATATATCATTCATGTAAGAGATGTCATCGACATTGGAAACATCGTTGTTATTGGGACACTCTTCATTAAGAATTTGAAATAGTTTGCAAACTGAAATTCCGATATCTTCCATATTTTTTTCGTAAAATTTAATGACTTTCATCGTAGATTCAACTTCAGCTAACGATGGTTTCGCTGGGACTTTTTCTTTCATCACATCCCCATCCATCTTCTCAATTCGATTTTGCACGCATTTCGAGTAATCGACTTCGTTTGGGTCAGGCGCGGATCCAAGGGGGGGGTCACGGGGGTCATGACCCCCCCCAGAATCAGCCTGCATTTCAAAAAGCAGAGCTGAACGACAACGAATTGTTGACAAACCCAATGACAAAAAAAAATCAAACGACCAAAACGAACCCAATTTTTGTAAAATAAAAAACCAGAAACAAACCAAACGACCAAAGTTAACCCTTTCAGTCTTTTTGTACAGTCCACTGTACATGACCCTTCACTTTGTTTTCCATAACCAGAGCCGTTTTAGGGCCATAATTTGTGTTCACCAGCAACTACAACCCCCTAACAACGACGGTAGCGTTCCTTCAAGTTCCACATAATGTAAACTAAAGCCTTTTTTGCTGATTCATTCCGTCCTCCACCCGCCCGTCATGGAATATACAGGTAAGCACCACAATTTTTGTTTTTTTATGCAATATAAATACGATCCATCAGCTCTTTTATGCTTAGAATTGATTGCAGACGTCCTTTAGTTAGTATAGAAGCAAAAATCGAGTTGGTTATTTGCGAAATGAAGTTGTGCCAAGTGTTCAAAAGTAGTAGTAGGTAGTAGCAGTAGGTTGTACAATAGCACCAGAGCGACGTGGATCGCTGCCACGCGTTTGAACGAAGTGTACAGTAGGTTGTACAATAGCACCAGAGCGATGTGGATCGTGTGATGTTCTGAATCCAAAAATATGAGAAGACCGTCAAAACTTCGGCGGGGAAAATGCCGATTTCGGCAACTAGACATTATTGGGAATGATTACGGGTGTAGATTTTGTCAAGCAGCCCCTGTGGATATTGGAGAACGTTGGTTGGAAACAATTTTGGCACGATAATACCAAGAAACGACATCATAGGAAAGCTTTTACGATGAATAAGCCGTTCATCAAATAAATTCGCGATTTTCATGTACCTACCTAGGTACTACCAGCCAGTTTTTGGTGCTGTTTATAATTTGCCGCATGCGTGTGAAGCCATAAATTTTTTTGAATGGCTAATATTTACCTATATTGAGACTGAAATAATTTTGCGATACAATGTGTTTCTGTGATTTCCAAGTACAAAAGAGTCTTTACTTTACTCGCCCTGCCGTATTTCTTGATCAAGGGTATTATTTTTAGTTTTATAGTGTCATTGTACAATAAAATTGTTCAATAAATATGTTCGAATTTGAAACTGCTGTGAATTTTTGTTTGAATCCAGGTTGGGTAGCTAGCATCGCTTGAGTCTCATTGTGCAGTACACTGTACATTCGAAATTGTGCACAGCACCGCTTGAGTCTCATTGTGCACTATACTGTACACGGTACATCTTTTGAACCGATGGTACTAGGGTCATGAAATTTTTACCAGAGCTTACTTAGACCAATAGTAGATCGCGTGCAAAATTTGAAATTTTTCTGTTCACTACAAATAATTCGGGACTGAAAGGGTTAACTTACCATATCAGGTTGGGTGAGCTTCCCCCTTCAGCCCCTCCCTACCACAACATTCTCTGTTTCACGGGTAGATTTAGATGTCTTCTGTCACTAGCTCACTAGCTAACTTTATGAGAGTGGAGAAATTTTGAAACATTATTATTATTTTGGTTTGACTGGGGGTGCACATGCGCCTATGCTCCTATCAGTAGCCGCCCCTGTCTGGGGCCCTTCTGCCATTTGTTGCAGTGCCATTTGTTGTCGTTTATGGGCGCTGTGGGGTCATCATGGAAGAGAGTAGCCTAACCGATCTGTTCAACCTAATTTATGCTGTTCTCAGTACAGAAGAAGTTACGACAGGTCACGCTTATGCTAGAGATGTTAAGAGCCCACCTCCTTGCTCATCGAGCTCTGGCCTCGTTAATATTGAAGACTATTCAGTTTTCGCATTTATTTTGATCTGAAATAGAACAAGTGTTGTATGGCAGGTGGTGGTTGTGGGATCGATCAGATATTCTGAATCGATTAAGAATTCAGCATATACCTAATTAAAAACGTGAATTTAAAAGGAAATTCTAACTCAGAAGTTCAACTCCCGTTCTCGTTTACTTTCCTGCCAAATTCAGTAAAAACGATCCTGAATTCACTGAGATCAACAATCGATTGTTGTGGTTTCAATGTTTTGATTTGCAAACTCTGAAGTTAGCTACGCTGTCATAAAAGGCGCCACTTTGTTTGAAAACACATTAGGACACTTTTTGGTTTATTATTTCCAATAATAAGCCTATGTGATCGTGTAGCAAAAAATTTTTATAACCCCCCCTCAAACTTTGTCACTTTACGTTTCAAGGTGCGTAGAATCCAAATTTGAAATGTCCGTCCGCCATTCGCCGTCCGCCGTCCGGGCCATAAAAGGCCTAAGAATTGACTTAAAAAACCCGTTCTTTCGCACATAGACTCCATTTGGGGTCTAGTTGGTCCTAACGTTTAACCATCCCGATCGCTTTACTCGCATAGATGCTGTGGGCCAAAAACGGGCGAAAAAGAGTCTTTTTCGAGGCGCTTTGGATGTTAGACTGACGAACGCACGCACGCCTTGTAGGTGGGAGAGGGGTGAGCGGGAGAGAGAGAGTGAGAGGGTGGGTGAGGCGGAGGGAGTGAGAGGGAAGGGAGGGCGAGGGAGTATGGGGGAGACGGAGGGAAGAGAGGGGAGGGAAGGCGAGAGAGAGTTTGATGAAATTAATTCCAATTACTTAGAAGAGATTGTTTATGAGTATGAAAATACTCATAATTCTATTCTACGCTTTATGATATAAAGCTTCGCTTCCTTCAGCTGTCCCTAGACGGCCCCCTTTATTTTATTTTTCCTCAACTTTACTATAAAGCGTAAAATTATGGGGTCCTGGAGCTTTAATGCAGTGAACGAGTGAACCAAATATTGGAAGCCCCGAGTTTCGATACCTAGTAAATATATTACTCGTATAAGTGAGGCTAAATAATTACGGTCAGTTTTCTACGTAGAAGGTCTGTATGATACAGAAATAATAAACCTTTGTGTAATAATTTGCAGCGTTTTTTATATTGTTCTACCCTGTGACCCCCTCCGGAAAAAATTTCTGGATCCGCCCCTGGTTTGGGTTGAACGGGAAGAGCCCACAACGTTTGAATCCATTCACAATGATTTGTGGCATGCCGTTATCTTGCAGGATAGTTTCAAGCAATGGTGAAAGTTCACTTTTGGTTAATGTTTTATTGAAATTTGCGGGTTGACTTTGCCACTGTCTTACAGTGTCTTTCCACATAGATTTCATGGGCTTAAACACACTGACATCAGCTGGCTGCATCATGTGCGTAGTATTGGGTGGTAGAGCATACAATATAATGTCATTGTCTGCACAGAACTGGCTGAGTTCAATAGTTAAGTGGGATTTATGCCCATCAACAAACACTAAGATAGGTTTCTTGATTTTGTTCTCTATTACCCATTGGTTCAGTCCATTGGCAACGTACTCAAAAAATATATCACCTTTCATCCACCCTGATTCACTTTTACCAATGAACCAACCTTTAGGCATGTTATCCACGATTTCTCGAGGGGTCCTAACATATGGGAACACGACCATTGGATTGACGATTTTACCATCAGCCGAGAAGAAAAGTAAAACCGTTACATTATCTTTCTCGTTATTGAATTTGACGTCGTACACGTTTTTCCACCCTCTGGGGGCCAATACTTTTCCAGATTTTGGGCATAGGCTAAAACATGTCTCATCCCCATTGAATATTCGCTCCTGATTTTCTAAAATGTCTTCAGCGTTAATGGACTTAAGGTAAGCTCTTAGTTCGAGAAACCACTTACGAATGGACTCTTCAGTTACAATTGCACGACCCTTTGTTAAACTTTCAGGTGTCCTCGTGACAAGAGTAGGGTGCCTTTTCAGAAAGGATGAGTACCACGTTTTGCCAGGCCTACAATCTTTAAAAGGCGTTTCTCTATTCACAGACTTGACAATTTGTTGGACAGAATCTAGTAAGTCACACTTTTTCCGTGGAAACCCACATTTCGCTGTTTCAATCAGCCAGCTCTCCAGAACTCCTTCTTCCTGTGGAGTAAGAAAGGTAGCTGGTCCCATCCTCCTGTGATCTGCTGAAAATTTACCTGATATTCGATCTTCAAGGGAAGATTTAGGGACCCCAAATTCCCTGGCTGCAGCTCTTAGCCCCATCTTCTCATCTTTCACAGCAGCAACTGCTAAGGCCATCTGCTCAATGGTGTAGGCGTGAAAGGTTTTCTTCAGTGATGATTTTGGCCTTGATTTTCTTCTTTTAGGACTCATCTTAACCTGCTGCAATAAAAATTAATTATTATTTGTTTAAAAATAGTGAGTCTGCTTGAAAAAAGCTAAAGAAATATCAAACAAACACGTGGCCGACCACTGGTACCCAAGGAGCCAGTGGTCGGCCACTCCTAAATAATGTGTCCGGCTACTGAATTTTAGACATTTTACAGCCATGAAAGTGCTGAATTCGTTATAAAATCTCTATTACAGGTCGAAATCTCTTCAAAAAACAAGAAAATATCTCACTACCTAAAAATCTAGTGGTCGGACACTTTGTCCAACGACTAAAACATGGGCGATTTTGAATATCCAGAAGTCGGACAGAGCCTTTTATCAATTCAGCATTCAGAAATTGCTATTTTCAACAGTTCCACACCTAGAGGAGCATGTACACACATCAAGAATATGATTTGTATAAAAAATAACAATAAATAAGACGAACATACCTTATTTCCACTGGACGCCTCAACTAGCAAAAAACCACGTGTGATGGCTACAACAACAATCAGCAGTGTTGCCCCACTTTGCCGAATTTTTTAGGTTGGAAAATATTATCAAAGGCTGGCACAACTGCTTCTGTTACACACAGAGAAGGTTTAAGATTATTCAGGATATGGGCCTAAATGTCTCCAAGGTTCCTGTCCCTTATTATTATTGAAAAACTGTCCCATTGTCCGACTACAGGAGGGGTGTCCGACCTCCGGTTCCACTACCCTACCTTATGTTTTTTGAGGCGCTGAATATAAATATGAAACCGGATTTTAATTATATACCTAGCTTCGTGATCAGGCGCAAATCTCGTTTAAACCCAGTAAAAATCGGAAAAATCGCCAAAACAACATTTTTCAACACATTAAGTTATCTTTATATATAATTACGAACGGTCTTTGAAATTGTGAAGAACTTCGCGGTCCGATTTTAGTGTTAGACTGCTCATTCGAATCGGCACGGCCCCAAGTTTGTTGCAAAAGTGTCCCCCGTTCGTCTCTGTACCCGCCTTGATCGTGTTCTAGGCGGTCCTTATCAACGAGAGTTGTTTATTAGGCTGTGGCGGTAACAACAGTTGCCATGTAAGAAACGTAGTGTAGTTACTAACATCTAGGAGAGTTAATTCTGAACGAAGAAATTGAAACTGAAGAACTCTGATGTCTCTCTGGGGTCTTTTCTGATCAGCTGAGTGAGCTAAATTCTTTCCTGTTCACTGTAGGAAGTTGAATATTCGAAGCACAAATTGGACATGACACAACACTCGAATTTAATACAGACTCAGAACAAGCACGAGCTTTGCTGGAGTGGTACCTACCAGACACATCAGGACGAAGACAGCTGTAGCATCTCTTACACACAACTCAACACCAGTTCGACATTTACGAGTACTACCGATCAAGATACAATTAACGACACAAAGAAGGAGATGGAAGACACGGGCGCGCAGATTCACACTGGAGATAGAATTACACAATCATCTCACCATGCCCAAATTCTGAATTCCCCGATTCAACTTTTTGTTTAGTCTCATAGTGACGAGGACCACCTCAACTGGTGATATTTATTTTATTAGATTACTTACATTTTGATCGGTATTTCCTCTTTTTTAATAATTTAATAACACGCCTTAGCTTTGCACCAGGTCACATAACGCCGCAAATAGGTAGGACTTATATCGTTACTATAATGTTCTGAGTTCCTAATAGGTACCACTACTGTTATACGGACTAGACTTTCCAAGCCCTAACAGGCCTCTAGTTTTTCTCTAAAACAAAAAACGATTTGAAAAAAACCGGTTGCGAATTTGAACTCCTCATTAAAAATCCTATAAAAGGTGTCTGTTTTTAACATTGTTGAAGGTTTAATAATAAAGAACTAACTTCCCAATCATGTAACACAACCTACATATCTGACTTAGAATCTCACCTAGGTACATAATCTCATCTTTTGAATCTATAAAAAAGAATTCGATAATAAAATACGTGTTCTTTACAAGATCTTTGAATGTAGAATTCAAATTGGCAACCTGATTTTTTCTATAGTTTTTCGTTTCAGAGAAAAATAACTTGTAATGTGTTAAATACCGGTGTTTTTGGCGATTTTTAATGGGTTTGAACGAGATTTGATTTGGACACGAAGCTAGATAATTAAAATCCGTTTTCATATTCAGCACCCACAAAAACACCCCTTTTTAAGGCAATACGATGCGAAACTTTTAGTGGTGATATTTCAGGTTACTGAACATGAGAAAAACAGTAAAAATCGGGAAAATCGCCAAAAACAACGTTTTTAAACACATTAAAAGGTATTTTTCTCTGATACGATTTTTTTAAAGCTTTTATTGCACCGAGTAATCTCATTAACAATATAAATCTGACCCTATATTACTACAATACACAATTCAGGACCTAAGATGCATAACTTTGTCCCTTGCCGCCTCTCGAACATATCACATTCACTTCCTACACAAGCCCATGCGGTTTCAAACGCTTAAGACGTCGAGTTAGATCTTGCACATCCCCAGGAGCTTTATAGCTTCCTCATTCACATGATCTTTTAGTCTAGCCAGATGAGCTGTTGCTTGCTTTTTGATCACCTCATCCACACTGTCAACTTGAAGTTCACGGTGGAGTATCTCATTTCGGAAGTACCACGGCGCATCAGTGATACATCGAAGTACAGAGTTCTGGAAACTTTAAATATGTCTATTGGTTGGAGCTGTGCAGCCCCACAACTGCGCTCCATACATCCAAACTGGCTTGAGTACTTGATTGTAAAGAAGCAGCTTGTTACCAATGGTCATGGTGGATAGTCGGCCGATTAGCCAATACATCCTTCCAAGTTTCAATGCGAGCTCTGTCCTCTTCTTTTTGACATTTTCCTTCCACCTGAACTTGGCGTCTAGCGTCATGCCCAGGTATTTAGCTTCATTCGTGTAGGGAATTGCCACGTTGTTGAGGAAAGTAGGGATGTAGTTAATCTTCCGGTTGGTAAAATCGACGTGCACCGACTTGGCCTCATTCAATTTGATCCTCCATTTTATTATCCAAAGACTGATTTTGGAGATGGACTTATTGAGTTTTGATATTGATTCATTATTGCTGTCACCAACTGCCAGGACAGCAGTGTCGTCTGCAAATGTTGCTGTGGTGTTATGTTCATCTTCTGGTAAGTCACTGGTGTACAGAAGGTACAGGAGTGGGTCCAATATACTTCCTTGCGGCACATCAGCATTTATTTTCATTGGCTCTGAGTACACATCGTCCTGCTTGATGCAAAAGTACCGGTCAGAAAGGTAGGATTCAAGCTGCTCAACATACTGATAAGGTAGCATCTTCTTCAGTTTGTAATTCAGGCCTTCGTGCCAGACTTTATTGAATGCTTGAGACAAGTCCAGAAAGATGGCTGAGCATACCTTCTTTTGTTCCAGCGCTTCTTCAATGATGTTGACTATTCGGTGTATCTGGTCAATGGTGGAGTGCTGCTGTCGAAAGCCAAACTGATGCTTTGGGATCAGCTTACGCTCCTCAATGAGATTTAGCAATCGTTTATTGATGAGTTTTCAAAAAGTTTCGACATCTCAGGCAGCAATGAAATGGGCCTGTAAGATGTTTTTCCAGGTTTTAGGATCATAATTACCTCGGCAATTTTCCACAGTTGTGGGACATGTCGATGTAAGATACCTGCATTGATCATTTCCATTATTTTGACGATAGCTTTTCTAGGAAGATTTTTCATTATCTGCCCAATTATGAGGTCAAATCCAGGCGTCTTCTTTGGATTAATTTTCTGCTTGATCATTTTAGCAACTTCTTTGAAATTTACAGGTGGTATATGGATAAGTGGTTCCTGTTCTGGAAAATTGTACAGTGGTTCCTCATTCGCTGAAGCAAGATTAGGTGTGAATATATTCGCTAAGTGCTCAGCAAACACATCAGCTTTTGTCTGATTATCCCTTGCCCAAAATGTGTTTGTTGCCATGAAGGTAATACTCGCAGTGTTGCTTGTTGCGACCATCTGGAGGCAGGAGTGAGGTAGTTTGTTGCCATGAAGGTAACTACTGGGAGGAACTCACAATTTGTTCTTATCACTTCTTATTCACTTGGCGTATGGGGAACAGGGTGGCCGTAAATATTTGGGACTTTTACCACAACACAACTCGTTGCTGGGAATGAAGAGGGACGCCATGCTGTAAATACTGGGGATTTACCTACTTGGACTCTTCACAATGGTTGGAAACAACGAAACTCAACTAACTGCTTGGAAGGCTGACAATAAACTGTGTGGAGGAGCCGCTTGGCTTGAGGTGGGCTGCTCCCCACTTCTTGATTCAGTGTTGGTGAGTACCTATCGAGTTGTGTTTGTCAGTGTTGGAAGTTTGGGCTACATGGAGCCAGTCAGAGCATTCTGGTGGCAAATATCTAGACTCAGCTGATCATCTGATATTGACCATTCTGATTGATAGGTACCTACCAAGATTTTCTATCGTTTTGCAGGGAGCTCAGAAAACTTTTAATGAGGTGATAAAGGCCAACATCGGTGATTGCCATGCAATGGGCCAGAAACCAATCACCTTCCTCCGTCAGGTTCTTGTTCTTGTGTCGGTGCCTGAGCTGTTAGACCACCCTATGTTCCCAGACGACGTCAAGAAACGAGCAAAAATTATCCTGGCTGGATGTGATGGGGGCAGTATTGGTAAGATTTCTTTTTAATTGATTTCTTCAATAATATGCAAAGAAAAACTTGGAGGAAGAAGGGAACTTGGGGGATTCTGTTGTTGGAAAACAAGACAGCAGCAACAAACTGGGGCTATTTACATACTTCAAATTACATTATTGAAACACAAAATATGTTTTAGCTCGCGTTTCACATAAACCCGTGAAACCCGCTTATAAGAATGACTCAGATTTTGCAGTGTATCTTATCACTACTATGTCAAGTTGTTTTATTTATCTATCACCAGCTCAATGAAATCATCAGAAATTGACAAGTGGTTGCAATCATGTTCACAATATCAACTATTGAGAATGATCACTAGTGTAAACAATTATTGAAATAACCATGCTCATAACGCAGCTTGTTGGCCACGCACTTCGCAGTAGTTAAAACATATGGTTGGATAAATCGAGAGCTTTCGAACGAAAGGTCAACTAATTTTGTGGGATGACAAATGACGAAGTACCATTTCCCTAGCCACGACTAAATTGTGAGCGGAAATCATCAGAAATTGTTGCAACACATTTTTGTTACACATAAACCTTTTGTTTTCGGTTGGAGATGCCAAGGCTAAAACATAAAACAAACATAACACATTCTGTGTTAAAATAAAAATATAAATGAAAAAATATAAAAAAACGCGTATGTTGCTCTTCTCTCAACATTGTGTTCAGAAAGTCAAATGAAAAATCCACTCCTAATTTATTAAAATACGAAATGAGCTGGAGCTCAGAAAACTTTTTAGAAAACAAATTTTGGGTTATCATTTAACTGCTATAAACTCCTGAATTTGGACTCCAAGTTAAAACTAAGGAAACCGTTCAAAAGAACATTAAACTGTCTATCTTCTTGATACAAAATACTTAGGTATCTATCTATTTCTAGCAGATTAATGGTTCCAATAGTTGACCTAAAAAGGAAATTTACTCAAATTTACGACATCACCTGTTTTTAAGTAGACGCTCGGTCCACAATATCAAGAATGAAAAATGAAGCAAATCATTACACAAAGGTTTATTATTTCGGTATTAGATAGCCCTTCTATGTAGATCAACGATCTATTGTTATTATACCCATTCTGTTGTAGGGTACCTACATTATCTAAACATGACACATGTCCTGCCAAAATGGTTCAACCCTTCCAGGGGCATAGATTCCTGAAGGTAGCACCAGTATACCTGACAAAAGAAGAAGAAAAAGGTAGTTAGGTAAACATCTAAAAGAATAAAAATCCAAAAACTTGAATTCAGGCGGATTCTAATGGACTCGATTAAGTTAGTTCTATTGATTCTCTGTGGTGGATTCAAATTAGAGATTGATGAATACCTTGTCTGAATCGATACCTACTATGAACCGATTGATAGATGATTGAGCAGCATTGATTGTGGTGGGGGTTGGGTTAGTGTGCCTCAACTGCGGTGGTGGAAGGTCATTGGCCAGGTGCTTTTGTCAGTGTTACCTCGTCTTGTGAAAGTTCCCGTCAGATACAAGAGAATGCGCGTCCGTCGCTCTCGCGCCGGGCGTCATCCTCGAGTTCTTGGACTGCTGCGATTGGCGATAGATGAGGATCCGAGAACCGGAAAATCATCTTCTCCGAACATAGCACATATGCCATTAGTACGAGTACTATTTCTTATGGTACTACTGTCACACTCCCCTCTCTCTATGTAGTGTGGATTTAGGCCCCATTGCACCTCTGGGGGCGATCTAAGACTGTTACAGTCTCTACTTGATGTTTTGGTGTGGCTGCATTTAGCCTTACCGTGGTCACCCAGTCACCACAGTTTTTGAGTCCCCCCCCCCCCCCCCTTCACCAGAACTTCCCCCTGTGATCATGCACTTGGGCAGGCTTGCTATAAATTGTTTTGTGCCCAATGCTATCGAGGCTTGTATATTGATGGTTTCATGAGTTGGAAGATTATAGATCCTTTCTGTTATGTACGTTTTTGTTCGGGTACCTAACTCTTTTTCTTATTTCCTTGATCTCATCGTCATCTCTCAACTTGTCTCGCGGATTTTGGCCCATTTGTTTGTTATGAGTTCTTTGAGAATGGAGTGTTGTTGCGTGTATTCTGTATTGTTCTGTAGTTCATTTCTCGTTCAGTTCTCGTAATTTTGAACAGATTACAAAGGTTCATTATTGAAAATGATAAACCAAAACGCATCGTTGACTGGAAAATCTTCATCAGAATGTCAGCTATCCAACGGCGTACCTAACGTTTTGATTTAAGGTTCTCAATAATATATTTTCAACAGTATTTATTAAGTAGTATTTCACGGTCTTTGCGTACAGTTACAGTGCATTAATCTCTCACTGTTTTTTATTGCTTTTGGGAGTGAGACGCTTCTTCAACAGCTAAGCCGATTTTTGTCACTTACACAATAAAATTCATTGCTGTTCTCCAAATGTGGTGAGGGAATATCTTCTTCATTATTCATGAATAAGGGAATAGTACTTCCTCATTTTCATTTCATTTCTATTCAAAATATCCACATTGTGCAGGTACCTACCTACTATAGCAGAACTCTACAACTTTCAACACGAGACTAGTACAAAGTATGTAGGTAACACTGTTTCATACCTTTTTTAAACCGATTTTGCTACTTCCATCGTGCGTATCATCCTGTTGAAATTATATTATACAATGAAATTTGCATTACGTAGGTACAGCCTATCCTACTTCTTACTAATGCAGAGATAAAGTAGAAGAGCGCAGTGTGGACTAATCCACAGTAACATGAAAGGGTTCACATCCCCATTTCATATATATATATATATATATATATATATATATATATATATATATATATATATATATATATATATATATATAATAAACTTAATTTGATATAAATTTCACAGATAAAAAGAAAAAAGAATGATTTGATATTTCGAAAATAATCTTTGTCAAAAATAGAAGAGTGATTAGTTTTTCTGAATAATTGGACGTGTTGGAAGCCTGCAACCATGTAACCATCCATATATTATGGCTTCGCAACTTCTAATGTAGTCTCAATCGTTGAGGTTGAGGCCGGGAGGCCGCATTGATCCAAGTACCCAGCGATGAGCGCGTTCGGACTGCTGCAACAATCTATCATTTGTTGGTCGTGGCATCCTCTTCAAAACCTTCACTCCGAAGCACTCATTGAACGTGACTGTGGCGTCGTGGGACCTCGCATGCAGCTTCAATGGCAGTGGTCGATCCTGGTTTAAAGAAGCTCTATGGTTGTTTACTCGTAAATTCAATTGGGTGGCTTTTCCTACATAGAAGCCTCTGCTCTGATCTTCCGCACATTGTTTACAAATAAGCTGATAAACACACATCTGTGATTGACACTCTGCGGTTCCTTTACATTTGTAGGAATGAGAGGTATTTGGGGAGGTGAAGTGAGAGCCCTCGATTACTATCTCACACAGCTTGCACCTTGGGCGCCCACATTGATGCAATCCAGGCTGCTGCACTTCCGGAGGCTGAACACGTGGATGTCTGTGTGATAAAATTCCTCCCAGGTTCTGTCCTTGTCGGTATGACACTTGTGGCATATCTCCAAACAAATCACGGGTCAGAGGACTGGAAGCCAGGATTGGCTGTAGTTCCCGGAGGATTGCATTAATTTTCTGAATCCCGAAGAAGAACGTGGTGACGAGGGGAACTCTATCAGATGAACCTCTCATTCCTTCATATAAACCGACCACCTGGCCTCAATTTGAATGATTGAATATGTGCCTACTACAATCACGGCCATGGGATTCAATAATTACGCTTCAAGCTACCAGGGACTACACAAGTTAAATTTACTTTCTCTATTCTGTGAACAAGATTTTTTCGAAATATCAGAAACAATTCTTTCGTTCTATATATCTGTCTAAATTTTTTTCTAACAAATAATTATATAAATTAAATATATTATTATTCAACATTAGGAATATATTTTCAGTCTCAGTGAGATGTATGAATCCACATTCACATCTATCTGAACGGTTGTATGTTAGGCAAAAATTGACTAAGCCATTGAAGAAGTCAAAAAGAATGAGAGAAATAATGCACTGATCTAGGAGACGGCGACCAGGCTATTGGCTTGGCCCATATTGGATGATAATATTATACTTCTTAAGGCTTTGTATCTTTCTTTACACAGAGCATCAAATTGGGGGTTAGTATTTACTAATTCGTAATAAGTTGAAATCTATTTTGGAAAAATGTTAACTAAAGGATAGTTTTGATTAATGACGCGAATTCAAATATGCCATGGTTGTGTTTTTTCTCAGTATCATGCAAATGTGAAAGAAGGGTTTGCAGACATTCTACTCAGTTGTAGGATGGAGCCATAGATCTCAATAAATAGATGTATGGAGGACTATGAATCGAACTTGGTACACAAGTTCTTATTGATTTACACTTCAGCTGAGGATGACCATGGAACAATAATGATGAGTGACCCTTATTGAATGGACCCTTTTATAGGATCGTACACTGAAGGATCTGGTATTGAGGATATTCTACGGCAAGTGGCTGAATACATTGAAGAAAGAGATGGCGTCCCGAGCAACTGGCAGGACATCATGCTGAGTGCTGGTGCATCTGAGGGCATCAAGGTATAATTTGAATGTATTTAATTTCTACAAATTTAATTATAATATAATATCATTTAATATAAGCTCTGAGCAAGGGCTCCCGAACGGTGAGCCATACCGTTCCTCCTGCTCTCCTCGGCTTGACAGTGGGGGGAGAAGCGCAGTCCACGAGAGATAGGCTCTCCTAAACAAATGTTATGAGGAGGATCTCTCTTATATCATTGAATATAATAATGTAGGCAACGCTGTTGCCTCTTCTTCCACCACCACTAGTGTTCACGATCACGTGTTGGTTCTTCCAGGGCCCATTCGACTGAACTGGATACCTAACCTAAAACTTCGGAGAAACTCCCAATTTCCAACAAATTTGCCATTTTTTACAAATTGCGATACCTAATTGGATATTTTCTCTATGCAACCAAATATTTCAAGGGGCTATGTGACACCGCGATTTGTGTGGTGCTATTGTGACAGCGGATGTAATAAAATATGGCTCCAACCCTTTATTTGTTTCTTGATTCTATACCTACTTACTCCACATCGATTTTTCTTAATAAACCTAGGTACCTACCCAAATTACGTTCTTATTTTTCACGCTACGATCATCAATTCTTTATTTTACGAGAAGGGAGCTCATATTTTCGAAGATCTGGCACTCTCGCCAGTGCCCCAGCCACGATCTGTTAGAAACCATAGTCCCAACTTGGGTGTCACAAATAAATGGATACGGATGAGGAATACCTGCCCTTGGGTTTGTAAAACGTGCATTCTCCAATTATTTTTGTGAAAGCTAATACCATTCCCAGAATGTGGAGATTAATGTTAGCTAGGATCAATAGATATTTTCATGAATTTGCAACCTACTTATGTATCTAGTGAAACAAAAGACAAAAGGTCCTGGACTGACAGAAGAGAAAGCGATGACGAAAACTCGTGGAAATAAACTACTGGCGTACCTAGTTAGGTAGTAAGAGAAATGGTCCTTGACACGGGAGCAGCAGTATCTGTGCTATCCAGGCCCATCAACGGTGTCCCCATAAAACCAATGGTAGTGATCACCTGGGGAGCAGATGGGAGTCCCTTACCCTTCAAGGGGGACCAACAGGTTGTAACTCGAATCAGTTGTGCATGAATTGTGTTTTAAGTAACGAAAAGTCCCACATGTTTACGGCAATTATCATCCGGCCCTGTCCCCAAATCACGCAAACAGATGATTGAAAACCCCCGTGATCTTCCCCTGCAGACCTGCCCCTCAGCAGTAACGCACCTGATTCAGCTTCTCCTTCTGGACACCCTGCGACAGTGAGTAGCTTATAAGTTTCTTTCGTTAGCCAATGAAACTAGGAAGGAGTTCTATGACTATTGTACCAATGCAAGGAAGTTAGTCCATAGTCATTACTCACTTTAGTTGATTTGGTAACATTTTTTCATCTTTCCTTCTATCTAAAAGTAATGAAGTAAAGATTTGAGATTGGTTACCGGATTGGAGAGTTATGTTTTATTATCTGTTACCATGAAGAGTAACAATTGTTAAAGAGTCCGTTTCTATTGAAAAGTAACTTTTCAAGTCAGCAGTATTTTGCATACCTATATCTTTGTGAGAAAGAAGTATAGTTTAAAGTCCAGTCAAAGTAAATTAACACCGAAAGTAACAAAGTTACGATTTTGAGTTTGGTAATATAAAGTAACGATTTTCTTGCTCCAACATGCCTAATCTTCTAAGATGACCACATAGGTACTCATTAGATAACATATTTACAGTGTCTGAGTTTAAAGTAACGAAGCAACGATTTCTAGTTTGACAATACTGAATATCGATTTCTAGTTTGACCATATTGAATAATACCTTCTGCAGTTTGAATTGCACAGCTGTCTAAGTAGACTAAGTGAACATCGTATGTTGTGTTTCTGTTGTTAATTTGAGAAGTAACGAAAATACCAAAGTAACAGTTCGTCAGATCTCCGTGTTGTACTGTACATTGAATGGTTTTGCGAATTACATGTACTCGTATTAACCAACATCTAACTTTCCTTTAGCGTACTGCCCTACCTTCCCTTGACAAGTAATGGTAGTAACGATTTGCTTATAGCGAGATATTCAGGTGTAAAGAATATTACTGGTTCAATTCTTCCATCAACTATTTGTATAATCAACTTCTGTGATTATAGATAGGAACAATAAGAGTCCTCAACCCGCAGCTCACTATGAGTAACGATTTCGACAAACAACCTTTTCAGCAAAGTAACGACGATCTACAATGTCTACCAGACGAGATAGCTGTAGTCTTAGTTACCTATGAACAATTATTATTAAGGAGTTGACTAGTAACGTTAACAACATATGTGTAGCTTGTTTATAAAATGAATAAAGGATCACTTTTCACGTAATAATTCATGGTGTCAGGTGCACTGTTTATTTAATATGAAAAAAAAAAAAAAAAAAAAAAAAAACAGATAAAAGAAGTAAGAAAAGTGTTGGAAGGAGAACGGAATCCCTGGAGCCGTCGGTGGGGTCTTCTCAGTCTTCTCAGTACCTATCAGGTTTTGCCGCCCGGACAATTTGATTTTAGCAAACCTGAGGACTGAGGATGGAAACGCAAGTTCGAGAGGTTTCGGAAAGCTTCCCAACTGTGTAAGAAATCTGACAAGTCAGCAAGTAGGCATGCTGTTATATTGTTTGGGGGATGAGGGTGAAGATTTGTTAGAAACTTTCGAATTTGACGACGAAGAAAAATACGACTACGATTGTGTAATTGAACGTTTTGAGAAATATATTAAGTAACGTAAAAAAGAATGTTGTTTTTGAACGTGCCAAGTTCTTGAAGAGGAGGCAACAGCCTGGTGAACCTATAGACTGTTTTATCAATGACGTTCGTAAGTTGGCAGAAACGTGCAACTTAGGTTCTCTCAAAGCAAGTTTAATCCGTGACATTATAGTTATCGGTGTCAGGGATAGTATGCTTTCTAGGAACTTACAAATGGACGAATCTCTTACCCTTGATAAAGCCATTCAAAAGGCTAGGCAGGCTGAGGCTATGGAAAGCCAGCAGTTGGTTGTTCGGGATTCACTTCGCCGGGAACAGCATGTTGAACCGATTGCAGCCAAAAGAGAAAATAAGTGTTCATATCCTCGTACGCCAGAAAAGAGATGCCCCGCAGTTGGTCAAAAGTGTCGCAAATGTGGATATGTTGGCCATTTCAGCAAGGTTTGTAAGAAGAAACAGGGGTTCGTTAAGGAGGTGGAAACAGATCAAATTGATGGTGACGAGGCTGAGGGATACTTAGGAGAGTTGAGAGTAAATGAAGTTCATAATGACCAATGCCCCGTAGTGAAATTGCAGGTTAGAGGTCATAAAGTCCCTTATAAGATGGACCCTGGAGCTGATGTCTCAGTCATAAGTAGAGAACTTGCTAAGTTTTTGGGTCTGGTAGTTCATAAGACCGAAAAAGTATTGTTTGGACCAGGGAAAACACGCCTCTGGGTGGATGGGGTAACGATGGCAACCCTTAGCCATAAGAATCAATCGCTGGAGGAACCGTTGTATGTCTTACCAGGTCAGATTTCTGCACTTCTGAGTTGTAATGCCCTTGTGAAATTGGGTTTGATCACATTTAATATTGGTCGCGTGGATGCAATCAAGTTATAAATACCCATCCGGAAGTCTTCAATGGAATGGGAAGAATCAAACATCCTTATGAAATTGTTCTTGAAGATAATGCTCGACCCTATGCCCTCCTAGCACCCAGGCGTGTGGCAGTATCGTTATATGGTAAGGTGAAGGAAGAACTGGATAGGATGGTCGCTGAAGGCGTTATTGAACCAGTCACAGAGCCCACTGACTGGTGCTCACCAGTTGTAGTAGTACCCCGAAAAGGGAGGCGAATAAGATTATGTGTTGATTACACGATTTTGAACAAAGTCGTTAAGAGAGAACTTCTGCAGCTACCCACTGTGGACGAGTGTCTCCTGAAACTTTATGGTGCTAAATATTTTTCCAAGCAAGAAGCAGCTAATGGATTTTGGCAAATTTCACTAACAGAAAGTTCCTACAAATACACAACATTTGTCACTCCATTTGGGAGATTATTTTTCAAGGTTCTCCCATTTGGAATCAGCTCGGGACCAGAAATCTTCCAGAAAAGAATATCACAAATTATTGACGGCATAGATGGAATCATTAATCTAGCTGATGACATACTGGTAGTAGGGAAGATGCAAGAAGAGCAGGATAGAAGACTGACTGATACACTAAAACGTCTAGCCGAGTGTGGTGTAACTTTGAACAGAAACAAATATGAATTTAACCTGAGAAGAGTGATTTTCTTGGGTCATTTGGTAAATGAAAGTGGAATCCATCCAGATCTCTCAAAAACTAAATCGGTTTTAGAAATGAAAAGGCCAGAGAATATATCTGATCTCAGAAAATTCATGGAAATGATAAATTACATTTTAAAGTTCATCCCAAATCTAGTCACTCTCTCGGCTCCTCTTCGAATCCTATTAAAATCAGACGCTTTATGGGTCTGGGATGAACCACAAGAAAAAGCATTCATAGAACTGAAGAGAGCTGTGTCGTCCACACCGGTCCTTGCACCTTTCAGGAGAGATGCAGACGCGCGAGTCATAGTAGACGCCTCTTCCTACGGATTAGGGGCGGTGCTGGAACAGTTTTGTAGCACCACTAAAACTTGGGGTCTGGTAGTGTATGAATCTAGAAGCATGACGGAGACAGAATCGATACGCTCAGATTGAAAAAGAGGCCCTAAGTTTAGCTTGGGCGTACGAGAAATTTTCCAACTACCTTCTTGGGAAAAATTCTGTCTGGTGACTGTCCATAAGCCTCTCGTAGAGATAATGGGATCTAAACCCATATCCGATTTGTCTGCTCGCCTTCAAAGATTTCGAATGAGCCTTGTCGTCTTTGATTTTGATATCATGTATCTTGCAGGGAAACAACTACGTAGCAGACTGTTTGTCACGATCACCGGTTCCATCAACAGAGAAAAGCCACTAATTTCTGGAAGATCAAGAATATGAGGAAATTCTTGTACGATGTATTCGAGAAGCACTGTCTTGTTCTGACAGGAGGTTGGACGAAATAAGGAAGGCACAGGGTGAAGCTATGGAGACCCAGATTATCAAGAAATGTATATTAGAAGACAAATGGGATAAAAATTCAGTGTACTGGAAGTACAGGGGCGAGTTGGTCATTGAACAAGGTTTGCTAGTTAAAGGAAGAAGATTGTTTATTCCCAAGACGATGAGAGGAAAGATTTTACATAGCTTACATACAGGTCATTTAGGTGTGGTAAAGTGCAGGAAGCGTGCGCAAGAGTCAGTGTGGTGGCCGGGATGCACGTCCCAAGTGAAAAGTCTTGTGACCAATTGCAGTGTGTGCATAGAAAATCGACAAGTACCAGCTGAACCATTAATGCCATCAAACCTGCCTCCTAAGCCTTGGACTGTGGTAGGTTCAGATTTGCTCAAGTTCAAGGGTGAGTGGTTCCTGGTGGTTCAGGACTACTACTCCAGATTCCTGGAGATAGTCAAAGTGGACAGATTGACATCCAGTTCTGTCATTGCCAGATTACAAAATATATTTGCGGGTCATGGCATTCCACTCAGATTAAGAACGGATGGGGGTACCTACTACCTAGTATACGACGGACGAGTTTGTGGTGAATTCCACCACAGTATTGCAACAACCCTTTTCAGGGCTACCAAAAAGAGGTACTCACGACACAATCACATATAAAAGACGTCGAGTTACAACTCAGCAAAATAACATATTTCGCCCGAGAGAATATGCGAAATATTCACTCACGAACGAAATATTCACAAATAAGCAACAAGCCAAACACCCACTGCAGGAGAAGGGTTCGTCAGGACAACTCACAAAAGTTGTCTTGAAAACAACAGCCCAAGGAAATGATCAATCGACCTCTACGAAAAGGCAAGGGCGAGACTGGCAAACCAACTCAGCTATCATATTCACAGATTCTGAGAAAACACTGTGCGAGCCAATAAGGAAACACATGGTGAACTAACGAAATTAAGCGGACCAACCAGGGGGCGGCAGGAGGCGGCCACCTCCCTATAAATACCCCGCACGGAGCCCTCCGTATTCATTCCACCTTCTGCTCTCGCTGACGACTCTTCTCATCTCTCGACGAAGTTTCTACACGCATTCAAGACTCAGAAAGGCATATCTTCCTCTCCTCACAGATTCTCTCGGTCTTCTTGGCATCTACGAGTCTAGTCATTGCACTACTCATTGCCCAACGTAGATCTCCAGTAAGGGTCCCACCCGGCACGTTTAAGACTTCGTCTAAAACGTCGCGTCCGCAGGGAGACCTGAGCCGTATCACCCGAATCTCGCAGCCTTCGGCTCTTGATTGCCCGAGGGGTACGCCGGGAAATTGCACAGCTCATACGCTCCAATTTACCGTCCAAGGAAGCCTTTATCAAGGCTCGGAGAGGACCCCGACATCAAGCTGGGAGAGAGCTTTGTCGAGCGAGTCCCTCCTCTACGTAAATCCTTCATCCGAACGGAAAGGTATTTTTCTATCGAGTAAACACACTCGGATATCTCGATGGAGCGAAGCCCCTCTTACTTCCTCGGGTTCGAGGGAGAAGAACTTGGCGAGGGGACAGGCGTCGGCCCTGCTCCAGCTCCTTATCCGAAACTCGATTCTCACTCAAAACGTAGTGACAAACTACCCGGGCCAGCTCCGCGCCCAAAGCTCGAACCTCTCGACGAGATCGCAGCTTTACCTAATAAACCCTCAGAAAGTTTGTTAGCTACTCCCGTGCACACACAAGGGATCGAGGATTCTTTTCAGAATCTCTCGGAAGGTAGTTCTTACAGTTCTACCCATGAATATACTAAATATTCATCTCACGATCGCACCGTCGATCCGAGTGTTAAACACACTCCTATCCTGCATACACCGCACGGACCAAAAGGTACTTTCCAGTACTTCAATCAAACACATTCCGTCCCTCCTACAGATGTAAATCTGAGACCGGAATATTACACAACGGTTCAGCACCCGAATACGCATTTCCAAACAGCTCGAACCGAACCTGGCGCCCCTCGCGGCATACCAATGAACGAACCACGAGGTTCAACCACCCAGCAAAATGTCCTTAACAATTTCGCTCACATTTCCTTCGGAAATAATACAGGGACCAACCCGCATAACCAAGATACGGGTACTTTTCACAACGTCCCACTTGGTCTACCTACACCAAGTAGAACATATATAAATCCACTACAAATGGTGACCCCGCCTTTGAACAGGCTAAACACGGAGCAATACGTTCCCTCTTATGAAGCTAGTGGATTTCAGGGAACCACTGCGGGCGTGCGACCCCCGCTGGGCCTCTACGCCCCACATCTCACACTTCAACCCTCTCCACAAAGTGGCTTTAAAGCACTTTTGGAGGAAATTGGCGACTATCAAAAGCCTATTTTTCAGAAGAAAAATATTGATCGAGCCCTCGCAGAGTTCGATCAGTACTGCATTCGCAAACATTTGAGAACACAAAACGAGTGTTTCTCCACCATTTACAAGTGGGTACCTGAGGAAATGAGAGAAGCTATTGACTCAGCATATCTCACGGCACCCCACGCACCTTACGACGAGGCTAAGAAACGCCCAACTCGAGAATATGGGTTGTCTATGCAAGACAGACTCCTCGCACTAGAGGACCCATCATCTCTCGCCAAAAAACCCAGCACTACGTACCATGAAATGTACGCTAAAGCAGTTGGGTACTTTTCGGAGGCATTGATCACACAAAAGTGGATCGAAACTCTGCCAAACGACGCACGGGGTCTCGTCGCAGCACAAGCAAGCACGAGCGCCCGGCTTGACCTGGCCGACACGCTACACGCGTATAAATCAGAAACTCCTTCCCTTAACATTAGGGGAGTCGAGTCAAACAACAAAACAAGCACTTCAAGCCCTAAGAAGTCTGTTACACAAAAAACTGAGTATAAACCTCACAAACCTAACATCTACATCTGCCGAAACCACACTCGTTTCGGCACAGAGACACGTAAGTGTGCGGATCCGCAGCACTGTGGTTGGAAACCAACCGTCTCGAAGTCAACCAAAAAGGCCGCAGCTATTAGCCAGCCAAAACATAAAATAGTTTCGAGGGAAGCTACACCAGAACCGGTACCCAAAAGTACCGTTCCCACTTCAGACAACGAGTGCTCGGAAAACGAGTAACTGCCAGTG
Source organism: Adelphocoris suturalis (assembly GCA_030762985.1). Lineage (NCBI taxonomy): Eukaryota > Metazoa > Arthropoda > Insecta > Hemiptera > Miridae > Adelphocoris > Adelphocoris suturalis. Next base: position 173,083,347 of record CM061040.1, on the reverse strand, counting down.
TAGCAGAGCCTATACGCCGGCAGACCAAAGATTTTAAACGGCTCTTTTTCAAGTGTCAACTTCACGGCACCGAATTCCTCATTGACACGGGAGCAGAAGTGAACATTCTGCCCCAAAATGTCACTAAAAAGCTGGGTTTGAAGGTTCTCAAAACCAATATCAAGCTCACAGCTGCAAACGGCGCCCCAATCGAAACATTGGGACGAGCCAACACTACGATCAACATCGGTCTCGGTGACATGACCAACGATTTCATGATCACAAAAGTCGACCTAGCCATCCTAGGTATTCCCTTCCTTGAGTCCTGGGACATCGGGATCAGAGTCAAACATAAATACATTTATAGACAAAAAATGAAGAGCTATGCCGACCAAACAATAGCAGCTGTCATACAAGAGAAATTCTCTGATGAACAAATCGAAGCGGCTATTCCTCACCGGGACTACAGCTCAAGCTCAGATAGCACACAAATTATTGAGGACAAGAACATTAACTCAATAATCGAGATTTATAAACGGCAAATGGACAAGCTCCAAGGCAAGTGGAAGGACAACGGGGTTTACCACCGTATAACTACCGAAGGCTCACCTGTACACTTCCGAGCAAGGCCTATGGCGGGTGAAAAAAGATCCCAAGTTAAGAGCACTTTCGAAAAAATGCTCACAGACGGCATAATCGCCCCGTCTGACTCCGAATGGGCTTCACCCCTACACTGCGTGCCAAAAAAAGACGGGACGTGGAGGATCACAGGCGATTATCGTTTCTTGAACGCTAAGACGAAGAAAGACGCCTATCCTCCACCTCACATACGCTCTTTCCAAGCCAATTTGCACAATACACAAATCTACTCGACTATAGATTTAAAATCGGCATACTACCACATCCCGATGCACCCCGATGACGCTCATAAAACAGCCATTATCACCCCTTTTGGCCTGTACGAATTCAAAAAAATGAGCATGGGGTTAGCCGGCGCTGCCCAAACTTGGCAACGCTACATGGACAACGTAATGCGAAAATTCGAATTCGCGTTTGTCTACCTGGATGACATTTTGGTTGCTTCCAAAACCTACAAGGAACATTTGGAACACCTCAAAAAAATTTTTGACAAATTAGGAAAACACGGGCTCCGAGTAGGGTTCGAAAAATGCATTTTTGCTCAACCCACCGTAGACTTCCTGGGTTTTACTATCTCAAAACACGGGATAACCCCTAAAAGAGACAAAATAGAAGCCATTGAACAGTTCCCACGACCAATAGACGTACGAAGCCTACGTAGATTTTTGGGAATGTGTGGTTTCTACCGAGCTTGCTCCAGTAAATTCGCACACATGGCGCAGCCCCTATACGACGCCATTCAATCAAACAAGAAAAATGACAAAACTCCGATTGAATGGACACCAGCAAGGGAAGAAGCTTTCAATAGCTTAAAACAAGCAATGATCAAAGCTACATTGCATAACATAGCACATCCTCACCCTACAGCGGAATGGAGGATAGTGTGCGATGCGTCCGACACTCACATCGGAGCAGCTCTAGAGCAAGAAATAACAAACAAGGATGGCTCAAAGACATACCAACCATTGGGTTTCTTTAGCAAAGAAATTCCTGAACAATGGAAAAATAAAGCCTCCTTCGACAAAGAGATGTTCGCCGCGTACCAAGCTTGCATACACTGGCATAACGACTTGGACGGACGCTCTTTCCATCTATGCTCAGACCATAAGCCACTACTAGGCACAATGTTGAAGAAAAATGCTCATTTTTCTAAAATGAGACTAAGGTGGTTGACATACATATCACAGATGACAAGTGATATTCGACACATACCCGGAGAACAAAACGTCGTGGCAGACGCGCTCTCCAGACCGTTCGACCCTGTTGAAATTCAAACCAAGTCAATTTCAACTCAGACAGACGAAGGTCCGGCAGAAGCCGAAATTTCGAAAGTAACGGCCGCAGTCGAGTGCAACCTTTTACTTCACGTACTAGAAGCACAAGAGAAATCTCCTCCCACGTCAGAGGACACACGGAAACTTTCAAAAGTTGAGTTTCCACAAGGAGAGCTATGGTGTAACCTAGACTTAGGACACCCCAGGCCTTACATACCGAAAGACATGAGACACGATATAATCAGCCAAATACACAATTTGGGTCACCCAGGTATACACTCTACAGTATACAAGGTGAAACAGAGGTATTTCTGGCACGGACTACGCTCAGACGTCTCAAACTGGGTAAGAGCATGTGAAACTTGCCAACGAGCCAAAATCACTCGCTCTGTTAAACTACCGTACACAGAATTCGAAACGGCCACGAAATTCTCTCATGTCCACATAGACATAACCGGGCCATTACCATTGGCAAAAGGACGAAAACAATACCTTCTCATGATGGTCGACAGAGCAACAGGTTGGGTGGAGGCTGTCCCCCTAACTAATATTGAGACATCCTCTATAACTGACGCATTTATTAAAATTTGGGTATCTTCCAAAGGAGTTCCCAAATACATTACCAGCGACCAAGGAGCTCAATTCGAATCAGCTCTGTTTCAATCAATAATGGAGCGTCTAGGGGTAAAACATACCCACACACTACCATACAAACCTTCGACAAACGGCATGGTGGAGCGTAGAAACAGATCACTGAAAGAAGCGATCAAAGCTCAAAACGAAAATTGGCTTGACGCACTACCTAAAGTACTACTAGCAATGCGTACAGCGGTGGACCCAGCGACGGAAACAACAGCTTTCCAAAAAGTCTACGGGATAGATGTACCCCTTCCAGGAGATATATTCGTTACATCAACGAATATTTCTGAACCAATATTTTTCCACTCCACCCATATAAAGCATAATAACACCAAATACGCTGTGAATATGCCCAAAAACTTGGATACATGTTCATACGTCTACATAAGAGTGCCGACTCAATTGTCTACATTGCAATGCCCATACACAGGGCCTTTCAAAGTGATAAAACGAGATAAAGTCTCTGTCACAGTGCAAATTGGTGAACAATTTAAAAAAGTTCCCAAACAGCAAATTAAACCAGCTTATACGCTGGATGACAATGAAACGGCGGCACGAAACCCAATTAATACAGAAAAGCAGGAGGAAAATCTCCGAAAATCCGCCAGAGGGCGCGTCCCCTCCAACAAATTCGGTGAGAGTTGGGTGACCACGCTCTGCCAAACTGCCCACCACCGACCTACCCTCCCCGCAACCAGCCCTCCGCGGCCGCGGGGCCAGCCCTCACGGGTCTGGTACCCGTCGACAAGGTGTGGATCGGGGGTGACCAAACCCCGACGCCCGTCGCAACCGACGGGGCCGGAGGTCCACTCCAAGGCGAGGACGGCCGGTTACTCAGCAACCTCCGCCCCAACTGGCAAGGGTCTCGTACGGAAAATTCTGTGTTTCCCTGCCAGTTCTTCCCCGAGCACGTCATCGTTAGTAACACGACGTCTTGGGGGGGCGCCTGTGGTGAATTCCACCACAGTATTGCAACAACCCTTTTCAGGGCTACCAAAAAGAGGTACTCACGACACAATCACATATAAAAGACGTCGAGTTACAACTCAGCAAAATAACATATTTCGCCCGAGAGAATATGCGAAATATTCACTCACGAACGAAATATTCACAAATAAGCAACAAGCCAAACACCCACTGCAGGAGAAGGGTTCGTCAGGACAACTCACAAAAGTTGTCTTGAAAACAACAGCCCAAGGAAATGATCAATCGACCTCTACGAAAAGGCAAGGGCGAGACTGGCAAACCAACTCAGCTATCATATTCACAGATTCTGAGAAAACACTGTGCGAGCCAATAAGGAAACACATGGTGAACTAACGAAATTAAGCGGACCAACCAGGGGGCGGCAGGAGGCGGCCACCTCCCTATAAATACCCCGCACGGAGCCCTCCGTATTCATTCCACCTTCTGCTCTCGCTGACGACTCTTCTCATCTCTCGACGAAGTTTCTACACGCATTCAAGACTCAGAAAGGCATATCTTCCTCTCCTCACAGATTCTCTCGGTCTTCTTGGCATCTACGAGTCTAGTCATTGCACTACTCATTGCCCAACGTAGATCTCCAGTAAGGGTCCCACCCGGCACGTTTAAGACTTCGTCTAAAACGTCGCGTCCGCAGGGAGACCTGAGCCGTATCACCCGAATCTCGCAGCCTTCGGCTCTTGATTGCCCGAGGGGTACGCCGGGAAATTGCACAGCTCATACGCCCCAATTTACCGTCCAAGGAAGCCTTTATCAAGGCTCGGAGAGGACCCCGACATCAAGCTAGGAGAGAGCTTTGTCGAGCGAGTCCCTCCTCTACGTAAATCCTTCATCCGAACGGAAAGGTATTTTTCTATCGAGTAAACACACTCGGATATCTCGATGGAGCGAAGCCCCTCTTACTTCCTCGGGTTCGAGGGAGAAGAACTTGGCGAGGGGACAGGCGTCGGCCCTGCTCCAGCTCCTTATCCGAAACTCGATTCTCACTCAAAACGTAGTGACAAACTACCCGGGCCAGCTCCGCGCCCAAAGCTCGAACCTCTCGACGAGATCGCAGCTTTACCTAATAAACCCTCAGAAAGTTTGTTAGCTACTCCCGTGCACACACAAGGGATCGAGGATTCTTTTCAGAATCTCTCGGAAGGTAGTTCTTACGGTTCTACCCATGAATATACTAAATATTCATCTCACGATCGCACCGTCGATCCGAGTGTTAAACACACTCCTATCCTGCATACACCGCACGGACCAAAAGGTACTTTCCAGTACTTCAATCAAACACATTCCGTCCCTCCTACAGATGTAAATCTGAGACCGGAATATTACACAACGGTTCAGCACCCGAATACGCATTTCCAAACAGCTCGAACCGAACCTGGCGCCCCTTGCGGCATACCAATGAACAAACCACGAGGTTCAACCACCCAGCAAAATGTCCTTAACAATTTCGCTCACATTTCCTTCGGAAATAATACAGGGACCAACCCGCATAACCAAGATACGGGTACTTTTCACAACGTCCCACTTGGTCTACCTACACCAAGTAGAACATATATAAATCCACTACAGGTCCAACAGTTTGCCAAGGAATTCGGCTTTGAAGTAGGTAGTCACCAGTAGCCCCCACTTCCCTCAGTCCAATGGAGAGTCGGAACACGCTGTTGGAATAGCCAAGAGGATTTATCAAAAAATGGAGATGCCAACCTAGGACTCTTGGTGTACCGCACAACACTCTTGGAGTCTGGATTGTCCCCAGCGGAGCTGCTTTATGGAAGGAAGATAAGATCAGACCTACCATCGTTGCTAGATTTCCAAAAAGTGAAAACAGATCAGTGGATCGATCTTAAAGTGAAAGATGAACGTATAAAAAAGAGGAACAAGTGGAATCATGACAAAAGAAAAAGAGCTAAATCTTTGCCAGAATTGGAGAAGGGAGATACCGTTTGGATCAGTGATATACACCAAAATGGAACCATTATCGAGAGGGCCAAAGAACCTCGTTGTTACGTAGTTGAAACCAGGAATGGCAGAAATAGGCGGCATCTAATTCTCAAGAAAGAATACAGTTTTGAAGAAAACCCCAGCAGTTCACACGAATCCAGGAGAGACACACGAGGAGAAACAGCGACTGATGGAACCCAACTAAGGAGAAGCCAAAGAGATCCTCAGCCTCCTAGTCGTTATGGTTATGGAGATTGAAAAGACTGAGTAGTGGGGGGGGGGGGTATAGCATTACCATTAGTTACCTACGAACAATTATTATTAAGGAGTTGACAGTTGACTAGAAACGTTAACAACATAGTGTGTACCTAGCTTGTTTATAAAATGAGTAAAGGATCACTTTTCACGCAATACTTCAATAGCACTTCCAGATGATAAGGTAATTGCTACCGTTACTTTTGATGATACTCACTGTATGTCCGTATATTGTCCCTTGTCATCACTAGCCTTGTCCCTCCCAACAATCCCAACTCAACCAAAGTAACTAAACTAATTTTTCCCTTTAGTAATTTTTCCCCACTTATTAACATTTCTAGGTGTTGGAGATATCCATTGACTCCTTGTATATTCAGTTAACCCTCTCCGACAATGCAGCGGTAACTCTGGTGTGAGAAGTCCTATCTCTGGTATCTCATTCCAGTTACACCAGTTTCTGCATAAATATACGTGCCATGTAATCCCTTTGATAGTGTATCTGAGTGATCAGCCCCTCAAACAATCAATCTCGTGGCCAGCGGTTCCCACCTTCAGTGGTAACTCCTTTCCATGGTATTGAGATTGCGAAGTACCTAACGATAAATCTCCTATCAGAGCAGGCTTACAGTGTTACATTCTAGATGAAATGTAAAAATATGAATTAATTATACACAGTTCAATCAATCAATCATATATACTCGTACTTATATTAGAGAGTTCCCAAGGCGATAGGAAGATAGAGAGAGGTGCCTTGTGGTGAACGGAAAACACTTCTGCGCATGTGCGGGGAGATGAGGCCCCTCATTTACAATAATACAGATTTATTCCGCCTATAGGTATAAGACGCTTTATATAACTTTGTATCGAGAGCCGTTTAGGCGGTAAGAAACCCTGAGGCAGGCATATGAACCACCAGTTGTACATACTTAATCTATAGATGACTAAACAGGGTACTACCGCACTAAAGAGCTCAGTATGGTGCTAATGTCCTCTGGGAAACTACCTCTCGTTAGAGTTAAGATTGTTATCGTGATCGTAGTTGTCGAAGTTCATTGTACATTAATGAGTTAAATTTACCTCAGTGCTATTTTTCAAGTCCATCTCCATCAGAAATTTATATTTTAATTCTTCGTTTTCAGACAGTTTTGATGCTTCTAAAGGCTCGAGTGAATGGAGAAAAGGCAGGCATCATGATCCCCATCCCACAACATCCTCTCTACACTGCATCTATCGCAGAGTTCAACTTTCATGCTGTAAGCATGAAACTATAAATAAAAAAAACTTTTTATTCTTCAAAATGTTGAAGATCTATAGGATCAGAAGAACATTTAACAAAAAAAGAATAGGTCAATACAATAAATACAAACATAGTTATGCCCTTTCAAAGTCAGTAATCTGGCTGGATTTTGTTTTCGCTTGTTTTTGTTGTTGGAAAGCCTAGCATATTCTTCTCCTTCTGGCCATACCCATCTTACTCACAGACACCTGCTAGATCCAGTAGCTCGTGATGTTGTGTGTGGGAGATGTGGGGGTGATTTGTCTATCCGCCACTTTTTGAAGGATTGCCCAGCCCTCATGGACTTCAGGGTCCAGCATTTACCCCCTCAGTGGGTGGATGTTCTGTCAGGAATGTTGTGTAGAAAGTATTTGCGACAGTACGACCAACCTGTATCTCGGTGTATCGTTTAGAGACAGAATTAGTAGCCGTTAGAAATAGGAACTGCCCCAATTATGTCGACGTGGACGTGTTCTAGGGGTTGAGCGCTAGGGTAGATTTGAAAAGGGGCTTGAATATGTGGAGTCACCTTAGCTCATGTGCAGGCCGGACAGACTGGAACTATTTCCGTACTATATTCATAGGAGAGTAAATGTATTTACTACTCAAAATACTATTTTTTTGCAAAAGCAGAGTAAAAGTTGACATTATTTAATCTAGTTTTTACTAAAAGAAAGCTGTAGTCAATTAAATTGGGCGTCAATTGATTATCAGTTGCTTTAACAAATTATAAATTTACAGCACGGGATTTCTTGTTAATCAAATTTTCAAATATATCCCGCTTTAGGAACTATATTATATTGGTTTTGGAAACAGAAAAACTGTTTAGGGTATACCACTAGTGATCTTATTGCTATGTCCAAAGTGGAATGTATTGGCTACCTACTTATTCATTGTTATCACCTAAATTTACTGATAGGCTTCTTGGATGTTAGATTGGGTACTACTTGGATGAAGAGAAAAACTGGTCCCTGGACTTGGAGGAACTAGTTCGAGCTCTGAACAAAGCCAAAGAACACTGCAACCCCAGAGGCATTGTCATCATCAACCCTGGCAACCCTACTGGTCAAGTTCTCACAAGAGAGAACATTGAAAGCATAATCAAATTCGCTTATGAGGAGAAACTATTTATTTTGGCTGACGAGGTATAAATATCTGCGTACATTACGAAATACATCGTGTCTAGTGACTTTGCTAGTAGCATAATATTATTTAGAGTTGCTACATCAACATTATTCAGCTTATTTATTTATTTATTTTTTTTTTTTTTAAGAAGTTGAGTTTTAAGTAATATATTTTTGTGCCAAAAATTGTTTCTTCCTACAATTTTTGGGATAGAAATTAAGTTAATATAATATTTACTTTTTCCAAAACTATTTTCATCTTTCAGTGTTAATCAGTGTTGTTAATGTATTCTATTAAGGCTGGGGTATCTAGAAATCGTGGCAGGGGTTACCACTGCGTTGTTAGTAATAAGGGGTAACTATTTATTTATTTATTTCAAAAAGTACAAAGGACCTGGCTCCCACCGAGCGTACTTCTAAAAGTAACAACGAAACAGTAACAGGCGTTATTTTTTTTAAATTAGTAATCAAACTAGAAAAAAAATTAAATTAAAAATAAAATAAAATAAAAGAAAGAGAGGTACTAGGATCTTTATTTAAGAAAAGATTAATGAGAATAGAGAAGAGATCATCGAGAAGAAGGAGTAATAGATAAAGAAGATAATAATGAGAAGAGGCGAATGAAGAGGGAAATGAGGTAAAATCAAGAAGTTAACAGATAATAAAAAAAAGGAAGGAAGGAAAGGCTGCTAAGACTCTGCAAAGTGGGCCATACCTCGCCTTCGAAAGGCCGAGTAGGTGGGTGATTCTCTGACAGCCCTAGGAAGGGCGTTCCATAGTCGCACACCACTCACCCTTATACTAGATGCTGCAAAGGAAGAGGAGTGCTGAGGCATTGCAAGATTTCTGGATCTCTCAGATTTGGTATTTATGAACAGACCATCAAGATAACCCGGACGGATTCCCAAGGTGAATTTAAATATGAAGCAGAGCAAATCAATCTTCATAAGGTCATCAACGCCGCAGCCAATCAGGGAGCCATAGAAAGGGCTTATGTGCTCTCTACCTCGCACATTAAAAATGAATCTGATGCAGGAGTCAGCTCTCAGCCCAGTGCTGAAAATTATATCAGAGTAAGTGAAATAAGGGAGTGTAAGGGATCGAACGAGACCACTCTTCATATCATTGCTCAAAAAATGTTTCTAAGGCTTCATCAAGTAGAGAGCATGATATACTCTGCTGCATATAAGAGCCACATGCTTTTGCCAGGTCAAATGGGGGTCAAAAATTATACCAAGGTTTCTCACCCCTTCCTGAAAGGCAACGATTTCCCCATTTATTTGGATTGAAGGGAACCCACCCAAAACTAGAATGGAGGTTACCTCTCAAACCCTGGATACCCCTGCCCCAGCTGTAACTGCAGGGGTACCTCCGCTGTTTGCCGAGGTAAGCTCTGTGATTAGCTAGGGCCAACCAGAAAATCAAGGCTCACGTGAAACAATTGACCAGCGATTTGAGTGATGCTAACGACGGTGCGTACTGCCAATAAAACCTCGAGCGTCCCCCCCCCCCCCACCCAATTCGTTTTCTGGCCCACCTATTACTAAATGTTCGCCCGGAGAAGGTATTTTAACGCTATACAAGAAAAATATCTATTTTGCCCAACTAATCTGTTTTTACAAAAAGGGTTGTGTTGAGATATTTTTTTTATTTTTTGAGATTCGTGCTTCCCAGCCACCAATCTATACATACATTCTGACCAATTGCAGAGGCCCGTTTATTATAAGGATGTGGATTATTGTACTGAGGCCGATTATAGTTCATACAGAGGCTTATATTAGTAGTATACACGTTCTTATTCCTGAAACCAAGCTGTCACACTGGCGACCACAATGTTCTGAACCCGGCCTTGCTGCTAACACGGAGTAATCCTTCCTTCAGCATTGGTCAACGAAGCTTCCCTGATTGAAGTCAAACGACCGCCGCCGTTCTCCATTACAAATTCAACTCTACCCCGTCCTGCGGCTCCACCGCCTCCGAGGACTCCAATCACAGGCGGTTCTCCCACCATGACTCATTCCTGCTTTACACGGCGCACCCCCTCCACCAATTGCAGCAACGCCCTGGCGCTCTCCCTTCTATCACCCACCAGACCTCTTTAAGCAGGCCCGTGAGAAACCATCCCATCTCGAGTGCTCAACTGAAAAGTAATTCTCTTCAAGCCTCCCCGCCTAGAATGCCCGGTACCTACGTTCACTTAGTGGCCTGCTCTCCAGCATTCTCTCAGCCTACAAGGCAGCCTGCTGTGACCATCGTAACAGCTCTCTCTCCGCGGCCTTTCTCTTCACCCCGGCTTGGCTTACCACTCTACAAGGCGGTCTGCAGTGATCACCATTGGCAGCGCTCTCCACAGCCTTTCTCCCAACATCAGCTTGCCCTACGATTCTGCAATGCACCTTCCACCATTCACCACAACCAGCGCTCGTTTCACGGCCTTTTCCCGTTGCAGAGCCTTGACTCTTCAAGCCACCTGGAGTCTTCTTACTACACGCATCGCCTTGCCTTCTACACCCGGCCTTCTCCCAACGCCCGCTGCTTCTAAGCGCCCCTGTAAAGGACCGTCTGCCCTGACTCTCTCACCAGCGGCTCACACTTCATGGCCGCCTCCCCTTCCTCACTGGACTCCTGCATTTCTCGGACACCTACCAGCGTTCTGCAGCCCTACCTTGGTCCCACACCGACGCACTCACCGTCCCGGCTTCCCCCTCTGAATTCTGCCTTCTTCACATCAAGCTCTCTGCACACTCCGCTCTACCTAGTGCCCACATCTCCGCCCTCCTCAACCCGGCCTTTTTGCCTGCTGTTCAAGCCTGCCTCACGCCTACACACTGCGATCCTGGTAGTGTCGCCCTTTTCCCACTGTCTCTACTCTTGTGTCCTTCAACTTGACGGCCTCCTGGCGCACAAACTACGCCCATTAACACCTGTACGTCCCCGGCCTTTCCACACGGTTTCTCAGCCTGACTCTTCGGTCGAGAAAAGTGAAAAATCATGAGTTTTTTCCAGCAGGAGAACTTAAAAATTTGTGACCTCCCGAATTGATCCTTTCATCGCACACGTTCTCCCAACTTGGTAGAGACAAGCCTCCCCGTTGGTTGAATGGCTTGAGATTTTTTCTGGCCTACTTCGAGGATAGCTGCCCCCTTAGCAGTTGAGACGGGTCTATTGACCGTCCTCTGCCCCTTAATGCCTATTAGAGCCTCCCGACTGGGAATCAACCGAAACATCACTTTTAGTGGTTCATTAGGCTGAAATCTCAGCCCCTGTCCCGTCTGTTTCAGGCACCATTGTCCGCACTCGGAAAATGACTGTCATTGAGGCCTCTGCTTCAACTACGCCTACCCAGGTCAAGCTGACTCCCTTTGATCTGGCCAACACTTCAGTGTGGCTGAAACAGCTTGATCTCGCGTTGGTCACAGAAGGACGTACATTGGAAACAGACAAGTTCCGTTGAGCTTTTCTGGCCCTTGACTCAAAATCCGCTGAATTAGGAGCTGACATCGACCCAGCTAGCTCAATGGTCTACACAACTCTCTGTACCAGACTCCAGAACACCTATGAACCCTCCGATGGGACAGAACTAGTGAAGCATCTCACTACTACTTGCTACTCCTTCAGCCTACGCACGGAGCCTCCGTAGACGACTACCTACTGGCACGCCGGCCTCTCTACTCTGTCAACTCTTCCTGAGAGCCTTACCCAACTCTATTTGACCAGTAGGTCGACTCTATTCATCCAAAATGGACATCTCTAAACTGGCTGCCACCGCAGAGAAAATATTACCCTAAGTCAGCTCGCCTTCTATCAACGTCACTTAAGCTCCTTCCTTAGATGACAGCCCATCCTTGCAGGATATCACAGCTGTAACACACCCTCCTAACACTCGACCATTATGGCCTTCTCATTGATCTCCACAACAAATGATTGATTGACTCTTCTACACAGAAATTTGTCAGCGGCACAGTTCGACTAGCCTCTCCCTCCGAGTCATGCTGTTCAACTATTCATCCAGCAGCTCCTAGATTTCACAGACTACTCCAGGACTACTCTCCTAGAGCTTAACAACAGAACCTAGAGCTTAACTCAATATTCCACCACATCAAAACGACTGGCACCCTTGCCATGCTCATCTCCGCCGAGCGTCCCCAGCTCTCTATCATAAGACTAACCACTACTTCGAGGAGCAACTTCAGGGTGGCACAATTGAACCATCAGACTCACGGTGGTCCAACCCGATTCACATAGTGCACAAACCAAATGGCGACGTTTGCCCAGTAGGGGACTACAGAGCTCTCAACGCACAAACAGTACCTGACTGTTACACAATTCCTCACCTCCATGATTTCACTAACTCTCTTCTGGATGGACAATCTTCTCAACGCTGGACATTTCGAGAGCCTTTCTGGACTGCAAAATCCACCCAAATGAAGTTCCTAAAGCAGATATCATTACTCTGTTTGGCATCTTTCTCTTCACAAGAATGAACTACGGTCTGCACAAAGAACCCCAAACCTGACAGAGATTTATGCACTACGTTCTCAGGGATCTACTCTTCGCATACTCATAATTGGATGACATCCTCATTGCATCACCTGATCCTATACAACACTATGCTCACCTACAAGCTGTTCTCTCTACTCTCTCTCGCCACGGTTTCCTAGTCAACGGAAGTTAGTGAAAAAACGTTGTCTATTTCCACGAAAAAATAAAGAGTTACAATTAAAATCGATTTCGGCGGTTAGGCCATCATCAGTAACAAACAATAACTTTTATTTTATTGGTATTTATGTTATTGTTTGTTACTGATGATGGCCTAACCGCCGAAATCGATTTAACATTGTAACTCTTTATTTTTCGTGGAAATAGACAACGTTTTTTCACTAACTTCCGTTTTATAATGGGTTTCCACAACTTCGTCGCGAGTGATTTAGTTCGTGTCCTAGTCAACAAAGCCAAGTGTCAGCTGGCCAAAGACCGTGTTCAATTCCTTGGACGCTGTCTCCTCAAACAATATATCTCCTTTACCTCAGAAAATTCAGCTTATAGAGAAGTTTCCAACTCCACACACAGTCCGAACAGTCCGAGATCTCTACACCTTTCTTGGCCTCATCAATTTCTACAGGTGTGCAATTCCTCATATTGCTCATGCAACGCCTCATACCTTCAGAGGCGAGTAAAAAAAACACCTGTGTCATCTCTTGGACCTCTGAAAACTAGACCCACTTCATTCAAGCAAAAAAACTTCTCTCTATGGCTGTCTAATTGGCTCATCCAGACCCCCCCCCTAAAGCCCTTAGAGCTTCATACATATGCCTCGGACAATGCAATGGCGCAGCCATTATAGAGATGGCACTGTTCTCCGACCCCTTGGATTATTTCCCAAGGGTCTCAACAATGCTCAGAAAAATTATTCTGCTGTATACCTGGGAATCATTCACTTCTGACAAGTGATTGAAGGCCCCTCTCTCATCGTCCTCACTGATCACAAGCCTCTCACTACCTCCCTCACATCACTCTCTAACGCAATGGCGCCCTCACACCTACGACATTTGAGATTCATCCGTCAAAGTCATGACACAATCTTGCCCTTCATGTAACAGTGCCAAGACTACAAGACACATGAGAGCACCATTAGGAAGTTTTCCAGATACGCAACCCCTCGAACAAGTTCTTCTTGACATTGTGGGAGCCCTGTAGTACTTCAAATGGCTTCACATATTGTATCACAGTGATAGATGGTGATAGAACTGGCTGGCTAGAGGTTACACCACTCCGAGACATCTCTGCTAAATCGATCACTCAAGCCTTCTATAACAGCTGGATCACACGTTTTGGCCCTCTTTTGGATCAAAGTTTCTCATGGCAGACCAGAGGACTCAATTCACTTCATCATTTTTTTAAACTATACCTATGCAAACAGTTGGGCATTGAAAAGAAACACACAAACACATATCATCCCGCCTCAAACAGCATCATTGGACATTTTCATCGATCTTTAAAAGAGGCCTTGATGTGCTCCTCTACACCATCATGATGGACTCTGCAATATGCCAACCCAAGATGATATCTCAACAACGACTCTACTTAGTTACACCAAGGCTGCCTCATGACTTGATAACTACACAAACTCCGCCCATTGTTCCCCTGCTAACTCACAACTCGTACTGCAAATATGCCAAAACTTACTACCCAGCATCGATGAAAAACACCTAGGCAATCTTTGTTTGGGTAAACATACCTCCCACAGCTCTCGTTCCACCCTATACCGGACCATACACTGTTCTTTCAAATAATGGAAAAACAATAACATACTCAGGTCCATCAGGCCACCCTGTCTTGGTTTCAGTCGACAGAGTTAGACCTGCTCCACTTTCTTCTAGCATCGACAAACTCCAGCTATCCTCTCGACCCTCCATCCCCACTACACCAACAAAAAACCTCTTTAGCAGCCATGGTACAAGGAACCCTCACATTCACATCATGACCACTCCACAGCCTCCTATCAAGCAGGTCGTAAGGCGGGCTCCTCTAAGCGGAATCCTCCTGGCTTTCCAGCCTGGGGCACTTATAGAGGCAAGGAAGAGGGCTCAACCGATATCACCTCAACCTCCGAAGCCATCTCTCCGAAGGCCTCTCATGCAGCATCATCCCCGCCTCAACTACCCGGTCCTTCATCGGGTACTACGATGATGGAGTTGGCCACTCAGACACCACCACCTCGCTGCCTCCTAGGACTGGCAAATGCTACAATTGTTGCATCCACAGTGAGCACCATCCAGCCAACCAGAATCCTCCCGACACCAAGAAGCCCTCTCCTCCAGTCTTCAAATGGCCCCTCACGCCCGAGAAACCTCGGCTTGTGTCTTACAAATGCCGCGCCCAGACGGTAGCCGAGCCGGCCACCGCTAAGGTCCTCCTGTTTCAACGCCGTTTGTATAGGCCCCCCGTTTCACCGGCCCTTTTCAGAAATTGTGTGCCAAACCTAAATTTCGGCCTCCTCTCAGAAGAGGAGCCTCTAGAAATTTTCCCATATTTCAACAAAGAAACTAAATTATTTTTCTTTTTTCAGATGACCCCCTGGAACCTTTTTTATCGCCCACAGGTCTGTGTGTCTCCTCCTCCTGCTTCAACACTCCGCCACAGCATCACTCACTTCTGCTGCACTCGTATCACATCCATTCGAAACAGTTTAATCGTGTCAAGATGAATTTTCGTAATATTGTAAAACACGGAACACAAATCAAGACAATGAAATTTCATTTTTAAGGGAAAAAAATGAAATTCCAGGAGAGGGATGTAGTATACACACCAGACCCATGGAGCTTATCATGTAACCCTTGCCTTGGGGCTGTACCCCCCCCCCCCCCCCCCCCCCGGGTAGGACTGTATAAATACTCGGCCAGGGGGCCCCAAATACATCATTCCATATTCAATCTCCAAAGAGTTCTTATTCCTGCAACCTAGCTGTCACAATATTTTTGATGTTTTTACTGTGTCCCGTGAAAATGAAATGGCGTTCTAATAAGTGGTCTAGGTGTTGGTGTAGGCAGACTGTCGAGCCCATCTATAACCAGCACAGACAGCACATGTTGGGTTGGGTCAAACGTCCCAAGTAAATAGCAAGGGTTTATCAAGAGACCCCCAGGTGCCCTGTTCCTTCTGGGTCCTGGAACAGCCTGCCAAAACTTTGTGGATTGAATCAAGGAATAAATTCCAGCACATAATTCAACCACGCTCGATAGCTACCATAATTAGACGAATTTAAGATGAATGGGCTGGGTTCCCATTGTCATTTGACATCAATAACAGTAAAAAAGTGTGACAGCTCTGTGTACCTACTTCGATATTGCATTACGAGTATAAGCAATCAGAAATAAACAGTTCGACACCACCCCACTTCGTAGGGTAGGCACACTCTCTCATTGAGATGGGAACTATCACATATTTTATATTTTGTCAAACCGTTGTTACTGTTTCAATTTGTATTTGAATTCCAGTTTGCTATCCAAGAGGTTAGATCGTTGGCGACTTGAGCAAAACTTGTCTTCCAAACAACACAATGTCTTTCCAATTTCATCAGGTGTCTGTTTTCCAGGTTTATCAACACAATATTTACGCGCCTCACAGCAAATTCCACTCTTTCAAAAAAGTCATGTCAGAAATGGGAGCACCCTACTGCAACATGGAACTCGCCTCATTCATGTCATGTTCAAAAGGTAACCTTTAATTTAGTTTAAGTACCTACCTACCTATTAGGTTTTCTTGCAATTCAACATTGACTGTTAAGCCTTGGGTCAGTGGTTTTTAATAAATGTTTCTTGTCATGGCCCAAAATAGCCGGAGCAAGCCAGCCCATAACCCTTGCAATGAAACTAATTTATAAAACACTGCCCTATATTAATGTTAATGACGTCAGTTTACCTACAGTGTTAGGTAATAGGTATTCTACATAACATGGGCTATTTATAACATATAGTCCAGGAACTAGGTCCGAAAATAGATAGTAATTTGCGGAGAAGGTTTGAGGTTAGATTTTGAAAATTTAGTCCGTTCTGAGTGAGAAAATCTTTGTGTGCCATCTCAAATTTGGTGGATACAAAACGGCGGCTTAATTTTCCGGGTCTGCGGGTTAGGTTATGGATGAGCCTCTATCATTTTCATTGTCCACGAATCAATACTTTATTCTGCGCAAGCACATACGTAATTCCATGAGGCATAATTTTCTCACGTTCTAGTCGTCCGATCTCACTCAAATTTGGGGATAGTTAGGGAAATATGATTAATCCCATAGGTAGGTACTTAACACTTTTAAAACTATCATATCATTAGTAGCAGCTGCTTTGTATGTGCAAACCTCAAATCCTTGAACAAGCAAGGCATTTACAATTTTCATCCAAATTCAATGAGATTTTTAGAGATTGAACAGTTTAGACAGTAGATGATCCCTAATGAACTCCATCGCCCCCGACTCACTGGTAGCATTTGTGCAAGCGCAACAATTGAATCTTGTTACCTATGCAAGAAAGCTATTAGCGAGACCTAACTTTGCAGGATTTTATTTATTCATTTTATAGAGGTACCTGCTATATTTTATATTGAACAAAAATAATCACTTACTTCAATTTTCTTACAGGTTATATGGGAGAAAGTGGACTTAGAGGCGGATATTCAGAAGTTATCAATCTTGATCCTGATGTCAAAGACATGCTCACGAACTTTCTTACTACAACGTGTCCCCCCGTTCATGGACAGGTAAGGTAAAGTACGGGTATCCTAATTTGCCAGCCCCCGAGCACATTTACCAGCCTCATTAAAGTAAGGTAGAATCGATGACAGTCTCAGCAAATTCATCTAAAAGCCAGCCTCAGGCACGTAGCCAGAGGGGGGGTCCGGACCCCCCCCGAAATTTTTTGGTGAATTAAAAAAATATTCATGGTCATTAGTATCTATTATTTCAATAGCACGAACTACCAACAGAGAATATTCGTCTGATGTTAAATTCTTCAGAAATTATTTTCATAATACTCATAGGTTCTGCTAATAGCTCCATCCAATACGTAGAGGTAAGATTCCTGAGATAAGAAGTTAGATATTTCGATACACGACATGGGTCATGTATACGACCTTAAAGACAGATCAACGCCTCTAGCACTATACCTGAACGACCCTTCTAAGCCTTGCCGTGTAGCAATTCTTCATGCCTTTCAGCACTCCACATTTTTATTATGGTGTTCAGAAGCCTTCTGACATCTTCCCCTGAAGAGATTCCTTTCTCTCTCTGGAGGACAGTACTACAGAGGAAGAAAATTCTCTCCGAATCTCGTATTCCCTCGGCTAGCCCTTTCACTTCATCAGCAAGGAGTGACACGCCGACCGCTCCCTGAGGTAACTCGTACTGCTTTCCTTGCAGGCGCATGGCTCTCTGCTACAGCACGTCCCATCTTAATGTGGTCCAGCCTCATGGAGAATTAAACATCCCGTCCCCGAAGCCTCTTATGAAATAGTTCTGAATAGGATCAGCATTTGGTATTGATATTATACTTTGAGTACCACGGTTATTATTCAGGTTCGCAATATATGGTTGTCTGGAGCGTATATGTAGAGTGAGTTCTCTTCTTGTAAAGCCTCTAGAACAATGGGGACATTGGGTTGCATTGTCTCTTTGACTATTTACCAAGGTATCATCCATGTTACTATTAGAGTTTGCAATAAAATTCGTAATTTGAACTGGAAGGCGCTCGCGGCAAAATAGTAGTGAGAGTGGGGATGATTACATGTCGGTTTAGAAGTGAAGTGTGTTGTTGTCTTTCTGTTTAAGTGTATGAGCGTTGTCCTTTGCTCAGTCTCGATGTCAAGTTTTTGTTAGTTAATTATACGAGTTTTTCTACCTATTTTACGCACTATTTTATCGTTCCTTAAAAGGTTATGAGGCCCAGAAACGCTTTGTGAAAGTAATTACGGACTTAAGTGAAAGAAATTCGTTCGAAAATAGTTCGTTTTCGGCAAGTTGTGTGAACACGTAAGTCTCGGTCGTGTGCGGTCGTACAGGTAACTCGGTCGTTCGGTTTAGTGAAAGTATTCCTTAGTTTCGAGAGTACAAAACGTTGTCGTAAATTGTCCGCTATGGAACATCCGGTAGTTTCAGTTACAAAGTTAACAGGACTCTCAAATTGGTTCGTATGGAAATTCCAGATCCGAATTATCGCTGCATCAAAAGGCCTTGTCGGCGTCTTGGAAGGTACGGAAGTTAAGCCTGAAGACGGCGAACAGCAGAAAACTACTTGGCAAACTAAAGATAATAAAGCAAAAGAACTTTTGGTGGGAAGAATGGAAGAAGAACCGATTATGCACATTATCACGTGCAATACAGCCGCGGAAATGTGGAGTAAGTTAATGGCTATTTATGAGAAGAAATCCGAGGTAAGCGTACACCTGTTGCAAAAACAGTTCTTTGAGTATAAGTATCAAAACCAAGGAGTAGCTATGCACATTTCCAGGTTGGTCGAGTTAGTAAATCGTTTGGAACAAAACGGCGAGAAAGTTTCATCAAAGATGGTCATAAATCGTATTTTGACGTCGCTACCTCCTGAATACGACTCTTTTGCCTCAACATGGGATGTTGTCCCAGAAGACAAACAAACGTTAGACGAGCTTACAGCTCGGCTGCTTATTGAGGAGGAGAGACGAAAATTGAGGGTTAGTGAGGAAACTTCTCAGAATCATGCTTTGGCCACTACTAGTAGTAAAAACAATAACGGTGGCCAGTCACGCCCAAAATCACTTTGCCATTATTGTAAGAAGCCTGGCCATTTCATAAGATTTTGTAGGATACGTTTAAACAAGGAAGCCAACAAAATTAAATTAGAGGGAAGAGAGACCAACCAAGGCAAGACAGAGGATAAAAAGGCCAACCAAGGAAAGGCAGAAAATTATGAAAAACCTTTCAAGAATGCTTTTATTAGTTTGGCATTTTACGATAGCACTGATGGAAATTCAGATTCATGGTTTCTAGATTCCGCAGCTTCTGATCATATGACGTCACATCGAGAATACTTTAGTTCATATAAATCATGTGACAAAAGTGTGAAGATTGGTGATGGTTCATTATTGAAAGCTTGTGGTATTGGAGACATCAACGTCAAAACAGTAGCTGATGGTGAAATAAGTCACAGTGTGTTACAAAATGTGTTACATGTACCTGAATTGAAGGTAAATTTGTTTTCAGTTGCACGGGCATTAGAAAAAGGATATACGATAGTCGGACAGTCAAATAAATGTCAGTTGTTTAAAAATAACTGTGTCATAGTTGAAGCATTAGCTCACAATACTGTTTTCATTTTAAATATGACAGTGGAACAAGAATCTGCTTTTGCATGTGTCACTGAATCTTTGACGTCTTGGCATGAAAAATTAGCCCATCAGAATGTGAAGCATGTGAAAGGTGTTCTATCTAGATTTGGAATTGAATATCGAGACACTGGAGATGTAAGTTGTGAACCGTGTCTGCTTGGTAAACAACACAGGTTGCCATTCAAGTCTAGTTTCACCAGATCTAATGAAGTATGTCAACTCGTCCATGTTGATACGTGTGGACCTATGGAAGTAGAGAGTTTTGGAGGATCTCGGTACTTCTTATTGTTCAAGGACGATTTTTCTCATTACAGAGTATGCTACATCTTAAAGTCGAAGTCTGAAGTTCCCAATAAACTTCGAAATTTTCTAGCGCTGGCAGAAATGGATACAGGAAAAAAGGTAAAAGCTATACGATCTGATAATGGTTCGGAGATTATCAACAGTGAAGTTCGAGACATGCTTGAGCAAGCAGGAATCAGGCATCAGAGATCTGCTCCTTACTGCCCTGAACAGAATGGAAGGATTGAAAGGGAGATGAGAACTGTGACAGAGGCTGCTCGCACTTTGTTATTGTCTTCCAAGCTAGACAAACGCTATTGGGCGGAAGCGGTAAATACAGCAGTTTATGTGCTAAATCGCACAGGTACCAGCACAGTTCCTGACAAGTCTCCCATAGAACTATGGTCTGCCCAAACTCCCATATTGAACAACTTTAGAGTGTTCGGTTCCAAAGTTTACACTCATACACCTGATGCTAAAAGAACCAAATGGGATGCTAAATCGAAGCCTGGAATCTTTGTAGGGTACGAAGAAAACTGCAAGGCGTATCGTGTATGTTTTCCTGATGAGAGAAAAATAGAAATCTCTCGAAATATTGAGTTTGTCAAGATGTGCCCTGAAAGTGACCCAGACGAAAAAGTTCAAAATTATAAAAAATTTTTTACACCTGGCTGTGACGATGAAATTAACCAAAACGAAGTAGTTGAAGTTGAGGATAAAAGCAGTACTACAGATCCGTCATCTGACGAAGAAGATAATTTGACAATTACTAGCGATTTTGAAGGATTCGAAGATGGGAGGGATTCTGTACAACTAGAACCCTCATTAGGTCCTACTGGTTCAAATTGTCAGCATGCACTAAGAGACAGAAATAAAATCAAGAAGCCAGCTCGCTATGGTGACAGTGGATGTTTTGTAGTAACCGGATTGGAAGAACCCACTTCATACGAAGAAGCTATCAATAGCAACAAGAAAAATCATTGGTTGAGGGCGATGGGTAAAGAACTGGATTCACTCAAAGAGAACGGAACATGGATTGAAACAGAACTACCAACAGGCAAATCCCCTATTGAGTGTAAATGGGTGTTTCGTGTGAAACAAAATGACTCTCATGGTGAATACAAGGCTCGCCTCGTTGCAAAGGGCTTCCAGCAAACTGATGAATTTGATTTGTCCGATATTTTCGCACCGGTGGCAAAATTGGTAACAGTTAGGATTCTGTTAGCCTTAGCAGCCAATCTTGATCTACAAGTTCATCAAATGGATGTTCGTAGTGCTTTCTTGAATGGAGACATTAATGAGGAAGTGTACTTGAAAAAGCCTGATGGCATGAAACAGGACGGAAGAGTACTAAGACTGAAAAAGTCAATTTATGGCCTGAAGAAGTCACCTCGAAATTGGAATGACAAATTCAACAGCTTCATGATTGAAGAAGGATTCATCCGTTCTAAATGTGACTACTGTTTGTATTTCAAGATTGATAATGGTCAAAAATTATTCATATTACTCTTCGTGGATGATCTTCTTCTACTGGGAACAGATATCACTGTGATAGAGGAGTGTAAGAGAAGACTGAGTCAGCGTTTCGCCATGAAGGATTTTGGAAATGACCTTAACTATCTTGGACTCAAAATTCGTCATAAACGTGAAGAAGGTGTAATTGAGATTGATCAGACATCATATCTGAATTCCCTTCTGCATCGATTTGATATGGAAGACTGCCGTTCAACTGCTCTCCCAATGGACCCAAAATTCAGTATGCTCAATCAAGAGAAAGATGACAATTGGGTTAAACCATGTCGTCAGCTGATAGGATCCCTCATGTATGCAGTCCTAGGAACAAGACCCGATTTGGCAGTGTCAATAAACATATTAAGTCGCTATCAGAGTAATGGAAATGAAGAGCTATGGAAAAATCTGAAGAGAGTACTGAGATTTATACAGGGTACCATCAACAGGAAGTTGGTCTTCAGAAAGAACTCAAAGGCCCCTGTTCTTGCTGGGTATACTGACGCTGACTGGGCAGGAGACCTTCAGGATAGAAAATCCACCTCAGGATGTGTTATTCAGGTTATGGGGTCAACTGTCTCCTGGTTTTCATCAAAACAAAAGACAGTTGCTCTCAGTTCTACAGAGGCGGAATATATAGCATTGAGCCAAGGTGTGAGTGAGGCTACTTGGATAGCAAACCTACTAAAAGAACTAGGGATTCTCCCCCCAAATGAACCAGCTATATTCTTTGAAGACAACCAAGCCGCCATAAGCATAGCCAAAAATCCAGAAAGTCATCGGAGAATGAAACATATTGACACTCGTTTTCATTTTGTTCGAGAGAAAGTGATGGACGGTTCAGTGGTTTTAACCTATGTGAGTAGTGATAACCAAGTGGCAGATATTTTAACTAAGCCTTTGCCTGGTTTAGCATTTGCTAAGTGTTCAAATAGCATGGGTTTATTTGATATTGTGACCTAGAGTTTTATTAGAGCCCACTATGTATCTGTTACTGTTTGTTTCTTATGTCAAAATATGTTTCCTGAAATTATGTCAAATTATGTTTTTGATTTAAAATTTTATTGTGGGAGGGTATTAGAGTTTGCAATAAAATTCGTAATTTGAACTGGAAGGCGCTCGCGGCAAAATAGTAGTGAGAGTGGGGATGATTACATGTCGGTTTAGAAGTGAAGTGTGTTGTTGTCTTTCTGTTTAAGTGTATGAGCGTTGTCCTTTGCTCAGTCTCGATGTCAAGTTTTTGTTAGTTAATTATACGAGTTTTTCTACCTATTTTACGCACTATTTTATCGTTCCTTAAAAGTGACTGAGCTACATAATTACCTTGCTCCAACGATATCACAACAATAACAATAATTAAGTTAACATTTTTGGAATGAGTGAATGAGACAGAATTTGGCACTCAACTTCGAAGTAGGAATTTGAAGAAGTATGACTGGTAGTGTGAACCTGTCTGGTACGTTTTCCATCGGTTTTTGGTTTAAAAAAAAAAAAACCGCGATCTAACGCTTCGAAAATCGATTTTCTTGCGGAGCGGAAATTCACACAACACATCACCATCCGTTCCGGGATTAGAAAATTCATAAATTTACTTCATGGGATCTTGCAGTCTAGGGGAAATTTATCTATCCTATGTGCGTCACGGGGTTCTGTATTCCGCCCCACAATCCTTACAATATCCTACGGGGAGAATGTTCCTAGATGTCTTCCTAACTTTTACGTTACGGGATCCTGCAGTACCTTAGAAATTAAGATTAAAAAATACCTTAGAAATAAGATGGGTAATGAACGCTTTTCTCATTTGACCATGATGTCAATTCATTATCCACTGTCGTTTGCGGCTTATAACGTGCTGGATTTGATGTCTTTAAAAGCAAACAGAAAAATCTTACTATAAACATTTTATGATCAAATAAATACCTAAAAATTGAACTTTTATTGTTGTATAAAGATCAAGATTTATCATGATTGTAAAAAATTGTTTTAACTGTCACCTAAAATCCTTATTACGTACCTACCTATTAAATATGTTTGCCTTATTAAAGATAGTATTTCATCATGTTTGTAAAACATTTCTTCTCCTGTGACTTAAAATTCGTATTTTAAAATTTATTGAAATGGGAAGAGAGCCGGTGGGCGAGGGGGGGATCTGGACCCTCCCCAAGGCAAAATCCTGGCTACGTGCCAAGCCAGCCTTCCAGAAAGTTTATAATGATTAATATGAATATATATTTATTGATATTATTAACTAAATATAAATTGATTGTACTAATAATTCCTTATAATAATAAAAAATCCTGGAGCGGGATGTGAAGGAGCGAGTAGAGGCCGTATTGGTTGATAAAACAGGATCAAGAGAATCTGACTCTGAATGGGAGTACCGTTGACTTGGAGCCTCACATTCGTAATGTTCACTGAAAGCTGTTCCCCCTTCACCTGATTTTGCTCGCTCATTTTTGCTTCGTCACTACTGAAGGTTCATGCAAGATACCGAAACATGTTTGGTCTCAAAAATCTAAATTTTCTATTGATTTCAGCGTTTAAGGGCTCGCTGATGACTTTTGATTCCGTGCCTGTCTGCCTATGGTAAATCCTTGTCAGGGTCAAACCGATTATTCCAATGAAAATTGAAGTATTATACCTAAACGGGGTAATAGTCGTCTGTCGATTAGTATCGACAGAAGAAGATAGGGCCTACACCACTCTATGTCACACACTAATTATTCACAGCTTCTCTACCATGATAAAGTCTTATTCACAATAATACAGATTTTTCAAGACAAGATTTTTCACGGGATAATTACATTGAGGGGTAAATTACGTTTCTATAGGTATGGGAAATTTCAAATACCCAAACTATAAAGATACGAATTAGCATAGTGTGATGTGCGGTTCTCGAGAGAAAGAAGCAACACGAATTCTGATACAAGAGTGATTTATTGATGGCTCTTCTGGCCTTTAACACAGATCGGTCTGGGTGGTGGTGTCTCACACTCCAGATTGTGATGCAGAGGCAGGAGAACAAGGCACACTACAACTCCTGGAATTCTATTAATTAAAAATTAATACAATAATTTTCATAGAGATGGAGACAGAGGCTAAGGTCAATGGCAGGAATGGAGAGAAGGTGACTAGAGCTGGAGGAGGGGGGGGGGGGGGGGTGGAGTAGTGACTGGTGTTGGCAAGAGAGAGTAGTGGCCTATGCTGAAGGCATGAAGAATCTGAGCTGAAAAGTAAATATGCTTGAATATTTTTTGCTATTACCTATGTTACTTTAATACATGTGTTATATGGATTGTGATGTATCTTTTCTTTTCTTAGATTTTTTTTTAATTTTGCATATAAATATGTATATTTCATATGTATAATTCATGGGTGTCATAAATGTTGAGTCGCTGTGGCAGGTGGATTGACGTCGAGAGATTGAGGAGTGGTTTTGCAGGTTCCCATGGAGACGGTGGTCCGTGCTGTCTCTGCAAGGATTGAGCATATCTCGGCATACAGTATGGTTGTGGATACAGCAGGCTCGACTTGTGCCCATAAACGGTGGCAATACAGACTGCACGGTTGTTGCCAGAGGGGAGGTGGGGATGTCCATCACTTGGCCAACACCGCCGGCAATACCATCGGTTGCCTCGGTGGAGGCTTCACAGATTTGGAGCTTGGCCATACCCTTGCCTTGGCTCCTGTCAAGGCTTCTGGCGATAAAGGCTTTCGAGCGGTATCCGGAGTCAGATGGGTTTTCTTCTATCTGGCCTTGGTGGTGAGAGGGTCAATAAAAGATCTCTTCAGACTTGATCCATTGCAAATTAATGCAAAATTGTGTATTTTATGGCCCTTGTACAGTTCAGTGACCGAAGAGGGGAAGCCGGGATTAAGTGTTGGTCAAGTCGAGGAGGATGATTTGCATGATAGGGTGGCCAGCTTGACCTAGTTGATGGAGACAGAGATCAGGGATTCATCAGAGTCTGTGTATGTCAAAGTCTTACCATCATTGCTAAGAACTAGGTAAGGCCCCTTGTAGGGAGGGGTAAATTCAGTTTTGGTGTGTTGGTCCTCACATAGACAGCTTTGGCAGTTCGTAGAGTAGCTGGATAGAGTAGATAGGATAGTAGTTATTGTTGAGTGTAGGATGGATTTGTAAGCGTCGTGAGGCAGGAATGACCCCTACTAGGCATTGAGCTAGTGATACATCGTCCTGTGTTGGTTTATTTCATAGTCCAAAGAGAATTCCATTTAGATACAAGGTCCAAGGAGATAGCTGTAACCCCTTTGTAATTTAGTGAAATAGAGGTTAACTAAAAAGTTGCTAAACTCTTGAGTTATCTAGATCTTGGGAGTACCAATAAGTTATGCAGCCACCTCCATCTATAAAGTAGGACATCTGGGAGAAGGTTATATATAAAGAATTTAACTCCAATAATGAATTACTGGTAACAAGAAAAGGATTTATTCAAATCGTTAGTGAACGGAGATACTAATCATTGGACAGTTCAGTCATCGGTAACAAACTTATTATGGTTTACAAAGGGTAGTGGTCGAGCGACAATCTTTGAGACATGAATAGGAATTTAAAGAATAGAATCGAATAGGAATTTAAAGTAGGTAGTTTATACTGTAGGAATCAAGAATATGGCGACCAACAACAATTTATTATTCAGGTATCACCAACCACTTTTCGGCCATATGGGAATTGGAAAATAAAATAGCAAGTAAGTACCTATAATAAAATAGTTTAGGGGTGAATGAAATAGGTCCCGTAGGTCTTCAGGCAATATTGGAACACAGGCTTGACAATTACAAAACATAAATGGATAAATTAAAAGATAACTTAGATATCTGGCAGTACATACCCTTGGGATGCTTTCTTAAAATACTGTTGAACATGACTATTAAGTCTAGATATAAAATGAATGATTTGGCCTCCTAGACCCAAATTAAAACAAAAGCACGTAAGAGACTTCAGTTATTCAACTAGACACAACTTATCATCTCTAGCAGCATGGAAGCCGTTGGAGGATGGGAGAGTTTCCACAATGTGGACGTGCACATATTCAAGGGGTGCTGCATCAGGAATGGTTCCAAGAGGGATACTGGGCAGCCTCGTCTCATGGCCTCAACAAAAGGCTGGACCAATAATCAAAGAGGTGTTGGACCAATAATATCGGGTTCTGATCAGTGATTTAGTGGCCTTAATATCAGGGTGAAAGAGACCATCATGGAAAAAGTTGAACACGAGAGGGCAGCGAGGCAGAGGGATGTATGGCCGCGGGAAGCCATTCGAGATTTCACAAAGTATTGGGATATTTTCGGTTAAAACCTCGTCGAACCGCATGTTCTGAATGTGAAGGGACTCTCATTGTTTCTCTCTGAGGGAGGTGGAGAGTCGATTGTCAAAGTCGATGGCAGGACAAATAATCCACCAAGCATAGGAATGTACCGGACTACACCGGAGGTCAGAAGTGAATTCGGAGATGAATCATAGATGGTGCAACCCTGTAAAGGGCAAGGTGTTCGATATAGAGTTGACAGAGGTGGTAATTTATGATCTGTAAAAACCACAAGAGATCGGCCCTCGACTCTATGACCTACTGAAAGTGAATTATCTCCAGGTAAATGGAGAGCAGCTCCTTTTCGTAAGCTGATTAGCTATTTTGAGAGTGAGCGTGATCTCTTGAGAAACTCTTAAGGATTTTATAGTGTAGAGATACGCCAACAGCGACTTCAGGGACATCTTTAAAGCTCTAGGGGCTAGGTAGGATTGGGGTGGGCTAGGGAGACAGCTGTTGAAAACAACTTTTTCAATTGTTGAAAGCAACTGTCATCCTCAAAAGGTCCATGAGAGTACTCTCCGAATGTATGAGATGTTGTAGGGAGTGGGCTGTCTTGGGGATAGCTCGTCTGTAGAAGTGGATGAGGCCAAGGAATGTTTGAACGTATTGAACAGTGCAAGGACTCTGGAAGAGATTCTCAGCACCCCTGCAAAGACACTGCCTCCCCCCATAACTTATAGCCATGTGCTCTCCTTCCTTAGCTGTCCATAGGCCTGGGGCCATATTGCATGCCCTGATATAGCCTAAGCCACTGCATCAAATTATATTGAACAAGAAACAACTATGTATGCAGTACTTAATGCTTTCAATTTTGATGGTTTCAGGTAGCTGTTTCCTGTGTAGTAAATCCTCCTAAACCTGGTGAACCTTCCTACAAGCTCTACATGGAGGAAAGATGCGGAGTTCTGGACTCTCTAAAAAAAAGAGCTAAGATGGTGGAAGAAACGTTCAACTCCATTCCTGGCTTCTCGTG
Source organism: Adelphocoris suturalis (assembly GCA_030762985.1). Lineage (NCBI taxonomy): Eukaryota > Metazoa > Arthropoda > Insecta > Hemiptera > Miridae > Adelphocoris > Adelphocoris suturalis. The sequence goes on along the minus strand of CM061040.1, from coordinate 173,055,289 downwards.
TCAAGTAGTGCAGGGTGGGATGCATGCTTTACCAAAAGTGAGACATATTTTAAACAAAACTGACTTTTTTGTTTTTTTAGACTTATCACATCTTGTGGTGGAAACGCCACAAGGGTTGGCAGCGCTGCCACAGGGGGTCACCAAATGGAGGACTCCTCTTCTGGTGGGGAGTTACCTGATTGGCGTAGTGACGGGTAGCTCTTTTCTCTCATGGATATGCCCAAACAGAGAACGCCACTAGCAGGATTTCTTCCCCCCACCAAACTAATCAGTCGTAGAAAGAGCCTCGAGGTACAGTCGTCAGTCATCCATCGCCAACGCATTGTAATGTGGATACAGTTGAATCCTGTCGGCTTGGGCTTTGTATATGTAGAAAGTACAAGTTGTTTCGAATAAGTTGTTCATTTGAATCAGTAGTTTGGTCAAACAGTGACCTCTGCTAGTCGAACATTGAGAATTTCATTGATGCAGACAGAAACGGCAATCTCTTCAGGTAACGTTGATTATGGATTTTTTTAAATAAGAGTTAGTAGAAACATCAATACAACAACATCGATAATATAACAATCTAATGATTCAAAATTGTTGATCCAAGTGAACTAGCAAACTTTTGCCCATAGTTATTGAAGTATTCTTGTCTACTGCTCATATACCCCTCCTCCCAGAGCAAGAAATTCCTTTTGTTTTTCCCATTCAAACTATCCAAACTTTATTAACGCTCATGCGATCTTAGGCGAACTTCGTTCCTTTGGCGATCTCATGAATAGGGTGAACTTTTAGCACTTGTATAATTACTAACTCAATTTAACCTTCAGGAAATATTGAGTACAACTATAGTAGGTCCAGGAGAAGACTGTTTACTTATGCAGATGACATGTCACACACAGTGCTTTCAGTGCAGTGTTTTCAGAGAAAATATTTGAAAAAACCTGCGAGAACACAAAGTTTCACTCCCTCGTGCTGGCAGCTCTGGGCCTCCCTATGCTCGTCCATGTTGGGGGGAAGCGTCCTCACTTTATATGAGAGATCATTGGATGTAGTAGGTGAATGACTGGGTGGCCGAAAAAAGTGCCAATCTGGGGAGGGCACTAAACAGTCTTCTCCTCGACCCACTACAATTGTACTCAATCTTTCCCGAAGGTAAGTTGTTAGTAATTATTGTACGGTTTTCATAGAATACTGTTTACTTATGCAGTACATTTAGAGATATTGTAGTCACTATCTGGAGACTATCATGTAGCTTGTTTTTTCTTTTTCTTTGAAAGTTGGGTCTCGCTAGGTATGTCATTTGAAACAACGTATGGTATGGATACAAGAAGTAGATTCGAGTTATTGCAAAACCTCAACGTACCTAAAAAATTGTGGGTACCTAAATTAACACAAGCAATTTTGACATGGATATGTCTTTTGGCTGGGGGTCAAGGAATTTTTCGCGACACTTTTTTTTCCCGACCGACCATCGTTCACACTTTTTTTTCCCGACCGACACTTTTTTTCCCGACCGGCACATTTTGTATTGATTTTCACGTACAACCAAGGCGTTACTAGGGAAGAGTAACTCCCATAGTTTTCATAGTAGGAAAATCGTTCCCCACTTTTTGGAATGCTCTAATTTTATCATAACATCTCATGATTCCTAAGCCATTGTTGGGTCAAGGAAAGCTGATTTATTAGGTACGCTAAGTTATAAACTAATATCAATAAGTAACCATAATGAACTAATAATGCACTTAAAAAGAAGGCACTATAGAGTAGTAGGTACTTGTAAGCAGTAGGTACTAGACATAAATGAAAAAGCGTCACGCGGGGGAGCGTCACGCGGAGATTCCCTAATGATCCCACGATTCTGAGATTTGGTATGTGGGCCCTTGAGGGACTTCTGAACACAACTGACCGATCCCAGATCAGCTAACAAATCAATTGTCGATCTTTTTCTTTGTCGGTTTCTAATCAATACTTTTAACGAATAAATAAGAAATCAAAGATATTATTGTATGGGATACCCTCGTATTAATAATTAACTACAAAGCAAAATATAGGATTGTATGGAAAACCCGTCTAAGTTTTCATAGACAGTCAATCATAACGGAAGGGTTTCCTTTATAGAATTAAGGAGGTGCTTGAAAAAAACAAAATTGTATTTTGAAATTTATTTGAATAAAAAAAATATTTTTTTTTGAAAAACGTATTTTTGCAATTAATTTTCACAAACAAAAGTACAATACGGGGTTCTATAGGAAGGGGAAAGGGGGCGCAAAGACATAAAATGTCTCTCGTGGTTGCGTACTTGTACGAAAGCTGTATCCACCGTATGAGTGTTTCCAGCTGATTTCAATGAAGTTTGTCAAAAAATTGTCTACGTTTTCCTCCTCCTCGCTCTTCATCCTAGAAGCGTTTTATGAAATTTTTTCCCGACCGGCACATTTTCTATTGATTTTCACGTACAACCAAGGCGTTACTAGGGAAGAGTAACTCCCATAGTTTTCATAGTAGGAAAATCGTTCGCCATTTTTTGGAATGCTCTCATTTTACCATGACATTTCATGACATTCCATTGTAGTGTCAAGGAATGCTGATTTATTACTCTAAGTTAAAAACTAATATTGTTTTGTAACCATAATGGAATAATCTTGTGAAATGAAGGCACTACATGGTTGGTATACAATTGAGTAGTAGGTACCAACTGGTAAGCAGTAGGTACTAGACATATCCATGATCTTTTGTTTTTCCCATCAAGGGAGAAATTAAACTACTTCTACTTCGGATTTATTCCATTATGGTTACAAAACAATATTAGTTTTTTTTTTTTGTATATGTGATTTCCAACTTGTTTTTCCCGACCGACACTTTTTTTCCCGACCGGCACATTTTGTATTTTTGACATGGATATGTCTTTTGGCAAGGGGTCAAGGAATTTTTTGCGACACTTTTTTCTAGTGGTTTTTCCAAAAATAACATCATCTGCCTTTTTGGCTAGGTGATAACTCTAAAACGAAGATGACAGAATCAGTATGAAAAAATCCCTGGAGATAACGAAAGGAAGAAAGAGAAGGTAGGTAACTCAAAAGGGAAATGAATATTACCTATCATCTGAGCTGAATGCTGAAACCCTGAAATTCCAGTGAATTCTTCAACTCAAACAAACGCAAGTGTGGTATCTACACAGTAAAAAATAAAGAAAAAATGGTAAAAATATCCTCTTCGAAGAGCCACTTGTTATTAACAGTTTTTTCCACAACCGACAAACTCTAGTGAAAAGGTACCTCGGTTACTAAAGGTGAGCCCTTCAACTGGCTTATGGGAAATTAAAGAATCGTGAACTTTCTTTGGAGATGGATGTCAAATGACCATGGTCCGTGAGTAGGGAAGAGTGGCTCAATGACATATGACATCGTCTGCATTGAAAGAGCTAAAATCCCAAAGGGGCGCTGCAAAACAACGTAAACAACTTTTGTGGTCATTGTGGTTTTTCATGGTAGTAAGGACCAATCAGCTAGGCCCTTGAACTTAAGTCTTATATTCAGTTAATAGAAGTTAGCTGGGTGTTTGTGAACAACCACTAGGGTAGAAGCCCCAAGCCGACCACAATTGATATTATAGTATTTAAATAAGTAGGTCCTTGGCTCATGTGTTATCCATATTAATTTTATATTCAATTATGCTTTTGAAGATGAAACTCCCAGTGAAAGGTATTGAAGTTGCAAAAGCCAAGAAACAAGACCCTTCGTCAATGTATGCATTTGAGCTTCTGGAAAGCACCGGTATCTATATAGAACCAGAATCTAGTTTTGGACAGAAAGCCGGCACATACCACTTCAGGTACCTAACTTGTCAAGTTTGTTTGCATCATTTAACAAACTAAATGTACTCGTATCTAGTATCTACCTAATTGGTATAGGATTAGACCAGACACAAGATACACAACATGTTCCACTGTACGCGCCCCTGCTGACCTGAATTTGAACTAACGTCAACTGGAAATAAGCTCCCTTATGGGTAGCGGATCAGGCTTCCAAGTAGATGCACCCCAAGATCGATCCCAAGCTCTGGATAATATTTTATTGCATTTAAATTCAACCGCCGAAATATATTTTTAAACGTTATTATAAATGTTTTAAAACATACTTTAAAACGTTATTTTAATCAATTCGTCTAACTAATCAGTATTTTACAAAGGGATTGACTACTTGATGTTATGTTGTATCCCATCTGTTGGGAATCTGTTGATTGTAGGGAATAGATAGGTACCTACTTAGCAATTGATTTGGTGGCGAAGTTGGTTCAGTTATAATAGAACTGATTTAATTCGTGTGACACACAGTTGCATTTGTAATAATGGTTTAGGTACCGCACGACCCATTTTAATATTAGGTACCGAATCCTCCATCTATTGCCCACAATAGCTTTTAACATCCACCTACGCTTACTACTTCAACTACCTATTCACCATTCTTATCCTAATCTATATAGGTTTCAACATTTTTATTACCCATAATTTCTATTTCAGGACGACCATTTTGCCACAGCCAGAAAAACTAAAGACGATGATGGACAAATTTAAAGAATTCCATTTGAAATTCCTGGACAAGTATCAGTAAATGAAATCCGCCATCGTTTGTGACTGGGCATCAGAACAACTTCTAGCATTATTGGGTCATTCGCACTTAATTTAATTCATCCAATAAAATGCTATGCTCCATCATACTACGTTGTTAAAAGTATAATTTTCACACCTTTTCTTGTAGGTACCTGACGTTCGACATTACCTATTTTAGATATAGGTAACCTACGTACTCTATTCATGACATCTTATTTCTTCAGTACTGATTGATACCTATGTTTGTTGTATAATATACGGTCGAAATAATGAAAACACCCACGGATTTACTTAAATATAGATTTATAAATTACAGAATATTTTTGTTTATCTGACTCTTGATTTATCCTTCTAATAGTTATTTTTCTTTAGCCTCGAATCACGTGGACATTAGGATAGTGGACTTCAATGCACACTGAATTAATGAACCACTTTGAATTAAACCTCTGTAGGTGAAAAGATTTAAGAATAAAGAAGGAACAATTGACCCAACTCTGATACTTGACATCGCATTTCTTCTCTCTGTTATCAACCTATCATTAAATCGTAAGATATGTTGTAAAAAGTCCAGTTTCATATCTATGAATTTACTTTTTTTTTTCTTGTGTTCATTCCATGTTCCTGATACGAACTAAATCACTTGCGACGAAGTTGTGGAAACCCATTCCAAAACGGAAGTTAGTGAAAAACGTTGTCTATTTCCACGAAAAATAAAGAGTTACAATGTTGAATCGATTTCGACGGTTAGGCCATCATCAGTAACAAACAATAACTGAAGACACATTAGAAAGGACACAGCTTATATGGTCACAGGTGAAGGGAGATTGAATCCCATTGGTCGAGAGAAAGGAAATGGGAGGAGGTATAACCAATTAAGTGCATATAAAGTGAAGGGAGATTATAGCTAATCAGATGAAGTGAAAGGGGGAAAATAACTAATTATGGTTTCAACAGTGTAGAGGGATAATTCCAAGCTTTATAGAAATGGACCTATCAGTGGTGAAATATATTGAGGTAAGTATATCCTCATTTAAACATTTACCAGATCTCTCACTTTTGATCATTTCGAATTTTTCAAGTACATTCAACATACCTCCCTTTGGGCAAAAATGAAGAAATTCTACATACTGTCTATCTGTCAAATCAAAATTGTAACTATGATTGGATTCCTTAAGATGTTTCGCAAATGTAGACTTAACCTTATTTTCCCTGAAATCCTCCTGATGCTCGTCTATTCTTTCCTTAAATTTCCTACCAGTCTGACCGCAATATTCGTAGCCACAAGAACATTTTAATTTATAAACCCCACTTTTATCCTGAACATTGATTTTGTCCTTAACAGATCCTAGTAATGCTTTAAGACTATTTTTAGTTTTAAAACCTACTTTGTAACCTCTCGATGATAGAATTTTGCTGATTTTATCGAAAATTTTCCCATAATAAGATAAACATGTCCATTGTTTTTCTTCTAAAGTTAAATCTTCCCGAGCCAGATTGGAAACTTTTTCCCTACTCTTTCTCCTAAGAACCTTATCCCATATGGTATCAACGAGATCTCCTCCATATCCGTTACTAGCTTTTGATAGTGGATTTTTGTTTTGATAAATTTCGCTCACTCATTGGAATAGATACTGCTCGGTTGATCATAATATGGAAGGATGCATGCCTTTCCCCTCCTCTTTTCACCACCACCACTCCCACCTTTTCCTTTAACTGACTCTTCTATATAAAGTGACAGACAGACTGACTGACTTCGGTACTGTTTTGACAACCTGATGATGATGTCTTTACAACGAAAACGCTCGCCCCCAGTACTCGACTTGCTAGTGACTACAGGCTCCTCTAAAAGGAATGAAAATGATAATTTGACCGTTTAGTTTGGCCAATGAACGGGTAGGAACGGGTTTGGAAAACGTGTAATGTAATAGTGCAAGAGAGCTGAGTCCCCCCCCCAAGTAGGCAAGGGCCGTGACTTCATCGCGCAAATGAATTTCAAGCAAAGTCTTATTGGTCAGATATCCATCAAATGGCACTTTTTTGGAAAGGTCTGGAGGGAAGTTAATGCCGATGCTACTGGCATGATTGATGAATGATTTTTGATTCGAATTTCATGAAGTCCGGTCCAGTAGTTTGGGAAAAAAGCTTCAGACAATAGTCAGACCAATATATATATATATATATATATATATTTTGACATGGATATGTCTTTGCTCTGGGGGATCAACCAAAAATTTCCGTGACGCAAAATTTGTGTCACAATTTCAGTGTTTTTCACGTACAACCCAGCCGTTGCTAGGGGAATGGAACTTCCGCAGTTTTCATCGCACAGAAATCGTTCGCCACTCGTTGGAAAGCGCTTGATTTATGAGATAAATGTTCACATCTCAAGCTGCCAATTTCCCCCTCTTCACGTACCTGGCTACATTCCTAAACTAAGTTGATTGGACTATAAACAATTTTAATAAGCCGGTTACGATATTCTTAACGTAAAGCAATAGCATCATTTACTCCACTCCATAAGAAACATTTTCATCCTCTTGACAACAGTCGACTGTTAACAACAACTCATTGTAGTGGCTTCTCTCCACAGTTATTTTCAACATTTCTATGAGTAAACCGCTCTTTTGTTGGAATTAGCCGGGATGCGGCCTAGGGTTTAAACTTAAACGATTTGTTTACAACTCTCGAGGACAACCGTTATGAAATCCCCAATCAAAGACATATCCATGTAACATGGTATCTGCTTGTAAAGCAGATAGTGGAACTTTAATTTGATTTTTGGAATTTTCGTATCTTGAAACGTTGAATAAATGCGGTAAGAAATAAATTGAGAATAGATTCTCTTGTAGGTTTATCATACACAGATACAAAAAGGGGAGTGCTAGACTGTATTACGAAACAAACTCGAATGAATGAAAATGACACGGATGTTGGCTCCTCTTGGGGCAGCCGTTAAATGCTAATATCTGATGCCTCATAGAGGCAGAAAGTCCTTGATCAGTCCCACTTCTTCTTGCGATTATCAACGAGATCAAGGACTCAAGTGCAACATTTATTCTGGAAATCAACTTGGTGATTATTCAAAATTGTTCTATTTGCAGAAAAGTAAGACATTACAAATTTCAATGAATTGAGTACGAGAGTGAGAACTTTAGCAGAAAGTTCGGGAACTACCTGGTAGCTGCGGAAAGGATGGCGATAATTAGGATTTGAACTGAGAGTCAAACAAAAGTAAACCAACAAATTGGGGGGGGGGGGTTAATTTTTTTTTGTCGATTACAAAGGTTCATTATTGAAAACAATAAACCAAAATCTGTAATGCCCTTCCCCCAACTCATCCAAAAACAGCAGTACTGAAACTATGTTTTTATTGAAGAGTATTTAGTAGCTTTAAGCCATACATTTTAATCTATAACCATAATTACCTAATGTAACCATTAACACCTATTGGTAAAACCACTGCTCATAAAGGTACAGAACGCTTCATTGGCTCTTCTGGGGCATTCCTGTTTAGGGGCAGGGTCCACTTTTACTGCAGGAATAAGAAACATCCAAGATTGAAAGTCTTTAATAACTGCAGATAATATCCAAAATAGCTATCTTCAGCTCACTACGTCAAATTCCTCATTCAACGTCATTCGTAGCACCGTAAAATGTGGCATTATTTAAAAAAAAATAAGAAAAAAAATGCCGAGGGGGTCTCACCTAAATTTTCCATGTCAATCTATAAGATCACATCATACGATGTTCTTCTTTTCAATATTTGCCACAAGAGGTGTATCATCGTTATTCTAGATATAGTTTCACTATTCAGTCAACATTGCCAGGAATAATTCAGCTTGGCCATAGTTATGACATTGTGTACAAATAAATGGAACAACAAACGTAGGGTTCTTCCCAATGTGAATGTAGTACTGATCCGGATCATGAGTAGGTATCCAGAAGCACTACACAGTAGTCTCAATTGTTCTGATCCGTTTATATCCTACAAGCTTTTGCAGTTCTTCCATCCAGTTTTTAAGTTTCCTTGAGAGAGAGTGATTTTTGCTTGCAAGATTGAGATATATTCCAAGCACAACGAGCAATCCGGCCCACAAGTACCTGTGAATTTGAAAAAGAAAAAACTCAAGTTTTGAATAAGGAGGTACCTACTAGTAATTTGGAAATGACAAGGCAAGAAGCATATTATGATAAATTTGTGTAAAATTTACACAAGTTTAAAGTGTAAGATTTACTCACAGTTGTATTTAATACAACTTCCACTTAGCAGGGATAGATAGAGAGATTATTAGATAAATTACTTAGCTTAGGACCTGCCTGTTTATCAATCACATTTATCCAATGGATAAGGGGGATAACACAATAGGGACGTTTAAAATTCATCCCTAGTTAAACCCTAAATGGCGTTTTAATTTGTCTGGTCCCTGGATGGCTGGATAACATTTATAACTGGAGGTTAATGAGATATCTAGAGCTTTCTAACCTCAAACAAGTTCATTTATTTACTAAAATCTTATTTGAATCAAGTTTGATTGTCTTTATTTTTGTACCATCCAATGGATATATTTGGGAATTTGTCTTCAAATAGCAGCAATGGCGAAGATTCTACCGTAGCAGAATTCGTTGAATGGAAAAGAAGACCGTATAATGTAGTAGGTAGTGTAAGTAAGTGTAGATAAGTGTAGTAAGTAGTGTAGATCACCTATTAAAATGGAATGAGTGTGTATTTTTATTGAGGTTTTGGTTGGACAAAGATATCGTTCTTTACATTCTAACACAGATCGAAGATGAAATTAAGTCCACAACTTACTGATCACAATAATTCATTCATACTAATTCAGGTAGTAATATTGCAATTCGTATTTGTATTTCTCTCTCTAGAAATGGAACAAATAGCAAACGTCTTAAACGAAAAAGAACAATAGACACTCTCCCCGATCTAAGCGACGACTAAAGCCAGTTAAGTGCACTCATGAATCAACCGGAAGGACTGCTGTTGGATAGCGCCCTTCACACACGTTCCACGCACGCTCCATGTCACTATGGAAGTGCAGTTTTTATTATTTGCATTAGCATAATAAGGAGTTCTAAAAGTTTACTGAAATAATAAGGAGTACCATTGTACTAAAAGTTTACTTTAAAAAAAAAAAAAAAAAAATTTTGGAGCACATTTTTTTTTCATTTATTTCAAATTGATAACAAAGCTTCCGCTCCCTTGCAGACTCGGAAGCAAAAGGATTGGAAAAGGAGGACAAGTCATAAGAGGTGAAGGGAGGAGCCCCCTTATCACACTAGCCTATCTAGCCCCATCTTGTGTGCTTTTAAAGGGCATGAAATCAACGCGATAAGAATGTACAACAATCCCTTTCAATGCGATCTTAAATACTTTTGTGTTACTAGAGAAGCTTCACGATCACAGGAGTAGACACCTTTTCCAGTAGATAAATGGAAAAAGATAATTAGCCATCACAAGGAATTAGCCATCGAAGAACCCTGGACAGGGTTTCATCAAGGATAGTTTTGCCATTAGGTAGGTACTTCCCCCCAAAAACCATTTCCACCTCCAAACACCATATTTCTATGGTTTTGGTTCATTGCACTAAAAACAGTTTGGGTTAATGATAATATACACCCTTTACGGATTTCTTTTAACTCTTTAAAAAAATATTTAAACCTTTACGCTTAATTGTATCATTAGAATTCATTGTAGAATTGAATCATTAGAATCATTGTATGCTATAGGTTACTTGCATATGACAAACGGTACTCTAATGGAAGGGGGTTGAGCTTTAAGTACGAGTAGGTTCGTAGTACTCCTTCTGAATATTGAGACCAATTTCCAATAACTGCTCCCATCTATCTTCCTGACGAAGAATTTTGAAGTTTAAATGAGTTATGTTTTATAAGTGTCAGTTAATAGATTACGTATTAACATTAACCCATTCAGCGGGGGTCTCAAAAGGCGGAACAACCCCCCGAGCGAAGGTTGAGTTTTCATGACTTGTAACATTGTTACTTTTGGTTTATTATTTCCAATAATAAGCCTATGTGATCGTGTAGCAAAAAAATTTTATAACCCCACCTCGAACTTTGTCACTTTACGTTTCAAGGTGCGTAGAATCCAAATTTGAAATGTCCGTCCGCCGTCCGGGCCATAAAAGGCCTAAGAATTGACTTTAAAACCCCGTTCTTTCGCACATAGACTCCATTTGGGGTCTAGTTGGTCCTAACGTTTAACCATCCCGATCGCTTTACTCGCGTAGATGCTATGGGCCAAAAACGGGCGAAAAAGTGTCTTTTTCAAGGCTTTGAGTGTTCCGCACGCCTGGTACGCTTGGCAGGGAGTCACGGTGGGTGGTAAGTGGGGGTGGAGTGAGAGGAGGTGCCGCGGCACCTTGCGGTGTCTGGGGTGAGCAGGGGCGTAGCAGAGGGGTGTAGGAGAATGGATATTTATTACTTTTACGTGTTATACCCATATAATACACCACGGCACCATGAGGTGGGTACGGCGTTCCTTTGAGGCATGAATATATGTTTTTTTCTAGGTCATATTTGTGTGTTAATACCAATGCTTTTCCTACGTATATTTAATAACATATCCTCACGACTTTTTGTGGCAATTCGAAATAGGACACGCCGAGGAGTCTGGACGGGCCTTATGACGTACGCAAGCCAACTAAAACTACGATCAAACTCAATTGAAAAAATAATAAACCTTTGTGAAATAATTTGCAGCGTTTTTTAAATTGTTAGAAAAAAATCACAGCACTACACAACCTGTACTTTTCATTTGCCTTGAATTGAAGTTCAACATTAGTATGATATTCATGCAGTACCAAGGTTAGAAGAAGGATAAAATCAATAAAAATCATGAAAAACGTGCCAAAAATGAGGAAAACGGGCTTGGATTGGACTCCATTTTCCTGGCTCAAAAACATGCAATCCGCCAAGGGAGTGCTCAGAACTGCTATCTGATTCATACTGAAGGTAAAACCACCGTACGGGACAGAAGAATGCGGCAGCCCCTTCTACGGACCAATGAATAGGGCTCAGGTCCTGGAAAGAGTGGCGTGGTAATATTACCACACTCGCACGGCGCAAAACACCACCTGTGGTAATATTACCACACCAGCACTAAGTGGGTTAAGCCTAAGTCTGACAGTGATTCCGTTGGAAATACTTTCATATTAAAGAAACTACCACTGCTTCCCTTCACTTGTTTAGACTTCAATGGTGACATTTTCTTTATTACTTCAATCTAAATTGATTGCAACGAAGTTAATGAAACCCATTTCAATGAAGAAAACGGATGTGAAGAACGATGAATATTTCCACGAAAAATAAAGAGTTGCAATGTTAAATCTAATTCGACGGTTAGGTCGACATCATCAGCTTATAGAGATAGATAGATGGATATAAGTTACAGATTGGAAATCACTAATGGAGATTGAAGTTCTGGTTAATTGACGGATTCGGGATTCCAAGGAAACTTTTGAGTAAGTCCGTTTAACGCTTCTTCACAAATTTTACCAATGGACAGTTCGCCTTTGAGATTAAATTTCTAATGTTGTGTTGTTGCATGGCCATGAGGGTTAAAAATGCTGGTTACCTTGACTAACGTATTAATTTGCCACAGCTCTAAGATTAACCAATCACCAATTTAAACTAATTCAAAAGAAAAGGCTCGCCAATTACTGAATGAACGGTGATAAAAAGATGCACAAGCTGTCGGCACTCCAGAGCAGAAACAGCACTAATAGATTCTATGCAAAAACAGCATGACATTGGGCTGTATCGAGATGATCCTGAGCTTTGCTGTTATCGAAAAATGTAGGAGACACAAATGGCGAGATAGGCTTCTCTTATAATCAAGGAGTCAAGGAGGTCATCAAGGAGTGAGTACTCTTCCATCCTGAACGTCTGTCAATGATAATACATTGAAAGTTGGACATAGCAATGCTTAATTTAATAGAATACGCTGGAAGTGTACTTCATGTCTACTTCAAGGCATTTCTCCGATTTCATTTCCGAAATATTATGGTTAAAAATGTCTTATTGTAATGATAATTTAATGACGCACTGTATCGTGAAGGGTTTCGAGAAGAATATGAAAGATATGACGATGGAAACGGCCTTCCTACAGGTGGTAACTGTGACAGCAGCCAACGCTCCACAGGTCCGAACCAAAGTAAGGACAACATTGACACCCAAGTAGCCACTGAGGGAGAAGAGAAACGCGTAGCCGTATATAACTGGTTTCTGCAAATTTAAGGTAAAGGTGCGTTGTCATAAAACGATAAGAATCCAAACTAGAGAAACAAGAACCATACTTCAAAATCATGAGTTAAACTAACGTGCTTACATCTGCGCAGAACTCGAGCCCTCGCCACAAATCTCCTGTGAATAACATGACGATGCTAAGGTAGAGAAGTCCTATCGAATAGGAATACAGAACTACTTCCGTGTTCAATGCTCCATATGTTTTCATAGACTTTTCTTGAACGTTTCCAATGGCAGCATCGCAGAGCAATGCACACGATATCATAGCCACTCCTGAAAACAAATACGTAGGTACAATGTTCGCAATTTTGTAGATAAACATAACAATTTAGAAACTTATTGGTAAGTAAGGGTGCGTCCATAGTGTCCAACTTCTCACTTCAAACTTTATCGCCGCGAGAAACCTGCTGCGAGCAATCAGTGCGATTGAAGCAGGTGGTGGCCATAGCTCGCGGGAACGGCTCACTTTTTCTAGCTCCATCACAGGGTTGCCAGACGTACTTTATTCAAAGTATTTGAACGATTTTCGTTTACAATAGTTTATACTTCATTTTTGAACGTGGAAGGAATTGGACCATGAACAGAAAGTTGAAATCGATCTGTTATTTACCTTTTACATTGCTTACACATTTTGTTATAGCCAATCTAATAGGTAGGTACATATTGATATTTAAGTTTTAGCTAACTAATATCTACTATCCGTAATCACGCACCTACTCACGACAACACAAGACCACTAAAACCTCAAATTATAGTTTTATCAATTCAGATGTACATCTCCACAAAATTTTTTAATATTTCTCAATTTAAAACACAAATTGATCCTAGGAAATCATCCTATACGTATAAGGTAAGAATACTGCATTCAAAACACTTAACAAATAATAATTTTCCTAAATAATATAACTAAACATAACTACTGCTTAACAGGGCATATTTGAGAGGTTCATCCAGCAGACAATGTGTGATACGCCACACAGATTTACAAATATACTTCATTTTAACATAATTCACGCGAAATATACTTCCAAATATAAAAGGTAAGAATACCATTTTCAATAACCTAATAACAAACCTCACCAAATCATACATATATCTAAACACTACCAACCAATCTGTTATTTGCTGGCCACATGCCAAAAGTTATCCACAAAAATATTCTATATCTTGAGGGGAATGAAATAACAGTCCTAACCATTCATTTAATAATGAATAATAAGTTGAGACAAGAATCAAAAAGTCGTAAAAGATTAATTTTTTGGTTTTAAACCCAGAAAGAAAATCTTTCTGATGGAAGTGAAGAAGCTGACAACTTCACTTATTTTTCAAGCTCAATGGATGAACTGAAGCTTTCCAAGGTAGTTATTTAAAACGAAAAGAGCGTTGAGTCAATTGAAACGAAACATTTGGTACATTGCAAAAATACAAATAACATAAAAAATATATAAGAAAAAACTAATGATTAATGAATAAAAATAATAATGGCAAATAAATAATAAAAGTTAGGTAGAGGAAAATGCTAGGAAAAATTAAAATATCATAAAACGATTTGTATATATCGTAGGTTTAGTTCAAATTCAGAGAAATACTTTAATTTTCGTAGAAATGCAAGATTTTCCTCCGATTCACTTCATGTTGGTCGCAAACATCGGGCATTTTACTGCGAACGGATCAGGCCGGTGAAGCCGGAAGCAAGAAAAATTTCGGTAGACGCTGGTGATGTAAGATAAGCAGGTTGAAGCCGACAGGTAGGTGCACTATGGCCACACACCAAGATTTCCTCGTACTATTCTGTCATAGCTCATCTGTCATTATAAAGGTAGAGGCAGGTGCACAATGGAGTATGCATTACAGGGATGAATACGATTTTGGCGAGAATACTAGATAGGTAGATCGAGGTTTCACTGCAAGTACCCTGTCAATTATAGTCTATAAGAAATAAGTTGCAATCTGAACTGCTTTTGTTAAATCTGTTGAAAATATCAGGATAAATCCCCCCCCTCTCACTAATGTTTATTTACCCACCCATCACTCCTCCCCAAAAAACTTTGTCATCAGAATAAAATACCCAATTATTAGCAGATCTAAACCAAAAAGCTATTAACAACGAATTAGAACATTACCAAATCTATGCAGAAACATAATAAAAGATGTATAAATTTCATTATTATATATATATATAAAAAAAAATAATAATAATAATAATAATTGAAAAAAAAATAATAATAATAATAAAAACTTAAATAAATAAAAAATAATAATAATAATAAAAACTGCCAAAAAAGCTGAAAATCCAAAATCTTTTTTGAATTGCTGAATATTATTTAGATCGAGTTTTAGCATGAAACATGCTTTAGCCATAACCTAAACTGGGCAAAAACATGACAAAACCGTGGAACGAAAGTAGCACGGAATTTTTTTACTTTCCTAACATCCCAACAGAGTGGAAAGTAATGTCCATTTTTACTTTCCCAACATCCTAACAGAGTGGAGAGTAAAGTCAATTTTTACTTTCCCAACATCCTAACACAGTGGAAAGTGAAGTCCACTTTTACTTTCCCAACATCCCAACAGAGTGGAAAGTAATATCCATGTTTACTTCCCCAACATCCCAATAGAGTGGAAAGTAATATCCATGTTTACTTTCCAAACATCCAAACTAAGTGGAAAGTAATGTCCATTTTTACTTTCCCAACATCCTAACAGAATGGAAAGTAATGTCCACTTTTACTTTCCCAACATCCCAACAGAGTGGAAAGTAATGTCCACTTTTACTTTCCCAACAGAGTGGAAGGTAATGTCCACTTTTACTTTTAATTTAATTTAAATTTAATTTAATCAAATTTTAATTCAATGTCGTAGTTTTAAATTTATTTACGTTTACGAATTAGCGAGAAGAAAGCATGTTCCATGTTTTAGCATTTTAGCCAAAGGCTCAAGGCGAAAATTTTATTTATTTAATTTATTTAATTTATTTATTTATTTTTTTATTTATTTATTGTTTTTTGCCATAATATTGGTACTTGACAATTCCTTCTTACTTTAAGTGTTGAATTTTCAAAAGAATTTACTAATATACTACAATAATTTACGAAAATTCGCTCACACGATCATGCTGCATGACTGGAACTTTTTAAGATGAAATCTTTCGTATAAGCAGTTAGTTATCTTTCACAAGTTCAATAATTTGAAACAAAGAATGAAATAAATCAAGACTAAGCTTTCTCGTGAATTTTGATAATTCCACATATTTATACTTACCTACCACACTGAAATTCGGGGATATTTGGCTGTCGGCCAGTGTGAAATACGAGAGTCCAGCGCACATGAAGAATGCTGCGACGAAATCAATGAATTTATATTTTTTTCTCTGTATCAAAATGGAGCCAATCATGACAGGAATCAGTTTACAACACTTGAATATTACCTGCAATAATATGACAATATTGAGTGAATTCATGCTAAGAGAGCTTAATAAAAAAATAAAAAAATTAAAAAAAATTAAAAAAACAGGGTCATTCTATGCCAATTCAACACACCCAATTTACCTCACCATATTAGATTTTACTCAAATTCGGTATACTCATAGCAGGTGTTGAGACTAAGAAAAATACCAAATTTTATTTTTATCTCAAACCGTTTCTTAAATATGGCTATGTAAAACTTACAAAATCTCGCCAAAAAACCATGAACGTATTTTATACTATTCGCTCTAGGAACTGTCCTAATTGAGCTAGAGAGCTGGGAGTGAGGTCTCATTTTGCAGATTTTTGTATGCTCTTTCCAGTGATATACAACAGGACATAGGTTCTAATAAGAAAATTTTTGTCAAAATATAAATACAAATTTTGATTTAATTTTTTTCCAAAAAGTACATAATTTAAAATTTTCAAAATATTTCTATAAATACTTAGTACTGTTGTAAACAATGTGACAAAATATAAATATGGGATGATGATGATTTCATTGTTAAAAAAAAAATATTCCTTACACTAGTTTTCCACTAATAGCCCGGTTTTGACTAAATAATAAACATACGTACAAATATCAGAAATATTAATTCAAAATACTATCTTGTAAAAACAAAACCAATAACCATAGATATATTCTAATAAAAATTAAGTTAATTAGGTTGCTTACTTTAATTTTATACAATTTAAACTAAGTTATTCGCCTATTAATTAGGTAGTAAAACAAAAATCTTGAACATTTCTATAACAATAAATTTGAAAAAGGTATGAAAATAGTCTAAATAGTTATGAAATAATTCTGGTACAAACAGATTAATCAAAATTTACATAATATTATACATATTTGTGATGATGAGTAGGTATACGAGTAGGTAAATAAATGTAACCCAACTGGCTTTTACAAAATGTAATTCCGTAAACTGAGATAATGTTTAGGGAAACTGCTGTCAGCTCAAAACTTAATTTTTCCTCAGGTTAGTGTTAATCTAGTTTGATGTTTAAACATTATCGTTAGTACGGCACCAACATAGTATTTTGAATTAATATTTCTGATATTTTTTTACCTTTATACATAATATACCTTTATATATTTAATTAAATAGCTTACCTCTCAGGTAAAAGTACGTATGTTTATTATTTAGTCAAAACCGGGCTATTAGTGGAAAACTAGTGTCAGGAATATTTTTTTTAACAATGAACCCATCATCATCCCATATTTATATTTTGTCACATTGTTTACAACAGTACTAAGTATTTATTGGAATATTTTGAAAATTTTAAATTATGTACTTTTTGGAAAAAAATTAAATCAAAATTTGTATTTGTATTTTGACAAAAATTTTCTTATTAGAACCTATGTCCTGTTGTATATCACTGGAAAGAGCATAAAAAAAGCTGCAAAATGATACCTCTCCCAGCTCACTATCTCAATTAGGACAGGACAGTTCCTAGAGCAAATAGTATAAAATCCGTTCATGGTTTTTGGCGAGATTTTGTAGGTTTTATCATAGCCATACTTAAGAAACGGTTTGAGATAAAAAATTTAAAATTTGGTATTTTTCTTAGTCTCAACACCTACTATGAATATACTAAATTTGAGCAAAATCTAAAATGGTGAGGTAAAATTTATATTTAAAGTGTGTTGATTTGGCATGGAATGACCCAACAGTAAAATATGGCTAAGAGCAAACAACAATTTACAACACTTTTAGGTATCTCATTAATGGCATACTGCCACCTATTTTTTAAAATTAACTCACGAAGACTTGCCTGTACGGGATAGTTCAGATACGACAACGATGAATTCGAGAAACCCATAGTTCCTAGCGTAAGTAACGCGAGAAGTGCGTAGATTTTTATGGGAATCCTGAAAGTCAACATGGTCTCAACAATTAGAGTATAATTAAAGGGGTGGGATGGAGTTAGTTTCAAGAAAAACGCTTAGTAACTCACCGTCGTTTAGTAGATGACAAGGCCCGAGTTTCGGCATATGCCAAAATTGTGTAGATTGCGAATTGCACAAGGGTGAGGTACCAGCCATAAGGCTTGAATCCCTCCTGGGTGAAAATGAGTTCCTACGGGAAATAAAAATGAATAGGAAATAAGCAAAACATGTATTCAACTATTAATCCAAATATGACCTGTAACGGCCCAAAAATAGTTGATAACTCGACAAAGTTCGAAATCTTGCCTTTACATTCTTCGGGAGAAAAGCTCTTTAATTACAGCACCTTTGACAAGCTACCGAGGTTTATTTACTGAAACTTCTTCGACTACATGAGTTTTCCCTGAACATAACATTTCCCCGGAGTGAAATATTAGCCAACTTTGCAGATTTGGTGCCGGACAAACGATGAAGTTAAACTACAGGCCGCTGGCTCAGCAGATGCCTGCTGAAAGAAGTCACAGTCGAACAAGTCCATTGTCACGGTATGTTTTGACTCGAATGAGAGAGGAAGTGTTGCCAGACCCCGTTGTAGTGATTTGTAGGTTTGTTGTGTTGGATTTGTAGGTTGGAGTTGTAGGTTGGGCCGTCGAAGTATAGTGTGGTGTGAAATTCACCACACCCGTCTAACAAAAAGGTGTATTATATATCTTAAAAACGCTGCAAATTATTTCACAAAGGTTTATTATTTTTTCAATTGAGTATGATCGTAGTTTTAGTTGGCTAGCGTACGTCATAAGGCCCGTCCAGACTCCTCGGCGTGTCCTACTTTGAGTTGCCACAACCTATACTTCTATAATTATATACGCATGTTTATATTTCTCGATTTGAGCTCTTATCTATTCAAATAGTTATTGCCTTAATAATATCATTATCTAAGTACGTACGAAAAGTCGAGAGGATATGTTATTATGCCAAGCGTGCCAGGCGTGCGCGCGTAGAAAAAGACACTATTTTGCCTGTTTTTGGCCCATAGCATCTATGCGAGTAAAGCGATCGGGATGGTTAAACGTTAGGACCAACTAGACCCCAAATGGAGTCTATGTGCGAAAGAACGGGTTTTTTTAAGTCAATTCTTAGGCCTTTTATGGCCCGGACGGCGAACGGCGGACGGACATTTCAAATTTGGATTCTACGTACCTTGAAACGTAAAGTGACAAAGTTTGAGGGGGGGTTATAAAAATTTTTTGCTATACGATCACATAGGCTTATTATTGGAAATAATAAACCAAAAGGGGTATAGAGGGGGACCTGAGGATTCCAAAAGTGTTCAGTTTAGGGGTACATGTTTTTTTTGTTTTGGCTAATTAGTTGATTACAAAACCAGTCTTCATTGTTACTATTTTATTTGCAACATAACTTCCTATTCTAAAACTGTGAAGGGACCGAAATGATATATGTCCTTGTGGCGCTGCACATAATTTCAATCAGACAATGCAGCGATCGACAACGTATTGCGATTCGGGTTTTTTGTTTACCATTCCGAACTAAAACCAAACTTAGGGAACATGAATCATCTGATTGTATACGGAAGCCAGGTTGTAGATTGTCTGTGGTAATTAGCGTCGGTTCTGCAGGAGAGTAGAGTGAAGCAATAGAGCGAAGTTATCACTACTCCGAATTTCAAACCTAAATCAATACGTAAATCTACTCTATGTTACGCTCCAGGAAAATAACTATCACAGTCGAAGAGGTTTGGTCACCCTGGCCTCATAGCTCTGATCGTTAGAGTGTCGCAACTCCGGGAAATTAATAATAATTTCTCGTAGTTGTGACGACGCGAGTTCGAACTCCTGTCGAGGTAGCAAATATTTTTAGCCCGTTACAGTGGCGCAGTCGGTAGGACCCGAAATCATACGAAACAATAATTAATTAAATCCCTCTTGAGCCAAAAGACTGTTAACATCACATTTCCTGTTGTTATGCCTTTCATTTCCTCACTCACTTGAGTCAAAACACACCGTGACAATGACCTCGCTCGACTGCTGACTTGTTCCAGCGAGCATCTGCTGAGCCAGCGGCCTGCAGTTACACTTCGTCATTCGTCCGACCCCAAACCAGCCGAGACGGCTGGTATTTGACTCCGGGGAAATGTTACGCTCCAGGAAAATAACTATCACAGTCGAAGAGGTTTGGTCACCCTGGCCTCATAGCTCTGATCGTTAGAGTGTCGCAACTCCGGGAAATTAATAATAATTTCTCGTAGTTGTGACGACGCGAGTTCGAACTCCTGTCGAGGTAGCAAATATTTTTAGCCCGTTACATCTAGAACTTCCCTGGTATCTCTGAAATTCCCTGACATGTTCATTCCAAATTCTCCGACTTGTCCAGGTTTTTCCTTACTGGCAGCAACCCTGCAGAATCAATGAAAATAGAGTTTGTTTTGGGGGGGGGGGGGGGGGGGTCTGCTGAAACCGATTCTGAGGGGAAGTCTGTAGCTTCGTTCTCAGGGCGCGTTCTGTGAGTTCGGAACGGTTCTGGGCAAGCGCAGTGTAGAGTTTTGTCGTTCGCAGTGCCAGAACGCCCAGTTCCGGAATGCTGAGAACGCTGAGTTCGGCGTTCGCAGTGTTTTGCGAACCCAATTCCGAACGGTTCTAACAGTTCCCGTTTTTTTTCGGAACTGTGAGAACTCGAACGCAAGGACGTAGTTAACGCATGCGCATTTCACAATTTTTCGGATCTCGTGGAGCAAACAACTTTCTTCTTCTTCATCGATCATAACTAAAGTCTCAGCTTCATCGGTCATAATAACTTATTCTCAGCTTCATTGATTATAACTAGTCTCTATACGTTAGCTAACTATTCTAAATAATTCGATTTGTCAATTAGCTCGTCAAGTTCAGAAAGTGATAATTTCGATGATGGTTTCCCGTGGTTTGTAGACGATGAGGACGAGATCGAAGTTGTAGTTGGATCTCGTATGCATCCAAGAAACTCACATTTTTTTGAGAAAATTGTGCCACGGTTTGACGACGAAGAGTTCGTTTACCATTTTCGAATAAGCCGTGGGCTCGTGGAGGAGTTAGCCCACCGTTATCAGGCCAGCAACCTCTACCATTACCACTTCGGTCCTTATGGCAAGGTCTGGCAAAAAAAAAAAAAAAATGATTGTATGAGCGAATTTTCGTAAATTATCTTAGTATATTATGTTAGGTACATACTTTCGAAATTAGAACACTTTGAAATAGTTAATAACCAATTTTATGGCAACAAAATTCGTTCTAAATAATAATCTGCGACTCAAAAAAGATTTGGAAATTTTAGCTTTTTTTGGGGAGCTTTTATCGATTTTCAGCTTTTCAGATTTTTCCGATTTTTTATTTACCTATTGCAATAGTTCAGTAATATTTATAGTCATCAAGTAATATATACGAGGGCACTAAAAATGGTAGGTAAAAAAAGGAAGGTAACACGAGTTGAGTGAGGTTACAAGCAACACAGGTTATTCCACTTCCAAGTTCTGAAATCGTTCGCAGTGCAGAACGCGGTTCCACAAGTTCCGAAACTCCCCGGGATTATCCGTCCCAGTTCTGATGAGTTCGAGAACTGTTAGAACGCGCACTGAGAACGAACCTACATAACTGCCCCTTTCCATCTGTTTCCCCACTCTTCTAACTCACTTGATAGGATAAACAGAAATAGTACCATATTTTTTTCTTTGTGTGTGAATGATGGGGGGGGGGGGGTTACTGAACCCGATTTTGGTGATTATTTTTGTGGAACATTCACAGAATCCGTGTAACCGCCCACGGTGCCCGCAATATGACCAATACGAAAATATGGGCCGCAGCTGAAAACCGTTGCTATCTTCTCCGAGCTATCGATTCTGACGGAGAATGTTAACATTCAAATTTGGTTTGCTGACCCTGCCTGCCCTATATGCCCTTGCCCTTCTTGACCGCATGAGCACCTACTCTGCGAACCTTCCAAACCAGGATGATACGCATGACTACTGCACCCGCCAGCGTGATCTGCTTCAGGTTCCCAAGCACCGTCTCGCAGTGGCAAAAATGAGAAATCCTGATTCGAATGGAGTAAGGATTTTCAATCTGCTGCAACCCCATGTAAGGAAGCTATCCAAAACAGCTTTTTAAAAACACCTTAAAGCCTGGCTTATTGATAAAGCACCTTATAATTTTTAGGAGATCCTCGGTGCTATAAAGACATGCAATAGACTTACCGATGGAAATATACATTTAATGTTTACCTACCATGTTTTTTAAATTATTTTTTACTCTATTTCTCACTTGTTTCTCCTGTTTTGTGATTCTTTCTTTTTGATGTTTGCTATATGCTGATTTTGTATGTTGTCAAATAAATTTGTTGATTGATTGATAACAGTCCTGCAGAGGTGATTAGGGTAGTCACCTAAAATTGATTTATGTATGAAGAATGTACCAACCTATGTTCAAGCAGATAGGTAGTGTATTCCTACCTACATATACATGTATAGTACATGTAGTTTTGTTATGACACAAAAAATGCACTTATTTTACAGACTAGGGAGGTGAGGTACATACTTACTCCTAACTTTGCTGCTACAAGAAATGAGGTCATAAAATGAAAAAGAAAAAGTGTTCTAAAACTGTGAAAAGTACCTATATAAATCTAGTTGAGATGGTTACAGCAGAAATGAACTGATCCTAAGGCATGTTACCTGCAGATATCCATAGACAACGTACAGAAAAAACACTGCAACGCAACACACGATGAATTGCAAATTAGGGCTTAGATTTGTAATATTCACGAAGAGAACAACAACTTCAGGTCGTCGTTCAGGTAACAATGATTCAACACCCTTTAGCTTAGAAACATCGAGAATCGTCGCTCCGGGCGCGCCACGGTGGAGGTAGTCCATTTGAAACTAGAAGCCAGAAGAAACGTTAACGTGAGAAGCGGTTGCAACAGCATTGAAACTTCCGACACTATGCAGATTTAAGAAAATGCAGTTGATAACTTCTGTGTGAAATATGAAAATAGGAGAGGATCGGGAGAGCGCCGATCTTGGGCTGTTTTCCGAAGAATCCGTTAGTACCGCTGGCATATCTCTATCTATTTATAAATTTGTGAATTGTGTACGACAAAAAAAAGTGTCGAGAAAAATTCCTTGACCCCCAGCCAAAAGACATATTCATGTCAAAAACGTGAATATTATTATTTTATATTCAAACCTTTACCCTTCGGGTTTAGTAAGGAGAGTAAACCTAAAGATTTGTAAAGTGTAAATCAAGCATTTTAATTTCTCCCTTGATGGGAAAAACAAAAGATCATGGATATGTCTAGTACCTACTGCTTACCAGTTGGTACCTACTACTCAATTGTATACCAACCATGTAGTGCCTTCTTTTCACAAGATTATTCCATTATGGTTACAAAACATTATTAGTTTTTAACTTAGAGTAATAAATCAGCATTCCTTGACACTACAATGGCTTAGAGGTCATGAAATGTCGTGGTAAAATGAGAGCATTCCAAAAAGTGGCGAACGATTTTCCTACTATGAAAACTATGGGAGTTACTCTTCCCTAGTAACGCCTTGGTTGTACGTGAAAATCAATAGAAAATGTGCCGGTCGGGAAAAAAAAGTGTCGGTCGGGAAAAAAAAGTGTCGCGAAAAATTCCTTGACCCCCAGCCAAAAGACATATCCATGTCAAAGTGGCGAACGATTTTCCTGCTATGAAAACTAAGGGAGTTACATTTCGCTAGTAACGCATTGGTTGTACGTAAAAATCAATAGAAAAAGTGCCGGTCGGGAAAAAAAAGTGTCGGTCGGGAAAAAAAAGTGTCGCGAAAAATTCCTTGACCCCCAGCCAAAAGACATATCCATATCCATGTCAAACATTTTAATTTCTCCCTTGATGGGAAAAACAAAAGATCATGGATATGTCTAGTACCTACTGCTTACCAGTTGGTACCTACTACTCAATTGTATACCAACCATCTAGTGCCTTCATTTCACAAGATTATTCCATTATGGTTACTGTGGTGAATTCATCACACACATCGTCGGTCTTTTTCAAGGCCAACAAATACTTTACAAGACGTCGGGCTGCCTCCGAAATCTAAGGAGATAGCTCTATGGGTGATTCCACGAAAACAGGGGATTTTGGTAGTGAGTTTTAGGAGAAAAAAAAAAACTCGTTTTTCTCAGATTTTGTCTGCAGGTTCTGTCTTGGCAAGAAGTCAAGATGCCATTTTGCGTCAATTTTAATCAAATTTATGTTTCCGTTTGTGTAAAATTCAAATTTTGTTAATTTGAGGAATGAGAGAATGAGGTTGGGTATGAGAGAATGAGGAAAACCAGAATACTTGGAAGACGCCTGTATTTCAAAAAGCATTTTCGGCGAGTTTTAAACCAAAAATAACAAAAAAAAACGCTGCAAATTATTACATAATGGTTTCTTATTTCTGAATCAGATAACCAGCTATAGTAACCAGCATACTCTGGGGCTTTCGCCAGTCTCTTTTCAAGTATCCACCTCTGTTGTTCCTCTCACTCCACCCCCCGCTCGCCCCCTCACAGCCCACCGTGACCCCCTGCCCAGCGTGCCAGGCGTGCGCGTAAGTTTAACACTAAAAACCTCGAAAAAGACACCTTTTCGCCCGTTTTTTGGCCCATAGCATCTATGCGAGTAAAGCGATCGGGATGGTTAAACGTTAGGACCAACTAGACCCCAAATGGAGTCTATGTACAGAACGGGTTTTTTAAGTCAATTCTTAGGCCTTTTATGGCCCGGACGGCGAACAGCGGACGGACATTTCAAATTTGGATTCTACGCACCTTGAAACGTAAAGTGACAAAGTTTGAGGGGGGGTTATAAAAATTTTTTGCTATACGATCATATAGGCTTATTATTGGAAATAATAAACCAATTATGTATCTATTCAAAATTAACAAGTTGAATCACATGTTTTTGTAACGCTATCTTAGTGTCTCAATGAAATTGAGAACAGAAATCTTTCGAGATCAAAGTAGGGTCCCTCAGCATAAGTCAGTCTCTTGAATAAGGTAAATTATCGTAGATAATATTCGAAATTTCTCTATACCTTGCATACCTAGGTTTTCGAATTTGTAAACTGCAAGATGACTAGGAGAAATTTTTGGTAGGTTTGGTTGGTTGAGGGTAGAGAATTTACAGGATTCACTGATGATGTGGTTTAATTTACAGGATTCACTGATGATGTGGTTTAATGAGGTATGCTGAGCGCTTTTGCTAAATATATGGCGTCTTCAGAGCTGCAATTATATTTTACACATTTTGTAGTGGATTTAAATATGTTTTACTTGGTGTAGGTAGACCAAGTGGGACATTTATATTCTGATTATGCGGGTTAGTCCCCGGGTTATTCCTGTAAGGAATGTGAGCGAATCCGTCAAGGTCAGCTTGCTTGGCGGGATGAACTGAGAGATAGTTCGTGTCGCAGCCGCGTGGAGCACTGGGCTCGCATAGTGGGTGCTGGGTTCGATCAGTTTGGTACTGAGCCGTTTTGTAATATTCTGGCCTAAGATTTATATCTGTAGGAGGAATATGTTGAGCTTGGTTGAGGTACTGAAAAGTATCCTTTGTTTTTTGTACATTTGGAGTGTATTTGACACTCGGATCGGCCGGGTAGGCTTGTGTCGAATATCGTGGGTATTCGGAAAGCTTGGTCAAATCATAATGATTGACTTCAGAGCGGGTCTGAAAGGTATTCTCGATTTTTTGTATAGGCGAGGCTTGATCTAACGTTTCCTTTGTGGATACGTTAGGTGAGAAGGCGATCTCGTCGTGAGGATCGAGCCTTGAGCAGTCGCTGGGACCGGCGGATTGGCCGGGCAGCGTGTAGGTAGCGCTGCGGGGGCTAAGAGGCCCGGCCGCGCCGTCGTCTACCTCCCCTTGCATGAGGAAATAAGACGGCCGACGTTCCATCGAAATAGCCGAGTTATTAGCTCGTTTCGATGCCTCTATGTATAGAAATAGAGGGTTTAGAAGGTGGACTCGCTTGACAGAGCTTCTTTCCTTTGCTCGTATGTCAGGGTCCTACCTTGTAGTCTTGAAAAAGACTTCCTTGGACGGTAAATTAGAGCGTATGAGCTGAGTAATTTACCGGCGTGCCCCAGCGGTCGGTGACGAGCTTAGTGCTACGAAACCCGGGTGACACGACTAGGAACGTCCCAGCGGGCGTACGATCTAAAGAGAATATCGATAGATGTACCGGGTGGCGTCCTGACAGATGAACTACGTTGGGCAATGAGCAGGATGAATAATCACTGGACTCGTAGATGCCAATGCGAGATCTGTGTGGAGAGAAGGTAGGCCTTGTAGAAAGCAGTAGGAAGCCGTTCTTGAGATGAACTCGGGATGCAGAAGGTTCGTCAGCGTAGAGCGTGTAGAAATCTTCGTACTTCGGAGTGTAGTCGTCGAGAGCGGAGAGTGGAATGAAATTCGGAGGCTCCGAGCGGGGTATTTATAGGGAGGTGGCCGCCTCCTGCCGCCTCCTGATTGGTCCGCTTAATTTCGTTAATTCGACTGTGTAATCTCATTGGCTCGCACATTGTTTTCTCAGTATCTGCGAGTATGATAGCTGAGCTGGTCCTCCGGGGTGGTTTCCCCACGTCCGTCGCTGCGACGGGGTCCCCGGGGGTGGCTTACGAGCGTCCGTCGCGGAGCCGACGACCTTGAGTTTAGACGGGGACCTCGGGTGCTTTCTCTGCGTCAGTTGTTCAGACGGGGTCCCCGGGGTGGCTGCTGGACCAGAGGTGGTTGCTTGCCGCCTCTTGGTTGGTTCGCCTATTGTCTCTCGTGTAATCAGTGTTTCTGATTGGCGAGTAGGCTTGTTTGAATTGTCCTTGTTAGTTTTAGAGGACGTTTGATTTTCTGTTTGAGTTTTCTCGTTCAAGGCGACTTGGTTCGAGATACTTGTCGCATCTCTCTCGCCCAGTAAGTGTCTAGGGAGGTCGCCTTGTATGTTATTAGTTAATATTTCACTTTTGAGAGAGAAATTCGTATTTTCTCTCTGGTGAAATATTTTGTTTGACGGAGTTGTAACTCGACGTCTTATAAATATTTTTGTGTTGTGTCTACCTCTTTTTGGTAGCCCTGAAAAGGGCTGTTGAAAAGAGGGGGTGGTTTTCACCACAGGCGCCCCCCCAAGACGTCGTGTTATTAACGACGACGCCGGCTGGGGAGAACTGGGAGGTCCACACGGAATTCTCCGTAGGAAACCCTCACCAGTTGGGGCGGAGGCGGAGGTGCAGGCCTCGCGTCCCGCGCCTGGGGTGCGCCCCGGCCTCGCCGGTTTCGACGAGCGCCGCGGGGCGGCCGTGGCCGGCCCGAGCTTTGCCGACGGGAGCCAAACCCGCGAGGGCTTGGCCCGCGGCCGCGGCTGGGCTGTTGCGGAGGTGCTCGTTCCGGCTCCGTCCACCCCGCCGCGCTCATTTCGTCCCACCGAGGCACGGGCACGTCGCCCGAGCTGATCCACTTTCGTGGAGCCGGGAGGGGCTGTTGAGCGGGCGGAGCCCTGGGCAGCTGCGGAGCGGGTGTAGCCGGCGTCTTGAATGCTGCTGGTGTTCTCCACACCACCTCCCTCGGCGCGCTGGCGTCCGCCGGTGTCTTCTTCTCTGGCGACGGCGGTAGCGGGCTGATGACTGCCGGAATTTCCTCGGCGAGTAGGAGATTTTCCACTTCCTCCGTGATCATCTGCTCTGTGGTAGTGGGAGCTGCCATGGTCAAAGTTGGTATGAGCTCCTGGCGTGGGGTGTTCCATATTTATATCTCCCACTGTTCCTACCCGAGAAAAGTGGGCGTGGCTTGCTTCGAGTGCAGTCACCCACTTCTCGTCGAATTTGGTAGAGGGGACGCGCCCTCTGGCGGATTTTCGGGGAGTTTTCTCCTTATTTTCTGCCTGATTTTGGTTTCGTGACACAGCTTCGTCCGAGTTTAGAGTGTAAGCCGGTTTTATTTGTTGTTTGGGAACTTTTTTCGTGTGTTCGCCAATTTGTACTGTAACCGAAAACTTATCTCTCTTAATAACCTTGAATGGTCCCGTGTAAGGACATTGCAGGGAGGAGAGCTGTGTGGGCACTCTGATATAGACATGTGTACATGTATCCAAGTTTTTGGGCATGTTGACGGCATACTTTGTATTATTATGTTTAATATGTGTAGGCCGGAAGAAGAGAGGCTTGGAAAGGTTTGTAGAAGTTACGAAAATGTCTCCTGGGAGTGGTACGTCAATTCCGTAAACTTTTTGGAACGGTGTAGTTTCCGTTGCTGGGTCTACTGCCGTACGCATGGCGAGTAGAACTTTTGGAAGTGCGTCGAGCCAATTTTCGTTTTGTGCTTTGAGAGCCTCTTTCAAAGATCTATTTCTGCGTTCTACCATTCCGTTTGTTGATGGTTTGTATGGTAACGTGTGAGTATGTTTTACTCCGAGACGTTCCATAATGGAATTGAATAGATCTGATTCGAATTGTGTGCCTTGATCACTTGTGATGTATTTAGGTACGCCTTTTGAAGCTACCCAAATATTGATAAAGGCGTTTGTGATCGTGGCTGTTTCGATGTTGTTAAGAGGGACTGCCTCTAGCCAACCCGTTGCTCTATCAACCATCATTAAAATGTAACGTTTCCCTCCTTTAGCTAAAGGTAAGGGTCCGGTAATATCAACGTGTACATGTGAAAATTTGTTAGCCGTTTCAAATTCGGAGTAAGGGAGCTTCACGGAGCGAGTGATTTTTGCTCGTTGGCAAGTTTCGCACGCTCGGACCCAGTTGGAGACATCTGCACGGAGTCCGTGCCAAAAATATCTTTGTTTAACTTTATAAGTACACTGTAGAGTGTATACCTGGGTGTCCCAAATTGTGAATTTGGCTGATTATTTCTTGCCTTATTTCGTTTGGAATATAAGGTCTTGGGTGTCCTAGGTCTAGGTTACACCAAATTTCTCCTTGAGGGAATTCAACTTGTGTGAGTTTCAATTTGTCCTCTGCGTTAGGGGGAGAACGAATTTGTGCATTTGAAATGTGCAGTAGAAGATTGCACTCTATTGCAGCCGTAATTTGCGAAATTTCGGCTATGGGTGGACCCTCGTCAGTTTGGGTTGAAATCGATTTTGTTTGAATTTCAACTGGATCGAAGGGTCTGGAGAGTGCGTCGGCGACGACGTTGTTCTCTCCGGGTATATGACGAATGTCACTCGTCATTTGAGAGATGTATGTTAGCCATCTTAATCTCATTTTAGAAAAATGTGCATTTTTCTTAAGCATCGTGCCTAGCAGAGGCTTGTGATCTGAACAAATATGAAAAGATCGGCCGTCCAAGTCATTGTGCCAATGAATGCAAGCTTGGTAAACGGCGAACATCTCTTTGTCGAATGATGCTTTATTCTTCCATTGTTCCGGAATTTCTTTACTGAAAAATCCCAATGGTTGGTAAGATTTCGAGCCGTGTTTGTCTGTAATTTCCTGCTCTAGTGCCGCTCCGATGTGTGTGTCGGATGCGTCGCAGACTAATCTCCACTCTGCTGTAGGGTGTGGATGAGCGATATTATGTAATGTAGCTTTAATCATTGCTTGTTTTAAGCTGTTGAAAGCTTTTTCTCTCTCTGATGTCCATTCGATAGGTGTTTTGTCATTTTTTTTGTTTGACTGAATGGAGTCATACAGAGGTTGTGCCGTGTGAGCGAATTTACTTGAGCATGCTCGGTAGAAACCACACATACCTAGGAATCTGCGTAGACTTCGTACGTCTATTGGCCTAGGAAATTGTTCTATGGCTTCTATTTTATCTCGTTTAGGAATTATCCCTTCTTTCGAGATAGTGAAACCTAGGAAATCGACGGTAGGTTTTGAAAAAATGCATTTATCAAAACCTACTCGAAGTCCGTGTTCCCCTAGCTTGTCAAAAATTTGTTTGAGGTGGTTCATGTGTTCTTTATAATTTTTAGAAGCCACCAGGATGTCATCTAGGTATACAAATGCGAAATCAAATTTTCGCATGATGCTGTCCATGTATCTTTGCCATGTTTGAGCCGCTCCGGCCAAACCCATGCTCATTTTCTTAAACTCATAAAGACCGAAAGGTGTAATAATTGCAGTTTTATGAGCGTCATCTGGGTGCATCGGAATATGATAATATGCCGATTTTAAATCTATTGTCGAATAGATTCGTGTATCATGTAAATTCGCTTGGAAAGAGCGAATGTGAGGAGGAGGGTAGGCGTCTTTCTTCGTTTTCGCGTTCAGGAAACGGTAGTCGCCGGTGATTCTCCATGACCCGTCTTTTTTTGGCACACAGTGTAACGGGGATGCCCATTCGGAATCTGATGGTGCAATTATGCCTTCTGAAAGCATTTTGTCAAAAGTACTTTTGACTTGAGCCCGTTTTTCGCCCGCCATGGGTCTTGCTCGGAAGTGTACTGGTGTTCCTTCCGTGGTTATACGGTGGTAAACCCCGTTGTTTTTCCACTTTCCTTGAAGTTTGCTCATTTTATCATTGTATTTGTCAATGATAGAGCGAATGTTTTCGTCCTCCGTGATTTGCACGTCCTCTGGTTGAGGGTTATTGTCACGATGAGGGATAGTAGCTGCTATTTGTTCGTCAGTGAATTTTTT
The DNA here is from genome assembly GCA_030762985.1 of Adelphocoris suturalis. Lineage (NCBI taxonomy): Eukaryota > Metazoa > Arthropoda > Insecta > Hemiptera > Miridae > Adelphocoris > Adelphocoris suturalis. Next base: position 173,024,401 of record CM061040.1, on the reverse strand, counting down.
GTTCATGACTGCAGCTATTTTTTGATCGGCATAGCTCTTTATTTTATCTTTATAAATGTACTTGTGTTTGACCCGTATTCCGATATCCCAAGACTCGAGGAATGGTATACCTAGGATCGCTAGATCAACTTTCGTGATCATAAAATCGGTGGTCATGTCTCCGAGGCCGATGTTAATTGTCGTGTCAGCTCGCCCTAGTGTGTCTATAGGGGCTCCGTTAGCTGCTGTGAGCTTAACGTTGGACTTACGAATTTTTAAGCCCAATTTTTTTGTGACATTGTGGGGCAGAATGTTCACTTCTGCTCCCGTGTCGATGAGAAATTCAGTGCCATTTAGTTTGCACTTGAAAAAAAGCCTTTTATACTCAGTAGACTGCCGGTGTATAGGCTCAGATACACTGGCAGTTATTCGTTTTCCGAACTCTCTACGTCGGAGGTTGGAACGGTACTTTCTTGTACCGATCTCTGAGTATTTTCGTTTGAAACCCAGGTTTTAGGCTGGCTTATAGTCGCTGCCTTTTTGCTAGTTTTGGAAGCAGTGTTTGCCTTCCAAGTGCAGTGTTCTGGGTCTGCACATTTGCGAGTTTCGTTACCGAAACGTGCGTGGTTTCGACAGACATAGGCCGTCGGTTTGTGAGGCCTACTCTCTACTGGTTGGGGTTTGAACTCAGCTTGTTGTGAGAGGGCCTTTTTGAAACCAGTTTTCATGGGTTTCGGAGTAGATTCTACTCCTCGTATGTTTAGAGAGGTATTCTCTGTTTTGTACGCGTGTAGCGTATCAGCTAGGTCGAGCCGGGCGGTCGTGGTAGGCTGAGCTGCGACCATACCTCGTGCTTCGATGGGTAGAGTCTCGATCCACTTTTGAGTGATCAGAGCCTCTGAAAAGTACCCAACAGCTTTAGAGTACATTTCGTGGTACTTGGTGCTGGGTTTTTTGGCGAGAGATGCGGGGTCCTCGAGTGCGAGGAGCCTGTCCTGTAAGGACAACCCATATTCTCGCTGTAGGCGCTGTTTGGCCTCTTCGTAGGGTGCGTGGGGTGCCGTGAGGTAAGCTGAGTCGATAGCTTCCCTCATTTCTTCTGGTACCCACTTGTATATAGCTGAGAAGCATTCGTTCTGCGTTCTCAGGTGTTTTCGCACGCAGTATTGATCGAACTCGGCGAGTGCACGATCGATATTCTTCTTTTGGAAGATTGGTTTTTGATAATCTCCCATCTCCTCTAAAAGTGCTCGAAAGCCACTTTGTGTAGAGGGTTGTTGCGTGAGATGTGGGGCGTAGAGGCCCGGCGGGGGTCGCACGCCCGCAGTGGTTCCCTGAAATCCACTAGCTTCATAAGAGGGAACGAAATGCTCCGTGTTAAGCCTGTTCAAAGGCGGGGTCACCATTTGTAGTGGATTTAAATATGTTTTACTTGGTGTAGGTAGACCAAGTGGGACATTTATATTCTGATTATGCGGGTTAGTCCCCGGGTTATTCCTGTAAGGAATGTGAGCGAATCCGTCAAGGTCAGCTTGCTTGGCGGGATGAACTGAGAGATAGTTCGTGTCGCAGCCGCGTGGAGCACTGGGCTCGCATAGTGGGTGCTGGGTTCGATCAGTTTGGTACTGAGCCGTTTTGTAATATTCCGGCCTAAGATTTATATCTGTAGGAGGAATATGTTGAGCTTGGTTGAGGTACTGAAAAGTATCCTTTGTTTTTTGTACATTTGGAGTGTATTTGACACTCGGATCGGCCGGGTAGGCTTGTGTCGAATATCGTGGGTATTCGGAAAGCTTGGTCGAATCATAATGATTGACTTCAGAGCGGGTCTGAAAGGTATCCTCGATCTTTTGTATAGGCGAGGCTTGATCTAACGTTTCCTTCGTGAATACGTTAGGTGAGAAGGCGATCTCGTCGTGAGGATCGAGCCTTGAGCCGTCGCTGGGACCGGCGGATTGGCCGGGCAGCGTGTAGGTAGCGCTGCGGGGGCTAAGAGGCCCGGCCGCGCCGTCGTCTACCTCCCCTTGCATGAGGAAATAAGACGGCCGACGTTCCATCGAAATAGCCGAGTTATTAGCTCGTTTCGATGCCTCTATGTATAGAAATAGAGGGTTTAGAAGGTGGACTCGCTTGACAGAGCTTCTTTCCTTTGCTCGTATGTCAGGGTCCTACCTTGTAGTCTTGAAAAAGACTTCCTTGGACGGTAAATTAGAGCGTATGAGCTGAGTAATTTACCGGCGTGCCCCAGCGGTCGGTGACGAGCTTAGTGCTACGAAACCCGGGTGACACGACTAGGAACGTCCCAGCGGGCGTACGATCTAAAGAGAATATCGATAGATGTACCGGGTGGCGTCCTGACAGATGAACTACGTTGGGCAATGAGCAGGATGAATAATCACTGGACTCGTAGATGCCAATGCGAGATCTGTGTGGAGAGAAGGTAGGCCTTGTAGAAAGCAGTAGGAAGCCGTTCTTGAGATGAACTCGGGATGCAGAAGGTTCGTCAGCGTAGAGCGTGTAGAAATCTTCGTACTTCGGAGTGTAGTCGTCGAGAGCGGAGAGTGGAATGAATTTCGGAGGCTCCGAGCGGGGTATTTATAGGGAGGTGGCCGCCTCCTGCCGCCTCCTGATTGGTCCGCTTAATTTCATTAATTCGACTGTGTAATCTCATTGGCTCGCACATTGTTTTCTCAGTATCTGCGAGTATGATAGCTGAGCTGGTCCTCCGGGGTGGTTTCCCCACGTCCGTCGCTGCGACGGGGTCCCCGGGGGTGGCTTACGAGCGTCCGTCGCGGAGCCGACGACCTTGAGTTTAGACGGGGACCTCGGGTGCTTTCTCTGCGTCAGTTGTTCAGACGGGGTCCCCGGGGTGGCTGCTGGACCAGAGGTGGTTGCTTGCCGCCTCTTGGTTGGTTCGCCTATTGTCTCTCGTGTAATCAGTGTTTCTGATTGGCGAGTAGGCTTGTTTGAATTGTCCTTGTTAGTTTTAGAGGACGTTTGATTTTCTGTTTGAGTTTTCTCGTTCAAGGCGACTTGGTTCGAGATACTTGTCGCATCTCTCTCGCCCAGTAAGTGTCTAGGGAGGTCGCCTTGTATGTTATTAGTTAATATTTCACTTTTGAGAGAGAAATTCGTATTTTCTCTCTGGTGAAATATTTTGTTTGACGGAGTTGTAACTCGACGTCTTATAAATATTTTTGTGTTGTGTCTACCTCTTTTTGGTAGCCCTGAAAAGGGCTGTTGAAAAGAGGGGGTGGTTTTCACCACAGGCGCCCCCCCAAGACGTCGTGTTATTAACGACGACGCCGGCTGGGGAGAACTGGGAGGTCCACACGGAATTCTCCGTAGGAAACCCTCACCAGTTGGGGCGGAGGCGGAGGTGCAGGCCTCGCGTCCCGCGCCTGGGGTGCGCCCCGGCCTCGCCGGTTTCGACGAGCGCCGCGGGGCGGCCGTGGCCGGCCCGAGCTTTGCCGACGGGAGCCAAACCCGCGAGGGCTTGGCCCGCGGCCGCGGCTGGGCTGTTGCGGAGGTGCTCGTTCCGGCTCCGTCCACCCCGCCGCGCTCATTTCGTCCCACCGAGGCACGGGCACGTCGCCCGAGCTGATCCACTTTCGTGGAGCCGGGAGGGGCTGTTGAGCGGGCGGAGCCCTGGGCAGCTGCGGAGCGGGTGTAGCCGGCGTCTTGAATGCTGCTGGTGTTCTCCACACCACCTCCCTCGGCGCGCTGGCGTCCGCCGGTGTCTTCTTCTCCGGCGACGGCGGTAGCGGGCTGATGACTGCCGGAATTTCCTCGGCGAGTAGGAGATTTTCCACTTCCTCCGTGATCATCTGCTCTGTGGTAGTGGGAGCTGCCATGGTCAAAGTTGGTATGAGCTCCTGGCGTGGGGTGTTCCATATTTATATCTCCCACTGTTCCTACCCGAGAAAAGTGGGCGTGGCTTGCTTCGAGTGCAGTCACCCACTTCTCGTCGAATTTGGTAGAGGGGACGCGCCCTCTGGCGGATTTTCGGGGAGTTTTCTCCTTATTTTCTGCCTGATTTTGGTTTCGTGACACAGCTTCGTCCGAGTTTAGAGTGTAAGCCGGTTTTATTTGTTGTTTGGGAACTTTTTTCGTGTGTTCGCCAATTTGTACTGTAACCGAAAACTTATCTCTCTTAATAACCTTGAATGGTCCCGTGTAAGGACATTGCAGGGAGGAGAGCTGTGTGGGCACTCTGATATAGACATGTGTACATGTATCCAAGTTTTTGGGCATGTTGACGGCATACTTTGTATTATTATGTTTAATATGTGTAGGCCGGAAGAAGAGAGGCTTGGAAAGGTTTGTAGAAGTTACGAAAATGTCTCCTGGGAGTGGTACGTCAATTCCGTAAACTTTTTGGAACGGTGTAGTTTCCGTTGCTGGGTCTACTGCCGTACGCATGGCGAGTAGAACTTTTGGAAGTGCGTCGAGCCAATTTTCGTTTTGTGCTTTGAGAGCCTCTTTCAAAGATCTATTTCTGCGTTCTACCATTCCGTTTGTTGATGGTTTGTATGGTAACGTGTGAGTATGTTTTACTCCGAGACGTTCCATAATGGAATTGAATAGATCTGATTCGAATTGTGTGCCTTGATCACTTGTGATGTATTTAGGTACGCCCTTTGAAGCTACCCAAATATTGATAAAGGCGTTTGTGATCGTGGCTGTTTCGATGTTGTTAAGAGGGACTGCCTCTAGCCAACCCGTTGCTCTATCAACCATCATTAAAATGTAACGTTTCCCTCCTTTAGCTAAAGGTAAGGGTCCGGTAATATCAACGTGTACATGTGAAAATTTGTTAGCCGTTTCAAATTCGGAGTAAGGGAGCTTCACGGAGCGAGTGATTTTTGCTCGTTGGCAAGTTTCGCACGCTCGGACCCAGTTGGAGACATCTGCACGGAGTCCGTGCCAAAAATATCTTTGTTTAACTTTATACACTGTAGAGTGTATACCTGGGTGTCCCAAATTGTGAATTTGGCTGATTATTTCTTGCCTTATTTCGTTTGGAATATAAGGTCTTGGGTGTCCTAGGTCTAGGTTACACCAAATTTCTCCTTGAGGGAATTCAACTTGTGTGAGTTTCAATTTGTCCTCTGCGTTAGGGGGAGAACGAATTTGTGCATTTGAAATGTGCAGTAGAAGATTGCACTCTATTGCAGCCGTAATTTGCGAAATTTCGGCTATGGGTGGACCCTCGTCAGTTTGGGTTGAAATCGATTTTGTTTGAATTTCAACTGGATCGAAGGGTCTGGAGAGTGCGTCGGCGACGACGTTGTTCTCTCCGGGTATATGACGAATGTCACTCGTCATTTGAGAGATGTATGTTAGCCATCTTAATCTCATTTTAGAAAAATGTGCATTTTTCTTAAGCATCGTGCCTAGCAGAGGCTTGTGATCTGAACAAATATGAAAAGATCGGCCGTCCAAGTCATTGTGCCAATGAATGCAAGCTTGGTAAACGGCGAACATCTCTTTGTCGAATGATGCTTTATTCTTCCATTGTTCCGGAATTTCTTTACTGAAAAATCCCAATGGTTGGTAAGATTTCGAGCCGTGTTTGTCTGTAATTTCCTGCTCTAGTGCCGCTCCGATGTGTGTGTCGGATGCGTCGCAGACTAATCTCCACTCTGCTGTAGGGTGTGGATGAGCGATATTATGTAATGTAGCTTTAATCATTGCTTGTTTTAAGCTGTTGAAAGCTTTTTCTCTCTCTGATGTCCATTCGATAGGTGTTTTGTCATTTTTTTTGTTTGACTGAATGGAGTCATACAGAGGTTGTGCCGTGTGAGCGAATTTACTTGAGCATGCTCGGTAGAAACCACACATACCTAGGAATCTGCGTAGACTTCGTACGTCTATTGGCCTAGGAAATTGTTCTATGGCTTCTATTTTATCTCGTTTAGGAATTATCCCTTCTTTCGAGATAGTGAAACCTAGGAAATCGACGGTAGGTTTTGAAAAAATGCATTTATCAAAACCTACTCGAAGTCCGTGTTCCCCTAGCTTGTCAAAAATTTGTTTGAGGTGGTTCATGTGTTCTTTATAATTTTTAGAAGCCACCAGGATGTCATCTAGGTATACAAATGCGAAATCAAATTTTCGCATGATGCTGTCCATGTATCTTTGCCATGTTTGAGCCGCTCCGGCCAAACCCATGCTCATTTTCTTAAACTCATAAAGACCGAAAGGTGTAATAATTGCAGTTTTATGAGCGTCATCTGGGTGCATCGGAATATGATAATATGCCGATTTTAAATCTATTGTCGAATAGATTCGTGTATCATGTAAATTCGCTTGGAAAGAGCGAATGTGAGGAGGAGGGTAGGCGTCTTTCTTCGTTTTCGCGTTCAGGAAACGGTAGTCGCCGGTGATTCTCCATGACCCGTCTTTTTTTGGCACACAGTGTAACGGGGATGCCCATTCGGAATCTGATGGTGCAATTATGCCTTCTGAAAGCATTTTGTCAAAAGTACTTTTGACTTGAGCCCGTTTTTCGCCCGCCATGGGTCTTGCTCGGAAGTGTACTGGTGTTCCTTCCGTGGTTATACGGTGGTAAACCCCGTTGTTTTTCCACTTTCCTTGAAGTTTGCTCATTTTATCATTGTATTTGTCAATGATAGAGCGAATGTTTTCGTCCTCCGTGATTTGCACGTCCTCTGGTTGAGGGTTATTGTCACGATGAGGGATAGTAGCTGCTATTTGTTCGTCAGTGAATTTTTTGTTCATGACTGCAGCTATTTTTTGATCGGCATAGCTCTTTATTTTATCTTTATAAATGTACTTGTGTTTGACCCGTATTCCGATATCCCAAGACTCGAGGAATGGTATACCTAGGATCGCTAGATCAACTTTCGTGATCATAAAATCGGTGGTCATGTCTCCGAGGCCGATGTTAATTGTCGTGTCAGCTCGCCCTAGTGTGTCTATAGGGGCTCCGTTAGCTGCTGTGAGCTTAACGTTGGACTTACGAATTTTTAAGCCCAATTTTTTTGTGACATTGTGGGGCAGAATGTTCACTTCTGCTCCCGTGTCGATGAGAAATTCAGTGCCATTTAGTTTGCACTTGAAAAAAAGCCTTTTATACTCAGTAGACTGCCGGTGTATAGGCTCAGATACACTGGCAGTTATTCGTTTTCCGAACTCTCTACGTCGGAGGTTGGAACGGTACTTTCTTGTACCGATCTCTGAGTATTTTCGTTTGAAACCCAGGTTTTAGGCTGGCTTATAGTCGCTGCCTTTTTGCTAGTTTTGGAAGCAGTGTTTGCCTTCCAAGTGCAGTGTTCTGGGTCTGCACATTTGCGAGTTTCGTTACCGAAACGTGCGTGGTTTCGACAGACATAGGCCGTCGGTTTGTGAGGCCTACTCTCTACTGGTTGGGGTTTGAACTCAGCTTGTTGTGAGAGGGCCTTTTTGAAACCAGTTTTCATGGGTTTCGGAGTAGATTCTACTCCTCGTATGTTTAGAGAGGTATTCTCTGTTTTGTACGCGTGTAGCGTATCAGCTAGGTCGAGCCGGGCGGTCGTGGTAGGCTGAGCTGCGACCATACCTCGTGCTTCGATGGGTAGAGTCTCGATCCACTTTTGAGTGATCAGAGCCTCTGAAAAGTACCCAACAGCTTTAGAGTACATTTCGTGGTACTTGGTGCTGGGTTTTTTGGCGAGAGATGCGGGGTCCTCGAGTGCGAGGAGCCTGTCCTGTAAGGACAACCCATATTCTCGCTGTAGGCGCTGTTTGGCCTCTTCGTAGGGTGCGTGGGGTGCCGTGAGGTAAGCTGAGTCGATAGCTTCCCTCATTTCTTCTGGTACCCACTTGTATATAGCTGAGAAGCATTCGTTCTGCGTTCTCAGGTGTTTTCGCACGCAGTATTGATCGAACTCGGCGAGTGCACGATCGATATTCTTCTTTTGGAAGATTGGTTTTTGATAATCTCCCATCTCCTCTAAAAGTGCTCGAAAGCCACTTTGTGTAGAGGGTTGTTGAGTGAGATGTGGGGCGTAGAGGCCCGGCGGGGGTCGCACGCCCGCAGTGGTTCCCTGAAATCCACTAGCTTCATAAGAGGGAACGAAATGCTCCGTGTTAAGCCTGTTCAAAGGCGGGGTCACCATTTGTAGTGGATTTAAATATGTTTTACTTGGTGTAGGTAGACCAAGTGGGACATTTATATTCTGATTATGCGGGTTAGTCCCCGGGTTATTCCTGTAAGGAATGTGAGCGAATCCGTCAAGGTCAGCTTGCTTGGCGGGATGAACTGAGAGATAGTTCGTGTCGCAGCCGCGTGGAGCACTGGGCTCGCATAGTGGGTGCTGGGTTCGATCAGTTTGGTACTGAGCCGTTTTGTAATATTCCGGCCTAAGATTTATATCTGTAGGAGGAATATGTTGAGCTTGGTTGAGGTACTGAAAAGTATCCTTTGTTTTTTGTACATTTGGAGTGTATTTGACACTCGGATCGGCCGGGTAGGCTTGTGTCGAATATCGTGGGTATTCGGAAAGCTTGGTCGAATCATAATGATTGACTTCAGAGCGGGTCTGAAAGGTATCCTCGATCTTTTGTATAGGCGAGGCTTGATCTAACGTTTCCTTCGTGAATACGTTAGGTGAGAAGGCGATCTCGTCGTGAGGATCGAGCCTTGAGCCGTCGCTGGGACCGGCGGATTGGCCGGGCAGCGTGTAGGTAGCGCTGCGGGGGCTAAGAGGCCCGGCCGCGCCGTCGTCTACCTCCCCTTGCATGAGGAAATAAGACGGCCGACGTTCCATCGAAATAGCCGAGTTATTAGCTCGTTTCGATGCCTCTATGTATAGAAATAGAGGGTTTAGAAGGTGGACTCGCTTGACAGAGCTTCTTTCCTTTGCTCGTATGTCAGGGTCCTACCTTGTAGTCTTGAAAAAGACTTCCTTGGACGGTAAATTAGAGCGTATGAGCTGAGTAATTTACCGGCGTGCCCCAGCGGTCGGTGACGAGCTTAGTGCTACGAAACCCGGGTGACACGACTAGGAACGTCCCAGCGGGCGTACGATCTAAAGAGAATATCGATAGATGTACCGGGTGGCGTCCTGACAGATGAACTACGTTGGGCAATGAGCAGGATGAATAATCACTGGACTCGTAGATGCCAATGCGAGATCTGTGTGGAGAGAAGGTAGGCCTTGTAGAAAGCAGTAGGAAGCCGTTCTTGAGATGAACTCGGGATGCAGAAGGTTCGTCAGCGTAGAGCGTGTAGAAATCTTCGTACTTCGGAGTGTAGTCGTCGAGAGCGGAGAGTGGAATGAAATTCGGAGGCTCCGAGCGGGGTATTTATAGGGAGGTGGCCGCCTCCTGCCGCCTCCTGATTGGTCCGCTTAATTTCATTAATTCGACTGTGTAATCTCATTGGCTCGCACATTGTTTTCTCAGTATCTGCGAGTATGATAGCTGAGCTGGTCCTCCGGGGTGGTTTCCCCACGTCCGTCGCTGCGACGGGGTCCCCGGGGGTGGCTTACGAGCGTCCGTCGCGGAGCCGACGACCTTGAGTTTAGACGGGGACCTCGGGTGCTTTCTCTGCGTCAGTTGTTCAGACGGGGTCCCCGGGGTGGCTGCTGGACCAGAGGTGGTTGCTTGCCGCCTCTTGGTTGGTTCGCCTATTGTCTCTCGTGTAATCAGTGTTTCTGATTGGCGAGTAGGCTTGTTTGAATTGTCCTTGTTAGTTTTAGAGGACGTTTGATTTTCTGTTTGAGTTTTCTCGTTCAAGGCGACTTGGTTCGAGATACTTGTCGCATCTCTCTCGCCCAGTAAGTGTCTAGGGAGGTCGCCTTGTATGTTATTAGTTAATATTTCACTTTTGAGAGAGAAATTCGTATTTTCTCTCTGGTGAAATATTTTGTTTGACGGAGTTGTAACTCGACGTCTTATAAATATTTTTGTGTTGTGTCTACCTCTTTTTGGTAGCCCTGAAAAGGGCTGTTGAAAAGAGGGGGTGGTTTTCACCACAGGCGCCCCCCCAAGACGTCGTGTTATTAACGACGACGCCGGCTGGGGAGAACTGGGAGGTCCACACGGAATTCTCCGTAGGAAACCCTCACCAGTTGGGGCGGAGGCGGAGGTGCAGGCCTCGCGTCCCGCGCCTGGGGTGCGCCCCGGCCTCGCCGGTTTCGACGAGCGCCGCGGGGCGGCCGTGGCCGGCCCGAGCTTTGCCGACGGGAGCCAAACCCGCGAGGGCTTGGCCCGCGGCCGTTGCTGGGCTGTTGCGGAGGTGCTCGTTCCGGCTCCGTCCACCCCGCCGCGTTCATTTCGTCCCACCGAGGCACGGGCACGTCGCCCGAGCTGATCCACTTTCGTGGAGCCGGGAGGGGCTGTTGAGCGGGCGGAGCCCTGGGCAGCTGCGGAGCGGGTGTAGCCGGCGTCTTGAATGCTGCTGGTGTTCTCCACACCACCTCCCTCGGCGCGCTGGCGTCCGCCGGTGTCTTCTTCTCTGGCGACGGCGGTAGTGGGCTGATGACTGCCGGAATTTCCTCGGCGAGTAGGAGATTTTCCACTTCCTCCGTGATCATCTGCTCTGTGGTAGTGGGAGCTGCCATGGTCAAAGTTGGTATGAGCTCCTGGCGTGGGGTGTTCCATATTTATATCTCCCACTGTTCCTACCCGAGAAAAGTGGGCGTGGCTTGCTTCGAGTGCAGTCACCCACTTCTCGTCGAATTTGGTAGAGGGGACGCGCCCTCTGGCGGATTTTCGGGGAGTTTTCTCCTTATTTTCTGCCTGATTTTGGTTTCGTGACACAGCTTCGTCCGAGTTTAGAGTGTAAGCCGGTTTTATTTGTTGTTTGGGAACTTTTTTCGTGTGTTCGCCAATTTGTACTGTAACCGAAAACTTATCTCTCTTAATAACCTTGAATGGTCCCGTGTAAGGACATTGCAGGGAGGAGAGCTGTGTGGGCACTCTGATATAGACATGTGTACATGTATCCAAGTTTTTGGGCATGTTGACGGCATACTTTGTATTATTATGTTTAATATGTGTAGGCCGGAAGAAGAGAGGCTCGGAAAGGTTTGTAGAAGTTACGAAAATGTCTCCTGGGAGTGGTACGTCAATTCCGTAAACTTTTTGGAACGGTGTAGTTTCCGTTGCTGGGTCTACTGCCGTACGCATGGCGAGTAGAACTTTTGGAAGTGCGTCGAGCCAATTTTCGTTTTGTGCTTTGAGAGCCTCTTTCAAAGATCTATTTCTGCGTTCTACCATTCCGTTTGTTGATGGTTTGTATGGTAACGTGTGAGTATGTTTTACTCCGAGACGTTCCATAATGGAATTGAATAGATCTGATTCGAATTGTGTGCCTTGATCACTTGTGATGTATTTAGGTACGCCTTTTGAAGCTACCCAAATATTGATAAAGGCGTTTGTGATCGTGGCTGTTTCGATGTTGTTAAGAGGGACTGCCTCTAGCCAACCCGTTGCTCTATCAACCATCATTAAAATGTAACGTTTCCCTCCTTTAGCTAAAGGTAAGGGTCCGGTAATATCAACGTGTACATGTGAAAATTTGTTAGCCGTTTCAAATTCGGAGTAAGGGAGCTTCACGGAGCGAGTGATTTTTGCTCGTTGGCAAGTTTCGCACGCTCGGACCCAGTTGGAGACATCTGCACGGAGTCCGTGCCAAAAATATCTTTGTTTAACTTTATACACTGTAGAGTGTATACCTGGGTGTCCCAAATTGTGAATTTGGCTGATTATTTCTTGCCTTATTTCGTTTGGAATATAAGGTCTTGGGTGTCCTAGGTCTAGGTTACACCAAATTTCTCCTTGAGGGAATTCAACTTGTGTGAGTTTCAATTTGTCCTCTGCGTTAGGGGGAGAACGAATTTGTGCATTTGAAATGTGCAGTAGAAGATTGCACTCTATTGCAGCCGTAATTTGCGAAATTTCGGCTATGGGTGGACCCTCGTCAGTTTGGGTTGAAATCGATTTTGTTTGAATTTCAACTGGATCGAAGGGTCTGGAGAGTGCGTCGGCGACGACGTTGTTTTCTCCGGGTATATGACGAATGTCACTCGTCATTTGAGAGATGTATGTTAGCCATCTTAATCTCATTTTAGAAAAATGTGCATTTTTCTTAAGCATCGTGCCTAGCAGAGGCTTGTGATCTGAACAAATATGAAAAGATCGGCCGTCCAAGTCATTGTGCCAATGAATGCAAGCTTGGTAAACGGCGAACATCTCTTTGTCGAATGATGCTTTATTCTTCCATTGTTCCGGAATTTCTTTACTGAAAAATCCCAATGGTTGGTAAGATTTCGAACCGTGTTTGTCTGTAATTTCCTGCTCTAGTGCCGCTCCGATGTGTGTGTCGGATGCGTCGCAGACTAATCTCCACTCTGCTGTAGGGTGTGGATGAGCGATATTATGTAATGTAGCTTTAATCATTGCTTGTTTTAAGCTGTTGAAAGCTTTTTCTCTCTCTGATGTCCATTCGATAGGTGTTTTGTCATTTTTTTTGTTTGACTGAATGGAGTCATACAGAGGTTGTGCTGTGTGAGCGAATTTACTTGAGCATGCTCGGTAGAAACCACACATACCTAGGAATCTGCGTAGACTTCGTACGTCTATTGGCCTAGGAAATTGTTCTATGGCTTCTATTTTATCTCGTTTAGGAATTATCCCTTCTTTCGAGATAGTGAAACCTAGGAAATCGACGGTAGGTTTTGAAAAAATGCATTTATCAAAACCTACTCGAAGTCCGTGTTCCCCTAGCTTGTCAAAAATTTGTTTGAGGTGGTTCATGTGTTCTTTATAATTTTTAGAAGCCACCAGGATGTCATCTAGGTATACAAATGCGAAATCAAATTTTCGCATGATGCTGTCCATGTATCTTTGCCATGTTTGAGCCGCTCCGGCCAAACCCATGCTCATTTTCTTAAACTCATAAAGACCGAAAGGTGTAATAATTGCAGTTTTATGAGCGTCATCTGGGTGCATCGGAATATGGTAATATGCCGATTTTAAATCTATTGTCGAATAGATTCGTGTATCATGTAGATTCGCTTGGAAAGAGCGAATGTGAGGAGGGGGGTAGGCGTCTTTCTTCGTTTTCGCGTTCAGGAAACGGTAGTCGCCGGTGATTCTCCATGACCCGTCTTTTTTTGGCACACAGTGTAACGGGGATGCCCATTCGGAATCTGATGGTGCAATTATGCCTTCTGAAAGCATTTTGTCAAAAGTACTTTTGACTTGAGCCCGTTTTTCGCCCGCCATGGGTCTTGCTCGGAAGTGTACTGGTGTTCCTTCCGTGGTTATACGGTGGTAAACCCCGTTGTTTTTCCACTTTCCTTGAAGTTTGCTCATTTTATCATTGTATTTGTCAATGATAGAGCGAATGTTTTCGTCTTCCGTGATTTGCACGTCCTCTGGTTGAGGGTTGTTGTCACGATGAGGGATAGTAGCTGCTATTTGTTCGTCAGTGAATTTTTTGTTCATGACTGCAGCTATTTTTTGATCGGCATAGCTCTTTATTTTATCTTTATAAATGTACTTGTGTTTGACCCGTATTCCGATATCCCAAGACTCGAGGAATGGTATACCTAGGATCGCTAGATCAACTTTCGTGATCATAAAATCGGTGGTCATGTCTCCGAGGCCGATGTTAATTGTCGTGTCAGCTCGCCCTAGTGTGTCTATAGGGGCTCCGTTAGCTGCTGTGAGCTTAACGTTGGACTTACGAATTTTTAAGCCCAATTTTTTTGTGACATTGTGGGGCAGAATGTTCACTCCTGCTCCCGTGTCGATGAGAAATTCAGTGCCATTTAGTTTGCACTTGAAAAAAAGCCTTTTATACTCAGTAGACTGCCGGTGTATAGGCTCAGATACACTGGCAGTTATTCGTTTTCCGAACTCTCTACGTCGGAGGTTGGAACGGTACTTTCTTGTACCGATCTCTGAGTATTTTCGTTTGAAACCCAGGTTTTAGGCTGGCTTATAGTCGCTGCCTTTTTGCTAGTTTTGGAAGCAGTGTTTGCCTTCCAAGTGCAGTGTTCTGGGTCTGCACATTTGCGAGTTTCGTTACCGAAACGTGCGTGGTTTCGACAGACATAGGCCGTCGGTTTGTGGGGCCTACTCTCTACTGGTTGGGGTTTGAACTCAGCTTGTTGTGAGAGGGCCTTTTTGAAACCAGTTTTCATGGGTTTCGGAGTAGATTCTACTCCTCGTATGTTTAGAGAGGTATTCTCTGTTTTGTACGCGTGTAGCGTATCAGCTAGGTCGAGCCGGGCGGTCGTGGTAGGCTGAGCTGCGACCATACCTCGTGCTTCGATGGGTAGAGTTTCGATCCACTTTTGAGTGATCAGAGCCTCTGAAAAGTACCCAACAGCTTTAGAGTACATTTCGTGGTACTTGGTGCTGGGTTTTTTGGCGAGAGATGCGGGGTCCTCGAGTGCGAGGAGCCTGTCCTGTAAGGACAACCCATATTCTCGCTGTAGGCGCTGTTTGGCCTCTTCGTAGGGTGCGTGGGGTGCCGTGAGGTAAGCTGAGTCGATAGCTTCCCTCATTTCTTCTGGTGCCCACTTGTAAATAGCTGAGAAGCATTCGTTCTGCGTTCTCAGGTGTTTTCGCACGCAGTATTGATCGAACTCGGCGAGTGCACGATCGATATTCTTCTTTTGGAAGATTGGTTTTTGATAATCTCCCATCTCCTCTAAAAGTGCTCGAAAGCCACTTTGTGTAGAGGGTTGTTGAGTGAGATGTGGGGCGTAGAGGCCCGGCGGGGGTCGCACGCCCGCAGTGGTTCCCTGAAATCCACTAGCTTCATAAGAGGGAACGAAATGCTCCGTGTTAAGCCTGTTCAAAGGCGGGGTCACCATTTGTAGTGGATTTAAATATGTTTTACTTGGTGTAGGTAGACCAAGTGGGACATTTATATTCTGATTATGCGGGTTAGTCCCCGGGTTATTCCTGTAAGGAATGTGAGCGAATCCGTCAAGGTCAGCTTGCTTGGCGGGATGAACTGAGAGATAGTTCGTGTCGCAGCCGCGTGGAGCACTGGGCTCGCATAGTGGGTGCTGGGTTCGATCAGTTTGGTACTGAGCCGTGTTGTAATATTCCGGCCTAAGATTTATATCTGTAGGAGGAATATGTTGAGCTTGGTTGAGGTACTGAAAAGTATCCTTTGTTTTTTGTACATTTGGAGTGTATTTGACACTCGGATCGGCCGGGTAGGCTTGTGTCGAATATCGTGGGTATTCGGAAAGCTTGGTCGAATCATAATGATTGACTTCAGAGCGGGTCTGAAAGGTATTCTCGATCTTTTGTATAGGCGAGGCTTGATCTAACGTTTCCTTTGTGGATACGTTAGGTGAGAAGGCGATCTCGTCGTGAGGATCGAGCCTTGAGCAGTCGATGGGACCGGCGGATTGGCCGGGCAGCGTGTAGGTAGCGCTGCGGGGGCTAAGAGGCCCGGCCGCGCCGTCGTCTACCTCCCCTTGCATGAGGAAATAAGACGGCCGACGTTCCATCGAAATAGCCGAGTTATTAGCTCGTTTCGATGCCTCTATGTATAGAAATAGAGGGTTTAGAAGGTGGACTCGCTTGACAGAGCTTCTTTCCTTTGCTCGTATGTCAGGGTCCTACCTTGTAGTCTTGAAAAAAGACTTCCTTGGACGGTAAATTAGAGCGTATGAGCTGAGTAATTTACCGGCGTGCCCCAGCGGTCGGTGACGAGCTTAGTGCTACGAAACCCGGGTGACACGACTAGGAACGTCCCAGCGGGCGTACGATCTAAAGAGAATATCGATAGATGTACCGGGTGGCGTCCTGACAGATGAACTACGTTGGGCAATGAGCAGGATGAATAATCACTGGACTCGTAGATGCCAATGCGAGATCTGTGTGGAGAGAAGGTAGGCCTTGTAGAAAGCAGTAGGAAGCCGTTCTTGAGATGAACTCGGGATGCAGAAGGTTCGTCAGCGTAGAGCGTGTAGAAATCTTCGTACTTCGGAGTGTAGTCGTCGAGAGCGGAGAGTGGAATGAAATTCGGAGGCTCCGAGCGGGGTATTTATAGGGAGGTGGCCGCCCCCTGCCGCCTCCTGATTGGTCCGCTTAATTTCGTTAATTCGACTGTGTAATCTCATTGGCTCGCACATTGTTTTCTCAGTATCTGCGAATATGATAGCTGAGCTGGTCCTCCGGGGTGGTTTCCCCACGTCCGTCGCTGCGACGGGGTCCCCGGGGGTGGCTTACGAGCGTCCGTTGCGGAGCCGACGACCTTGAGTTTAGACGGGGACCTCGGGTGCTTTCTCTGCGTCAGTTGTTCAGACGGGGTCCCCGGGGTGGCTGCTGGACCAGAGGTGGTTGCTTGCCGCCTCTTGGTTGGTTCGCCTATTGTCTCTCGTGTAATCAGTGTTTCTGATTGGCGAGTAGGCTTGTTTGAATTGTCCTTGTTCGTTTTAGAGGACGTTTGATTTTCTGTTTGAGTTTTCTCGTTCAAGGCGACTTGGTTCGAGATACTTGTCGCATCTCTCTCGCCCAGTAAGTGTCTAGGGAGGTCGCCTTGTATGTTATTAGTTAATATTTCACTTTTGAGAGAGAAATTCGTATTTTCTCTCTGGTGAAATATTTTGTTTGACGGAGTTGTAACTCGACGTCTTATAAATATTTTTGTGTTGTGTCTACCTCTTTTTGGTAGCCCTGAAAAGGGCTGTTGAAAAGAGGGGGTGGTTTTCACCACACATTTAGTCTAAGCTAATCTAATAGGTACTTGTTAATAATTTGGTTTTATTGTACATATTTACCGTATTATTTGATTGATGATCTGAATAATGTTTAAGTAAAAGTTAGGATGCCTCCTTGAACATCTTGGTGAATTTCTTGTTCAAGACGTGATATGATTGTTGAGTTGCCAGCTCACATTAAACTAATTGACAATTTTATTAAATTTTTTAAAAAGTATCAACATATTTTCAGGAATCTATAGAAACGATAATTTTTATTTCCTTTTTTAGCTTTATTTAGCAATTTTGTCATCATCTATAGAGTTTTCGTTTTGTTTTTTTGACAGTATGTTTTATTTGAAATTTCTTTTGTTAGGTGGAATATAGTACGTACCTACTTGTTGTGCCATTTAAGATCTTATTCCCTTATCTTTAATTAAGTCATGAAATGGTGCATATTTGTGTAATGATTGCACTCGTTATATTTTCTGTTTGTGTTTTTTGAACTCCTGATCTCCAGACAATTTTTATAAGTTTTTTAATTTTTATCAGTAACTGCCAAACTTTAACTAAAATGTGTTGTTTTTGTACCCATGGATCGAAGTATCAAATACGTCCTTATCTTTTTTCGTGTATATATACTTATATTCTTGTATTATAAATGTTCAAGGAGGCATCCCAACTTTTACTTAAACATTATACAGATCATCAATCAAATAATACGGTAAATATGTACAATCATCGTTGCTTGAAC
This sequence comes from Adelphocoris suturalis, assembly GCA_030762985.1. Lineage (NCBI taxonomy): Eukaryota > Metazoa > Arthropoda > Insecta > Hemiptera > Miridae > Adelphocoris > Adelphocoris suturalis. The sequence continues at coordinate 173,006,983 of CM061040.1, read as the reverse complement.
TTTCGTTCGAGTTAACTGGGTGCTCTTGAGCATTCTTGCTCAGTAGTCTCTCTTCCGTAGTGTCTCAATGGTCCTCTTCAAATTTCTTTTGAATTCTATTTGTTTCGACTCCTTCTCTTTCTCTTGTTTGCAAGCACAGAAACGTGTCCTCCCATCCTTGGAGTGACCTGTCGAATATTATTTGGGCTTCCTGGGTTTACATCCTCAGTCGGATTGGCAGTGTCTTCTGAGTCGATACTATGAGACCTCTTCTTGTCATAACGTCTTTTCGAGTTCTGTCACCAACTTTTCCGTTTATTTCTCAGTTCTCTTTGTGTCATGCCTCCCTTCAATTTTATTTGTTTCGTGGCCAGCATTCTGAGGTATTTATCATGGTTTTTCCCCATTTCCATCTTCAGAAGCTCAGGGTCATTCTTGATCTTTTCTCTCCTTCTTCTGTCATATTTCTTCTTCTCTGGTCGTAGCTCTTCTTGATTTTTCTTTTTCCGTTTGTGTTTGATGCTTTTAGTTCATCTGGTCTGCAACAAAACATATTTACATTTTAAATTTTCATTAATTTCGATCTGAAAAGCTGCCAAATTTCACTTGACCTCATAATTACATCATTTGAAGCTTAAAATGAACTCAGTCTCATCCTCTCATTCAAAACCTCATTCTCTCACTTCATGAAGAATCCTGGAAAAATGAGAGAATGAGAATGAGAGAATGAGAATTTTCACTTCAATTTGGCCTTTCATGGCATTCATAGTTGAAAGATTGATTTTTGAAAAACACATGATTTGGGCCTCAAGCAACACTCACATTCCACAGAAGATTAAAATTGTACGACTTACCTGTCACATGAAATTCCAGTGTGCGTGAATGAGAAACAAAAATTACGTACTACACTTTTCAACAAAGATGCTCTCCAAGTGAGCCTCAAGGAGGTTTCACGTGAACCAGGTTATATGTAACATGAAGAGGGGAAGTGTACGATTGTTGTTGACCCCTTTTTTCTGCCCTGCAAGTGAAGCAGCGGACACTACCATGTTTTCATGGAACATGAGCAAATGAAGAGACACCCCCATGGGACAGCCACATAAGAGAGTCCTCGCATTATGCTTTTCACTAGAAAAATGTGTCTTTTATGAAACGGGGAAGCTGAGAATGTGCTAAAGACGAAGGTCTATTCAATTTTGGCGAGATCGGCCCTTGCTCATTATCAGGACATGTTGAAGTTGTGAACCTCGACCATGGGACATGTGAGAGAATGAGAATTTTCAATTTCAAATTTAATTTTAACCACCAAATTCTTCAATGAACGCGAAGTTACTTGATTGAATTTTAAGCTCACGTCGTCTCCTTGAAAGGGGGTTGAAAACCCTGGCAAAATGTCTCACAGGTTGGCCACAGTGGTGGACGGACACAAAATCCCCTGTTTTCGTGGAATCACCCCTATACATATTTCAAGGGGCCGTCAGGAGAAACAGAAATTCATTCTCACTGACACCAAGCTAAACGCCCTTGAAATATAACATTATAAGCAACAATCCAATCACGGTGTTGCATTATATCGATCGGCCAATCAGAAGCCTTTGATCGTGACATTGAGAAAAAGTACACGAGCCAAAGGCGGGCGAAGCAAGAGCGCTCTAGAGAGAGAAGGAGGAAACAGCCACCTCCGCCTAGCGAGCCAATCACAGCACGCCTCCGCCGACGGGAGGGGTATAAATATAGCCCCCCTGGGCCCTGTAGCTCATACCGATCCAGGCAGCCGACTTGAGAAGAACCTCCTCTACAAACAGAAGAACTTCTCAGGAACAACAGTAGCGATTTTACTCCACTGGCGTTCTACAAGGCAGAAGGATCTACCTATCAACCACCAGCGAACTTCCAGATCTTCAGACGGGCGCAGAAAACACTTTGTTGCTCTCCCCGTTCAATAAGACCTCGGCCCCGGGTTGTCTCTTGGCAACCGCCCGCGCGTCTTGAGGCCGTAGCGGCAATCAAGAAAGCCACCGGCTTGCCGTTTCGAAACCTTCGTGGAATTCCCGGCTTCCCCGCGAAAGATTTATCTTTCGTGCCTGGTTGAGTCCCACGCCGTCGCAGCTCGCCGAATACGACAAAAGGGGCCTCACCCCGCGTCGGCTGAGCGCACGGGCAGTAAACAGATCACTGTTGTTGCCTTTGGAGGCTTCACCTCCGCACCGGTCGAATTGTACTGCACTACCTGCCTTTTTTTTAAGGCAAACAGGCTTTTACGGGACCATGGAAGAACTAGCGGACTTCCTAGGATGGTCAGCGATAACAGAGGATCATTTCCCCTCGGATATTAAATCCTCTGTACGGGCCCGCTCACTCTCGTGTGAACACAGTGCCCCTCAGTACGAAACCCCAGGCGTTTCCGAATCACTGCTAGCATCTCGACATAGGGGCGCTTCAGTCGCATCTTCGCCCGACATGCAAGGTGCCGCTTCCCTGGCGAAATCGACTCCACAAGTCCCACACGCCTTAGGCCGGAACCAATGGATAGATCAGTTCACACAGGCCATCCTCAATTCACGCAGTCCTTCCAGGACCATGCAGAGTATGATAACACCAAGGGTACTTTAAGGAACATGAGGCCTACAACTCAGTAAACCAAAGCACGGCTTCTCAATGCTCGGAAGTAGGAAATTCTTCCCATGACACACCGGTTTCTTCCCGAGCTCAATACACACGGGTACTTGAGATGGTTCCTCATACTATACCTCTTTCTGACCTAAAAAGTACTAACCCCTTTAAGAGTACTTTACAGGACCACGGAATCTCCACCATTCAAGGTCAAAGCCCCGGTTATTCAGTCCCAAGGACACCTCCACAAGAAAACACTTCCAGCGTCCAACTCCGCTCTTTTCTGAGCGAAATCTCGGGTCTCAACACCCCGCTAGGATTACCTACACCGAATTTAACATATTTAAATTCTCCATATAGGACAAATCCGCATAATCAGACAATAAATCCACTACAGTTACAAAACAATATTGGTTTTTAACTTAGAGTAATAAATCAACATTCCGTGACACTACAATGGCTTAGAGGTCATGAACTGTCATGGTAAAATGAGAGCATTCCAAAAAGTGCCCTTGGTTGTACGTGAAAATCAATAGAAAATGTGCCGGTCGGGAAAAAAAGTGTCGGTCGGGAAAAAAAAGTGTCGCGAAAAATTCCTTGACCCCCAGCCAAAAGACATATCCATGTCAAAAAACACATGGATTTATAAAAACGTTCAGGATGTATCATGCGAACATGATAAAACCAACAACAAATAACAATAAACAACATTTTTCCTTTCAGTGGATGCCTACACCGTTTATGGTAATATTGTAGAATGATTGGTACAATCATTCTGTACAATAATTGGTAAAATTATTAGTGTTGGTCGATTATAAGGTACATTATTGGAGAATGTGAAGCATGACACGGTAGCTAATTACTGCTAATGGCTAATTAAGCCAAGCCTAACGTTACCCAATTAGGCTTACAAATGGGTGCGAAATTAATAAAGAAACCCAATTTTTGACTGCTTCAACTATTGCGAGTGCCTCTTTTTTAACTGAGGAGTGTCGCTGTTCTGTAGGAGACAGTGTTTTCGAAATCAAGCATTTTAATTTCTCCCTTGATGGGAAAAACAAAAGATCATGGATATGTCTAGTACGTCTACTGCTTACCAGTTGGTACCTACTACTCAATTGTATACTAACCATTTGGTGCCTTCTTTTCACAAGATTATTCCATTACGGTTACAAAACATTATTAGTTTTTAACTTAGCGTAATAAATCAGTATTCCTTGACACTGCAATGGCTTAGAGGTCATGAAATGTCTTGGTAAAATGAGAGCATTCCAAAAAGTGGCGGACGATTTTCCTACTATGAAAACTATGGGAGTTACTCTTCCCTAGTAACGCCTTGGTTGTACGTGAAAATCAATAGAAAATGTGCTGATCGGGAAAAAAAGTGTCGGTCGGGAAAAAAAAGTGTCGCGAAAAATTCCTTGACCCCCAGCCAAAAGACATATCCATATCAAAAAGATCCATATTTGCATTATAGGATCCACTAATATTCTTACGGGTTGACGATTGTGTCAGGTAATGAAAACGAAGTAGAGAACTTTTGATAAACTTTTTGAACTTTTGTAGAGAAAGATGTTTTGATTAACTTGACGTTTGATGTTTTGACTAAACGTTTTGTGGTTCCACATCATCTTTATTGGATAGCCGTCCTACGCAGATAAATGACCAATTTTATTAAACCTAATAAACTTTTCGTGGTCCCACATATAAAACGCAGCAAATTGTTACACATATGTCCCACTCAACAGTAAAGACTATCACATCTATACAGCCATACTGAGCGAGCAAAGTACATTTCCTACGTGTTTCAATTGTAATATCCGTCAACGGGGGGGGGGGGGGGGGGGGGGGGGGGGGGGGGATGGGGCTTGTTAGCGAATTTTTGAAGAAAATTAAGCTATTGCTCGCGCCTAAAAATTTGTAGAATGTGAATTTTTGAAAAAAATTTTACGCAGAAATCCGTTTCAGACCATTCTGGATCATATTCTGAAGTTTAACGCTTTTTTAAATGGATGTATGTATGTACTAAGTATATATGGTACCTATGTATATGTGTCATTCCAGACGATAACTGTCTGTAGAATTGTGCTAGAAACTTTAAACAAATTTTAAAATGTTAAGGACACAAAACGAATGTTCAAGTTTGTTGGCCAGCATGAGCGGATTACATCTTCGGTTTGAAATTTTCAATAATGTTGTCAAAATTTTCTTTTGCGATTTGTTGTGCGAAATAATTTTTTTCAGCATACTAACATGTGGTATATTCGGAATCAACGTAAAATTTCCTATAAGAATATGTATCTAGTTTTCAAAAATTTCAAAGTTGAAAAATCAGTTAAAAATCGAAATAATGCCGTTCGCTGGTTGTAAAAATCGGTAATATTTGCATGAAACATTGTCCAAATCCAGATTGAACTGCTACTCTTATGGAAGTATCCCTGTATAACCAATCCTAGAACCATGCTGTTTAATACGTAGGTAGTAGGTGCTTGTTAAAAAAAAAAAAAAAAAAAAAAGTTATGATAGGATACTGTCAAGATTTCAACTGCCTTCAATGCTGACCATATTGGACATCGAAATCTATGAATATTATGAGTACCTCCTAATTATTTTTAATAATTTGATTCCATGTTTGTATATCAAAATCATAAACTAAAATTTCTCTACACGATCAATAGCAACTGAAATGTCGAAGATTTCTTCAAAAATTCGCTCATGGGGTCATGCTGCATGACTGGACATTTTATTTATAAGTATGAAACTCCAGCTGTTTGTCTGTTTGTCCTTGCTATGCACGGCCAAACGGCTGAGTGGCGGGAGTCTACGAGTGGGGGGATCTTCTTGGATTTTTCCAAAAGGGTGCAAAAGCGATTTTACAATTTTCTAATCCCGCCCGAACCATGGGCTGGTAGGCGGGAGAAGGTGGGAGCCCGTTTTAATGCACGTGACTCAGCGTCGAAAAATAATGAAATTTCATGTGTCACACTTGGGTACTTTGTACATCCGAATTTCGGCGCAACCGTAGGGTTGCGCAACTTTGAGCGCTCGCTGAACGGGTTGCACGTGGCCGAAAAAATCGAATGAGGGGTCAAATCTTCATGAAATTGTGTGAGGAATCCGAATATGGAATAAAAGAGGGGGTTCCTATTTGAGAAAACAAAGTTGATGTTGATTGCGCATGGTTGCGCAATTGCGCGCTACGCAATTTTATCATTTCTGAGATCCTCACAAAAAAACATGGTTTGAAAAAAAAAAAAAATTTTTTTTGATCCACAAATAACGATTTTAGCAGGGGGGTCAACGTCTCGTTGGACACCCTGTATAAATATTTTGCTCCCTCACTACCAAAGGTAGCGAAGCTTTTTGTTCGTGCAAGAAGTCGAAAAAATTGTTTTCCTTCAAAATCAAAATATCCACTTGCCTTTTGCGTTTCAGAGCTTGCTGATCAATTTTGGTTCCGTGTCTGTCTGTGCCAATTCCTTGTGATGCCCATAGCTATACTAAGCCCTGTCCGATTTTGTTGACATTTTCAGGGATTGTATGAGTTAGCTCCTAGATGGTTCTCTATGAACTTTATTATCGTCGGATCCGACGTGAATTCTCATAACGTCGATTTCTCACGATCTATCTGTCCGATTTCGGTCAAACTCGAGGGTTGTTGGGTTCGGTTTTAGGGAAGAGCCCTATAAGTTTAATCGTGTTTGGTTGAGAAATAACTACCTATTGCGGCCACTACTGGAGAACGATTTTATTTTCAGGTAAAGATAAGATCGCTCACGATTAGGAATTTCTCCATTAACCTCAAACATTATAACGATCATAGCAAAGAGAGAATCTGAACCGAGAGGCGGAGTCTAATCGATTCCTAATAACACTATCATTTTGCCATCTACCAGTTCGGTCATCTTCACGTGGACAGATATTCCGGATGCTCGCTTTTCAAGAAACTGATTCCTTTACATCACTCATGTTTCCAACTCTGCTTGTTGACAGTTAGTTTAGGCCGGACGTATTTACGCCGGCTTCCCCAGCCCAGCTATATAATGAGAGGAACCTCAGAATCGTCCTCCAGTCCCCACTGACCATGTTGACGGTGAGTAAAATAATTGTCTCACTAGGCGCTAACAAATTATTTACTTTCCTCAAATTTCAGTAATAAATCGCATATTAAACATTATTATCCACTCCAGTAGGCAAGCGTTCTAATACATGTAGAGAGGTAGGTACTACGTACCTACCAAGACTTGTTGCATTCATCATTTTGAATTGGTGAATGCTATTTATGGACTAATTGGTATAAAAACGCTGCAAATAATATAAAGGTTTATTCTTTCTGTTTATTTATATTCGAGATATTCTGCGTAGATCACTGGTCTGTATATAAATCAAGCATCCAACATGTAGGCAGTTCTAACTTACTAGTAAAAGTACAGCCTACTTCTGCATGCCAAAGTAGCTTTGCGATTCACGACGATTTTTTTCCCTTCCTACATTTAAACCCTTATTAAACACTTGAAGCGAACCGTTGGTTCTACAATACTCCGGGTGCTCTCTTTCGATTCATTGTGAGTTCTATACCGAAAAAATGCCCTTTTATTTCAAAAGTTTTCGAGATCTAGATCGATTTAAAAAAAATATTTCAAGCCTTAAAATTCACCCTTTGGGGTTGAGCAAACGTAATGCCGAGACTACAAGCTAATCTCCGGCCGATGTATGATTTTTGAACCGAACTTAATTGAATTTGATTCAGTAGTTTCGGTGAAAAGCTTTGTAGGACAGGCAAATTAGACCAAAAAAGAAGGTAGTGCCTCATAAAAAATTGTGTCTATGCGGTTATGATTTTAAACCACATCTGGGGACGGTTTCTGAGCGGAGGTTAACGCTTTGGAACCAAAAAACGCCGAAAGTTTTGGATTTTTTTTCTTCAGTTTTCGCTAATAACACTTAAGCGATGCATCTATCAGAAACTTTAAGTCATATCTTTATTAAAGAGGATTCATTTCTAAGTCGAATGAAGTCCTCAAATTTTAAATTCGGTTCCGTGATTGCACCACAATCACTCAATCGTGGAAAATCGGCATTTTATCTCAACTTCGCTAAAAAGTGGGGACATGCTCATGTTCTATCACTTACATCTCGAAAACGGTCACTCCAAACGAAAAATGTCTAGTAGAATGTTGTAGAGCATCAAATTATGCACAAGAAAAGTTCCTATTTTCAATAGTTTACTTATTTTACGCTAAAATACAGGCCAAAAACAAAAAATAAGTTTTTTTTCGCTAAATTTTGGCTAAGGGATATTTTTGAAGTTAAACGTGATTTGAATCCTTAATAACCAGCGTTCTTTCGTTATTAAGACTTAAAGAATAGTTCAGAATATTAATATGCCAGAAAACAAAATTCAATATTCAATTTAATGTTAACTAGGTTATCTGTTGTGTGAATAAAACACCTTTCAATAGGCACGTAGTTTATAAAATAAAGGGGACAAACATGTTAATCAATAGGAACATTTTATTTGAATAATACTTTTAAAAAAGTCTGAGACGCAATTTAAATTTATTTTTGAATAGAAATGTAATTAAATTGTTCAAAATTGATAAGTTTAACTGTAAATAAATTTTTCGTTAGTTACTTCATATTTAGTTTTATTTTTTGTTTTTGACAGTTTATGTATTTGCTCTGGCACATAACTCGAAAACCGTTACCAAATTTGTTACCAAATATTCTGATGATTTCCGCTTACAACCGAGTCGTTGCTAGGGAAATGGTACTTCGTCGTTTTTCATCCCACAAAATTCGTTGACCATTCGTTCGAAAGCTCTCGATTTATCCAACCATATTATGTTAACTACCTACTGCGAAGTGCGTGGCCAACAAGCCGAGTTATGAGCATGAATAATTGTTTACACACAGGTGATCATTTTCAATAATTGATATTGTGAACATGATTGCAACCGCTTGTTAATTTCTGATGATTTCATTGAGCTGGTGTTTCGATGATGTGATTCATAGCAGGTGATCCGAATATTGCGAGAACGGTTTGATTTGTGAAGCGGTGGTTAAATCATTTTAATTGGTAATTTCTATACTTTACACTATAGGAAGCTGTAATTTCGTATGTAGCCTCTTTGGGACATTTACTTGACGATTCCCAGGGTCCGGATCAGCTGAGTGGCTCTTAGAGCTAATTTCTATGCTTTACACTCTAGGAAGCTGTAATTTCGTATGTAGCCTCTTTAGGATATTTACTTAACGATTCCCAGGGTCCGGATCAGATGAGTGGCTCTTATGTAAAGCTAATTTCTATGCTCCACACTCTAGGAAGCTGTAATTTCGTATGTAGCCTCTTTAGGACATTTACTTGACGATGCCCAGGGTCCGGATCAGCTGAGTGGCTCTTAAATCTTGCATACGAGTCATCCACACATACGAGTCTGCAACTAAAGACATAAAATTTACCAATGTGTTGCCGAATCGTATGCAAGCGTTTCTTTATACACTAAATAAGCAGCAACTTTGCCGAATTTTAAATTAAACTTGCTGCTGTAAGAAAGTTCAAATATACTTGCATAAAGATCAAACTGAAAACTTCCCAACATGAACCCCCGGTATTTTCGAAGAAGGCGGTCTAGGAGAAGATGATACAAAAATGTTGATATTATCTTCTGTGCAGTGATGGATTAATAGAATTTCGTGGGTGGGGGTGGTAGTCCTCTACCGGGAGGACTCCCCCCCCCCCCCCCCCTTCGGAAGTGTTTTGAAAAATACCTTGAAAACTCGCAGTTTTAGACCCACACTTTATATTATGTAAAAATTAACATGAAAAACATAATTTTTATTTGCACAAATATTAGCTTGGTTACCAAAAATCCATTTAAAAAAGAATTCATATAAGATTATAGGTAAGTAGTTTTTTTGGCAAAATTATATCGAAAAATACAGGTAATGAAACATAAAACGCTCAAGATATATAAATCAAGACTACATAATAACTTCAGTCTTCGCGATGTAATATTATTTATAGATTATATTATATTTATATTGTGAACACAGGATTAAATAATAATACACTCTTCATTTTTTTCAATTCACTTTAGAAACAAAAACATTTAATAATAAAATACCACTGAGGTTGGTGCAACGGAAAAATAACATCCCTAATCCGCAGCAGTGCGGTTAGAAAAAAACCAAAAACTGTTTATATCACACATAACTAGGTATGTCACTACCTTAAGAACTGATGAACACAGTAGGTATCACGCAGTAAAATAGGATGCCAAGCTGCATGATACTGCCAAAAAGCTGGAATCAAATGCTCTGTGATATGTACCTACCACTCAATTGCAGGGGTCAGGCATGCCTGAATAGTTTAAAAGTGAATATAAAATAATTCTCAATACCTCTCCGTATGAAGAAATCGACAAAGATGCGAAAAAACTTGGCGACGAAACTACCACAGAAGATTACGTCAAAATTTTCGTCCCATCTCCGAGACCTTCTCCAAAACGACAAAAAATAAAACTAAACATGCAGAAAAATTGATTAAATGTTAAACTGTTACCTAAACTGTCAAACTTATCAATAAAATTGAAATTACGTTTTTGAGTTTTTTAAAAGTATTATTAAGATAAAATGTGTTGTATCAAATATTGCTGTTGATTAACATGCTTGTCTTCTTTATTTTATAAACTCTTCGCCATTGGCCAATTGTATGATTGGGTACGAATTGAAATATTATTAAATTAATATTTGAACACCTTTGGTAATATTTTGATATCATCGGTATTGGTAGGTATTGATTTTCATGAAGAACCATCACCGTATATGTGTCTATTAAAAGGTATTTTATTCCTACAACAGATAGTACCTGTTTAAAATTAAATTGAATATATTAAATATTGAATAAAATTAAATTGTTTTCTGGTCAATTAATATTCTGAACTATTCTTAAAGTCTCGTTAACGAACGAAACGGAAGTTAGTGAAAAAACGTAGTCTATTTCCACGAAAAATAAAGAGTTACAATGTTAAATCGATTTCGACGGTTAGGCCATCATCAGTAACAAACAATAACTGAAGACACATTAGAAAGGACACATCTTTTATAGTCACTGGTGAAGGGAGATTGAATCCCATTGGTCAAGAGAAAGGAAAGGGGCAGGAGGTATAATCAATTAAATGCAAACAAAGTGAAGGGGGATTATACTCGTAGCTAAATCAGATGAAGTGAAAGAAGGGGAAGAATTACTGGTTTCAACAGTTTGAAGGGATAATTCCAATAGAACTAGGAAATAGACAACGTTTTTGACATTTCATGTCTTTGCTATGGCACACAACCAAATTTTCGTTATGTCACGTTACGTTACGTAACGAAATATGCTCAATTTCTGATGATTTCCGCTTACAACCGAGACGTTGCTAGGGAAATGGTACTTCGTCGTTTTTCATCCCACAAAATTCGTTCACCATTCGTTCGAAAGCTCTCGATTTATCCAATCATATTATGTTAACTACTGCGAAGTGCGTGGCCAACAATCACAGTTATGAGCATGGTTATTTGAATTATTGTTTACACACAGGTGATCATTCTCAATAATTGATATTGTGAACATGATTGCAACCGCTTGTTAATTTCTGATTGCATACGAGTCTGCTACACATACCTACGCGTCTGCAACTGAAGACATGAAATGTTCCAATGTGTTGCAGACTCGTATGCAAGCGTTTCGTCTTTACATTCTTTCTTAGTCGATTACAAAGGTTTAAATAAATGTTTTTTTTATCGGAAGTTAGCGAAGAAATCGATTTTGGCGGTTACATCATCATCAATAATTAACTGATGATGACCTAAGTTCAGTTATTTAAGTAAATTTGACTTAGATATTTTTCAAGAAGTTGAGTTTTAAGTAAATTTGACTTAGATATTTTTGTCAGGGAAATCTGCAGTTAAGTCAGGGAAAAGTTAAGAAATCCAGGTAATCTTCAGATTTGAAGAAATCACTGGAAAGTTTAAAGTGTTTGTTATGAGCCTATTAAGTTTTAAAGAAATGCTTGCATACGAGTCTGCAATACATTAGGACATTTCATGTGTGTTAACATGTTTAATGTTTTAGGGCTGGGGGTCGTTCTGTGAATTCCGACACGACACGCAAATCTGCAACGTTTTAACATGTTTAATGTTTTAGGGCTGGGGGTCATTCTGTGAATTCCGACACGACACGCAAATGTGCAACGTTTTTTTCTGATGATTTCCGCTTACAACCGAGTCGTTGCTAGGGAAATGGTACTTCGTCGTTTTTCATCCCACAAAATTCGTTGACCATTCGTTCGAAAGCTCTCGATTTATCCAACCATATTATGTTAACTACTGCGAAGTGCGTGGCCAACAAGCTGAGTTATGAGCATGGTTATTTGAATAATTGTTTACACACAGGTGATCATTCTCAATTATTGATATTGTGAACATGATTGCAACCGCTTGTTAATTTCTGATGATTTCATTGAGCTGGTGTTTCGATTATGTGATTCATAGCAGGTGTTTCTGATGATTTCCGCTTACAACCGAGTCGTTGCTAGGGAAATGGTACTTCGTCGTTTTTCATCCCACAAAATTCGTTGACCATTCGTTCGAAAGCTCTCGATTTATCCAACCATATTATGTTAACTACTGCGAAGTGCGTGGCCAACAAGCTGAGTTATGAGCATGGTTATTTGAATAATTGTGTACACTCAGGTGATCATTCTCAATAATTGATATTGTGAACATGATTGCAACCGCTTGTTAATTTCTGATGATTTCATTGAGTTGGAGTTTCGATGATTTGATTCATAGCAGGTGATCCGAATATTGCGAGAACGGTTTGATTTGTGAAGCGGTGGTTAAATCATTTTAATAGGTAATTTCTATACTTTACACTCTAGGAAGCTGTAATTTCGTATGTAGCCTCTTTAGGACATTTACTTGACGATGCCCAGGGTCCGGATCAGATGAGTGGCTCTTAAAGCTAATTTCTATGCATTACGCTCTAGGAAGCTGTAATTTCGTGTGTAACCTCTTTGGGACATTTACTTGACGATGCCCAGGCCTTAAAAAACTATATCTAATTTCTCCCTTGCGAGGTTTTTTTTTGTCTAGGAAATAATGTTGAATATGCTTGATAAAATGTTGAATTTTATCGGTAAAATGTTTAATTTGATAGGTAAAATGTCGAATTTAATTGGGAAAATGTTGAATTCGGTTGGGAAAATGTTGAATTTGGTTGGGGAAATGGTGAATTTGATTGGAAAAATGTTGAATTAGATTGGGGAAAGCTATACACAGTTGGGGTCATTGGAGAATCCCAGAAAGACGTCGACGTCACGGCGGACCCTCTCCCTTCAGGCCTTTTCTTTCTTTAACATAGCTCAATGGTGTATACAAGTGTAGTAGAAAATCCAAGTTTTAACATGTTTAATGTTTTAGGGCTGGGGGTCGTTCTGTGAATTCCGACACGCAAATCTGCAACATTTTTCATTGGTTACTACACAGTTACTACCTTCTGTTGTAGCAACCATAAAGAATAATTATCGCACTCGAAAGAAACAAGAGTCAATAGCTACGTTTTTCATTGGTTACTACACAGTTACTACCTTCCGTTGTAGCAACCATATGTTGATGGCGAGTTCTATAATAAGTACAGTAAATGCAACATTATACTTGTAGAGTTCAGTGAAATGGCTGGGAAAAAGAGAGCAAGAACAGCTACTGAGCGATCACGAGAATCAAGACAGCAAAAAAAACAACAAGGAATAGATGAGTACATTCAATCTTTACCGAGTTCTAGTTCATCCGCTTCATTATCCGAAGAAGAGAAACTACTTAAATACAATCAGATGAAGAACGAGAAGATGATGAAACCAAAGTCAACGGCTGAGCGATGTAAAGAATATCGCACTCGAAAGAAACAAGAGTTAATAGCTAAAAGATCTCTCGAAGTTGAATTGAATCAAGAATCAAGACAGCGAAAAAAACAACAAGAAATAGATGAGTACATTCAATCTTTACCGAGTTCTAGTTCATCCGCTTCATTATCCGAAGAAGAGAAAGTACTTAAATACAATCAGATGAAGAACGAGAAGATGATGAAACCAAAGTCAACGGCTGAGCGATGTAAAGAATATCGCACTCGAAAGAAACAAGAGTTAATAGCTAAAAGATCTCTGGAAGTTGAATTGAATCAAGAATCCGTTGAACCTGTGTCCAAGCAATTCATAACCGAAAGTAGTTTTGTTGACATAGAATTTCAAAAACGTTTTTACGAAAATACGTTCGGTTCAGACTGTGGGATATGTGATCGGCTGTGGTTTGAACGTGATATGCGACAGATTCCATCCAAGGCTGTTGATTTAGTTGCTCGAATGTTCCCAGGTGAAAAATCGACATTCAAGGTATGTCAGACTTGCTACAAATCATTGGGTGAGAATAAAATCCCACGATTGTCTCGAACGAATGGGTTTCGTTATCCTCAATTTCCTGCTTATTTACCACCACTCGATCCAATCTGTGAGCGATTAGTGTCGCCACGGATTCCCTTTATGCAGATTCGTAGATTACGTTTTGTTTATGGTGCAAAAGGAATTATTGGCCAAGTAATTAATGTACCCGTTGATGTGAATGAAATGGTACAGGCACTACCTCGGCAACTTGATGACGATTATGCCTTTAATGTTAATATCAAACGGCATCAAATCCACAAGTCGTCCTATTTGACTGGTATGGTTAAAAAATCACACGTAAAGGCTTGGTTGGGATATCTACAATCGAAACCCCTGTATGCTAATATAAAAATCGATAAGTCGTTCTTTGGGGTAAATGATGCTGATGGTGATGTAGATCGTAACGAAGAAATAATCGAATCAATTTCTGAGGATCAGGAGCATGTACATGAAATGTTACTGGCTAAGCAGCATACACTTATGTGGAGTGAAGAGAAATACTTAGATATTGCTCCGGGAATGAATCGACAACCATCGAGTTTAATTTATGACACGTACGCCGAAGAATTATCATTTCCTAGCATTTATCTGGGTGAGCCTCGCAAATTTTCAATCAATAACGTTACTCCATTCATGATGGCTTCAAGTGAGATTCGTCGAAAAGATCGTCGCGGAGTAAAACCAGAACATATTTTATATATGGCGATGAAAATCATGAGGCTACGCTTGACAGAGAGTTTATACATTACATTCATGAATACAGGTGATAGTAAACAACTCACTCGAGACGATGTAGAAAATAGAAAAGTTCTCGAAAATTGTATGGAGAGAAATTTGTCTTTCATGAAGTCAATTCCTAACTCTGTACAATACTGGATGGGACGAAAAAAAGATGTTTTTGCAATGATTCGGCAATTGGGAAAACCCACTCTCTTTCTCACGTTGAGTGCTTCAGAATATAAATGGTCTGATTTGCTACGACGTCTATACAAACTTAAACACGGCAGAGAATATGAAGGGGTAGACCCAGTAGTAGAACTGAGTTCTGATGAGAAAACTACATTAGTAAATGAAGATCCTGTCACATGCTGTTTATACTTTGATAAACTCGTCGATACCATAATGTATCTTCTCAAGTCTTCACGGTGTAGCCCATTTCAAGATTATCGAGTGATAGACTTTTTCAAGCGTATTGAATTCCAACAACGTGGAAGTCCACACGCGCATATACTTTTATGGTTGAAAAATGATCCGCGAGAGATTGTTGATGAGAAAATGCCGGCTACTATAAATTTGATAAATGAATTATGCTGCGTGGATCCCAACCAGCTAGAAGTTGTACAGAATCAAACACACAAGCATACCTTTACTTGCTACAAGCGACCAAAAGATGAAAAGGCTAGGCGATGTCGATTCGGAGCTCCATTTTGGCCAATGGAACAGACAAGGGTGCTGATTCCTATGCCGAAAGAGGATGGTCGCTATGATAAATTAAAAAATAAATTTGCTGATATGCACCATTCACTGGAATTTGATGAATTTAATGATTTGAACTCATTCCTTGCTCACCACAATGTGAAAAGCAATGGAAATTATTTGAATGTGCTCCGTGCTGGGATTCGACGACCTTATGTATTTTTAAAACGCACAATTCAACAGCGTTGGATGAATACTTTCAATCCGTGGATTTCAAAGCACCTCAAATCTAATATGGATATTCAATACATCCTGGAGCCATATTCCTGCGCAACATATGTGGTGGAGTATGTAAATAAGACCAACAGAGGAATCAGCTCCCTCCATCGTGATCTTATAAAACTCAGGGATGAATATCCAGACAAAGATTACAGTGATTTGATGAAGGAATTGGGTATTAGAATGCTGAATTCAGTTGAGATGAGTAGTCAAGAGGCAGCGTGGTATCTTTTGAATCTACATATGGCCGAATCCTCTCGCGACGTAGCATACATCCCGACTAATTGGCCACATGAGCGGCAACGTGTACGAAAATCTCACAAACAAATGGAGGAAGAAGAACTTGCTGGGGACTCGCTCAATGTTTGGAAAGAAGGATTAGTTCAGGAATATGAGAAGCGCCCCCAAAGCTTGAAAAATATCTCATTGGCTCAATTTACAGCTTGGTACTTTAGAAAAAGAAATGGGGAGTACCAACGTCGAAAGTTTCCAAGGGTTATTCGTTATCGTAATTATGATATGAACCCACTGAGTGATTACAAACGTGAAATGGTTTTACTGTACATACCATTCACCAATGAGGAAGTAGAATTACTTGATCGGAATAAATTTCTGGAATTGTATAATGAGAGGGAAAATGAAATTCTTGAAGCACGTAAAGAATTTGAATCAGACATTGATATTGAACAGATTATGAAGCACTGTGAAGAAATGTGTAAAGGTGAAGATGATGAATCAGTTGAGGAGAAAAATGAGGAATTTGTGCAAAGTCAGGCTGTACACGGTGACTTCATTCAGTCAATGCGAGATGGAAATAATGATGATATACGGATGGCTGCCCTTGAGAAAATGTCTTCAGTGGTGCGTAAACGAGAAAATGTTATGACATCTGAACAGTACTGTGCCGCAATGCGACAGACAAATATGGAGCAGCGAGATTTGATTCTGGAAGCAATTCACAGAATGTTTATTGATGGAGAATATAAACCACTTCAAATTTTCTTCACAGGTCCTGCGGGTTGTGGGAAAACATTTACAATGAAACTTCTCATGGAGACATACAATCGATTTAGCCAGCAACACAACTCTACTTTTAATGCATTTGTTGCTTGTGCTTCAACGGGGATAGCAGCTTCTGCAATCAATGGAACAACGGTGCACTCAGCTTTTCGCATAAGCAATTCAAACAAAGAATCCGGCCTTTCTGTTGAAGCACTCAATTCATTCAGAAGTGCTCTCAACAATGTGCGTATTGTTTTTATAGATGAATGCAGTATGATAGGCGCTGGAATGCTACAACAGATCAACTCTCGGCTTCAACATATTCTTCATAATTTTGACCAACCATTTGCTGGAATGAATATGGTGTTCTGTGGAGATCTTCGTCAACTTCCACCAGTATGTCAAACACCAATATACAAGAGAAGGAAAGAAAATTTTTGCTGTGAAATAGTATGGCAATCACTGGAATATTATCCACTTGTTCAAGTGATGAGGCAAGCTGATGTCAAATTTTCCGCTATTCTCACAAAAATTGGCAATGGAGAAAATCTAACATTTGAACAACAAGCTGTGATTGAGTCTCGGTTTGTTTCGCAAGAGTATGTAGATGAAGAATTTCCAGAGAGTATCCGCCTCTTTTTCCGTACTCTAGATGTGAACAAGTACAATAATGATAATATTCAGGGAGAACAAGTAGTTGAATATCTTGCTCAAGATACTTACTCAGGATATCGTAATGCCGAACAACTTGCTAGTGCTCGAAATAAGGTACACCAACTAAAACCTGATGAGACTGGTGGTTTGCCATATATGTTGAAACTTCTAGTTGGAAAACCCTATATGATTAGGACAAACATAAATGTGATTGATGGGCTTGTCAATGGAGCTATTGGCACTCTGTGGTATATTGAGAGGAATGCCGATGGTGTAGTCATACGATTGTGGCTTTCATTTGGTGATGCTAAAATTGGTAAACTAATTCGCATCAAATGCAATGCGCATGTGCAGTCAAATCCTGACCTGAAAAAGGAGTGGATACCAATAGGTGTTCGCTCAGCCACCATCCAGTTGAAAAGTAAAATAATCACTTGTAAAAGAGTTCAGTTTCCTATAGTTGAAGCAAGTGCTATTACCATACACAAGTCACAGGGGGGAACATATGATACTGTTGTCTATGAATACAATAAAAGCCACGAGCAGCAGTTAGTCTATGTCGCACTTTCTAGAGCTACTTCACTCCAAGGTTTGTACCTGATAAATCGAGATAATGATCATACATTTTATCATGCTCGTGGAAAAGTAAACTCTGAGTTGCAAAATGAGTTTCTTCGTCTTCAACGTCACCAACTAAATACAATTGGTAATATTTCTCGTGAATTTATCAGCAAAGCCAATGTCCATCCTACAGCACTATCATTGTGTACACTCAACACACAAAGCTTGAAGGCACATTGTGAAGATATAGCAACAGATTTTGTTATACCAAAAGTTAAGATGATGGCATTGACGGAGACTTGGGTTGAGAATGATGAACACATTTACATACCAGGCTTTCAATCTATCTCTCAGTTTAAGCGTAATACTGTGAGAGTTGGAGGAGTATCTATTTATGAAAAAGAAGAGTGTTCTTCTGCGCTTCAATCAACTAATCATGAACTTTTGAAATATGATAAAGAAGAAATGAAAGTGAAGCGAATAGCTACCGCACATGATGGGGTTGGGGATATTTGTGCAATAGAGACTACAATTGATGGACACAGAGCCTTACTCGTATCATTCTACATCACACCGGGTATATCCCCTAAAGAATTGAGATATTTCTTTGAATTGAATATGATGGCATATAGTCCCAAGGCTGCTATCTTTGAGGTTGTTCGGGACAGAGGTTACCATTTACTACCAATTATACTTTGTGGAGATTTGAATCTTGATCTCAAGAGTCCCGATGGAGTGAAGTTTCAAGAATTTATGGATGAAACCTTCAGTCTCAAACTGAATAATGACCCAAAGAATTCTACAACAAGAAATCAAACATCTATTGATGCTGTATTCATTCGCTACTTGGAAAATGTCTCTACTGTAAATTATATTTGTTATTTTTCATATCATAAGCCATTATTGAGTATTTCCTGTAAATAGATGTATATAAATATAATAAATTGTTTTGGTTAATTAGAATCTTTTCATATTTCTTGACCTTAAAAAACTATATCTAATTTCTCCCTTGCGAGGGAAAAACATTAAACATGATTTAATGTTTTTCCCTCTCAAGGGAGAAATTTTTCGGTTTTTTCTGATGATTTCCGCTTACAACCGAGTCGTTGCTAGTTTTCTGATGATTTCCGCTTACAACCGAGTCGTTGCTAGGGAAATGGTACTTCGTCGTTTTTCATCCCACAAAATTCGTTGACCATTCGTTCGAAAGCTCTCGATTTATCCAACCATATTATGTTAACTACTGCGAAGTGCGTGGCCAACAAGCTGAGTTATGAGCATGGTTATTTGAATAATTGTGTACACTCAGGTGATCATTCTCAATAATTGATATTGTGAACATGATTGCAACCGCTTGTTAATTTCTGATGATTTCATTGAGTTGGTGTTTCGATGATTTGATTCATAGCAGGTGATCCGAATATTGCGAGAACGGTTTGATTTGTGAAGCGGTGGTTAAATCATTTTAATAGGTAATTTCTATACTTTACACTCTAGGAAGCTGTAATTTCGTATGTAGCCTCTTTAGGACATTTACTTGACGATGCCCAGGGTCCGGATCAGATGAGTGGCTCTTAAAGCTAATTTCTATGCATTACGCTCTAGGAAGCTGTAATTTCGTGTGTAACCTCTTTGGGACATTTACTTGACGATGCCCAGGGTCCGGATCAGATGAGTGGCTCTTAGAGCTAATTTCTATGCTTTACGCTTTAGGAAGCTGTAATTTCGTATGTAGCCTCTTTAGGACATTTAATTGACGATGCCCAGGGTCCGGATCAGATGAGTGGCTCTTAGAGCTAATTTCTATGCTTTACACTCTAGGAAGCTGTAATTTCGTATGTAGCCTCTTTAGGACATTTACTTGACGATGCCCAGGGTCCGGATCAGCTGAGTGGCTCTTAGAGCTTGCAAACGAGTCTGCAACTAAAGACATAAAATGTCCCAATGTGTTGCAGACTCGTATGCAAGCGTACTTTGGCATGAGTCCCATCGGAAATATCTAATGGTAAAATAAAAATGTATATAAATATAATAAATTGTTTTGGTTAATTAGAATCTTTTCTTGACCTTAAAAAATTATATCTAATTTCTCCCTTGCGAGGGAAAAACATTAAACATGATTTAATGTTTTTCCCTCTCAAGGGAGAAATTATGAAATCGTTGTAGTTTATCAATCACATCACCCAGACGTTTACTTACATGGTACGGGCGTTTTGTATGTGGCGTCGTTAATTCGTCAAGTAAAGTTTTTGCAACTATCTTGAAAGTTTTTTCTTATTGTATTTATTACTAGGCAGATCTCACCCGTGCATTGCACGGCGGGGCGTACAGATCAATTAAATGGGCCATAAGAGAAACCGCCCACCCGTGGGTACTTAATTGAATTCGCGATCAGGTTGACTCATTGTCAACACGACACCCGTGGGTACTTTATTGAATTCAAGCCAGGCTACATCACCTACCCCCCTGCAGACTCGTATGCAAGCTCTAAGAGCCACTCAGCTGATCCGGACCCTGGGCATCGTCACGTAAATGTGCTAAAGAGGCTACATACGAAATTACAGCTTCCTAGAGTGTAAAACATAGAAATTAGCTTCAAGAGCCACTCATCTGATCCGGACCCTGGGCATCGTCAAGTAAATGTCCTAAAGAGGCTACATAAGAAATTACAGCTTCCTAGAGTGTAAAGATAGAAATTACCTATTAAAATGATTTAACCACCGCTTCACAAATCAAACCGTTCTCGCAATATTTGGATCACCTGCTATGAATCAAATCATCGAAACACCAGCTCAACGAAATCATCAGAAATTAACAAGCGGTTGCAATAAGTTCACAATATCAATTATTGAGAATGATCACCTGTGTGTAAACAATTATGAAAACGTTTTTTCACCAACTTCCGTGTGTTATTAAGGTTTCAAATCAAGTTTAACTCTAAGAATAGCCCTTAGCAAAAATTTAGCGAAAAAAACTCTTTTTTGTTTGTTTTTGGTCTGTATTTTGACGTAAAAATGAGTAAACTATAAAAAAATAGGAACTTTTCTTATACATACATGATTTGATGATCTAAAACTTTCTATGTGACATTTTTCGTTTGGACAACCTGTTTTCAAGGTGTTAATATTAGAATATGAGTATGTCCCACTCTTTAGCCAAGTTGAGAAAAAATGCCGATTTTTCATTTAATTGTGGTGTAATCACTGAACTGAATTCAAAATTAGAGGATTTCATTCAACGTAGAAATTAATGATCTTCAATAAAGGTATGAATAAAAGTTTCTGACAGATGCATCGCTTGAGTGTTATAAGCAAAAAACTGAAAAAAAGTCCACAAATTTCGCGGTTTTTTGGCTCTTAAAAGTTAACCTCCGCTAAGAAACCGTCGCAAACCTTATATAGTTATATTTGAGTTCTCCAAAGAAGTTTAAAACCATAACTGCTTCGACTCGATTTTTTTAAAAGCAAAAGTCTATTTTGTCTGGGATATTGGATTGACGGATTAATTAACTTTTTGATTGCTTGAATCTACGTATCTTGAAACGTACTATACCAACAAATTTCGAGGGGGTTCCTTATACTTTTTTGTGGTCGATTTCGAAGGTTCATTATTGAAAAATCGAAATGCTCATCCTCGAATGTGATCTATATTATTTGTTTTTAAATCGTCAAATCGGAATATTTTAACGTCGGTAACTTTTTTTTCTATTGGGCGTGTATAGTTTGGTTTCAACTTCTAGTAAAATTTTCAAAATTGTTTATACTTACCTACTTTCTCATCACTGGAGTGATATGTACGTTCTTATTACATCATCTTTGTTTTCTCTTAAATATTTTTCTGTTGTAATTGTTTACGTCTGTTCTCGTTGACCTTTTTTTCCTTTTAATGGTAATTATTATTTCAAGCTCATTCAGACATCCTGCTCAAATGAGGGATTTTCAACGGCAATTAACAGAGCTAACTATCTCGTCTACTGGCTATGAAAGTTGTGTTGACGTATTACGCTAGGTATGGGTTTCCTATTCTCAACAGGAACGCTCCTAATGAAAACCGTGTAAGGTTTCTGAGTGTATGTAATATATGTAGGTACCTACGTCCAGATAAGCGACACCAAGCTATACCGATGACGGTAGGCACGTTATCGAAGCTTACGTGTACACCTACTTGTATGTTATATAGGGTGTCCCATCTAACGGTGCCTTACGGTGCGAGCTATCGAAAAATTGAACTGGACCTGTTTTATGGTATTTCAACTCAGCTTCACGATGCGGAAGTCCGATTTTTATTTTTCCATGTTTTAGGGTCTCAAATCATTGATTGAAACTGACGGTTTCCTCTTGACCCCCCTTTTTTATTGCTTTTCCCGATTCTAGGTTGAATTTGGAACAGAAAAGGCCTCCTTGAAATTTTCTTTTTGGGGCTTCGTTTCTGAGTTATTCCACTTTTTGCGAAATACAGAAAATCGCCGATTTCTTTTAGACATAACCAACACTTTCTTACTATTTTTATCTTCAATTTTTGAGATGTTCACCACACTTTTGAAATCAGCATTAAACTATCTATCATCAGACCCCAGCGTCCATAATCAACAATCACCATCAGGGGGATGACATTACACTTGAACCGCTTAGGATTTAAAAAAAGTTTGTTCAAGTGTAATATCATCCCCCTGATAGTGATTGTTGATTATGGTCGCTGGGGTCTGATGATAGATAGTTTAATGCTGATTTCAAAAGTGTGGTGAACATCTCAAAAATTGAAGATAAAAATAGTAAGAAAGTGTTGGTAATGTCTGAAAGAAATCGGCAATTTTCTGTATTTCGCAAAAAGTGGAATAACTCAGAAACGAAGCCCCAAAAAGAAAATTTCAAGGAGGCCTTTTCTGTTCCAAATTCAACCTAGAATCGGGAAAAGCAATAAAAAAGGGGGGTCAAGAGGAAACCGTCAGTTTCAATCAATGATTTGAGACCCTAAAACATGGAAAAATAAAAATCGGACTTCCGCATCGTGAAGCTGAGTTGAAATACTATAAAAAAGGTCCAGTTCAATTTTTCGATAGCTCGCACCGTAAGGCTGTAATTTCCCGATGGGCCCGTTTAGATGGGACACCCTGTATAATGTTTAGATACATACCTATGTTCCAGTAGTGGTCTCCACTGAAGTTAGTTATGTAATGGATACAATCTATTGCAAACCAAAGAGAGGGGAAAATGTTAGAATTTAATCAATACACCACCTACCTTAATTTTGCATGACCCGCGAGATGTCAAATGAACTAATTTGAAAACTCGGACCGCCTGAAACAATCCTCAGCTGAATGTTTCACATGTGTCCACAATGGCATTGTTGAAGAGTTGAAAGTTAGCTCAATCGCATCTCATTGTGGAGAAGATGATGAACGAATATTTACAAATAATGATGCTAGGATAATTTATGGATTTGACAACACTATAATACTCGGTTGCTTGAGATTTTTGAAAAGCCCATTACACTTTCGGAGGATGGACAATTTAAATATTCTCAAATTCATCAAGTTGTGAAGTAATCTTTTTAACGTAGAATACGTTTTTACAGAGACCTTCCACTGAAAATAGTCATCTAATAATAACGCAAATAGTAATATTAATTATTAATAATAACGCAAAGAAAAAAATGAAACGTAACATGGACACTAACTACGACATGTGAATTACGTATTCAACGTTCATCTCGCTTCCCCGATTTTTTTTAAATTCAGGAGAAGAACATTTACAAACATTTTGCAGTATAGTTTACTTGAACATATTTTGTTCGTTTCAGGGTCATTAAATAATTATCTACCTACATGCCTGAGGTGAATCCTCGTACTGATTTGGTATTTTTATGAATATTGTGCATTTTCCAAGCTTAGTAGCGATTTTGACATTTTAATGTCTTTATGTTGGCACACAACCGCGAAGTTTCTCGCTGCTACGGAACTGTATCTTTGCCATTTTTCATCGTACTAAAATAGTTCGCCAGTCGTGAGGGATCTCATTTCCTAGTAAAATCTTATGCTGCCTAAATAGCTCCAAAAATAAAAGCAGCTGAGCTGCACTCCAAGTTATTAATGGACTGTAAACAATCCCCGAGGTGTAATAATAGGTAACGTGTTTTCATAGTAACTAGGCTGGGTTAGTACCTACGAAGGCGAATGTGGCAATATATATCTACGTGAAAATGTTTCCCGTGGTGTGGTAACTTTGGTCACCTATAGATGAACTATAAAAAAACTCGGCGCTCCGCGCCTCGCCAGGGGGCAAGCCCCCTGGACTCCCGGTTACCTCTATTTACATACTTCGGACGAAATTGAAACACAGAATGTGTTTTAGCTCACGCGTTTCACATAAACCCGTCTTCAATCATGGATTGAAGATTGGTTAACTTCCAATAGTGAGATAATAACTTGAAATATTTATAACTCTTAAACAGCGTCATAACAAAATATCGCATAGGTAACACCAGGTTACACGATCCTTAGTTCCGTATCGTCGGTATCCATGTTGCCGTCCCAAATTTTGTTACGAAATTTCGTTAGCTTTTTTGGCTAGTTAGTCCATGGCTAAAACACATTCCATGGCTTTGGAATTCACTCAGCTGATCAGTGATCACCCTGGCGTCTTCAGCATTCTCCCTTGACCCTCCATCTCAAATTTCAGCTTCCTGCTTTGAATAGGAAAGAAAATGGCTTTGGAACTCACTCAGCTGATCAGTGATCACCCTGGCGTCTTCAGCATTCTCCCTTGACCCTCCCTCTCAAATTTCAGCTTCCTGCGTTGAATAGGAAAGAAAATGGCTTTGGAGCTCACTCAGCTGATCAGTGATCACCCTGGCGTCTTCAGCATTCTCCCTTGACCCTCCATCTCAAATTTCAGCTTCCTGCTTTGAATAGGAAAGAAAATGGCTTTGGAACTCACTCAGCTGATCAGTGATCACCCTGGCGTCTTCAGCATTCTCCCTTGACCCTCCATCTCAAATTTCAGCTTCCTGCTTTGAATAGGAAAGAAAATGGCTTTGGAACTCACTCAGCTGATCAGTGATCACCCTGGCGTCTTCAGCATTCTCCCTTGAGCCTCCCTCCCAAATTTCAGCTTCCTGCGTTGAATAGGAAAGAAAATGTCTTGAGCTCAGTCAGCTGATCAGTGATCACCCAGGCGTCTTCAGCATTCTCCCTTGACCATCCCTCTCAAATTTCAGCTTCCTGCGTTGAATAGGAAAGAAAATGGCTTAGGAGCTCACTCAGCTGATCAGTGATCACCCAGGAGTCTTCAGCATTCTCCCTTGAGCCTCCCTCCCAAATTTCAGCTTCGGTTACATAGGTTACACCAGGTTACACGATCCTTAGCTTATTTAACCACCGCTTCACAAATCAAACCGTTCTCGTAATATTCGGATCACCTGCTATGAATCAAATCATCGAAACACCAGCTCAATGAAATCATCAGAAATTAACAAGCGGTTGCAATCATGTTCACAATATCAATTATTGAGAATGATCATCTGAGTGTACACAATTATTCAAATAACCATGCTCATAACTCAGCTTGTTGGCCACGCACTTCGCAGTAGTTAACATAAAATGGTTGGATAAATAGAGAGCTTTCGAACGAATGGTCAACGAATTTTGGGGGATGAAAAACGAAGAAGTACCATTTACCTAGCAACGACTCGGTTGTAAGCGGAAATCATCAGAATGTTGTCGTCACAGATTTCGTCCCAGATTTCGTTAGCTTTTTTGCCTAGTTAGTCCATGGCTAAAACACGTTCTGTGTTAAAAGTGAAGTTTCAGTAGCTACCATCTACTCGTAGTTCTAGTAACCCATTCGGTGGTTTTCTCCTTTGTTTTCATGTCACATACCAACCTATTGTTGATGACAGTTGCTGATACCACAATATGTGGGACACCTATGTACTGACAAGGGAATATATTATTTCATACGAAAAGCTGACATAAGGAATATTATTCTGAGTATCTACTGCTACAGGCTTCAGACACTCAGTTAGCACTAGGTGGAGAAACGTAGTATACATGATCACAAATAATTATTATGGTTTTAGGATGAGATAACGGCATTTCAATCAAGGGTGCTTATCTACAGTGAAAAGTAAAGTTCTTACAGAAAATAGGTAGCTGAGCAACTATCTGAATAGAATGAAGGGTTAATTAAGCATTTTTTATCTTCTTGTGCATATAAATGTTTTTGTTACAGCTGATATTTCTGAGCCTTGCTGCATCAGCAAAAGGGCAGTATCCTTATCCTCCAGCTGTACCTGCTGTCAGATACGCTCAACCTGTTACCAGTGCTATCCAGCCTGTTCTGGCTCAGGCAGGTAGACTGCAAGCCACCCATTTCAGGTCTGGTTAATTGTATTTATTTCAAGATAATGCATGTATTAAAGAAATTTCTTATTTTCTAATAGATCGATTTAAAAGTTAGCCGAGTGTAGACTTACCTATCTTTGCCTTATTAAGAGTACCATCTACCCAGGATCGTAAGCACCCACAAATTTATTAAATTCACATTTATTAAATATTATATATTCATTTAGTTTCTGTACGGAGCGGGCGAAGAAAAAGCTGATTCTCTGAAATATTTAGAAAATGTGACATAGGTATGACATTCTGTCACCTAGCACAGATACACACTGTAGGATGCAATCGTGTCATGGTTACATTGAGCAGAATTATATGATTATTCTGTAGGTACTAAAAAAAGTATGTAAAATGTAGGTACCTATACCTAATTTTGATGGTACCCACCTATGCGATTATCTTCCTACATTCAGGAAGAGCGGGAGAAGCGAGTGGGCGCATTCTTTACCAATGTAGGAACTTTGTTCTTATTCAACTTGAGATGGTGACGTTTGGAACGGGGTCCCTCTGGGTGTGGTCGAGTGTAAATGCAGCATGAGGATCTACTTTAATCAGCAGTATGAGCTCGGTAGCAAATTTAATTTATATCCAACTCATGATGCAGACTTTTGAACTGGGCCTCACTGTCAGCGGTATAGTATAGAACATATAATAATTACAACTTGAGGAACAACTCTACTCAGCAGATGAAGCTCTTTACGTAATTGGTCCTATTCAACTTTGGTATGGGGCTCTTCTAGTTGCAGTAGAGTATAATTGCAGCTTGAGATCTCAGCAAAGTGTATACAAAATTATTGCAGCTTGAGGAACCACTCTAATCAGCAGAATGAACTCTGTCACTTATTTTATTCTCATTCAATTTGAGAAGATACATTCGTGAACGGATCCTGACTGAGAATGGTTAAGAATAAAATTGCATCTCGGGGGAACCACTAAATCACATGAGGAGCTCTGCAACTAATTTCGTTATTATTCAACTTGAAGAGCTCCAATTAGGAACGGGGCCCTTCTGGGAGTGGTAAGGTGTACAATTACAACATGGTAAATATGTATATATAAAGCTGTGTATATTACAACATGGTAAATTGTATGTATATATAGCTGATATATAGTGGTAATTATATCAGCTGATATAATTCCAATGGAATCCTGACTTCGCGGAATCAGATCTAGTGCACCTAGTGTCCCTGCGAATGGACCAGTGAAGTTGGTAGGTGTTTTATTGTATCTCACAAATTTTCAGTTTGTAGGTACCTACGTACCTTAATGTCATTATACTTAAATCAGGGGACTAGTAATAAGTAGCTATGTATTAATTAATCGCATTAATTTTCCCTCTGTAGGTAACTATATCTACTTAGGCATATTGATGACAATGCCAGCCTTTCGCCCGACCAACACGAAATTGCATTACGCAAATCGTGGTCGAGATGCGGTAAACGATTCTTAATCAACCTACGGAGCTGAAATTTGTAATGAAGCTCCATTGGGATATCTAGAATAGAATTTCAGTGCACGTAGGCACATATTCATTTCTCACGATCACGATGTAATTTCATCAGTTAGCACAATATCGGATGGTAGTTAAAGTGCGTACGCACTTGAGGGTGGTTGCAATGTGATTATTTATTGTACTTTAGGAATTTTGATTAATGCAACAAAAATTATGTTGAAATATTTTAAAGTCGTGAATATAGCCACAAGTTCCAAACGCTTGACTTGAACACGCGTCTGCCCTTTTCTTCTGATGAGGGATTTGGGCTCGTAGCTACGCCCCACCCCTTTACCCATTACACACTGTCAACTTAAGTCTATTCGTCTGTTATTGTTTCTGTGGTTCAATATATTCCTAACTATGTACCTATATGTATCCATATTAGGTCTGGGCTGTATCCGCCAGCAGAGGTAGAGGTTCGGGCGAGCCCATCGAGTACAGGTCCTTACCCACCTGCTCAGCCAGTACTCTTGGCTCCAGCCAGCACTGGGCCATACCCTCCAGCACAACGTTTTATTGAAGGAGGGAAGATATCACCGGTCGAACAGGACTCACCCCGAACTGATCACACTACTTATAGCCTGCCATCCTTATCAAGTCCTACGCAGCTACGAGGGCCACCAAGAAGTTATCCTTCTCAACAGGAACAGTTTAGAAGTGCTCCATCGTCGTATCCTAAGCCCCCATACCAGTCAGCCCCTCAACAGGAACAGTTTAGAAGTGCTCCATCGTCGTATCCTAAGCCCCCATACCAGTCAGCCCCTCAACAGGAACAGTTTAGAAGTGCTCCATCGTCGTATCCTAAGCCCCAATACCAGTCAGCCCCCCAACCTAAGAAGTTCTTAAGCTCTGGTCCACCAAACGCCTCTCCGAGACTCGAAGAGTTCCGAAGTGGTGGTGAAGTCTCACCCGATGAACTAGAGATTCCTCCAAATTCACAGATCAAGTTACAGGACAAGAGGCTTCAATATTCTCACGGGTATGTTTAATATTGTTTTGTAATTGTAGTGTATGTTAATATTTGTTCCTTATGGATGAACAAAGATGGAGTCGTGCACACAAAATCTCGGCACATGATAAATAACAAAGCCTACTTCAGTTATTAAGGAGATTCTTACTGTTATCAACAACAGAAATTCGTCGTCAACTGCAAAGACAAAGCTTGCCCCTGAAATTGCGGACTAGTTTTCGTGGTTATGTTCCCGCTGGCAACCTTATAAGAAAAAATAAAAAAAAATAAAATAAATAAGTTAAAAAAGAATCAATAATTATAATTAAAGAAAAAATAAATAAAAATAAATAAGAGGATGTTTGCAAGTTATGCTCCCGCATTACAATTGCCAAAAAAGCCAAAACATTGTGTCACATTTTCACTAAATTATTTTAATTAATGAAACTTTGTAATCGACCAAAAAAAAAAAAAAAAAAAAACAATTTTTTTTAAACCCTCTTTTTAAAATTTGTTGCTCAACGTTTCAAATTTAAAATCGAGAAAAAGCAAAGAAAAAAATCCGTCCGATTTCTGTACGCCACCCAAAACTTTTTTTCCGAAACTACTGGGCCAAACTTTCTAACACTCGGCTCAGATATCATACATCATCGGCATCAATATCGGTCAACACTGAAAGAGAAGTAGGTATTCAAAATTCAAGATCTTAAAAACTTGCAAGTTAACAGAAATTTTAACTTGCAGAAATGTTTTTTTTTTTTGGTCTCATTTACAGATATCATCTTAAAGGATCGAATGAAACCACCCGCGTCGCTATACGTTGATCCGTTTGCTCTTCATAAGGGTTAGAACTTTGACTAGAAAAAACAAACAATAAAAAATAGATTAAAAAACGTTGACAGGAAAAACAAAAAATAAATAGATAAATAAAAAAAAACCATAATAGTTATAAATAAAAATAACGACATGAGTGTGGGTCAGAACTATGTGAATATAGTAAAAATGGCCTTAAAACTCCGAAGATCGTACACGATATAATGCCAATGGAATTTTTACTTCACGAAATCGAGTTAACTATAACTTTCGTCACCTATAGATGGACTTGTATTGCGCAGGTAGTTGATTTTTTTAACATAAATAATTTTCAGTGTTGAATACGAAGGATTAGTAAAGTAAAGTAGGCAACCGCTCCGTCGGTCGCTAGGGAAGTGCAACTCCGTTAGGTCCTCCTTCAGTTCCACGGGCTCTGATTTATTTTACCAGGTATTCGTCGATGGCAAGATGAAGCAGGTACCTACTAATGTCTCCCATAGTTAGTCGAAAAATAAGATATTGAGGAAAGACATCCATGATTATTTATAACTTTCATTCCTTCTTTAGTAATATGTCCCGGTAAAATCAGGTGCCACACAAAAAACTGGCCATTGCAATTTACTTCCCCAACGTACCAGAATTCCATGAATTCTACCAGGCACGTAGCCAGGATTTTGCCTTGGGGAGGGTCCAGACCCCCCCCCCTCGCCCACCGGCTCTCTTCCCATTTCAATAAATTTTAAAATACGAATTTTAAGTCACAGGAGAAGAAATGTTTTACAAACATGATGAAATACTATCTTTAATAAGGCAAAAATATTTAATAGGTAGGTACATAATAAGGATTTTAGGTGACAGTTAAAATAATTTTTTACAATCATGATAAATCTTGATCTTTATACAACAATAAAAGTTCAATTTTTAGGTATTTAGTTGATCATAAAATGTTTATAGTAAGATTTTTCTGTTTGCTTTTAAAGACATCAAATCCAGCACGTTATCAGCCGCGAACGACAGTGGATAATGAATTGACATCATGGTCAAATGAGAAAGGCGTTCGTTACCCATCTTATTTCTAAGGTATTTTTCTAATCTTAATTTCTAAGGTACTGCAGGATCCCGTAACGTAAAAGTTAGGTAGACATCTAGGAACATTCTCCCCGTAGGATATTGTGAGGAGTGTGGGGCGGAATACAGAACCCCGTGACGCACATAGGATAGATAAATTTCCCATAGACTGCAAGATCGCAAGAAGTAAATTTATGAATTTTCTAATCCCTGAACGGATGGTGATGTGTTGTGTGGATTTCCGCTCCGCAAGAAAATCAATTTTCGAAGCGTTAGATCGCGTTTTTTTTTTTTTTTTTTTTTGACATTTTCATGTCTTTGCTTTGGCACATAAACTAAAAAAACGTCACGGAAAATAATTGCTCACGAAAATTGTCCCAAGTGGCCACAACGATGATTATGACCATCAGAAATGACGTTTTTACCTAATGATCCCACGATTCTGAGATTTGGTATGTGGGCCCTTGAGGGACTTTTGAACACAACTGACCGATTACAGATCAGCTGAGTGGCTCTAGAATCCAGTTTTTTCCCTAATGATCCCACGATTCTGAGATTAGGTATGTAGCCCCTTGGGGGACTTCTGAACACAACTGACCGATCCCAGATCAGCTGAGTGGCTCTAGAATCCAGTTTTTTCCCTAATGATCCCACGATTGTGAGATTTGGTATGTGGGCCCTTGAGGGACTTCTGAACACAACTGACCGATCCAAGATCAGCTGAGTGGCTCTAGAAACCAGTTTTTTCCCTAATGATCCCACGATTCTGATATTTGGTATGTAGCCCCTTGAGGGACTTCTTGAGGGACAACTGACCGATCCCAGATCAGCTGAGTGGCTCTAGAATCCAGTTTTTTCCCTAATGATCCCACGATTCTGAGATTTGGTATGTAGCCCCTTGAGGGACTTCTGAACGCAACTGACCGATCTCAGATCAGCTGAGTGGCTCTAGAATCCAGTTTTTTCCCTAATGATCCCACGATTCTGAGATTTGGTATGTAGCCCCTTGAGGGACTTCTGAACACAACTGACCGATTACAGATCAGCTGAGTGGCTCTAGAATCCAGTTTTTTCCCTAATGATAAGAAAATAATAAGAAAACACACATGAAAATGTCCCAATGTGTTGCAGACTCGTATGCAAGCATTTGTAATTTAGTCCTATCCACTGAGAGATGCTTGCATTCAGTGCAGATCACAGCATCACTGTTTACTTTAAAGCTGTATGATGGGATTTCTTTTCACAGAATTCTTTAAAACTACTTCCTGTGTAAGCGGTTCCTTGATCACAAATCAATCACCTGGTTTTTTTTTTTTTTTTTTTTTTTTTTTTTACCGAAAACTAATGGAAAACGTACCAGACAGGTTCACACTACCAGTCATACTTCTTCAAATTCCTACTTCGAAGTTGAGTGCCAAATTCTGTCTCATTCACTCATTCCAAAGATGTTAACTTAATTATTGTTATTGTTGTGATATCATTGGAGCAACGTAATTAGGTAGAGCAGTAACATGGATGATACCTTGGTGAATAGTCAAAGAGACAATGCAACCCAATGTCCCCATTGTTCTAGAGGCTTTACAAGAAGAGAACTCACTCTACATATACGCTCCAGACATCCAAATATTGCGAACCTGAATACCAACCGTGGTACTCAAAGTATAATATCAATACCAAATGCTGATCCTATTCAGAACTGTAGTGGATTTATATAAGTTTGACTTGGCGTAGGTAGGCCAAGTCGGACATTTATATCCCGGTTATGCGGGTTGGTCTCCAGGCCACCCCCGCGAGGAATGCGGGCGGAACCGCCAAGGTCAACTGGTTTCGCGGACTGAAAGGGGGGATAGTCCGTGTCGCAGCCGCGCGGAGCGCTAGGCTCGCGCAATAAGTGCTGGGTTCGATCAGTTTGGTACTGAGCCGTTTTGTAATATTCCGGCCTTAGATTTATATCTGAAAGGGGAATATGTTGAGCTTGGTTGAGGTACTGAAAAGTATCCTTCGCTTTTTGTGCATTTGGAGTGTATTTGACACTCGGATCGGCCGAGTAAGCCTGCGTCGAATATTGTGGGTATTCGGACAGCTTGGTCGAATCGTAATGATCGGCTTCAGAGCGAGTCTGAAAAGTTTCCTCGATCTTTTGTATAGGCGAGGCTTGTTCGAAAGTTTCTCGAACGAATACGTCGGGCGAGAAGGCGATTCGGACGTGAGGGCCGTGCCTTGCGCTGTCGCTGGGTTCAGCGGACTCGCCGTGTGGCCGGTAGGGCGCACTACGTGGGCTACTCGGCCCAGCTTCGCCGTCGCCCTCCTCCCCTTGCAAGGGGAAGTAGGAAGGCCGGCGTTCCATCGAATTGATCGAGTTTTAGCTCGTTTCGATGCCTCTATGTGTGAAAAATAGAGGGTTTTGGAGGTGGACTCGCTTGCCAGAGCGTCTTTCCAATGCTCAGATGGCAGGGTCCTACCTCGTAGCCTTGAAAAAGGCTTCCTTAGACGGTAAATTAGAGCGGATGAGCTGAGTAATTTACCGGCGTGCCCACAACGGTCGATTACGAGCTTAAGGCTATGTAATCCGGGCGACACGGCTCGGAACGTCCCTCGGGCGTGCGAGCTAAAGAGAATATCGATAGCTGCACCGGGTGGCGTCCTAACAGATGAACTACGTTGGGCAATGAGCAGGATGAATAATCACTGGACTCGTAGATGCCAATGCGAGATCTGCGTGGAGAGAAGGACTGGCTTGTAGAAAGCAGTAAAAAAATCGTTCTTGAGATGACTTCGTGTAGCAGAAGGTTCGTCAGCTTGGTGCGTGTAGAAATCTTCGTACTTCAGAGTGTGTCGTCGTCGAGAGCGGAGAGTGGAATGAAATGCCAGGCTCTGAACGAGGTATTTATAACAAAAAGTGGTGTCCACTTTATGGTTAGTATGCAAATTAGTTTCGTCAACTAATTTGGTACGATCAAACTAGCTTCGGATTGGCTCGCTCAATTTCGTAAATTCGACTGTGCAATCTCATTGGTTCGCACAGTGTTTTCTCAGTATCTGTGCATATGATAGCTGAGTTGGTCTTCCGAGGTGGTTTCCCTGCGTCCGTTGCTTTGACGGGGTCCCCGGGGGTGGCTGAACGACCTTGAGTTTTCCTGATTGAGGTTTCTCATTCAAGGCGACTTGTTTCGAGATTTTTGTCGCATCTCTCTCGCCCAGTAAATGTTTGGGGAGGTCGCCTTGCGTGTTCTCATTCAAGGTGACTTGTTTCGAGATGTTTGTCGCATCTCTCTCGCCCAGTAAATGTTTGGGGAGGTCGCCTTGCGTGTTCTCATTCAAGGCGACTTGTTTCGAGATGTTTGTCGCATCTCTCTCGCCCAGTAAATGTTTGGGGAGGTCGCCTTGCGTGTTATTCTTTAATATTTCACTTTTGGGAGAGAATTTAGTATTTTCTCTCTGGTGAAATATTTTGTTTGACGGAGTTGTAACTCGACGTCTTATAAATATTTTTGTGGTGTGCCTACCTCTTTTTGGTAGCCCTGAAAAGGGCTGTTGAAAAGAGGTGGTGGATTTCACCACAGGGGCCTCCCCAAGACGTCGCGTTATCAACGACGACGCCGATGGGGGAGAACTGGGAGGTCTACTCGGAACTCTCCGTAGGAGAACCTCGCCAGTTGGGGCGGAGGCGGAGGTGCAGGCCTCGCGTCCCGTCCCTGTGGTGCGCCCCGGCCTCGTCGGTTTCGACGAGCGCCGCGGGGCGGCCGTGGCCGGCCCGAGCTCTGCCGACGGGAACCAAACCCGCGAGGGTTTGGCCCGCGGCCGCGGCTGGGCTGTTGCGGAGGAGCCCGGGAGGTGCTTGGCTCTGACCACCCCGCAGTGCTCATTTCCTCCCAGCGGGGAACCGGCACGTCGCCCGAGGATATCCACTGTCTGGGTACCGCTGGTAGCTGGTGAGCGGGCGGAGGCGTAGGCAGCGGGTGGTGCTGGTGGCTGGAAGGGCCGGGGCCTCGTCCAAACCACCTCTGTGGGAGCGTTCGTCATCTTCTCCGCTTTCCTCGGCGAAGGCGGGAGCGGTTCGAGCGGTGCAGGGAGGGTTTCCTCTGCGAGGAGGAATTCCTCTACTTCTTCTGTCAGCATCGGAGAGCTGGAGGCTGCCATGGTTGAGATTGGTATGATCTCTGGCTGTGGGGTGCTCCATATTTATACCTCCCACTGTTCCTACCCGAGAAAAATGGGCGTGGCCTGTTTTGAGCGCAGTCACCCACTTTTCGTCAAATTTGGTAGAAGGAACGCGCCCTCTGGCGGATTTCCGGGGAGTTTTCTCCTTATTTTCTGTCTGATTTTGTGACACAGATTGTCCTTGCGATACAGCTTCTTCCGAGTGTAGAGTATAAGCTGGCTTGATTTGCTGTTTGGGAACTTTCTTAGTATGTTCGCCAATTTGCACAGTAACCGAAAACTTATCTCTTTTAACCACTTTGAATGGTCCCGTGTAAGGACATTGCAGAGAGGTGAGCTGTGTGGGCACTCTGATATAGACATGGGTACATGTATCCAAATTTTTGGGCATGTTTACGGCATATTTCGTATTATTATGTTTAATATGCGTAGGTCGGAAGAAAAGAGGTTCCGAAAGGTTCGTAGAAGTTACGAAAATGTCTCCTGGGAGTGGTACGTCAATCCCGTAAACTTTTTGGAAAGGCGTAGTTTCGGTCGCCGGGTCTACTGCCGTACGCATGGCGAGTAGAACTTTGGGAAGTGCATCGAGCCAATTTTCGTTTTGAGCTTTGAGAGCTTCTTTCAAAGATCTGTTTCTGCGTTCTACCATACCGTTTGTTGATGGTTTGTATGGTAACGTGTGAGTATGTTTTACTCCGAGACGTTCCATAATGGAATTGAACAGATCTGATTCAAATTGGGTGCCCTGATCACTTGTGATGTATTTAGGTACGCCCTTTGAAGCTACCCAAATATTGATAAAGGCATTTGTGATTGTGGTTGTTTCGATGTTGTTAAGAGGGACTGCCTCTAGCCAACCCGTTGCTCTATCAACCATCATCAAAATGTAACGTTTCCCTCCTTTTGCTAAAGGTAAGGGTCCGGTAATATCCACGTGTACGTGTGAAAATTTGTTTGCCGTTTCAAATTCGGAGTAAGGGAGCTTCACGGAGCGCGTGATTTTTGCTCGTTGGCAAGTTTCGCACGCTCGGACCCAGTTTGAGACATCTGCACGTAGTCCGTGCCAAAAATATCGTTGTTTAACTTTATACACTGTAGAGTGTATACCTGGGTGTCCCAAATTGTGAATTTGGCTTATTATTTCTTCCCTTATTTCGTTTGGAATATAAGGTCTAGGGTGTCCTAGATCTAGGTTACACCAAATTTCTCCTTGAGAGAATTCAACTCGTGTGAGTTTCAATTTGTCCTCCGCGGTAGGGGGAGAGCGAATTTGTGAATTTGAAATGTGCAGTAGAAGATTGCATTCTATTGCAGCCGTAATTTTCGAAATTTCAGCTATGGGTGGACCCTCGTTCGTCTGTGTTGAAATCGATTTCGTTTGAATTTCAACCGGATCGAAGGGTCTGGAGAGTGCGTCGGCGACGACGTTGCTCTCTCCGGAAATATGACGAATGTCACTCGTCATTTGAGAGATGTATGTTAGCCATCTTAATCTCATTTTAGAAAAATGAGCATTCTTTTTAAGCATCGTGCCTAGCAGAGGCTTGTGATCCGAACAAATATGGAAGGATCTGCCGTCCAAGTCGTTGTGCCAGTGAATGCACGCTTGGTAAACGGCGAACATTTCCTTGTTGAACGATGCTTTGTTCTTCCATTGTTCTGGAATCTCTTTACTGAAAAATCCCAATGGTTGGTACGATTTCGAGCCATGTTTGTCTGTAATTTCTTGTTCTAGTGCCGCTCCGATGTGTGTGTCGGACGCGTCACAGACTAATCTCCACTCCGCCGTAGGGTGTGGGTGAGCAATGTTATGCAATGTTGCTTTGATCATTGCTTGCTTTAAGCTGTTAAAAGCTTTTTCTCTCTCTGATGTCCATTCGATAGGTGTTCTGTCATTTTTTTTGTTTGACTGAATGGAGTCATACAGAGGTTGTGCTGTGTGAGCGACTTTGCTCGAGCATGCTCGGTAGAAACCACACATACCTAGGAATCTGCGTAGACTTCGTACGTCTACTGGCCTAGGAAATTGTTCTATGGCTTCTATTTTGTCTCGTTTAGGAATTATTCCTTCCTTCGAGATAGTGAAACCTAGGAAATCGACGGTAGGTTTCGAAAAAATGCATTTATCAAAACCTACTCGAAGTCCGTGTTCCCCTAGTTTGTCAAAAATTTGTCTGAGGTGGTTCATGTGTTCGTTATAATTCTTCGAAGCCACCAGGATGTCATCTAGATATACAAATGCGAAATCAAATTTTCGCATGATGCTGTCCATGTATCTTTGCCATGTTTGAGCCGCTCCGGCCAAACCCATGCTCATTTTCTTAAACTCATAAAGACCGAAAGGCGTAATAATCGCAGTTTTATGAGCGTCATCTGGGTGCATCGGAATATGATAATACGCTGATTTTAAATCTATTGTTGAATAGATTTGCGTATCATGTAAATTTGCTTGGAACGAGCGAATGTGAGGAGGAGGGTAGGCGTCTTTCTTCGTTTTCGCGTTGAGGAAACGGTAATCGCCGGTGATTCTCCATGACCCGTCTTTTTTTGGCACACAGTGTAACGGAGATGCCCATTCGGAATCCGATGGTGCAATTATGCCTTCTGAAAGCATTTCGTCAAAAGTCTTTTTGACTTGAGCCCGTTTTTCTCCTGCCATGGGTCTTGCTCGGAAGTGTACTGGAGTTCCTTCCGTGGTTATACGGTGGTAAACCCCGTTGTTCTTCCATTTACCATGAATTTTGCTCATTTTATCATTGTATTTGTTAATGATAGAGCGAATGTTTTCGTCCTCCGTGATTTGCACGTCCTCTGGTTGAGGTGTATTGTCACGATGAGGGATAGTAGCTGCAATTTGTTCGTCAGTGAACTTTTTGTTCATGACTGCAGCTATTTTTTGATCGGCGTAGCACTTCATTTTATCTTTATAAATGTACTTGTGTTTGACCCGTATTCCGATATCCCAAGATTCGAGGAATGGGATACCTAGGATCGCTAGATCAACTTTCGTGATCATAAACTCGGTGGTCATGTCCCCGAGGCCGATGTTAATTGTTGTGTCAGCTCGCCCTAGTGTATCTATAGGGGCTCCGTTAGCTGCTGTGAGCCTAACGTTGGACTTAAGAATTTTCAAGCCCAGTTTTTTTGTGACATTGTGGGGCAGAATGTTCACTTCTGCTCCCGTGTCAATGAGAAATTCAGTGCCATTCAGTTTGCACTTGAAAAAAAGCCTTTTATACTCAGTAGACTGCCGGCGTATAGGCTCAGATACACTGGCAGTTATTCGTTTTCCGAATTCTCTGTGTCGGAAGTCGGAACGGTACTTTCTTGTACCGATTGCTGAGTATTTTCGGTAGAAACCCGTGTTTTAGGCTGGCTTATAGTCGCAGCCTTTCTGTTAGTTTTGGAAGCGGTGTTCGTCTTCCAAGTGCAGTGTTCTGGGTCTGCACATTTGCGAGTTTCGTTACCGAAACGTGCGTGGTTTCGACAGACATAGGCCGTCGGTTTGTGAGGCTTACTCTCCACTGGTTGAGGTTTGAACTCAGCTTGTTTCGGGAGGGCCTTTTTGAAACCAGTATTTATGGGTTTCGGAGTAGATTCAACTCCTCGTATGTTCAGAGAAGTATTCTCTGCTCTGTACGCGTGTAGCGTATCAGCTAGGTCGAGCCGGGAGGTCGTGGTAGGCTGAGCTGCGACCATACCTCGTGCTTCGATGGGAAGAGTCTCAATCCACTTTTGAGTGATTAGAGCTTCCGAAAAGTACCCAACAGCTTTCGAGTACATCTCGTGGTACTTGGTGCTGGGTTTTTTGGCGAGAGATGCGGGGTCCTCGAGTGCGAGGAGCCTGTCCTGTAAGGACAACCCATATTCTCGTTGGAGGCGCTGTTTGGCCTCCAAGCCAATGAGGTAAGCTGAGTCGATAGCTTCCCTCATTTCTTCTGGTACCCACTTGTATATAGCTGAGAAGCATTCGTTTTGCGTTCTCATGTGTTTTCTCACGCAGTATTGATCGAACTCGGCGAGTGCACGATCAATATTCTTCTTTTGGAAGACTGGTTTTTGATAATCTCCCATCTCCTCTAAAAGTGCTTGAAAACCACCTTGTGTAGAGGGATGTTGCGTGAGATGTGGGGCGTAGAGGCCCGGCGGGGGTCGCACGCCCGCAGTGGTTCCCTGAAATCCACTAGCTTCATAAGAGGGAACGAAATGCTCCGTGTTGAGCCTGTTCAAAGGCGGGGTCACCATTTGTAGTGGATTTATATAAGTTTGACTTGGCGTAGGTAGGCCAAGTCGGACATTTATATCCCGGTTATGCGGGTTGGTCTCCAGGCCACCCCCGCGAGGAATGCGGGCGGAACCGCCAAGGTCAACTGGTTTCGCGGACTGAAAGGGGGGATAGTCCGTGTCGCAGCCGCGCGGAGCGCTAGGCTCGCGCAATAAGTGCTGGGTTCGATCAGTTTGGTACTGAGCCGTTTTGTAATATTCCGGCCTTAGATTTATATCTGAAAGGGGAATATGTTGAGCTTGGTTGAGGTACTGAAAAGTATCCTTCGCTTTTTGTGCATTTGGAGTGTATTTGACACTCGGATCGGCCGAGTAAGCCTGCGTCGAATATCGTGGGTATTCGGACAGCTTGGTCGAATCGTAATGATCGGCTTCAGAGCGAGTCTGAAAAGTTTCCTCGATCTTTTGTATAGGCGAGGCTTGTTCGAAAGTTTCTCGAACGAATACGTCGGGCGAGAAGGCGATTCGGACGTGAGGGCCGTGCCTTGCGCTGTCGCTGGGTTCAGCGGACTCGCCGTGTGGCCGGTAGGGCGCACTACGTGGGCTACTCGGCCCAGCTTCGCCGTCGCCCTCCTCCCCTTGCAAGGGGAAGTAGGAAGGCCGGCGTTCCATCGAATTGATCGAGTTTTAGCTCGTTTCGATGCCTCTATGTGTGAAAAATAGAGGGTTTTGGAGGTGGACTCGCTTGCCAGAGCGTCTTTCCAATGCTCAGATGGCAGGGTCCTACCTCGTAGCCTTGAAAAAGGCTTCCTTAGACGGTAAATTAGAGCGGATGAGCTGAGTAATTTACCGGCGTGCCCACAACGGTCGATTACGAGCTTAAGGCTATGTAATCCGGGCGACACGGCTCGGAACGTCCCTCGGGCGTGCGAGCTAAAGAGAATATCGATAGCTGCACCGGGTGGCGTCCTAACAGATGAACTACGTTGGGCAATGAGCAGGATGAATAATCACTGGACTCGTAGATGCCAATGCGAGATCTGCGTAGAGAGAAGGACTGGCTTGTAGAAAGCAGTAAAAAAATCGTTCTTGAGATGACTTCGTGTAGCAGAAGGTTCGTCAGCTTGGTGCGTGTAGAAATCTTCGTACTTCAGAGTGT
The DNA here is from genome assembly GCA_030762985.1 of Adelphocoris suturalis. NCBI lineage: Eukaryota > Metazoa > Arthropoda > Insecta > Hemiptera > Miridae > Adelphocoris > Adelphocoris suturalis. Next base: position 172,966,741 of record CM061040.1, on the reverse strand, counting down.
GTCGTCGTCGAGAGCGGAGAGTGGAATGAAATGCCAGGCTCTGAACGAGGTATTTATAACAAAAAGTGGTGTCCACTTTATGGTTAGTATGCAAATTAGTTTCGTCAACTAATTTGGTACGATCAAACTAGCTTCGGATTGGCTCGCTCAATTTCGTAAATTCGACTGTGCAATCTCATTGGTTCGCACAGTGTTTTCTCAGTATCTGTGCATATGATAGCTGAGTTGGTCTTCCGAGGTGGTTTCCCTGCGTCCGTTGCTTTGACGGGGTCCCCGGGGGTGGCTGAACGACCTTGAGTTTTCCTGATTGAGGTTTCTCATTCAAGGCGACTTGTTTCGAGATTTTTGTCGCATCTCTCTCGCCCAGTAAATGTTTGGGGAGGTCGCCTTGCGTGTTCTCATTCAAGGTGACTTGTTTCGAGATGTTTGTCGCATCTCTCTCGCCCAGTAAATGTTTGGGGAGGTCGCCTTGCGTGTTCTCATTCAAGGCGACTTGTTTCGAGATGTTTGTCGCATCTCTCTCGCCCAGTAAATGTTTGGGGAGGTCGCCTTGCGTGTTATTCTTTAATATTTCACTTTTGGGAGAGAATTTAGTATTTTCTCTCTGGTGAAATATTTTGTTTGACGGAGTTGTAACTCGACGTCTTATAAATATTTTTGTGGTGTGCCTACCTCTTTTTGGTAGCCCTGAAAAGGGCTGTTGAAAAGAGGTGGTGGATTTCACCACAAGAACTATTTCATAAGAGGCTTCGGGGACGGGATGTTAAATTCTCCAGGAGGCTGGACCACATTAAGATGGGACATGCTGTAGCAGAGAGCCATGCGTCTGCAAGGAAAGCAGTACGCGTTACCTCAGGGAGCGGTCGGCGTGTCACTCCTTGCTGATGAAGTGAAAGGGCTAGCCGAGGGAATACGAGATTCGGAGAGAATTTTCTTCCTCTGTAGTACTGCCCTCCATAGAGAGAAAGGAATCTCTTCAGGGGAAGATGTCAGAAGGCTTCTGAACACCATAATAAAAATTTGGAGTGCTGAAAGGTATGAAGAGTTGCTACACGGCAAGGCTTACACGGGTCGTTCAGGTATAGTGTTAAAGGCGTTGATCTGTCTTTAAGGTCGTATACATGACCCATGTCCCATCTAACTTCTTATCTCAGGAATCTTACCTCTACATATTGGACCTATTAGCAGAACCTATGAGTATTATAAAAATAATATCTGAAGAATTTCACATCAGACGAATATTCTCTGTTGGTAGTTCGTGCTAGTGAAATAATAGATACTACCCTAACCATAAATAATTTTTTACTTCATCAACAAATTTCGGGGGGGGGTCCGGACCCCATGGACCCCCCCTCTGGCTACGTGCCTGAATTCTACTCATAACTGCATTACCTACACCGGGTGTCCCAAATTAAGTTCATCAAACTCTGAGGGTGGCTTCTAAACTCATTTCTAATCTAAGGTTCCTCCTAAAGTTTATTTTTTTGACGCTTAGTTTTCGACTACCTAATTTAATTTTAAAATTGTTTCGTGTTTTCAACCTTTTGTCTCTAAAACGATTATAAATCCCTTAATTTGCTGCGTAAACTCAAATTGGAGGTTTCCGTTGGAAAGAGCATTACATTTCCTATCGGATATATTGTATAGTTGGCCTTTTTTACTTTCCGTACTTAACCCAAAGGGTCAAGGGGAAGTTTTGCAATCACCCTGAAATTCAATTTCCGAAACTCAAGCTAGGATGGGTATTTTGTTCAACTTGAACCCATATCTATACGTTTCATGAAAATGTATGTATTTAACTCGTGTACACGATTGCGACCTTACGGTATACGACATTAAAAAAAAAAAAAAAAAAAAAAAAAAAAAAAAAAAAAAAAAAAAAAAAAAAATCATATTTCGGGGTTGGGTTTCTATACCCAAGACTTAGCTACTGTAGAAAAATCAGCTAAAAATTACTATTTTTAGGGGGTTAAAAAAATCAGAATAGGTGAAAACATATCGTTTTAAACACTTTTTTGCCCTTTTTCAAGAATGGCTAGAGGGATTTTGATTAAATTCACCGGAATTTAATCAAATCTGGGTAGAAATGATATCCCACACCCCTCGTATACCTTGGAAATACTCTGAGGGTGGTAATAATCAAAAACCCTTCAAAAATAGGTGAAAATGCCGTTTTTTTAGCACTTTCTCGGCGATTTTTACTTTTCCTACTTACCTAACCCAAACTGTCAAGGCGATCTGGTCTAGGCTAACCCAAAGGTCTTGCAATCACCCTGAAAATCAATTTCTGAAACTCATGCTAGGATGGGTATTTTGTTCAACCTGAACCCATATCTATACGTTTCATGAAAATGTATGTATGTATGTAACTCGTGTAAACGATATCGACCTTACGGTATACGACATTTAAAAAAATCCAATTTCGGGGTTGGGTTTCTATACCCAAGAGCTAGAAAAATCTACTGTAGAAAAATCAGCTTAAAATGAACATTTTTAGGGGGTTAAAAAAATCAGAATATGAGAAAAAACGTCGTTTTTAGTCATTTTTTTGCCTTTTGATATCTATACGTTTCATGAAAATGTATATTTGTGTGTATGTAACTCGTTGCTCGATTGCGACTTTACGGTACGACATAAAAAACTCCAATTTCAGGTTTCGGTTTCTATACCCAAGCGCTAGCTACTGTAGAAAAATCAGCTTAAAACGGTCATTTTTACGGGGTTAAAAAATCTAAATAGGTGAAAAATCGTCGTTTTCAGCACTTTTTTGCCTTTTCTCAAAAATGGCTCCAGGGATTTTGATTGAATTCCCAGGAGTAAACTCCTCTTCTGGGTAGAAATGATATCCCACACCCCTCGTCCTGGGAAAATATTCTGAGGGCAGTAATAAGCAAAAAACCTTCAAAAATAGGTGAAAAACGCCGTGTTTTAGCACTTTCTTGGCTATTTTCCCAATAGATACGACCCATCATAATAGCATCCATCTGTAAGGAATACGAGTAGGGAAAATAGTGTGAAGCCTCGCACCAGATTTTTTTAGAATTAAGGTTTGAGACATGCCCTCTGAAAAGCAACTCATACCTAATTTGAGAAACCTTGAGCTTTTTCAATCGGGAATTAAACTATGAGAACCAATATTTTTTCAAGATGCAAGATCGGTATAAACTGGCCATCATTTGATCTTTTCAACGATGTTGCCAATTTTACTTTTACTTTGCTAATTAGGGGAGGAAACTATGTTTTAATGTTGAAAAACATCATTTTAGCGAATTTTTGAAGAAAATTAAGCTATTGCTCTCGCCTCAAAATTTGTAGAATGTCAATTTTTGAAAAATTTTTATGCAGAAATCCGTGTCAGGCTATTCGGAAGTTTAACGCATTTTTTAATGTATGTATGTATGTATTTATATATGTATGTATGTATGTGTCATTCCAGACGATAACTGTCCGTAGAATTGTGCTAGAAACTTCAAACAAATTTTAAAATGTTAAGGACACAACACGAAAGTTCAAGTTCGTTGGCCAGCATGATCAGATTACATCTTCGGGTTGAAATTTTCAAAAATGTAGTCAAAAATTTCAAAATAGCCTGTTTTGTTGTGCGAAATAATTTTTTCAGCATACTGACATGTGGTATATTCGGAATCAGCGTAAAATTTCCTATAAGAATATGTATCAAGTTTTCAAAAATTTCAAAGTTGAAAAATCAGTCAAAAATCGAAATAATGCCGTTCGCTAGTTGTAAAAATCGGTAATATTTTGCATGAAACATTGTCCAAATTCAGATTGAACTACTCTTATGGAAGTAATCACAACTGATGAGTTTACTCTGTGAAATATTCCGTCCTCCGATTCTCTCGGTCGCTCTCTTTAATGTTTTACGCTCAACTGTTTTAGGACTTGATGTAGCTTTAATACTGACTGTGGCTTAGAAAATATCAGCCATGAAATTATGAAGAAGTTCTATTTATGTACGTACTAGCACGCAGACCCAAGGCCTCGCTCCGCTCGGCCGTCAGTAACGTTAATCTCAAGGCCTCCCTCCACTCGGCCGTCAGTAACGTTAAGCCTAAGGCCTCGTTTTATTTTATGTCAAGATTTGATGATGTTATGATAGGATACTGTTAAGATTTCAACTGCCTTCAATACTGACCACATTGGACATCGAAATCTATGAATATTTACCTACATTTGTCTTTAAATCTACAAGATTAGTTTAATAATAATAAAGTATGAGTACCTCCTAATTATTTTTAATAATTTGATTCCATGTTTGTCTATCAAAATCATAAACTGAAATTTCTCTACACGATCAATAGCGACTAAAATGTCGAAGATTTCTTCAAAAATTCGCTCTCGGGGTCATGCTGCATTACTGGACTTTTTTTCAGTGAAATCGAGGGTTTTTTTTTGGAAAAATTACCTTCTATGAAAATACGAGTTTGGGGTCGGTTTCTACGTATTTTTTACGCTGAATCGAATAGTAACACTTGCATATCTTCCCAACAACGTTACAACCAAGTTTTAGACTTCAACTCACAAATTTAAGTTCATTTGATATGTTAAATTCTATAAATGTCTTAATCCTTAACTCTAAAACATGGTCAGGCATCTCTCCGATAGAAAATTTAATGCTCTTTCCAACGGTATCTTCAAATTTGAATTTACACTGCAAATAAAGGGAGCTATGATAGTTTTGTGAAAAATTGTCGAAAACACGAAAAAATCTAAACAATTAAATTGTTTGAAAACTAAAAGTTAAAAAATCTCTAAGAAGAACGTTTGATCAGATGAGCTCTAGAATGAATTCAAGTCGGGACAACTTTGTATACTTACCCTTTTTTCACTTAAAGTATATCTAATTTAATATTTCCTAGACAATTTTCGTTCGTGAAAATGAAAACGTAGATTCGTAGGTATTATTTGTTAACCCTTATAAGTGCCTCATGTTTTGACTTCACTAGATGTTGTAGGCTGTTGAGAATCCAGTGTAAAGCAAATGACCGCAGTGCTAATTGGAGGTATTTTTGCCAGTTTGAAGTGTTTTTAACAAAATAGTCAACATTCCGCGATTCCTAATTACCTAATCCACGATTCATTGACCTTCGAAGTCTTTTCTTCTTAGTTGTAAGCTCCGACTCTCTCTCAACATTTTCGTTGATAGCTACGTAGGTGGGTAAGTAAGTAGGTACCTACTAATGATACTAACTTAACATAAATCTTTTCGATTTCTACGCTAAAATATCGCAGAGGGAAAATTTTTATTGTGATGGGATTTATAGTGCATGTATTTGGATTAAAAAAATCACACTAATCTTATTTTTGAGTGGGCAGTCGATTTCTTCTGTTAGATCACCATCAGAATTTCGTACTTTACGACGGTACTCTTCCAAATTATAGGTCCTAAATTCATAATTTTGTGAAACAACTGTCCCGTTGCAGGTCAAGTGCGGACACTTACGGGTGTCAATAAATCAAAAAGAGATTTAGTAGATCCTTATCAATAAACAATCCTCACGTGGAAACCCTCGACTGCCTGCGTAAAACAAAAAAATTGATCAGCCTTATATTCTTGAAATGGCGTTTCACATCTTCCTTCATCCTCCAACTTCTTCTATTCATATGAAAGAAGAACATGAGAAAGGACACGAGAACACATGAACATGAGGAAGGACATGAGAAAGTTGTTAGAACCCTCACTTTTTGGTTTATTATTTCCAATAATAAGCCTATGTGATCGTATAGCAAAAAATTTGTATAACCCCCCCTCAAACTTTGTCACTTTACGTTTCAAGGTGCGTAGAATCAAATTTGAAATGTCCGTCCGCCGTTCGGGCCATAAAAGGCCTTAGAATTGACTTAAAAAATCTGTTCTTTCGCACATAGACTCCACTTGGGGTCTAGTTGGTCCTAACTTCTCGCCAGCTCGATCGCTCCACTCTCATGGGTGCTATGAGCCAAAAATAGGTGAAAAAGTGTCTTTTTTTTTGTATATTTCAAGTTGTATAGAAATTGGAGATTTATGAGTGAAAAGAAAATGTTAGCTACTAATTTTATGAAAAAAAAAAAAGTATTCTAAATGATACTCTTCTATTCAAAAAGAGATTTTGGATTTTAGGCTATTTTTTGCAATTTTATAGATTTTTTAAAACAAAATTTAATGAAGTTCAAGTTTTTAGCATAATTTCGTACATAAATTTTTGAATGTTCTATTTCATAGTAGATAAACTTTATTTGACCAATCTTATGCTAAAAAATATCAATTTAACAATTCTTAGCCATTTTCAGTGATTTTATCACCAGATGTTTTGAAATTTGACCAATTAGATGATATCAATATACAGTATAGGTAACACTTTTATGTGTAGGAAAGATGACTTGGTAATAAATTGTTATGTTTATCAACTATATTAAAAAGCGTAAAATTGTGAGATTCCGCTGCTGTAATGGATTGAACCCATTTGTGAGGTCCGAAGCTCCGAGTTCCGATACTAAATATACTATAAGCGGCGTTTAATAATTGTGGACCAGAGATCTACGTAGAAGGGCTGTCTAATACATAAATAATAAACCTTTGTGTAATAATTTGCAGCGTATTTTCATTGGTTTCCAAAATTAAGGACATTCATACCTTCAAATGCTAAACTTGCATCTTTCGACTGTACCTATCATCTACATTGTTATATGTATATGGTTTGGTATATTTTATCATAATAAAATACTCTTCCCAACAAAAAAATTGAATAAATATATGATAAATGATTCAATTTTTTATTACCTATTGAATTAACCATTAATTTTTCATTTATTAATAATTTGTGTGTGATAATTTATGAACAGGTTCAGTGATGACGAAGGAACATCAGTGAAAGAGCAAGGCAGTTTGCTGTCGACAAACGGTGGGTGGGAGTACGTTATCGCCAAAAAAGGCTCCTATGCGTACACCAGCCCTGAAGGAAAACACATCAACGTCAACTACATCGCTGATCACAATGGCTTCAGAGTCGTTCCCTAAAATATTACAATAACGAAGCGTGAATGGAAAATGTACGTCTGCATGATAGATTAAATTCGTTATCTTAGCTTCCTTACTCATTGTAATGTTGAGAAAAAAAAAAGAAGATCGTAGTTATTAGTTTTCGCACCAATTTCCGATACTTCTCTCTATCTTAGAAAGCCCCCGAACTTCCCGGTAAGCCTCACAGAACCAATAAAACTACCCTGGTCTATTCTTTAGGTGTTGTTGCTTTAGAGTTTCTACTGCATATAGGTAAGTACCTACCGTGAGAGATCAGACTAAGCCATAAATTACCAGCGCACCACGATTTTAACGACTTGTCGTAAAATAAATAAAGCTAGGTATTTTAATGGCTCCAAAATTTTAAAATACAGATTTTCCAAACTTTTCTTCATTGAAATGCGACTTGAGGCATTCTGAAATGATTTCAACCCTTTTTTAATACCTATATAAATATATATGTGTGTGTGTGTAATTTCATAACAATCCTTGATTAGTTTATGTCAATCCATTGGATTGAGATTAAAAAGAAAGGATGACTTCGTTAGACATCACTATTTGATCACAATGAACTGGTTAAATTTTAGAAAACGCGTCGAAAAAAATCACTAAAATTGACAAAAATTACTAAAAATTGTTATACAACAACAAACAAATGTGTCAAACAGACGTGTTTTGTTGTTGTTATTGTTAATTGTTGTTGTTACTACCTAATTAGACAAATTTGATCGATGAACAAATTGATAGAATATTAAAAAATGTGTGCGTAAAATTTTACTGAAAAATGTAGGTAGGTACTTACACTCTATATATTTTTTTTTTCAAAAAAGGTTACGAAAAACTGAGATCAGAACAGATTTGATGTCATTCAGATTCATTCGATTTTTGGGGATGATATCTAAGTAAAAATGAAAGCCAAAATATTCTCTAATTTCGGAAGTTTTCAAGATCTCTATTTTTTTGCGAATTTTTCAAGAAAATGAAGCTACTACAATGGCTCCAAAAAATTTAGAATACAAAATTTCTTCATTGAAATTCTTTCTGAGGTAGCTATCCCTTCTGAAACGAATCCGTGGTAGCCGCAGCTTTTCTCCAAAATTAATGGACCGAATTCGGTTAAAAAAGCATAGGTACATCGGCCGGCAAATCCGGACAGGTAGACTTGGTACCTATCACTTTTGATCAAGCCTCAAGGGTAGAATTTAAGGGTTAAAGTATTTAAATTCCACAATTTTCCGCGCAATAGCTCTTTTTTTTGCGCTTAAGTGATGGGTCATTTTTCTACTACGCCACTTTTAGATTCCAAATGAGCAATAGGTAAAGAATGGCGTTCAAATTTGAAAAAAGGCGGGATTGGAGTCGTAGCGCCACTGTGGTGCTTGATATTCAAAAATTCCAGTAATGCTGCATGATCGTATGAGCGAATTTTTGTAAATTATCGTATTAATGTTACATTCTTTTGAGATTTGAGCACTTTGGGTGCAAAGACATTTTTATTCAACAATTATATGGCAAAATAAGTCGATCTAAATAATATTCGCTTCTGCATAAAAAAAGAAGAAAAAAAAGGTTTTGGATAAGTATTTAGTTTTTTTTCCCTTAAGTTTTTATCGATTTTTCAGAAAATATTAGTGGAGTTTAAGAACTTTGCGAAATTTTTACTTTTTTAAATCGTTTGTTATGTTGTTGGTCTGTTTTTGCGTTTGTCTTCAGTGGTATTTTTCAAGAATCAAACGACACACAATGGTGAAATTTTTCGTTTTTGTGGTGATAAATCGAGTTTTTGAATATATTCAATGCCACATGGTAATTTTGGGGTATCCCGCGGAATCACAAAGCGATGTTAATTTATTTATATTCGTGATACTAACTAAAAAAAACACCGAAAAAACGGCCAGAGTTACACTTTTCTCCAACTAATTTCCACAAAGCGTATAATATATATATATATATAATGATTTATTTATTCCAGAAGGATCATTTTTTATTCCGTGATAAAATGTTGTTTTTCCGAGTTGGGGTTGCAAATATCAATAAACAAAGGTCACTACGTGATTCAGCGTAGAAAAATACTTCAAAGTCATGTAACACATGTGGGAATTTAAATCTTCAAAAGTCCAGTCATGCAGCATGACCCCATGAGCGAATTTTTGAAGAAATCTTCGACATTTCTGTCGCTATTGATCGTGTAGAGAAATTTTAGTTTATGATTTTGATAGACAAACATGGAATCAAATTCTTTCTTCAGCATGGTTCTAGCCTTAAACAGCATGGTTCTAGGATTGGTTATACAGGGATATTTCCATAAGAGTAGTTCAATCTGAATTTGTACAATGTTTCAGGTGCAAATATTACCGATTTTTACAACTAGCGAATTTCGATTTTTGACTGATTTTTCAACTTTGAAATTTTTGAAAACTTGATACATATTCTTATAGGAAATTTTACGCTGATTCCGAATATACCACATGTTAGTATGCTGAAAAAATTATTTCGCACAACAAATCGCAAAAAACAGGCTATTTTGAAATTTTTGACTACATTTTTGAAAATTTCAACCCGAAGATGTAATCCGATCATGCTGGCCAACGAACTTGAACTTTCGTTTTGTGTCTTTAACATTTTAAAATTTGTTTGAAGTTTCTAGCACAATTCTACGGACAGTTATCGTCTGGAATGACACATACATACATACATACATACATACATAAAAAAGTCCAGTCATGCAGCATGACCCCATGAGCGAATTTTTGAAGAAATCTTCGACATTTCAATCGCTATTGATCGTGTAGAGAAATTTTAGTTTATGATTTTGATAGACAAACATGGAATCAAATTATTAAAAATAATTAGGAGGTACTTTATTATTATTAAACTAATCTTGTAGATTTAAAGTCGCATGGTTCTAGGATTGGTTATACAGGGATACTTCCATAAGAGTAGTTCAATATGAATTTGGACAATGTTTCATGCAAATATTACCGATTTTTACAACTAGCGAACGGCATTATTTCGATTTTTGACTGATTTTTCAACTTTGAAATTTTTGAAAATTTGATACATATTCTTATACGAAATTTTACGCTGATTCCGAATATACCTACCTCATGATAGTATGCTGAAAAAATTATTTCGCACAACAAATCGCAAAAAACAGGCTATTTTGAAATTTTTGACTACATTTTTGAAAATTTCAACCCGAAGATGTAATCCGATCATGCTGGCCAACGAACTTGAACTTTCGTTTTGTGTCCTTAACATTTTAAAATTTGTTTGAAGTTTCTAGCACAATTCTACGGACAGTTAACGTCGGGAATGACACATGCATACATAGGTACATATATACATACATACGTAAATAAAAAAATGCGTTAAACTTCAGAATATGATTCAGAATAGCCTGAATCGCATTTCTGCATAAAATGTTTTCAAAAATTGACATTCTACAAATTTTGAGGCGAGAGCAATAGCTTAATTTTCTTCAAAAATTCGCTAAAAGATGCGTTAAACTTCAGAATATGATTCAGAATAGCCTGAAACGGATTTCTGCATAACATTTTTTCAAAAATTCACATTCTACAAATTTTGAGGCGAGAGCAATAGCTTAATTTTCTTCAAAAATTCGCTAAAAACTGGATATTTCGCAATTTGCGCACTTTTAGCGCGTAATTGTGCATTCAAAAATTCGATTGGTGGGTCAATTTTTATGAAATTGAATGTAGATTCTGCAGTAACGAAATTGGGGTTTTCATTTGAGACCCAATAAACAATGTCGCCATTGAATAATAAGCAACAGGTGGCGGGGAGGGGAGTTAATTAGCTGAGACAACCTGTTACAGCCTTCCTGCGGAGTACGAAGGTACTGTGAGTGGTGGAGTGAAGCGGTTAGGTTGGTAAGTTGTATTTTTCTGAAATCAGAGTGGAATGTATCTTAATACTTTGGAGAGATCTTGCAAATGGATCTTATTAAAGAAATAAAAGAGCTAATAATTTGGTCTTAGTTGTTAACAGATCATAGAGTAATTTATTTTCTATCATGACCACTACAACATGCTAACACATGTAATGCACGGATAAGCCAGTTAATATAAAAATATTTTGTTTCAGGAAGATCTGAATGGACTCTGCATCTGAGGATATCTGAGGATACTGCATGAATCACACGAACTGAGCAAATCGTTCTCTTGACGTCATTTCAAGTGACGGCTGAAGTTTATATCAACATTCCACGATTTCGATGTTTTGAGTATATAGTTCATGTCCGATAAGCTAGAAAATACAAATAAGTAAAACTCAAACTGTTCTTAACAACGAAATGAAAAGACAGTGATGATACTAATAGGTAATACGATCAAATCAAACTCAACTGGAATCAAACTCTATTCGAGTAAGCTTTATTACTATTAGGTAGGTACCTATGTACCTACCCCAACGGTGTGTTAGTCATCGGAGCGAATGTTGGACGGGGAGGTTAATCATTCTATTTTCAAAGGACTGAGAATAAGTGAAAGTCATCATTGAAGACATAATTAGAAGACATTATTGTGAACAAGATAAAAATAAATTATTTACATTCATTAAAGCTTGTTATTTATACGCTTATTTTGCCCTCCTCCAGATCTCACCCGCAGAGCAAAAATTAATTAAATATAACAGTGTAATACCTCTTTAATATGGGACAAGACCAGTTGCATCTGGTGGGAAATTTCATTAGGCTAACAGTCAGATGATCGGAAAAGGGGAAATAAGAAAAGCTACTGACTGTTTATAGAATGTACCTACCTGCACCTTTGGAAAAGGTTTTTGAGCTGCTAACTAGCAGTTATCTAATTAGTAATTAGTATGGACCATGCGCAAATCGATCGCACGCTCACGAGCGACAACTGGATAGAAGGTATGTGGTTCCGAGTTTTGGCGGTGCCAAAGTCTCTGATTCCTCATAGGTTTTCCAAAATTAATTCATTCACACTAGCATGAATGTTGATTTAATACAAAACAATTCAAGAACTTTGGAAACAATCAAATAAATGGATTTGATGTAGGTTCCTACTTCTAAGATGTACTTTATTCAGCTTCTTTTCTTTTTGGTCCGTATTTTTCTTAGTACTACATAAACAAATTAATTATTAGGTAGGTGCCTGGTTTGGTAAATGGTGACCTATGTTTTCGAATAGCTACCGAAACCTGAGACAAAGTGCCAACTCCCAGGGATTTAAAAATCAAAATGAGAGTCAGGCATGTAATCGTGGAATCTCCGAAGTTCATCCGAAAAAGATTTTTTTAAGGGGGAAAAATAGAAAAATCAACAGCAAAACAACAACAACAGCAATCAGAACAACAATAGAACAAGCAATCAGAAAATAATAGACCAAAATGCACGATTTGCTATAAATTCGGTCACACTGCTCGAAATTGTCGGAATCAAAACAGGGAAAAGGAGAAAACTAGGAGATTCGTAGATTCCCGGGCTGGCGAGAGAATATTTATAGAACATTCGGAAGTTTCCAAAGCTAATAAAATTGTGATATCCAGAGACGTACAAGTTTTGAACACATCCAAATATTAATGATGATCTTAATCATAATCACAATAATTACCCTTAAACGAAATCCAGAGGACAGTTGAGGAATGCATTTAAAAAACTTGCAAATAAAGAAGAAAATAAAAATTGTTGGTATATCATATGATGAAGATTATTATGAAGAAGCTGAAGAAAGAAATCAATACGAAGTGGTGAAGAAAATAAGTATTAATCAAACAACGAACAATCTCACAGATCAGACATTGAACAACAACGAAAATAAAAAGATCCATACAACAAGCAGATTTAGAAGAGCATTATGACCTCCACTTTGGCACCAGGATTATGAAATGTCATGTTTTGTGACGAACTTAGTCTTGAAACTAGAGAAAATCCAAAAAATATAGAATTACGCTATCAAATCTGAAGTAAAATCACACTTGCAAAACGGTTTGTGGGAGATAAAGTGTAGACCAAGTGACAGAAACAGGACACAGGATGATTTTAAAAGAGAACTGAACCCCGACGGGAGTCATGAACGTCAAAAGGCTCGTTTAGTTGCTCGTGGTTTCACACAAGTCCAGGGGTTGATTTCCAAGTGTGTACTTGCCAGTTGTCAAACTGAAATCACTTCTTCTGTTAATGGAAATCACAGTAGAAGAAATATTGGGACTGAGTCAACTTGAAGTCACAAAAGCTAATCTTGATGGTGATCCCGATGTAGAAATCAGCAGGGTTGAGAAAATTATCTCCATGAAATTTCAATTGAAAAAAGCCAGAACAGCGATAAAACAACTTTTACGAAAACGAAGAAAATGCTGGAAAATCGAACGAATGAAGTGATTCAAGTAACAAAGCTTGCTCATTGAAACTATTTTCGGTCTCAAACAGGCAGGTAGGTAATCGTTCAAAAAGTTTGATGCCAGGCCTTGGATTATTGACATTGGCATCCTGGTGAATGGATTAATTCCCTTCAAGTTGACGTACGCCGATGACACGGTGCTGCTGACATGATCTGAGAGAGAGCTGCAGAGTTGCCATTGCCAGCAGGAGGTATTGGCAAACTATAGCCATAAAATGGTCATATCAAATCCATCATATCCATGGTCATGTCAAAGACAACGAACAATGGTGTGAGGCTGAAAGTTGATGAACAAGTCATAGAGTAGGTATCACGGTTAAAGTATTTGAAACAATGGTTGTCAGATACATGAGGTTTGTTCGGAGAGACAGTCCCGAATCGGATAGAACCAATGGAACTGAAAAGGGGATGGGATAGAGGCGTTCAGCACTGTTAGTTCCAACTCCAGCTGGCCAATGGTAAAACGGAAGTTAGTTAAAAACGTTGTCTATTTCCACGAAAAATAAAGAGTTACAATGTTAAATCGATTTCGACGGTTAGGCCATCATCAGTAACAAACAATAACTGAAGACACATTAGAAAGGACACAGCTTATATAGAGACAGGTGAAGGGAGATTGAATCCCATTGGTCGAGAGAAAGGAAAGGGGCATGAGGTACAACCAATCAAGTGCATACAAAGTGAAAGGGAGATTGAATCCCATTGGTCGAGAGAAAAGAAAGGGGCAGGAGGTACAACCAATTAAGTGCATACAAAGTGAAAGGGGATTATAGCTAAGCAGATGAAGTGAAAGGGGGGAAATAACTAAATAGGGTTTCAACAGTGTGAAGGGATAATTCCAAGGTTTACAGAAATGGACCTATCAGTGGTGAAATATATTGAGGTATATCCTCATTTAAACATTTACCAGACCTGTCACTTTTGATAATTTCGAATTTTTCAAGTACATTCAACATACCTCCCTTTGGGCAAAAATGAAGAAATTCTACAAACTGTCTGTCTGTCAAATCAAAATTGTAACTATGATTAGATTCCTTAAGATGTTTTGCAAATGTAGACTTACCCTTATTTTCCCTGAAATCCTCCATATGCTCGTCTATCCTTTCCCTAAATTTCCTACCAGTCTGACCGCAATATTCGTAGCCACAAGAACATTTTAATTTATAAACTCCACTTTTATCCTGCACACTAATTTTATCCTTAACGGATCCTAGTAATGTTTTAAGACTATTTTTATTTTTAAAACCTACTTTATAACCTCTCGATGATAGAATTTTGCCAATTTTATCAGAAATTTTCCCATAATAAGGTAAACTTATCCATTGCTTTTCTTCTAAAGTTACATCTTCCCGAGCCAGATTGGAAACTTTTTCCCTACTCTTTTTCCTAAGAACCTTATCCCATATGGTATCAACGAGATCTCCTCCATATCCGTTACTAGCCGCTATGCTTTTGATAATGGATTTTTCTTTTGATAAATTTTGTTCACTCATTGGAATAGATAGTGCTCGGTTGATCATACTATGGAAGGCTGCATGCTTATGTACTAAAGGGTGATTTGAACTACTATGGATCGTTATATCGCTATATGTATCTTTTCTGTAGATTGAAAAATCATGCTTCTCATTTACTAAAGAGATGGACAGATCAAGAAAATTTAGTTTATTCCCGCCGAATTCGAGGGTGAATTTGATATAGGGATCTAATTTATTGATTTTTTCGTGAAAAGAATTTAGTTGTCTTTCTGTGCCCTTCCATAGAATGATGATGTCATCGACATATCTATACCAATAGAGAAGATTATTTGTGTTAAAAGTTGTAAATAATAGAGAGTTTTTGTTCTTCCCGTAATTTTCTACCCGTGTACGTGAAAAGAGTGAAATACCAACTGCGCATGCGCGAATCTTCACGTCAACGTGTAGAACTACGCGTGTACGGGAAAAAGGCCTATCTACACGTGCACGGGAAAATGCATTCGTTGGAATTTCGGCCTACGGGTAGTCATCATAGCCTGACGCAAAGGTAACAACAGTTGCCGGTAATCAGTGTGACCAAGGTAACCGCAGTTACCCAGTTATCAGCAAAGGTAACGTAAGAAAGAAGGCAAAGGTAAAGGAAGAATGGGCAGGATACTCAACTTTTGAAGTCTAAAACACCAGTCCCTAAGACTCCATCTCCATCAACAGTATCCTGCCCATTCTTCAAGAAAGTGGAGAACCTGTCGGATGTCACATTTTCTCCGGCAGAAGTATCTCTTCTTGAGAAAGGGTTGAAGCACAACCCATCTTTCTCCCTTGGAGCTTCAGCGATTCGGGATTTGGCATTTTCCGTCGAGGCTTCGAATGGACCATCAGCCACCAAAACACTTTGTGCTGAAGAGATACTGTCCTCATTAAGATCACTAGGACCACCACCCGGGAAGGAGGAGACTATTGCAGCTGTTCTAAAGAAGAAGTTTGCCCAGAAAAACATTGTTGCCCTCAAAGCAGATAAAGGTAATACAACTGTCATTTTAAATAAGCAAGATTATGTTTCGAAAACTGTAAAATTTCTAGAAGATAATAATTGTTCAAATCTCCCATCTGACCCAACTTCAAAATTTCAAAGATTAGTTCGAAAAGTAGTTAAACAATCAGAAGATAGCCTACTAAAAAATATGTACATTCCAAGTTTTGTAGAAATGAACCCTCATGCGCCCAGGTTATCCTGTCTCCCTAAAATTCATAAGGAAGGAGCGCCGATGAGACCGGTGGTGTCTTATATTGGTGCTCCTGCCTACAAATTGGCTAAAAAACTCAATATTTTATTTAGAAACAAAATCAACTTTCGGCCTCAACATACTGTACTAAATTCTTATGATTTGGTCTCCAAAATTAAGGACATTCAGATGCCTCCAAATGCTAAACTCGCCTCTTTTGATGTGGTTAGTCTGTTCACCAATATCGATGTAGCTAGCTGCAAAGATGTGGTATGCAGGCTGATTCACGGCTCTAAACTTAATATTTTCGAAAAGGATGAATTGTTTAATTTGATGTCTGTCTGTATGGATCAAAATTACTTTTTATTCGAGGGGCATTGCTATACACAGCCAGGGGTTGCTATGGGTTCTCCGTTATCTCCTCTGCTTGCAGATATTTACATGGATTATCTTGAGCAACAAATAGAGAGTTTTTGTTCTTCCCGTAAGATTTTCTCCCGTTGCCGTGTAGAGCAGCGTCTAGAGCAAGCAGCTGGAGATGCTAGCTCTTCACGTGATTTTTACGCGTATTTCTACACGTATACGTGAAAAACCAAACACTAACGTCACGTTAACGTCTCTATAAGTGTTCCAGAAGCTGTTTCGTATTCTTTTCGTACAACCTATTCTTATTTAAATAATTAATTGCTTTATAATTATTTATAAATACATAAATTATAAATACATTTATTGCTTAGGTACCTTAAATGGCTGAATTTTGTAGCGGAGCACTTCACTATAGCCTCTCGACTTGTTGACCAACCAACGTGTTGTTGGCAACCACACTGTAGTTACCTTTGCTGATAACTGGGTAACTGCGGTTACCTTGGTCACACTGATTACCGGCAACTGTTGTTACCTTTGCGTCAGGCTATGATGACTACCCGTAGGCCGAAATTCCAACGAATGCATTTTCCCGTGCACGTGTAGATAGGCCTTTTTCCCGTACACGCGTAGTTCTACACGTTGACGTGAAGATTCGCGCATGCGCAGTTGGTATTTCACTCTTTTCACGTACACGGGTAGAAAATTACGGGAAGAACAAAAACTCTCTATTATTTACAACTTTTAACACAAATAATCTTCTCTATTGGTATAGATATGTCGATGACATCATCATTCTATGGAAGGGCACAGAAAGACAACTAAATTCTTTTCACGAAAAAATCAATAAATTAGATCCCTATATCAAATTCACCCTCGAATTCGGCGGGAATAAACTAAATTTTCTTGATCTGTCCATCTCTTTAGTAAATGAGAAGCATGATTTTTCAATCTACAGAAAAGATACATATAGCGATATAACGATCCATAGTAGTTCAAATCACCCTTTAGTACATAAGCATGCAGCCTTCCATAGTATGATCAACCGAGCACTATCTATTCCAATGAGTGAACAAAATTTATCAAAAGAAAAATCCATTATCAAAAGCATAGCGGCTAGTAACGGATATGGAGGAGATCTCGTTGATACCATATGGGATAAGGTTCTTAGGAAAAAGAGTAGGGAAAAAGTTTCCAATCTGGCTCGGGAAGATGTAACTTTAGAAGAAAAGCAATGGATAAGTTTACCTTATTATGGGAAAATTTCTGATAAAATTGGCAAAATTCTATCATCGAGAGGTTATAAAGTAGGTTTTAAAAATAAAAATAGTCTTAAAACATTACTAGGATCCGTTAAGGATAAAATTAGTGTGCAGGATAAAAGTGGAGTTTATAAATTAAAATGTTCTTGTGGCTACGAATATTGCGGTCAGACTGGTAGGAAATTTAGGGAAAGGATAGACGAGCATATGGAGGATTTCAGGGAAAATAAGGGTAAGTCTACATTTGCAAAACATCTTAAGGAATCTAATCATAGTTACAATTTTGATTTGACAGACAGACAGTTTGTAGAATTTCTTCATTTTTGCCCAAAGGGAGGTATGTTGAATGTACTTGAAAAATTCGAAATTATCAAAAGTGACAGGTCTGGTAAATGTTTAAATGAGGATATACCTCAATATATTTCACCACTGATAGGTCCATTTCTGTAAACCTTGGAATTATCCCTTCACACTGTTGAAACCCTATTTAGTTATTTCCCCCCTTTCACTTCATCTGGTTAGCTATAATCCCCTTTCACTTTGTATGCACTTAATTGGTTGTACCTCCTGCCCCTTTCTTTTCTCTCGACCAATGGGATTCAATCTCCCTTTCACTTTGTATGCACTTGATTGGTTGTACCTCATGCCCCTTTCCTTTCTCTCGACCAATGGGATTCAATCTCCCTTCACCTGTCTCTATATAAGCTGTGTCCTTTCTAATGTGTCTTCAGTTATTGTTTGTTACTGATGATGGCCTAACCGTCGAAATCGATTTAACATTGTAACTCTTTATTTTTCGTGGAAATAGACAACGTTTTTAACTAACTTCCGTTTTATAATGGGTTTCCACAACTTCGGCGCGAGTGATTTAGTTCGTGGCCAATGGTTTTTAGACTAGGTACTTCGCGGGAGGCCGGAGTCTTGAATCTTTAATCTGAGATAAGCGTGAAAACGTCTGCTGCGCAGGTCTCAAACTAAAAGTTCTGGTAAAAATCTCGAACCACTTGAACTAGGTCTTAATGGTTCTAGACTCCTTCTCCCGACAATGAACTTAAGGTTCCAGGACTCCTCAGAACTTGTCCTGCGTCTCACTGAACAGCCAAAACTGGGTGTTGCAGTCCCGAACAGTTTGGGACTGCTTCTCAGGGCAAACCTATGGTCGTTCAAAGGAGAGTTGCATGGTCGAATTGAGAGAGGGGCACTTAACAACATGCAAAGTATTCTGTGCCTCCGAGATTTGAGTTGTCCACTATAATGGCAGATTGCTAAGTCCACTATACATCTTTAAGGGGGATGAGAGACTTGGACGTTGAAAGCGGCAGCCATTAATCTTGACTTGAGGCTTTTGAAATGTGTCTGAACAGATGGATCCTGAGAATCCCCAAAACTGCTAAACTATGTAATGAGTATATTCTTCAGAAAAACTCGGTGGTAGAGCTGCTAGTGATGGTAAAGAGGCGCAAAATTGCGTATTTGGGACATGTTATGCGTGGGTCCAAGTAAAATTATTTGCAGAATGTAATGGTGGAGAAGATAAGTGAACGTAGAGGAGTTGGAAGAAAGCCAGTAGGAATGAGGATATCATTCACCTGGAGTACGGTCGCAAGAGGAATGCAGGAATGATCGCAAACCTTCGATAACGGAGATTGCACTACAAGAAGAAGAAACAAATTTCTAGAAGAAACTTTTTGTTGGAAATCAGTTGTAGAATCGATCCCTAGACAATCCACAAAAGTGTTAACACCCTGTATAATATGCAGTAGGTACCTACTGAATCCCTCTGGCCGAAAAAAACGCCCAAACCTAGAGGCAAATGGAAGATACAACTCAACTGACTTATAAATCAATTTTCATCATCAGAGAGGGTGGGGAAAAATAAATAGGTACGTTTATTTAGAATCATGGTAGGGGCGTGTTTTTCATACTTGGACCAGGGGTAAAAAACGGGTTTGTGAAAAGTATTTTTCACAGTATTCCTCTCCCAAAAGGTAGGTTAATTAGTGGAAAAGGTGGCTTTATCCTAAGAAAAAGCATTATAGAACTACTTGAAATCACAGTTAGCATCCTGAATGAACTATATAGGTTCTTTCATTTCAAAATTCGGTAGGTCTTTTATCTCTCCCAAAAGTAAACTAAGTTTTCATTAAATTTATTTCATTAATCTTGATGACTTATGTACCTATTGATTTTTCAGAGTAGAGGGTTGAATTTAATTATTGAATTATTTATATTGAATTGTTAATGTAAAGTGTACACAATTCCCGAAAACGTCTAGTGGCTGCATATTACGCTCAAACCTATTTTTTTCGAACAATGGACGGTTTTGGAGATCACTTACAATATATACTACCTAATCAAAAATTAATTAATCAAATAATTTTTAAAAAATGGAAGAAAATCTTTTTTCTCGCTTTTATCTGGCCAAAAACTGCTAGCATTGAATATGATCCACTAGATAAGGTATTTCACTTCATTTCATTTTAACAGGTACCAAATTAAGCGGTGGGTACCTACTTGATAATACATTTGATAATTACAGTTATATTGGTTAATTGCCCCTTTCACGGCAATATCTTTCTCTGCATCTTCATAAAAACATACTTGATAAATTATTGGTTTTGTACTTGTATCAAAAATAAATGTGTACCTACCAGGTTGCTACATGGATGGATGCTGGTTGAAATTTACACTGAACTCTTAACTGTATACAAAGTGTTGAGAGTGGAATAAATAAATTCAGAGTTGAGTAATTCTTGAAAATATTATTTATAACCACTGAATAACATTCAAATGCATTGCCGTAATTATGTTATTTTCGTCCATTCAACATAATTGTTAACCATATGAATTCACTTCTATCTGGGACACAAGGCATGTCTTCCGCCATCCACACTGAGATGTGTGGCTGTGATGAAACTTGCTTGGTCGCTGGCAAGGAACACGATACAATCGGCAACTTCTTCTGGCTCCCCTGGACGTCCTAAGGCGTGCGTCTCTTTTGACCTAATGAACAACGTGAAATATACTGTTACGTTTTTGGTTAAAATTAAGCTCAATGAACCACATGGACTCCCAACAATCAACGAAATTGAATTAAATTCAGAATCTTTTATTCGAGTGATTATTGTTAGAGACAAATTTCTCAGAATATTCACAGGATTCAACGTTTCAACGAAAAATTCGCCACAACTGTTAATGTAGTGGCCAAGCCAGAAATGAACGGTAATCTAAAATATCCATTTATGGTTAAATTACTAATAAATAATTTAAGTTGGAAAAAAGTAGCAAAAACTTTCTCCGTTAACAACATCAAGGCTTAAAATACTGATTAACCCTCCTCCCAAACTACTCCATCTGTAAAAATTTGAAAAATTCCTACTTACTTAGAATTTAGGTATAATCAGAAACCCGCAATCGAACACATTCTGTAGTTGCCGTAAAAAATGGAAAACATAGGAGTTGAGAGGCTGCAGATATTACTCAGATTGATATGATCTTTCATTAGTATGAAACGGAAAAAATACGCAAACAATAATTCTAATATACATACCATGAATATAACAGAACAAAATTTGAATAATATTATTTGTATGCAAGTTTCTAAGAGACTGGTATGTGATAGAATGCATTAATTTGCATAATTTTTGGATCTATAGTACGTTTAAGTATGTAAATGAAACTACCTTTCGAGGAATTTGGCATAGGACGCCTCATCAAGCCCTCCTCTTTTCTGGAGTTCCGTAATGATGACTCCTGGATTTACACTATTGACACGCACCTGCTTCGGCGCAAGTTCCAAGGCCACGCACCTTTTTGGACAAATTAATTCAAGTTAATTAGCAGAAAACTAGTTATGTTGTATGGTTATGTAACCATACATATTATGGTTCACTAGTTACCCAGTGAGTGAATGAATCAGGAGTCGGCTGATTTAGGATAGTTTCTTCATAATCAACTAACCTAATAATTTCGTTCCATTTTATCATAAACTAATTTGATAAGTGCATGTTACAATAAATGTAAGGAACCATCACCTACCAAACTCAATAGGGGTTTTTTTTTTTTGCGTAATAGGATTTAGAACAGTTTGAAAAGGATACATACAAGGTTCTTTTCTTTTTTCATTTAAATCTAGACCTTATCCCTCTCAAATCAAAAACTTGAGAACGCCTCGTACCTAATGCTGTGGGACGGCCTAAAACGCTGTTGGTATGTAGTACTTGTCGCTTGTTTAAAAAAATGATGTTCCTAAGCCTGTGAATCAAATGGTATACGATCACTCACTGCTAGGGGTTACCATTGGAACAGATTTTCAGGCACTATGAACGGCTTATACTCTCCCTCAGAACTCGGCCCCTTTAATTTAAAAAAGGATTCCGCCGGTTACCCCGAGTTGGAGTCGTCGCAAGCAAACGTTTTGCTTAAATCAGCAAATTTTTTTATTATTTTCCACTCAATATCTATGAGGGAAGCACGTTCAATTATACGATGCCCAAATGCCTCCGTTCTGGATCTCCTGTATTGGTCGCATCTGCAAAGAAAGTGCTCTGCGGAATTCTCCTCGAGTCCGCAAGGGCACATAGGTGAGATATTGTAATCTATAATATTTAGCATCCGACGGAAATCGTATTGTCCGGTGAGGAATGCTCGTTTGGGATTGGAAGACGTAACAAGCATTCTGGTTTGTCTATATTTAGCTGTTTCTCTACTCCAGAGAATGTTGAGGTCCTGTGAGACCCAGCTTTTAATTTTAGTTTTACAGGCATTTTCGGAAATGCAGATGGAAGGAGAAGGGCCCAGCAACTGTCGTCCTGAGCCAGCTCGAAGTAAACCGTCCGCATTAACATTGCCTTCGTGATTTTTATGACCAATAATCCATTTAATGGTTATTTTGTTGTTGTTAAGAAACAAATTTTTAAGGTATTTCTTTGTTTCCCAGACCAGTTTTGAGGTCGTGAGGGGGTTCAGGAGTGCGTTGATGCTGGCCTGACTATCAGTGAAAATGAGAATGTTTTTGTTATAAGTGTTGTGGTTTTGTAAGGTGACCAGGCACTTATTGATAGCATATATTTCTGATTGAAATACAGTTGCATATTAGTCAAGGCTGTAAGGAAGGCCCACTTGAAGGCTAGGTATGAACACCCCAGCACCAGAGGAAGGTTCGGGTCCCCAAACAATCTTAGAACCATCAGTGTAACTGGAGGTGGTGTATATAGTGTCAACAGGAGTTTGATGATTGTTCCACTCATTTCTATATTTTATTTCAAAGGTGGTTTTCAGGTTTCAAAAAAAATCTCCTCTTCATTTCATCAGATGGCATTAGGGTTTCTGGTGCATAATCGTTAGTAGCTTGTTTAATGTAGGTGTGTCCTACTTGTGTGAGTGAGAGAGATTACTAGTATCATGCACCCATTCTCCCAAAATATTCAACCTGACCACGGCTATAAACGCAATAAACCATTGCGAGAGTATCCAGTGGTGCTAGTCCAAGGATAATTTGAATGGTATACGATAATTCAGTCACCATACTCAACCTCTGACAAGGTCTGAAAGAACTGAAATTTAGTTGAGCCAGTAACTCTCAAGATTTTACGTATGAGAAAATTTCCATAGAATACATTATAGTAAATAAGTGAGGAGCCTCACTCCAGATATTTCTTGAATGTTGGAAGTTATTGGTGGAATTTGTAAAATGAGCTGCTGAGAAGTGGTACTGTCATATGAAGGCTAAAATGGTGCCCGTCGATTAAATGAGAATTCCAAATGTAACGTTTTCTTAAGTCACTAACAGATATCTACAGTATATGCATTGGAGCGTAACTTTGAAATCTACAATTTTGTGGTGACAATACAAATATGTAGATGTATCAATAGTTTTCACCGCTGAATAACTGCTTTATAATTGGAAAAATAATCGCAAATCCCTTGCAGCTCAATAAAGAAGTAAAACTTCCTGAACAGTCGGCCCCTTCACAGACTCCCCCGCAGTGCAAACTTGTTTTTATCTATAAATCCTGAATTTGATTTTTAGCATCCTCCCTCATCGCTCTGAAAACTCTCTTTTTTCATCCCCAGAAATATACTGTTGATTTCTTACCTTTATATATTCTGTTTAAATGTGATTTGAATGACATGCATTGCATCACTTATTGCATGTCATTGGGTTTGCCCGTGTCTAAATAAATAAAATGGAAGGTCGTCTTTCTTATTCATAGGTGTGGAAAAAATGGTCTTAATGTTAATGAAATTGACGTGGATGTAAAAGATAATCAAGCACTACGAGAGTTTTGAAATGTTCCACAGAATCAAATCTACTGAGTGACTGGGAAATACAGTTTTTAGGATCCTAAGCAATCCCAGGGTCTGTTGGCTGCTGCTGCTCTGACTAGTCATCATTCTTTCTTGCAGCTTGCATTTAATTATGGACTTTCTATTTATATGTGAAGGGTATGGTTATGGTAAATCAACCCATAACCATGGGTTGATGTTGGCTGGCATCTGTCAACCCTCCTTTGCCAGCTGGTTAGCCAAGTCATTTCCTCAGTGCCACAGTGAGATAGAATCCATTGGAAGCTAACAGTAATTCCTTGAGCTCAGGCTTTGGTTTACGACTTTCATAAGGACTTCAAGGTAAAGATTACTAGAAGGGATGAATGAGCGGGATTCAAGCCTCCTAATAACGCTGAGAATGTAATCATCTACACTGATGGCTCCAGGATGGAAGGAAGGTCTGGGGCTGGTATATTTGGTGGGAGACCACACCTGGAGGCGTCATTTCCTTTGGGTGAGTACACCACAGTATACCAGGCAGAACTATTTGCAATTAGGGAATGTATGGACAAGAATCTGAGACAAGGAATGAGAGGGAGGAGTATTATTCTCTCAGATAGCCAGGCAGCTCTTAAAGCACTTGCAGCACCTCAAACTAGGTCAAGACTGGTGAGGGAGTGCTGGGATGTACTAAATACCCTGGGAAAGGACAACAAGATTACCTTGGAATGGGTACCAGGGCATTCAGGAGTGGCAGGAAACGAACGGGCAGACCAGCTAGCACGAAGGGGGGCCTCAATGCAATTCATTGGGCCGGAACCCGTCCTGGGTATAGCAAAATGCTCGGTAAAAACCGCTTTGTGGGAATGGATAAGGAAGGAACACAAACGGCTCTGGGATAACACCCCAGAACAGAAACATGGAAAACTGGTAATGAAACGCACCCTGCCACCGTAGGAGTACAGCCGACCTAAATCTCTCGAGGAGGAAAATAAGACTCTTGGTGGGAATGGTGACAGGGCACGGGTGCTTCAGGAAACATCTGCACAGGATTGGAGCCTATCCCATTACACATGATATTGTTTATATTATGAGTTTAAATCATTACAGCTGAAATGCTCAAATTTATCCTCAAAGCAAAACAGCCGCTATACTTACGTTTGGAAAAGAAAGAAAATAGTTCGAATAACTATAGTTACTCATCCAAAAAATATACCTATTCCGCCATTCACATAAATTCTTAACTTGGATCTTGTGTTGGATCTTCAAATTTTTTGTCTAGATAATGTGCACGTGAAAACACCCGACTGCAAATTATCAATTTTTTCAGGAAAACTCTAGGCAAGGTCTTCCAGCTGATTAAAGTAAAATTAGTGAAATTGTTCTTTTCCATTACTGTGAAAGCAAGCAAAATTTAAGGGCAGACAGATAAGAGAAGATTGTGATAATGGTACCAATCAACTTCAAATATTAGAGAGTTTTTGGTGACCACTAACGTACCCTTAACGTCACCCTACCGTACCCAAGAGTACGTGACCTTGAGGGTACGTTAGCAACGTCGTACGTTAGAATGGCTCATTTAACGTCACCCGTTTGGGGACCTAAAGGCACACGACACCAGCCTAACCTTCCTGTAAATGTAACACTACTGGGCTCCTCAAAATTACTTGAATACTGGTGAAATAAATAATAGTAGTTTTTCTTTTCAAATGCCTCTTTACCAACTAATTTTGTTGATAGCGGGTAGGTTTTTGAACACCCCTCAAACTTGGTTATTTTTCGTTTCAAGTCGCGTAGATAGGAACCAATGTGCCATCTAAAGTCCACCTCCTCCGTCGCGCTTTACTAGCCTTCAACTCGATCGAAAAAAATCCGTTCTTTTGCGCACAGGCTCTATTTGGTCGATTCTAGCTTTGTTTTTATTATAATTTCACATATTATAAATGAGGAACCTGCGTTTCAAGACACTACTTCTTCGCAGTATGGTTCTTAGTTAGCCTGATCTCAGCTGTTTTCTCGTGAACGTTGCCTGAAGTGCTGCCTCCACTGATGATTATCAGGTAAAATCCTGGTTCGTTGTCATAGAGATGTATACTTTTTCATATTTCTTGATATATTACCCAACCGAAAACCCAAAAACATGAAGTTCATAATGACCAAAGACCTAAAAGTGCAACTAAATCGCGGTGTTTCCCACTTGAGTCTTACTATCTTTGCGTTGAATCCATGCCTTGTTTACGAATTGAAAACTAAAAATGAGAAACTATCCCGTATTTGTACTGAGATTAACATAAAATTCGAATTTAGGATTGAAAATCGGCATTTCACATCGAAATAAAGAAGTCGATTTGACAACCAGTAGACAACAAGATAGCTGGGAAAAAATATCGCGTTACCCAACCACCGTTAACGTGACATCAAAATTAAGGCAACCGTTCTCCCGGCTCCTTTTGGGTTAGCATCTTCGTTTGCTCCCTCAAGACTACGGTAACGGGTGACGTTGAGTTGAAGTCGCCAAAAACTCTCTATTATGAACCGGAAAATAAACGCATAATTTCATTTGTATAATAATCATACATGTTGAAACCATTACCATTAAAAATAAGTATTAATAATAAATATACTAGTGATTAGTTAGATTTGGAATAACTCCTACCTGGTGAACTGGTCTACAGCAGATTTCGACATGTTGTAAGCCAAAACCCCAGCAAATGACCTTAAGCCATTGACGCTTGATACATTCACGATGTTTCCTTTGGTCTGAACGAGGTATGGTGTCGCCAACATAGTCAAGTGGTATAACGCCCGCACATTGACATTAAAAACTCTGTCATACTGTTCTAGGGTGGTTGTTTCTATAGACCCCAACTCAACTATACCGGCGTTGTTCACCAATATATCAAGCTTACTAAACTTATCGATTGTAGTCTGAAGAATTCTTTTCGTGTCTTCCTCCACCTCTAATGAACCAACAATGGTCAAATGTTCGTTTCCAGACAGTTTACGGCACTCTTCTGCAACTTTCTTCAAGTTATCTGCTTTCCGGCCAGTTAGACTTAGTGATGCACCAAGTTTGGCGAACTTGATAGCTGTTGCTGCACCTATCCCAGAAGAGGCACCGGTGATCAAAATAACTTTTCCAGTGAAATTCATCTTCAACTGCAACGAATTTTCTTTAGAGGTTCTGAAAATAGAAGAATTAAATAATTACTGAACAGGTAACTTATTCAGCAACTGGATAGTCAGGAGAGAGTTAAAGAAATATTGGGGTGCTTGGACTCTTGCAGATCATGTGCTGTAATGAATGTGTATCCAGGACCCGAGTCTAATTGCAACTATGTGCCATCATAGAACGCTAACCCAACAAATTCTAACGACATCAGGATAACTTGGAACTAAAATTCTTGAGTCTCACTCATTTCCGTCTTGGTTTATAATTTTCAAAAATTCACGTTTTTAAACTATTGTTTTTTCCCTTATACCAACTGGTCTTTTTAATTAATTAATTATTCTCATACAATTAATATTAATAACACAGCAAACTTTCACAAAAACTGCTTCATTAGTAATAATCTTTTTAACATTAGGAATTTGTCAATTCTACTTTATCTTTGCCAATTAGGGGGGAAAATGTTTTAAAGTTGAATATTTTTTTTTTAAATGAAGTCGAGGGTTTTCTTGAAAAATGGCCCTCTATCAAGCTACACGTTTGGGGTTCATTCAGGCTTTTTCACGGTGAACAGAATGGTTACGAGCAGATCTCTATAACTCAGTTACTTATGTACCTTAATGAAAAATGTTTACCCCTTAAAACACAAACCTACCATTCAAAATAACATATAATCAACAACTTTGTGAGTTAAGTTACTTAAGTATTCGGTTAAGTATAAGGAGTTGGAGAGATATGCAACCTACCATTCTATTCAGTCTCTAAAAATACATAGATAAGTAGAAATCGAACGCAAACTCGTAGGTTAATATAGCGTTATTTTTTTAAACGAACCCTCAATTTAATTGAAAAAAAAAAAAAAAAAAAAAAAACTAGTTTTTCAACATTAAAATATAATTT
This sequence comes from Adelphocoris suturalis, assembly GCA_030762985.1. Lineage (NCBI taxonomy): Eukaryota > Metazoa > Arthropoda > Insecta > Hemiptera > Miridae > Adelphocoris > Adelphocoris suturalis. Next base: position 172,938,678 of record CM061040.1, on the reverse strand, counting down.
TCTCCTCTATTTAGCTAAGTAAACGTAAAATATATATTGATGGAAAATGAAACGGCTTTCGTTAAAGTCAGATTCAAAGTTTAATTTTGAGGGAGTGGCGAGTTTTAAAATTATTTGAAGATTTCCCGATTTCTAGGATAATAAACTAACATTTTGTTTGTTATTCAATAAAGGAGTTTGAATGGTGTAGAATAAAATATGAAAATCGTCTGTTCTTGACGACAATTTAATGCTGAATCTGAAAATGAGGGAGAATATGGAAATAAGATAGGTAGGTACTCATAAGCTGATAAACAGTGATTTTATATATATGGTGAAGTCAGGAATCATTAAAAAAACACACAAAAAAAGAAAACTATGAATTTTTAGAGACAAAGATAACCTAGGCGCATGAGGATTCATTTCTAAACTTAATGACGAAACGCTTGCATACAAGGGCGTACGAAGGGGTGGGGCAACTGGGGCAGTTACCCCAGTAGGCTACCTACTCCACAATTATCTCGTCACACAAATTAATACGCATTTTCTTCTACAATGAACAACTGGGGTTAGTTCCTACCTACTCTTCTTGCAATACCTACCTTTTTATTACGTTGGATACTTTGTGTACCTACCTATCCTGAATTTTTGAATTGAGCACATATCAGTGGTGTCCAGACAATCATGCGTGAGCATTATAAAAAAACAGTTTTTGTCCACTGCGCAAGCCACAGATTGAACTTAGTCGTTAATGATCTCAATCAGGTCCCTGAAATTCGCAAACACAGTTCCAGTAATCATGGAAATAATAAATTTATTTCGAGATTCGGCACTAAAACGAAGATATGCGCCAAAAATCCCTGCATTTTGTGAAACTCGTTGGTCACATAAATATCTATCTACTCGTTGGTCACATAAATATTTATCTATAAGGATTTTCAGAGAACAATACGTGGCGCTTATTGAAGGCCTGAAAACACTATCTAGAGAGGGCAATGCTGCAACAAGAAAAGATGCATTTCCACTCCATTGTGCTGCAACAAAATCACAATTTTTCATTTGTCTTGAAATCGTCGCCAAGTATTCCGCCATTTTGGAACCTTTGGTTAATAACGTACAATCGAAGAAGTTGGATCTGTTGGAGTGTAAAAATCTCGTGGCCACATTACAGACTCTTATCAGAGAACAATGTGAAAGCTCTGATACATTGATTTTGGACATTCTCGTGGCTTCTGACTCTCTTGCCGAACGTGTGGGGGAAGAAATCCGGCGGCCCAGAATAGTTGAACATCAACAACATTGTTCCAATCAAACAACTTCAAGCTCAGTAGGATATTGGAAAGAATCTCTGTACACCCCATACTTGGATTCAGTACTAAGTTCATTACAAGACAGATTTTCGGATGATAATAATGTAACAGCTTTTGGGGGATTGGTACTTCATCCATCGAAGATGTTGGAAATGTCAAAGGAAGAACTCAAACAGCGACTGACCCACTTTTGTAAGTTATGTGTTCTGGATACCCTCATTGAAACTGAGGCAGAGCTATGGCATACATTTTGGATGAAAAAGGGTATTACGTACTACAGAAAAATCAATTTGTTGATGAAGTGTTGAAACTTTTTTTTGAACACCCCAGGCGTTTGATGTTGCAGTAATAATAATTTTCAAGTTGTTCTCAATTCATTACATTTCTTATAAATTTTGACTTTGCATTTACCCTCATTTTTTGCATGATTGTTTTTGCCTACATCGGTCTTGTAAAATTATCGTTGGCCCCAGTAGAGCAAAAAGTCTGCGTACGCCCTTGCTTGCATACGAGTCTGCAACACATTGGGAAATTTCATGTTACAGTTGCAGACTCGTATGCAAGCTCTAAGAGCCACTCAGCTGATCCAGACCCTGGGCATCGTCAAGTAAATATCCTAAAGAGGCTACATACGAAATTACAGCTTCCTAGAGTTTAAAGCATAGAAATTACCTAATAAAATTATTTAACCACCGCTTCACAAATCAAACCGTTCTCGCAATATTCGGATCACCTGCTATGAATCAAATCATACGAAACACCAGCTCAATGAAATCATCAGAAATTCATGTTCACAATATCAATTATTGAGAATGATCACCAGAGTGTATACAATTATTCAATAACCATTCTCATAACTCAGCATGTTGGCCACGCACTTCACAGTAGTTAACATACAATATGGTTGGATAAATCGAGAGCTTTCGAACGAATGGTCAACGAATTTTGTGGGGTGAAAAACGACGAAGTACCATTTCCCTAGCAACGACTCGGTTGTAAGGGGGAATCATCAGAATATTTTCGTGAGCAATTTTCGTCATTCAATTTCTATGACTTTTTTTAGTTTATGTGCCACAGCAAAGGCATAAGATCTCAATAAGAAAAAAAAATCCTAACTTTCGAACAGATTAGGAACGAGTGAGGACACTTTTTCTTGCGGGGTTTTACTACATTTTTCATGTAGTTTATCAGGAATGTTTGGTCAACATTTACCCATCCCCTTCCGCCCTGTGAATGTAGTATATAGGTATGGACTTACGTCAACAACTCTCAACAGCTCCCTGTAGCTAAGTGCTCAATGTCGAAGAATACAAGTTTCACGAAATCCTGTAATGAGCCACACAATAATCGCAACTGCACACCTAGATCAACAATTACAATGTAAATTAAGCAACTGAACGAAAGCACTGATGTTGACCGAAGAGCTAATGAACATTATCAGGAGATTTTTATTGAATGTGGCTATTTGGTACGCTATAGTATTATTTAAATTCAAATCTGACAAGTAACAAGACCTTGAGTCCGCTAATGACCCTTGGAGGTGTAGCTTTTGATCATTTAAAAAAACCAAAACAAATAAATAAATTAAAAAAAAAACTTGTGTAAAGATAAGAACTGTTATTATCTAACTTATGGTGGTGGTGTGAGTGATGTTTCTCCGTTTCTTTCCTCCTTTCATGTCGGACACAAAGTTCTTGATTACAGAAAACTAATCCTAAGAGTAGGTAATGTATTTTGATTTATAGGGCATTTCCGTTTTATGAAACTGTACTTGCGTTAACATTGAATTTAGTATGCAATAGACATCCAAGTACCTTTGAAATTTTTAGAGATGGTTAGAGATGACTTGAAGTGATTAGCTAGGTTTAGCTAGACGTAGATAGATCGAACTTGTAGGGCATATGCATATTCAACCGAAGAGTGGGAAGAAGCCAGGGCCGGTTCAAGACATCAGACATGCGCGGTAGACAATCAACCGTACCAAGATCTTCTTATGGATCTCATGGAGTTCGGAGGGAGGCATGCAGTTCCAATAGCATTGAGTGGAAAAGAATCATAAAATTTGATGATCTTAAGCAAAAGATTTGCTAGTGACGAGTCCAACTCGGTGTAACCGGCGGAATCCTCTATTTGAGGGGTCTCTTTATGAGGAAGATAGTGCCAACGCTATGTGATTGGCTGTTGGGACAACAGTTGAGGATGGTGGCTACCATGTTGCCAGAATGGGCGGTCGGCCGTAGAAATTTGTATACCGTTGCCGCGTTCCGTCGAGCGTTGCGCAAGCTCATTGGACAGGAATGTTGATAACCGCAAATAGAGGTTTCAGTAGGAAGGATATTATTCCGTTTTGCGAGGTGCCGCTTCATGTGAACACCCTGCCGCATTCCGCCACTGGGTTTTCCGGCCTTCCGTCTTTCCGGCTCATACCGCTCCATGTGAAACCGGCTTAACTGCTGGTCCATGAAGAAAAAATTCTTCAGACTTCTGTCGAGGGATGTTCCACGAAGAATAGTTGTCCTGGTTGTTGTCCATGAAGACAACTTGTCCAACCGTTGAGTAAAAATAATAAGGAGGGCTACTAGAGGTAGTTGAGTCGTCAAACTATAGAAGCTGATACTGTCACAAAGGACCAGGAAAGTGACACTGTGCTGCCAACTCCATTGCATGCCTTGTTATGACCTTTTATTAATTAATAATTCAATTTGTAATCAATATTGTGTCCAAAATTGCTTTTATCAGCACCTTAAATTTGGGGGATGTTGTGGTTCATCCTGGGGGATTTTAAGGATTTGTTTCCCGTGAATTCGGCGAGATTTTTTGTTGAGAAGGGTTGGCAGCACTGAAAGTACTCGACTTTCAAGATGGCCGTACACGGATCAGCTGATGTCATTTGAGATGTTAATCGTGAATTCTGAATTTTGTGGTACCTATTAGAGAGTTTTTGTATTTCTCGTATTGGTATTTCTCGTAAACACGAAAACAAGCTGTTAGAGCGAGCATGATGAATGCTAACCCTTTTTGCATCGATTTTTCGTAGCGTTTTCGTAAGCCCGAGAAGAAGAGAACTCTTACAGAGACGTTAACGTGGCTCTTGTAGTGAATCAATGCTCAAAACTCAATTGTCACAGTAGACAATTTCCAAAATATACCTAACATGAGGTAAGAAACAACGACCACTTACCTCTACATCATATGAAAACGATTCTGCCGTGAAGAACACGAATCTTTAAAAGGTGTAAAATGAACCTTGAAACGAAATCATGAAACTGAAATGAATCTTGAAAATGTTAAAGCTGAAGTCTTCGATAAATCTTTGAAAGCAAGAACAAAATGCCGCTAATGACTTTTCTGGTTGAGGTACGGGGGAAAAACACGAAAGAAAGACAACTACAAAGGTTAATCCATCAACAACAGACGGCACGGGGAAAATTCAGGCGATTTTGTCGGATGTGTATATGTATCCATGCCAACTGCATGACAGTTGCTAAGTTATTCTAGAGTGTTACCCTAGAGGAAGGTCAAGTTTTCGTCCCGTAATTACGATTTCGAAAAAGCTGAGCACGAGTAAAGCTGACTCTTCCCGTTCCGAAAAGCGTTTCCACGTTACGAAAACCTCTTCTCGTTTCGGAAAGGCCATTTTCGTATACGAGAAAATGAATACGAGAAGTACAAAAACTCTCTATTATAGTTTTCTACGAAACGTATTCGAATATACATACTCAAATTTTTCGACGCAGAATGTTTTGTGATTTAAGTTTCAACTACGCGTCATTGCGTACTATGAGCAGGTGCGTGGCGAGAAGCGTAAATTTCCTGGTCCGCGACGCCAGCGCCACGTATCAACTGACAGGAAAACAGCGTTGAAAATAAAAAAGTGTCTAGAACCTGAATGGAATGTAATGCGACACTAGCGCTTTCATGCGGGGTGGCCACCAAACTATTTAAAACATCCTGATCCATTTGTCCAATTAATCTGAATTTTTAATAAGGGATTGACTACTTGATGTTATGTATTTCTGAGATGTGAGCTCGCGAGCATCCAGACCACCAAACTACATAAATCATTCTGATCTATTTGTCCAATTAGTAACCTAAAAGTAGTAACGGACATTGATTGCAGATTGGTTGCACGAGTTTCCGCCAGGATCGCTTGGTCCGCATTACATTCCATTCAGATTCTAGAAACTACTGTTGAAATAAGAGGAATAGTCATGGTGATTATTAGCCATGCGAAATGCACTCTGATGGCAACTTGCGAGACTGCAAAGAAGTTCAGTTTTGCTGCCCAACTCAAACTCACTTCTATAATATAATTAATTTTCAGTTCGTGGGTCAGCTCCTTTTAACCCTGGAATAGAAACGTGCTGCAATACCTATATGCCTAATGGAAACGTTCGCCGTAAATTTTACTCCCTCCAGGAAAATCTTGATTGCCCTCTCTTTACTCAATTATTACTTTCTCATAAATCATGTCATAATAAGGAAGCTATACTAGTGTGCAAAACTAGGAGGAACCTCCCACAAAATTCAATAAATAGTAAAATTTATAACAATAATCGTTACTTACGTTTCATTAGTTCAATTTGCTGTGCAAATACTAATTTACCAGGTTTTGAAGGAAGAAGAATTACAGGAACATGAAAAAATGAACACCAACCATATTTATGAAATCAGTCTTTGATTTTCAAGTCTCTAAGTGAAAGAACATTCTTCAATAATGAAAAGAACGAATAAATAATATTCCAAAAAAAAAAAGAATGTAAAAATAGCATGAAAACAGAATCACAGGAACATGAAATAAGGAATGTAAAAATAGCATGAAAATAGAATTACAGGAACATGAAAAAATGAACACCAACCATATTTTTATGAAATCAGTCTTCGATTTTCAAGTCTCTTAGGGCCATGTCATACGAGCGCTATTGCCGTCGCGCAGATGCCGTCGAGATAGCGCCGGAAAAAGTGCATGTCATACGTGACGGCAAATGCGTCGCGTTGATGCCGTCCCGCCAACGCCAGGTGCCTGTCATACGTAGCGTCTTCCGGGCGCATTTGCCGTCGCGGCTATTATGTTATTACCAAGATGGACACCATCCATGTCCGTTAGCGTCGCTAATGCGACCGTCCGCGTTGGCAGCGCTCAGCGTCCGGCTAACGCGGACTCGCCAACGGCATTATCGTCCGTATGACATGCTCCATAAGAACCCCATTGCCGGGTTGGAGCGTTTTTAACGCGACGGCAATATCGCTCGTATGACATGGCCCTTAGAGAAAACACATTCTTCAATAAAGAAAATAATGAATAAATCATGTTCCTAAAAAAAAGGAATGTAAAAATAGCATGAGCGAGTAGAAACTCAGCAAAAATATTATACTGGTAACATGGTAACTGCGTAATTTTTCAGAGCACAAAATTTGAGATGAATTCAACATTGAATCTCATCACCAGCTCCCAAGGAGATCACATTTCACTTGGAACCCACTAGAAGCACAAAATTCTTTCTAATCTATAACACAGTTTCACTAGATGAAAGTCACAATAGTCAAAATAATGAAAGATCACGAAGAAAGAAAGATTTACATCAAAGATTTACGATAGCACTCACATCTGAACTTTTTTGTTTTCCAAAGAAGGAGATAATTTTAGTCTTAGTTGAACAATCTTGACAGAATTTATGGCCAATGTGCCCTCCACAAATTTTCCTTTGGCAGTTGGAGCATGATGTGATAGCTTTTTTCTTCGAACGAGAGGCACAAAAATTGCAATTCCCCAACTTATAATGAACTATTTTTCAACTATAGGGTTCATGGAATCATGTTCTGGAGTCTCCAAAGTTGAACTGGTAGGCGTCTCCAAGGTGGGAACCAGGAGCAGCAGGTTGAAGCTCTGCCTGTATGACTTCTTCGGGTTGTATCAAATCATGGTTGTATAGTTTGTGAAGTTTAACCGTATTTAGAAATAAAACGCGTACTCTCAAAAATTGGCAAGAACGAAGGAATTTATTTTTCTCAATCTCTTTGGACAAACAAACGGGTACCTAGCAACTGAACACATGATGTCAAACAATGGTTAACTAGATTGAATGAATAATTTAATAATAATACGAGTATGAAGCCACATCACTCCCCCTCAAGTGTCAACGATATCGTTCAGGAAATTGGACGTGCCGGCCACAACGGGTGGTAGTTGGAGGTGGGTCCGTGGGTGAAGTTGATGACGCTGGGTGTGGCATCGCTGCAGCTGGACTCGTGGGTTGGGCGAGCATAAAAGCTGGTTTGATCCTGTCTATGGAAATAGTCTGTTCCCCTCAAGGCATTTTGATACGAAAAACTTTATCTGTACGGGAAATTACAAGATAAGGTCCGTCGTAAGTAGGCTGTAAGGGTTGTCTCAGTGCATCCTGGCGTACAAAAACGTGTGAAGAATCCTTCAAATCGGGGTGAACGTAGATGGTTTTAGCAGTGTGGTACTTGAATGGAACTGGGCGGAGGTTCTGGACATGGTCGCGTAATGTAGCAATGAGCGTAGGAAGGTCTGAAGAGCTGGTGGGAGAATCGAACACATCAAGTGGGAGTCTTATTGGCTCTCCATAGATGATTTCAGCTGGAGTTACCGCAATTCCTGGGATAAGGTAAGATCGTAACCCCAGGAGAACTGTTGGCAAGGCTGAGACCCAATCGTCTGTGAGTTGAGCTTTCAATGCGCATTTCAAGTGGCGGTGCCATAGCTCAATTGCACCATTTGCAGCGGGATGGTAAGCAGTAGTGCGAAGGTGATGGGTACCAAGTACTGTAGTGAGATTTTTGAAATGTTGGCAGTCAAGCTGCTTCCCACAATCCGTAGTTATGCGACGTGGAACACCGAATCGGGCAATCCATGAAGTGATGAGCGTTGAAGCAACAGTTTCTGCTGTAATATCATTCAGTGGAATTGCCTCCGGCCATCTTGAAAAACGATCTATGATGGTTAGGAGATAACGGAAACCTTGTGAAGTGGGTAGGGGTCCAACAATATCGACATTTATGTGTGCGAATCTGGCTTCAGAAGGCTGGTGGGTACTAATTTCGCTGGAAGTATGACACCAAACTTTTGTTCGTTGACATGGAATACATGTTTTTGTCCAGAGCGTGACATCCTTTTTGAGAGAAGGCCAACAGTACCGAGTCTGGACTAGGTCAACTGAAGCAGCGATTCCAGGGTGAGCGAGATTATGCAAGGAGTTGAAAATTATCCTGCGAAATGGCTCAGGAATAAAAGGACGAAGTTTGCCAGTTGAGGTGTCACAAATTAGAACGATGTTGTTGTCTAAAGTCATATCTAGGAGATTGAATTTTGAGTTAGTAGATCTCTTCAGATGTTGAAGTTCAGAGCACGTAGCCTGTGCTGCTGCTATGTCTTGGAGTGATACTGAAGTGGCAAGGTCAATGGCCGAAATGCGAGAATATGTGTCAGCCGGGGTATTAGTAGAACCTGGCACATACCGAATATCCGTTGTAAATTGACCAATGTAATCTAAATGTCGTAATTGGCGAGGAGAGGCTTTTCCTGGTCGTTGTGCAAAAGCGTAAATAAGAGGTTTGTGATCTGTGATAATGGAGAATTGGCGTCCTTCGAGCATAAATCGAAAATATTTAACTCCTTGATATGCTGCCAAGAGCTCACGATCGTAGGTGCTGTAAGCACGTTGGGCAGGGGATAGCTTTTTGGATTGATAACCAAGAGGTTCTGGAATTCCATTCTGCATTTGTTGTAATGCAGCTCCTACTGCTGAATCTGAAGCATCAACCATAAGGACCAGTGGGAGATCACAGGATGGGTGGGCAAGTAAAGTAGCATTACTTAGTGCAAGCTTTAGCTGTTCAAAAGCTAGTTTAGAGTCAGCCAACCACTCCACTTTGCGATGGTCACGTTTTCTGGGACTTTTACACAAGTCAAACAATGGCTGTTGCAGAGTAGCAGCATTTGGCATAGAGCGACGGTAAAAATTGACTAAACCCAGGAAGCGGCGCAGCTCTTCAATTGAATCAGGAAGTGGGTAGTCATTAATAACAGCAATACGTTCAGGAAGAGGTTTTATACCATGACAGTTGTTGAGGAAACCCAGAAATGAAATTTCTGGAACTCCAAAAACACATTTCGCCACATTGATACAAATTCCGTTGGTATTAAGGCGTGTGAAAAGAGTGTGTAAATGAGTCATATGCTCTTCTGGTGAGGTAGAAGCAATCAGGATGTCATCCAGGTATAATAGAAATAGTAGGTCTTGGAGGATCGAGTGTATATAGCGTTGGAATGACTGAGCTGCATTTTTCAATCCAAATGGCATACGTAAAAACTCAAACAGTCCAAAAGGAGTTACTACCACTGTCTTTGGTATGTAATTTTCAGCTACCTTCACATGGTGGTAGGCGCGGACAAGGTCGACTTTTGAAAATGTAGTCTTATGCGCAAGCTGTGAGTTGAAATCCTGGAGGTACGGAATGGGGTATGCATCTGGGACAGTAACCGTGTTCAGAGCCCTATAGTCACCACAAGGCCTCCGTGTGCGGTCTTTCTTTGGGACCATATAGAGGGGGCTGGACCATGGACTTTTTGATGGTCGACATATACCCAGGTCAATCATATGCTGGAATTCTTGTTTCGCTTGGGCTAACTTGTCTGGTGGAAGTCGTCGAGGTTTGGCAGACACTGGAGGACCTTTGGTTTCTATTACGTGGGCGAAATCACCGTTTGGGTTACAGGAAGTAGGGCTTTCTTGAAGAAGGTTTGGAAAAGATAAAAGAAGCGAAGCATATTCATGACGGGGATCTATGACATGTACTGTGTGGTGGTCAGGCACATCTGCTGTAGAGGCTGGACGCCATAATCCAGTGGAGGAATCAATTAGGCGTTTATTCTTGAGATCAATTAACAACCCGAATTCTCCTAATAGATCAGCACCAATGATAGGGTATTTGAAATCCGCAATAATAAAAGGCCATCTGAACTGGCGACGGAGTCCTAAATCAAGAGTTAGGAGACGTTCGCCATAAGTTGAGATGTGTGTACCGTTGGCAGCAAATAGCGGCTTTTGTGATAAATATCTTCTATCAGCTGGAGTTGCAGGAACGACAGACACATCAGCACCTGAATCAACTAGGTATTTTGAATTAGTGAGGCGATCAAACACGAATAGGCTACGAGAGAGTTGAGTGCCCATGCTCCCAGCTGTCGCATCCAAGGAGGAGGCAGTTAGTTTTCCGGTTGGGAGGACTTGAACAAACACGGGAGTAAGCATTTGCGTGCGTTGATTCCATATCGACGGTGATAACGGCAAATTTCATGTTCATCGTGGTCTGGTTTTGGAGTAGTTGAACGTTCTCGAGGTCGGGTATTCCGCCCAACAGATCGAGAACGGTTTGACTGTTGGGTTAGCGAAGCTATAGAAGCGGTCAGTTGGGCGATTTGTGATAACGAGAGTTAGTGGGGTCAGAATTGTCAACAGCTTGAATGGAGTACTGTGTGGGAGCCAATTCAAGAACCTTATCTGCCATTATTGCTAGATTGTCCAGAGGATCAGAGGATGGTGCGAGTATTGAACGCACATTGACGGGTAGGCGTTGTAGGAACATCGTTTTCAGGAAATCATCTTGAACTTGACAACCAACCAACGAGCGCATTTCACGGACCAATTGCGAGGGTTTTCTGTCGCCTAAATCAAGTTCAGTTAGGAGTTTACTAACTTTGCGACCTTCGGAAATCTCAAATTCTGCCTGCAAGCGGTCCATTAAATCTTTCTAAGGTGTGAAGGAGAGAGGTTTTAACAAAAAATCGGAGATCAGCTCGGCTACATCGCTATCAAGGGAGGCTAATACGTAATTATGTTTCGTTAGCTCCGTCGTCACTGGGGAGTTGGCGAAATGGGCATTTGCATTCTCCAAATTTTAACATTCCGACGCCAGAGTGGCGGAATTTTTATAGATAGTCTGGCTACGTGCATCTCGGGTTGATCATTGCCGATTTGTGGTGCGGTCGAAGAATCAGATTGCAATGTTTCCATAGCAGTTATACGGAAAAATCGAAGTTACGCAGTTAATGGAGTACGGTCTACCGGAAATTAAGTGATGTTACGAAATGTTCGCGGAAATTTCGCGGGATATTGCTGAGATTTGATACGTAAATAAACGGTACACTACACAATCCAAAATTTTGTTTACGCGGGGTCACCACTTATAGTTTGTGAAGTCTAACCGTATTTAGAAATAAAACGCGTACTCTCACAAATTGGCAAGAACGAAGGAATTTATTTTTAACATGTATCATGTTTTAGCCCTGGGGTCCTAGCAAATTTTGCGAGTCAATTTTTTTCCGCGCACGAAACATATTACAGTGATTTCCGCCTACAACCGAGTCGTTGCTAGGGAAATGGTACTTCGTCGTTTTTCATCCCACAAAATTCGTTGACCATTCGTTCGAAAGCTCTCGATTTATCCAACAATATTATGTTAACTACGGCGAAGTGCGTGTCCAACAAACTGAGTTATGAGCATGGTTATATAAATAATTGTTTACACACAGGTGATCATTCTCAATAATTGATATTGTGAACATGATTGCAACCGCTTGTTAATTTCTGATGTTTTCATAGAATTTCGAATCAATATCGAGGAGAAAACATGATACATGGTTGAAATTTTTGGTTCTAGAACAGAAATAAGTTTACTCAATCTCTTTGGACAAACAAACGGGTACCTAGCAACTGAACACATGATGTCAAACAATAGATCGAATGGTTAACTAGATTGAATGAATAATTTAATAATAATACGAGTATGAAGCCACAGTTGTTAGTTTCGTCTTGAGATTGGGTTGATCGGATATGGGATCCCTTCCTTTTCCATTTGCAGTCTTGGTGGCAATGATTTCTTGAGACTGTCAGTGATGTTCACCTTGAGACCAGAGTTCAATCGCCCCCTCTGGAGCCTCTTCTGTTTCCACTCATAAATCAATTGTTCGGGCAGTTTGATCATGAACTGAAGACGAGTTAGTGGCTTGAGATAATCATCAGCATCATGGTGTTTCCGATGGAAGTTGTGCTGGTAAATGACAAAGGCATTGACACATGCAATATTGATGATATTGTAGAAAAACACAGAGGCCACCTCTTCGTCTTCCAGTTGCATTGTCAGAGTGAATGATGAAAGGTTTTTTGCTGAATGGGTGGAGTTCAGGTTGGTTGTGGATATTCTACCCTCATATACAGTAACAAATTACTCGTAATATGAAACTCTATAATCTCTAGTAATATGAAATTCTTGTTTATAGAAAGGTAACGTAAATATATAAATAAAATGAGTAAAACTGTAAAACATCCAAGGCCGGTCTAATGGACAGATGGAGTAAAATTTACGCCTCTGAAAGGGCTGCAATGGAAACGTGAATAATCATTACCCCTTGAGAAGAGGGTGTAATAGAAACATGAGGTAAATACTACGAGTACTTCGTCCAAAGAGGGTTCACTGGAAATGAGGAGTAAATATTACATCATCCTACCAACCTCAATGGAAAGGAAGTAAATATTATGTGTAGGGTTTTAGTTTCTTACCTCTTACCATCAATGAAAGGACCACACAACGTCATGGTAGGTGCAAAACTGAAGGGAACATTAGTGAGAAGGCATAGATGGCGCGGCGGCACCCCCCACCCATTGCGCGTCCATCCAGGCCAATATCAAGTTGCGAGGAGTAAAATTTACGAAATGTTTCCATCCCAGGGACTTCTAAAGTGTGGGTGTTTTATTTGATTAATTAATTAATTTTATTAATCCCTGAAACTAGGACGTAAGAGCACCTTCCGTCACCAAAAATTCTTAAAGTAAAATATAGCATCGCCTGGTTGCTCGCATCTCAAAAATAATTAACATCAATTGGTCAATCCCTAAGTAAAAATTCAGACTAGTTGAACAAATGGATCAAAATGACGTTTTGGAGGTTGAAACACAATGCAAAAAGTAGGTGCCGAGTTCGGCCATTGGCCTGATGCTGGTACAAACAAAAAAACCCACAAACAGACATTGGATTTTATATATTAGTAAAATAAGATAATATATAATACCTACCCTTGAAAATGGAATTCCCTTTGTCTGGGTTACTCGTATTTGGGACCCATCTCAAACGATTCAGCTTCCCCACCCCCCATAATCCCCCCCCCCCCATGTTTGGGGATCGGGCTGGCTAGATAGGAGGACTAGCAAGACCCCAAATAATGGAGTCTGCAAAAATTCGGATTATTAAAAATTTGGCTTCATTAGTGCTCGTAGTGAGAGAACGAAAGATCGTAAGCCTTCCCGGATGACTTCATTCGATTTACTGGGGAAATATGTGTAACAAACAACCACAAAACATTAGGTAGGTACTTATACCTCGAAAGTTATAGAGACATCGATTTTTCAATATGTTATCCCTTAATTACCTACTACCTTTTATGGTTGATCAGAATTAATGCTGTTACTGGCACATCACCGGTCGATCTACGATTTTTCAGCCTAATTTTGTACACAAATTCTTTAATGTTCTATTCTCTAGTTAATAAACTTTATTTGAGCAATGTTCTGCTAAAAAAGTATAAAATTTAACAATTTTTAGCCATTTATAGAAGATTTTAGAAATTTTTTCAGCTCATTTTTTGAAATGTTTCCAATTTAATGAGCTCAAAAAGTGCTGGCCAACAAACTCATTTTTCATTTGTAAAGTTTGATTTTTCGGCGCAAGAAGGAAATTTTTATCTCAACCTGATGGAGAGTTATAGTCTTCAATGACACACTTACTATATATATATATATATATATATATATATATATATATATATATATATATATATATATATATACATATATATATATATATACTTACGAAAAATCGTTACACTATCGTAGGTTTACTTTATTGTTGTTTAGAAAGTAATAAACCAAAGATATTCTGGAGAATTCAAGTAGGTAATCGAGTTGAAAAAAATAAACGAATTACCATTACTTCATCCTGATTTCTGCAATGATAATCGAAATGACGATTACATTTTCCGATTACTAGTAATGGTAATTGAATTAAGATTATTTGTAATCGGAAAGAGTAATCGACAGACCGATTACCGTTACAGTAATTGGAATGGTAATCGCCATTACTCCAGAATTAATTGTGAGGACAAATCCTCAGATTATTACATTCCTGTTCTTGTGAATTTTGTACAAGTAAAATTACCGCAAGACAACGGAAGTACCTAATCAGAGAAGTAACCATTACTCAAAGAAATGATTACTTCATAACTGCCAGAGCCCTTCCTCTTCCGCTACGTTCCGCAATCCCCTACACGATAAGTACAAAGATACTTACCAAGGGGGAAATCACTTGCTACTTTTGCTTTACAAAAGAAGACTTCGCTTCTAACTGCCCTAAGGTCAAAGGCTGTTGCCAAGGCGATGGGGAAAAAGATGGATTGTGGCAACTGTGCCCTTCTTCCACTTTACTTCATAAATTAAAGCAATATATTTTGATTCTGGTAGTGAATTTATCAACTTGAATTAAAGTTTAGTTCCGAATTTGAGATTGTGATGTCAACAAAATCACATATTCTTCAATATTATCCTGTTGATTAAATTAAAGATAAAAATTATGCATGTTTTCGGACTTCATTCAATTTTTTTCTCGTTTCACTTGATTCTTTACTTTCCTACTTACACCAGTTCATCCCAGCCAATTTTGATGAAGTTTGAAACGTAGGCTACGTTTGAACTGACGGATTTGGGGTCTTGGAGCCACTACGACCAAGGTGGGTGGTTGAAAGGGAGGGGGTAAGTAAATATGAAATTCTCTCCTGTTCACCCCAGGAAGTGACATTTGATAGCGAGACTCTCTGGGACATCAAGAGGCTAATAAACTCAGAGGCTTCAATTTCCTGATCAGTTATTTGAGGTAAATTCTCTCCTGTTCACCCTAAGAATTTGAAATTTAGTAGGAAGCCTTTCTGAAACATCAAGAGACGAATAAACCAAGGGGCTCTTTTGCTGATCAGCGGAGTGAGCTAAATTATTTCCTGTTCACCGTATGAAATTTATAGTCAAGCCAATAGTCGCATCGCCGTTTTCTAGTACAGGACATACATTCTCTCATTTTTTTTACTGTCGGTGGAACTAAGACGCTTTTTGAAATCTGAAGACTTGAAGAAGCGTCTCACTTCCACATGCAGTCAAAATGAGTGAACGGATATTGTATAGGCCCAAATTGGATGATACCATGAATTTTGTGGCTTCGCATATTTTGTAAGCGGAGCATCTTTTTTGGGATACCTAGGAACCTAATTTTTTTGACAGTACATAGAACCACCTCTCTCCATTTCAGTTTAATATTGACAGATCTTTTCCCTCTGCACCATCCTCTTTTCTCTCTTTCATAATGTTATGATCTGAATAGACTGTCTTTCTTAGTCTGTAGATGTCGCGCATGTAGCAACCACAAACAACCCTTGGTAACATCAATAAGCTTTTATGAAACTCACGTCTCTCTTGAGCTTAGTAAGTTGTTACCTACCTAACATTAATCATGGCTCCACTTGGTCTCGAAATTGAATCTGTGCTGGTAAGTAAATTCTCTATGAATATCATCCGTGAATGAAATTAATCATTATCCAAGTTATGAGTTAGGTACATACTTGTATTGGCTTCTTCAATTTACTAGAGGCATAAGTTGAAAACGCTGAAAATTATTATCCAAAAGTTTATCGTTTCCGTATTAAAATTGTCCCGCACAAATCACGGGTCTATGGATAATAATTAAATCGACATTTACCACATCTGTAGTAATTATTAAATTAAATGGAGTCTACGATGCAACAGTACACATGAAACAACATAGACGTAGGCACCTTTCGAAAGATAATACCTTCTAATGAAATAAAATATTAAACCAGAGATAAGGGCATCAGTAGTTGACCAGTTAGAGGAAATTTCTCACTCACCAATACTAGATACACCTAGTTATAGAGCCATTATCAAATACCTTTGCAGTCACTGAAATGCTCTATAGCTATCTTCGTTGCTAATAATAGTTAATTTTTTGAAAAAATTAGGATATTTAAAATTTTTATAGTTATTTCTGTATACTTAATGTGTTTTTGAGATACAACGTCTCTGATTTAATATTGTTATACAGGGACCTACTGCATACAATTGCTCACAATTGGCCATGTTCCTAGTTCAGTGAAACAGTGCCGCTTGATAACATTAACTTTTATCATAATAAAATAGGTTGTCTAATGGGGCTATCACTCTAATAAAAATGGATTAATCCATTTCCATTTTTTGTTCGAGATTAATCAGGTTCTGTTAAGTAGATCGGTACCTTCTACAGTGTTCTTCTTTTCTCGATTCTTTTGTAAATATTTTATCATTTAATAATGATTAACAGGACGTTTCCATTTGTTTTCGTCCCGTCACGAGCGTCACGTCACGGTGGGGTTTTCTATTGATTTTACGTACAACCAATGCGTTACTAGGGAAGTGTAACTCCCTTAGTTTTCATAGCAGGAAAATCGTTAGCCACTTTTTGGAATGCTCTCATTTTATCACAGCATCTCATAATCCATAAGCCTCTGTAGTCTCAAGGAAAGCTGATTTATTGCGCTCAGTTATAAACTAATATTGCTAAGTAACCATAATGAACTAATAATGTGTTAAATAAATCATTATTAAATGATCTGACTGTAGAACCGTAGATCTATCGTCCGTTTTTTTTGAGAGTAAGTGGGTCTACCACTGAACATAGAAACAATAGTTGCTTCTATGTTCTGTGGTAGGCAGTTAAGGTGGGTTCACATCCATGCGTAAATGCGTAAATGCGGCTATCCGGTCATGCGTTCGACCTTCTGATTGGCTAGCGGTAGTCGGAAGAGTGGGGTGAATCTTGCCGGACAAGCGGACTGTACACATCTGAAAAATTAGATATTTTACCGGATAGACGCATTTACGCATGTGCGCAGTTGCCCATTGCGCAGTTTTCTTTTGTTTGATAAAGAAAGATAAGATAAGAAGGTAGCGAACCTTCGTTTCTCTTTGTTGGTTTCTTTCGATATAATTTTGATTGTATTTGATAAAGATGAAGAGCTTGCGTATAATAATAACAATAATAAATTAATAAAACACTCAAATTAAACACGGTTTTATGCAGATGAGGCCGAGTTGGGTTAAATATACTTAGTGGTAGGTACCGATTTTGCGATCTCACCAACAACCTATTCCATTTGTGTTTTGAGACATTTTTTGATTATAGATTAGCAATTTCCTGCTTGTTGAATGAGTAGGTATTTGAGAAGAGATGGCCAACTTGTCCTTACGAAATGGACAAATTAACTACGTTAAGTATGTAGGTAACTTCTTATGGTACTAGGTACCTCTAGGTACCTAACTAGGTACTTCTTATGGTGCATCAATGCACTTAAATGATTTGAAATGCGCCAACCTACACATTTTTTCGGGTAGAAATACCCATAATGTTAGCTTGGGAAAAGTACCTAGTTGATGAAAGGACCGAATCTGATGAAAGGATCCGAAAGGACCCAACAGTCTCATTTCAAAACGACATCGCCTTTGCAGTTTTAATGTACATACATAACAATTTCTTCTATACGCCCTCATGATTTTTTTATGAGTTTATTATTCAACATTGTTTATGGAGCTGTAATGTCCAAGAAATGTGTGATAGTTTGAAGAAAATTCGGGAGGAAATATGTCTCTTTGGAAAAAGGCAATGGTAATAGAAGACAAAAACAATGATAACGCAATGATAACACAACCGGATGGTTCTGAACGGCCTGCCGCATTTACGCACTCCCCTCCACTACTTCCAACCCCCTTCACTAGTTAAACGCATAGCCGCATTACCGCATATACGCATGGATGTGAACCCACCTTTACAATTGCTCTATTTTTAAACCATCAAGTAGGCATGATAGTAGACTCAAATCAGTAAGAGTTGTCTCCCCCTTCATTGGGCCTCTATTGTAGGCTATGACGGCACTGCAACACCATCTATACTATTTATAAGAATGAAACTCCGTCTGTCTGTCTGTCTGTCCATGCTATGCACGGCCAAACGGCTGAGTGGGGGGAGTCTACGAGTGGGGGGATCTTCTTGGGATTTTCCAAAAGTGGGAGCGAGCGAATTTAAAATTTTCTAATCCCAGCCGAACCATGGGCCGTAGGGCGGGAGGGGGGTCGAAGTAAGAATTAATGTGCGCTTTTTCCACTTCCCCGCTTCCCCTACCCCTCTAAACGGCCGTCGAAAATTCCGGAAAAATACCGGTTTCGTAGGTTTTCCTACGAGGAAGACGACGGCGCGATCGGATCGCGAAAAAAGTATCGGGAAATGCGTCAAAAAAATGCGAGAGTACGGACCCGTTTTCTCGAAAAGTCCGACGAAAAACTACGTTTTTTCCCATTAAAATATACCCCGTAAAGGTACGTTTTTCGGAACGGTTTTCGCGGGCGAAATACAGCTTTGATCCCGCCGAATCTGAATCCGAAATCGGATATCGAAAAAAGTGACGGGAAGTAGGTCAAATTGCGAGCGGAAGCGAGGGAAGCGTTTAATGTGAGAAATTAATTGTGCCCCGGACGCGAGAAGGCTCTACGAAGACGTCAAGGGGTTCGATGTCACAATGTTGCGAGGCGAGCAGGTATACATAGGTACCTACCTTGCGAGCGAAGCGAGAGCCATTTCAACAGAATAAATACGGACTTTGTCCTACACATATACAGGTATACCTTGCGAGCGAAGCGAGCAACATCCCCTAATAAACTTTTCGTGGTTCCACGTAGTTTTATAAGATTTAATTTGTTTGTAAGAATTTCCTACAGAAAAAAAAACGTCTGCCAAGTTGGGTGGGCAGTATAACTTCCTCAAGCGAGCGTAGCGAGCAGCATCCCCTACAGAAGTTAAACCTACCCTTAGGGATCTACCGTTTGCGAGCAAAGCGAGCAAAATTCCCTACATGCCACATTTTGCGAGCGAAGCGAGCAATTTAATGGGGGGTCCGGGGGCAGTATAACTTCCTCAAGTGAGCGAAGCGAGCAGCATCCCCTACAGAAGTTAAACCTACCCTTAGAGATCTACCGTTTGCGAGCGAACCGAGCAACATCCCCTAAATGCCATACTTTGCGAGCAACATTTTCTACATGCCATACTTTGCGAGCAACATTTTATACATGCCAGACTTTGCGAGCGAAGCGAGCAACATATACTACATGCCAGACTTTGCGAGCGAAGTGAGCAATATTCCATACACGCCACACGTTGCGAGCGAAGCGAGCAACTTAATGGGGGGTCCGGGGGGCTTGCCCCCCGGCTGGACGTGGAGGCGAGCGTAGCGAGCCGGAGCGGCTAGTCTTTTAGAATTATCATGTACGTACCTTTCGGAGGAATCCGTTGTCACCAGCAAGTCGAGTACCGGGGGCGAGCGCTTTCGATGCAAGGACATCGTCACAGTACTGTTTCGACAGCTCGACGATGATGTCTTTGCATCGAAATGTTGCATTTATTTCAAACGAAATTTATGAAAAGTCACTGTCAAGCAGCATGGTCGTATGAGCATATTTTCGTAAATTATCGCATTATATTTGTGTGACAGCTAGGATGCAGGTAAATGAGAACTCTCAGTTTGATGGATATGGGATGATTTATTAGGCCCCCTGGGCTGGTTTATGTACAGCCGGGCAAGGTTTACAATAACAGGCTCTACGGGTCTGGTGTTTATACTACACCTCCCACTCCTGGAATTATATTTATTTCTTAAAAAATTAAATTTCACATTGGTTTCTTGCTGGTTTGCTTTTTCCACGTTTTACAAACGTTGAAGCTTGGCCCGATTACAATCATAGTTCGAGTGATGCGAAGTGCGAGCGCAGCTGTAGTGATTGATAAGGCAGTGCTGGAGCAGGAGGAGGAGGCGTGCAGACCCGTGGGCGATTGAAGGTGCCAGGAGGCCTAATTCCTTGGTTGAAAAATAGGAAAAGCAAGAGAGGCCCCTCTTTTGTGTGAAGGCCGAAATTTCAATTTGCAACAATGTTTGTTGGCCCTTAGAAGGGCCGGTGAAACGGGGGCCTTTAGAAAGGCATTTGAAAGTGTAGGGCCTCTCCCTTGTCTCGTCGGTGGCGGCGAGGGTCCAATGGTCGACGGAGAAAGACCGTTTGAACGCGGTGAGCTGAGGAGGCGGGCCGGGGTCTCTTCGGTGTAAAAGGTCGCTTGGAGTTGCATGAAGCTGCCTTGTTGACAGCGGGGGGTCTATCTGTGTGCCTACGGAGTGGCACAGGGGCCAATGGTCCCCTTGGGCACAGCAGTCCTAGCAAGTCCCGTCGTAAGGGGGCAGGATGAAGGAGAGCCGTGGTGTCGGAGGCTCGGTCACATTTTTGGGGAAGCTCGTCTGGCATCATTGGAGCTTTCAGGCAACAAAAAGCTGCCATTCGGGCTCTGTCAGGATCTGCCCCCAGGACCTCTTGTCGACCACTTTTTCGCCGCCTTGGTTTGCTGACCCTGCCTGCCCTAAATGCCCTTGCCCTTCTTGACCGCATGAGCACCTGCTCTGCGAACCTTCCAAACCAGGGTGATACGCATGACTACTGCAACCGCCAGCGTGATCTGCTTCAGGTTCCCAAGCACCGTCTTGCAGTGACAAAAATGAGAAATCCTGATTCGAATGGAGTAAGGATTTTCAACCTGCTTCCACCCCATGTAAGGAAGCTACCAAAAACAGCTCTTCAAAAACACCTTAAAGCCTGGCTTATTGATAAAACACCCTATAATTTTGAGGAGATCCTCGGTGCTATAAAGGACATGGAATAGACTTATCGATGGACATATTTAATGTTTACCTACCATGTTTTAAAATAATTTTTTACTCTATTCTCACTCTTTTGTTTATCCTGATATCTGATTCTTTCTTTTTTGAGGTTTGCTACATGCTGTGTTTTTGTATGTTGGCAAATAAATTTGTTGATTGATTGATTGAAATCCCCATCACTGTCGTGCTGGGTGACGAAACCAGCAGAATCGGCAGGGAAGGTGCAGTGCTGAAGGCTCGAGGAGGCTGCCAAGGGATCGGCTGAGCCCGATCCTGTGCTTCTTATGATGCCTCGGGCCAGAGCAGCGTGCGAGGTCCGCCTGGTGGTACCGCCCTTGTGGATTTTCGCAAGTGAGGCTGGGTGGTAGCCATCTCGAGAATGTGTCGATTTTTCGGAATATGGCCTCTTGAATAGGTAATTTTGTGTTCATAGTAGAGAAGTTTCGGATCGTGAGGACAATTGAGGTGTGTTGTTGTTAGGAGAAAGTGGAGCAGGCTTTACCCTGTCGACTGAAACTGAGATAGGCTGGCCTAACGGACCTGAGTAAGTTATTGTTTTCCCGTCATTAGAAACGACGGTATATGGACTGGTATAAGGGCTGTTCGAGGAGGGTCGACTCTTACAAAGATCGTCTTGGCTGTTTTCATTGAGGCTGGATAGTATGTTTTGGCGTATTTGCGGTAAGAATCATGAGATAGCAGCGGGACAACAGGTGCAGGAGGTGAAGTGATGAGGTCATGGGACAGCCTTGGTGTAACTCCGCAGAGGCGTTGAGAAGGCGAGATATCATCTTGCGTTGCCCTGTTGCGGAGTCCAAAGAGAGCGGCTGGGAGATCGAGAGCCCAACGTGCTGGTGTGGAGGAGCACATTAAGGCCTCTTTTAAGGATAGGTGAAAACGCTCGATGATGTCGTTTGAAGCAGGATGATATGTGTTAGTAGATTTCTCTTCAATGCCCAATTGTTGACAAATAGTTGAGAAGAAACTAGAAGTGAACTGAGTCTGTGGTCCGCAGTGAGAAATTTTGAGGGGCCCAAAATATGTGATCCAGGTGTTGTAGAAGGCTTGAGTGATGGACTTTGCGGATATGTCTTGGAGTGGTGTTACTTCCGGCCAACCAGTTGCCCTATCAATCATAGTAAGGCAGTATTTGAAGCCATTAGACGTTGGCAGGGCTTGAGATGGACGTGTTTAAAGGGTTGAGCGTCTGAAAGCTGACTAGTGGTGCTCTACTGTGGCAAGTGGTCTTGGCACGATTACATGAAGGGCATTATCGTGTCATAACTTTGATGGAAGAGGACATGTTAGGCCAAAAGAACCTGCTTCTAATCAAGGAAGTAGTAGCCTTGACGCCAGAGTGAGAGAGCCCGTGTAGGTGGTTGAATATAAGCGGACAGAGCGGAGAGAGTATAAGGCCTAGGTGTTCCGGTAGAGCGTCCACAGTAAAGAGGTACTCCGTTGAAAGTGAACTCCTGTAGGTTCGTTTTTGAGAGATGAGGGTCAAGGAGCTGTAATTTCTTCCGTTTCTGAGGTGTGAAGGGTGGAGGGCTGTCAATGAAGCTAGATTGTAGACGAGGGAGGTAGTCAGCTGTAACGTGAAAGGGTTGGTAAATTCCTCTTAGGTTAGTAAGAAAAAGAATTACGTAGAATCTTTTTGGAGCAACACTTACGTCTTTGATTAAAATCTCAAAGCAATCCCCTTTAATTTGTGTACTCATTTTGTCACCTTATTCCTGATGTCTATACACCTATACATAGAAAAGATAAATTCATCATAGTAAGGAATAGTTGCATAGCAAAATTCAGTACAACAGGCCTTGTTACAATGCTTACTTCTTACTGTCAAGGAATAAGGAGACAGATAGTACACATATTTAAAGGCACTTCTTGATGGTTTATTCAATGAAAGCAATTATTGCTCTAAGATTTTACGGGAAATCTAACTAATCTTAAGAGGGCTATGCCAAAAGTTGGTTTTATAGTTTTAATAGAAACACTACAAGGAATCTGGATGAAGGATCAACAATGTAGGATAATCAAGTAGGGATCTAGAATGCTATATGAAATCGTGTATGCGTAATTAGACTGACGAGAAGGATCGCTTACCATTAGGTTGGAGCTCAGGGAAGAGAATAAGGAGGGTCCCTCACGACAGAGGTCCCTCCTTCTCCGACGCGCCTAGTCTCGCACCTCCAAACAACAGAACAACTCGCTGGTTGGTCGTGACTGACGTCTATAGATGGCATATTATATGTCGTCGTGTCCTCACAGATTGGATTCATCTAAAGGGCCGATTACACGAGCAACAAAAGTTGCGCAACTCCAAAAAAATTGCACTAGAAAAGTTGTACGCAACACAAAGCAATAAAATTGCCTCGTGTAGCGTCAAGATGTTGCAAGGAATTAATTGCACTGTGTTGCACCAATAAAGTTGAGCAATAGAAATTGCTCAATTGTTTCGTTTACACGGGCGACAACAGTTTGCGCCATGGACGGTGAAAAGGTGGTCGTCGCTGCTGCTGCCAACCAAAGGAAAAAGAGGGGAATTTGGCAGCGCCAGTTTCTGAGCCAGAGAGAATGTGGGTTGGCTCTCACCTCTGAAATTCTTTCACGTCAATATATGCTCATAAGGCCATGCTGCACAAATAAACTATCTTTGCTACGTTAAAATTCTCTCATGGGGCAATGCTGCATCCCACCAGTGCAGTTTCACGTCAATATTTGCTCATAAGGCCATGCTGCACAAATAAACTCCTATCTTTCCTACGTTAAAATTCTCTCACGAGGCAATGCTGCACCCCATCAGTGCAGTTTCACGTCAATATTTGCTCATAAGGCCATGCTGCACAAATAAACTCTCAATGTGATTGGCTGTTTCGTTCCCTCTCCCGACCCAAGGCCGAAAAATTGCCGCAATAGTGCAATAATTTTCCAAACTCCATGGACTTCATTTCAACACGATGCAACTAGGGCTCGTGGGCCTGAAATGTTGTACAACTCCCGTCAATTAATTGCCTGCAATCTTCGGCAACTTTTTCGGGGAGAGAATAGTTGTCCAACTTTTTTGAAATAGTTGCGCAATACTTTTTTCTGCAATTATTGCCGGAAAAAATCGCTCGTGTAAAAGGGCCTTATGAGAGATGAAGTTTTGCACGTATTTAATGCATGCACTCAATGCTTCCATAGTAAGGTATGCTGGCTATGTCAGAAAAATTATTATGTCCTAATTTATTTATCGAATGATTAGGTATCCAAGACTGCTCTAATTACTGCGAGCCTCTACTGAGTCCTTTATTGATCGTTGCTGATTGGAAATTGGTTCTGGTCATGTCCCATACAACGTACAATTTGTTGTGGGCCGAGGCGCAAACCGTTTTGGATGAAGCAACAAAGATTGATGTTGAACAACAGTCTGCAAAACCAACTAAGGACAGGGACTACGCCCGCAGGTAGCTAACTAGCGCTCACTGGAGACCATACTTTCTTTAGATAGTGTCTTACGGTCTTAAAAATGAGTTAAGTACGACAACCACGATAGGACTGTTTATTTTATGTAAGTAACTGCACACTCGGGAGACCATACAGCTGAGCCGTAGAGACTGAAGTAGTCACATCATATATATATTAGAGATGAGCCGATACCAAAATTTATCGATTCCCGATACCGATACCTAAAAAATCGATTCCCGATTCTCGATACCGATACCATCGGCGCATAATACCTAACTTACCTGTAGGTGAAAAACAAAAATTCCTCTTGAACTAGTAATATATTCAAATTTTTTTTGTACAACATATAACTTATACTTACAAAAAATTGATCCCAATATATTTGCAAATGAGGTAATCTATCTATATCTATAAAAGAGGATGTATGTATGTATGTATATATGTATATTGCCTATAGACTCCGAAACCGCTCGACAGATTGTAATGAAACTTTCAGGTATTATTAGGCATGATTCAAGGATTGTTCCTGTAAAGTTTGGTGCAAATCCGTTCAAAGGGCTCTGACCCAGAGGGCATAAAAGGGTGCAGTGTCAGGTTTTAGAAATTTTAGTGGTTGTAGAAATAGTTGAACAGAAAGTACTGGTACCTTCTTGACGGCCTACTACATTTTTTTTGACATTTTATATTTAGCGTCACGCGGGGAGCGACACGCGGGGAGCGTCACGCGGGGAGCGTCACGCGGGGAGCGTCACGCGGTGAGCGTTACGCGGAGATTCCCTAATGATCCCACGATTCTGAGATTTGGTATGTAGCCCCTTGAGGGACTTCTGAACACAACTGACCGATCCCAGATCAGCTGAGTGGCTCTAGAATCCAGTTTTTTCCCTAATGATTCCACGATTCTGAGATTTTTTATGTGGGCCCTTGAGGGACTTCTGAACACAACTGACCGATCCCAGATCAGCCGAGTGGCTCTAGAATTAAGTTTTTTCCCTAATGATCCCACGATTCTGAGATTTGGTATGTGGGCCCTTGAGGGACTTCTGAACACAACTGACCGATCCCAGATCGGCTGAGTGGCTCTAGAATCCAGTTTTTTCCATAATGATCCCACGATTCTGAGATTTGGTATGTGGGCCCTTGAGGGACTTCTGAACACAACTGACCGATCCCAGATCAGCTGAGTGGCTCTAGAATCCAGTTTTTTCCCTAATGATCCCACGATTCTGAGATTTGGTATGTGGGCCCTTGAGGGACTTCTGAACACAACTGACCGATCCCAGATCAGCTGAGTGGATCTAGAATCCAGTTTTTTCCTTAATGATCCCACGATTGACTCAATAACAGTTTAAAATTACGATCAATAAACAAATTTAATTTGGGCGCAGCAACGCGCGCGGGGGGAACGCTAGTTTTTAAATAAAAACAAAACTTGGATAATGTTATCTATCAAGTATCAATAGGCAACTTTTATTGCCTAGGATTGATTTCTTTCTGAATAAAACAAGTTAAGCAGACTGACATGGTTTTTTAGTTTTTCGTCGGTAACTGTAAGGTATTTCCAAATAAGACTGGCTCTAAGCTTTTATACTTGGAAAACATAGCTTTGTCTAATGCTTCTGTTGTCACAAACAAAATAACACAAGCCTACTTGTAAACAAAGTTATAATTGTAAGTTGTATTTTGGACAATTCATGTTTCGCAACTTCACACAACGGTTGCACGGTACAACCATCTTCGTTGTTAGATGGTTGCAATAGTACCGTAGTGTAATAAAACGCCCATCACCAGGCGGTATCGGTATCGGCTTTAGGCGATCGATTCTCGATGCCGATACCAATGCCTAAGAATCGGTGGTATCGAGAATCGGTATCGGGAATCGACTCATCCCTAATATATATATTTGTCTGTAATTAACTCTGATTTCCTTCGTAATAAAATAATGGTTTTGAAGGAAACAGTCGCTATTTGCTCTTTAATTATTCGAGGAAAAGAAGGGAAAGACATTCCTAGAAAGTACTAGACGCATCCCATTTTCAGAGTAATGTTATTAGAAGGGAAATTCCACACATCGTACTAAGATCTTCGGAATCATTTGCAGAAATCAGCTGATACGTTCTTGATGCATGACTGGAGTTGTATTTTTTGATTGTGTTAAGGCAACCACGACAGGCTGTTTATTTTAAGTTGGTACCTGCACACACTGGAGTCCAGACTGTTGAGTAGTAGACACCGGATGAATCACATCATATTCATTTTTTGTGTGTAAGTTACATCTTATTTTGTATCGAAATCTATAATGGATTAAGAGGAAACCGCTGCTATTTGTCTTTAATCCTTCTGAAAAGGGGAAACCAAGGGGAAACATTTTTTATAAAGTACTGGATGCATCCAATTCACAGTGAAAGATAATTAAAGGGTATATTACACACATTGTACCAATATCTTCGGGAGCACCCGCAGATACGATCATTCTGCATTATAAAAACATAATCATCTTTTAACTAGCTATTCCTTGATGTTAATTATATTATTAATTTCATAGTTGGTAAGGTAGATAGTCCAAGTGAGATTCTATCCAAGTAAGAAAATCGATGAGCGTAACAAGTAAACCACCCTTAGTTGAATCACCCTTTAGCGATGATTTGTAGGAATCATTTCACGTTTTTAAATCAAGTCTTGAAAGCCTTAAAAACAGTTTTTATTAGATATGTACATAAAGTTATATGCAACTTGGTGGACCCTAGGAAATTATGGGATACAATTAATGAAGTTTCGGGCAGAAAGAGTAAAATTTAATGAAAAATTCACGAACTAAATCACTTGCGACGAAGTTGTGGAAACCCATTTAAAAACGGAAGTTAGTGAAAAACGTTGTCTATTTCCACGAAAAGTAGTACTTCAAATCACCCTTCAGTCCATAAGCATGCAGCCTTCCATAGTATGATCAACCGAGCACTGTCTATTCCAATGAGTGAACAAAATTTATCAAAAGAAAATCCATTATCAAAAGCAAAGCGGCTAGTAACGGATATGGAGGAGATCTCGTTGATACCATATGGGATAAGGTTCTTAGGAAAAAGAGTAGGGAAAAAGTTTCCAATCTGGCTAGGGAAGATGTAAATTTAGAAGAAAAGCAATGGATAAGTATACCTTATTATGGGAAAATTTCTGATAAAATCGGCAAAATTCTATCATCGAGAGGTTACAAAGTAGGTTTTAGAACTAAAAATAGTCTTAAAGCATTACTAGGATCCGTTAAGGACAAAATCAATGTTCAGGATAAAAGTGGGGTTTATAAACTAAAATGTTCTTGTGGCTACGAATATTGCGGTCAAACTGGTAGGAAATTCAGGGAAAGAATAGACGAGCATCAGGAGGATTTCAAGGAAAATGAGGGTAAGTCTACATTTGCAAAACATCTTAAGGAATCCAATCATAGTTACAATTTTGATTTGACAGATAGACAGTTTGTAGAATTTCTTCATTTTTGTCCAAAGGAAGGTATGTTGAATGTACTTGAAAAATTCGAAATTATCAAAAGTGACAGATCTGGTAAATGTTTAAATGAGGATATACCTCAATATATTTCACCACTAATAGGTCCATTTTTATAAAGCTTGGAATTATCCCTTCACAATGTTGAAACCATATTTAGTTATTTCCTCCTTTCACTTCATCTAATTAGCTATAATCCCCCGTCACCTTGTTTACACTTCATTGGTTGTACCTCTTGCCCCCTTTCCTTTCTCTTGACCAATGGGATTCAATCTCCCTTCACCTGTTACTATAAATGCTGTGTCTTTTCTAATGTATCTTCAGTTATTTTTTGTTACTGATGATGGCCCAACCGTCGAAATCGATTTAACAGTGTAACTCTTTATTTTTCGTGGAAATAGACAACGTTTTTCACTAACTTCCGTTTTTGAAAAATTCCCAATAGCAGAATGGATGGCTAACTCCGGATGTTTCATTGAAGGATATCTGTAGTGTTTGGAATTATTTCTGTGTGGCTGTGGGTAAAAGAATAGCGGGAGATTCACGTAGGGACAGAGAACTATGTAGATAGGTAACTTCTAGAAAACGAGAGCATGTGATCAACAACTTAATTTTTATGAGACCAGTTACAGTAGACGAAATGATGAAATGCAGTTCAAAGCTACGCACAGACTCTTCTCTTCGTCTGGATGGAATAACAGCGTGCATGATTAAGAATAATATTAAATACCTAATGGATCCATTATGTTTCCTTTTTAATCTCAGTATCTCACAGGGAGTATTCACCTACCGTTTTAAGCTCGCCAAAAGTGTTCCAATTCTTGAATCGGGCGATAAATTTGATCTGTCGAATTACCAACCGATTTCCATGATTAGTAATTTAGCTAAAGTACTTGAAAATATAATAAAAATTACGAATTAATGAGTTTTTTGGCAGGTTTGGTATTTTGCGTGGGAAGAAATATAGTTTCAAGGCCAAAAATAGATGTTGAAAATGTGCTGTTTGATTTCCCAACAGGTATTTATAATGCAATGGATAAGGTTCGAAAATAGACATAAAGTGCCACGATGTTTCGAAGGATTTTGACAGTTTGGATAAGAGTAGGTATTTTGTTTGAAAAGCGCAAGGAAATGGGGTTGAATTGAGGGGCGTCGTCTTAAACTGATTTAGATCTTATACATATATTGGTTCTATGTTTCTTATTGATGAGTATTGTGTATGTTATCTAAATTGGTCTGCTTCTCATGATTCTAAATCTGATTCAGGATTGTGGGAACACTTTATCTTCAGTACATCAGGTGTGTCAACATGCTTGATCAATGCTACGACCAGATTGTCCAACCTCAAAAACGAATGCTCATTCGAAGGCTCCTTGACGCAAGCATTGGGCGTATGCTTGAACTAAAGCATGAGCTTGTTAATATTGATCTTTCAGAGTACAGTTATTTTGATGATATCATGGTTGAACAGCAGATTCTTCCTCAAGAAGCTGAAATCAAGGTAGGTGGTTACGTGTTTGGTGGGAATGTTTGATTCCAACCATAGTGTGCATGTTCCAAAGGATTTTATTACTGTAGCATACTGTGAGAGATTAATGACAGTGAAGATGTCATCTCATTCCAGGAATTACAGCTTTATTTTATCACCTCAAGTTAGTTAATATGTTTGGCACTGGTTTTACGATTGCAGAGAATGACTCTGGATTTTTTTTTTTTTTTTTTTTTTTTAAGATCGGGGTATGAAAGCAGATATACACTTAGCGTGACCTTTTGCAAAGACTCAAATGGTAACCTGAGGTGTTGACGACATAGCAGCAGAATTGAAACATAAAAAATGGCTGCGAAGAGGTTTGGAATGAGGCGTTTAAGCTAGAGCTAAAGATATGAAACTGTAAAAGTAGGTACCTATGCCAAAAGGAGTGGTTTATGGCCAAGCTGTCAGTGGTAACGTGGATGTGGAGCAGAACTGGTGGGCTAAGCTAAGTAAATATGATAGAAATGACCTGCTGGCCTGCTGCAAGCAATATCTGAGCTAAAGGGAGTGGCGACTGATAAAATCAAGGTCACGGCGGCGACTGTGTCAGCGTGGGATGTGATGCGAAAAAAGTGTCACGGAGTTACTCAAGTTGGGCATCTCGGCGGGTATCAATACCGTGGTATTTATTACCACCCGCATCCCTAAGGGCTCTCATCTTATTAATTGGTGATCATTTTACAGGGGAACTTCCTTTCATCTCTCTCTCACTCCCTTCTTCCGCAACTTCCTTCATCCCCACTTTTCTATTAAGTTTTTACTTTTGTTTTATTTAATGTTCTGTCCCCCCGCCTTTAAAGGGAGTTTGTATACAGAAGAAATAAAGAAGAAGTCTGCCCTATCTTTATGTCAGGTTTGTATATGTGCTTTTGGTGAGAAAAGTGAATAGATCATGATTTTACTGAATGCATCAACTCCATTATAACCTATCATAACATAAATGTGCTACGAGAACCTCCCCCCATCCACTGAAAACCATAATAAAGTTTGAAAAGCTAACTTGAACTAAAAATAGAACATAACTTGATGGAAACAGGTTGAAAGTACCACATTTTATCCCCTTCTCCTCTCTTTTCATCACTATTTAATCTGAATTTCATAAAAATTGTATCACAACACTAACAAAAACTAACAAAATAAATAAATAAATTGGCTGAGAAAAGCGTGAACGTTCTATTTCCCCCTCCTCAGAAATAATCTGTCATCAAAAAGAAATCCCTGATGTTTCGCACATCTAAACCAAAAAGTTAGAAAAATAAATGTACAGGTTGTCTCGACTTAAGTCAGTAAGACTTCAGGGATCGATTTTACAAGTAATCTGCAATAAGAAGACTTTAGACTTTAGACCTTTTAGACTTTTTCTTTTAGAGGCTTCGTTTCCGAGTTATTACTTTTTTAAGATTTTTTCGTGTTTTCAACCTTACATCACAAAAACAGCTCTAACTCCCCAATTTGTTGAGTTTTCTCAAATCTAAGGATACCGTTAGAAAGAGCGTTAAATTTCCTATCATTCTGATGTAAATTTTAATTTTTTTGATTAGTTCTAGTTAGTGAAAAAAATGGCCAAAGTTTAACATTTGAAAAAAATGTAAAAATTGTCGATTTTTCTTCGTTTTTCTGCTCCTCAGTATGGAAGTTTTTCAACAAGCGCTTTCCGGGAAAAACTTCCTCAACCTGTCAGCTTTCCAACGGTTTACCAAAAAAAAATTTTTTATAGGGAAGTTTTGGGAGAAAATAGCGTTTGAATGACAAAAAACGTGATTTTGTCGGTCAAAATCGACGTTTCATTTTTTTTTTTTTTTTTTTTTTTAATATTTCATTATGCACAGCTGTATTCGATGATAATAAACCAAAAAAATAATATTGTCTTTACCTAACTCATCTTTCACCTGACTCATCTACCTGAGCAAAATTAGATAATTATCGGAGGGGCAGGCGGAAAAATACGATAATACGATGGGCTACCTCAGTCAATTTATGCTTCAAAATTTTTCCTCGGATCTTTCATTTGAGTAGGTACCTAATAATACGGGATAGGTTGGCAATCAAAATGCTGTTGTTTATCAGAGATCGCTCGTGTTATAAAAAATAATAATTACTTCTTAAAAAAAAAAAAAAATAAATAAAATAATAATAATAATACAAATAAATAAAAATATCAAAGCAGGTTCTCAAAGTGCTTCCCTCCTTCCTGTATGCGTTGGTGGCATCTCTTCCTAGCGGATCGTGTGACGTTACGTAAGGTATGTGCATTCTGCATACAGGAAGGAGGGAGACACTTTGAAAACCTGCTTTGTTTTTTTTATTGTATTTATTTTTAAGAAGTAATTATTATTGTTTTATAACACGAGCGAACTCTGATACACAACATCATTTTCATTGGTAACCCACTCAGTATTATTAGGTACCCACTCAAATGAGATAAGTATCCGAGGAATAATTTTGAAGCACAACTGACTGAGGTAGCCGATCGTATTTTCGTATTTTTCCGTCTGCCCCTCCGATAATTATCTAATTTTGTTCAAGTAGATGAGGCAGGTGGAATATGAGTTAGGTAGAGCCAATATTATTTTTTTGGTTTATTATAGTCGAATACAGCTGTACATAATTAAATAAAAATAAAATAATATTATAAAATAGGTACTTAAAAAAAAAAAAAAAAAAAAAAAAAAAAAAAAAAAAAAAAATGAAACGTCGATTTTGACTGACAAAATCACGTTTTTGTCATTCAAACTCTATTTTCTCCCAAAACTTCCTCATAAAAAATATCTTTTTAGTAAACCGTTGGAAAGCTGACAGATTAAGAAAGTTTTTCCCAAAGAGCGCTTGCTGAAAAACTTCCACACTGAGGAGCAGAAAAACGAAGAAAAATCGACAATTTTTACATTTTTTTCAAATGTTAAACTTTGGCCATTTTTTCACTAATTAGAACTAATAAAAAAATAGGAATTTACGTTAGAAAGATAGAAAATTTAACAGTCTTTCCAACGGTATCCTTAGATTTGAGAAAAACCCGAAAAATAAGAGAGTTTTTGTGATGGCTGTTTTTGTAATGTAAAGTCGAAAACACGAAAATACTCTTAAAAGTAAAATAACTCGGAAACGAAGCCTCTAACAGAAAACGTTTATAAGGCACTTTTTGTTGCAGATTACTTGTAGAATTGATCCCTGAAGTCTTACCTACTTAAGTCGAGACACCCTGTATATATATAGGTATATATATACCTACTTATATTATGATTTATTGGAACTACTCCTCTCCATTTACGTCTACCAATCATAAATTTAAAACCCCCAAGGTTTGTTTTGTAATAGGACAAAACCTGGAGAATAAAAATACGGGTGACTGATAACAATAATCAATACAACCCTATCATTTAGCGCTATTTTTCCCAAGTAAAAGTTCTGAAAGTAAAGACATTACCTATATAGTGAAAATTAAACATGTTTTGGTATACAAACTTTGTAGGAGTGGTCTAAAATACCAGACCGAAACACAACATGATAGGTACCTCCTACATCGTATTCATCTTGATTATGTTGTAGGTACTTATCCAAAGTTCCATGGTGAAAATTTATTCCTTTGCATAACAATTAATGCTAGGTTTCATAGCATGGTTGAATATTAGCCTGTCCCAGCATTACTAGTATTTTGCCACCATGGGCGTTGCAATTGATAATCATGAGGCCTATACGGTAGTGTATTGTCTTGGGTTACTATGAATGTTAAGCTAATATTTGCTAGGGTGTAGAAACGTAGGATTGCTAAGAATCGCTATGTTCGCGGAGAAGGTTAGGTCATCAGCAGTAACAGTACTGAATATGCATACTCTACAACGTGTTGTGGTTTGATGTGAAGCTCGTACGTATTGTACTTTCGAACTCCTTATCATTACTCTACCCTGTTCGGAGAGGAAAGTGAAATGGAAGGACACACCGGAACTACACGGCTCCATAGAGTACAAAGGACATGGTGTGAACATACTACATCCAGAACTAGAAGGAGTAGCACTAGAGGAAGTATTACAGTCCGAAACTACAAGGCTCCGTAGGAGTTACATCCATGAAGGCAGAGAGAGGTTCGTACTACAATAATGGTGTTGCGCACAACACAGCCCATAGAGTCACAAATAGCACAGCCAGAGTCACATGGGAGCATGAAACCCATTTGTTGAGAGGAAGTAAGGACAGGAATTTATTCAGATTTACCCCTCACCCTTTTATACCTCGGGCAGAAAGGCTAATACACAGCATGGGTCGCGTAGCAGAGATGTGGGTTCATAACATAGCCTTTCACTGGTATACGTTTTTTTTAAATGTATTTGTTTGCGGAAACTGAAAACGATTGCTTCAAAGGGTATCGTACTGAATGCTTACCATGCTCTCTTTATGTGTAAGGTTCTTTTTGGCATAGTTTATTGGGGTAATGAAAAAAATGTTGATGTTGTGTTCAGAGTGCAAAAAAGAGCGACTCGCATTGTCCTAGGTCTAAAACCATTTTCTTCTTGATGAGGACAATTCAAAAATGCTGGTTTACTAACAATACCGTCAGCATTCTTGATGCAATGCTTGATTTTCTACAGGAAATACTCCGCCTATTTCGAAGAATTTAAATTTTACCACACCCACTCTACCCGCAATGTTGGTCTTCTTCGGCTTCCTCAGCATAGTCTCTATTTCAAGAAAGCTCACTTCACTAGATTTTGAAAGTTCACAATAAATTCCTGGATTTCCAAATTGGGGGTAGCTCGCTTTCTACATTTAAGAAGAATGTGAAGTTGTTTCTCGTGGACAAAGAGTTTTACTCTCTTAGTAAATTTTTTAACCATTGATTTATTCTCCATTTTTGTTAATATTGTGCTTTGTTGAGGCGACCAGCCTCGCACTGCTGATGCCGGGGTTGCTCGCTGTGAGCCGCTCGCGTCGCACCGTGCGTGGAGAGGCACTAGGTTGTCGGTAAAATTACAATGCTCAAAGGTGTCTCGGGCCAAGCCGTTTGTAGCGTCGATACGGTCCACATCTGCCTCGGACTTGGAATTCCCTTATCCTGGAAAGTACCCAACAAATTTTTAGGGGTAGTTAAAGTTAAAAAATGGTTTTTCTCGGTCGATTGTAAAGGTAACTATATTATTGAAAGTAATAAACCAAAAACAAAACACAACAGCTGACCTGAGTCCTACCCTGCTTTTGTCCGAGGGTTGAGTTTATGATGACAGTGTTATAGACAATTTTGGTCGCTACAATAAAATGCTTGACATTTGACTTGAAATTATTGTGTTACTCTATCGCTCAAACACAAGAACTTACTGTTGACTAAGATTATGTCAACATGTGTATTTATGTTTCTTATAGGTTCCGACGTACTACAGACGAGAGAGAGAGAAAGAGATAAAAGAGCGCCGACAAACGATTGACAGAATCATGAGGGAGCTTGGATTCTACGAAGACGACGCTACTGGTATCATCATGACTGAGATGAAAGCCATACGGTAACTATTCATATATTCTTACAAACTCTCAAAGGCAACTTAAAGGTAGGGTAAACACTTAGAAACTTTACCATCTGAGAGT
Source organism: Adelphocoris suturalis (assembly GCA_030762985.1). NCBI lineage: Eukaryota > Metazoa > Arthropoda > Insecta > Hemiptera > Miridae > Adelphocoris > Adelphocoris suturalis. The sequence goes on along the minus strand of CM061040.1, from coordinate 172,903,472 downwards.
TTTACTATAAAACGACAAGGTCTCCGTAAATCGACAATCATCAGAAACGCTTGCATACGAGTCTGCAGCACATTGGGACATTTCATGTCTTTAGTTGCAGACTCGTATGTGTTGCAGACTCGTATGCAAGCTCTAAGAGCCACTCAGCTGATCCGGACCCTGGGCATCGCCAAGTAAATGTCCTAAAGAGACTACATACGAAATTACAGCTCCTGTTTAAAATTAAATTACCTATTAAAATGATTTAACCACCGCTTCACAAATCAAACCGTTCTCGCAATATTCGGATCACCTGCTATGAATCAAATCATCGAAACACCTACTCAATGAAATCATCAGAAATTAACAAGCGGTTGCAACCATGTTCACAATATCAATTATTGAGAATGTTCACCTGTGTATAAACAATTAATTATTCATATAACCATGCTCATAACTCAGCTTGTTGGCCACGCACTTCGCAGTAGTTAACATAATATGTTTGGATAAATCGAACGAATGGTCAACGAATTTTGTGGGACGAGAAACGACGAAGTACCATTTCCCTAGCAACGACTCGGTTGTAAGCGGATATCATCCGAAAACAACTGGGACAATTTTCGTCAACAGTTTACGTAACGATTTTTTTGTTTATGTGCCAAAGCAAAGACATAAAATGTCAAAATAGGTACGTTTAATATGAAATACTTTTTTTTAAGTTTCAATCATATATATAAATTAGAATTTTTGTAAATTATCGTATATTATAAATTTTATATTGTTTTGAAATTTGAGAACTTTAAGGGTAGATAAAGAAGTTGCAAACGACCAATTTTATGGCAAAAACTCGTTTTAATAGTATTCTGCGATTCAAAATATACGCAAGCCCCCCCTCACCCATCACATTTTGGGACACCCCTCCACATCTTATTCAAAATGTCCTTATTTAAAAGTACTAACTTATAAATTACCTATTATTACCAAACTAGTGAGATCAACCCCACTCCCTCTCCACAAACTATTTTATCAATCAGGCTCCCAGTTTATTCAGTGATGTTCAAGACACTCCTATTCCACCCCTACCCCTCTCTCAAAATACCCGTTATGGTTCAGATTTGAAAATTTTCACGTAGCCTGTGATTTGAGTTAGCGTAATTAAAACATATTTTAGCAAACAGGTCCCCAGTTTATTCAGTGATGTCCATGATACCCCATCTCCCCCCTACTCCTCCCCCAAAATATCCCCTATGGGTTAGTTTGGAATACTTGAAGTAGTCTGCGATTCAAGCAAGAGTATTTCAAACATTTTTTACCAATCAGCTCCAGTTTATTTAGTGATGTCCAAGATAATCCCATTTCACCCCCCCCCCCCCCCAACCTTAATGGTCGGGTTTGAAAATTTCAAGTACCTAGTCTGCGATATCAGTTGGAGTAACCCTAACATATTTCAACAATCACGTCTCCAGTTTATTTACTGATGTCCATGAAAACTCATTTCACCCCCTCCTCTCTCAAAACACCCCCTATGGGTCAGATTTGGAAAATTTCAAGTAACCTTTGATTTAAGGTAGAATAATCAAAATATATTCGGCCAATGAGATCCCCAGTTCGTTCAATGGTTTCCAAGATACCCCATTTCACCCCCTCCCCTCCACTAAAACACCCCCTCTGGCCAAATTTTAAAAACCTCAAATAGCCTATAATTTAAGTTGAACTGATAGAGACATCTCCCCCACTTATATCAGTTGTCCAATGACCCCTGTAACCGTGGAAAGCGGACAAACATACGGACAAATAGCATGAAACTGTAAAGAAACGCAAATTTTCATGATTCTAATCAATGCACAGACAGACATGCATACGATTTTATTAATATATATTTTATTTACTTAAGTACATTTAAACCCTCCGTACTACCCAATTCAAATTATTTATTTAATGTTTGTCAACAGCCTTATACAAACTCACGAACGAGCTCGTCAAGGTAGATTGAGAGCACAGTTTATGAAAGAAATTCGATCGCTTAAAGATAAAATCAAATCCGAACCTAAGGAAGAAGAATTGGAAGAGGGCGCCAGAAAAGCGGCGCTGAAGATTCAAAAAATATGGCGGGGGTGAGAAATTTGGTAATACATGACTGATATGACAGTATTCTAGGCTAATCCTAGACCTTCTCGGGTAAGTAACTCATTAAAAAAAACTTACCAATCCAAAATCGTTGAAGTAAATATTAATTTTAGCATACCATTGAAAAACTGATATCACGAGGAAGTTTTTCCTGTAACGTGTATGGCGAATTTATTATCAGAAGTAATGTATCAGTAGGTTAAGTTTTTGGATCTTCTTGGGATTTTCCAAAAGTGGGAACGAGCGAATTTAAAATTTTCTAATCCCACCCGAACCATGGGCCGTAGGGCGGGAGGGGGGTCGAAGTAAGAATTAATGTGCGCTTTTTCCACTTCCCCGCATCCTCTACCCCTCTAAACGGCCGTCGAAAATTCCGGAAAAATACCGGTTTCGTAGGTTTTCCTACGAGGAAGACGACGGCGCGATTGGATCGCGAAAAAAGTATCGGGAAATGCGTCAAAAAAATGCGAGAGTACGGACCCGTTTTCTCGAAAATTCCGACGAAAAACTTGGTTTTTTAAAATTAAAATATACCCCATAAAGGTACGTTTTTCGGAACGGTTTTTGCGGGCGAAATAAAGGTTTGATCCCGCCGAATCTGAATCCGAAATCGGATATCGAAAAAAGTGACGAGAACTCGGTCAAATTGCGAGCGGAAGCGAGCAAAGTGATTAAAATGATTGTGCCGTGGACGAGAGAAGGCTCAAGAATTGACGTGAAGGGTTCGATGTCACAATGTTGCGAGGCGAGCAGGTATACATAGGTACCTACCTTGCGAGCGAAGCGAGAGCCATTTCAAATAATAAATACGGACTTTGTCCTACACATATACAGGTATACCTTGCGAGCGAAGCGAGCAACATCCCCGAATAAACTTTTCGTGGTTCCACGTAGTTTTATAAGATTTAATTTGTTTGTAAGAATTCCTAACTGAAAAAAACGTCTGCCAAGTTGGGTGGGCAGTACAACATTCCCTAATAAACTTTTCGTGGTTCCACGTAGTTTTATAAGAATTAATTTGTTTGTAAGAATTTCCAACAGAAAAAAACGTCTTCCAAGTTGGGTGGGCAGTATAACTTCTTCACGCGAGCGAAGCGAGCAGCATCCCCTACAGAAGTAAAACCTACTCTTAGGGATCTACCATTTGCGAGCGAAGCGATCAACATCCCCTACATGTTTCAATTGTAATACATCGCATGTATACAGCCACACTTTGTGGGCGAAATACAGCTTTGGGTCCGCCGAATCTGAATCCGAAATCGGATTTCGAAAAAAGTGACGGGAAGTAGGTCAAATTGCGAGCGGAAGCGAGGCGAAGCGATGGAAATGAGAAATTAATCGTGCCGTGGACGCGAGAAGGCCCTAGGAAGACGTGTTTGGGGTTCGATGACTCAGGTGTTACACAATGTTAGTAGGTACACACAGGTATACCACATAGGTACATGCGAGGAGAAGCGATGGGGGGAACTTTTCCGTTAGAGACATTTCCAAAGAATAAATACGGGTTTTTTCCTATACATATACAGCTGTTCCTAATAAACTTTTCGTGGTTCCACGTAGTTTTATAAGATTTAATTTGTTTGTGAGAATTTCCAACAGAAAAAAACGTCTGCCAAGTTGGGTAGACTTCCTGAAGCGAGCGAAGCGAGCAACATCCCCTACAGAAGTTAAACCTACCTTTAGAGATCTACCATTTGCGAGCGAAGCGAGCAACATTCCCTACATGCCACACTTTGCGAGCGAAGCGAGCAAAATTCCCTACATGCCACATTTTGCGAGCGAAGCGAGCAATAAAGGGGGGTCCGGGGGGCTTGCCCCCCGGCTGGACGTGGAGGCGAGCGTAGCGAGCCGGAGCGGCTAGTCAGTTAGAAAAATAAGAAAATCAGTAACATAGGGCCAAAGAGCCAAAATCACGAAAAATTAGGTTTAAACGGATTTTGTATCGTGGTAGCGGTAATACTTCCACAAAGTGCCACCTGTTTTCTATAGTTAGAAAATACTTCGACGGAGTGCACAAAATCCTCACTCCACCAGCTATTTTGTGGAAAGGGCCTTAGTACAATCATAATTATTGCCTCGTAATTCTGCTACCTTCCTCTAATATATCACGTTGCTCGTTGTTGTTCACGTAGTACCATATTATGTAGTATCGCAGTATCATATTTTTTCAAGTAGAATCACTTAGTGATGTTGAGTTACTGATACATTCGCAATTCCAACTTGGAAAATCAATAAAAGTTTAGGTGTGATGAAATGAATGGGGAACTATGCGATTCTGGTCGTTTAGTTTTTGCTTTTTCCAACACGTATAGTAAGGAAATTGGGGGAATATTCTTGGTAACCCAGAAGTCTAGATTTGCAAGTAACCATTGAAATGTCTAATTCGCCGTCGGGAGGGAGAGTGGAGGTGATGATAATTAGCGACCCCTTTTAAGCGCTGTCCAAACTACAATGCTTAACTGATTTTAGTGCTTCTTCAGCGAAACGGCGCAATAACTACCCCCATCAATTATTGTTTAAAATCGGTCGATCATTTAGGAGTCTACATACACTAGGTCTGGTGTGTCTGAAACGTATTTAATCCATTAGTTAGAATATCTACCTACGCTCCATTACATAAATGAAACTTAGTAGGTAATTAATTGATTCTTCTGTCAGATACATTACACGGCGGAAAATTCGTAAGCGAGTTGTGGAGGAGATGCTGCTGATTGGGATGTTACCAGGCGCTTACACTTCGGTTGCTGAACGCACCCGAGCTGAAGAAGTGAAGGCAGACAGGCGCCAGCTCCAAGAAATCAGGCAGGCAGAATATGAGTCAGCTTTAGTCACCATCAGAGATGAGGTGTGTTACTCGATAAATAAATACAATTATAATGGTGAATAGGTGTAAGTTTGAATGCTACTTTCACTCTTGGAATTTCATTTAGATTACTAAAATCCCTTAACATTCCAATTTTCTACTCTGGAATGCAATCAGTTATGCAGAAATTAGCTGGAGAAAGAATACATAACGCCGCTCAGTGGGCCGAAAATGCAAACAGGTGCTAAATCTCAATAACTTCGAGAAAAACTGGGATGGAAACATGCGGTTAGCACCATTTGCAAGACTAACCAAGAGGAAAATGGGTGTATATCGCAATGAAAATTTATTCATCGAAAACAATCAACATCCAGATGGTGGGAAGCCTTTCATTTTTCAAGGTAGGAGTAGTTTGAGAGGATGAGAGAGATTCTGGCTTGTTCCCATCATGGTTTATCGTTTATTCCAAGTACTTTCGCCCTTACAACAGGCCTCACCAGGGATCTAAAATTAATAGTATTGGGTAATGTATATGCAGTAAATTAGGAGAATTATGATAATTTAAGTGCAAAAAGTCGAAAACACGAAAAAATCTAGAATACTAAATTACTCGAAAATTAAGCGTAAAAAAAAACAAATTCTTCAAGGGAACTTTTGATCAGAAATGAGCTCCAAAATTGACCCCTCAAGTACTGACCACCTTGTGCGGGACACCCTGTATAACCTTATTTATGCCCTTCTACCTATACAGGGTGTTACACCTAAGTGGCTGGACACTGGCCAGAAGTCGATTCTACAACTAATTTCCGGCAAAAAGTGCCTCTTAGACTTTTTTTTAGAGGCTTCATTTCTGAGTTATTTTACTTTTAAGAGTTTTTTTTCTCGTGTTTTTGACTTTACGCCACAAAAACAACTCTAACTCCCCAATTTTTGGAGTTTTCTCAAATCTAAGGATGCCATTAGAAAGAGCGTTAAATTTCCTATCTCCCTGATGGAAACAAAATTTTTTTGAATAGGCAAAATGGGTAAAAAATGATCTTAAAGATAAAAACTTGTCAAATCTTGAAAATCTCCACTTTTTTCAACCGCTCATAGATCTCGCTCAGTTCAACCGCTTAGTTTTTGTGACGTAAGGTTGAAAACACGAAAAAACTCTTAAAAGTAAAATAACCCGGAAACGAAGCCTCTAAAAAAAGTCTAAGAGGCAGTTTTTGTCGGAAATTAGTTGTTAAATCGACTCCTTGCCAGGTGTCAGTCACTTAGGTGTAACACCCTGTATAACCTTTGTTACATTAAAACTCTTCCCGACCATCATTGCTACAGTTGATAAGGCGTTTTAAATATCAAGTTTTAAGGAACTATCTTCACGAATAAAACCTGCTCGGCTCAACCCACCAAAATCGTTTTCGTATCTTTAAATTTGCCATACAAAATTTTTTACGCGGAAACACATCCCATCGACATTTGACGTGAAAAGTTCGACGCAAGTCCAGTTTTTCCTTAATTACAAAGTTGTTTACCCGGGCTACGTCGTTTGTGAAAGTCGAGTTCTCGATGAAGGAGTATGTCGGTCTAGTCTAGAGGATCGTAATACAGCCATTGCAATTCATCTTTAATTTGCGCCCACCCGCTTGGAAGAAAATCATTGCAACCGTTTCCAGCGGATCGTTTGGAAATTTCTAGCGGACAAACAAAAAACTAATTTTCTGTTTTATAATATAAGATATAGAGATGATTTACGCAAAGGGCTATCTAATACAAAAATTATAAACCTTTGAGCAATAATATGCTGCGTTTTTTACGTCCTAAATCGAGTGCATTACATTTGCATTCAGTGATGGTTCACATTAATTACAGTGGTAAGCCAATCGGACAGAATAGAGCTAAACATTTTCAGTGGTTTTAATTCAGTTTATTTATTTGCTACGCACTCCTCTTAGCTAAATGATCACAATAATTTATTATCATTGAGTGAATAATCATTATTATGGAATCGTTTATAACGACACTACGATAACCTCTCAAGAAGTCATAAATATTTCAGATCAAAAAGCGTCGAGGTCCATCAATGATGGAGGAAATGGGGGACGAAGTGAGAGCCTGGTTCATGGGTTACAAGGTATGTAAATGCTTCAATTAAAATAAGTATAAAACAAAAAATACTTGGAAGGTTCCTCGACACGAATGTTCCTTCAGATTAGGGAACCTTAGAGCAAAATGGAGGACGAAAATCAATACTGAAAATAAAACATGATGTAAAATTTTCTTGTTCGTAGCCACAATGTAACTCTTTTGTTTTTTGTTCATTCTAATTTAGGACCAGACAGGAAAGTTTCCGGATTTGCCGACAGAAGAAGCTGGTGGCTCAGCGCTCATCTTTAGTCGCCAGGGTCAAGCAGAAAGCGAGAGGTCAAAATCCACCGCTCCCTCATCCAAGGAGAGCAGTCAGTATTTCGATCTCATTGCATCAAATTAAAATACTGAGATTAGAGGCCCATCCCCGGAAAATGCATAATTTTAACGCCAAATTTTCCTAAAATTTGGTCATGAAGTTTGGAAGAAAGGCTCCAGACGGTGGCCGACGCACAGTATGCAATACACTTAATTTAGCAAGGCAAAACCTATTTACCTATCGAAAATTGCATCAAACTTTCAAAAAAATGCGTCTACCTATTAGGATTTGAGATGGTTTACTATGAATGTGAAGCAGAATATGATGAGAAACCCAGTCATCCAGCCGTAGCTAATCAGAAAATGTTCAGTAAATCGTTTTAGCGACTCAGCGGTTTTACAACTATTGCAATTGTGATTTTCATAGAACATTTTGTGCTTATTCTCAGTATGTTATGCCTTTACCACTATTCACGTTTAATCAAGATTCTTTAAGCCATCGAGGGGTAGAAGTCTCAATTCAAAAAAGATTTAACACTCCTTTTCACTGAGAGACATTAGTGGCTATTCGTTGTTAAAATTCCATATTTTTCTAAGGAAGGCGAGACGGATGAAAAAGAGGATGTGTGTTATTGTTTAGGGTTCCACTCTAAGATCCTAAGAAGCCCGTCAAAAAGATTTCATCTTGAAACAAAATGAAACTTTTTTGTTCTTTTTCTTTAGCCTCTATTTATTTTTAGCCGGAATACATTCGGAATGTGAAATTCAGTTAAATATGAAGCGTATGCACTTACCTTGTAGTGTAATATCCATGATTGTTTTAGGTTATAGGTAAGGAATGGACTGGGGATCGTGATAAATTCAGAGATACTTTTAAAAAAATTAAAAAAAAATTGAAATAGATTTTTCAAGGAAACGGCAGTCGCGTTCAGAGGTTCAATTTAGACAAATATCCGCGGTAGAACGACTATGTTTACTTTCTGCAACGTTCTGCTGAATGGGAAACCTAGGAGTTTCCGAAGGGGTTTCGCATATTTGAGGGTTTTAGATTTTGGTTCATTAGTTTCAATAATAAACCTCTGTAATCGACCAAGAAAAAAAATTTTTTTTAACCCCCTTAAAATTTGTCGGTTTACGTTTCAAGATGCATAAAATCCTAAAATTTAAAGTTTAAAAAAAAAGAAAAAAAAAAAAAAAAAAAAAAAAAAAAAACCTTCCGTCCGCAGTAGGTACACCGTCCGAAGCTTTTCTTGAAAAATATGGGACCAAATTCTGAGAAATTAGGCTCAAAAATAATTTATCGGCCAGGGATGTCCCAGTAACATTATGGGCCTGGGATGTTCGAAAATCGAGATCTTGAAATCTTTCTATATAACAGAAATGATTTTTTGAGTTTCATTTATAGGTATCCGCCCAAACAATCGAACGAAACCACCCCGGTCGCTATGCGTTTAAATTCGTTTGCTTTCCCTATAGTCCAGTCAAAACAAGGTTTAACCTCCTGAAAAATCCGAAAGTTTTGAAACTTCGCACACTTATTTAAAGGTACCTAGGGATGAATATACCAAAAGTCCTCATGAATATGAGGCGAGCTCTAGCGGCAATTAGCGAAAACAGGTCACTTTTTTTGGTTTTTTGTTAATATCTCGAGAACCTTTGGTCGGAGGTAAAAGTGTACCGTATACATAATTGAAGCTTAATTAATTTGCAACAAAAATAATTATATACATTTTTCTTGTATTCCTGATGGTTACCGAGTTATATGGCGCTAAATGATGGCGTTTTTTGAAAAATCGCGCTAGCGGGGTACAATATATGATATTTCTTATAATAGTTTACAATGGTTTACCACTTTTTTCTTTGTATACCAAGGATGATTGATGAGATAAACTTTACAGCTTTGTATAAAAAGAAAGACATGATGTATATTAAACAATGAAATACATGAACAAAAAATGCTGGGGACATTCCAAGAAAAATTGTGTGCAGAAAAGTCAACCAACTCTTGATTGTTTTTTGGTAGAAGGCTCTGCAATCTGCTCATCTTGGTCTGCTTCTGAATTTGCAACCTGAAACACTGTGCATGAGATGATGATGTGAGAGAACCATTATACGGATAAGAACATGTAGGTATGAGAAAGTAGGTAAGCGAGCAGAAAAACAACGTATGTACATGATGACCAATTCATGTATACTATTGCAAGGTATCAATAAAAACATATTAAAAATAATACAAAAGTGCAATCTCACCTGTCTTCTGGCTGTCTCTATTTCTTCAAGGTTTATGACACCGAGATCATCAGGGTCATCAAAGTCTTCTTCGAGGGTGGAAGTAGCACCATTCAAGCAATCGCCATGGCAGTTGTGACAAACGCTTGCACACATTATTCCTGACTTTCAACAACCACATCTGTTCCCACATCACCTGTACATTAGCAGCAAATGATAACCACCAGGAGCAGCAAGACAGCACGTATTTCGAGTGTACCACCAATTTCAATTTTTGCTTGGGAATGAACTTCCTCCTGTACAGTGGGGTTGGAAGTTGGAAAGCGATCGGCTGATCACTGTGACAACAGTGGATCCAGCAGCACCTGAAGCTGTCCTCGACCTCATTTGTTGCAAATGTACAGGTGGATGTGGGAACAGATGTGGTTGTTGAAAGTCAGGAATAATGTGTGCAAGCGTTTGTCACAACTGCCATGGCGATTGCTTGAATGGTGCTACTTCCACCCTCGAAGAAGACTTTGATGACCCTGATGATCTCGGTGTCATAAACCTTGAAGAAATAGAGACAGCCAGAAGACAGGTGAGATTGCACTTTTGTATTATTTTTAATATGTTTTTATTGATACCTTGCAATAGTATACATGAATTGGTCATCATGTACATACGTTGTTTTTCTGCTCGCTTACCTACTTTCTCATACCTACATGTTCTTATCCGTATAATGGTTCTCTCACATCATCATCTCATGCACAGTGTTTCAGGTTGCAAATTCAGAAGCAGACCAAGATGAGCAGATTGCAGAGCCTTCTACCAAAAAACAATCAAGAGTTGGTTGACTTTTCTGCACACAATTTTTCTTGGAATGTCCCCAGCATTTTTTGTTCATGTATTTCATTGTTTAATATACATCATGTCTTTCTTTTTATACAAAGCTGTAAAGTTTATCTCATCAATCATCCTTGGTATACAAAGAAAATACACTGCCAAGGAAATGGCACATGAGCTTCCTCGTGAACTTCACAGTACGTCACCATTAAATTCCAGAAAACTAGAAACGACCGGTTCTGGCATCAGGGAATTAATAAGGTGGGAAATTGGAAGCTGAATCGTACATATAATAAATGAAATTAATGAGGAAAATTTTGATTTTAATATGGGACCATCCAGGATGTAGTCCGCATGTTCCCTGAAAATTTCGTCTAAAACGGATCAAAACTTTCGCGCATGCGCCTAGCGTACCGCTGCTGATGATCGCGATGAATGTGATACGGGACCTCAAGAAACCTTGCCCGCATCATCCCTGAAAATCTGACCGAAATACGTTCACAATTGCCTGAGTTATGACCGAAACAAGAAAATTTTGTTTGCGCCTGCGCAGAGGCTACCGTTGATTCGATCATGACGGAACTGATAGGGTACCATGTAGAGCTATACCCGCACGATCCCTAAAATTTGAAGAAAATCGCATCAAAATTGTGGAAATTACGGCTGTGGCAAGGACCGAAACAAGAATATTTCGTTCACGCATGCGCAGAGCGTACCGCTAATGCAATTATGATGATTGTCTTATGGGACCTCAAGGGACCTTACCCACATCATCCCTGAAAATCTGACCGAAATCCGTTCAACATTGACCGAGTTATGACCGTCACAAGGAATTCACGTTAGCGCCTGCGCAGAAGCTACCGTTGATTCGATCATGATGAAGTTGATAGGGGACCATCTAGAGCTTAACCCGCACGATCCCTTAAAATTTGGTTAAAATCGGATCAAAATTGTGGAAGTTATGGCTGTTACAAGGAAATATGGACGGACAGACAGACAGACAGACACACGGAACCAAATTTGTTCAGGAGGCTCTGAAACGCAAAATGCGAGTGGAAATTTTGATTTTGGAGCAAAAAATTTTTTTTCATTTCGAAAGTGAAAACAAAGCTTCCGCTGCCTTGCAGTCTCGGAAGCAAAAGTGATAAACCATTGTAAACTATTATAAGAAATGTCATATATTGTACCGCGCTAGCGCGATTTTTCAAAAACCGCTATCATTTAGCGCCCTATAACTCGGTAACCATTAGGAATACAAGAAAAATGTCTATAATCATTTTTGTTGCAAATTAATTAGGCTTCAATTATGTATACGGTACTCTTTTACCTCCGACCAAAGGTTCTCGAGATATTAACAAAAAACCAAAAAAAGTGACCTATTTTCGCTAATTGCCGCTAGAGCTCGCCTCATATTCATGAGGACTTTTGGTATATTCATCCCTAGGTACCTTTAAATAAGTGTGCGAAGTTTCAAAACTTTCGGATTTTTTAGGAGGTTGGGTCATTTTTTTAGGTTTTTTGACTGGACTACTAAGGGCAAAAGCATCTACAAGAAAAATGACATCAACATCTGAGTGAATCGTAACCGTTAAATCATATCAAAAATCGCCTTGAAAACTATGACAATTGTATCAGCTGATAACATAATTCCAATGGAATTCTGACTTCCAGAAATCGAGTTTATTATAATTTCTGTATCCTATTGGACTTGAGAAGCGAAGGTAGGTAATCACCTATTTCAGTTACGAGTATATTAATTTATTAAATTATTGATTAGTAAATATTTAGGAATTACTCTTAATTAAATTATTATTTCTATTCCAACAACAGAAGATTAATTACTACCAAGGTCGGGACGTGTTAGCAAATTTTCCAAGAAAATTAAGCTGTTGAAATGAATAGAAAATTTCCTTCATGGAAATTGGTTTTGGAATTTCTTGAGTTTAACGTTTTTTATATTTGTATGTAGAGTTTGATCAAAAAGTTCGGGTTCTTTTCAATTTGCGCGCAAACAGAGGGTCGATGAAACTTTTCGGTGGACTAAGCGTTACTCTATTCTGATCAGTTTCGGAACCTCCGAGGTTAATTTCTTTCCTAATCGAATCACATTGCTGAAATTTAATGGAGCTCGTTCGGGACACCTCAAAAACAATTACGAGGTTCGGGGGATCACTGAATAGCTGAAGAGGCCTTTGAGGCTAATTTGTTTCCTTTTCAACTGCCATTTTACCAAGTTTTGTGTTTTGACATTTTGATATTTCATGTCTTTACTTTGGCACATGAACGAAAACGCTGCAAATTATTTCACAAAGGTTTATTCTTTTTTCAATTGAGTATGATCGTAGTTTTAGTTGGCTAGCCTACGTCATAAGGCCTGTCCAGACTCCTCGGCGTGTCCTACTTCGAGTTGCCACAACCTATACTTCTATAATTATATACGCATGTTTATATTTCTCCATTTGAGCTCCTATCTATTCAAATAGTTATTGCCTCAATAATATCATTATCTAAGTACGTACGAAAAGTCGAGAGGATATGTTATTAAATATGCGTAGGAAAAGCTTTGGTATTAACACACAAATATGACCTTGAAAAAAACATATTCATGCCTCGAAGGAACGCCGGCGCCGTACCCACCACAAGGTGCCGCGGCGCCGGCGCCTCCTCTCACTCCACCACCCCCCTCCCCCGCTCACCCCCCCCCCTCTCCACCCACCGTGACCCCCTGCCAAGCGTGCCAGGCGTGCGTGCGTCGAAAAATACACTTTTTTTGCCCGTTTTTGGCCCATAGCATCTATGCGAGTAAAGCGATCGGGATGGTTAAACGTTAGGACCAACTAGAACCCAAATGGAGTCTGTGTGCGAAAGAACAGGTTTTTTAAGTCAATTCTTAGGCCTTTTATGGCCCGGACGGCGAACGGCGAACGGAGGACGGCGGACGGCGAACGGCGAACGGCGAACGGCGGACGGCGGACGGACATTTCAAATTTGGATTCTACGCACCTTGAAACGTAAAGTGACAAAGTTTGAGGGGGGGTTATAAAAATTTTTTGCTACACGATCACATAGGCTTATTATTGGAAATAATAAAGCAAAAAGCGTTAAAAAAAGCGTTACGGTTGGTTTTCTGATGATTTCCGCTTACAACCGAGTCGTTGCTAGGGAAATGGCACTTCGTCGTTTTTCATCCCACAAAATTCGTTGACCATTCGTTCGAAAGCTCTCGATTTATCCCACCATATAATGTTAACTACTGCGAAGTGCGTGGCCAACAAGCTGAGTTATGAGCATGGTTATATGAATAATTGTTTACAAACAGGTGATCATTCTCAATAATTGATATTGTGAACATGATTGCAACCGCTTGTTAATTTCTGATGATTTCATTGAGCTGGTGTTTCGATGATTTGATTCATAGCAGGTGATCCGAATATTGCGAGAACGGTTTGGTTTGTGAAGCCGTGGTTTAATCATTTTAATAGGTAATTTCCATACTTTACACTCTAGGAAGCTGTAATTTCGTATGTAGACCCTTTAGGACCTTTACTTCACGATGTCCAGGGTCCAGATCAGATGAGTGGCTCTTGAAGCTTATTTCTATGCTTTACACTCTAGGAAGCAGTAATTTCGTATGTAGCCTCTTTAGGACATTTACTTGACGATGCCCAGGGTCCGGATCAGCTGAGTGGTTCTTAGCTTGCATACGAGTCTGCAATTAAAGACAAAATGTCCCAATGTGTTGCAGACTTGTATGCAAGCGTTCCTGATGGTTATCGAATATAACCTTATCGTTTCACATTTGTTGCTGCTCTACACACGTAATTAACGAAGTTGCGTCACATTGCATATGCGAAACTCCCATTGTAAATTAAGCGCGAGAGGTAAAGCAATTATGAGAGATTTTTGAGAGGTCCAACGGAAGAAATCCATTATAGAAACATTTTCAACATTCACCAACTATAAACAGTAAAATTGTGGAGTCCTGAACTGTAAAGATGTGAACCCTTTTGGGAGACACGATGCGCCAAGTTTTGATCATTTGCTAGATATACAGGGTGTCCCATCTAAACGGGCCCATCGGGAAATTACAGTCTTACGGTGCGAGCTATCGAAAAATTGTACTGGACCTTTTTTATGGTATTTCAACTCAGCTTCACAATGCGGAATTCCGATTTTTATTTTTCCATGTTTTAGGGTCTCAAATCATTGATTGAAACTTAAGGTTTCCTCTTGACCCCCCTTTTGTATTGCTTTTTTCGATTCTAGGTTAGATTTGGAACAGAAATCGCCTCCATGAAATTTTCTTTTTGGGGCTTCGTTTCTGAGTTATTCCACTTTTGCGGAAGTCCGATTTTTATTTTTCCATGTTTTAGGGTCTCAAATCATTGATTGAAACTTACGGTTTCCTCTTGACCCCCTTTTTTATTGCTTTTCTTCGATTCTAGGTTGAATTTGGAACAGAAATTGCCTCTTTGAAATCTTCTTTTTGTGGCTTCGTTACTGAGTTATTCCACTTTTTGCGAAATACAGAAAATCGCCGATTCCTTTTAGAAATTACCAACACTTTCTTACTATTAATAAATTATCTTCAATTTTTGAGATGTTCACCACACTTTTTAAATCAGCATTAAACTATCTATCATTAGACCCTAGCGTCCATAATCAACAATCACCATCAGGGGGATGACATTACACTTGAACCGCTTACGATTTTAAAATAAAGTTTTCCAAATCGTCGTTTGAAAAAAAAACCTTTTAAACTGTTCAGTACCATTACTCATTTATTAGAAGAACGTATGAGACACCGTTTTCTGGAATAATGTAAGGTTCTTTCAATAATCAAGTTCATACAACAGCTATCAAGAAGCTGTTGTTTTCTTGACCCTTGAATACAGTTTGCAGGAGAAGGAGCAGGTGGCATTTTCGATTTATCACAACACAACTGACTTGAAGTCTCCTCGTGGTACATTTTTTAAACTGTATTCTGAACAGTGATTCTGTGTGCACTGAACAGTTTAAGGTTTTTTTTTTTTTTTCAAACGACGATTTGGAAAATTTTCTTTTAAATCGTAAGCGGTTCAAGTGTAATGTCATCCCCCTGATGGTGATTGTTGATTATGGACACTGGGGTCTGATGATAGATAGTTTAATGCTGATTTCAAAAGTGTGGTGAACATCTCAAAAATTGAAGATAAAAATAGTGAGAAAGTGTCGGTAATGTCTAAAAGGAATCGGCGATTTTCTGTATTTCGCAAAAAGTGGAATAACTCAGAAACGAAGCCACAAAAAGAAGATTTCAAAGAGGCATTTTCTGTTCCAAATTCAACCTAGAATCGAAAAAAACAATAAAAAAGGGGGTCAAGAGGAAACCGTAAGTTTCAATCGATGATTTGAGACCCTAAAACATGGAAAAATAAAAATCGGACTTCCGCAAAAAGTGGAATAACTCAGAAAAGAAGCCCCAAAAAGAAAATTTCATGGAGGCATTTTCTGTTCCAAATCCAACCTAGAATCGAAAAAAGCAATACAAAAGGGGGGTCAAGTGGAAACCTTAAGTTTCAATCAATGATTTGAGACCCTAAAACATGGAAAAATAAAAATCGGAATTCCGCATCGTGAAGCTGAGTTGAAATACCATAAAAAAGGTCCAGTTCAATTTTTCGATAGCTCGCACCGTAAGGCTGTAATTTCCCGATGGGCCCGTTTAGATGGGACACCCTGTATATGGGGATTTCTAATAATTAGACCAATGATTTGCGTAGAAGGGCTATCTAACAGAAATAATAAACTGTTGTGTAATAATTTGCAGCAATTTTAGATTTCTACGTTTTGTTTAGCTTATATATGACTTGTCTATTTTCCGTCACAGGAGTGATGGGGGGGACTTGACCCGTCTTAGAAATTACCGAACACAGATCCTATTGGCATAGTATTTACAGTTTATCATAGAAAATTTCAGACATCGTACATGAAGTACTCGTATTAACAATTGAATACGTTTTATAGAAAGAGGAGGAAAAGGCAAGAAAAGTGTCAAGGAGAAGGAGGAGGTGAAGAAACGGCCGGAAGACGAAGAGGACCTTGGCTTCAAGATGTCTAGTTCAGCGTTCTTGGCGGACCTTATGGTCGCCGGCGCTGAGTATGAAGAAAAGTGGAAGAATCTTGATGAATCTAAAAACCCAGCGCAAAACTACTACAGTGATATGATTCATAAAGACAAAACTGCTGAAGTGGAGGCTGAACTGAGGAAGGTAACAGAAATACCAGTTTGTGATGTGTTTCATAACCATACTCAATACCTTGAATATTATCAAAGTCATGCTAAATGACGGCACACTATATTTTCAAATGTAAGACCAATTAGGCCAGGCATCTTGACAAAATCGATGCAAATTATTACACAACAGTTTATCATTTCTCTATTGGATATCCCTTCTACGCAGAACACCTGTTCATTATTATTAAACGGTCTATTATACATTAGGTGCACATCTAAATATCATCTTGAGTACTTGGACACATATTCTACCAGCGCGCTTCATCTGTAACCTGTTATAATGTAGAGATCCCGAGTTTACAAAACGTTGAAATCTGTTTTTCACAAGTCAGCCACAAGTCATGTTTCAATTTTTTCCAACAACGTAGCTTCCGAGGTTCTTCCTAAAAAGAAGTAAAATCAGTTGGACAGTAGCAATGATTTGGACCTTTTCAAGTTTTATTGGAAGCCTATTTATGTAGGGGAATTAGTTAAGGAGGTATGTAGTAGAATAGTCATGGAAAAAAACAACATACATACATATACATATATACACACATATATATATATATATATATATATATATATATATATATATATATATATATATATATATATATATATATATATATATATATATATATATATATATATATATATATATATATATATATAAGAAATAAATACATAATAACTTAAGAAAGAAGATGTGATGCGGCTATCAAGGTGTAATAATCAACTTCAGGTTAGATGATTCAGTGTATTTTATTGGAGGCTCTCTTGGCCTTTTATACAAATCGGTCTGGAGGGAGCTTCCCACTCCAAGAACGAGGTTCACCACAGAAGATGTAATATCAGATCACGTCGATTACTTACGAAGGCTTACGAAATCCGTGGCATACCGAAAATTACGAGCTAACGGTTTGAAAATAAATGTACCTATACAAAACTTTCAAATTAAGAAACACCAAGAGGACCGTAAAACTTAGTGATTGGCTTGAAAAACATAATTTTTGAAGGTAGGTAAGTATCACAAATCCGGAGCAATGTCTAATAAACATGTTCCTGTATTTGCGAACTAAATCACTCACGACGAAGTTGTGCAAACCCATTTTAAAACGGAAGCTTAATTTCCACGAAAAATAAAGAGTTACAATGTTAAATCGATTTCGACGGTTAGGCCATCATCAGTAACAAAAAATAACTGAACACACATTAGAAAGAACACAGCTTATATAGTCACAGGTGAAGGGAGATTGAATCCCATTGGTCGAGAGAAAGGAAAGGGGGCTGGAGGTACAACCAATTAAGTGCAAGCAAAGTGAAGGGGGATTATAGCTAATAAAGTGAAAGGAGGGGAAGAATTACTGGTTTCAACAGTTTGAAGGGATAATTCCAAGCTTTATAGAAATGGACTTATCAGTGGTGAAATATATTGAGGGATATCCTCATTTAAACATTTACCAGATCTTTCACTTTTGATAATTTCGAATTTTTCAAGTACATTCAACATACCTCCCTATGGACAAAAATGAAGAAATTCTACAAACTGTCTATCTGTCAAATCAGAATTGTAATTATGATTGGATTCCTCAAGATGTTTTGCAAATGTAGACCATCCCTTATTTTCCCTGAAATCCTCCTGATGCTCTTCTATTCTTTCCCTGGATTTCCTACCAGTTTGACCGCAATATTCGTAGCCGATAGAACATTTTAATTTATAAACCTCACTTTTATCCTGAACATTAATTTTGTATTTAACGGAACCTAGTAATGCTCTAAGACTATTTCTAGTTTTAAAACCCTTTGTAACCCCTCGACGATAGAATTTTGTGACTATATATTAGAATTCTGTGACTATATGAGCTGTGTTCTTTCTAATGTGTGTTCAGTTATTTTGTTACTGATGATGGCCTAACGGTCGAAATCGATTTAACATTCTAACTCTTTATTTTTCCTGCATTTGGCTTTATAGTGGCATTATTGACGAATTTTATAAAATGATTCTGATTAGGTATCTTCCTGTCTCTTAGATAGTTGATGAGCAATTGCGAGCCGAGCTGGAAGCTCTGCAAGCTGCCCTCGATAGAGACCGCGCTCGAAAAGGTAAAAAAGCCAAGAAAGCCGCAAAGAAAAAAGGAAGGAGAGGAGGAAAGAAGGGGAAGAAGAAGAAAGAAAAAGATCTCACCCCGGACCGAACGACTGAGTCCCTTTTCGAAGAATTGGTCACGAACGGAATCATCAAGAAATACCCCGAAGTGTCGATAACCAGTTTTCTCGGAGAGAGGTCCTACGCCAATCATGAGCTCAGGGTCAAAGGCCAGGACCCGCCTCCGTCCCTGGGGGATATACGGCAAGTAAGTAGGTATATAGTCTTTGTAAGGTCTAAGGTCAACCACCGATACATTGGAACTTTACTGGGTTCATTCTTATCCGAGAGAGGGAAAAAAATACTGCCAAGTTGGGTATTATAGCTACCTCACATTTGTAGATATCATTTCTGTATAGAATTAGTTGAAATATGAGTCGAAATGGTTGAATGCAAAATATAACAGTATCTAGTACATGAGTATACCTACATGCTAGAATGCAAATTAGGGCCATAATTTATGTTCGCATAAATATACGGGAATTCGCTAAACCCACTCAATTATTGAAAATTTCATCGAAATCGATTTATTATTCTCGGAGTGTCATCCAATATTGGTTTTGCATCATCCTGGACCCATCAACCTCTCGTGTTTGAACAAAATAGACCAATAGATGATGAAAAATTGACGTTATAAGAAGTTAACGTTTGCGTATGCGCACAGACTACTATTTATCCAACTAAAATGAAAGGTAGTTGGCTTTCAGGATTATACCTTAGGGTTGTAGAGGGTGAGAGTAACCAGCTTCTCGTATTTTGTAGTTTTTATTCAGCTAAGCGCTTTCGCCACATATGGCTTCGTCAGAGCTGCATATAAGCGATATTATAGTGATTCTTTGTTAGGGGGACCCATCCTCTTATCATAGTAGCAGGTGGTGTACCTTTTACATGTTGCTGAAGGCAAAGGGGGGCTAATTTTCTTGTTAAAATTAGCGAAATTTTAAAATTATTAGCAGGAGCACTACTTATCATACTTTCTTTAAACTTATCATGTCTTTGTAAGGTCTTAGGTCAACCACCGACACATTGAAACTTAATTGGGTTCATTCTTATCCGAGAGAGTGAGAGAGGGAAAAAAATACTGCCAAGTTGGGTATTATAGCTACCTCACATTTGTAGATAACATTTATGTATAGAATTAGTTGAAATATGAGTCGAAATTATTGAATGCAAAATATAACAATTTCTAGTACGTAGTACATGTGTATACATGCTAGAATGTAAATTAGGGCTATAATTCATGTTTGCATAAATATACGGGAATTCTCTAACCCAGCTCAATTATTGAAAATTTCATCGACATCGATTTTTTTATTGGTTTTGCATCATCCTGGACCCATCAACCTCTCGAGTTTGAACAAAATCGGACCAATAGATGATAAGAAATTGACGTTATAAGAAGTTAACGTTTGCGCATGTGCACAGACAACTACTTATCCAACTACAATGAAATTTATAGAGAACTATCTGGAAGCTAACCCGCACAATCCCTTGAATGGAGCCTAGAAATGTATACCTATACTCGCATACATATCACATCTGCGTAAAAGGAGTGGTAGGCACGAGACAATTCATCCAGTAAAAGTTCGACCTCTCGGCTCATATCGAAGTTGTTTGGACATGAATCTAGATCAGGGCCGCCAGTTTAGAAATATTCTAACCTGTTGTAAACTTTTACAGTCATAGTGACTAATAATGGATATTGTTGTTCTTTGAACTGGTGTACATCGAAGCCCACGCGTCAAATTTATTAGTGTAGACCGTGACGAGAACCTGAAAATCGAGTTCTTTATTGTCGAATTATTATTCCACAACTTCGTCGTGAGTAATTTAGTTCGTACATGTTAATGAAATTAAAATAAATTTTTCAGCATAATTTTGTGCACAAAATTTCAAATTTTATAGTTTGTGGTTCAGTATAATTTTCTGACTGATACCTTACCTACTAAAATAGATATTTAGTTTTGTGTGTTCTGTTTTTCGTTATTTTTAGTGATTTTTTGAAGAACATTCTTTCAAAATTGAAAAAATTTATTGTCACGAAGATGCTGACTAACGGACTCATTCTTTCTTTTGGAATGCTTTATTTTTGGCAAATGAATGACTTTTAGTTAATTTTCGTGCAAAATTAAGCCATTGCAATGGCTCGGAAAATTTTAAAATCAAAATGTTTGAAAAATTTCTTCATTGAAATCCGTTTTGAGGCATTCTGAAACGATCACTGAAGTTCTTCTTTCTAAATGAAAGAATGATTTTTTGGTGCATCAACCGGATTTTTATCTTAATCCTAAGGAGTGTTATTGTCTGGAATGGCATATATATAAAAGCGCAAACTTCAGTAATCGTAAGTATTCAAATACTTACTTGAATTTTGGCATTAATACTTCCTATGCGTTGGATTGCCACTTCCATAAATTGTGGCGTGGCGTCATCTACTTCCACGTGGCATCATCTTACCGTACAAGAGCAAGTAGGAATTGCATAGTTGAGTCGGGTTTGTCTGTTGCGAACCATGGCATTCTTTCAATTGCATCTTCCACCTGTCTTGGCAATTTTAGTGTTTTGGGTTTTCGCGTTTTTTGTGTTTCCCACAGATTGCTTAGTGTTAGTGAATTCACTATCATATTGAAAAAAATAAAATAAAAAATAAAATGGTATATTTTTATAGATACATAGAATGAGGGGGATATTCGCTTGAAAGTCTTAGGTTTCTCTCATACTTTTGTGGATCATCTTTTATTTAATTAATTTTCATATATCCTTCATAGCGGCATTAGTGCGCCATCCTCCAGTCCAAGGCACCTCTCCTTCCTCCTGGTGCCTGTTATCCTCAATGAAACCGCCCGTATGATCGAAATTTGGGTTTTCACTCTCACCCATTGGGTGATGTGCGACAAGGGCTTCTGCCATTTATCAGATAGCACGCATGTAAGCCTCTTAAGAAAATATTCAAATTCTCTGTGCAAGGCGCCGTCACACGAAACCACCAGTGGTGTGAAAGATCCCCTCACGTCTTCTGCTGCTGCATTGTATTTGGCGTGTTTGGCGTTCTCTGCATTTTGGGATATTGTTTTCCAATCCTAAGAGCTGTAAGAGGCGGCGTCAGCGTTAATCACGCGCGTATCAAAGTACTACATTCGCTATCATATTGTTTAATTGTTCCTGTTGTTCCATGAAGTTTGTAATCATTTTGTCTGTTTCGTTTTTAGGTTTTTGTTTTATTTCTTCTGGAATAATTTTTGGTATTGCACCCGCTTGAGGGGCCGGGGCCAACGTTTAACATTTCCGCTAAGGTTGATACACTGTTTTGCATTTGTTTTTGAGAACTTGCTATACTATTGTTTATTTGTTGCTGAATCTTTTTGAGCATTTCGTCCTGTATTTTTTCTAAGCGTTTCCTAAGTTCTTGTAGTGGGTCTTCTGGTTCTAGTGGAAGTTGTCCTAGTGCCTATTTGCATTGCTAGCATTTGAATGCTGTCTTTCTTTCTGTTGGCAACTTCCAATAATTTTCGTATGAATATTGCGCGCAGTTTTCGTCTAAACATTTCTGACATATAGTGCAGAAGATTGGATTGTTTATTTGGTTCTCAGGCAGTGGTGACCCACATTTTTGACAGGACTCAATCTTTCAATCTGCCATGCTTATGTTCAGAATTGATATCAGTTAATCGGAACATTTGCGGAGCTGTTCTAGTTGCTTTATCGATGCGTTTTTCTGACAAGGGTCGTTTTGTTTGTTTCTATCAAGTTGTCAAGGTTTCTTTCTGCTGTTAGCGTTGATTTCTATTGTCTTTGATGAAGGTACACGATTTGTGCTCTGTCTTTGTTCTGTTCGCAGTTGATTGGGTGTTAATAAGGTGACCTTAATCTATACCCATGCACATAAGGATTCTTGTATATTCAGGTTGTGGGATTTGCAGGTTTCTTTGTTTTACTTCCGCAGTGGAAGCTCTTTTGCAGTGTTTCCATTTTATATTAGTTGATTTATTTATTGGTAAGTTGTTAGTTTTTTTTAAGATCTTACTGATTTGTATGGTCGTTGTTTTATTGATTTATTTTTGGGGAAGTGGCTGGGCTACTTTAGTGGACTGTAGGCTCGTGCTACCTGATTCTTTATTGGAAATACTCCCTCAACCATATGTATATATTTTTGTTGATATGAAGGAATGAGGAGACAACAGGTACGTAGATTTAAAGGACTACTTTGATGGTTTATTCAAAGATTGTAAACACCTGTCGGCGCCACAAACTAAGTCAGCACACTGCGACGCTTCCCGCTAGAGTGACTGTCTTGTAATGAGAATCACCATTACGTTGCCTGACTTCATATCAGCCAGTAAGATTCTATTTCAGTCCCATAATTAATGATCTTGATATTGATTGATTCCTGATATCATACGTGATCCTGATTACTACCCAGACTGATCCCATCTAACCTACCCCTTGCGGTGTCTCTGAATTAACATTGAAGAGTTAATATAAAAACATAACTGCTTTCCAGTCTAATCAAAATCCCTTAAAATTCTTCTCGGAGCAAATTCATATTTGGTTCCTTGAATAAATCGTACAACCATTGCCTTTGAATCTGTGCACCTATTAGAGTTTTTGTTCTTCCCGTAAGATTTTCTCCCGTTGACGCGTAGAGCAGCGTCTAGAGCAAGCAGCTGATTGCATCGAGCTCTTCACGTAATTTTTACGCGTATTTCTACACGTATACGCGAAAAACCAAACTCTAACGTCACGCTAACGTCTCTATAAGTGTTTCAGAAGCATATTATTTTCGTACAACCTATTCTTATTTAAATAATTAATTGCTTTATAATTATTATAAATATATAAATTATAAATACATTTATTGCTTAGGTACCTTAAATGGCTGAATTTTGTAGCGGAGCACTTCACTATAACCTCTCGACTTGTTGACCAACCACACTGTGGTTACCTTTGCTGGTAACTGAGTAACTGCGGTTACCTTGGTCACACTGTGGTTACCGGCAACTATGGTTACCTTTGCGTCAGGCTATGATGACTACCCGTTGACCGACATTCCAACGAAAGCATTTTTCCTGCCAACCGCCAACGCGTAGATAGGCCTTTTTACCGTACACGCGTAGTTCTACAAGTTGACATGAAGATTCGCGCATGCGCAGTTGTTATTTCAGTCTTTTTGCGTACACGGGTAGAAAATTACGGGAAGAACAAAAACTCTCTATTATTTTCTCCTTGTTCCTTCATATTACAGTAATATTATAGAGAATCTTGGTGCGTTATAGCACTACAAGAGGTTCCGTCTTGACATAGGGTAGCGAGCTCCTAATCCACTTGCAGCCGCCCAGCCCCAACCCACCATCTAATCAAAAATATAACAACATCATAAAATCAAACCATTACCCCTTCCAGAATAAAACCCCCAGCCCAGCAAAAAAAGTGAGAATGAATTCGAAGACACCAGGAAAAAGCTTCCACTGCTATCCTTAAAGTACCTACATCCCATAACCGGAATCCGCAGAAATTCTTATGTGCATATACCGATTAAGGGCACCTTATTAATACCCAACCAACTACGAACATAACAAAGACACAGCACAAATTGTCTCCAACAATGGAAAGAAACTTTGACAACATGATAGGGACAAACAAAACAACCCTTTTCACAAAAACGCGTCGATAAAGCAACTAGACAGCTCCGCAAATAATCCGATTCACTGATATCAATTCCGAAGGTAACCACTACAGATGGAAAGATTGAGGCCTGCCAAAACTGCGGGAACGCACTCCGCCCAGATCAACTACACAGACCAATATTCTGTATAAAATGTAAGAAGCACATAGATGAACAAAACGCGCAAATTATACATATGCGAAGTCTAAATGCCAACTAAATGCGGTACATAAAACCTTGTTCAAACGTCAGCAATGCAAAATGGAAATAGGACAAACGGAAACTCATTGTATAATAAACGACATCAAAACACAATTAGAACCACGTCAGGACAAAATGTTTAAAAGCATTGCAAGAACAAATAGACAGAAAAATGGAAAACATAATGCAAATGGATAGCACTGCAGCAATCACAAAACGCGCGCAGTTCACCACCACCAGGAACACCCACAAATGAAATGATATCAGAATTATATGACACATCAACGAAAATTAAGCAAAATAATAGTAGAGTCACTGACAATTAGTTATTCGCAAAATCTGCAACAAAAACAAAAGAATGATACATTAAAGCTACCAAAACAAGTGGAAATTGCAATAAAAAAATTACCGTGATTCACGACAGACTACCCCGATTTGATCATGAGATTTTTACTTGCACCCAGACTACTAATGACGTGTCACCACAATTCATGGAAGTTGCAATAAAATGCTTTGTGTTAATGCCAAAATTCAAGTATTTGAGTACTTGCATGGGAAGACTCAGAGAAGAGCCAATATCATACCTAACACTAAGTGTCATGATAACAGAAGAACTGTTCCCAACACTAACAAGTACAAATATTGTGGTAAAATATATTCACAGATTGCAGGAGGAACGTGGAAAATTTAGAGCGTAGAGCAAATTTATAGTGCTAACCGGATGCTGCAAGTCATGAATGAAAAGGAATTGAACGAAATAATACTAGACAACGCAAATTACAACACTAGAATACTTTTTAGTTTCCAAAAATACCACAAACATATCAAGAAATTAAAGAATTCATAACCAAATAGAATTAAAAATTCAACAACTAAAAATGGACACGCGAAATAGACCTCCCGCGATACGCAAGGAGGACCAACCCCCCCTCCTCCCTACCGTCTACCTCCAGTAGTAAACAAACGAAGACAGACAAACAGGGAAAAAAGACGGAAGAAGCGAGCGCTCAAACAAAAATAAACATTAAAACAGGAGCAGGGGATTCCAATAAGCAACAAGAGGCACTGGCGTAGCCAATAACAAAGACCACACTAGGTTAAGGACCTTCGTGGGAAAGCCACCCCAACCTCCACTTCCCTAACCACCACTCTTCTCCCAGCCCATCCCGGCCGGAGCCCTCCATATTTCAAAAGAATTTCCACAAATGTCCATGGGGCTAGCGGAACATCAACGAACAGATCAAAAACTAAATAATATAATACGCAACATCGAAATACTCAAACAGATAGTCCAAAATTATACAATTAAAAATGATATTTTGTATTACAAAACCGCAGGGGGAACTACCAAACCATGTCTGTCAGACAATTTAATTTATGTCGTGTTTAATTATTATCATAATAGCCCGTTAGGAGCACACATGGGACGGCAGAAAACTTACGCAGGTATTACTAAAGTATTTCATCACACAGGCCTAGAATAAAAAATAAACGTCAAATTAGCGGAGTGCTTTGAGTGCCAAAGGTCAAAACACGACCATCATACATATGGTTCATTTAGCTCAACACCCGCACAGTGACCAATGCAGCACATCTATGCTGACGTGGCAGGGCCTCTCCTGGGCACAAAAGCGCAACATACTCACATCTTAGTTGTCATGGATGGTTTCAGCAGATATTGCATATTACTACCACTAAAGACACTAAAGAAACACAACACAGAAACCATTGTCCAAGCACTGCAAACAAATATGTTTACCAAAATGGGGTACCCCTTGCAGCTAAAGAAACCAATAAAGAAACACAACACAGAAACCAATGTCCAAGCTGCAAACTGAGATGTTTACCAAAATGGGGTACCCCGTGCAGCTATTAACGGACAATGCATCAGTGTTTTAATCATTCCGATTTAAAAATTACCTATAGCACACGGCATTAAAAAAAAAACCAACCTCATTATCCTGCGCCAAATTCAGCTGAGCGTTTAATAAAAACACTCCAAAATACGCTGACAGCATATGACGCATAACCAACATGCATAGCACAAGAACTTGGACTACACACAGTTAGGCTTCAATACGGTGCTTCACAGGCTTCACACCAGCAAAACTGTTCCTAGGTCAGGAGTTGAACACCCCTATACAGCTGGCATGGGGCATCACAGACAAAACAATGAATCGACAAACCAAACAGAAATTTACAAAACAGCATGCTAGAATATAGATTAGACAAACAGCACGAATCTAAACAATTCAACATAAACGACTTGGTACTAATCAAACAGTTCGTAATAAGCTCCAAACTTAACAACATTAACGCCAAGCTGTCTTACAAGTACACAACCCCCTATCGGGTCAGTGCAATTACGTCACCGGTAACATACAAACTGGAAAACATACTGGAAGCAACGGACATATGATACCACCACGTGTCCCAGCTCAAGCCATACCAAAGTAACAAATAAATTATCAACAATGAAGTCAACACAACATCAATATTAACATTAACATACATTAAAACTATAAATCGAGTGGCCTTGAGTTGGCACAGCCCCGCCCCCCCCCCCCCACATGTGATATCAATGCAGGACAGTTAAACAACTCGATATGGTCTGTTACGTGTACCCAACACCAAGGAAAGTGGCAGTGTGCGGGAACGCCCAGCACATCAACACTGGAGGGAAGAAAAATCAGAATTAAAAAGAAAAAAAAGAAGGAATTAAATTAATAAAATATCAAAACAATGAAAAACAACTAAATTACATCACCACGCAACAAAAACAGACCACCTGATGAACCAGAAACATCACTTTGCTGTACCAGACTAGGCTGACGGAAGGGAAAAAAAACCTGACGTGCCAGCCCCGAACTAAAAGGCAAACAACAAGCGAATAAAAATTACCTCAAACTAAATAATAAACAACCGCCAAAATTATAAATAAATAATACTAAATATTAGAAATAAATAACAATAGATAATATTACCAAAACTTGAAACAATATTCCCAAATACATAAACGCCTAATATGAATAAATGAAAATACCCAAAAATGAATAAAACCCCAACAAACAACCCATATCTTCGTGCAACTAAAACAACGTTGTAACGGGAAGATAGGGAAGAATAATGACATATGTAAATATATAAGTGCTCCATCTAGGAAAAACATGTAATGAAGTACTGCACAATTGTATTATATTGTATCAGCTATTTCACCAATAGGACCCCGTAGTCACACACACCCATTTAACCCTACTACTTCCGAAACGCCAACCCTCGCCATAGCGACCACACCCCAATGGAATGTAATTTCCGGCATCCACACATAGGTCATAGGTGGATGCCTGAAATTAATCGTCAGGGAGGGGGGGGGGGGGGTTGGGACTGAGATGGCCCTGACAGCCTGCGGCACCTGTCAGCACTGTCACGAAAATGACCTGTGCTGATATCAATAGTGTCCTGATATCATACCTGGTCCTGATTACTACCCAGATTGATCCCATATAACCTAATCCTTGGGATGTCTCTGTATTAGCATTGAAGAGTCAATATAAAACATAACTGCTTTCCAGTCTAATCAAAATCCCTTAGAATTCTACTTGGAGCAAATACATATTTGGTTCCTTGAATAAATCGTAAAACCATTGCCTTTGAATCTGAATACCTAATATTTTCTCCTTGCTCCTTCATAGAGTAATATTATAGAGAATCTAGGTGTATTATAGCATGAAAAGTGTTTCCCCCTTGTCACGAGTTTCTAACTAACCTTTAGAGAAATTTACCATGAGTTGGTTTTACAGTTTAAATAGAAAAAACATCGCAGGAATTTTGGATAGAGGGATCAGTCAGAGGATGCGCAAGGGAGGATAATCAAAAAGAGGCCTAAATGCTGTATGAAATCATAAATGCAGGATTCGAGACTGAACAAGGAAAAGAAGGCTTACTGTCAACTTGAAGCGTGAAAGACGAATTGATAGGAGTTACCCCCTCTGGGCGCCCCCTCCCAGTGCGTCCATCTTCTCCCCCTTACACCTCCCATTCAACTCTTGGTTGATCTCGTGACTGACTATGATAGATGGCTTGAGCCTTGCTATCCCGTCGTCACATAATTTACAGCCTTTTCATTTCAATTCTAAGGAGAGTTACCTATTGTCTGAAATGCCATCTCCCCTCCCCCCCCCCACCACGCCATTTCCCCCCTCTTATTTGAGGTATCGAAGTGATATGAAACACTTGGGGGGAATATTTGACTTTCCTCTACCTTCAGATATGAACCGGTTATATTTGGGTCCGTTATATCTCTTTGTTTTGTTGTAGCTATGTCTGTTTGTCAAAGTAGAGACTGAAGGTGGAACGATTTTGACTGTATTTAATTTTGCCCTTCGTAGGCATTTTTTTCTTGTCCCGTTGTAATCAGTGATGATATGTACATAAAATATTCAAATCTCGGTATTGACGATGAGCTCAAATACCTTCATCAGTAAAACACACTAGATACTTACATAGATCTCCTAATGGATGGATTTTTCAGGTAATCCTTGAGTACTGCATAATGCCTCTGGGAAGCCCTCAAGTGCATAAGAATTCACCTCTTGTGCGATCAGTACTGATAGCAGGACCTCAAGGGAGTGGAAAGAGGCAACTCGTGAACGCCATCTGCACGGAAACAGGTGCGACACTGTTCGACCTCTCACCGGCTAATATCGTCGGCAAATATCCTGGCAAGAGCGGACTCGTCATGCTGCTTCATCTCGTGTCCAAAGTCTCCAGGTAGTTAATAGCCAGTCGCTTAGCACGGAGAAGTGTGTGGGTATTCAGTACTTCTCTACAATTTCAATAATAATTTTTTATAACATTTTTTGTTGAAAAAAAAAAAAAAAAAAAAAAAACCAGGTGTGCTAAAGACCACACGGGAGAAGTGTAAACTTCTAAGACGATTTGGACATAACTTTTCACTCTGTTGGGATGTTGGGAAAGTAAAAGTAGACAGGCTCCGCCCCTAGACCCTCGGTAACTTTCCGCCTTGAGCCTTTGGCTAAAAAGTTTAAAACATGGAACATGCTTTCTTCCCGCTAATTCAAAAATGTAAATAAATTTAAAACTACGAAAACAATGTTTTACTAATCGAAATTAGAACAGAGTACCTAAGTAGGTAATTTTCTGTTATGGTGCGCGTCTTCAATTACTATAAGCAAAATTAACTTCTCAACCAAGTGACAACAAAACAAGCGGTATTGTTTACTATATCCATTTATAACATAAATAAATATAAAACTACGACATGAATAGAAGAACAAGTACAAAAGAAATGCGTGATAAATCGAGAGCTTTCCAACGAGTGGAGAACGATTTTTGTCCGGTGAAAAATAAAGAAGTTTCATTTCCCCAGCAACGGCTTGGTTGTCAAAACAGCGTGACGGTAAAATCGTATTCACACCCCGCTAAATTTTTCGACGCGGTGCGCCTATAGAAGTTTACACTTCAAAAAGTCTAATGCTGAAATGTAGGGTAGGTACCTAAACGGTTTATTATATATGTGAGGAAAATGTAACTTTTAAGCTCGTCTAAAACTCCAAACTCTTCATACTGTGTGGTGTACACGCTGGGAAGAAGATGAGATATTAAAACCTAGAGAAGTCAACTGCCATACTAGTCATTGTTTGATGTCCCCTCCCCCCACGGTAGTCCTCGATCGGATTTGACCTCAAAGTGCTTGCCCTTCAAATTTTCTTTCGAAATATGATTTGGGAATATGTCAGGATTATAATTCAGCAAAAACTGAAATCAAACATTGAGCCAACTTTTTTTTTTTTTTTTTTGTTAATTCAGTTTTTGAATTTTTAATTGATACTTTAATCATGAAAATGCGCTATAATCGCCAAAATTCAGGAAAAAATATTATTTATGTGTCATTATACAATAAAATCTTCATCTAGTTTCATCTGACCTATTTTGTGATCAAATATTATTAGAAAAACAAAAATAACATTTTATTGATAAAATAATGATTATATTTGCATGAAGCTCTCAATAAATGCCTGTGAGTATGCGTGTAGTATGTGCGTGTGTGTCTATGTGTACGCTTGTGTGTGAGTTTATAATGATTCATTATATAAATTTTAACATAAAATATATATCTGAATTGAATAGAAAATAAAAATAATGGCATTTTAACATTTTACATATGCAGAGAATTATATTCGCATACAGCTCTTAATAAACGTTGTCCATACTCAGAATTGATTCGCGATACTTTATATTTGGCCCACGTCGCAGAAAAATCATGATGCACGGCCTCCATAGCCTGTTCACTGTAAAAGCCGAGGCCATTTCCACAGAAACTTGATTTGTTGCGTTCAAACTGTAGCATGGGTTGTTTAAAATAAGTTGATGCTTTCCAGAAGTTCAATGAGTTGTCAAAGCATCTTTATCAGTCAGGCTGGATCGAAAATTCATTGAATACATCAATGAATCCAAAGCATCATATTTTTTATCTTTGGATATTCCAGTCACTCTAAAAGTTCACACGGTTTTCTTTCATGGGGAAGAATTTTGCACCAAACACGGATATGGCCTCGGCTTTTACATTGAACAGGCTATGGAGGCCGTGCATCATGATTTTTCTGCGACGTGGGCCAAATATAAAGTATTGCGAATCAATTCTGAGTATGGACAACGTTTATTAAGAGCTGTATGCGAATATAATTCTCTGCGTATGTAAAATGCCATTATTTTTATTTTCTATTCAATTCAGATATATATTTTATGTTAAAATTTATATAATGAATCATTATAAACTCACACACAAGCGTACACATAGACACACACGCACATACTACACGCATACTCACAGGCATTTATTGAGAGCTTCATGCAAATATAATCATTATTTTGTTCAATAAAATGTTATTTTTGTTTTTCTAATAATATTTGATCACAAAATAGGTCAGAACTATGAAACTAGATGAAGATTTTATTGTATAATGACACATAAATAATATTTTTTCCTGAATTTTGGCGATTATAGCGTATTTTCATGATTAAAGTATAAATTAAAAATTCAAAAACTGAATTAAAAAAAAAAAAAAATTTCCAAATCCAAATCATATTTCGAAAGAAAATTTGAAGGGCAAGCACTTTGAGGTCAAATCCGATCGAGGACCACCGTGCCCCTGCATACCTCGTCCAACTATCAGGCATTCTTCTAAGAATATGGCATCACTAAACACCACCGGCCGGCAGGTTTCAATGATTGGCGCTGTAATGGCGTTTTAATGATTTAAATGGCGCGAGTTTGTTTATTAGTTCACAAAGTACATACATGTCATGTGCTCACTTCGTTGGAAAAATTCTAAATTTAATGAAAATAAAAATGGTTTTTCTTATATAAAAACACTGCAAATTATCACACAAAGGCTTATTATTTCAGTATTTGATAGCCTTCCAACGCAGATTACAGGTCTATAATTATTAAATCCGGTATCTAGTACATAATCTAAACTCGGTGCTTCGCTCCTTTGTGACAGTTCCCGCGAGATCCAAGGGAATGCGCTGCCGTCGCTCCGTTGTTTCCCAACTGGCGACGGGCGCTTCTTCCCGTGTTTTCGAAAGCCCACGTTTGGCGATGGATGGGTGATCCTAGAACTGGAAAACCTATCTTCTCCGAACGTAGCATATACGCTATTAGTACGAGTTGTATCTCTTATGTTACTATCACCTCCCTCTCTATCTATGAGTGTGGATTTAGGCCCCCCATTGCACCCACGGGGCGTCTAAGTCCATTACACCTTGCAGTAGGGTTTACAGTAGGTCATTGGAGAAGAAGTCAGCCTCAGAGGACCATCAGTCGATAAGTGGTCCCCCAAATCTGATGATACTCTTTTCATAGTCTTCCAAAGGCGCTTTATTTAAAATTTCAGCACTGTTAGTCAATCAGGAAAGAAATGAGCCTTTGAGGTCAGTCAGCTGTTTCCTTCGTCTCCATAAATTATAAGTGTATTTTACGTGTTCCTGAAGCACTCCATTTCAAATGTCATCACCGTAGGTTGATGAGGAAAGAAATTAGTCTCAGCGAGGCCCCTCAGCTGATCAGTGTGCCTCCATACCTCCTAGGTAATTGTTTTCTAAGTGTCCCATAGGAGCCTTATTCTAAATTTCAGCACCATTCGTGAATTTAAATACAATAGAAGATAAATTAGTGTCAAATGTTTCTCATCTGATCCGATTCTGCACCGGGAGCAGATAGTAGAAGAGTTTCGATATTAATGAGCCAATAGTTATTACATCAACACCGTTATTGTTATTGCATCGACAGTATTTATGCAAAAAATTGCAGCGCCGTCCGCTGCTCTGCACCGGAGTAGTGTTGTTGAGCCAAAACTTTCAACGTTCTCTTTGTCAGTGATAGAAGCGTGTAGTGTGGGTGTTATTGTTTTTCTCTCGAACCTCAAAGCATATTTTTATACGTAATTCTGATCTATTTGTTCAGCTAATCTATATTTTTCTGAAAGGATTGGTTTATAATTTGTAGACAAGTTTCACGTTTCCCGCTTAGAATGGCCCAGTATCTAAATTTTTGCATACAAGAATGCATAAACATTTGGTGTCTAAGAAGGCAACCCCTCTAACCAACTGGCTGTCAAAACAATTAGGTACCTGATTTGTAGGTTGTTATGGAGCCTCCCTTGGACATCAAGAGACAAATAAAATTATGACCTCTTTCCTGAACAGCAGACTGGGCTAAATTGTCTTTTATTCATCCAAGGAAGTGGCAATTTGGTAGAGAAACTATTTGGGAAATTAAGAGATGTTTGAAATAAAGGGGTCTTTCCTGATCAGCTGAATGGTCTACATTCTCTCCTGTTCATCCGAGGAAGTTGAAATTTGACAAAATCTAGAGTTCAATACTCTGACCATCGATATTGAGAAGTAGGTGACAAACGTGAAACGTTATATAATAAACTCGTTTTCGTGAAGTGAGAATTCCATTGGAAATACATGAGCTGATTCAAACGTTATGGTTTTAAAGGCGATTTTGGTTAAATATTGTCAACCCCCATAAAGCGGCTCAGCGTACTAAAGATCCCTTACACTCTTACAGAATCGGATCTTCTTAGAATGATTATGGAAACATTGCATACCTACATTAATAAAATACGGCGGCCGGATGTATTTTTCTGTAGTACCTATTCGGTTTTTGGAATCTACGTATTTTAAAAAGTATTTTGTGTGTGGTTCGAACAATTTTGTTTTCTTGTCTATTAAAAAAGTTCATTATTTAAAATGATAAATCAAAAACTTTCAGGTTATTACAACCATCTGTTATATACATTGATTCAGCTGAGAAGACTTTCATGAAGAAAGTCCCTAAAACTGATAAAACGGATCCAAAACGATTGAAGAAAGATTTGGCCAAACTCATCAAGGTGATTGGACCAGAAGATCAAGTAAGTTCATATTGTATGGGTAATATTAATTTTATGATTTTCAACTGGGTTGACTTATGATTAACTCAATAAATATCTAAATAATACCTATTTTCTAAATTATCCTGCCATCAATGGTACCATCCATGGCTGTACATGATCCATCATTAACGTTTAGGTGGGTTAATGTAGTACCGGTCGAATCAGTTGTGAGAGTTTTGTGACAAACAAACTCTCGTTGCATTACCATGGCACTGAAAGATGAAGCTAAGTGTAACGGCCCAAAAATATTTGATACCTTGACAGGAGTTCGAACTCGCGTTGTTACAACTCAGGGGAAATTTCCCCCGAGTTGCAACACTCTAACCATCAGAACTAAGAGGCTAGGGTTATCAAACCTTTTCGACTGTGAAAGTTATTTTCCTGGAGCGTAACATTTCCCCGGAGTCAAGTACCAGCCGTCTCGGCTGGTTTGGGGTCGGACGAATTACGAAGTAAAACTGCAGGCCGCTGGCTCAGCAGATGCTCGCTCAAGTCAGCAGTCGTGTGAGGTCATTGTCACGGTGTGTTTATACTCAAGTGAGTGAGGAAGTTAAAGGTGCTAACGACAGGTGATGTGATGTTCACAGTCTTTTGGCTCGAGAGGGATTTAATTAATTATTGTTTCTTATGATTTCGGGTCCTATTTCGACTGCACCACTGTAGCGGCCCAAAAATATTTGATACCTCGACAGGAGTTCGAACTCACGTCGTTACAACTCAGGGGAAATTTCCCCCGAGTTGCAACACCACCAATCTGAGCTATGAGGCCAGGGTTATCAAATCTCTTCGACTGTGAAAGTTATTTTCGTGGAGCGTAACAGAAGCTTCTTTGAGACAGATGAAGTCAATTCAAGTCTTAACCCCTCCTCCCACCAATAAAAACTTGATTTTTGACGTTCCAAGATGCACAGAAAAAAAAAAAAAAAAAAAAAACGCTACAAATGATTATACAAAGGTTTATTATTTTTGTATTAGATTACTCTTCGATGCAGATCACTGGTCTATAATTATAATTATTATTATACCCCGTTTATAGTAAATCATCAAAACGGCACATTTTGCCTCAGGGTGCTTACAGACTGGAGCTGCGCTAAGAGCGAGGAAAGAGAGCAAAGAGAGGAGCGAAAAGAGCTGAGAGTTGGCCAATTCAGAGTGGAGCGAGAGTCAGTGCGGTTCACATCCTTCTAGACGATGGATTACTATGTATTATTTCTTTGCGGAAAACCCGTCATTGAGAATTTGGTGTTTACTTCGGGGGCGAAAAGTGGATGGGATTCACATAATTAATCAATCGAGATATATACACGGGGAATTTCATCATTTGTACAATGAACTGCGAGAAGATTCCGGCAGGTTTCATGTATATTTTCGGATGGATATTACGACATTTGACTACTTGTCCCATAAAGGTTTTTTCCTGAACACAATACCAATTAAATCGTCAGGATTCATGTTACAATAGTTGCGCTAAGAGCGACGAAAACAAACTGGCTTGTTTTCTTCGCTCTCATCGTGCTCTCATCTTTGCTCGACCTTGATGCTCTGCTCCACTCTGCACTCCTTCATATGCCTCCTTTGTTATCTTTGCTCTCTTTCCTTGCTCTTAGCGCAGCTCCAGCGAGGAAAGAGAGCAAAGAGAGGAGCGAAAAGAGCTGAGAGTTGGCCAATTCAGAGTGGAGCGAGAGTCAGTGCGGTTCACATCCTTCTAGACGATGGATTACTATGTATTATTTCTTTGCGGAAAACCCGTCATTGAGAATTTGGTGTTTACTTCGGGGGCGAAAAGTGGATGGGATTCACATAATTAATCAATCGAGACATATACACGGGGAATTTCATCATTTATACAAATGAACTGCGAAAAGATTCCGGCAGGTTTCATGAATATTTTCGGATGGATATTACGAAATTCGACTACTTGTCCCATAAAGGTTTTTTCCTGAACACAATACCAATTAAATCATCAGGATTCATGTTACAACAGTAGCGCTAAGAGCGACGAAAACGAACTGGTTTGATTTCTTCGCTCTCATTCTGCTCTCATCTTTGCTCGACCTTGATGCGCTGCTCCACTCTGCACTCCTTCATAAGCACGCTTAGAAAGAGTTCACGCAGCTCCAGGGCCCACAATTTAATGCTTTGTAGTAAATGTATAAAAATAAAAAAAATAAACAACAGGTTGAAAAGAAAAGAAATTAGCCTCAGAGCCCCCCCCCCCCTTCCTTTTAAAATGTACTAACGAGTGTAAAATTGTGGGGTCCTAGCATTATGGAACCTTTTGGGGTGCTCAAAGCGTTTCGGAGTTTACCTCAACCAATTTTGGAGGTACGATGCGCCATATTCTGATCATATATTACATACGTGTTTTACTAATTTTATACTAATGATCTGCGTAGAAGGGCTATCTAACACAGAAATAATGAACCATTGAGTAATAATTTGCAACGTTTTTCTAATCGACCTACCTAGCGAGACGCTAGTCCAGCATTGCCAAGCTTTCAATAAACCAATGCAGCGGGGCACGCTGGCCTTAATTTTTTTTGCATATCCTGGGAGGGGCATGCCCTTTGAATCGCCTGATATCACATAGGTAACGGTGGATCGAGTCTATATAAGCTAAAACGAGGCGTCAAAATGCATGTTTTTGGTCTTTATTCTTACCAATTCCACCCATCTACTTCTACCAGTTCTCCTCAGTAAATTTTGATGAAATTTAAAACATAGGCTACATTTGACCTGACGAAGCGCCTTTTGGGGGTTCGGAACCGCTACGACCAAGTCCTGATTAGCTGAGTGAATTAAATCCTCTCCCGTTCATCCATGGAAGTTGAAATTTGATAGCAAGACTCTCTGGGACATCATGATAGGAATAAACTCAGGGGCTCTTTCCTGATCAGTTGAATGAGCTAAATTCTCTTCTATTTATACAATAGGAAGTTGAAATTTGGTAGGGAGACTCTCTGGAACATAGACGAATGGATTAATGGGCTGATCAAATAAATCAGCTGAAATTCGACTGCGCGCTTCTGTTGGACAACAAAAGTGAAATGAAATGACTGACTTCTTCCTGAGCAGCTCGTACATACCAACCTTTTCCTCCTAGTTCACCAAAAACGTGTGATATCCTCTCAAAAATACACTCCACGTACAGAACATGGCAAGCCACAAAATGCATGATATCATCCAATTTGGATCAAGCCCATAGTTGGATTCCTTCATTCTTTATGACTGCATTTGGAAGTGAGACACTTTTTCAACGGCATGACCAATTTTCGCCAATTACACAATAAACACCATTGCTGTTCTCCAAATGTGGTGGGGAGACTATCTCCTTCAAACGGCCTTCCCTGATTTTCATTTCATTCCTATATAAGGACCAGAACCCACAACCTCCGCATTGCCTACTAGGTATGCAGGGCTCTACGAGTACTTCTAACACGAGACCAGTACGAAGTAATGGTACACTGTTTCAGACCTTTCTAATCCGATCTTGTGAAACTACTCCCATTCCATTATGAAAGTCGTATTGTATCCTACAATGATATTTACGTAACGTATTCGTCTTAGGGCCCGTTTATCAATTACAGGGATAACTTCAAGGCGAACCTCAGGTAGATACCTCGAGTTTACCTCAACCAATTTAGGAAGGTACGATGCGCCATGTTCTGATCATATATTACATACGTGTTTTACTAATTTTAGACTAATGATCTGCGTAGAAGGGCTATCTAACATAGAAATAATGAACCATTGTGTAATAATTTGCACTGTTTTTTCTTATCACACATGATATATTACCAGCTATACATGCATTTATAGGTGATAGTGATAGGGACTACGCGACTACCTTGGGAATGTGATCAGAAGCTCCTGCAGCAAGCCTACCACAAGATGATCTATATCCCACGTCCAGACTACGCCTCACTCAGCCTACTCTGGACTGAACAGCTCTTCCAGTATGCAGGTCTCAGTCGGCAGTTCAACACTTCTTCTTTAGCTAGGCTATCCGACGGGTACACAGTGGGGAGTGTTCTCACTGCCATTAAAGATGTAAGCATAATCCTGAATTACGTTAATGATGATCAACGGTCAACTCGCGCATCACATGCAAAAGTGATTGAGAAAAAATACACACATGACCAATAAGTCTCGTATAAAAACTAGCAAATTACGTTAATTTTTTTAAAAATTGTATTGCATCTTTTAGCGTATTCAGAGTTCGAAACGAGGAGTTACGACTGTACTTTTTGATTTACAAAGATAATAGCTCTAGTTATTTATTTTATTTGAGAGGATATTCATGGGACTATCCTTAAAAAACAGTAATTTATTATCATAATATGAACAAAATTGGAGCCAGTATAATGTAACATATGATTGTGTACAAGTTAATGGATAAGTGGATAGTAGGGAGCATGTTTTCAGCTGATAAAGAATGGATTGCTAAAGTTCGCCAACATCATTTTGTAACTATTCATAATATCTGTGGATCTCCATATTTAGGTATCAGAAATTAGCACGGATTAGCACGGAAACAATTAATATTATCCATGTTTCTCATTAATCTTTCGGCACGGATAATTATGCTCCTTTTCACGGTAGAAACACCAGTTCTATAAAAATATTAGGTACCAGAAAAAACTGAAATCTTCTAATGTCGAAGGAGCAATGATATCTGCTTTTGTGTCCAAGACGGATAATTTTCTACTGCAAGTAAACAATAGTGCAAGTCAATAATAAATTAATTTAAAAAATTGGAAACAACCCACTCATTTTGAGACCAGTGATGATTTACTTCTGGATGTAGCCATTTCGTCAGTCCATTGTATGGTGTAGGCCAGGGGTGCTCAAACGGTCGACCGCGATCGACCGGTCGATCGCGAGTGCTTTTTGAGTAGATCTCGAGAAGAAAAAAATTTTTAATAAGTAGGTAACTAAACTACAAAAATTTATTACGTAATAACACTGCTTGCGGCAAAAGGCGGCTTTATCAAAGGAACGCGCAGCATCTGATACAAATTTCTGGTGTTTTATATCTGAAGATAAATATCCGAATCTAAGGCAAATCGCTCTTCAACTGACGGCAATGTTTGGGTCAACTTACTTGTGGGAGTCTGCATTTTCTGAAATGAAGATAATTAAGTCAAAATATCGCAATCGACTAACTGACGATCATATTCATCATGCTTGTGATTGGCACTCAGTGGTTACGCACCATCTTATGAAAAGTATGCTGAGGACATGCAGTGCCACGCTTCAACATCCAAAGTCACTCCTTAGTTGAGTTTAACACCATATGTAACTCTTTTGTTTTGTAACAACGAATAAACTCGCAATTTTGAATAACTAGGAGTTTTTTCATTGATATTGTAGAGAAGAACTTAAGTAAACCTAACCCAAACCTTGAGTAAAATCATGTAAATTGTGCGGAAAGCTAATATCTATATATGCTACGGTACACCCTACCTAGGTAGGTAGGGTGTATCGTGTATGTACGACAACCCTGCATCACACATACTTGCAGCCTCTCAGAGTCGATCGTAAGTAGTCTAAAAATATTGAGGTAGATCGCCAGCAGTTCAAGTTTGAGCACCCCTGGTGTAGGCATTTAAAACTATGTTAAGATAAATGCTGCTTTATTTAGTCATTGCGTCAGTGCAAATTTTACAAGGATTGTATTGGGACGATTTACCTTCGTAGGTCCTCACCTGTAAACGAGTCTTGCAGCTGCGCATGCACCAGCTTACTCACGCTGAAATCATCAATGTCCTCTGCAAGAGAGAGCCCGTCTACAAGGAGGAGGAAGAGGAATTCCTTGCATGGTTCTCAAAAACACCAATTGGTCGAAGGAAGCAGAAAGCCCTTGAAATGGAAGCAGAACGAATTAAGGAGCTTGAGTCGGCCCAAGTTTAAAATAAGATATTTGATTTCCTATCAATGAACAATCACAGAAAAATAATATTAAGGTTTTAAGGGGAATAAATATTTTTATGGTTTATAATGAATGATTATACATAATCATGAATTAAAAAAATTACAAAAGACTTCTTCAACGTTTTTTATGCAGGTATATTATATAGTCACCATGGTGTGACGGGTTTTGATATCAAATCACATTAATTTACTGTTAAACGTTCATAAACTGTTAACTGCCTTGAAAATAAATTTTTGGGAGCCCACGGCGGTTGCAATATTATTTCACATTCATTAGCTTTGTGGAAATTAAAGTATAATAGGTACTTCCGTGCTCCATCTTTCCTCTCGCTAAACTTGAAAAGATATTCCATCAGTCATTTGATGAAGATGAAATAATATGAAACTCGCCGGTGAATCCGCAACACCTGGAGACATTTCCATGTTTTTCGCAACACCCATCATAATCTTCCCTGGTGTTACAGATTTATCGGCGAGCTTAAGTAGGATTTATTAATTTATTTTTTGACGTTACAAAATCTAGCTAGTGTACGTTGTTGTTGCGTTCACTCACGTAGTTTCGTTACCTAGGAAGATTATAAAAAAAAAAAAAAAAAAAAAAAAGCTGAAAATAAGACGATACAAAGATTCAGAAAATCGTAAACGAGTTCCACTATCTGCTTTACAAGCAGATACCATGGTACATGGGTATGTATTTGATCGGGGATTCCATAACAAATCTTAACAAATCCTTGTTGTAAACAAATACTTTAACTTTGGACTGTAGGCGACAAAATGTAGGATAAAGAATTTATTTTATTATTCTTGGAGGCACAAAAAGCATACCATACATACTATTAAAGTTATTTCTCCAATACAGACGCTATCATTTTTAAATTCATAATGGC
Source organism: Adelphocoris suturalis (assembly GCA_030762985.1). Lineage (NCBI taxonomy): Eukaryota > Metazoa > Arthropoda > Insecta > Hemiptera > Miridae > Adelphocoris > Adelphocoris suturalis. Next base: position 172,862,562 of record CM061040.1, on the reverse strand, counting down.
CTGATTTTTTTAAATTTTTTATTTTATTTTTTTTAAAGCTCCTCCAGCCGGTTTGAGTGTTCCTCGAGCACTTTCTTTATAGTGGTGATTTTCTGTTCCTCAGCCAAGCATTCTTTGTTGTAGAAGACTTCTGCACGTGCCCACTGATTCTTCAAATGTTGCAGCATATTAACCGGAACGATCTTCTTATTGGGAATTTCCCAAATCGCGGGGTTGTTTGCACTTTGAAACAAATTAATATCCTCGTCAAGCAGGCCGATTGAATTGTCACCGGTTATAGGAGGACACTGATAGTTCTGGTTGTATCTTCTTATTGGGAAATTCCCAAATCGCGGGGTTGTTTGCACTTGGAAACACATTAATATCCTGGTCAAGCTGGCCGATTGAATTGCCACTGGTTATAGGAGAATTTACGCCCATTCTTTCCTTTGGAGTGGAATAAATGATGCTATTGCTTCACGTTAAGAATATTGCAACCGGTTTATTGAAAACGGGTCATGTGTAGACTCTCCTCCACATGTTTTTAACTCCCCAAATGATGTCAACAACAAGCAGTTGACAGTAAATATTAAATTTTGCCAAACTGAATCATGTATCATCGCAAAATTTAGTTTCCTCCAAACGAAAATTGTTTATAGTTCAATCAACTTAGTTTAGGAATTTAGCCAGGTACGTAAAACGGTAGCTTGAGATGTGAACATTTATCACATAAATCAAGCGCTTTCCAACGAGTGGCGAACGATTTCTGTGCGATGAAAACTGCGGAAGTTCCATTCCCCTAGCAACGGCTGGGTTGTACGTGAAAATCATTAGTTTGGAAAATCGTGACATCAACTTTTGCGTGACGAAAATGTTTGGTTGACCCCCCGAGCAAAGACATATCCATGTCAAAAAAAAAAAAAAAAAAAAAAAAAAACCTTGCCCCTGAAGGCTGAAAAGTGGTGAGCGTATAATACTTTTTCGACATTTTCGTAGGTGAAATTGCAAAGAAATTAGCTTCGGAGCTCACACAGCTTATTTATGGGACTTCAGGATTCTTAATTAATTTCTAGATGTTTCAAGAGGCCTCCATTTAAATGTCAGCTTCATAGGTTAAATAGCAAAGAACTTAAATCTGTATCTCACTCAGCGGATCTGGGGGCTCTAGAGTTTATAATTCGTTTCTAGACGTCCCAAGAGTTCTCCAATTCAAAATTTACCTTCATACGTTGAATAGAAGAAATTAGCAGCTGATCTCAGCTGATCTAGGGGGCTTTATACTTTATGATCAGTTTCTAGACGTCTCAAGGGTTCTCCATTTCCAATTTTGGTTTCATAGTTTGGATAGTAAAGAAATCAGCTCTGGAGCTCACTCAGTTGATGTAGGAGGCTTCAGACGTTATAATTAATTTCTAGACATCCCAAGGGTTCTCCATTCCAAGTTTTAGCTTTATAGGTTGAATAACAAAGAAGTTAGCTCCATAGGTTCAATTTCAATAGGTATATACTAGATGCTTCAACACTCACATCATGCAAGTTGTACAGTCACAGTGTTATAGTGAACAGGAAAATGTAGGTTAAATCAAGAGCTTTCCAACAAGTAGAGAACGATTTTTGTGAGTTGAACAGGGAAGAAGGTGAACAAACATGACAACGGAGTCGTTGTATGTGAAAATTATCAGAAAGTTTCCCGTTACGTTACGGCTCTGTGTGGCACAAGTTATTGTAGTAGGTATATAGTTTCCACCGAGGCGGGCCATAGTACAGACATGAAAATGTCAAAAATGATCTTGCCTTTAGACTATAAGCTGTAAGGACTATAAGGACTAATCCAATACATGTTCTCATAAAGAATAAAATGAAATAAATACAACATATATACATGGAAATATCGATTTTCACAATTTCTATTTATTTATTGTATAACTAATAAAATGGTTGACATCGATATTTTCATAGATTACAATACATCATAACATCACGACTACAGATCAATACACTTGTCCACACTTCGGACAAATATAGAGGTGCCAAAACTTTCAGCACACACCCAACAGTCCGCTTGCTGACACGTGAAAATTGTCAAAGAAAAATAAAATGGTGAATTAAAAAAAATTCAGCGGTAATTTTTTGTGAAATGGCTTATCCATGGCTGCTTTTCATAGGTAACAGTCTTGGACCGTACCTATTATACAATTTCTTCTTATTTTCGCACGAGATTTTAGTGTATTCCAAGTCGGTATCGTTCCCTAGCGGGTCCCTTCTGCAACCTTGTCGACCACGATCTCGAGGTAAATTCCCACCAATAAGTTTTCACAAAAACAGCGCACACCTTTGCCGGCTGTATCGTAGTTACGCGTGGCGTATAAAACTCAACGCATCCACCTCACCACTTCACCACTCTAACAAAGCTTCTGGCCACGCTTTTTTATCCCATATTTTCGACACATACTTCGTGATAGAGGTCAGAGAATGAATGACATCGTAATGTAAATTTGAAATAAGGTTGATTCGAACTACCTACTGATTTATAACAATTGAGGTGATATTGATTTCAAATAATAATTGAAACGTCAAAATTATTGTTCTAGAAAGACGATGAGTTTGGTGAATATATTTGCATTGGATTTCACTTGTAAATACGATTCAGGGAGTGTTCGATATTCGAGTTTGACTTTGGGTTATTCTATTATACAAGTTAATTGGACGGATGGAAATCGATTGAACTTGAAGAGGAGACAAAGGATGGGGTGAGGAATTGGATGATGAAATAGGGGTTGAGTGAGCGTGTTGGAGGGAGGTAAGAATAGAGGATAAAACACAGAGTGGATGGGTTACAGATGAGAGACTAGAAAATGGCAGGAATGACGATTGATTAAGAAAACGACGCGGTTGTAATGGAAATTGCCTCTCATTTTAAGATGTTTTTTGTAATCGAGAATGAATCTCGTATGGCCTGTAAAATGTATTGAACTCTAGAAGATATGCAGAATAATGTCAATGCTTTTCATGAATATTTTTGAAATCAGGATCTTACTGTCAACATGTCCAAATCCAATTTGATATATTTAAACATGAGGGTCTCCGCGAAGGGAAGCACTGTAATGATGGCGTAGAGTACTGGGGGTTAGAAGTGGAGATTGGGGGCAACTCTCACGCCAAGAGTACAATTAATAAAACACATCGGACGCAAGGATGGTGCAGCCAAGGCTGCATTATTGTCCTGTGGGGGGGGGGGGGGGGGGGGGTGTCTTTGGCCGTCCTCGGGTCTCTCTGTGGTCCAAGTTGAAGTAATGCTGTAGTGCGTACCATACTGTGCTATGCTAAAATCTGCGGATAGATGGTGGTCGAATTAGTTCTGAGCTGCTCTTTATCAAGATTATTCACCTTTTTTATTATTAGCTTCCACGGGTTGTTCCGAACTACTAAAAGTGCGTAATTCCGCTCTAAATGTGCGATAACTGAGTATTTGAAGATATACAAATGCCACTTGTAATATATGATTTTGGAGTATTTTTTCGTGCTGAACCCCGTAATCATGTCCATTTATTGACATTTCCAACACCAACTTGGAAAAAAACCTACATTTTAGTACGTTTTGTGCTTTGTGGAAATGTGTTAGAAAATTGCTATTCTGGTCAATTTTTTGGCATTTTCCCTAATTGTAGTTGCAAATATCAATTAATAATAAAAAACGCAAATGGGCGCAATTCCGCTCCAAAAGTGCGGAATTCCGCTCTAAAAGTGCAAAAACTGAGTTTTTGAAGATACTCAATTGCCACATGTAATACATGATTTTGGAGTATCTTTTAGTGCTAAGCCTCGTAATGATGTTCAACGTTTGATATTTGCAAGTTGATATTTGCAACATCAACTTGAGAAAACACCGAAAAATATACCAGAATTGCTCTTTTCTAATACATTTCCACAAAGCACAAAGAGTACTAAAATGTAGGTTTCTCGGTCTTTTCCCAAGTTGTTGGTGCAGATATAATAAATGTACATAATTATTAGGTTCAGCATGAAAAAATACTCCAAAATTACGTATTACATGTGGCAATTGATGAGTACCTTCAAAAACTCAGTTATTGCACTTTGAGAGTGGAATTGCGCCCGTTTGCGCTCACCTAAAAAATCGAGTGATGGGTCATTTCTTCATGAGATTTTACATAGAATTCAAATCTGAAGTAAAAAATGGGGGTTCCCATATAAAATAACGAAGTTGATGTTAATTATTAACGATTTTAGCAGGGGATGGTTTAGGAGGGGGCGTTTTTGCGGACACCCTGGCTGTATATTCCGTTCTGATTTCTGACCTTTCAGCCCACATGGTTATTCCTTCCAATCGTTGATGCTATATATTTTTAGTGCAATTCTTCTTTTATAGTCACATTAGGTAGGTACTATAGTAAATTCAAATAAAAAACTCAAGTTTTAAGCATTATCAAAAAAGTGTTAATACAGTACCAAGTCCTTTTCTAAAGTGATTTCCGACAACAATAAGCACCTTAGCCAACAATGGAAACTGACACCCCTGCTACTGTAACACAGGTACCTACTATTCAACATCTCAGACACCTTTTAGATGCACCAAAGGGGTTACATATGAAAATTAGATCCACGTGATTATGGCGTCAATCCTGTGCCGAAAGCTTGTGGTTAAATAAAGCCTTCAAATTACAAATCGATTAGATTAGTCCTTCATATCACGTAAAAAATGATATTTTGTACTGTTGGTGATGATGATACTGGAGCTGATCATGTTATGTATGCTATGTGTGACCAGCTGCTGATCTATGTAAATTTTTTGTAAAATACCTAAATTTGGTTTATGGTTGCCAATAAAAGATATTTGATTTGATTTGATCAATCCATCCAATCCCTTTCTACTGATGGCCACGGACGTTAAGGATCATACAAAGGATAATATCGGTTTGTGGCACAGACGGCAAAATTTTTTCATTTTTTCCATGTAATTTATTAATTATTTATTCCAGGCTTCAAAACAGTTAATTTTTATACGATGTTTTAATTTGCTTTGGAGATCAAGAAAGATGGAGAGAATGCATTGCTACGATGTTCTTGCAGCCGATATATTCTTGACATCTCGATTATCGAATGCATGTTTTTTGATATTGGGCAGACACTTTGTGCGCGAGAGCAGGCGTGATTTCCACCGAACATACTCTCTGATTTTTATCTGTTCGTTTATATGATGGTCACTGGTTAAATAATGGAAATCTCGCATCGACGTGTTTTTCATTTTCATTCCTTCATACTGGCGTTCCTAGGAGGTTTCTATATTTTACCCCACAAGATTTATCCCACACTTTGTTGTGGGTTGGAACCTATAGATGAGGTGAAATGTGACTACCTTCCCGCTCCTACACTGGTGTTTACATCTCATTAAGCCGGTCAAGAGAATGTAGGCACAGCCTCACAACCCCCCTTCGGAGGCTCTGATCGATTCCCTTTATATGCGATCTTATCATCGAACCATCTGCTTCGTCAGCTCCGGCCCTTCTCTAGGTCCAACCGCTCTTTGTTCCTGCAATTCTACGTTGGTATTTTAGCCGAATTTGCCTTGTATTTGTATTAAGTGCAAACAAAAACATTGAAACAACCACTGTAATCTCTCTTCGACAAATCCTATCTGACTAATTGTAATTATCACTGTTTAAATGCCAAGCGGTAAACTAACTTAGAAGTAGATAGGTAGTACAACACAATTTCATACACTAAGTTACGTGAACTGTGTAACACATGACCAGCTCATGTATATTTATTTCACACCATTGTACGTATTTTGTGGTCGAGTTGTTAAGGCGTAGTAAGTCATGTCACTTGCTTCGTTGGATCGACCCTCGAAGTTTTACTGGATCGAGCTCCCACAATTGAGATGCCCCTCAAAGGTTGATTATTAGCAAATTTTGAAGAAAATTAAGCTATTTGCTCTCGCCTCAAAATTTGTAGAATGTGAATTTTTGAAAACATTTTATGCAGAAATCCGTTTCAGGCTATTCTGAATCATATTCTGAAGTTTAACGCTTTTTTAATGTATGTATGTATGTATGTATGTATATATGTATGTATGTGTCATTCCAGACGATAACTGTCCGTAGAATTGTGCTAGAAACTTCAAACAAATTTTAAAATGTTAAGGACACAAAACGAAAGTTCAAGTTCGTTGGCCAGCATGATCGGATTACATCTTCGGGTTGAAATTTTCAAAAATGTAGTCAAAAATTTCAAAATAGCCTGTTTTTTGCGATTTGTTGTGCGAAATAATTTTTTCAGCATACTAACATGTGGTTTATTCGGAATCAGCGTGAAAATTCCTATAAGAATATGTATCAAGTTTTCAAAAATTTCAAAGTTGAAAAATCAGATAAAAATCGAAATAATGCCGTTCGCTAGTTGTAAAAATCGGTAATATTTGCATGAAACATTGTCCAAATTCAGATTGAACTACTCTTATGGAAGTATCCCTGTATAACCAATCCGAGAACCATGCAGTTTGAAACTTAAAACGTAGGTAGTAGGTGCTTGTTAAAAAAAAAAAAAGTTATGATAGGATACTGTTAAGATTTCAACTGCCTTCAATACTGACCACATTGGACATCGAAATCTATGAATATTTACCTACATTTGTCTTTAAATCTACAAGATTAGTTTAATAATAATAAAGTATGAGTACCTCCTAATTATTTTTAATAATTTGATTCCATGTTTGTCTATCAAAATCATAAACTAAAATTTCTCTACACGATCAATAGCGACTGAAATGTCGAAGATTTCTTCAAAAATTCGCTCATGGGGTCATGCTGAATGACTGGACTTTTTGTGTACTAGATAATCATTATCGGATATAAATACATACCTAGATTAGGAGGGTTGTGAGGGGATGAGTGAGGCTCTTATTCTCATCTTTTATTAGTTCTTCCTAGCGCTCTTGCCTTGTTAGGCCTCGTCAGGGAGCTACAATATATAGATATATATGCACAAACGACGTATTACAACACTACATAATCATAAAGTAAGTTGACCATCTAACACTGTACCACCTCTGGTGACTTAATTTTTACTATGCTTAATTCTATGTATCTATAGCTACAACTTATAACGAATAGGTAACCATAACGTAAACCATAATAATAACCATATCATAACGTAAAAACTGTTAAACTAGAACTGACCATATAAATTAGCATAGCACTTACCACAGAACTTACCATATGCCGGTTGTCTCTATATATTGTAGCTTCCTGACGAGGCCTAACAAGGCGAAAGCGCTAGGAAGAACTAATAAAAGATGAGAATGAGAGCCTAAGTCTACTCATCCCCTCACAAACCCCCTAACCATCGACATGGAAAGGCTACCCACCCAAGTGATTAATACATAGACTACGAAATGACATAATGCCCTAATATCTATACGCTTCACTAGTACTCTAATCCTTACCCTAATTATCCAATAGCAATTAACGGTGGGGGGGGGGGGGGGGGGAGGGCGCGCTCCCTTAAACAGGCCCATCTTCGAAGTGCTCGTTGAAAACCCTAAGCCTCAAAACCACAACTAGCCTATTGGCACGCGAGGTTCTTAGGTAGTCTCGCACGGGGAGGAGGATCTAGCCCCTGCCCGTTATGTCCCATGATACCGCTTCCTAGCGGTTATAATGAGAAACTTCTACCTCCAGCTCCGCATTTCCTACTGAATGGTGAAGTACTGTGATTGTCTCCTATAAAGATAATTGGGTCATAGCACATAGGTTAGGATAACGGTCCCGTGTGACGAAGGTTGTGGGTTCAAATACTGTTGACTAGTCATATTTTATTTACTCGTACAACTCCCGAAATATACTTCTAAAACGTCATTCTGACCTGCATGTCCAACTTATTTGAATTTTCACTAAGGGATTGACTACTTGATGTTATGTATTTTTGAGATGCGAGCTTGCGAGCATCCAGATCACTAAACTATACACTTTATTCTGACCTACATGTCCACTAATCTGCATTTTTACTAAGGGATTGACTACTTGATGTTATGTCTTTTTGAGATGCGAGCTTGCGAGCATCCAGACCACCAAACTATACACATCATTCTGATCTACATGCCCAACTAATCTTCATTTTTACTAAGGGATTGACTGGTACAAGATGACACGATGGGGATAAAAGTAAATAGTAGAGACAGAAGGAGTGATACCCGAGATAAGATAGTAAACAGAAACAGCGTAGCGGGAGGTAGAAGATTATAACCGCTATGGAGCGCTGGTATCATGGGACACACCGGGCAGGGGTTAGATCCTCCTCGCACGTGGGCGCCGGAGATGTCAAGGAGCGTTTCGGCTCAGGGCAGATGGCACCGAGGAGAAGCTAACAGTCCCACAAACTGTCGTTTTCCTTGCCCTTGTTCTTAAGAAAACACGTTAGCATTATACGTACACATAATCTACATCGTTTGCATAAACACTTGATTACCGGAGAGTAGCCACGCCTTTCAGGGCGATATGTACCTAACTGTTGTATCATTTACCATGCGAACCATTGATCGGAGCCTGGTGTAAAATTATCACCACCAAAGTCGTGTAACAAAGTAAATATGATATACATAGTACTTAAATACAATATTTTCTCAGTTTTAGGGATATATCCTTCAGCTGTAAAATATTGTACCTAATTATTATTAGATAATTCCCACCATTGATTAGGCGTTAAATAATCTCATTATTCGGTTAGCGTAAATTTTCTTCAACTTCAACTTCGGATGAACCAGGTTTTATCTGTACTCTAAACATTTTACTCTATTCACTTGATAAACTAGGTACCTGCATAACTAAAAAAATGATGTCGATAGCTTGTTAAATAAGATAAGAGGAGGTAGTTTTCATAATGACCGGTGGTATAAATAATCTGTGGGAGAAAATGGGACGTGAAAGTGGATTGCAGATCGGGAACCTGGGCGGGGTACTAAATAATCAACCTCAGCTTGGGGTGTGAGTGAATCTATCATGCCGATTTTTATGATGGGACATTATTTCGGCCAACTGGCGTCGTTCCTCAGGATTCAAGGTTGTATCTTGCCACAAAATCGGAGGATGCTTAGGCAGTAGATGAACGGGTTCTATAATCTATTGAGCTTAATACCTAATTATGTCGTTGCCTAACCAACTGTTTTACGTTTCACGCTAAATTTTCACTGACTATTTTTTCCAACCGCAGGAACCCGCCAAGGAATATTTCGAAATTATTTAAACATTTCACTGATCCATTATTGAAACAAAACGACACCTTCGGTTGGATTATGCATATTATAACTATACTTACACGACTAAAAGAATATTTATAATACTTCAGGGAAACAAACACTAGATACATCTAAGTAAATAACGGACGAGAAATAACACAGCAAGTTTTTGGAGCCAATAGATTTTGTTTTTCACTCTAGCATCTTGCTCGGTAGACGGGACCAGAGAAGAGATTGCGTTGACCTAAATTACTGCCGTCGTAATGAGTCGACGGGGAACAAGGGGCTTAGAAGGCCTAGGGATTTCTATAGGAGGAAACGAGGAAGTCTTGTACATGTGAATCCAGGGATGGTGGAATAAGAAAAAAACGAAATGGAAAGAGGAGTAAGACAAAGCAAGAATAATGTAGGGTTTCCACTTTAATGTATAAACGTAGCGTAAATGCAATTTTTATGTACTAGAACTGTTTCTCAAAGGACGTGGGATCGCTGTACTGTAGGGCGGTTGGAGAAAATAGTAATGATGGACAGAAATAATATTTTTTCGTTTGATTTTTGTAGATTTCGCTTTAATGAACTACATGAGACCACCCAGCACTCAGAACTGGCATGAAAACTGTAAAAATGAAGCTTGTTACAAGGATTTGCAGACACAGAGAGACAGATTCGGAACAAAAGATGTCTAACACGTAAAATGCGAGTAAAAATTTTGATTTTGGATAAACTAAGATAAAATAAAATAAATTAAAAATAAATAAGTAGTAATAATTATAAAAATAATAATACCAAAACTGCTGTGAAGCAATAAAAAATTATTTGGACCCACGAGAAGACGGACCACAGCCGCTTGCAGGACAGTCGGAGCTTTACCACGGAGCCACAGGTGAACTATGATAGATCAGCTCCCTTTGAGATATACAGGCCTGGACTCAATATATCCCCATATGGGAAACGAACGGATGAACGTACAGGAATCCATTGAACCTCTTCGTCCGCAAATCAAACAAAGATTTTTGAGCAAAAGCCGCGGACGGCGGACGGACGGATTTTTTCAAATTCGATTTTTGGATTCTACGCATCTTGACTCGTAAACCAAGAAATTTTCAGGGGGGGTTAATTTTTTTCTTGGTCGATTACAATGGTTCATTATTGGAATTAATAAACAAAAATGAATAAAAAAAGCGCAAACTGCTGGATAGGCCACTGAAATACTACCTAGTAGTAGCCACTACTAAAAAGCTTCGGAGGCGGGCGGCACACAATTTTAGCGAATTATAGTAAAATCGAAGAAACGCTTGCATACGAGTCTGCAACACATTGGGACATTTGATGTCTTTAGTTGCAGAACTGTATGTGTTTCAGACTCGTATGCAAGCTGTAAGAGCCACTCAGCTGATCCGGACCCTGGGCATCGTCAAGTCAATGTCCTGAAGAGGCTACATACGAAATTACAGCTTCCTAGAGTGTAAAGCATAGAAATTAGCTTTAAGAGCCACTCATCTAATCCGAACCTTGGGCATCGTCAAGTAAATGTCCTAAAGAGGCTACATACGAAATTACAGCTTCCTAGAGTGTAAAGTATAGAAATTACCTATTAAAATGATTTAACCACCGCTTCATAAATCAAACCGTTCTCGCAATATTCGGATCACCTGCTATGAATCAAATCATCGAGACACCAGCTCAATGAAACCATCAGAAATTAACAAGCGGTTGCAATCATGTTCACAATATCAATTATTGAGAATGATCACCTGTGTGTAAATAATTATTCATATAACCATGCTCATAACTCAGCTTGTTGGCCACGCACTTCGCAGTAGTTACCATAATATGGTTGGATAAATCGAGAGCTTTCGAACGAATGGTCAACGAATTTGGTGGGATGAAAAACGACGAAGTACCATTTCCCTAGCAACGACTCGGTTGTAAGCGGAAATCATCAAAATATTTTTCATAACGTTTTCTTCGTCACACCTAACGTCACACTTTTTGAGTTATGTGCCATAGTAAAGACATAAAATGTCAAAATAAAAAAGTTCCAGTCACGTTAGGTATAACCTCCTTTTCTCAGTATAACCGTCGTTTTTTCGAAGATTTATTGTAATTATTTTTGTTACATTTATTTATTGGTAGCGCGTCTACAACAGATGCATATAACCGGTATTGTTACAATACAATATACATGATTTTAACGTCCTATTTATGGCTCATAGTCTAATTTGGCTAATTACATCCTTGAAAATAGTTTTAGTTATCGAAATTAATTATCGAAATAAGTCCCACATGTTCACTTTTGTGTCACAGAAGGATTCCTGCACTCCTTAAGAAAGTTATTGAGTCCTTGAGGTCCTTTCGGGAGGCATTTTGGAGAACATGGGCGAGGTCATAGTTCTCGCTTAATAACGCTCCGAGTAGTCCCTCTTCGGAGTGTAGGGGACAAACCTCTGTGCTCGACATCTTCGACTACATCCTCACATACTTCGCAGTTTGGAGTTTATGAAAGTTTAGAACTACTTCGGTTAGCGTGACCATGGCCAGTGCGTAGTCTAACGAGCTGTGCAATATCTTTTCAGGGCAATTGATGTTGGAGAACTGCTGGTTTCTTTGTTACTCTATCCATGATCTGAAAGTGGTACAATCCTTTAGAAACCGACTGCTGACCATACCGTTCTTGCCATTCTCTCATCATTTATTTCCGCGTAAGGAACATCGCGTCGGATAAAGGGATGGGCGGTTTTAATAGTTCGGTGAGTTCGGTAGACGCTCCAATTTTCGCAGTCTCGTCGCCCTTGATTTTCGTGACACTATTATTCACTAGTGCACCACATTTCGCCAAATTTTCCGTGTGACACGACATGCGTTTAATGACGTCACATTAATATGGAAGAAAGTTGATATCAATATCAAAACAAATAATTTGAAAATGTACCAAGACCTTCTGATAGGTAGGTACTTTACGGGTGGAAGGAGAGATTCCGTTTGCCAAGGAACTTCTCAGGCTCTTGGAGGCGTCGAAGTGGAAGATTGTAACAGAGTTACCTCCATCGAGGTCCCGTCAGGGCTTTAGAGATAGCGCTGTTGCCGTCCCGTTGATGAAACAACTGTCGTCACGGCCTGCCCCGAATGTTTTAGCAGCTGGGTTTGGCGTTGGATGGGCTTTCCAGGTGACTGGAAACCAATCTACTCCGAACATGGCTCATTAAAAGCTATTAGTAGGAGTGGTATCTCTCTGACGGGATGCTGTTACTCTCCTCTACCTTTTTATGAGGATTTAGGCCCCCATTGCACCTCTGGGGGGGGGGGGGGGGACCTAAATTCCTTATAAGATACCCTGGAAAACCGTGCCTATGGTGCTGCCATGCAATAAGGCACGCAGTTTCAACAAATTTTTTAGACCACTTCACAAAAATCTTTAAAATTTTGGTGTCGATTGATTCGGTATTTTGTAGGAAAAAATAAAAGTAATTGTAAAAAGTCGTTTTTCTCTGTTTAAAATAAATAAATAAATTTAAAAGAAAATGAATAAATAAAAAACTTTACCCCTTAAATTTTGCATGTAATGAGGCCAACCCCAGCATTCCATCTCTGACGTCAATCCAGAATTTGGCTGTTCTATGATTTAGCAAATATAACAAAAGTGGACCAAAAAAAGCATTGAAATATTGATTAGACAAAAAAAAAAAAAAAATTATTCCCTTTTTTTGAAGTTAAGTTCTGGCTAATCATATTTATTTCGATTGTGAAGAAATTTAGGGAACGGAACAGAGGCATCAAATGGGGACTGGGGTCTGGGCGTATTTTAAATTTCCAGATACGTTTTTTCACATTTTAAATTTGTTTTGAGTTTAGAATTTTTACTTTGAACTTATTAAAGTTCAAACCTCTCTTCATTTTCAAATAGCTCCGGAATAGGGAAGTCCGTGCGGATTTAAATCATTTATGAAATTAAACTTCAAATGTTAACGATTTCTGTATTTTTTTTTTTTTAAATAAATAATCGTGCCAATATTGTGTAATTTTAAAATTGATATGGTACTCACAATTACATACACTCATGATGGTGAACAAGTAATAGTTTTGCATTTGCATCTCATTGTTCCTTTACACTTAGTTTCTCTATTCCAAACATCTAACTGTACTAGGATAAGACATTGTTCTTCTAACAAGGTTCCTATTAACATGCGAATCAAGCGCAGTATGCTATTATATGTATTGTATGTTCACACAATGAGAGTGCTTGGCACAATATTGTTCGTTGATGAAAGTTATTGTAAAAAAATCACTTTTTTTTTTTAATTCAAACGCTACTTCAGTGTCACATTTTCGTTATTAGATATAGGTACCTACATTAGCTCTACGATGCAACGTGTCCGGGAGCTTAGGTCATGGCTGAAGCATGTTCCATGGAAGAAATAAATAGCAGTTATAAATAAGTTCCATTTTTTATAATATTTATTGGTTGGTTTGGCTGAAGTTCCGTATGTGTCCCCACTTTCAAACCAATGTAAATCTGTCATTATCCTATCAAAAAATGAATTTGACGACTGTTTCAGAAACCTCGGGATCACATTCATCCCTTGTTATTATCATAGATTAACTTTCTTCTTTGCGTGCAAGAGAAATATGGAATTGAAAAAAGTGGGGACACTGGAAACTATTTGCTTAGTCAAAAAGTTCCGTATGTGTCCCCCGCAATATTCATATCCATCTAGCGTGTAAATACATTAGAAGGATGTATATAGTTTAGTGGTCTGGATGCTCGCGATCTCGCATCTCAGAAATATACAATATCAAGTAGTCAATCCCTCAGTAAAATATCTATGTCAAATTTTAATTTCTCCCTTGATGGGAAAAACAAAATATCATGGATATGTCTAGTTCGTACTGCTTACCAGCAGGTACCTACTACTCAATCGTATACCAACCGTGTAGTGCCTTCTTTTCACAAGATTATTCCATTATGGTAACAAAACAATATCAGTTTATAACTTAGAGTAATAAATCAGCATTCCTTGACACTACAATGGCTTAGAGGTCATGAGATGTTGTGATAAAATGAGAGCATTCCAAAAAGTGGCGAACGATTGCCCTACTATGAAAACTATGGGAGTTACTCTTCCCTAGTAACTCATTGGTTGTACCTGAAACATCAATAGAAATTCTACCTAGCCTTCACTTTTGCAGTTGATAATAATCTAAAGTGACGGGTCGTCACAAATTTTGGTGTCGTTAAGCAAATTTCAGAATGACCCCCTGCCCAAAAACATATAGGTATATGTAAAAATTCAGATTAGTCGGACATATAGGTCAGAGTGATGTGTATAGTTTGGTGGTCTGGATGCTCGCAAGCTCGGATCTCATAAAAACATAACATCGAGTAGACAATTCCTTAGTAAAAATTCTGAAGCAGACCCTGCCTGCCTACCTAAGATTTGGAAAGTGCCCAGTTCAGGTGGTTTGGTTTCCGCTGGTGCCCAGTTCAGGTGTGCCCGACTCTCCGTCGGGTGTCCCTAGTCTGTTGGCAGGTTTAAGATACATGATTATTCAAGAGTCTGCATCATCTTACAAAATATAAACATCAACTTTGTTTAGTCTGAGATCAACAATAAAAGAGTGTTAGGGTTCATTGCTCTACTTACTAACTCACTAATAGCGTGGGGTGTGACAGACTTCGCGTCTGAATCCCAGAGAAAGCGCTGCCGTCGCTCCGTTGTTACCCAACGGGCGTCGCACGCCTCTTCTCATGTTTTCGAAAGGCTGCGTTTAGCATTGGATGGGTGATTCAAGAACTGGAAAACCAATCTACTCCGAGCATAGCACATTAATGCTATTAGTACGAGTGGTATCTCTTTCGCGGGATACTGTCACTCTCCGCCTTTTTGACGAGTCGAATAGTTTCGTATGTGTTCCCACTTTTTTCAATTCCCTTGTTCTCACGTACGCGAAGGAGAAAGTTAATTTATCATGAATCCATGAGAAAGAGAAGATTCGGAGGTTTCCTAAACAGTCGTCAAATTCATTTTTTGATTGGCTGATGATCGATTTACATTTGTTTGAAAGTGGAGACACATACGGAACTATACCCGTTGGTTTGATGAAATTATTTGTTGCTAAATACAAACTTATGTGTACCATTGTGAATGGGAATGATTGGAGCAAGGGGTAAACAAGTTGGAAACTGAGAGTAAAGTCTTGTTACTGAAAAGAACCATGTGGACGCTGCACTGTACAGTGATGCAAATCTGAAGTTTAGGTGTGGGCTGGTCGATGGGGATCTGACTGGTAGATGTACTAACATCATTACAGACTGGAAATTGTGAGGTAGCCGCCTCGCTTGATGAGCTGTTTTCGCCAAACACAGATTGATGAGGAAAAGTGGTAATTCCGCATCTGAAAGACTCCCCGAGGGACAGAGGAAAAGTTAGTACCGCAAACGGTCAGCTTCCTATTACATCGCGGTAGATGGGAACGCCATGTCAACAGACAAAGGAAATAAATCACCTGGTCCACATGATAGCATTAGCTAATAAAAGAAACGGTTAAATAATGAGTCTTCATTATATAACATGCTTACCTACATTCTAGTTTCCTTTCCTCGTGATCAGCAGTCATTATTCTCTTATCAGCACGTAAAATACTTTCTTTCCTTATCATGTTAAGGTATTAGTTATTCTAAAAGGTTTGTACGAATGGTAAAGTCTAAAAACATAACAGATTAATAACATGACTGTTTTCATGCTAATCATAAGACCTTCTTTGAAGGTTTTTGTTTATCAACTTTACTAAACAGCGTTAAATTGGAAAGTCCACGCGCATTAAAGCGGCGAACCTTTTAGCGAGGTACAATGCGAGTCTTAAATAATATAATACATACTGGGTTTACTAATTATAGATGTAGAAGGACAATCTAATACAGAAACAATAAATAATCATTTTCAGCATTTTCATATTCAGCTCCATAAATTGTAAAAAAGTAATTTTTTTCATATCCGGTATATTTTTCATAGTATAAGTATAATTTTCATATTTCGTACATTTTTCATATTTTTTGTAGTTTTTTCTATTTTTCTTGTCTTTTGAGCAAGAAATCACTGTTTTTTGTATTTAGAATTTTCATTTTTATTTATTTATTTCACTTTGTTCACTTTATTGGCACTTCAAAAACTCAAAAACATGGTACCTACTATAGTCAACAATGATTACATTAGAGCTATTTATTCTTTAGTTAAATAATAACGTGGCACACCCAGTGGCCTAAATGAAAGCGAGAGAAACCTAAAAAAAAGAAAAAAAAACAAAAAAAAAAACAGAATATGATTTTTCGGAATTTATGCTTGGTTTTTGTATCATTTGCTCTGCTCTCCGCGGCCGCCGCACATAGATCTGAGAGTGGCGAAAACTTGGCCGAAAATCGAAAAACGATCGCATCGCGTCCGAGTTTGGTTTTTACCAGTTCTGGAGGGTTTGAATAAAGATTCCAAAGCCGAATCGTCAAAATTTTATTCTGGGGCTAAAATTATAACATAATTTTATGAAAACTACAGTGTTAATAATTTAAAATTTTGCCTAAGAAATTATTTCAACGCGAGACATGATACTCTCAAACACAGCAATTACTGCAATTAAAAATTATTGTCCATAATGCAATTTTATTGTCAGAAAAGCTTTCAAAATACCTAAAATCTTAAAAAGCGCTTCAAGTTTCTTGATTCTTATTCAATGGTTGTTGATTACAATTTGGGTACCTACTTCATAATAAACTTTTATCTGTAGATTAGTAGTTACTCCATGATAACTTTTATTTATTTACATAAGCGTATTTTTTTTATTCAAGTATTATGGTTATAATCATTAAATCATCGTCCACTCAATGCATACCTAATGAAAATGACCGCTGAGGTCGCCCTCGCGATCCTGATGCAATAGGCGAAACGCTCATTTCCCTATTCACTCACTGGTCATCATACTTCAAAAATCTATCGTTTCCTACTGCATTGTTTCCATCGGTTGTATAAATCTCATAAAAATAATGCCACTCTATTCAATTCGATATGTTTCAGTGTGTCTTTCTTCGTTTTTCGTCTTACAAACTACGCAATCCTTCTTCTCCTTTCTGTGTTGTCATTGGAGACTTTGACAACATCAAATAGCTCTCAGTGGATATCAAAATGTTTTGGAAACTTTTAGCTGAAAAGGTGCAAAAATAATTTTTTGCTGGGAGTAAGTAACGAATTACAATTTTCCAGGTTCTTCAGACGGTTAAAATACCTATAAAATGAGACAAAAACGAGGAGGTAGTAAAAATTAGAATTGGAGAAAACTCTCCTAAAAGTTGAAATTTGCTAGTGAAATTTGAGATCACCAAAATACCACAGAAAAGATTATTAGAACAAATTTCAAAACACTCATCGCTTGATCTCCATTTGTAACTCAACCAAGCAGAACATTCACAGAAAAATAAGTTGCACGGGGGAATATGGTGTTTGACTCTTTGAAATGTGTATATCGGAATGAACGTTTATAACCGCCTTTATAATTGACTCAACTTTGAATGTACACTCCGAGGCTAATTGTTGCTATTCAACGGGTGCGCTATCCACCTCCTATCTAAATATTGATTCCAATTCACACTAACAAAGAATTTTTTTCTTGGCCAGGTTTTCGTTGCTCCCAGACCACTGTGCACCGTCCGGAAAAATAAATGTTGGCCGTCCGGAGAAAATTCAAGATACACTAATGCACATCATGTGGGCTCTGGTAAATCGGTCTTGATCGCTGTAAGAGTATAGGTACATCAACCTTTTGCTCTCCCTAATGGCTAGAATCAAGGAATATATGCTTTAGCAATCATATAGTATGCTTCATGAGTATGAATGATATCGTATGATTATAGTAAGAATCCACTCGTTTTCAATACCTAGAAACCTTTGTAATCGACCAAGAAAAAAAAGAACAAAATTAACACCCCCCTCAAAATTTGTCAGTTTACGTTTCAAGATGCGTAGAATCCAAAAATCAAATAATAAAAAAATCCGTCCGTCTGCCGTACGCCGTATGCCGTCCAGAGCTTTTCTCCAAAACTACTGGACCAAAGTTTATGAAATTTGGCTCAATCGGCCGGGGATGTGCCAGTAATATTGGCATCAGTTTTGATAACCCTTAAGGGTAGTAATTAAGGGCCAACATATTCAAAAATCGAGATTTCGAAAACTTTCGAGGTAACAGTGATGATTTTTTGCTTATTAATGATTCGATTAAATCAAAGGCAAAGAATCGTTTTCTAGAATCAGAACTAGATTTCGTTTTCGTAGATTGTTTTCTAGATTTTTTAGAATTAGAACTAGAATTTAAAAAACCATCGGATTTCCTTCCAGGCACGAGAAGATGATGCGCTTCTAATTGTTGTTAATGGCGGGCGTGAACTCGTGAGCTGAAGGAGGCGGCACGCACTTGACGTTGGGTACACAACATGTCCCGCTGTGCGCGCCCCTAACGAGCTGAATTGCAACTACGTTCCCCCCATAATCTTATCGCCAGAATAGGTTCCGTTGAATGAAATGGCGCCTCATTTTTATTACCTAATCTATGTCCGCTGCTAAAATATAGATTAGTTGGACAAATAAATCAGAATGATTTGTGTAGTTTCGAGGTCTGGATGCTCGCAAGCTCGCATATAAAAAATCTAAAACATCGAATAGTCAATCCCTAAGTAAAAACGCTGCAAATTATTTCACAAAGGTTTGTTATTTTTTCAATTGAGTTTGATCGTAGTTTTAGTTGGCTTGCGTACGTCATAAGGCCCGTCCAGACTCCTCGGCGTGTCCTATTTCGTGTTGCCACAACCTATACTTCTATAATTATACGCATGTTTATATTTCTCGATTTGAGCTCCTATCTATTCAAATAGTTATTGCCTTAATAATATCATTATCTAAGTACGTACGAAAAGTCGAGAGGATATGTTATTAAATATGCGTAGGAAAAGCTTTGGTATTAACACACAAATATGACCTAGAAAAAAACATATATTCATGCCTCGAAGGAACGCAGTAGCCACCTCATGGTGCCGCGGTGTGTTATATGGGTATAACACGTAAAAGTAATAAATATCCATTCTCCTACAACCCTCTGCTACGCCCCTGGTCACTCCAGCCACCACAAGGTGCCGCGGCGCCTCCTCTCACTCCACCCCCCGCTCACCCCCCTCACCACCCACCGTGACCCCCTGCCAAGCGTGCCAGGCGTGCGTCTAACACGTCTAACACTCAAAGCCTCGAAAAAGACACTTTTTCGCCCGTTTTTGGCCCATAGCATCTATGCGAGTAAAGCGATTGGGATGGTTAAACGTTAGGACCAACTAGACCCCAAATGGAGTCTATGTGCGAAAGAACGGGTTTTTTAAAGTAAATTCTTAGGCCTTTTATGGCCCGGACGGCGGACGGCGAACGGGGAACGGCAGACGGTGACGGCGGAAAGCGGACGGACATTTCAAATTTGGATTCTACGCACCTTGAAACGTAAAGTGACAAAGTTTGAGGGGGGGTTATAAAAATTTTTTGCTACACGATCACATAGGCTTATTATTGGAAATAATAAACCAAAATTCAGATTAGTTGGACGAATAGATCAGAATGATTTGTATAGTGTGGTGGTCTGGATCGGATGCTCTCAAGCTCGCATCTCAAAAATACATAACATCAAGTAGTCAATCCCTTAGTAAAATACAGATTAGTTAGACGAATAGATCAAAATGACGTTTCAATGTATGATTTAAAACATTTATAATAAGTAAAGACGTTTAAAAATATGTTTCCGATTACGGTTCATTCCATATGTCTGATACGGTATCCGCTACACCACGGGGTACTTCTGCAACCAATGAATAATCACAGAACTTAGCTACCCATAAGGGAGCTCATTTCCATCGCTAGTTGTTGCTAGTTCAAATTCAGTAGGGGCGCGCACAGTGGGACATGTTGTGTACCTAGTGTTTGGTACACCGTTGGCATGCCCGCCGGTTCGAATCCCGGGGGAGAGGCAACACATTTTTTTTTCTTACTGGCCACATTCAAGATTTTTTTTTTTTTTTACAAAGGTTTATTTTTTATTTTTGAGTTTATCGTAACTTTTCTCACCTACAGATGATCAGTGAATCTTAGTTATCATCCAACCTTGCCATATTTTGGTTTGGTATGTTTTTTCTTTAATTCATCGAGTTGAAACTAATTGTTAGCTAAATAAACAACCATGGTAATAATTTTGTGTTTGCACTTCGAATAAAAGGGGTCGATTTTGATCTAACTCTGCGACTTTATCAGCTCCATCACTCATCGGCTCGGATTGTTTGATGACCCAGTTCTCACAGTTATTTTACTGACCATGAGCATCCTTTGGCCCTTAGTTTACCTTCGGACAGAGATGTGCTGAAAACCGTTCTAAAACCAACTCTCGGCCCCGAAGTTCTCTCGAAACAAACCTCACATTTGAATTCCAATCTCAACTTTGTTTGATGGGGAGCAGTCTGAACCCATTGTTCATTCTACGAATAATGAAGGTAAAACATGTAGTTGCTGATCTCTCATCAGGGATCATCCTTTCACGTGGCTAAAAGGTCTTGTCCGGGCTTTTAATGCATTATGCGACGCGTTGGATCCAACACTCAACGCTTATAACGTACAATTCATATCAATAGCGTTTATTATATTATGTATTGTACACATTTCAAAGGAATTAAGGGATCACTTTTTTCTTGCAGACGCCAAAGATCCCAGATCAATCGGACAAAGTTCGCATATATCTCATGATCAGGTACTTACCTTGAGGAGATGGGATTCACCCTGTTTTTATTGTTTCATCTCAAACACTGAGAACGCCTAGCGATATCAAGCTCTGACTTTAGCCAATACGCGCTGCTTCGTGATTATCAGCTCTAATCCGAGAATGGAATGTTATATCACAATTCTGGCTTCACCATCGTGTTCATCACTAAAAAATCATTGAAATGGGGCGTTACTCGACAAAAAACGCTGCAAATTATTACACCAAATTTTATTATTTATGTATTAGACATCCTTTCTACGTAGATCTCTGGTCCATAATTATTAAACACCGCTTATAGTATATTTAGTATCGGAACTCGGAGCTTCGGACCTCACAAATGGGTTCAATCCATTACAGCAGCGGAATCTCACAATTTTATGCTTTTCAATTTAGTTGATAAACAAAACAATTTATTACCAAGTCATCTTTTTAACACATAAAAGTGTTACCTATACTGTATGTTCATATCATCTAATTGGTCACATTTCAAAAAATGTGCTGACAAAATCACTGAAAATGGCTAAGAATTGTTAAATTGATATTTTTTAGCATAAGATTGGTCAAATAAAGTTTATCAACTATGAAAAAGAACATCCAAAAATTTATGTACGAAATTATGCAAAAAACTTGAACTCCATTAAATTTTGTTTTAAAAAATCTATAAAATTGCAAAAAATAGCCTAAAATCCAAAATCTCTTTTTGAATAGAAGAGTATCATTTAGAATACTTTTTTCCATAAAATTAATAGCTAACATTTTCTTTTCACTCATAAATCTCCAATTTCTATACAACTTGAAATATACAAAAATAATAAACCAAAAGACACTTTTTCACCTATTTTTGGCTCATAGCACCCATGAGAGTGGAGCGATCGAGCTGGCGAGAAGTTAGGACCAACTAGACCCCAAGTGGAGTCTATGTGCGAAAGAACAGATTTTTTAAGTCAATTCTAAGGCCTTTTATGGCCCGGACGGTGGACGGCGGACGGACATTTCAAATTTGGATTCTACGCACCTTGAAACGTAAAGTGACAAAGTTTGAGGGGGGGTTATAAAAATTTTTTGCTATACGATCACATAGGCTTATTATTGGAAATAATAAACCAAAAGACACTTTTTCACCTATTTTTGGCTCATAGCACCCATGGGTGTGGAGCGATCGAGCTGGTGAGAAGTTAGGACCAACTAGACCCCAAGTGGAGTCTATGTGCGAAAGAACAGATTTTTTAAGTCAATTCTAAGGCCTTTTATGGCCCGGACGGCAGACGGCGGACGGACATTTCAAATTTGGATTCTACGCACCTTGAAACGTAAAGTGACAAAGTTTGAGGGGGGGTTATAAAAATTTTTTGCTATACGATCACATAGGCTTATTATTGGAAATAATAAACCAAAAACGCTGCAAATTATTTCACAAAGGTTTATTATTTTTTCAATTGAGTATGATCGTAGTTTTAGTTGGCTTGCGTACGTCATAAGGCCCGTCCAGACTCCTCGGCGTGTCCTATTTCGAGTTGCCACAACCTATACTTCTATAGCGCATTTTTATATTTATCGATTTGAGCTCCTATCTATTCAAATAGTTATTGCCTTAATAATATCATTATCTAAGTACGTACGAAAAGTCGAGAGGATATGTTATTAAATATGGGTAGGAAAAGCTTTGGTATTAACACACAAATATGACCTTGAAAAAAACATATTCATGCCTCGAACGAACGCCGGCGCCGTACCCACCACAAGCCGCGGCGCCGGCGCCTCCTCTCACTCCCCCCCCCCCCCCCGCTCACCCACCCCCTCACCACCCACCGTGACCCCCTGCCAAGCGTGCCAGGCGTGCGCGCGTCGAAAAAGACACTTTTTTGCCCGTTTTTGACCCATAGCATCTATGCGAGTAAAGCGATCGGGATGGTTAAACGTTAGGACCAACTAGACCCCAAATGGAGTCTATGTGCGAAAGAACGGGTTTTTTAAGTCAATTCTTAGTCCTTTTATGGCCCGGACGGCGGACGGCGAACGGCGGACGGACATTTCAAATTTGGATTCTACGCACCTTGAAACGTAAAGTGACAAAGTTTGAGGGGGGGTTATAAAAATTTTTTGCTACACGATCACATAGGCTTATTATTGGAAATAATAAACCAAAATGGAACTTGTTTTCTTAGTATCCAATAACTCCTTGGGTAGTCCAAAAATATGTTGGATTTTTTCCTGATTTTTATATTTGCTTAAAACTTAGTTTCAGGCAACCCATAAACGCTCTCCAAGTTTCACCTCGATATCTCAAAAATCCCGGAAAAAATAGTGGAGGAGGGGTTACTCCTTTTGAGAAAAATGGTCAGGTTTCATTCTGTTTTGGCTCAAGTCGGAGCTTGATATCGTTGGTCTTTCTTAGCGTTTGAGATAAAACAATAAGAACAGGATGCATCCCATCTCCATTAGGTGCCTAATCATGAGATATGATGAGAACGTAGTCCGATTGATCTGGGGTCTTTGACGTCTACAAGGAAAAGTGATCCCTTCATTCTTTTGTGGTGTATAGTTGATTTTATTTTAAGCTGATTTTTATTTTAATATTTTGTATATAGAGATTTGATTTTTTATATTTTATTTCATTGAGAGTGCTCTACTCGAGATGCTTCAAAACGGATTGTCCATTTATGAATTTTTCCCAAAATGTAGTAACCCAGCGATTTGTGTTTAGAAATTTGAAAAAAGAACTATTGGTCTGATAAATTTAAAAATAAAATTCTGAATATTTACCTCATGTGAATCCGTATTGAGGGATTCTGAAACAAAAGTTTGACAAAACAATTTAGGTGAAACTACGTATGAAGAGGAGAAAAATGATGCCAACCGCTTATTGCTTCCGAATCTACCTATAGGTATCGGAAGCATTGTTTTGCTTCCTCACTACCGAAGGTAGAGAAACTTTGTGTTCGTGATTGAAGTCGAAAAAATTTTCGTCCTCCAAAATCAAAATTTCCACTAGCTTTTTGCATTTTAAAGCTAGCTGATCAATTTTGGTTTCGTGTCTGTCTGTCTGTCTGTTTGTCTGTCCGTCTGTCTGTATGTGGTCAATTCTTGTACCGCCCAAAACTATACCATGTTTCAGTCCGAATCCAAAGAAATTTTCAAAGATTGTGTGGAATAGCTTCTAGACGGTCCCCTATAGTTTTCAATAACGTTGAATCAACAGTAGCCTGTGCGCATGCGCAAAAGTGAATTTCTCATAACGTCGATTTCTCATCATCTGTTGGTCCGATTTCGTTCAAACTCGATAGGTAATTCGGTTATATATGTTCTAGAAAATGCCCTTTAAATTAAATCGCAATTGGTAGAGTAATAACCATTGCGCACGATCGAAACTAATATCGATTAACACAAGCAAAACGCCGAATCTAAAGGAACGATTTTCATGAAATTTTGATGTTTTGTGCGGGATAGTTCGCATAAATAGTGGCCTGTGCGCATGCGCAAACGTGAATTATTCAAAACATCGATTCCTTATCATCTGTTGGTCCGATATCGTTCAAACTCGGGGTATAGATAGACATAAGTTGTAAGAAAATTCCCTTTGAATTATATCGGATTGGTGGAGTAATAACTATAGCGCATGCGCAAAACTAACATTGATCGACGCAGGCTGAGAGTAATGGACCGATTTTTATGAAATTTTCAAGGATTGTGCGGTTTAGCTCCAAGGCGTTACCCTATAAATTTCACTGTAGGTGGAGAAATAGTAGTCTGTGCTATATGCGCAAACGTAGGTAAATTTCTTATAAAGTCGACTTATCAATCATTTCTACTCGTACTTCGTTCTTCAACTAATTCTATTCGTCCATTTTACAATATGTGAGGAAGCTATTGTGCCCAACTAACTTGGCAGGCGTTTTTTAAATTTTGTTACAGCCTAAAAATATTTGGTACTTCGGACAGAGTTCGAACTCGTGTCCTTAACCCTTCTTTGGTCGCATCGGGTCTATATGACCCGATCCTCTACATTTCTGTGAATCCCGGAAATGTGAGTCATGCTTTCTCCTCCCCTCCTCCTTCTAATCCTCTAGGGTGCAGGTGGCTACGCGTCAGTATGATTTTTGACCTGGTGCGAGGTGCGTGTGAGTTTTTTTTCCGCATTTTGACCCGACGCGACCATTCAAGTTTGAATTTTCTACCTGAAAGTGACCCGACGCGACCATTCAAGTTTGAATTTTCTACCTGAAAGTGACCCGACGCGACCAAACTCAGGTGCGTTTTTGTGACCTTTTTAGAGCGCCCAAGTTTTTTTACCTCATTATATACTTTATTAATTTATTATATATAACAGATGCAAACCCAAGACACCTAATGAGGTTCAAAATGTGGGAATTTACTGTACAAAACGACTTTGGGGTTTAGAATACTCTTTTATTCGTTTTACCAAGTTCCGTTTACGAAAGAACACACACCCATTGCACATTTCAATATTTTGAGAAACTTCTATTTAGGGATTTCAATTTATAGCATGTGGAACAACAACAAAAATATGGGGGGTGGGAGAAACCGTATTTTCTAGGAGTAAAATGTTGGCAAACCAGGCATTGCGAAATTTGGGTAAAATTGGTAGATTATCTTATTTTGCGTGGAAATGGTCCTTAAAACAGAATATTCCAACATGTTATGCTTTTTAATCACACCTTGGTAGTTCCAGATACTTAATACCAACGAAGTTTGTTAATATATAATCCTAAATTAAAACTGCAGCAATTTAAAAATTCGGGTCACTATGACCCAAAGCGACCGTATTAGGGAGAATTACCAACGCGACCAAAGAAGGGTTAATAACGAGAAATTTCTCTCCTCCATCATCATCCAACAACATAACTCCAACGGGTTGAGCTGGGATGCCGATTTAATCAAACCTTTTCGACTGTGAGAGTTCTCCTTGAATGTAACAAAGTTTTTATTTTTGTATTTTAATTTTTCAGGAAAACCGTGTTTTTTCCTCTTAAACTTAAATATCAATAATTATACCTTTTGACCACATTTTTTAAATTAGCGTTAGATTTTCTATAGGCATGGTGCTTTTTGATTCTTGACAATTTCCGTCTGGAGATTATAACAGCAGCTCTAATATAGAAGAATGTGAAACAGGTGACGAATGGGCCAGAGCTATAAGGGGAATTGGAGGCCGATCGGCCTCAAAGAAATTTCTTGGGAGGCCGTATTGCACGTTCTAGTAACAAATCAAAGGCTGCTTGGTCTTTTATCAAATCCTGTGAGCCAAAGAAAACAACAAAGAAGCTCTCTCTAAAGGATGATAATGGCTCTGTGCTGCTACACGACTCCAATGTAGAAGTAGAACGGTTTAATGACCTCTTCATTGGACTAATTGAGGATTTGATATGTAAACTAAAATCGAAAAAAACCACAATAATAAAATACTTAATTGTCTCCTCTATCTTCTGTCGTCCAACTGACATAAGGGCCTCTAGCTCATTCTCTCTATAATGTCTAAAATCCCATGTAAGCATTCTGCCGGTATTGATGACATTCCATGCAGTTTATTGGCCCATATAACGCCTCATATTGCCGGTCCACACGTCGTAATATTTAATGTACGTCTTAAAATAGGTACCTTTCCTCAACTTCTCAAACTTGCTGAAATAATTCCTATTCAACACTTAGCTCAGTACAGAGTTGGGTGTAATCGTAATTATAACACAATTGCGATTAAGATTATAATCGTAGGGTTTTAGAGTTATGATTTCAATTACGACTCTGTCGAAGCACCACCTGCCCCCAACAGTTGAGGATGGATTCGCGGGGGCAGTGGTTTCACCACCCCTAACATGCAGTAAATTCTGCAGATGTGGGGTAGAGGTCCGTGGAAGTTGACTCGCGGGGGTGGGTCTCCATTTGGAGATATGTGGATTTCCATAAACTCGAATACCAGCCTGCTTAGTTGGTAATGCAAGCTAGAAAACATGCCTCGACCCGTAGGTTAAAACGGGTACTTGGCATCTGCCAAGGATTAGACTGTGTGTGCAGTGTCCTCACAGGAGGGTCTTTCCAGCAGGACTAGGGGGAGACCACCAGGCATGATTGCCA
Organism: Adelphocoris suturalis; assembly: GCA_030762985.1. Classification (NCBI taxonomy): domain Eukaryota; kingdom Metazoa; phylum Arthropoda; class Insecta; order Hemiptera; family Miridae; genus Adelphocoris; species Adelphocoris suturalis. The sequence continues at coordinate 172,835,420 of CM061040.1, read as the reverse complement.
AAGGACTCCTTAACACGACTTCCATTTTTTGGAAGGAGATATTGGATTCTCCTATCCAATGGTCCAGGTGTATGTTGAAATTGTCTAAACAACTGAGGTGTGGGTTGTCAGGTGTTAAATGGCTCAAAATCACATCTGTGGTTGTATTTATTATAAATGTCAAAAATCGGGAATGGGGTCAGAACCAATAAAGCGCCTCTATCGCCGAGCTTTTGAAAAATATATTTCCTTCATCAGGGCTCAAGGGCTCCTAGTGCTGATGAGAAGCTCCACCCCTCATCCTCACAGTCATAACAGAAGAAAAACCAAAAGAGTTTCTGTGATAGTATAATTTGTTAAATAGTGTGCTCCTGCCTATATTTATATATCTATTAGTTTAAGCCTATGCCTAATGTTTGTTGAATTAAAATAATTGTTGTTTTATACATAGATTTATTGAGTGTTGAATATTTTTATTGAATAGCTGGTGCTTATATTTTTGTTTCACATTACCTGCAATAGCCTGGATTATTATTCTACTTCTTCTTCTTCTGTTATGACTGTGAGGATGAGGGGTGGAGCTTCTCATCAGCACTAGGAGCCCTTGAGCCCTGATGAAGGAAATATATTTTTCGAAAGCTCGGCGATAGAGGCGCTTTATTAGTTCTGACCCCATTCCCGATTTTTGACATTTATTATTCATCGTGGGTCGATCTTGACATCATTTGGTTGTATTTATTACTGTAATCACAGAAAAATTTAAGATTATGATTGTGATCACAGGAGAAACTATGATTACTATTTGATTGCGGGAGGGGCGATACCACGTGCACAATTACCCTCAAGATAAAAAAAGGGGAGAACAAGGTATCTAATGGTGGCTGGTAATTTGAAAGACCACCAGTCTAAGACTGCAAAAATGACAAATAGCTGAGTGATAGAAAAGGGGTAGTAATAAGAGAGAAATACATGTATTGGTTAAATTGTAAAGATACCTATATTGATTTGTTGAGGATGTGAACATGAATTGCATATGCGTTCCTACCTACCTACACCTATCTATGACCATAGAAGAGGAAAAAGGCGTTGAACTGACCATGACTGAGACGAGGCGGAGTTCCAATTATTCTCAACCACGATGCGGTTCCTCAGGGTAGACAAGGGAGCGACAGGCGGCCTTCCAATTCCCAATTGGAAAGAGCGGAAATTCTACTATTCCTGAAGGAATACTGTGGGACACCTTCAGTGATTTTATTCATGGGATCTCGAATTCGTTAACTGCAAGAACGCAATGCGTTAAAGGCGAAAAAATGGAGTTTCAACAGGTGTCAGAAATCAATCAATGGTATAAGCAATTTGTGAAGTAACAAATCATTAATTCATAATGGCAAAAAATCTACCAAAATTTTCTCTGTTCTCCCTGATTCCAGTATGCCAGGCTCTCCTAGTGGCATTTTTCAACATAATGCCTCAGAAGTCCAGGTGTGGCAGAAATGAAGTGATGTGATGAGATTCAGGAAGAGGCACAACAGCTAATGTAAACTTATCACAGTCATCATAGTTCACCTAATGTATTGAAACCATACAGGTTACAGGCAATTAGAGAAGAGGGTTGGCCTTCCAATGGACTTACAGGCTCATGAAATTGCTTCCTTCATTTCAGTGATAATGATACGATGATTGCGGTGCGCCTTCCAATGAATTCGGATTCATAATCATGTCGCGGAACTATATTAATTTATCACAAATGTATTTAACAGATTAAATCAACAGTTAAGTGCTATTTTCAATAATAATCAAGTGAAGTAATAGAATCATCAACAGTCCAAAATGAACAACATGATACAACGGAGGCGTACGATCATCAAGAAGGAATAAAAAAACAAGTTTTGGAAAAATATGCAAGCTCGAGTGGCGGAAATTTTAGAAACTCAAACAATTACGGCATAGTCAGAGAAAAAACCAAGATTACGGCTGTAATCACTGGATAAACTATGATTATGACAGTAATCAGAGGAAAAAATCTGAGGTAACGGGGTTATTTATAGGAAACATCGGTTGTTACTGCCAAAATCTCATTAAAATAAATATGACTTTAAATGCATAAACTCGTAAACGAGTTCCACTATCTGCTTTACAAGCAGATACCATGTTACATGGATATGTCTTTGATTGGGGATTTCATAACGGTTGTCCTCGAGAGTTGTAAACAAATCCTTACACTTTAAACAAATCCCTGGGCCGCATCCCGACTAATTCCAACAAAACAACGGTTTACTTATAGAAATGTTGAAAATAACTGTGGAGAGAAGCCACTACAATGAGTTGTTGTTAACAGTCGACTGTTGTCAAGAGGATGATAATGTTTCCTATGGAGTGGAGTAAATGATGCTATTTCTTTACGTTAAGCATATTGTAACCGGCCTATTAAAATTGTTTATAGTCCAATCAACTTTGTTTAGGAATGTAGCCAGGTAAGTAAGGAGGGGGAAATTGGTAGCTTGAGATGTGAACATTTATCACATAAATCAAGCGCTTTCCAACGAGTGGCGAACGATTTCTGTGCGATGAAAACTGCGGAAGTTCCATTCCCCTAGCAACGCTGGGTTGTACGTGAAAAACACTGAAATTGTGACACAAATTTTGCGTCACGGAAATTTTTGGTTGACCCCCCAGAGCAAAGACATATTCATGTCAAAACTTGTGATTACAGTCGTAATGACAAAAAGAAGTTCTGATTACGAATATATTTACAGACAAACCTGTTATTACGAATGTAATAATAATCGTAATCATAAGAGTAATCGCAATCGTAATCAAAGGTTTGTTTGCTCTAGCCACCAAACCAGTTTGCAACCCACATGAGGCATTCACTGAGTTCTCTGATCATTAGTGCACTCTACGTCACAGTCTGTTCGCAAAGGTTTCCAAACTGGTTTCCAACTGGATGTGGATCGTCAAATCGGTCAGAGCTGTTTCCACCTGACCATTTTCTGACTGTTTGCACCCTTGATTCCAAACTCACAACAGCCAATGAAATCATTCGAATTTTAGCCTCTGTTTATGCCGCTGTTTCACGCTCATGAGTGTTTTGCTCAAACATTCAATCAATGGATGTACTCCAATCCCAAACGGTTTGAAATTACTTCAAAACTCGGTAGAAGTCGCGCATGCGCTATTCACCAGTCTCCAACCAGTTTGAAACGGTTCGCAAGTCACCGAACTGGGTCTGTGATCATCATCGTAATTGTAATTACAACTCTAGAACCCTATGATTGCAATCAAAATCGTAATTATGATTACGACTACTCTCATCTCTGGCTCAGTTTTTGCATTCTCCGGAGGAGATATATATTATATTCGAGCGTATACAATTTTTCGTCGATATAAGATTGTAAAGTAATATTGGCTGATTTCAACCTTCTGTGAAAGTATTTTAAAAGTTTCTTTACTGAATTATGGAGGTGAAACCTGAGATGGAACTCCTTTGGGACATCTACTATACAATTGAATTACAAAAGGTATGAAGGCAACTGATTGCCTGAGGGACTTTGAAGGTTAATTTAATTCCTAATCTACCTATGGTGCTGAAATTCGAAATAGAGCGCCATTGGAACCCCTTAAAAACTAGGAGTACCTATGTTACAAGCTACGTAGGGCCACTTATCAGCTGAGGCTCCTCTGAGGCTGGTTTCTTTTCTAATCGACACTGAACTAAATTAAGAGTAACTAAGCATCATATGTGTAAAAAAAACCTAGTTTCGAATAAATACGCAGTCTATGCAACCCATCTGCATAGTGGGAAGATGAATTAGTCGTAATGCGTTTTAGCGAATTTTTGTAGAAAATGAAGGTATTACAATGGCTCCAAAAATTTAAATCATAATAATTGAGGCATTTCGAAACGATTGCTGAAGTTTTCGCTTTTTCATGTATATATATTTTTGTATATCATTCCAGACGATAACTCTTCTTAGAATCGAGATAAAAATTCCGTTCTTGCGCCGAAATATCTATCTATTAAAATTAAAGGATGAGTTTGTTGGCCAGCAGGTTTTTCGCCTATTAAATTGTTCAAAAAAAAAAAAATTACTCAAAAATCACTAAAAACGACAAAAACGGCTAAAAATGGTTAAAATGTAGCAGAGTTTTAGTCAAAAGAAGTTTATCAGCGATTATTTAGAACATAAATGAATTTATTTACATAATTATGGTGAAAAATGTGCTTAAATTTCATTATTATTTGCTGAAAAATTTATTAAAAATACTGAAAAAACGCGGCAGACCGCTCGCACTATCTCTCTTATGAGAGAAGAGCTATGAGCATTGAAAATGTCTCAGTAATTTCAATGTTTTTTATTGTTTTAAATAAAATAATTATTGACACACAATTACTGAATTTGCTGTAAGCCAGTCTCGACGATGCCCAATTCTTCCACGAATATGAATTCACAGGTAGGTAATTTTCTGTTATGGTGCGCGTCTACAATTATTATAACCAAGATTAACTTCTCAACCAAGTGACAACAAAACAAGCGGCATTGTTTCCTATGTCCATTATCAACATAAATAGATATAAAACTGCGACATGAGTAGAAGAACAAGTACAAAAGAAATGCGTGCTTCAATGTCAGAATAACAAAAAATCCAAAACCGGTTTAGAATCGTAGAATATGATTTAGATCGAGTTTATTTTCCACAAAATTTGTGGTAACAATTTCTATGCACTCAAATTGCTCAAATTTCTAAACAATGTAACATTATGGTAATTTACGAAAATTCGCTCTTATGATCATGTTGCATGACTGGAACTTTTGTTTATGTATTAATATTGACCAAAAAACGTAACGTGTTGTGAAGCGGCAAACTCTTTCGATTAGGTAATGTTGTATAGACTTCCGTGGGGAGGGGGGGGGGGGGGGGGGGGGGGGGGCGCCTAGGTGATTCACACGTGCGGGCGCATGCTGCACGCTAGAATACGATACAATTACAAGGTATGGAGACGAACTGCTCAGGTGTGAGACCTTAAAGACAAATTTCATTAGTAATTTATTGACCTACGGTGCTGGCATTTAAAATATAGCGCCTTTGGAACATTTTGAAAACTATGTTACAAGCTACGTTGGACCACTTATCAGCTGAGGGTCCTCTGAGACTGATTTCTTATCTAGTCAACCCACTGAACCACTATAAATGTAATAAAGGATTATATAATATGTGTAAAAAGCAAACATAGTTTCAAATCATTACGCACTCTATGCAACCCATCTACATGGTGGGAAAAATAATTCGTCATTATTCGTTGTGTTTATTAGCATCAATTTACTAAATAGCCTAAAGCTTTCTTAGCGTTGTGAAGCAACGAACTATTTAGTTTATATACTGTATTACTGCTAGAATGAGTTTAATAATTATTGTAGACCAGTAATCAACATAGAAAGGTTATCTAATAAAGAAATAATAAACCTTTTTTGTAATAATTTGCAGCGTTTTTAATACGTATTTCATGATGCGTAAGTATTATCACAACTATTATTAAGGTAATTATAATTAAGTCACTTAGTTCACATCCTTGTCTTCGTGCCGGGTGAATTAAATCTTCAAAAGCTATGCATCCTGCAAATGTGAGTAGTATGTTCGTAGGAATATGCGATGTATGTAGGATAATTTAGTTACTTATCTGTAATTATTTCTTCCAATCGACAGTAATTAAGTGGAATACAGTAATATGAGTAAAAGCAGTTCCATATATTACTGATTTACTCAATAGAATTCGTGAAGGTTGTGTGCGACGGATGCGTTCTAGAATTTTCAACATAGTTAAATTAAAGGAGATTATTCCATTAATGGAAATAATTGATTACTAATAATTAGGTAAGTCGATTTAACGGATTTCTTAACAGCTTTTAATTACACATCCAACTCGTGATAATCCAAACACCTTCGAATACTCTTTTAAGATTATCATTGAGTTGAAAAATATATTGGTATACCAATTATGATACCACTCAAGAGAGTTTTGTTTATGAACTTTTGAAAAACCGACGAAAACCTCTGCCTATGTACGGAAGACGGTCGTTTATGTCAAACCTTTCCGTCACATTTGTTTAATCGAAAAACCACTTCCTAACCCTCATGCATGAATAAATCGAGATGAACAAGGTCCGCCTACGGTATTGATGGGGGCGTATAACACGAAATATTGCAGTATCTAAACCTCAACGCCGAAACGGTTTGGAATTTAAAATTTCGTTAAATTGTGCACAAATAAATTGATTAATTTAAGATATCTATAAATAGATTGTTCAATCAAGGGCTATTGGCGCAAACTTCGGAAATTGTCTCAGAATGACTCAAAACTGATTCACTTGAAGACAACTTTGGAAAAAATCAACTTTAAAATTCTTCTCACAGATTGTTCAGTCCCCAATAGTGTAACCCCCACTGAACAATCAGATGCTGTTGCTGAGCTCACCAAAGAAACAGCATGATCAATACCAAATACCTTAAGTAGCAACAAACTTCTATGATCTTTTCAAGGTGTCTGGATTCCCACGTTTTTTTATGGTTGAGATTAAAGGAGATAGAATCGGGAATACCTTGGTAAGCCAGATAGGCAAACCAACGGAGATGAAAATTATTTCAAACTCCAAGGTTCACGTTAAAGTAGCCTTGGAGGAACAGGGAATGAGACTCGGCAAACTAGTAAAGTTGGGAGAGACTGAAGTTATAGCACTCTCAACCAGATGCTAAATACCTCACAGGGCACGATCCGTTGCCAATACCTTCGAACGTGCTCTGCTGATGAAATTCACGAGAGGATTCAGTCATTGAAGTCATCCCTCTTCAACGAGGTAGGGGCATCAAGGGATTATCTGACACCTTTTTGCTCACATTTGCGTTACAAAATCCGCCCAAGACTGTGCCACCTGGTCCCTTGCATTGGACCTGAAGGTAAGGCCTTTTATTACCACACCAATGCGATGCTACAAATTCCTTAAATTTGGGCACACTAGCCGCAGATGGAAGGCTGAGCGTGAAATGTGCTCCTGTGATCTTCTATGACACAGTAAGGCCGAAACACCATGATCAAAGCCCCAAAGGGTGCCAATTGCAATGGCCTGCAAGGAGCATTCTCTAAGGAGTGCCCAATCTTTAAAAAAGAGGTTGACATCCAATCCATTATGGCAAATGAAAAAGTCCCTTATCCCGTGGCCCGTAGAATGTGCAATGATTCTATTTCCAAAAAAGCTCCCCTCTCCCCCATCCACCACTATTACCACCCTCCCCCAACAAACCCCCTCCCCCCACTGAAGCCATCATCCAAACCCCGCTCATCAACAAAGGGGGATGGCTCTGAGAAAAATGTGATGGACGCTTCTAAGGTCCCCACACAAAAATTTCGGAAGAAGTGACAAATTACGTAGGCTTCGGGCTCGACCAGGATCCAGCCAGTAGAGGCTGGACCCAGGTTAGAAAGAGGAAAGACGCGCGATCTGGGTCTGCATCACCAGCCTCTCAGGCCCCTACTGAGAAAAAGAAGGGCTGGCCAAAGAGCAAGCCCAGAAAGCAGCATTGACTACATCGCTGTTCTCTCTAAATAATTTATAGGTGCTAATTTTGACCACTCAAGCTAATAACACCATCTCTGAATGCGTCCTTTAATGGGATGCCAATGGTATATAAAGACGAAGTGATGAGCTGAGATCCATACAAGGATCATACTTGCCAGTGGCAGTAGCATTACTAGAGAATCAGCTGGAACCACTTGATGGGTTCAGTATGTGTGGTTACTCTACCCTCAGAAAAGACGTGGCGCCCCAGCCCAATGGTCGGGCCCATGGTGGCGTCATGATCATGATAAGAAATAATGTGCGAGTCGAGGAGGTGCCTCTCAACACAAACCTCCAGGAAGTGGCTGCCAGAGTTGCAGTCCTTACCCTCCTGACTAGTGTCTCCTTCTATCTTCCAGATGGAGTGTGGGATGAGGCCGCTTTTGTGAACTCCTTTATCAGCCCTGTGCTAGTACTAGGGGATTTTAACATTCATAACACCTTATGGGGGTGTGACAGTACCACAAAATTATGTGATCTGTAGTGACTCACTGAGTACAGTCGAGGCGATTAGGGACACATAATCATATGATCCCCTAATACAAAGTCTGCGTGTTTCACTACACCGAGCCATAATACCTATTGGGCACAAACATAACTTTTATGTGGGTGCCAAGCCATATGGGCATTCACAACAATGAGTGCGCTGATGCTCTAGCAAGGAGAGCCATTGGTGATGCCTCCATCGAAATGTTGCCTGTGCGCATTGAGGATCTAATCTCCAACATGCAGCAAAAAGTCAATTCCATCTGGCTCGAGCAGTGGCAGGGTGAGGTCACTGGTCTGCGTGGAGTCCTTCAGGACCTTTGCCTGGTTGATCCATTCGTGACCCACCTTCCAAGGAGGGACCGAATAGTGGTCAATCGGGTAGCCACTGGCCATACCCTTCTTACTCACAGCCACCTGCTAGATCCAGTAGCTCGTAATGTTGTGGTCGATAGATGTGGGGGTGGTGTCTCTCCGCCACTTTTTGGAGGACTGCCCAGCCCTCATGGACCTCAGGGTCCAGCATGCACTCCCTCAGGGTGCTCTGTCCGGACCAGACAAGGTCCAGTCCCTGTTCTCGTACCCGAACACCACTGAGCTTTACAAGGAACTTTGATATTTTGATCTGTGATATATTTATTTATTTATGTGCATCCAGTCATAACTTTATTTAACTAAGATGTATAGTATTTATCATTATATATTTAACGATAATATTTATGTATTTGTAAGGATCATCTAGTCGTAGTTTAGTTTTTATTACGGGGTATTTTTATCAGCTGTAGGGGTTTCAAAGCGGTCATTGCTGTATCCCTTGTGGCAGAGTTATTGTTATTTCTCCTCCTCCAATCTGCCTGTGGAGTCCATGATGGCAATCCGTTTAGTGACAGTCAGCATGGCTCCCTTTTGAATCGTGTCCGTTGCAGTAATCTTTTGACACCCCCCTTTTTAGTTACCGCTAATGACCCCTCCGGTTGAGACGCGGCTTAAATTCTTTAAAAAAATTTTCCTTACCAACGGCTTGGTTGCACGTGAATAATAACAATATTTGGCAATAATAAAATAAATAATTGTTAGACATTTAATTTGGTCTAAAACCCTATAAATATTATATAAATAAATATGTAACTACAAGAAAAATACTATATAAATTGAGAGCTTTCCAACGAATGGTGAAAGATTTCTGTGCGATTAAAATTGCGGAAGTTCCATTTCCCTACCAACGGCTCGGTTGTACGTGAAAATCATAAGAAAATTTACAAGCGGTTGCAATCATGTTGACAATATCAATTATTGAGAATGATCATCTGTGTGTAAACAATTGATTCAAATAACCATGCTCATAACTCAGGTTGATGGCCACGCACTTCGCAGTAGTTAACATAATATGGTTGGATAAATCAGGAGCTTTCCAACGAATGGTGAACGATTTCTGTGCGATTAAAATTGCGGAAGTTCCATTTCCCTACCAACGGCTTGGTTGTACGTGAAAATCATTATAAAAGGCGCATAACGGTTTTTTCTGTCGGTTTTTTTTGACGATTTTTTTTCGGTAGGTCATCGCAAAAACACATTCTGTGTTAAAAAAATAAAAAAATTCAACTTTAAAATTCTTTGATGCATACTACGAAATCCCGTCAATTCACGGTAGACAACCCTTTCAAGCCTATTGCTCAAGTAGATATGGAATTGAAAACGCTGTAAATTATTGCTCAGAGATTTATTATTTCTGTATAAGATAGCCCTTTTACGCAAATCATTTGTCTATAATAGTTAAAAAGGTGCTCAATCAGCTGAATGGAGGGCAATTGTTGAGAAGGCCCTGGTCCGCGAAAGACCGTAGAGCTATTTTAAGAAGAAGTCCATTACGAGTGAAAGAATCTTTGTTTGACATCTCGAAATAGGTGGAATAAAAAATGGCAACTCCATAAAGATGGCTAAATTTGCAATGGCGTAATAATTTCTAAACCGTGCATCCCAAAGAAATTTTTATATGTATCAAAGTTGTTCAAAGTCGTAGGGCAGCGAAAGCGAAGCGATCTGAACCCAAAACTATCGAATATCTACTAAAATTTGCGCATTATGAATGATTGAAAATCGGTCTATTTTTGGGTGAGTTCTCTCTTCATACTTTGCAGCACACAAAGTAATTTATTCTACCTATCGATGTCAGGACGAGAGATTTAACAATGAATATCTCGCTCATTACCTACACAACCGAGGTGATTTTTCTACAAAAACCATCAGCGAGATAATGGAGTTTGGTCTGCTAAGTGCTACGCTATTGCACTAATTCAGTGTGCAGCTCTCCAATTTGACTGGTGAACATGCAATTCTTACTTCCTCGATCACGCTTTGAAGGGGTGAAACACACGAAATGAGACACCATGATACGATTGATAGACGTCCAAGCCACCACACCAGTGAGGAAAGCTCACATTCAGTGAGAACCACCATTGAGACGTACTCAACACTGAGACCATAGCGCCCTCCCCAGCCTTACTGATAATTCTTTACAAGGGGGTATAGAATTTAAAAATGCTCTCACATTTACCACAATGCTTTCACATCTTAGTAGATTCGGAGGATAAAAAAAAAGTCTGGAGTCAGGGTGACTACTCATAACTTCAAACAACCACTGGCAAACTGGTTTTACGATAAGAACCCTTTTCATACCAGTCAATGAATCTTCTAGAAGGATCTTCCTTTCACATGAAAACAATGTCGTTTGACAACGGCTATTTGTAAAACGCCATCGTTTGAACTGAGAGATAGTCATGTTTCCTGCGAGCCAACTTCTGCCGAACCCTCCTTCCCCTACCTTTTTGCTTCCTGTTCTGAAGGTTTGCCGTTGAGTAACTTTTCAATTCCTATTCCACGTCTTCTAGACAACTCTCGATTCCTAACAGACATTCCAGATATCTTGATGCTCCGTTTTTATCCGTTTTCCCTCTCCACTCCTAGTTCTCGTCACATTTCCACCTCCACCGAGTCACATCTCAATTTTCCTTCCAGTAGCGCTATGACCATTGAGTGAAACGTAGGGAGTGAGTGAAAAGTGTTCAGTTCCTACATGTGTATATTAACGATTCGTGTCTAGATGAAAAATTAATTGAAAAATCTACATTTTGGGAACATGCTGCCTAAATCCAGTGAAACAACGGATGATGAGTGAGTCCCTACTTCCTGATTCTTGATGTGTACACTTCAAAATCATGTTCTACTCATCTATCACTCATTTTTGTAAACATTCCGCATAAATATAAACAAGGTGATTTGCAGGTAATACGTTTTACAGAATAAAATGAGAGAAACTTCCAATCAAATGGAGACGAATGTTAAAACTGAACAAGGTTCAAGAATTAGAGAATAAATTAATCGGGGGGAGGGGGGGGGGGGTGTTGTTTCACACAATACCTACGTAGTTGATGGTTTTATGGTAAGTTAACTTACCAACCTACTTATTGCGTCTTCGTGTTTTACCCCTTACAAAAAACATTCAGTTGTTTAAAAAATGCATTTCAATGTCAAAACATTATTCAGGAAGAAAAAAGAAATATATAGAGGACCATCTACGAGCTAACCCGCTCAACCCCTGGAAGTTTCATCAAAATCAAACTAAAACTTGGCATAGTTATGGAGGCATTGGCATAGACACACAGACACAGGGAAAGGGAGTGAGCGGGGGGAAGAATTGAAGAGAGAGGATATTAGTATAAATTTGGCGAAATTAAAGGCTTGCCCTTTCTACCATTTTGGTAAAATAGAAACAACCATATTCCATTTAAAAAAATATATATACTTCAACCTTCCATAAATAAATATAATAAAATAAGAATTAATACATAATAATGATAATAATAATAATAATAATAATAATAATAATAATAATAATAATAATAATAATAATAATAATAATAATAAAAATAATAATAATAATAATAATAATAATAATAATAATAATAATAATAATAAATAAATAATAATAATAATAATAATAATAATAATAATAATAATAATAATAATAATAATAATAAATAATAATAATAATAATAAAAATAATAATAATAATAATAATAATAATAATAATAATAATAATAATAATAATAATAATAATAATAATAATAATAATAATAATAATAATACCCCGTAGGGGGGGACCCTTCAGGTCCTACAGGGTTGGCGTCCCTGCGGCCCCGAGCTAGCGTTGGTTCACCCTTGGTGATAGGCCTAGAAGTTGATCCAACGTGCCCTCCATGTTTGTTTGTCTGATCTTCTGGCATCAGGAAACAAACGTGTTGGGTCTAATACTCATCCCTCCCTCTCCTTTCCTTTTTCCTGATCTCCCTTCAGTATTCCCAACACGGTCCTCACTCAAACACATGTCACAACACTAAACACTCACACTACACACAGTGGCGAGGCTTGTGCTACAACCTCTGGTGGCCCTCGTAATGTGGAGGAGGGAGCAGCAGGTTCGGTACTCCTGCCGGCGGCGGTAGCTGTGGGTCCCGACGCCGCCTCGCCAGCGGTCCGTGGGCTGACCCAAGTAACGTTCGAAAAATCCCCCATGTCTTGTAGTACCGGTTGGCGGCCGGATTGGGATGTTGCAGGACATGTGGGGGCCCCCCTCTTGACCCACAACGGACCAGCGAAGAGGCTATAATCAATATGCCGGTGGGGGTAGCATTTGCCCCGATGTCGTAAGCGACACCACTGTACACTACACTTAACAAAATACACTCAGACACACACACACCTACACACCTTTCCCCCCAAACAACCATGAAAATGTCCAATACAATTATTGCGGGTACCAAAAGTGCCACCCGCGACTCCCCCGGGGCTCCCACCCCAGCTGCGGAGGTCTCCACTCCGCCTCCCCCAACTCCCCCTTCCCCCCAAATGCCTTCCTTTGTGGAGGCAACCACGAATGACGAGGTTCCCCTCGCCATGAATACAGAGACTAAGGTCTCTGTTGTCAATTCTGACAAAACAGTGTCTCCAGCAGTGGAGGCAACCAAGAATGGTGATTTCTCTCTCACCATGAATACAGGGAAATCTAACCCTGTTATTGCTACTTTCCCATTGGAAGGTGCAAACGATGAAATTCCTTTAAACACTGAAAAAGGAATCCCAAATTGTTCAGTCCCCAATAGTGGAACCCCCACTGAACAATCAGATGCTGTTGTGAAGCCTCTGAGCTCACCAAACAAACAGCATGAGCAAGGCCAAATACCTAAAGTGACGAGAAACTTCTTTGATATTTTCAAGAAGAATGGATTTCCACGTTTTTATACGGTCGAGATTAAGGGGGATGGATTTAAAACCTCCAGTCCCCTAAAAATTGGAAATGCGTTGGTGCGCCAGATAGGCAAACCAACTGAAATGAAAATCATTTCCAACTCCAAGGTTCACGTTAAAGTAGCCTCAGAGGAACAGGGATTAAGACTCGGAAAAATAGTAAAGTTGGGAGAGACTGAAGTCACAGTCACTCTTAACCAGAAACTCAACACCTCACAGGGCACGATCCGTTGCCAATACCTTCGATCGTGCTCTGCTGACGAGATCCTCGAGAGTCTCAAAGAGGATTCAGTCATTGAAGTCATCCCTCTTCAACGTGGTAGGCGCATCAAGGGGTCATCTGACACCTTTTTGCTCACATTTGCGTTACAAACTCCACCCAAGACTGTGTCACCTGGTCCCTTGCTTTGTGACCTGCAGGTAAGGCCTTTTATTCCCCCACCAATGCGATGCTACAAATGCCTCAAATTTGGGCATACTAGCCGCAGATGCAAGGCTGATCATGAAATGTGCGCCTGTGGTCTTCCACGACACAATAAGGCGGATACACCATGCTCAAAGCCCCCAAAGTGTGCCAATTGCAATGGCCTGCACGGAGCACTCTCTAAGGAGTGCCCAATCTTTAAAAAAGAAGTTGCCATTCAATCCATTATGGCAACTGAAAAAGTCCCCTATCCAGTGGCCCGAAGAATGTGCAATGATTCTATTTCCAACAAGGAATCATATGCATCCAAGTTAAAGCAATCCGTTGAACGAACGCCGGCCCAAGACCGGCTAATCAATTCCCCCCCAGCCATCAAGGCTGCCCCACTCCCCTCCCCCCCATCAACCACTATTACCACCCTCCCCCAACAATCCCCCTCCCCCACACTGAAGCCATCCTCCAAACCCCCCACATCAACAAAGGGGGATGGCTCTAAGAAATATGTGAAGGACACTTCTAAGGTCCTCACACAAAAATTCCGGACGAGGCGACGAATTACGTCAGCCTCCTCCTCCCCCAACTCCTCTGGCTCCGAAATGGAGCTCGACCAGGATCCAGCCAGTGGTGGCTGGACCCAGGTTAGAAAGAGGAAAGATGAGCGATCGGGGTCTGCATCACCACCCCCTCAGGCCCCTCCTAAGAAAAAGAAGGGCTGGCCAAAGGGCAAGCCCAGAAAGCAGCAATGACTGCCTCATTGTTCTCTCTAAATAATTCATAGATACTTATTATGACCACTCAACCTAATAACACCATCTCTGAGTGCTTCCTTCAATGGAATGCCAATGGTATATATGGACGACGTGATGAGCTGAGATCCCTACTGGGATCGCACTCGCCATTGGCAGTAGCATTACAAGAGACGCACCTGAAACCACTTGATGGGTTCAGTATGCGTGGCTACTCTACCCTCAGAAAAGATGTGACGCCCCAGCCCAATGGTCGGGCCCATGGTGGCGTCATGATCATGATAAGAAATAATGTGCGAGTCGAGGAGGTGCCTCTCAGCACAAACCTCCAGGCAGTGGCTGCCAGAGTTGCAGTCCCTACCCCCCTGACTATTGTCTCCCTCTATCTTCCAGATGGAGTGTGGGATGAGGCCGCTTTTGTGGACCTCCTTCGTCAGGTTCCTAGCCCTGTGCTAATTCTAGGGGATTTTAACATTCATAACACCTTATGGGGCTGTGACAATACCACAACACAGGGAGCCACTGCTGAGGCCTCGTTCAGAGAGTTGGATCTCCTCCTTCTGAACGATGGCCGTCCAACATACTTGTCGCCTATCCGTGGTGCGATGTCCGCAATTGACCTTGCCATGTGCTCTCCCTCCTTGGGGGGTACATTGGCTTGGAACCCTTTGCCGGACCTTCATCACTCGGACCACTTCCCTATCAAAATTGATACAGAAAGTCGGCATTCACCTTTCACACCACTTCCTCGCTGGAAGTTGGAAGAGGCTGACTGGGCTCTTTATAAGGAGCAGATGGTACACGTCAATCTCAGTGGAAACATTGAGGATGACGTTGCCAACTTCACCTCTGCTATCCTTGAAGCAGCATCAGCTGCTATCCCAAAAACTGACCCCACCAAGGGACGCAATCATGTCCCATGGTGGAATCGGGAAGTGCGAGAAGCCAACAAGGCCAAACGTCAGGCATTGAATAGATTCCGCCGAAGACGTACTACTGAAAACTACGCTATATTCAAGCGAGCCAGGGCGCGTGAGCGCCGGCTTAAGCGTCAGGCCCAAGTCAGCTCCTTTCGCTCATATGTCAGTGAAATTAAGGATGGTACTCCTCCTAAAGATGTATGGCGAAAGGTACGTGCAATGAAGGGTCTCCCGCCACCAACTATTCCATCTATCACCACACCTCTGGGTGATGTGGCTCGGGAACCCAAGCACGTTGCTGACACATTGGCTTCTCATTATGCCCATGTTTCCAGTGATGAAGCGTACCCGGATGACTTCAGACGACACAAGGCGGAGGTTGAGATGGCATCTCTCCCTCAGCTTGTGCCGTCGTCCATTCCCTCAATTGATATACCATTCACAATGGGTGAACTAGAGAGAGCAATGAAGAAATCAAACAAGACCTCCCCTGGGAAGGATACGATCCATTATGAAATGTTGATCAATCTCCCACAAGAGGAAAAGCACACTCTCTTGAGGCTGTATAATGCTATATACGCCTCAGGTAACTATCCTTCCTCCTGGAGGGAGGCTGTTATTGTCCCTCTGCACAAAGAGGGCAAAGACCCTTGTGAGGCTGCTAGTTACAGACCCATCTCTCTTACTTGCTGCATGAGCAAGATCCTGGAAGCTATGGTCAACTACCGCCTGGTATGGTTTCTAGAGAGCAACTGCCTCATCAGCCAATATCAGGCTGGTTTTCGCAAACGCTTCTCGGCGGTTGACCAACTCTCAGCTTTCGAGAGTTATATCCAGGACACCTTTTTGGTCAGAGAGCATGCCATTGGTGTGTTCTTTGATCTTGCTAAAGCCTATGACACCACCTGGCGTCATAACATCTTGCAAAGGCTGCAGCAGTGGGGAGTGGGCGGGCCCATGCTGGGCTTCCTCCGCAGCTTTCTTTCCCACCGAAAATTCAGGGTGCGCCTTGGGAATGTCTTCTCCGAACTCCACCCTCAGGAGAATGGCATCCCTCAGGGCTCTGTGCTTAGTTGCACCCTGTTTATGGTTGCTATAAATGGCCTCGCTGATAACATCTCAGAGGATATTCGTCCCTTACTGTATGTGGATGACTTAACTATCCTCCTGCGAGGCGATGATCTGAGAAATGTGAGTGACACATTGCAATGTGCTATTGATACCATCTATCAAACAGCGCGGATGCGAGGTTTTAGTTTTTCACCTGCAAAAACTACCTCCATCCATTTTTGCAGAAAGCGCAAAGCACATGATGAGTATCCACTAATGATTGGTGGAGTCGCAATACCTTACTCCACACACACACGTTTCCTTGGACTCATAGTTGACCGCCAGCTGCGGTGGACCCAGCATATTGAGTACTTGCGCCAGGCTTCTATGCAGGGTGTACAGTTGCTCAAGGCCCTATCTAACTATAGCTGGGGCGCCCAGCAGGAAGTCCTCTTAAGGATTTTCCATGCTGTGGTGCAATCAAGAATTGATTATGGGTCTGCAGTTTATGGATCAGCAAGAAAGTCCTTGCTGCGTAAGCTGGAACCTATATTAAACAAGGGTCTTCGTTTGGCCACTGGGGCCTTTCGAACTACCCCGACAGCCTCCCTTCAGGTGCTTGGGCGTAGTCAGCCACTAAAGATTAGGCGAAATCTGCTGACACTCCGTTATGCAGAGCGCCTTCGTTATTTCCCAGGGCACCCTCTACATACCATGGTAACTCTACCACCCCTGGATGTAACATATTCCAGGCTCCAGACTCGAACTCGCCCATTGGGCATTCGTGTTCAGGAGCTCACCAGGTGGGACTGCATTGAGAGATACCCTCTGGTCCCTTTTGAAGTCCCCCCCGTCCCTCCATGGACCTTGTCTGGGATGCGCATTGATTTTCGATTGAGGGTTGGGGTCAAGGGCAATACACCCCCTCATATCCTCAGATGTCGTTACTCAGAGGCAATCCAGCGATATGCTGGACACACTGTCTTATTCACTGATGGCTCAAAAACGCCTGATGGTGTTGGCCTTGCTCTTTGGAGCACCGACTTCCAAGTCACTAGACGCCTACCACCTGTTGCGTCTGTGTTCACAGCAGAGCTGTGGGCAGTGATGCTGGCGGTTCGACACTGCCAGTTATTGGGAGTTGGAAATTATGTGATCTGTAGTGACTCACTGAGTACCATCGAGGCGATTAGGGATACATATTCATATGATCCCCTAATACAAAGCCTACGTGTGTCACTACACCGAGCCACAACATTAGGCACAAACATAACTTTTATGTGGGTGCCAAGCCATGTCGGTATTCACGGCAATGAGAGGGCTGATGCCCTAGCAAGGAGAGCCATTGGTGATGACTCCATCGAAATGCTGCCTATGCGCATTGAGGATCAAATCTCCTACATGCAGCATAAAGCCAATTCCATCTGGCTCGAGCAATGGCAGGGCGAGGTCACTGGTCTGCGTGGAGTCCTTCAGGACCTTTGCCCGGTTGATCCTTTCGTAACCCTACTTCCAAGGAGGGACCGAATAGTGGTCAATCGGGTAGCCACTGGCCATACCCGTCTTACTCACAGACACCTGCTAGATCCAGTAGCTCGTGATGTTGTGTGTGGGAGATGTGGGGGTGATTTGTCTATTCGCCACTTTTTGGAGGATTGCCCAGCCCTCATGGACCTCAGAGTCCAGCATTCACCCCCTCAGTGGGTCGATGTTCTGTCAGGACCAGACAAGGTCCAGTCCCTGTTGATGTACCTGAAAGCCACTGAGCTTTACAACGAACTGTGATATTCTGATCTGTGATATATTTATTTATTTATGTACATGTTTATTCAACTAATATATATATAGTATTTATCATTATATATTTATCGATAATATTTATGTATTTTTAAGGATCATCTAGTCGTAGTTTAGTTCTTATTACGGGGTAATTTTATCCGCTGTAGGGGTTACAAAGCGGTCATCGCTGTATCCCTTGAGGCAGAGTGCAGCGATGCCTCGTTTTGCGGGTTATTATTATTATTATTATTTCTCCCCCTCCGATCTGCCAGTGGAGTCCGTGATGGCAGTCCGTTTAGTGATGGACGGTCATCATGGCTCCCCTTAGAATCGTGCCCGTTGCGGTGTCCTTTTGACACCCCCTTCTTGATTGCCGCTAATGACCCTTCCGGTTGAGACGCGGCTTAAATTCTAAAAAAAAAAAAAAAAAAATAATAATAATAATAATAATAATAATAATAATAATACCCCGTAGGGGGGGACCCTTCAGGTCCTACAGGGTTGGCGTCCCTGCGGCCCCGAGCTAGCGTTGGTTCACCCTTGGTGATAGGCCTAGAAGTTGATCCAACGTGCCCTCCATGTTTGTTTGTCTGATCTTCTGGCATCAGGAAACAAACGTGTTGGGTCTAATACTCATCCCTCCCTCTCCTTTCCTTTTTCCTGATCTCCCTTCAGTATTCCCAACACGGTCCTCACACAAACACATGTCACAACACAAAACACTCACACTACACACAGTGGCGAGGCTTGTGCTACAACCTCTGGTGGCCCTCGTAATGTGGAGGAGGGAGCAGCAGGTTCGGTACTCCTGCCGGCGGCGGTAGCTGTGGGTCCCGACGCCGCCTCGCCAGCGGTCCGTGGGCTGACCCAAGTAACGTTCGAAAAATCCCCCATGTCTTGTAGTACCGGTTGGCGGCCGGATTGGGATGTTGCAGGACATGTGGGGGCCCCCCTCTTGACCCACAACGGACCAGCGAAGAGGCTATAATCAATATGCCGGTGGGGGTAGCATTTGCCCCGATGTCGTAAGCGACACCACTGTACACTACACTTAACAAAATACACTCAGACACACACACACCTACACACCTTTCCCCCCAAACAACCATGAAAATGTCCAATACAATTATTGTGTGTACCAAAAGTGCCACCCGCGACTCCCCCGGGGCTCCCACCCCAGCTGCGGAGGTCTCCACTCCGCCTCCCCCAACTCCCCCTTCCCCCCAAATGCCTTCCTTTGTGGAGGCAACCACGAATGACGAGGTTCCCCTCGCCATGAATACAGAGACTAAGGTCTCTGTTGTCAATTCTGACAAAACAGTGTCTCCAGCAGTGGAGGCAACCAAGAATGGTGATTTCTCTCTCACCATGAATACAGGGAAATCTAACCCTGTTATTGCTACTTTCCCATTGGAAGGTGCAAAAGATGAAATTCCTTTAAACACTGAAAAAGGAATCCCAAATTGTTCAGTCCCCAATAGTGGAACCCCCACTGAACAATCAGATGCTGTTGTGAAGCCTCTGAGCTCACCAAAGAAACAGCATGAGCAAGGCCAAATACCTAAAGTGACGAGAAACTTCTTTGATATTTTCAAGAAGAATGGATTTCCACGTTTTTATACGGTCGAGATTAAGGGGGATGGTTTTAAAACCTCCAGTCCCCTAAAAATTGGAAATGCGTTGGTGCGCCAGATAGGCAAACCAACTGAAATGAAAATCATTTCCAACTCCAAGGTTCACGTTAAAGTAGCCTCAGAGGAACAGGGATTAAGACTCGGAAAAATAGTAAAGTTGGGAGAGACTGAAGTCACAGTCACTCTTAACCAGAAACTCAACACTTCACAGGGCACGATCCGTTGCCAATACCTTCGATCGTGCTCTGCTGACGAGATCCTCGAGAGTCTCAAAGAGGATTCAGTCATTGAAGTCATCCCTCTTCAACGTGGTAGGCGCATCAAGGGGTCATCTGACACCTTTTTGCTCACATTTGCGTTACAAACTCCACCCAAGACTGTGTCACCTGGTCCCTTGCTTTGTGACCTGCAGGTAAGGCCTTTTATTCCCCCACCAATGCGATGCTACAAATGCCTCAAATTTGGGCATACTAGCCGCAGATGCAAGGCTGATCATGAAATGTGCGCCTGTGGTCTTCCACGACACAATAAGGCGGATACACCATGCTCAAAGTCCCCAAAGTGTGCCAATTGCAATGGCCTGCACGGAGCACTCTCTAAGGAGTGCCCAATCTTTAAAAAAGAAGTTGCCATTCAATCCATTATGGCAACTGAAAAAGTCCCCTATCCAGTGGCCCGAAGAATGTGCAATGATTCTATTTCCAACAAGGAATCATATGCATCCAAGTTAAAGCAATCCGTTGAACGAACGCCGGCCCAAGACCGGCTAATCAATTCCCCCCCAGCCATCAAGGCTGCCCCACTCCCCTCCCCCCCATCAACCACTATTACCACCCTCCCCCAACAATCCCCCTCCCCCACACTGAAGCCATCCTCCAAACCCCCCACATCAACAAAGGGGGATGGCTCTAAGAAATATGTGAAGGACACTTCTAAGGTCCTCACACAAAAATTCCGGACGAGGCGACGAATTACGTCGGCCTCCTCCTCCCCCAACTCCTCTGGCTCCGAAATGGAGCTCGACCAGGATCCAGCCAGTGGTGGCTGGACCCAGGTTAGAAAGAGGAAAGATGAGCGATCGGGGTCTGCATCACCACCCCCTCAGGCCCCTCCTAAGAAAAAGAAGGGCTGGCCAAAAGGCAAGCCCAGAAAGCAGCAATGACTGCCTCATTGTTCTCTCTAAATAATTTATAGATACTTATTATGACCACTCAACCTAATAACATCTCCGAGTGCTTCCTTCAATGGAATGCCAATGGTATATATGGACGACGTGATGAGCTGAGATCCCTACTGATGGCTCAAAAACGCCTGATGGTGTTGGCCTTGCTCTTTGGAGCACCGACTTCCAAGTCACTAGACGCCTACCACCTGTTGCGTCTGTGTTCACAGCAGAGCTGTGGGCAGTGATGCTGGCGGTTCGACACTGCCAGTTATCGGGAGTTGGAAATTATGTGATCTGTAGTGACTCACTGAGTACCATCGAGGCGATTAGGGATACATATTCATATGATCCCCTAATACAAAGCCTACGTGTGTCACTACACCGAGCCACAACATTAGGCACAAACATATTCACGGCAATGAGTGTGCTGATGCCCTAGCAAGGAGAGCCATTGGTGATGACTCCATCGAAATGTTGCCTATGCGCATTGAGGATCAAATCTCCTACATGCAGCATAAAGCCAATTCCATCTGGCTCGAGCAATGGCAGGGCGAGGTCACTGGTCTGCGTGGAGTCCTTCAGGACCTTTGCCCGGTTGATCCTTTCGTGACTCACCTTCCAATGAGGGACCGAATAGTGGTAAATCGGGTAGCCACTGGCCATACCCGTCTTACTCACAGACACCTGCTAGATCCAGTAGCTCGTGATGTTGTGTGTGGGAGATGTGGGGGTGATTTGTCTATTCGCCACTTTTTGGAGGATTGCACAGCCCTCATGGACCTCAGGGTCCAGCATTCACGCCCTCAGTGGGTGGATGTTCTGTCAGGACCAGACAAGGTCCAGTCCCTGTTGATGTACCTGAAAGCCACTGAGCTTTACAACGAACTGTGATATTCTGATCTGTGATATATTTATTTATTTATGTACATGTTTATTCAACTAATATATATATATATATATAGTATTTATCATTATATATTTATCGATAATATTTATGTATTTTTAAGGATCATCTAGTCGTAGTTTAGTTCTTATTACGGGGTAATTGTTATCCGCTGTAGGGGTTACAAAGCGGTCATCGCTGTATCCCTTGAGGCAGAGTGCAGCGATGCCTCGTTTTGCGGGTTATTATTATTATTATTATTTCTCCCCCTCCGATCTGCCAGTGGAGTCCGTGATGGCAGTCCGTTTAGTGATGGACGGTCATCATGGCTCCCCTTAGAATCGTGCCCGTTGCGGTGTCCTTTTGACACCCCCCTTCTTGATTGCCGCTAATGACCCTTCCGGTTGAGACGCGGCTTAAATTCTAAAAAAAAAAAAAAAAAAAAATAATAATACCCGTAGGGGGGGACCCTTCAGGTCCTCAGGGTTGGCGTCCCTGCGGCCCCGAGCTAGCGTTGGTTCACCCTTGGTGATAGGCCTAGAAGTTGATCCAACGTGCCCTCCATGTTTGTTTGTCTGATCTTCTGGCATCAGGAAACAAACGTGTTGGGTCTAATACTCATCCCTCCCTCTCCTTTCCTTTTTCCTGATCTCTCTTCAGTATTCCCAACACGGTCCTCACACAAATACACGACACAACACAAAAACACTCACACTACCAACAGGGGCGAGACTTGTGCTACAAACCCTGGCGGCCCCTGTAATACGGAGGAGGGAGCAGCAGGTTCGATACTCCTGCCGGCGGCGGTAGCTATGGGTCCCGACGCCCCCTCGCCAGCGGTCCGTGGGCTGACCCAAGTAACGTTCGAAAAATCCCCCATGTTTTGCAGTACCGGTTGGCGGCCGGATTGGGATGTTGCAGGACATGTGGGGGCCCCCCTCTTGACCCACAACGGACCAGCGAAGAGGCTATAATCAATATGCCGGTGGAGGTAGCATTGGCTCCGATGTCGTAAGCGACACCACTGTTCACTACACTTAACAAAATACACTCAGACACACACACACCTACACACCTTTCCCCCCAAACAACCATGAAAATGTCCAATACAATTATTGCGGGTACCAAAAGTGCCACCCGCGACTCCCCCGGGGCTCCCACCCCAGCTGCGGAGGTCTCCACTCCGCCTCCCCCAACTCCCCCTTCCCCCCAAATGCCTTCCTTTGTGGAGGCAACCACGAATGACGAGGTTCCCCTCGCCATGAATACAGAGACTAAGGTCTCTGTTGTCAATCCTGACAAAACAGTGTCTCCAGCAGTGGAGGCAACCAAGAATGGTGATTTCTCTCTCACCATGAATACAGGGAAATCTAACCCTGTTATTGCTACTTTCCCATTGGAAGGTGCAAAAGATGAAATTCCTTTAAACACTGAAAAAGGAATCCCAAATTGTTCAGTCCCCAATAGTGGAACCCCCACTGAACAATCAGATGCTGTTGTGAAGCCTCTGAGCTCACCAAAGAAACAGCATGAGCAAGGCCAAATACCTAAAGTGACGAGAAACTTCTTTGATATTTTCAAGAAGAATGGATTTCCACGTTTTTATACGGTCGAGATTAAGGGGGATGGTTTTAAAACCTCCAGTCCCCTAAAAATTGGAAATGCGTTGGTGCGCCAGATAGGCAAACCAACTGAAATGAAAATCATTTCCAACTCCAAGGTTCACGTTAAAGTAGCCTCAGAGGAACAGGGATTAAGACTCGGAAAAATAGTAAAGTTGGGAGAGACTGAAGTCACAGTCACTCTTAACCAGAAACTCAACACTTCACAGGGCACGATCCGTTGCCAATACCTTCGATCGTGCTCTGCTGACGAGATCCTCGAGAGTCTCAAAGAGGATTCAGTCATTGAAGTCATCCCTCTTCAACGTGGTAGGCGCATCAAGGGGTCATCTGACACCTTTTTGCTCACATTTGCGTTACAAACTCCACCCAAGACTGTGTCACCTGGTCCCTTGCTTTGTGACCTGCAGGTAAGGCCTTTTATTCCCCCACCAATGCGATGCTACAAATGCCTCAAATTTGGGCATACTAGCCGCAGATGCAAGGCTGATCATGAAATGTGCGCCTGTGGTCTTCCACGACACAATAAGGCGGATACACCATGCTCAAAGCCCCCAAAGTGTGCCAATTGCAATGGCCTGCACGGAGCACTCTCTAAGGAGTGCCCAATCTTTAAAAAAGAAGTTGCCATTCAATCCATTATGGCAACTGAAAAAGTCCCCTATCCAGTGGCCCAAAGAATGTGCAATGATTCTATTTCCAACAAGGAATCATATGCATCCAAGTTAAAGCAATCTGTTGAACGAACGCCGGCCCAAGACCGGCTAATCAATTCCCCCCCCGCCATCAAGGCTGCCCCACTCCCCTCCCCCCATCAACCACTATTACCACCCTCCCCCAACAATCCCCCTCCCCCACACTGAAGCCATCCTCCAAACCCCCCACATCAACAAAGGGGGATGGCTCTAAGAAATATGTGAAGGACACTTCTAAGGTCCTCACACAAAAATTCCGGACGAGGCGACGAATTACGTCGGCCTCCTCCTCCCCCAACTCCTCTGGCTCCGAAATGGAGCTCGACCAGGATCCAGCCAGTGGTGGCTGGACCCAGGTTAGAAAGAGGAAAGATGAGCGATCGGGGTCTGCATCACCACCCCCTCAGGCCCCTCCTAAGAAAAAGAAGGGCTGGCCAAAGGGCAAGCCCAGAAAGCAGCAATGACTGCCTCATTGTTCTCTCTAAATAATTTATAGATACTTATTATGACCACTCAACCTAATAACATCTCCGAGTGCTTCCTTCAATGGAATGCCAATGGTATATATGGACGACGTGATGAGCTGAGATCCCTACTGGGATCGTACTCGCCATTGGCAGTAGCATTACAAGAGACGCACCTGAAACCACTTGATGGGTTCAGTATGCGTGGCTACTCTACCCTCAGAAAAGACGTGACGCCCCAGCCCAATGGTCGGGCCCATGGTGGCGTCATGATCATGATAAGAAATAATGTGCGAGTCGAGGAGGTGCCTCTCAGCACAAACCTCCAGGCAGTGGCTGCCAGAGTTGCAGTCCCTACCCCCCTGACTATTGTCTCCCTCTATCTTCCAGATGGAGTGTGGGATGAGGCCGCTTTTGTGGACCTCCTTCGTCAGGTTCCTAGCCCTGTGCTAGTTCTAGGGGATTTTAACATTCATAACACCTTATGGGGCTGTGACAATACCACAACACAGGGAGCCACTGCTGAAGCCACGTTCAGAGAGTTGGATCTCCTCCTCCTGAACGATGGCCGTCCAACATACTCGTCACCTATCCGTGGTTCTATGTCTGTAAATGACCTCGCCATGTGCTCTTCCTCCTTGGGGGGTATAATGGCTTGGAATCCTTTGCCAGACCTTCATCACTCGAACCACTTCCCTATCAAAATCGATACAGAAAGTCGGCATTCACCCTTTAAAGCACTTCCACGCTGGGAGCCGGAAGAGGCTGACTGGGCTCTTTATAAGGAGCAGATGGTGCACGTCATTCTCAGTGGGAACATTGAGGATGACGTTGCCAACTTCACCTCTGCTATCCTTGAAGCAGCATCAGCTGCTATCCCAAAAACTGACCCCACCAAGGGACGCAATCATGTCCCATGGTGGAATCGGGAAGTGCGAGAAGCCAACAAGGCCAAACGTCAGGCATTGAATAGATTCCGCCGAAGACGTACTACTGAAAACTACGCTATATTCAAGCGAGCCAGGGCGCGTGAGCACCGGCTTAAGCGTCAGGCCCAAGTCAGCTCCTTTCGCTCATATGTCAGTGAAATTAAGGATGGTACTCCTCCTAAAGATGTATGGCGAAAGGTACGTGCAATGAAGGGTCTCCCGCCACCAACTATTCCATCTATCACCACACCTCTGGGTGATGTGGCTCGGGAACCCAAGCACGTTGCTGACACATTGGCTTCTCATTATGCCCATGTTTCCAGTGATGAAGCGTACCCGGATGACTTTAGGCGACACAAGGCGGAGGTTGAGATGGCGCCTCTCCCTCAGCTCGTGCCGTCGTCCATTCCCTCAATTGATATACCATTCACAATGGGTGAACTAGAGAGAGCAATGAAGAAATCAAACAAGACCTCCCCTGGGAAGGATACGATCCATTATGAAATGTTGATCAATCTCCCACAAGAGGAAAAGCACACTCTCTTGAGGCTGTATAATGCTATATACGCCTCAGGTAACTATCCTTCCTCCTGGAGGGAGGCTGTTATTGTCCCTCTGCACAAAGAGGGCAAAGACCCTTGTGAGGCTGCTAGTTACAGACCCATCTCTCTTACTTGCTGCATGAGCAAGATCCTGGAAGCTATGGTCAACTACCGCCTGGTATGGTTTCTAGAGAGCAACTGCCTCATCAGCCAATATCAGGCTGGTTTTCGCAAACGCTTTTCGGCGGTTGACCAACTCTCAGCTTTCGAGAGTTATATCCAGGACACCTTTTTGGGCAGAGAGCATGCCTTTGGTGTGTTCTTTGATCTTGCTAAAGCCTATGACACCACCTGGCGTCATAACATCTTGCAAAGGCTGCAGCAGTGGGGAGTGGGCGGGCCCATGCTGGGCTTCCTCCGCAGCTTTCTTTCCCACCGAAAATTCAGGGTGCGCCTTGGGAATGTCTTCTCCGAACTCCACCCTCAGGAGAATGGCATCCCTCAGGGCTCTGTGCTTAGTTGCACCCTGTTTATGGTCGCTATAAATGGCCTCGCTGATAACATCTCAGAGGATATTCGTCCCTTACTGTATGTGGATGACTTAACTATCCTCCTGCGAGGCGATGATCTGAGAAATGTGAGTGACACATTGCAATGTGCTATTGATACCATCTATCAAACAGCGCGGATGCGAGGTTTTAGTTTTTCACCTGCAAAAACTACCTCCATCCATTTTTGCAGAAAGCGCAGAGAACATGATGAGTATCCACTAATGATTGGTGGAGTCGCAATACCTTACTCCACACACACACGTTTCCTTGGACTCATAGTTGACTGCCAGCTGCGGTGGATCCAGCATATTAAGTACTTGCGCCAGGCTTCTATACAGGGTGTAGAGTTGCCCAAGGCCCTATCTAACTATAGTTAGGGCGCCCAGCAGGAAGTCCTCTTAAGGATTTTCCATGCTGTGGTGCAATCAAGAATTGATTATGGGTCTGCAGTTTATGGATCATCAAGAAAGTCCTTGTCGGGTAAGCTGGAACCTATATTAAACAAGGGTCTTCGTTTGGCCACTGAGGCCTTTCAAACTACCCCGACAGCCGCCCTTCAGGTGCTCGGGCGTAGTAAGCCACTAAAGATTAGGCGAAATCTACTGACACTCTGTTATGCAGAGCGCCTCCGTTATTTCCCAGGGCACCCTCTACATACCATGGTAACTCTACCACCCCTGGATGAAACATATTCCAGGCTCCAGACTCGAAGTCGCCCATTGGGCATTCGTGTTCAGGAGCTCACCAGGTGGGACTGCATTGAGAGATACCCTCTGGTCCCTTTTGAAGTCCCCCCGTCCCTCCATGGACCTTGTCTGGGATGCGCATTGATTTTCGCTTGAGGGTTGGGGTCAAGGGCAATACACCCCCTCATATCCTCAGATGTCGTTACTCAGATGCAATCCAGCGATATGCTGGACACACTGTCTTATTCACTGATGGCTCAAAAACGCCTAATGGTGTTGGCCTTGCTCTTTGGAGCACCGACTTCCAAGTCACTAGACGCCTACCACCTGTTGCGTCTGTGTTCACAGCAGAGCTGTGGGCAGTGATGCTGGCGGTTCGACACTGCCAGTTATCGGGAGTTGGAAATTATGTGATCTGTAGTGACTCACTGAGTACCATCGAGGCGATTAGGGATACATATTCATATGATCCCCTAATACAAAGCCTACGTGTGTCACTACACCGAGCCACAACATTAGGCACAAACATAACTTTTATGTGGGTGCCAAGCCATGTCGGTATTCACGGCAATGAGAGGGCTGATGCCCTAGCAAGGAGAGCCATTGGTGATGACTCCATCGAAATGCTGCCTATGCGCATTGAGGATCAAATCTCCTACATGCAGCATAAAGCCAATTCCATCTGGCTCGAGCAATGGCAGGGCGAGGTCACTGGTCTGCGTGGAGTCCTTCAGGATCTTTGCCCGGTTGATCCTTTCGTAACCCTACTTCCAAGGAGGGACCGAATAGTGGTCAATCGGGTAGCCACTGGCCATACCCGTCTTACTCACAGACACCTGCTAGATCCAGTAGCTCGTGATGTTGTGTGTGGGAGATGTGGGGGTGATTTGTCTATTCGCCACTTTTTGGAGGATTGCCCAGCCCTCATGGACCTCAGAGTCCAGCATTCACCCCCTCAGTGGGTCGATGTTCTGTCAGGACCAGACAAGGTCCAGTCCCTGTTGATGTACCTGAAAGCCACTGAGCTTTACAACGAACTGTGATATTCTGATCTGTGATATATTTATTTATTTATGTACATGTTTATTCAACTTATATATATATATATATATATATATATATATATATATATATATATATAGTATTTATCATTATATATTTATCGATAATATTTATGTATTTGTAAGGATCATCTAGTCGTAGTTCAGTTCTTATTACGGGGTAATTTTATCCGCTGTAGGGGTTACAAAGCGGTCATCGCTGTATCCCTTGAGGCAGAGTGCAGCGATGCCTCGTTTTGCGGGTTATTATTATTATTATTATTTCTCCCCCTCCGATCTGCCAGTGGAGTCCGTGATGGCAGTCCGTTTAGTGACGGACGGTCATCATGGCTCCCCTCAGAATCGTGCCCGTTGCAGTGTCCTTTTGACACCCCCCTTTTTGATTGCCGCTAATGACCCTTCCGGTTGAGACGCGGCTTAAATTCTTTAAAAAAAAAAAAAAAAAAAAAAAAATTAATAATAATAATAATAATAATAATAATAATAATAATAATAATGATAATAATATCAAGTAAACATTCCAAGGGTTGATACCCACTTGGTAGCCGAGTAAGTGCAGCCCGACACAGAAGAATGAATCGTGATGTCCCTTTTTAGGACGTCCCTCTGAAGCTATAGTAGCTATATATAGACAAGGGTTAGTATATAAGAGGGAGGACCTACTGGAATTGATCCAGCAAGGTGGGGGACAACCCAAGTATGAGAATACAAATCCGATTCAGACCATTTCAAGACCGCGTCCGTGAAAAAAACCCCATAGGTTTTTTCCTGTGTGTGTGTGTGTGTATGTGTGTTACAAATTTTGTCGACGCATCCAGGCCTCAATTCTCCGCCGATTTCCGAGATTCTTTCTTTTCTCGATCCCAATTTTAATCTAGTTGTGCAAAATTTCTCAGAAATTTTTCATTTCATGACTGAAAGGGGGAAATGGAGGGGGTAAAGCCGTAAACATCTCGTTTTTCTACAACAAATTTATCCACGCTGCCTACACTACAATTCTCAACCTATTTGCGTGATTCTTATTATTTTCGATCCTAATTTTAGTCTAGTTGTGCATCAAACTTTGAGAATTCTGGAGTTGCGGTTGAGATTGGGTGTGGACGGGGTAGTTTCCAACTCTATCAAGCGGTGCCTAAGCTACAATTCTTGACCGATTGTCGTGATTCTCTATTATTTTTTTTTTTTTTTTTTTTTTTGTTCAATTAAGAATTCGCTCTAGTTGTGGAATATCCCAGGAATTTCAAATTTTATTGTGGGAGCGGTGAACGGAAGGGGTAATAATAATAAATCGTTATGTTTTCTCTGTTTTCTTCTGATTTTTTAATCCAGTTATACGTACAATAAACTTTTTGGGAGGTTAAAATCTATTAAGAGGGGGTTATTCTAATAAATCATAATATTTTCGTTTTTCTCATCCATTTTTTTTAATGTGCTAACAATCGAAGATTCACTTTTCTACGAATCTACTGTTCGTGGTTTTCTCAGCTGATTTTGATGATTTTTTTTCTCGACTATTTTACTATGTTGCTCGAAGTATTTGATCTCTTGGTAGAACCACTCTCAGTAAATTAAAATATCATAATGTGGGGAGGGGGAGGGGAAACCAATATATCCCGATGGTATCAACCAATTCGTTAAAGCAGATCATACGGGGTGGAGGGGGGGGGGGGGGGGGGGGGGGGGGGGGGGGGTTAGTTCTTCAGAGCACTTTCATTTTACGTTAAATTGGGGGAGGACCGGGAGCACATCCACTTCAATCACGATCTATTCAATATTCACACCAACATCATAAATACAACCCACATTTAGGGTCGTCCCTGTAATGCATGCATTATTACCAATATGTTTTTTAACATGTATCATGTTTTAGCCCTGGGGTCCTAGCAAATTTTGCGAGTCAATTTTTTAAACATATAGTGTTACAGTGATTTCCGCTTACAACCGAGTCGTTGCTAGGGAAATGGTACTTCGTCGTTTTTCATCCCACAAAATTCGTTGACCATTCGTTCGAAAGCTCTCGATTTATCCAACCATATTATGTTAACTACTGCGAAGTGCGTGGCCAACAAGCTGAGGTATGAGCATGGTTATATGAATAATTATTGTTTACACCCAGGTGATCATTCTCAATAATTGATATTGTGAACGTGATTGCAACCGCTTGTTAATTTCTGATGTTTTCATAGAATTTCGAATCAATATCGAGGAGAAAACATGATACATGGTTGAAATTTTTGGTTCTAGAACAGAAATTTATAAAGATAATGAATAGCAGTGCTGAGTTGTTATGTTTATCAATCTGCTAGCAAAAATCTCTTACGGTTCAATAATATCACTCCCTCTTGACACAGTCAACAATATTAGCAATTGTAGAGTACCGAAAGTAAACAATGTTATATGAGGCCTCGCTTCAGATAATCATTACGTATCAGTAATCTACAAATGCATTCAACAAGCCTCCTGAAATATCGTTATTGATGTTTTTTTTCCCTCAGATCTGCCAGTGGAGTCCATGATGAAATGGACCCCATAGACACCTCGCTCAGTGCCTCTAATGTCCCTTCTGGGCAAGTTTGTGTGCGGCTCGTAGGCAACTTCTGCCGGTCAGAATTTCTCATTTTTTATTTCTGCCTCCAAACTTTCAGCTTCAAGAACCGATATGAAGAAATTCACGATATCACTTTATAGGTGGACGGGATGTAGTTTTTTTGCACGGATGTTTTGACCACTTCCAAGTGTCCAAACAGTTCATTTTGATCTTTCAGCAGAAGGAATAAAATGAAACTCGCTCATTTAAAAAAACGAAACTGGTAAGGTAGATTGTGTTCATTCAAACGTGTCTCGAATGATTTATAATATTTATGTTCCCTAGTTACGGTTGAGTTCATTCAAATATGTCCCGAATGATTTGTACGTTCCCTAGTATAATACATATGCTCAATCTCATGTTCTCGTATTAATTCACTGAACTCCTGAACAGTTTGATCTGCATCTAAATATTCTAGACCATATGAGCGAATCAACTGATTCCCTCCAATTTCACACACTCGTCCTGAGCAGTTTTAGTTTAGTGATGGTCTTTGAACCCGATGATCCTTATGATGGAAGGAACTAGGTACAGTACAGTGTGATGTTGATGGAATTTCCAGGAATCTTGCAGGTCACTCGGTGCTACTTTTGGAAGACTTCGTTTAAAATTATGAGGTTTCAACACTTTTCCACATCTTCAAAATATTCTTATCTCGGTGGACTTTTTTTATACCCACTTTGCGCTTAATTAACCTGCATAAAACATAGATATGAATATGTCTTTGATTGTCCGATACCAGCGAGGATCTCATTAGCTTTGAAACCGGGCAGCTCTGACAAAATGCTCATTCCTTATAATGAGAGAAAATACCGGAGTCACATAATTAAAGGATCCGTCGTCATGAAGTGAGGGATGAATTATTCTACGCCAGTGAGCGGGCCCTCGAAAATGAGAATAATGATACATGGTGATTCAATACAGAAATACAGCTAACATTAAACATTGAGCAACTGGTTTCAAATATTATTCACAAAGAGACCAAGTGGGATGGTGGAATTAACGGAAGAGTTCACACACATAGTCAATTAATTTGTCCCCACAATTATACTGCCGAAAGGCTCAACTTTAAATTCAAGCACTCTCGTTTGATGGACCAGCAAATTTAATGTGTTACTTTCATATATAAACTACCATTACATGAATCCGGATCAATATTAAAACATTCGAGCTTTCTTTTACGGTTAATATATTGTAAGTAGATACACCGCAAAAAAAAAAAAAAAAAAAAAAAATGTGTGCCCCTGCGAATCTGGTACTGGTCCTAGGGGGTTTCGAGGGTGCTGAATCCAAATCCAAAGCCTGTTTTTCATGTAGACGTCTAATTTTTGAGGTACGGCACCTGCATTAAAAAAAAAAAAATAATTCATGTTTAATCAAAATTTGCTTCTTATTGGAAATTTAACGCTGAACACGCCTATACCACACATATGGGTCTCAAATATCTCCTTAACGTGCCTTTTGACTAAAAACTACCAAAAAATGTGTTTTTTCACAGATTTTTGACGTTTTTACTAGTTTTTTGAAAAATTTTGAAAAAATGACACCACGTGGCGTTGTGGAAAAAATTGTGCTATTACATGGACTATATTTGTGCGTCGAATGACATTAACACCAGGTCTGCTGGTGATTGATTTTTAACGATTTTTTTAAATTTTGACCCAGAGGGTCCTTATAGGAAATTTATTGCTGATCACACCTACACCACAAATTATGGTCCTAAACGCCTCCTCAATTGATTTTTTTCGTCAAAAAAGGTGATTTTGGTCATTTTTCGACAACGTATTTATTCTCGGTATATTCACAAGGTTCCAGTCAGGTTCCAGTCATGCAGCATGATCGTAAGAGGAATTTTCTTGAATTATCTATCGTATTAGCTGTTAAAGTGTATCGAAATGTGAGCAATTTGGATAGGTACCGAGGTATTGTTAGAAAATAAATTTTAATGCAAAAAAATCGAACTAAATAAAATTTGGCGTTTCAAAAAAGAATTTTTATTTTCAAGTTTTATTGAGGTTTTTATAGATTTTTTCAGCAAATATTAACGAAATTCAAGTACGCTTTTCAGCATAATTTTGTGCAGAAACTTTTTTTTAAGGGGACTCGGTATCAAAAATGGAAGAAAAATACGAGTTTCCTATTTTTATAGAAATTTAATCTGCATTTAAAATGAAATAAAATAGTGTAAACATTTTTTTTCTGCTCCACTTGAAAGTGAAGTAATTTCACTTCAAAGCGAGTGAAGTTTGTGTCAAGTTCGGGAGTCAGAACAGTCACGCTTTGAATGCTAGATCATCTTCCACAGCCAAATCGTCTTCTAACTTCTTCCTAGCGAATCATACTCCAGGAAACAAATAGACAACTTCTTCTGGGTAGATGGGTTAGAAGATTCAGAAAAGATTGATTGGGTTGGAGTACTCGATGGTAGAGAACCCCCTGGGAGTCTACCAGATGTAGAAGGAGCAGGGGAAGAACCGTCAGAACATCGGTATAGAACTTTCTGGAAGACCGCCAGAAGTAAGAGGAAAATGTGGAGAACCATCCAGGATTCTCTTTCCTCATCTACTTGGAGGTGTTGTTTTCAGTTTTTGAAAACTGGCCAACTACCGACCATTTTAAACTAAAATAAGAGAAAACTCGAAAAACACGAGTAAGAACATGCAAAAAGCAACTTCGTCAAAAGTACTCAATATGAAGAAAAATATTGTAAGAAAATGTGCTATTCATCTTCTTCATCACCTTTACTGTTGTGCCGTGGAAGGTAGATGTTGTTGGCAGTGGATGTGAGTCTTTGGAAGATTATTATTCTTCTCTTTTGGCACAGGTTCTGTGATGTTTTGCAAAAACCGCTCCCCTGAAAAGTCACGTTTTCAGACCTTCCTGCTCTGTTTCTTAGCAACCGTAGTTTTTATCACCAGGAAATTTTTCCTTGGAAGTACTATGATTTACCTTGACTTTAGTCATATGCCTTCTTCTGTTTACCCCTACAGGCTCAACAATAATTTTTTTGAGATGTCAAAAAACCAGAAAATTTTCCGGAACTTTGTAAACTCATACCTAATTACCTTCTCAATAATAATTTCAAAAATCTATATGAATAAAATGCACTTGACTATATGTGCTACCTACAGATGTTAAAATTTTTTTAATTGAGCAGGTAGTTTTTGAGAACCAGGGGCTTGAAAATCACTCTGTGGAGTCAAAATACTACCAAACCAAAATTGATCATCAAGCTCTGAAACGCAAGTAGCAAGTGGAAAATTTTCGACTTCAATCACAATGTCAAGTCTCCCTACCTTCGGCAGTGATGAAACAAATGACGACAGGGGCAGTTGGCAAAACCGCACCACCGCTCGGTCATGAGGGTGGAGTAGATATGCGCGCCTGTAGCAATAGGCCCATTCGTCACCGTCCGAAGAAAATATCAATTCCATATTCTTCAGAAACTCATTCCTCTACATTATCCTTCTAATCAAAAATGTTACGCTTATTGGTTTATTGATTTGTTTTTTTAGCTCATAGATTATAAATAATGTGATATACGCTCAAACATTTCTACCAGTTTGTTACTGTTGAGTAATAAAAATTTCATTTGCTACGAAGAAACGCTGCAAATTATTACGCAAAGGTTTATTATTTCGGAATCAGATAGCCCTTCTACGCAGCTCAATTGTCTATCATTCTTTAACCCAGTCTGTAGTTCATTATCTAAACTCGACACATTGTTCTTCGTAAAAAGAGTTCGCCCCTTCACAGCGCTTCCAATCTTATGCTGTTTAGTAAATGTTAATAGACGAAAATGATAATGTGTTCTTCCCACCTTGCATGTAGAAGGGTTGTGTGAGCTGTGAATTTATTTGCAACTCTACATATTTGTTTCTTGCATATAAAATCCTCTATTACAATAAATTAATGAAGTCTCCCAGAGAAGGCTCTCAGCACACTCAGCTGATGAGTAGTCCTACATATCAAAATAGTGTTCATTTTATCAAATGGAACTACCAATTCATGATTTCCCTACACTGTCAATATGTTTATTCATATGTTTATATTGTTACCGTGTTGATGAAGAAATTATAATAAAAGTTTAGTTCGTTGCAAACCATGAATGTGTTTTCCTGTAATTTATTACTTTTCAATTTATAAATAATATTATAATAAAAAACACTTTTCCAAATTACATTATATTCATACGTGCACATAAAATGAGTCCACATACCTCGTAACATTGTCAAGGTATTCTAAAGGCGCTCCGTTACAAATTTCAGAACTGTGGGTCTACTAGGGCAGAAATTGGCCTCTGAGTTACCTCAGTTGGTCAGTTCGCCTCCATACATCGTAACTGCATTCTACGTGTTTCAAAGAACCACATTTTAAATTTCAGCACCGTAGATTTATTAAGAAAGAAATCAGACTCACAGGCATACCGTAAATCGTGAATCGGGCCAACAATCGTCTGCCTACATATATGCTGGCATCTACCAAGTGAAAATTATTGCAATTAAATAAAAAATCCCCACTCTATCCCCTCTGATTTAAGTTTATCGATACTGATTCAGGTATGCACCTTGGGTACCGACCAATTGAAAATTAATGAAATAAAATAAATCACCTACTCACGCTTCACAATTCCACCTATAGGGGACCAAAAGTGTAATAAACCCGATTTCAAGTAGAGGGAATTCCATTGGAATTATATCAGCTGATACGATCGACGTAATTTTAAAAGTGGTAGTAAATATGTTCCACCAGTTATGATTTGCTCTCATGTTTTAGATTTTTTATTCCTGCCAATTTCAAGGAGAGCGAACGGCCGTAAAGCGATCCGGGTGGCTTAATTTGATTCTTCGGGACGATATGTATAAATTACACCCTTCCCTTCAGAATTACCGTTACTCTTTGGGGTTTACCGAAATTGATTCCGAATTTCTAGAACCAACTAACAAGAATTGTGATTTATGAGCCAAGCCAAAAACTTTGGTCCAGTAGTGTCGAAGAAAAGCTCTGTACAGCGTACCCCAAACGGCGTATGGTGTACCGCGGACGGACTTTTAAATAAGATTTTTGAATTCTACGCATCTTGAACCGTAGGGTAATGAACTTCGAGGTTGGGTTAAAACTATTTTTTCTTGGTCGATTCGGTTCTTATTGAAAATAATAAACCAATACCAGTGGCTCGGTAGCGATGGCCGACGTGTTCATTTGGGAGCATGTACAGTCTGTACCGATAATCTTCTAAAATTTTATCGGAATCAGATGAGAACTGTAGAACTCATTGTTACAAGGTTTTTGAGGTTCGCGCATGCGCAGCAGTTACTAATGACATAATTGTGAAGATACTCATACGGGGATCGGTTTGTCATTTCCCAACTCACCTTCCGAATTTAGGAGAGATTGGACAAATAGACCAAGCGGAAATGGCACTTGATGGCTTTTAGGCAGTGGAAACTATAAATTTCGTAGAATTGAAATTGTTAGGGGACCATCCTCAGCGTGATTCGCTGATTCCCAAACGATTCCATCGATATCCAATTAAAACTGTAGACTTTATCCTTGTTGCAAGGGTTCCACATTAGCGCATGCACAGCCGCTTCTAATGATACGATCGCGATGAAATTGACATGGGATAACTAAATTGTATTTTCTTAATTACCCTACGAATTTAAGCGAGAACAGATGACTAGAACGCGAAAAAATCATGCTTGGTAAAATTTACGTTTGCCCTTGGGAAGAGAGCAATATTCATTTGTGAGCAATGGAAATGATAGAGGGCCATTTGCAGCCTAACTCGGATATCCCCTAAAACTTTCGTCAAAATCAGATGAAAAATGTAGACAGAGAGACAGACACGAAAACAAAGTTCATCAAAATGGTTTGAAATGTAAAATGCGAAAGAAAATTTAAAAGTTTGAAGGAATTAACTCTTCTTCCGAAAATAAAGACAACACTTCTGTTACTGTTACTAACTATAGATGTGCGCGTAGTGCATACACGCTCATAGATTGGGAAATACTTCAATCTAAGGGGTCTGGTAATTAATTTTGATGTGGACTGTATAAATGAGGAAATCTCTGGTTATGACAGTACAGTGATGGGTGACTCACCAGATGATGCTCTGCGGTGTATTTCCGAAGGCCTGGGGGCGTCTTTCCTGTCCAGGAAGTTCCGTTGAAGGTGGAAGCCATCCGAATCGGCACACTCCAATAATCACAATCCGTGATACATATATATGATAATATATAAGACTTGAGCAAAATTACTATGTGGGTGACCACTTACAACGACTTCAAAAAAGCAGTTGAAGATAGGGAAATTAATTTGAAAGAAAAAAAAATAATAATAATAATTTCGCGGAAGTAACTATGTTGCGAGAGCGCATAAAAAGGAAGCTTCGTGAGACACGGTGGCGAGATAAAGAGTGAGAGGGGGCAGGTAGGAGGAAGGATTTGATAGTAGGAAATTCGCCTCGAGAGCGCAGCACCTTTCGGGTCAGTGTATTGATGGTTAACGAAAACATTATGAAATGAAAAATAAGAAAAACAAGCGATTTGGTTGATTCTCATCTCGACTTTGTTGCAGAGTAAACATTGGTGCTCACCGTTTCAAGGTCAAGTTCCAAAACTCACCTCTTGGAAATCCATTCAAAATCCTCATTCCACAAACTTCAAAATCAAAGTTCGGTTTGATGTTCTGAACGCTTTGAACTCCGAGTTTGGATCGATGTTCGGTTTGGATGAACGGAACGGACATGTTTTAGTGCGAACGGCTTTACACCCATTGAACCGCCGCTAACATTATCGGCTTCAATAAAAGTTTCATTGTAGAAATAGAAAAATAACATTATGTACTTCAAGCTTCCTAAAGAAGTGATGAATATCTACTAATTGCAAATTTCATCACGCTGTAACAGCCCTAGAAGATGAACAGTGATTTACTGAACGACAGGGTTATTTAAACATATATGTGTGAAACTATTAATCGCTGTACCAATAATTTACGAGGGATTTTAAAGTAAAACTCGGCGCCATGTGCCTCGCAAGAGGCTCCCTCACTTGACCCCACTGGGGAGGTCCCGGACCCTCTTTTGCTTTCACCTTGAGCCTCGGCTAAAGGAAAGGCGGAGGAACGTGAAACACGCTCCATTTCAAATTTCAGCTTCATAGGTTGAACATCAAATAACATAAATATAGCTCCAGATGTCACTCAGTTGATCGGGGGCTCCAGACTTCATGATTCGTTTCTAGACGTCCCAAGGTTAGTCCATTTCAAATTACAGCTTCATAGGTTGAATAGCAAAGAAATTAACTCTGGATCTCTCTCAACTGGCCACGGGGGTCTCTAGGCTTTAAGATACGTTGCTAGACGTCTCAATGAGGCCTCCATTTCAAATTTCAGCTTCATAGGTTGACTAGTTGACAAATTAGCTCCAGAGATCGCCCTGCTAATCTAGGAAGCTTCAGACTTTACGATTATTTTCTAAATGTCCCAAGGGGCCTCCGTTCCAAATTTTAGCTTCGTAGATTGAAGAGCAAAGAAGTTTGCTCCCGATCTCACTCAGCTGATCTGGGAGACTCTAAACTTCATGATTCGTGTCTAGATACCCCAAGGGGCCTTCATTCCAAATTTTAGCTACATACCTTGAATATCAAAAAAATTAGATCCGCCATACTTTGGTCTCGAATAGCAAAGAACTTAGCTCTGGATCTCACTCAGCTTATCTGGGGAGATCTATGCTTCATGATTCGTTCCTAGATGCCCCAAGAGTTCTCCATTTCAAATGACAGCTTTAGGCATGGGTTGAATGGCAAAGAAATGAGATCCAACGCGACTTAAATCTCGTTTTCTCGTGACAATATTTGGTGACCATATTTTGGGACATTTTCCACTTTTAGGTTCCACGCTAGAATCTTAGAGCCATTAACTTAACTAATTTGAACTTAAAAAAAAAGAAGAAGGAACAAAGGGAACGACGACCTTTTAATACTCGTAATATCACCTCCCATGTTTCTTCCACAGACGTGAGCGGCCCTGAATCCACGGCAGTTTGATAAATCACCTCATAAAATCAGACATTCCGCAGTTAGGTTCACCACCAGGTTACAGGAGGCCGTATATCTTCAATATTTGTGGGAAAAGAAATAAAATCTCAGTCGACAGAAAAATGACGCATCGTTTCAGTCGATCGGAGGTCCTTCAACTTGACGCCAGCGCTTCTGCAGGCAGATTTTTCAGATGGCAGTTTCCGTTACCCACAGGCTTAATACATCACCTTTTATGCAAATTTTCAAAGAAAAAGAAGCTATTGCAATGACTCAAAACATTTTAACATAACAATTTTTGAAAAATTCCATCTATGAAATCAGTTTTAAAGCATTCTGAAACGGTTCCTGAGGTTTGCGTTTTTTCAAGTATATATATGTCATTCCAGACGATAACTCTCCTTAGTATTGAATTTAAAATCCCATTCTTGCGCTAAAAAATCAAGCTTTCAAAATGAAAACATGTGTTTGTTGACGACCACTTTTTGAGCAATTCAATTGGTAAGATTTAAATCGTAAAATTTATCATTTCTAGCAGAATTTTAGTCTAAATAAAATTGTCAACCAGGACAATAAAAATATTTTCGCACAAAATTATGGTGAACACAGTACTCAAAATAATTTATTATTTGCCAAAAAATCTATAAAAATTGCGAACGAAGAATCTAAAAATTCAAAATCTTTTTTTGAATCGCAAAAATTTCATTCAGTAATAGTTTTTTCTTTTTACAGAAAATTGGTTTTTAACAATTTATTTGTACTCGAATTGCTCAATTTCAATACAATTTAATATATTATAAATACGGAAGGTAATTTGAAAACATTTACTTATACGATCATGCTGCATGACTGTAACTTTTTTACCTTAGGACACCGGAAAGGTACTAGTCAACTTGAACCAGAATAGCCTTTATGAGTAGATCACTGGTCTGCAAAATATTTATCATTTTAGACATAACACCTTCCGAAATGAAATAAAACATCTACCTACCTTCTTCTCCACTTAATATCCTCCTTCAGGTAACAAAAATCATGGCATATTGTATTCCAACTCCTTTGGTAAATCATCCACTAACAATAAGTAGGAATATCTACAAACAGGAGCGAATTTCATTGTAATTAAATCTGCTGATTTGAATTTGGGGTTCGTTATGGGATCTTTAAATGCGTTCTTGATCAGTTCACATTCACCCTCATCTTGAAGGTATTTTTCCCTCGATCAGCTACTTTCCGTTTTTTAGAAATCGATTTTATTATATTTTATTGCATATAAGAGTTCGATTTCATTTCATGAACTTTCCTTTGATGGTTGTCTACGCCCGTGAAGTTATATGTAAGTGGATAATTATGTGCTATGGGCTTCATTAAATAACTGTCTATGTAAAGCGAATAATTTGCGCGAAAAGGCTGCATTACAGAAATAGTAAACCTCAGTGTAGTCATTTGCACCACATTTACTTTCAGGTCTATGGCTGACAAACGTTTAGCTAATTTTCGTTAAAGATGGCCTCAATAATTTCGCAAATAAAATTTTTCACAATTCCCTTCTTGGAAATCTGTTTTGAGACATTTCTGGAGTTCACCATTTTTCATGTATGTCCAGAATATTACTTGGAAAAAGTTCATCAAGTACCAATTAGAATGTTCAAAACTTGGTACACAAAATCAATCAGCAAAATAACTGTTTCTACTGCGCATGTGTAAACCTGAAATCCATAAAGCATCTTTTTTTCTTTGAAAATTTTTCCGATCTTGCTTAATTTGGGAGGTTTTGTTCGGAAATTACGATTTCACTAACCCATAAGTGTTTCATCGCTATCATATCATTAGTAGCAGCGGCACATGATCGAACCTCAAATCCTTGTAACAAACATAGATTTTATTGGATTTCAATTAAATTTACAGGGATTAAACGGATTAGGCTGTAGGCAGTTCCCACAGCACTTTTCACATCTGCAAATGAATGAAAGAACCACGGCAAATGGAAATGGAGGTAGTCGACATTTCTTAGATGTAGCGCTTTCTCCCGTGAAGATTTCCGTTGTATGCTCTACTATTGCTCTACTTGTAGTACCATCGAAAATGGAAGTATATTTTTCCCGTTTGCTTAGATCAGTTTCTCCCTTCTGAATTTTGGATGGTTGATAACGGAATAAATCGGACTGTAGGCACCGATTTCGCTTCCTTTACAGAACACAATCGAGCCCCCTCTGATTGGTATATCTAATTTCAGTGTCCAATCTAACCCAAATAACCACCGGCAACTCCTTTACTCTTCCAAAATCTTAAACTTTCTCCTTCGCCTTGTCTATCATTTCTATTTAAATGCCTGTATATCTTGTAACTATTCAGTAGATTGTAATTGTGGTGATCCAAAATTCTTCCACTCCTTACGGAGAATCAATTATTGAACTGAACCCGGATCATAACTTTTTGGGAGTTATCATTGACAGTAGATTGTCGTGGCGTACTCAAGTCGAAAATCTTGTTCTCAAGCTCGCCTCGGTGCTGTTCATGCTGCGTCGTCTGTTATCTGCAGTATCCCCCGCAACTCTCCTTTCCGTTTATTTTGCCTGCTTCGTCAGTAGAGATACGTATGGTATTTTGCTATGGGGAAACTGCTGCCATGCTGCCGAGGGTTTTCAACTTCAAAAAAGAGCATTTCGAATTTTGAGGGGGCTGAATTGGGGTCAGAGCTGCCGTAGTCACTTTAGAGACCTCGAGATTCTGACAATATTCCAAGTTAATATGTTCTGAATTCCCTTCTGTTTGTCCGGGAGCGTACCGACTCAATCATGAGAGGCAACGATGTTCATCAATATCCCACCAGAGGCAATAATAATTTACGCCCACCTGTCGCTCGACTTACGACAACGTTGAAAAGTGATCCGGTACAGATGGGGACTCGTCTTTTCAATTGCCTACCGGAACGAATTCAGACGCTTCCAGTTAAAAAGTTCAGAAGTACTTTGAAACGGGTCTTGATCGAGATTGAACTTTATGAAGTCTCAAGTTTTTTTTTCATGTGAATTGGGGGAAATATGTACCTGATTGAATTAGTATATAAGTTTACCTACAGATTCTCGAACTATTTTTATTCCTGCCATGAATTAATTTTCTGTATTAATTTTTCTGTATTATTTTCTGTTTAGGCCCTTAAAAAGAAAATATACATCCATCCATCCATCCATCAAGAAAATCCGTTTAATCGCACCTCCGTTTAATGAGCAAAATCATAATTCCGTTCCCTGTAATTTCGTTCAAATTACTAGGCTCTCACCATCCGACCATGATGACTCCCACCTATATCCAATAATCACTATATGAAGTTCCCTTTAATTTTTTTCCCTTCAGGTTTACTACTACAAGGACGATGGCTCTGTTTTTGGAAGCACATACTAGAGCAAGATGATGCTCTTATTGGGAACACACTGTTTATTTCGATTTAACTTCTCAATTTCCTGAACCCTTTTTGTACCCTTCCGCTGGACCCTTCTTGCCATCTCTCCTCAGCTATTTCCATAAAAAGCTGCTCTCTAAGTCGTTCTTCAAGTGAACTCCCAATCACAAGTGCCTGCTTACGTCTTCCGCGAAATAATAAAACGCGCTACCGGCTCACCCTCTTCCCAAACACGGCTCACGAAAGCTCTGCGTTCCTAAAAAATACGAAGAACTTCGTTAACAAGTTTCGCAAATTATTGTACGCCACGTCTACATTTTAGCGAATTTCGTAGATAATAAAACTATTGCAATGGCTCTAAAAATTAAAAAAAATAATTTTTTTGTGGAAAAATTTCTTCATTTAAATCCGTTTTGAGACATTCTGAGAAGAATCCTAGAGATCAACACTTTTTCATATACATATGTATGTGTGTGTGTGTC
This sequence comes from Adelphocoris suturalis, assembly GCA_030762985.1. Classification (NCBI taxonomy): domain Eukaryota; kingdom Metazoa; phylum Arthropoda; class Insecta; order Hemiptera; family Miridae; genus Adelphocoris; species Adelphocoris suturalis. Next base: position 172,792,379 of record CM061040.1, on the reverse strand, counting down.
CTTCCGGATGATAACTCTTCTTAGGATTGAGATAAAAATTCCGTTATTGCGCCAAAAAATCAAGCTTTCTAAACGAAAGGATGAGATTATTGGCCAACATTTTTTGAGTACATTATATTGGTCAAATTTCAAAAGATGTGCTCAAAAATCACTAAAAATGGCTAAAAATGGCTAAAAAATGTCAAATATATATTTTTAGCAGAAATTTAGTCCAGAGAAGTTTATTAAGGATTGAACTAGAATATAAAAAATGTATGCAGAAATTTATGCTGAAAAATATACCAAGTTCTACTTTGAACCAATGTATCCTATGTATGCCGGAAAATTGATATAAACCGCACAAAAAAGCTAAAAATCCAAACATTATTTAGAGCGACTTTTTTTGCCATGAAATTGGTTGTTAACGATTCCTCTTTACTTGAAGTCCCGAATTTTCAAAACAATTTAAAATCACATAGTATGTTAGTTGGTTAAAATTCGCTCATAGGATCATGCTGCATGACTGGAACTTTTTTTGGTCGAAAGCGGTCAACAACTAAGATTTGGGCCTACAACTGAAAGCAGAAGGATAGCTTTCCCTTGATCTGGCAACACGGGGGTCGTACGTTTTACTCCCCATGAAACAGGAATAGTGAAAGGTCACCCGCCGATGATAGCGTTCAACTCCCCAACTAGTTCATTGTTGTTGCTTCTTATCTCGTGACCCTTGACGTTCTACTCCCACAATGAAAACATTCATTTTCCGAATCGACAGTCTTGATACAACCATGTCTGAGGTCGTGTGTGTCGCTGGAGGAAGCAAGTACGGGAAGGACGTAATATTTTACTCGCCTTAGTTGAGAGGTGCGAAGAGCTCACAGGCTGCAAATTTGCCCCCGCCATTTGCGTTATGCGTTGTGGCAACTCGAAATAGGACACGCCGAGGAGTCTGGACGGGCCTTATGACGTAGCAAGCCAACTAAAACTACGATCATACTCAATTGAAAAAAAAAAATGAAATCTGAGGGACACCCCCAGACCCCCGGATTGTTAATGTTAGGATCAAGGATCAAACCAATGAAACAAAGAATGTGTATTTCGGGGATTCCCCGGAGGGCTGGTTCGGCCGAAGTTCATTCCGCGTTCTTGGAATCCAGCGCCTTGGATCATAGCAAAGAGCTTATAATAGGGTAGAGAGCATGTAAAATGTAAATGTTTTGTGCGAATTGTATTCAGCTGAATTGAAGGTAAAACTCAAAACATTGCATTTCACCTCGAGGAGAAAGTTTATTGAACTTGGACAAACTAACTGGTTTTAAGACTCGAACTATTAATCACAAGAGGCTGAATGAATTTTTCAACAGTGGATGGATTTCAACAATACAATAGCAGCAATTCAGCAATATAGGTAGGTAAATTTTTGTGTTTCTGAACTAGAACGGGTTACATTACCCTACTCAATCACAATAGGTACATTTAAAGTATCACAACATCAGTCCGATTAGAAAATTATTATTAATAGAAGTAGTGATTTTTTCTTCTTCAAACGAGATCTTTGAACAAGAAAACACCCACTTCCTGATGAATTAGTCAAATAATCATAAGGATTACAAGCAATCCAACTATCGTCTTTATATTAACTGTCAATGAAATGGGAGCAGTACGTACCGGTCTTTCTTACCTACCGGCTTATTTATAATATTTATAATAATATTATAATAATGCTTGCCACTATGTATTATATTATATGAATATTATATTATATTATATTATATTATATTATATTATATTATATTATATATTTTCATTTATACACACGCTCGCGCGAATGATGGGTCGCAGGGCTACGTGAGAAGGTACTGATTGCCCAGTCCGTAGAGAACACTTGAGCAGCGTTTCCACTCACCATTATCAACATACTAGCCGCTCCGACTCGCCTCCACGTCACTTAATCGCTTCGCCTCGCTTCCCCTCGCAATTTGACCGACTTCTCGTCACTTTTTTTCGATATCCGATTTCGGATTCGTCGGGATCAAACCTTTATTTCGCCCGCGAAAACCGTTCCGAAAAACGTACCTTTATGGGGTATATTTTAATCAGAAAAAAAAACCAAGTTTTTCGTCGGACTTTCGAGAAAACGGGTCCGTACTCTTGCATTTTTTGACGCATTTCCCGATATTTTTTTCGCGATCCGATCTCGCCGTCGTCTTCCTCGTAGAAAAACCTACGAAACCGGTATTTTTCCGGAATTTTCAACGGCCGTTTAGAGGGGTACAGGAAGCGGGGAAGTCCAAAAAGCGCACATTAACCGGAACTTCGACCCCCCTCCCGCCCTACGGCCCATGGTTCGGGTGGGATTAAACAATTTTAAATTCGCTCGCTCCCACTTTTGGAAAATCTCAAGAAGATCCACCCACTCGTACACTCCCCCCACTCAGTCGTTTGGCCGTGCATAGACACGACAGAGGGGTGGGGTTCGAGGGGATCTTACGGGACAGACATTTTCAAACCAAATAACCCTCCGTAAAAACACATTCTGTGTTAAAATAATAAACCTTTGTGAAATAATTTGCAGCGTTTTTTTCTATTATTATGATTTGACGAAGTGGCTCTTGCCACTGATACGGGGGACAACGTGAGCAACCTCCTCGAGGTGTCCCCTGGGTAGCGCTAATATCTCACATAATCTGGGAAGTAGAACGTCAGGAGCCGGGCACGCCACCTGTTTCATTCCGGGAGCCCAAAGCAATCCCGGGAGTAAAACGGCAAGATCTGGAGTTTCAGTTGGGGAGTAAAACGATGGCATTTAGACGAGCGGGGAGTAAAACATAGGGACCAGAGCAACACTATTCCCCACTGGCAACACTGCGACTTCCTAATTCAATTTTCAAATTGCTTGAAATAATAACCCAAACATTTTCGTTTCTTCGTCATAGGTTAAGTAAAAAATAGTTTACTGCAATTTTCTGCCTAAGCAATTGAAGAGTTTACCCCGGTTTCCTAGTCCGAACTTGCCAGATCATCAAAGGACATCTTCTTGTGAAGAATTGCGATGTCTGCAGTTCTATAACCGTATTTAATTTTGTACAATACTATCACGATAACTAAAACTTTCAACGACGTCATTAACTAACTAGATGTTAAACAGCACGGTCAAACCCTCCATTACCAGTGCCATCTGGGTCCATTTCCAACACGGTATCATTTTGTTTTCGTCATGTTCAACCTCCGAAACATAATTTTAAGCGTAATTCTGATCTGTTTTTGACATTTTATGTCTTTTCTTTGGCGCATAAACGAAAAAAGCGTTAAAAAAATGCATTACCAACAGGGGGCAAGTGCGTACGTATAGTAGGGCAAGGGCGTACGTATAGTAGGGCAAGGGCGTTTTCAACTTTCTACCCGAAAAATAATAAAAATAAAATCAACCAAAATAGGTAGATTTTAGGTATAATTTAAAATGAATTGTTAATGAAAGATGAAACGCCGAAAAATAGATCATTTTTAGCAACTCAACATGAATTCCTGAGTTGATAAAATGGTGAATAAAATCATCCACTTGTTGGCTGTCCTCTGATTCGCTGTCAGTTGGGGAATAAGGTTTGCATGAGAGAGAATTTGAAGACTCTAGAGTTTTGCAGAATAAGAATGGGGTAAGGTTTTGGAGAAGCGTGCGGTTGTGCGTGGGGCTTGAGGAAGAGGTTCTGGGCAGAAACAAGGCTTCAAGACCTTGATTTTCTTATTTTTTCTGTTAATTTCATGTGGTTTTTAATAAAACGCACTTGCCCCTTATTTTAAAACGCATTTGCCCCATCGTGAAAAAAGACGGGCAAGAACGTTTTATTAATTTACTGCAGCAATTTTTGTAGCCTTGAAGTTATCGCAGAGCAGTTCATACAGAGACAAAATGTTGAAAGATAAACACTCAGATTTACACTCTGATATTGGACGAAGGCTTCGCGAAAAATGGTTCCAATTACGCTTATTTGCTCACTGGGGAGGTTAAAATTTTTATCAGGTGATAATAATTACCTGTTATATCATATACTAGGAAGATTATTAAAATCGAGTGTCCTCATAGCGAAATAAAACGAAGAGACGCACTTGCCCAGACTGACCCTAATATGGAGGCTGATGGTAGGGGATATGACGGTGCTCTTGATTTTCACTTCATTAACTTCAGTGACCTTCATGAATTTCCGAATAATCTTTATATATAATTCCGAACGGTCTTTGAAATTGTGAAGAACTTCGCGGTCCGATTTCAGTGTTAGACGGCTCATTCGAATCAGCACGGCCCCAAGTTTGTTGCAAAAGTGTCGCCGTTCGTCTCTATACCCGCCTTGATCGTATTCTAGGCGGTCCTTATCAACGAGTTGTTTATTAGGCTGTGGCGGTAACAACAGTTGCCATCAATTCACGGTAATAAAAACGTAGTGTAGTTACTAACATCTAGGAGAGTTATTTCTGAATGAAGAAATTGAAACTGAAGAACTTAGCGGACTTTATATATAATTCCGAACGGTCTTTATATATATATTTCCGAATCAGCACGGCCCCAGGTGTCGGTGAGTAAGAAACGTAGTGATGGGGTCTTTTCTGATCAGCTGAGTGAGCTAAATTCTTTCCTGTTCACTTTAGGAAGTTGAAATTTGATAGCTCTCTGGAACATTAAGAGACGAGTGAAGTGATGGGGTCTTTTCTGATCAGCTGAGTGAGCTAAATCCTTTCCTGTTCACTGTAGGAAGTTGAAATTTGATAGGGAGACTCTCTAGATTAGGGCTTTCCAAGCCCTAACAGGCCTCTCTTTATATATAATTCCGAACGGTCTTTGAAATTGTGAAGAACTTCGCGGTCCGATTTTAGTGTTAGACTGCTCATTCGAATCAGCACGGCCCCAAGTTTGTTGCAAAAGTGTCTCCGTTCGTCTCTATACCCGCTTTGATCGTGTTCTAGGCGGTCCTTATCAACGAGAGTTGTTTATTAGGCTGTGGCGGTAACAACAGTTGCCATCAATTCACGGTAAGTAAGAAACGTAGTGATGAGGTCTTTTCTGATCAGCTGAGTGAGCTAAATTCTTTCCTGTTCACTGTAGGAAGTTGAAATCTGATAGGGAGACTCTCTGTTTATTAGGCTGTGGCAGTAAAAACAGTTAACACGGTAAGTAAGAAACGTTGTGTAGTTACTAACATCTAGGAGAGTTATTTCTGAACGATCTTTGAAATTGTGAAGAACATCGCCTTACCTTTGCACCAGGTCACACAACGCCGCAAATAGGTGAGACTTATATCGTAACTATAATGTGCTGAGTTCCTGTTAGGTACTACTGTTATACGGACTAGATTAGGGCTTTCCAAGCCCTAACAGGCCTCTAGTAAATTATAAACCTAGTTACTACAATGCTATATGCCATAAGGCCCGTTTAATAAATTTATATTGACCAGTGATATACAGAAGAGCGCTACTTATATTCGTATACAGAAAGTAGTATAATAATTAGAATTACGCAAAAAAATCACAAAGCTCTTGCTCGATTTTTTGGCATCCATGTATAGAAACAAACAACTTATTTCTGTTCTAGAACCAAAAATTTCAACCATGTATCATGTTTTCTCCTCGATATTGATTCGAAATTCTATGAACTTGTTTTTTTTTTCCTGAATCAAATCATCGAAACACCAGCTCAATGAAATCATCAGAAATTAACAAGCGGTTGCAATCATGTTCACAATATCAATTATTGAGAATGATCACCTGTGTGTAAACAATTATTTATATAACCATGCTCATAACTCAGTTTGTTGGACACGCACTTCGCAGTAGTTAACATAATATTGTTGGATAAATCGAGAGCTTTCGAACGAATGGTCAACGAATTTTGTGGGATGAAAAACGACGAAGTACCATTTCCCTAACAACGACTCGGTTGTAGGCGGAAATCACTGTAACACTATATGTTTCGTGCGCGGAAAAAAATTGACTCGCAAAAATTGCTAGGACCCCAGGGCTAAAACATGATACATGTTAAAACCAGTGAATTTTGAGGAGTTAATAATTTTCCTTGGTTGCTTAAAAAAGTAGGAAATTGGCAATAATGAACCAAAATAGGCAACGCGAATGGAGAGTTAGTAGGATTTCTTATTCTAGCCTCCTGCGTAAAAGTAACTTTGTGTACTACTGCTTATAAAATCGCCAACAATCAGAATGAAGTTGGTATGAGCCGAGCATAAGCCACGTGTCCTCGCATTGCAAGGCGAATCACGTTGCGGCTGGCCGTATCTTTGCGTTTATTCTTTCTCTCTCTCCTATATTCCTTTCTTGAGCTGCCGGAAAAAAACTCGCAACCCTTCTAGCTCCAAGTCTAATAACGTTGTAGCCGAGCCGTAGCAGGTTGGTAGTGGGGTTGTTTCGTAGGTACCCCCGACGAGCAATGAAGAAAAATAAGAGAGGGAGTCGCTATAGCTGGGAGCCTCCACTTTACCATGTATTGTAGCAAATTGAGAAACTCTCCTTTCTTCCCTTCACTCCCTCCCTTACCATTATTTTCTCTTCTATGTAAAAAAATCCTGTTCCTCGATTAAAAACGTTCTTTATTTTGGCATCCCTGAAGTTGTCGATGTTTTATATATATTAATTTAGGTCAACTTATTATTTTGATTGATGAACCCGCGTAATCAATTTTCCAATTTATCGTACCTGAGGATGACGGATGAGGCCAATGACCCCAAAGACGTACACGAATGGAGTGACCTGGGGGTTGGGTGGGTGTAAATAAATTAATAAGTGTAGTCCACAGATCTTGCAAAAGGGCCATCTAATTGAATCTATATCTAAATTAGAATCTAATCTACTTTTGATGTCGTAATAAACCTCTCAGTAATAATCTGCTTTTGACATTTTATGTCTTTACTTTGGCGCATAAACGAAAAAAGCGTTAACAAAAAGCGTAAAAAAAGCGTTGCGGTTGGTTTTTTGATGATCGCTTACAACTGAGTCGTTGCTAGGAAAATGGTACTTCGTCGTTTTTCATCCCGCAAAATTCGTTGACCCTTCGTTCGAAAGCTCTCGATTTATCCAACCATATTATGTTAACTACTGCGAAGTGCGTGGCCAACGAGCTGAGTTATGAGCATGGTTATATGAATAATTGTTCACACACAGGTGATCATTCTCAATAATTGATATTGTGAACATGATTGCAACCGCTTGTTGATTTCGGATGATTTCATTGAGATGGTGTTTCGATGATTTGATTCATAGCAGGTGATCCGAATATTGCGAGAACGGTTTGATTTGTGAAGCGGTGGTTAAATAATTTTAATACGTAATTTCTATACGTAATTTCGTATGTAGCCTCCTTAGGACATTTACTTGACGATGCTCAGGGTTCGGATCAGCTGAGTGGCTCTTAGAGCTTGCATACGAGTCTGCAACACATACGAGTCTGCAAGTAAAGACATAAAATGTCCCAATGTGTTGTAGACTCGTATGCAAGGTTTTTTTTGTTCAACTAATAAAATCATACACCAAATAAAGTTTTCTTTATTTCTTTTGATTTTTCACGAACAAACAAGCCGTTGATGGGGAAATGAAACTTATTTAGTTTTTACCGGGCAAAAATCGTTCTCCACTCGTTGGAAAGCTCTCGATTTATCATGCATTTCTTTCGTACTTGTTCTTCTATTCATGTCGTAGTTTTGTATTTATTTATGTTTTAATATAGTAAACAATGCTGCTTGTTTTGTTGTCACTTGGTAGAGAAGTTAATCTTGGTTATAGTAATTGTAGACGCGCACCATAACAGGAAATTACCTACCTAAGTAATCTGTTAATTTCGATTAGAAAACATTTATGTCGTAGTTTTTTTACTTTGATTACCTACTTTACCAGGGGAATCAAGTCTACGTATTCCTATCAGTCTCGAAAAAGAGATAAAATTTCTGAAACTCTGGAATGTACAAAGAGATGTGTCATGCTATGAATAGTCATTACTTTTCATCCGGAGGGCGTCTTTGTAGCTGTACGTACTTATTTGTACAATAGATACTTTCCGTTTAATAATTATATTATAGATCGGCGATCGGTGCAGAAGAGCAATGTAATACGGAAATAGTAAGCTTTTATGTAATAATTTGTACCAGTTAGGAAACGATTAATTTTCGCGAAAACTTAAATTTTGTAGAGATTCATTTCTACTGCTGTTTAATAGTAGCTACCCCCCAAAATGACGCTTCGCGTACAAAAGATGCCGACCCACAAAATGCATAATATCTCATTAATAGTGCCATAGCCAACTCCTAGTAGGATTTTTTTCTACTGTGCATTCATTCTCTCACTCATTTTTGATTACGTTTGGGATTAAGACGCATCATCAACGGCTTGGCTGATTTTCGCCAATCGCACAACCTTACTGGTAAGTGCGGTGGTGGATTCGCACATCCCACCTAAACTGAAATAAATACCTAATTTGAAAAACAATATATTTCAGTTGTATATTAAATTAGGATATATTATAAATTTTTGAAAATCTATATCTACAGAATAAAAACTTCTCGGCTCAACCCACCAATATCGTTTTGGTATCGTTGAATTTGTTATCGAGAGTCCATTACGCGTGAAACCAACCCATTCACATTTCACGTGGAAAGTTCGACGGATGTCCAGTTTTGGTTTATTATTTTCAATAATAAGCCTATGTGATCGTGTAGCAAAAAATTGTATAACCCCCCCTCAAACTTTGTCACTTTACGTTTCAACTTGCGTAGAATCCAAATTTGAAATGTCCGTCCGCGTTCGCCGTCCGCCGTCCGGGTCATAAAAGGCCTAAGAATTGACTTAAAAAACCCGTTCTTTCGCACATAGACTCCATTTGGGGTCTAGTTGGTCCTAACGTTTAACCATCCCGATCGCTTTACTCGCATAGATGCTATGGGCCAAAAACGGGCGAAAAAGTGTCTTTTTCAAGGCTTTGAGCATTAGACTGACGAACGCGCGCACGCCTTGTGGGTGGGAGAGGGTGGGCGGGAGAGAGAGTGAGAGGGAGGGCGAGGCGGAGGGAGTGAGAGGGAAGGGAGGGCGAGGGAGTATGGTGGAGGCGGAGGGAAGAGAGGGAGGGAGGGGAGGGGAGAGGGAGAGTGAGAGGGAAGGGAGGGCGAGGGAGTATGGGGCAGGCGGAGGGAAGAGAGGGAGGGTGGGGAGGGGAGAGAGAGTGAGAGGGAAGGGAGGGCGTGGGAGTGTGGGGGAGGCGGAGGGAGTGAGAGAGAAGGGAGGGGAGGGGAAAGTGAAGGGAGGGGAGGGAAGGTGATAGAGAGAGAGAGTGATGAAATTAATTCCAATTAGAAGAGATTGTTTATCAGTATGAAAATACTCATAATTCTATTCTACGCTTTATGATATAAAGCTTCGCTTCCTTCGGGTGTCCCTAGACGGCCCCATTTATTTATTTTGTCCTCAAATTTACTATAAATCGTAAAATTATGGGGTCCTGGAGCTGTAATGCAGTGAACGAGTGAACCAAATATTGGAAGCCCCGAGTTTCGATACCTAATAAGTATACTATAAGTGAGGCTAAATAATTACGGTCAGTTTTCTACGTAGAAGGTCTGTATGATACAGAAATTATAAACCTTTGTGTAATAATTTGCAGCGTTTTTCTTTGATTACAAAGTCCCTGGGTTACATCGTTAGTGAAAACCGAAGTCACGATGAAGGAGTAAGTCTAGAGGATTGTAATATAGCCTAAGTTCTATTCCGGAACTTGCTCGTCAATTTACGCTCACCCTCGTGAAAATCGGTGCAGCCGACCGGTTCTGATGCTCACACGAATGCGCGGACCCACATGTACGGGTTAGTTGGTGCTTAGACTAGAAGGAGAAAAACCCTATCCAGACAGTGTTCGTATAACTACGGAGTTACATCCGAAATTACAGAACAGCATTTGAAAATACTGAATAGGTACTTTGAATTTGAGGTGTTTTATACATTTTGAGATAAATTCCATTTTCAGGTACATTTGTATTTTTGTGATTGTGAACATCATGTGATGATTTATAGTCTCAATTACATTTATATTTCCTTGATTGTACACATTTAGTGATGATGATGTGATAAACGATCTATGATGATAACATAGCTTTTTTATTGTACCTACGCTAGGGGATCATTTTGAAAGTCAAACTTTTGGGCTCTTTTTGATGAAACACTGTGGGCACAATTCTCATATAATCTTGACTAATTAGAGGAGTGGGCTAATTTCACATTGGGCTCATTTGGGCTTCGGGAAATTTGGCTCAATTAACAATTTTCATAAAAAGAAAAAAAACTGCAGGTCGAAAAGGTAAGAAATTAGATTCAGAGGTTCTAAAACTGATCAGAGACCCTCCATACTTGGGAATTGAATTTTAGATATCCAAAATGAGCAACCTTCATTTCAGGTTTCAGCGTCATAAGTCGATTAAAAAACTAATTAATCTCTGAGGCTCCTCAGCTGATCAGAGTGCACTGATATTGAATTCTAGATATCATAATGGAGCTCCATTTTAAATTGCCGATCCGTAGGTGGTTATCAATATGCCTGCTTAGAAATAGGCACCTACAGAGGGGAAAATGATGCTATTCGTAAATAGATTAACTGTTTGAAAAAGTTGATCACTTGACAGTGAGGTAGGTAGATATTGATAGGTAAATATTGATAGAGGTTTCTTTCTTCTCGAAGGACCATTAGGCAATATTGTTGCACCTACTGAATATGATTTTAACTCTTGGAAAAGGTTAAGAAATCAGTACTGCGATTAAACAAATAACTGCTAATAAGTATAATTGTGAATAGGAAGGTGCGAACATAATATGCATATAATGATATATAATGAGTAACCTACTGGCCAGATGATATTATTAAATTCAACGATCCCCCTGACGATCACGTGTTGCCGCAGCGACGTCGACGAAGATCCACAGGTAGATCGGTGCTTGAATCCTTGGTTCTCTGGGCGTGTAGCAAGCCGGCCGGCCTGGCAATCTGCCCGATACTTCACTTTTCCGTCGGAAAAATATGCACTGAAGCTTCGTGCTGACGGGGAAAAACTGTCTCCAAGAACGGTTAATTTGACGGAGCACAGTAAGTAGGTAAAACTCAGAACTTTTAAGATGAAGAAAATCGTAATCGAACTAAAGATGGAGAGCAAGGCGGCGAGAGTATATCATATGAAGGTGAGAAAACGGAGATAGGAAAAATCGCATAAAAAAGGCAGAGGTAGTCGGATGAGGAAGGGGGGGGGGGGGGGGGGGGGGGGGGGGGAGAACACTGAACAGCCGATGTGCCTACTTTCTCATCCCCCTTCACAGAGTTCGTCACGCCAGGTAAGGTTGTAGTCATCTGTTCAGTGGTGTTGGCTCGACGAGAAGACAGTAGGTAGAAGTGGATGAACCTTCCTGAGCACTAAAGTAGGTAGGTACTTCTATAGATTAATGAAGAATGATGGATGATGAGATTGATGACGGATGATGATGGTAGTATGATGGATGATGTTCGTATAGATGTAAAAATTTTCAACATAGCTAACTAAATAAATTTCATAAATAACAACATCACAAAAAAAAATGAACAAGTCGGAAATTCCAACAAATCCTAACCATTAACACTTGACTATTTATCCTGTAACGACCTTTAAGTAGATAGGTTTACGTTTTTAGGTTGGTGTACTACCAACAGAAAATTTGTGAGATAAAAGGAAGCCTCTACAAACGCTTCACTAGTCCATTCAAACGGACAATAGTAAGTTAATAAACTCGATTTCGCAAAGTTAGAATTCCATTGGAATGATACCAGCTGATAATAACAATGCATGTTTTATGTGTTCCGATCCCACTCACTAGCGGTCATTAATGGAATTTAGCGATTGACTCGCTAATTCACAAATTCGCTGACAGCACGTGATTTCTCATGATGTTGCGCCTAGGAAAATAGGTTTTTTTTCGAAGTTCTAGCACTTAGGGAGAGCGAAGGATTAACGTACAGCTTTCCGGGTGGTTTTATTCAGTTCTTTGGTGTTATATTTATCAGTGACAACCAAAAATCATTACTGTTGCATTGAAAGTTTTCGAGATCTCGATTTTTCAATGTTTCAGCAGTTAATTAGTACCCTTTATGGTTGATTAAAATTGACGCTGATGTTACTGGCACATCCCCAGCCGATATTCAGTAGTTTCGGAGAAAAGTTTTGGACGGCACCTGCGTACGGCGGGCGGATGGATTTTGAAGTGTAAACTTCTATAGGCGCACCGCGTCAAAAAATTTAGCGGGGTGTGAATACGATTTTACCGACACATTTTTTTCCGTCACGCTGTTTAGACAACCAAGCCGTTGCTGGGGAAATGAAACTTCTTTATTTTTCACCGGACAAAAATCGTTCTCCACTCGTTGGAAAGCTCTCGATCTATCACGCATTTCTTTCGTACTTGTTCTTCTATTCATGTCGTAGTTTTATATTTATTTATGTTATAAATGGATACAGTAAACAATGCCGCTTGTTTTGTTGCCACTTGGTAGAGAAGTTAATCTTGCTTATAGCTATTGTAGACGCGCACCATAACAGAAAATTACCTACACAAAATTGAGTCAAGAACATTTATCTCTTATTTCAGTTACCATGAGCCAATAATTTCTTTTCTAGAGTAATAGATTTTCTATGATTGTAATAATGATAACACTATTGTTGACGGTTAATGAATAAAGAATAAAATAATAATGTAAACAGAAAATATAGAAACAATGTTGTGACTAGTTTATGTGAAAGAAAAGTTTAATAATGTTTGAATAAAAATTTTGTATACTTTGAAATTGGTCTTTACAAGATTTTTTCGGCAACCAAAATCATTTCCATAATATATTTTATATTTATTATATTTAGCAGAAAATCGTCATAGAAGTTTACACTTCTCCCGTGTGGTCTTTAGCACACCTGTTTATTTAATTCGATTATTGGATTCTACCCATCTTGAATCTTAAACCAACAAATTTGATGTGTGTGTGTGTGTGAGGGGGGGGGGGGGGGGGTTAAAAAATTTTTCCTTGTCATTTTACCAAAGGTTCATCATTGAAAATAATAAAACACCCCTATTTATAAGTATCGTCCGATGAAGGATTTAACTATAGGCTCTTTTGTACACCTGTCAATTCCGTAATCAATACCGGAGATACATGGATGTAGAACGCCTATCGTATGTGCGTATGAGCACTCGCACATTTTTACACGTAATATACAAACAAGCAGAGGCAATATTTAGCATTATCTGTTCTTGAAAATTGGTTTCCACAGACAAACGCAATATATTTATCAAAAACGGCAATTTGTGAGAAATTGCAGGAGCTAAAAGCTGACAATAATATTGACTATTCGCCGACAGCGAGTAAGATCTTACATGAAAAAATCCACTATTGCAATAATTTATTTTCTGTTGCTATTTAAATCCAAATTTAAATCACTTAACTGGTTCAAAAGGAGTCATTAAAGGGAAACAAAGAGGGATATAGTTTAACTCAAAGGCAGTTTTAGTCGCTACGTTTCAACCTCAGAGTAAGATAATAATTGGAGAACAACTTAACAGAGACGGTTAAGAAAATCCATTCACAGAGCAAATAAGAGTTGACCCTTATCTTAGCCGAGATAACTCGAAATTACAGCTACTGAAGAGAAAGGATTGCGAAGGAGGTTATAATCCGATGAACCCAAAGATGAAAGGGATGACGTAAGTTAAGCAGAGCTCTGTAAATCTCATCTCCTAGGTTTCTGGTTTTGAATTCTTTTCCCCTACTATTGTACTACAGACAGAAAGAAGGACTGTTCGGAAACTATTCAGCCAGTTTCCTCTTACATACTTTCCTTTTATACGTACATATTATAATATTTGATATTTCGAATTGTAGGTATTAAAAACTATTAACCTAGTAGCTAGTAATCTGCATAATTGGAACTTGACCAACTGAAATCTATATTGGTGTCGTAGAATAAGTAAACCTAAAAATACGATTACGAGGAATCGTTTTGTGTATGTATGATTAATCAGGAGCTTCCCATCGGGTGGAGAAAGATTTATTATGGGTGTAAATAGAAAAAAGTCGCACTTCATATCACCAGATTGGTTGTATGTGACACATTAGAAAAATCCTCTGCAAATCATTACTCAAATGTTTGTCATTTGAATGCCATGAATCAATACATCAAAAATTAAAAAAATGTATAATGAAATGTCTAATAATTAACATGCTTGAGAATAGAACTTTATATGTGCGGATATCCAAATGCTACCACTGATCCGAATATAATTAAATTCGGAGGTATTTATAATCCATGCAGTCTACAACAACCAATAACCCATAAGATTTATATTACCCACAATACCTCAAAATGTCATCAAAATATTAACGGATTTGAGTGCACACAGACAAAGCAGTGCACATCAGAGAAGTTACTCGAACAGGGTATTGAAGGTATAGGTTGATTAATGATAGTCAATGATTTACTTTCCTTCTTTTAATAATTTAATTATTAAATTTCTCTCGTACCTTAACCTGTCCTATTCCAATGGTTCAGTGGGAAAACAACAAAAAAAAAAAAAAAAAAAAAAAAAAAAAAAAAAAAAATCGGCCAGAAGAGTACTTTTCTTAGTCATTTCCACACAGCACAAATAGTACTAAAATTAATTTTTTTTTAAAGTGTTTTCCCAAGTTGGTGTTGCAAATGTCAATAAATGAATATCATTACGAGGCTCAGCACGAAAAAATACCCCGAAATCATGTAGTATTACATGAGGAAATTGAATATCTTCAAAAACTCAATATTTCACAATAATTTTTGCACTTTTAGAGAGGAATCGCGCTCGTTTGTGAGCATTAAGAAAATCGAGCGATGGGTCATTTCTTCGAGATGACATTTCACGAAGAATTCAAATCCGCGATAAAAAATAAGAGCCTTTCTTATGAAAAAAACGAAGCTGATGTTAACAGCGCACGTTTGCGCAAGTGCGGAATTTGCAATTTTATCATTTTTGAGATCCTTACTAAAAAACATTAAGATAGCGTTCAGATAGGACGTCAAGATAGGATTTGAGAGAACGAAAACTTCAAAAAACTTTTTAACATTTTGGAGCTAATGCAACAACTTAATTTTCCACAAAAATTCCCTAAATTGTAGCCTTCCTCTGACTGATAGCAAAAAATTACGAAGTATAAAACCATCGAGCAGCTGAATGAGTCCTTAGGCTAAGGCAAGTTCTATGTACTATTTTTCACTGTTGGGCACAAAGTAGACAGCAGTTTTGGGAGGTCCAAGGAAAACGAGCTCCCTAGCGAGTTTCATAATTTTTCACCCCTGCAACGCCTCACCCACTGCACCCTACTTGGCCGGGCGTGTATGGGTAAGAAGACCGTTCTTAGGTGTAAAAGGCATTTTGAAAAAATAACCGATACCGAGGAGTGTGTAGGTGAGCAAAACCCTATACTCGAGGGCCGAGGGTAAGACATCAACATGATCAATCGCGTTCAGCGTCTGGAAGATTGATGGAGCGGGTCAGTTGTTAAGTCTTCCTGTTCCAGGGATGTTTCACAAAGATGAAGCTTGAAAAGGTCAATAGCCGCCAAAAGAACAACTTTCGAAGGCTTTAACGCGATTTTCGTAGAACTTACATCCATTAAAAACTTGTGTTCCCTGTAGATGTACAGACTGAAGTTTTGTTTCCTCCCTCTCAAAACCTTGCTATAAAAAGAATTGTATCTACACCAAATAAAGTTTTCTATTTGATTCTTAACATACTCCCTTAGTATGATGGTATTACTAAGAAGGTACCATACGTGTTCTGCGATATTACTATAATATATTATGGTCGTGAATATTTCTATCGGTATCTATATTACTGGATAAAAATAGAATAAACTTATTGCTAATTTTTCAATAAACGCGAATCGGATTATCTTCTTCTTCTTTATATTGATAAAGTAAAGTGTCTGTATGTATGTACCTCCATAACTTTTGAACGGATTGACCGATTTGCACGATTCTTTTTTTAATATGACCAGCCACTTGCGGCGCAAAATGTAGGCCACACCAAAATTGCGCAACCCCTGCTCAGTAAGGGGTAGTTGTGATGGGTGGGGGTAGAAAAACTGGAATATCCGCGTGTGGGAAGTCCAACGAAAAACGAAAGTCCACAACTTCAATCAGTTTCAATTCCAGCTACCATAAACAAGAACATCCCCTACACACGTTCAACCTACCCTTAAGGATCTACCGCTTGCGAGTGAAGCGAGCAACTTAATGGGGGTTCTGGGGGGCTTGCCCCCAGGCTGGACGTGGAGGTGAGCGAAGTGAGCCGGAGCGGCTAGTACAAAGTAAACCAATTTTGAAATTTCTGTACGTCTGTGTGATGGTAATAATGCGATTTTGTTTGTTGAACAAATTTCAATTAGGCTAATTTGTAAGAAGCACCTAACATTTGTTTCGGTTTATTTGATTATTTAAGTTTAAACGCCAACGAGTACATTTTTGGTGGATGAGGGTCAATTTATGTATTGCCCATGATGTTGGGAGAAGGTAAAGTGACGTTTAGTGAGGACATGGAATAGTTTTTCCAGATTTTTCCTTTTCAATTTGTCCCTCTGCATTTGGCGAATACAAAGTATCATTTATCAGACCTATATTTCAAAGTATTTTGTACCTACTTGACATGCTTTTAGACAATTATTTGATTCGTCACACATAGTCATATAGGAAGGATTGAATATTGCTACCTATTGTCACCACAAAATCAAATTTTCCACTTGTGTCTTACGTTTTAAACGATTGAGAACAAATTTTGTTTCATTTCGTGTCTGTGTGTGTGTACCTACCCCAAATCCTTGTGACTAGCCTAATTCTACAGTTTTCATCCAATTTTGCTGAAATTTTTGGGAAATGTGCGGGATAGACTGTAGATGATCCCCCATCAGTTTCGTTGCTCTCGAATCATTATTGCACTCTGCGCGCGTGCAAGCGTAAAATCTATCGAGCATTATTTTCTCACGGCCTAGTGGTTCGGTCTCGCTCAAATTGATAGGGTAATTGGGAAATGAAAATTTTATTATCCATGATAGTACCTGTCGTTAGTACCTGCTGCGCATGATCGAATGTTAAATAATTGTTACAAGCATTACAATAGTTTTCACTCGATATCGATGAGATTTTCAAGGAACGTCCGGGTTCGGCTGAGGATGGTCCCTCATAAATTTGATCAGTCGGAAAATTAATAGTTTTTACTTCGCATGGGAAAACGCAGTACTCGTCAAGCGTCGTTTTCTCATTACCTGCCCAATCTCGATCAATTTTTAGATTAGTTGAAAGATGACGATGCGATTTCACCATATGCGTTTTATCACAATCGTATCATCAGAAGCTGGTGCGTGAACCTAAAAGCCTTGTAGCAAGCTTCAATTCCACTGTTTTCACCTGATTTCGTTCAAATTTTCGGGGAATGCATGTTTATCTGGTTTATTCATTCATCTAAAGGATACGAGAAAGCCATGTGCGCACCCAACTTGGCAGACGGTCTTTAGTTAGTAATGGTTGTTCATATTGGGAATACCAAAATTAGTTAAAACATGGGTTCAATCAAGTGAACCATCTTTCACAATATGGTTGGTTTTGGGACTCATGGCAGGGTTGCTTTGCGACAGTCTCTGCAGCCAGATTGTCACACTCAGGAATTAAACAAAAGCAATTTTTTCCTCACCATTCAGTAGCAATAAATTGCTTAAGGTTGGAAGATGGCCTCAAGATTAACCCCTACCAATTTCATTGTGATTGAAAAAATAGGTCATTATATTCGTGCCGCTGAAAAATTTATTGTTGTGGAAAATTTGTTGCTTGGTGCCAGGATTTTCTGCTATAGCTCTTATAAGGTCCCTTATCAGTTACATTGTATTCGGACTATTAATTTGCGACAAAGACCTTTAGATGATATTTGAATCAAGTTGAAGGGCAAGCTCCTGAACGATCCTACCTCCATTGGACCAGTCCCATCCATCTTGGCAGACGAATTTTCATCCAACTCGCTCGTTTCGTGTTGAAAGTGCTATTGGAACGCAATCAATACGTCTCTACCAGTAAAAAATTAATTAATTATATAAGTTGAAAACACTTTTTTCACAATACTTAATAAAAATTGGACAGAAGCGATAAATTACAAAATATTATTTATTTATTATTTAAGAACGATTTAGGTATAATTCAGTGAAGAAAACAGAATGATCAGAACAAAAGAGCAGAAAGGAAAAATTCCATTCAATGACGTTGCCACTTGGAGCAGAAAAGGTATTCGCAGGCTCTGAGGAAGTCAACGTATTTTATAGCGTCCCCGGTTCCGTAGCCCTTGACGATCGCATCGATCTCCCGGTTGCTTAGAGAAGAAACTCCGCACACTTTGGAGAGAATGATTTGAAAGTCTGCCTTGCTGATTTCATTGGAATTGTTTTTGTCATATCCCTGTCAAAATAAGCGCACCGTATATTACCTACTGTTATTTCGATAATAATAATAAAGAGGGCCAAGGTAAATATTATTATATATTAATATGTATTATGCGGTAGGGGAGGCAATAAACGGAACATTATATGGAAATGTTGGGTATTTTAAGGGACCTTATTTAAATTTGAGACGTCCTTTTACTAAATATACGTACTTTAACAATAACAAGTATAAAAATATTACTTACAATAAAAACTGTTGCTAAGGTGAGATTCACCTTTGAGCATATTTTCTCCATAGCTTCGATAGCACATCTTTTTTCTTGAAAATTTAGTGTCTTTGGCTCGATAAATTCAGTCACTTTTGTGATGTTCATACCATCTCCTCCTGCTGCCACTGGTGGACATGGTGATTTAGTAGGCGAGGGTGGAGTTGTGCTAATGCAAGATTCTATGTTTGGTACCGCCTGATTTTGATGATGAACATCGTTCTTTCTAATGTACTCACCCCAACCTTTAACAGTGGAAAGCTCTCTATCACTGTAACACAATCTTCCTTTGACTATAACATGATCAGGATGTCCTTTGGTTTTGATACCTTCAAATATGTTAACATCATTATTGTGATGGTGTGATCTTGCTGAAATAACTTTTTCGGACCTACCATCCCATACAACTATATCCGCATCAGAGCCCACTCCTATGTAACCTTTTCTTGGGTACAAGTTGAATATTTTTGCAGCATTGGTACTTGTAACAGCGACAAACTGCTGAGGAGACAACATACCACTTTCAACCCCGAATGTCCACACAATGGACATCCTGTCTTCCAGCCCATTGACGCCATAGGGAATCATGGTAAAGTTATCTTTACCAATTTCCTTCTGTGATTTGTCGAACGTGCAGTTTCCACTACCTACAGTTGCCAAATCGCCCCCAGCAAGGCGCATCATGAGAGATCCTGGAGTAGACGGACTTGACCTGACAGGAGGACAAGTGATGAGAGCTGCAGCTCTGTCAAAGTCCAAGCCTGGAGAAAAAGTCGTCCCTAAAGCCGCTACTATTGTTTCACCAATTAGCTTTGAGTTGCCTGCTTTTCTCCACAGTGAAATCATGCTTGCTGCGGACTCACTCATCACTGGGGAAATATACAACATACTTCCTACGTTTTCCGCAATTACACAAGCTCGGTTAGTAGCTTCTGCTTCTATGTTTTCTGACCTAGACATCGAATGACCTTCTGGCCCTACAATCCCGTCCCTTACCAAATCTGCGACAACTTCTTTTATAATTAATCCATTTTCAGCGTGAACCATCGGAACGCAGTTCAGTGTTTTGCATATTTTGAACGCATTGTACAGTTCAGAATCGTTCATCATGTATTCACCTGTCATGAACATTTTAAAAGACGACACACCGTATTGAGACGCAAGTGTCTCCATGTCTTGAACGACCTGCTGACTCCACCAAGTAATACCGACATGAACAGAAAAATCGCATACCGCTTTCTTGGTAGCAATATTTCTCCAATCGAAGAAAGCACCAAGCGGGCTTTCTCCATGTTTTGGCAACACAAGATCCATCACCATAGTCGTACCACCAGCAACGCCAGCCCTGGTCCCGTAATAAAAATCGTCTTTCGGTTTAAGACCACAAGATTCAGCTTCTAAAAGAGTATTGGTATCTATTCCGCCAGGAATCACATACTTTCCTTTAGCGTCAATCACTCCACAACCCTGGGGTTCAACGATTTCGCGACCAATGTCAACTATTTTCCCGTTCATCAGTAAAACGTCGCCCATTAATGTACTATCAGCGTTGACGATAGTACCGTTCTTGATGAGAAGTGGATACCCATTGATCATAATCACAGATTTTCTTTACGTTCTCGAGCAGTTCGATACAATACTAATTTCAATATTGAGTTGGGTGTATGCAGGAAACATTGATCAAATCTCCAAGCAACTCTAAAATTGAATCTTTGGTGTTGAATATAAATTAAATACTCTGATAAAAATAATCCAACTTGAGTGTCTTACATACATTCGGTCCGGAAGCATGGATTGTATTTCAAGATGGACCTACGGGGTTGTCTAAAGATAAATTCGGGTATAAGGACAGCATTGTGATACTGTGAAAGCTGCTCATCTAGGTAAAAAATATTCATATACTGCATAACAGTGGCTCGCAACTAGGTACTTCTCTCAGTTTAAGAACTTGTCTGAGAAACTGTAGCTCCATGGCCACCTTACAACATGCTGCTACAATGAGAGGAAAATCTGTCTCACCCAGCCCAATTGGACGGGTTCACTTAGGATTCCCCTTAGGAAAACAAATGGGTGTCCCCAAAAACAATCGGAAAGTGACGTAAAACTATCGGGTTTCGCAAAATTTTTAACGCGTAGACACAGATCCAACCGGGTATGCCAATGCACGCCAATGACAATGCCCGCTTGAAAACTAAATGGGTTGCCGTAAAAACTTATCGGGCTGGGAGATCGATGCATCCAATCGGGTACGGTATGGTGCCAGTTCTATGGCATTTATGAAAACAATCGGGTCATGCCAATCCTAAAAAGGTAAATTTAAAAAATAATCGGGTGACCACTTCAAATTTTATTAGGTACTCTAATCGATGCGTTTGACCTTCTGGCATTTTCGTGTCTCGTTGGGATATTGGTTATTCAGAAATCTATGGAGCAATAAAATATTGGAATAAACTCCTCTAGCGTTTTATCGGCTCCTATTTGTTTTACATATTCTGATCGGATAGGTACCTTCCAGGGTCCAGGGGAAAACCGACTGTCACTTTTTTTCACAAATCGGGTTTTTTATATCGTTGCATTCAGAAGATGATGGTCTTCATTTTAATAACTAGAAAAAGGGGAAAAATCGACGTTGACGGATTTATATGGCTTGGAGTTCTTGTTGTACAGGGGAAGAACAGACGAAGCCTGCACGTCCAGAATGAACCGACGATATCACTGTTCCCCCAACAGGTGGAACAGTGTCCCCACCAGGTGGAACAGTGTCCCCACCAGGTGGGTCACTGTTCCTACGCTTCTGTGATTCTCAACATTCATATCAGTTCCTTGTGCCAGTCAACAAGTAGTGTTTTCTAGAGTGTCTTGGGAATAATCTGGTTGTTTTTTTATAACTAGGTAGGTAGCTTGTGATAATGTGAAGCAGTGGTTCAGTAGTGTTAATTAACAGTTCTACCCGTAGATTGGAGGCGAAGAAAAGAAGAAAACAAAATGAAACAGGGAGAATTTGAATTGCGCCTTCCCACCTACGACGGTAAGCTTCGTTTGATTGTACAATACAGATTAAAACAGGGATAATACAGTACGGGCACAATACAGATTGACATTCGTGGGTTTATTCTTCAGGTTTGCTATCAATACCATCACCCATGTATTGCGACATAATGAGCCTCCTGAAATTTTGTGGTCCAGCTGCAGTGAAATTTAAGTATTGTCAATCTCTCACTTCCAGAAAAAACAAAAAAAAAAAAAAAAAAAAAATGTCGATTTGTAAATTCTTAAAAAAATGAAATCGATACCTAATGAGTGGGAATGGTATTCTTCTGCTTCAGACGCTGAAATCAGTTCAATAGGCTTTTTGGAAAAAATATCCATCCCTATCTTTGTCAACATCAAGAAACAAACAGAAAAAAAAGGGTTTTCTGTGTTGGATAAGAATTGAAATAGTCGGTTCTTCCCCTGGTTTGGGGGGGGGGGGGGGGGGGTTGCTCAGTTTTTGAGTTTTTTAACTAGTAAGTAGTTTAATAAAAGCGTTAAAATTTTGTGGTATAATAAATGTTTTAGTGCATAACAGGGCTATTTCAATTTTAGATTTGCATCTAGCCAAACACAATCATTGTTGAAAAAAAGTGACCTAGTCGGGTTTTCTCCTGGGCCCTTGATGTTATTTAAGTTTGTTACAAAATTTTAAATGGATGCATTTTTTCTTTTTTCAATTTGCAATTATACCCTTTAAATTGGGGAAATTCTCCAAAATCGCTCTTAAAATGTGTTTTGAGGGGTTGCATCCTAAATTGACATACATTTTGTTCTAGGAGAATTTGTCCACCAGATATAAACAAATTTCGATAATTTGATGAAATTCTCCAACAAAATACCCCTGGAATTTTTGTAAGTTCTCTAAAGCAGGTCCATTTTTAGTGATTTTTTAGTATATTTTTTGAAATTTGACCATGCTACACACACACACACACACACAGACAAACACACACACACACACACGCTGAAAAAGCGTTAAACTGTAGAATTCGTTTCAGAATGCCCCAAAACGGATTTAAATGAAGAAATTTTTCGAAAATTTTGATTTAAAAGTTTTTGGAGCCATTACGATACCTTCATTTTGGTTTATTATTTCCAATAATAAGCCTATGTGATCGTGTAGCAAAAAAATTTTGTCACTTTACGTTTCAAGGTGCGTAGAATCCAAATTTGAAATGTCCGTCCGCCGTCCACCGTTCGCCGTTCGCCGTCCGCCGTCCGGGCCATAAAAGGCCTAAGAATTTACTTAAAAAACCCGTTCTTTCTCACATAGACTCCATTTGGGGTCTAGTTGGTCCTAACGTTTAACCATCCCTATCCCTTTACTCGCCTATATGCTATGGGCCAAAAACGGGCGAAAAAGTGTCTTTTTCGAGGGTGTTGGTGAGCGGGGGGTGGAGTGAGAGGAGGCGCCGCGAAACCTTGTGGTGTCTGGGGTGACCAGGGGCGTAGCAGAGGGGTGTAGGAGAATGTATATTCATTACTTTTACGTGTTATACACTTATAATACACCGCAGCACCACGAGGTGGGTACGGCGTTCCTTCGTTGCATGAATATATGTTTTTTTCTAGGTCATATTAATTTGTGTGTTAATACCAATGCTTTTCCTACGCATATTTAATAACATATCCTCACGACTTTTCGTACGTACTTAGATAATGATATTATTAAGGCAATAACTGTTTGAATAGATAGGAGCTCCAATCGAGAAATATAAATATAAAATATAAACACATGCGTATATAATTATAGAAGTATTGGTAGTGGCAACTCGAAAGAGGACACGCCGAGGAGTCTGGATGGGCCTTATGGCGTACGCAAGCCAACTAAAACTACGATCATACTCAATTGAAAAAAGAATAAACCTTTGTGAAATCATTTGCAGCGTTTTTTACGAAAGTTCACTAAAACAAACTAAAGCCATAGTTATTTGATGAAAACGTGGTTTGTTTGTTTACAGTACCCCCCAGTTAATGGGAACGATTTGGTAATTACTTGACTAGTATACGAAAATTCAAAAATGTCAAAAACGATCATCATCAGTGAATAGAATAAGGAGAATAGTTTTTCTTTTCATTCCTCCTTCACGTTTTGAGGTATAGACTTTAGTGTTAGAGAAGGGCGTTAAATTGAATCCCATTGAAAAGGTTTCCAAGGCTTCAAAACGTTCTTTTATTTCCTTTTCGCTTCGACTTAGAGCGAAAAAAGGGAAACTCAATACAAGAAATCCTCAAAGGGAGCTTTTCAAGTGTTTCCGACTCTTGGGTTCCTTTTCGCATTGGTAACTGCTGTTCCTTACCAACGCAGCGCTCTGCAGGTATGAAGTTGTACTGATGGACAACATAATTGAGTGATGCACTAGGGTGGTTCAAAAAAAAAAAAAAGTTCTGGGATTTTTGGTCCCCATTGCGTTTTTGCTTCCTCGGTATGTCAGAATGACTCTCCTAAATTTTTAGCAAAAAATATTAATCCTAACCACTTTACCTGGGTCGATTTTTGCCAGTTATCGACTGCTATCGTAAACCAACCTCTAAATTGGGGCCGACGTGATGATTTGAAGGACGGATTTCAATTTTTTTAGGTCTATTTATGGGTTTTCGCATGCGCTGAACACGATGAACCTATTTATTTTACGCTCCGTCCACTAGTTATCCGGTAAACTGGAGTAGGGCACTGCTTGAAGATAAGTAAAAATCGAAAATTTCACCGAAAATGCTGTCGCCTGGTTAAGAATCGTACTAGAAACATGCTATTATGGTCGGATAATATGCTTTGGCATGTTCTGAACATGATTCCGTTTTTTACTATACTTTTTTACTTCGTTTATCGGCCATAAACCTCAAATTACTTGTAGGGTAATAGACAAATTCACCCTAATTTCACCAGAAATTATGTCGCGTTGATAATTTAAGGTCCCAAAATACCTTGTGCCGATAAAATTTGGTATTTTTTTTATGTTTCGATATTTCATCGTGTTTAATTTTTTTTTTTTTTGTATATTTTTGTTATGTTATTCTCGTTAAAATGTTATGTTTTGTGAAACTAAAATTATATTACATATTATTTTCAATTATACTGCATCATTTTTTATTTAACAATCCAATCACAGTTCAGACAATTCAGAACTATGAATGTGACCCCGGAAAACCGATGGAAACTAAGGAATTTTACAGAAAAATTGGAAATTTTAGCTATTTTCTCCATTTCGCCGCTATATTTGGCGAATAAGTACTCGTACAATGCCGGTTCAGGTCCTTGCCAAATTACCTACGGCTTTGTATCGAGTATCCTGGAAAATACCAAATTTTATCGGCACAAGGTATTTTGGGACCTTAAATTATCAACGCGACATAATTTCTGGTGAAATTAGGGTGAATTTGTCTATTACCCTACAAGTAATTTGAGGTTTATGGCCAATAAACGAAGTAAAAAAGTATAGTAAAAAACGGAATCATGTTCAGAACATGCCAAAGCATATTATCCGACCATAATAGCATGTTTCTAGTATAATTCTTAACCAGGCGACAGTATTTTCGGTGAAATTTTCGATTTTTACTATCTTCAAGCAGTGCCCTCCGCCAGTTTACCGGATAACTAGTGGACGGAGCGTAAAATAAATAGGTTCATCGTGTTCAGCGCATGCGAAAACCCATAAATAGACCTAAAAAAATTGAAATCCGTCCTTCAAATCATCACGTCGGCCCCAATTTAGAGGTTGGTTTACGATAGCAGTCGATAACTGGCAAAAATCGACCCAGGTAAAGTGGTTAGGATTAATATTTTTTGCTAAAACTTTAGGAGGGTCATCCTGACATACCGAGGAAGCAAAAACGCAATGGGGACCAAAAATCCCAGAACTTTTTTTTTTTTTTTGAACCACCCTAGTGATGCACGGCACGCGATGCGGTTTGATTTATCTTAGGATAAATATAACTTAGATTTGCTGAGGTATAGGTAGGTATATTGTATTGGTCAGGTTGAAAAAAATCATAATTTAAATTTAAAAAATCAAATTAACCGGATGTATTTGATTTAAATCGGATTTATTTGCCTTAAATCGGATTATTAAAAAATTTAAATGCGATTTTTCAATGAAATAAAATTTTTTCTCCTCATGTTTGCATAAGGGTCTTTTCAAATAAATGATGGTACGCGAAAATGGAGAATAATCAAACCCTATGAATGTTGAACAAGGCGGCAGAGGAGAGGTCTTCAGGAAATTTTCCGTTACTAGGTAGTAAAGAACAGTTCGGAAAATCGTGGTAATCGTTGCCATCCATAGATTTACATATGTACCCACGCCACGCAAATAGCAGAGAGTCGAGCCTCTTCTATTTAATCCTTCGTTCAATTATACCTTAATTTTACTTCTAAAACGTTAGGGAGGGAATGTGTTCATTTATCGGACACGAGGAAACTATACACCGACACAACTTCTCAATTTTTAGCGAATGTTAAAATGGTGAATTCTTAAGGTTATTTGCTAAATAGACCTGAGTGAGAGCTTTCTAAAGTCCCAGTCATGAAGCATGGTCGTATGAGCGAATTTCCGTAAATTATCGTACTATTTGTCAAGTTGTTTCGAAAATTCACGTTTTTGAGTAAAAAGGAAATGTTAACCACCAATTTTGTGGTCATAAAAGTCGTTCTCAAGAATATTAGGCATTTCAAAAAATTTCTTTGGATTTTATTTGCAGTTTTTATAGATTTTTCAGCAATCAAGTGAACGTGTCGAACGCTTTCTCAAATATGAATTGAGAAGCCAAAAGACATATCCATGCCATAATTTTCTTCCGTGTAAGCGGTAAAATGTTATATTTTAACTTACACATATTTTAAGAAGTAAAAGGAAAATTTAATATATCAATATTGTAAGAAATTGGGTGTAACTATCGTTCAAAAAAAAAACTTACGAGAAAAGTCATCATAGGAACCTAGACGCCACACAGTGTTCGAAAATAGCTCAAAAACGGTATAAGCCTCAATTAATTACCAATGCTAGTTGTTTAATTATTTTATTCTTTTTCTTCAGTGCCCTATACCTTTATTCCAACGTTTTCAATTTATTTTCATTATTATTCATCATATTTTATATTCATCATACACTTCAATGTATTCAATTAATATGAAACTTAATCTAGTCATACTATGTATCCAACGCAATTTCTCTTACGAATGCAATTCTTTTTTCAACTCGAGAATCCTTGACTATGTATTTTTCACTATTACAATTCAAGCAATTGAGCCATTTTTTGATAACCTTTGCGCAACCTATTAGGAACGTTATCATTCTACAAATTAAGCAATCTTTAGGTAGACATTTTTGAAATCTAAAGAAAAATTGTGAAGAATAGCGTTTGTCCGAATTTTATTCTCCGACTGTTATAGAAAATAAAAGGGGTCGAGCCTATATATATATGTATATATATATATATATATATGTTTATATGTTTATATATGTATATATGTTTTAGTGAAGGATGAAAACACTCGCGTATAATGTTATTTTGAGGTGTTACAGATGGTCGGTAAATATAGGAAACAAATAAATATAACTTACAAAATTGAGAATATTTCGCCGTATCGGCGTCGTCAGCTCTCTCTCTCTCTCTCTCTCTCTCTCTCTCTCTCTCTCTCTCTCTCTCTCTCTCTCTCTCTCTCTCTCTCTCTCTCTCTCTCTCTCTCTCTCTCTCTCTCTCTCTCTATATATATATATATATATATATACTTAACTTTTTTAATCCTGAAAGTTAAGAGATTTTTTTGACCATCGATCACTTCAACGTCCTAAGGTTAGAGGATAAATAAGGTTTGGGATAAATAATAATCAGAGAGCAAACTAATCTTCTCCTGGTCTCCTCATGACTCTCAGGCCCCTGAGACCCGGTGTATTTGGCCAATCTTCGTTTCTTCTACCCAATACAAATAAATCATTTTAGACATTCAAGCTGCAACCAAACATAAAAACTGTCGTTTATAACAAGTAACATAAATGTGACCGTACAGGGGAAAACGGAACTTCACTTGCCAGAGGTCAACTTTGAGTTTTTATTTTCCTCCACATTATCTATCTATATATCTATATCTATACTATTTTATAAGAATGAAACTCCGTCTGTCTGTCGTGTCTATGCACGGCCAAACGGCTGAGTGGCGGGAGTCTACGAGTGGGGGGATCTTCTTGGGATTTCCCGAAAGGGGGAACGAGCGAATTTAAAACGTTTCTAATCCCACCCGAACCATGGGCCGTAGGGCGGGAGGGGGGTCGAAGTAAGAATTAATGTGCGCTTTTTGGACTTCCCCGCTTCCTCTACCCCTCTAAACGGCCGTTGAAAATTCCGGAAAAATACCGGTTTCGTAGGTTTTTGAACGAGGAAGACGACGGCGCGATTGGATCGCGAAAAAAGTATCGGGAAATGCGTCAAAAAAATGCGAGAGTACGGACCCGTTTTCTCGAAAAGTCCGACGAAAAACTTGGTTTTTTCCGATTAAAATATACCCCATAAAGGTACGTTTTTCGGAACGGTTTTCGCAGGCGAAATACAGCTTTGATCCCGCCGAATCTGAATCCGAAATCGGATATCGAAAAAAGTGACGGGAAGTCGGTCGAATTGCGAGGGGAAGCGAGGCGAAGCTATTAAAATGAGAAATTATATGTGCCGTGGACGCGAGAAGGCTCTAATAAGACGTGTTTGGGGTTCGATGACTCAGGTGTTTCACAATGTTGCGAGCAGGTACACATAGGTATACAGCTATACCTTGCGAGCAAAGCGAGAGCCATTTCAACAGAATAAATACGGATTTTTTCCTACACATAAACAGCAATACCTTGCGAGCGAAGCGAGCAACATCCCCAAATAAACTTTTTTGTGGTTCCACGTAGTTTTATAAGATTTAATTTGCTTGTAAGAATTTCCAACAGAAAAAAACGTCTGCCAAGTTGGGTGGGCAGTATGACTTCCTCAAGCGAGCAGAGCGAGCAGCATCCCCTACAGAAGTTAAACTACCCTTAGAGATCTACCGTTTGCGCGCGAAGCGAGCAACATCCCCTACATGTTTCAATTGTAAGACATCGCATGTATACAGCCACACCTTGCGAGCGAAGCGAGCAACTTAATGGGGGGGTCCACGGTTTTTCCTACACATATACAGCAACATCCCCTACATGCTACACTTTACGAGTGAAGCGAGCTACATTCCCTACATGCCACACTTTGCGAGCGAAGCGAGCAATTTAATGGGGGGGTCCGGGGGGCTTGCCCCCCGGCTGGACGTAGAAGCGAGCGTAGCGAGCTGGAGCAGCTAGTGCTGAAGAAAATCGGATTTTTCCCAAAGTTTGAAAAAAGCATGCCGGAAAATTGCGAATTTTCTGTAGATTTGCATAACTGCAGTTTTTGGCGATTTACAGTGAAACATTATAGAAAAGTCATGTTTTGATGATTATAGGGGAAAAAGAGATGGTTATGATTAAAAAAAAAAGTCATTTTTGACCCAATTTTTGTTTTTTTTGTTCTGAAAAAAAAAGAGCCTTAGCAAGTGAAGCTCCCTTCTCCTTTACACGGTCACAAATGTAAACTCATTCGTTAAATTAACTCATTCCCTCATTGATCCATATCGTATTAAACATCCGGGCTTTCATTAGTGCGTTAAATCTTGTAGATACATTGAACTGTCTTCTTTAACCAGGCATACCCATCACATTTTCGCAAGTAGGTACTATAGATATTTTTAAATTTTTACTCGAACACGTTATAAAAGCTTATTATTAGTTAGGGGGAGGTGTGGAATAGCGTCAGCGCTTTCTTATCACCAATTTATCGACCGAACGCGGTAGGCTTTGTGAGCCGGGGTATACGTAAACGTGTTACATGATTGAAAGACCATATAAGAGGAGAAATATCTTTTAATAGGATTTTTGATGAACCGTTATAACTGACTCCTTCTCTTTTCAAGTCAGATTCCTCACCTTTGTGGAGAATATTCTTTGGCTTACACAATACCTGCAAGACTGTATACCGTTCCAAATAAACCATTGAGGCGTGAGCCTCAAATGGCTGGGAGTTGAATCACGCGCGACACCTTCTGACGTCTGAATTTATATTTCATTTACCCGAAACGAGAGGGAGATGATGCGGGCTCCGCCTTCGTGGTCTTGACATTTCAATTTGTGCCAGGAGCATGAAAGGGTTGTTCTCCTTTACCTTCCTTAGAAATCTTCACTTTACTTGTCGGCCCCCGCCTTTACTTTTCTCGCGTCATATTCAAATAAGCCGTTTGGTCAACATCACGTCTGAGATGTTTTGTTTCTTGAATTCGTGTTGGGAAATTATTATTATTATTATTATTACGTGAATTTTTGCTGTCCAAAAATCTATAACCGAAATGCGAGTAATTATACAAAGTGTACTCAAAACAGGTCTGCCAAACTGCAAGAGGTGATTCTTGAGTTCATTTCTGATTGACTCATTTCTCTTAGAGATTGTTTTTAAACGCTTAGTTTTCGAGTAATCAAATTTTGATATGGATATGTCTTTGCTCTGGGGGGTCAACCAAAAATTTCCGTGACGCAAAATTGATGTCACAATTTCAGTGTTTTTCACGTACAACCCAGCCGTTGCTAGGGGAATGGAACTTCCGCAGTTTTCATCGCACAAAAATCGTTGGCCACTCGTTGGAAAGCGCTTGATTTATGTGATAAATGTTCACATCTCAAGCTACCAATTTCCCCCTCCTTACGTACCTGGCTACATTCCTAAACTAAGTTGATTGGACTATAAACAATTTTAATAAGCCGGTTACAATATTCTTAACGTAAAGCAATAGCATCATTTACTCCACTCCATAGGAAACATTTTCATCGTCTTGACAACAGTCGACTGTTGAAAACAACTCATTGCGTCTGTATTGGAGAAACAACTTTAATTTATAGTAGGTATGCTTTTTGTGCCTCCAAGAATGATAAAATAAATTCTTTATCCTACATTTCGTCGCCTACAGTCCAAATTTAAAGGATTTGTTTACAACTCTCGAGGACGACCGTTATGAAATCCCCAATTGAAGACATATCCATGTAACATGGTATGTGCTTGTAAAGCAGATAGTGGAACTCGTTTTCGAGTTTCGGTACGGTTAATTTTAAATCGGCTCGGTCTTATTAGGTTTTCTACCAAGCTAAAACTGCCTACACACTTGTGATGCCTGACTTATATATATATATATGTAGTGGTCTAGTGGTAAGCAAAAGTACCTACTGTTGCGGAATAGAACCTCAGAGTCGCACTCGCTAATTTCTTATATAAAGTAAACGAGTTCCACTATCTGCTTTACAAGCAGATACCATGTTACATGGATATGTCTTTGATTGGGAATTTCATAATGGTTGTCATCGAGAGTTGTGAACAAATCCTTTAACTTTAAACAAATCCCTGGGCCGCATGGCCGCATCCCGACTAATTCCAACAAAACAACGGTTTACTTATAGAAATGTTGAAAATAACTATGGAGAGAAGCCACTACAATGGGTTGTTGTTAACAGCCGACTGTTGTCAAGAGGATCAAAATGTTTCCTGTGGAGTGGAGTTTAAGATACCTATATAATTTTTTTCACGTGTTATCAATCTTTTGTCACTTAAATGATCATAATTCCCCAATTACCGTGTAAATTCAAATTTGAAGATGCCGTTGAAAAGAACATTAAATTTCCTATCGGATAGATGCCTGACCTTTTTTTATAAATTAAGTTTTGAGACATAAAAAGCCTGATTGACGAAGGTTCTTCTTAAAGATTCTTTAAATTCTTAGTTTTCGAGTAATTGACTTTTCAAGATAGGTATATAATTTATTTTTTCGTGTTTTCGATCTTTTGTCACTTAAATGATCATAATTCCCTTAATTTGCCGTGTAAATTAAAATTTGAAGATGCCGATGAAAAGAGCATAAATTTGACCTATTTTATAAATCAAGTTTTGAGACATAAAAAAACCCTGTGATAAGCAAATCCTACCTAGTTTGGGAAACATCGAGTTATTTCAATTGGATAGAGAAGTATGAGAACCAATTTTTTTTCTAGACACAGGAACGGTCAAAACTGCGCCAAAATCTCACCTATTCAATGGTGTAGACCATTTTACTTTTACCTTGCCAGTTAGGGGAGAAAACTATGTTTTAATGTTGAAATACATCGTTTTTCACTGAAATTGAGTGTCTTCTTGAAAATAACATTCTATGAAAATTCAGTTTCGGATCGGTTTCTACGTATTTTTTAGGCTAAATTGAATGGTAACTCTTGCATATTTCCCTAACCCTATCTTAACCAAGTTTTACACTTTAAGTCACAAATTTGAGTTCATTTGGGATGATAGACTTTATGTGCCTTCAGAGGTGAAAATAGTAAGCTAAAGTGTAAAACTCGGTTATATGGGGGTTGGGAAGATATGCAATGTTACCGTTCGATTCAGCGTAAAAATTAAGTAGAAACCGACCCTTAACTCGTATTTTCAAAGAAGGTCACTTTTCAAGAAAACCCACGATTCTATTGAAAAAAATAATTTTGTTCAACATTGAAAAGTAGTTTTCTTCCCTAATTAGCAAAATAAAAGTAAAATTGACTGCACCGTTGAAAAGATGAGATCTTGGCGCAGTTTTTACCATTCTTGCATCCTGAAAAAACATTGGTTTTCATAGTTCAATTTCCGATTGAAAAAATTCGAGGTTTCCCCAAGTAGGTAAAATTGGCTTTTCAGAGCGATTTTTCATGTCTAAAATCTCAATTCTTAAGAAAGATCAGCCACAGAAAATTTAAAGCTTATTCGGTATCCCCAAATTTGAATTTTCACAGCAAATTAAGGGAGTTATGATCATGTTAGTGACAAAAGGTCAAAAACGAGAAAAAATCTTAAAACGCTGCAAATTATTACACAATGGTTTATTATTTCTGTGTTAGATAGCCCTTCTACGCAGATCATTGGTCTATAATTATTAAACCCCGTATATAAATATGATCAGAACATGGTGCATCGTGCGTCTGAGAAGAGTTTACACTTTTACAGTTCCACGACCCCGCAATTTAACGCTTCACAGTTAAGATATTTAAAAAAACGGGAAAATGATGCTTGAAGTAATTTACGTTAGAGCATGCACAGAATGGAGTAGCGATTTGAGAAAAATGAAATTGGTAGGGTACAATTTACAGCCTAACCCACAAATTCCAAGAAAATGTAATCAAAATCTGATGAAAACTAGACTCTGGTCCTTGGAGTACACTTTCGCGCATGCGCAGGAGCTAATATATTGATGCAATCATGTTGAAATTAACATGGAATAATAAAACCATTGTCCCCCCACTATGCACCAAATTTGAGCGGGATTGGACGACTAGGGCGTAAAAAATGATGCTCAAAGGAATTTACGGTCAGAATGACGTTTTAGAAGTATATTTCGGGAGTTCTACGAGCAAAAAATAAAATGATCGTGCAGCAGGATTCAAACCCACGAACTTCGGCTCACGATACCGTTATCCTGTCCATTGGACTACGCCACTGCCGTCGATTCCGGAAACTTTCTACTTTGAAAGAATTATATGAAAAATATTGCTCCAAGCTGAGAAATCTGATTCAATCGTGCAAGTATTCTTACTATCGAAATAAAATTTCGATCGCGAATAATTGTCCTCGCAAGATATGGCGGGTCATAAAAGAGATGACTCAAAGTGAAACGAAAGATACACCGATTAATAAGCTGTGTACTCAGAGTGAGGTTTTCACTAGTCCTACTGATATTGCAAATAAATTCAATGACTATTTTGTAAATGTTGGCAACTCCCTATTCAGACAATTTAAAAATTTCAATCCTAGTTATGAGTTACCCAAAAAGGTTAATTGTGTAATGTCTTTTAGTCCAGTTGTGTTAGATGACGTCCTGAAGTGTGTCAATGATCTGAAACCTAATAAGGGTTCTGGGACGGATGTATTCAGTTCGAATTTGGTGAAAAGAATTGTTGATTGGATCAAGGAGCCCTTGGTTTATTTGATCAATTTAAGTCTTACAAATGGAATTTTTCCAGATTCATTTAAGTTAGCGAAAGTCAAGCCATTATGTAAGAAATGTTCACGAATAAATTTATGTTGAAAATTATCGACCTATTTCTTTGTTGTCGACCTTCTCCAAGATTTTTGAGATTAGTTAAAAAGCAGTTGATGAATTATTTAGACAAAAATATGTTACTTTCTAACAATCAATTTGGTTTTCGTTCAGGTCGTAGTTGTCAGGATGCTGTAGCTATGGTTAGTTCTCTGATTAGTAATGCCCTCAATTCGGGCGATAAAGTCTTGAGTATATACTTCGATTTGACAAAGGCCTTTGATACGATAAACTATGAACGACTGCTAAATAAATTACGTCAGATGGGCTTGGATGATAATGCGTTGAGTTGGTTTTCCTCGTATTTAACGATCAGAAGCCAATTTGTTGAGATAAACGATGAACGAAGTAAACTTATGCACATGTCAATTGGTGTTATTCAAGGTTCTGTCTTGGGTCCTATTTTGTTTATATTATATGTGAATGATGTTTTTGATTTGAATACGGGCGGTTCACTGATTGGTTTTGCCGATGATCTGGCTCTTGTTATTGTGTCTGATTCTTGGATAAATGTTCACAATCTTGCTGCTTATGCAGTAGCTACAATATCTGATTGGTTTGTCCGTAATGCGTTAACTGTAAATACACAAAAAACATCATACATTACACATTCCATTACAGAGGCAGGTCAGCCTGAATCGTCTGCTATTCCGTTTCACATTCATTCTAGTGGATGCTCTTCTATCCCCTGTATATGCCCTTCTATCCAGCAGGTGGATTGTCAACGATACAACAGCACATTTATCATGTCAGTAATTCAATTAGAAGATCGTCTTTCATTTTTCTTTTCTAAATAAAGTTCTACCGCTATCTGTTATCAAAATGACTTTCCATGCATATGTTTATTCTATTATTATCTACTGTCTTCCGGTATGGGGCGGTGCTTATGAAAGGTCCTTTAAGGAAATTGAGGTGGCAATTAAGTCAGTCTTACGCCTCATTTTCAAAACTGGTTATGAAAGCCCAAGTAAACCTTTATTTTCTAAATTAAATATTCTCCCTCCTCGACTAACATATGTGGTAGAAGTATTATTTTAAACATGAACTTTCAGAGATCCCTCCTTTACAAGGTATTACGCGTTTAAATTCATATATTACGATTCCAATCCCATACCCTAAATGTGATTTTTTCAAGCGACAACTTTCTTTTTTAGGCCCTAGATTGTTTGTTGAGTTGCCAGTTCACATTAAGCTAATTAATAATTTTATTCAATTTAAAAAGAGTATTAACATATTTTTCAGGAATCTCTATCAAAACGATAATTTTTATTTCTTTTTTTAGCTTTATTTAGCAATTTTGTCATCATCTAAAGAGTTTTCGTTTTGTTTTTTGTTTTTTTTTGACAGTATGTTTTATTTGAAATTTATTTTGTCAGATGGAATATAGTACGTACTTTTTGTGCCATTTAAGATCTTATTCTATTATCTTTAACTAAGTCATGAAATGGTTCATATTTTTGTAATCATTGCACTTGTCATATTTTCTGTTTTTGTTTTTTAAACTCCTGATCTCCATACAATTTTTATAAATTTTGGAGATCAGTAACTGCCAACTTTAATTAAGATTTGTTGTTTTTTTTCCATGGATAGAAGTATCAAATACTTCCTTACCTTATTGTGTGTATACATATGTACTTACATTCCTTTTTTAATAAATGGCATTATTAAAAAAAAAAAAAATTAGACTCGGTTAAAAAGGAATACATATTCGCGCATGCGCAATAGCTACTAATGATGGGATTATGTTGAAATTGCTAGGAAATGCGCAAATTAACCTCTTCCACGTATCCTCCAAATTTGAAAGAGATCGGAGAACGGGGGCGTGAGAAAATGATGGTTGATAGAATTTACGTTTGCGCGAGAGAGAAAAAAAGACACGGAACGAAAGTTGCTCAGAATAGACTAAAACGTAAAATGCCAGTGGAAATTTTACCACTGTAAAAAAACAACAGCCGTTAGATTTTAGTGGAGCCAACAACTTTTAAATCTCTCGAAAGTGAAAACAATGCTTCCACTACCTATATATAGACTTGGGAGCAATTTAAGAGATGAAATAGGTAGAAATACTTCACTGAAAGGTACATCGCACGGAAAATAGTTAATAAAGACGATTTCGCAACGTTATAATAAATTCCATTGGAACTATATCACCTGAGAATTCCAATATTGGCATTATGTCAGCTGATATTTGCAGGGCAATTTTTATGTATTCCAGTATCACTATCTAGCGATCTTTGATGGAATTTAAAGCTTGATCGTCTATTCAATAGATCCGCTAGCAGCGCGTGATTTATCTTCTCGCGCTTAGA
This sequence comes from Adelphocoris suturalis, assembly GCA_030762985.1. Lineage (NCBI taxonomy): Eukaryota > Metazoa > Arthropoda > Insecta > Hemiptera > Miridae > Adelphocoris > Adelphocoris suturalis. The sequence continues at coordinate 172,756,157 of CM061040.1, read as the reverse complement.
AATTCGAGGATCTTGAAGTGTAAACTTCTTTAGCCGCACCGCGTCGAAAAATTTAGCGGGGTGTGAATGTGATTTTACCGTCACGTGACGCTGTTTTTTGACATTTTTGACATGTCTTGGCTATGGCACATAAACTAAAAAAACGTCACGGAAAATTCCTCACGAAAATATTCTGATGATTTCCGCTTACCGCTTACAACCGAGTCGTTGCTAGGGAAATGGTACTTCATCGTTTTTCATCCCACAAAATTCGTTAACCATTCATTCGAAAGGTCTCGATTTATCCAACCATATTATGTTAACTACTGCGAAGTGCGTGGACAACAAGCTGAGTTATGAGCAAGGTTATTTGAATAATTAGGTACACTCAGGTGATCATTCTCAATAATTGATATTGTGAACATAATTGCAACCTTTTGTTAATTTCTGATGATTTCATTGAGCTGGTGTTTCGATGATTTGATTCATATCAGGTGATCCGAATATTGCAAGAACGGTTTGATTTTTGAAGCGGTGGTTAAATCATTTTAATAAGTAATTTCTATGCCGTAAGTAGCCTCTTTAGGACATTTACTTGACGATGCCCGGTCCGGATCAGCTGAGTGGCTCTTAGAGCTTGCATACGAGTTTGCAACTAAAGACATAAAATGTCCCAATGTGTTGCAGACTCGTATGCAAGCGTTTCGTTATGTTTCTTTTGATTTTCACGTACAACCAAGCCGTTGCTGGGGAAATGAAACTTCTTTATTTTTCACCGGACAAAAATCGTTCTCCACTCGTTGGAAAGCTCTCGATTTATCACGCATTTCTTTCGTACTTGTTCTTCTATTCATATCGTAGTTTTATATTTATTTATGTTATAAATGGATATAGTAAACAATGCCGCTTATTTTGTTGTCACTTGGTTGAGAAGTTAATCTTGGTTAGAGTGATTATTGTAGACGCGCACCATAACAGAAAATTACCTACTTAGGTACTCTGTTGTAATTTCGACTTTTAAAACATTTATGTCGTAGTTTTAAATTTTTTTGATTTACGAATTAGCGGGAAGAGAGAATGTTCCATGTTTTACCATTTTAGCCGAAGGCTCAATGCGGAAAGTTACCGAGGGTCCAGGGGCGGAGCCGGTCCAATTTTACTTTCCCAACATCCCAACAGAGTGGAAAGTAATGCCCATTCTTACTTAACCAACATCCCAACAGAGTGGAAAGTAATGTCCATTTTTACTTACCCAACATCCCAACGGAGTGGAAAGTAATATCCAATTTTACTTTTTATATTTAGCAGAAAATCGTCATAGAACTTCTCCCGTATGGTCTTTAGCACAGCTGGTTTTTTCTTCTTTTTTTTCGATGTTCAAGCCCTTAGGGAAAGCGAACTATTCAACTTACAACGTTGCGGTTGGTTTAATCGATTCTTTGGGATTGAATTTATCATTAACAAGCAAAACAATATTACTGTTACTTAGTAAGTTTTTGAAATCTCAATTTTTTAAATGTTTAGCCCTTTAATACAGCTCTTTAGGGTTGATAAAAATTGATGCCGAGCTTCTAGAACCATCTAGACCCCAAATTTGATTTTTAACACAAGTTTCATGAAGTTTGGTCAAGTGTTTTCGGAGAAAAGCCGGGGACGGTGGACGGACGAATTTTTTTTATTCGATTTTTGGATTCTACGCATCTTGGAACGTAGACCGTTTGAAACATAAAAATGTTTTTTCTTGGTCGATTTGAAAGGTTCATTATTGGAAATAATTTACCGAAATTGATTAACTCGAAAAGTTAGTGTAATTATATATAATTAACATCGAAAATAAAATAATAAATTGCTCTTTGAGTCTCATTATAACATAGTTAGGCACTTACGCAGACGACTTATTTTCAACTGTGAGTGTCAATGCAACGACTAGGTACTTGAGTATTGATAAAGTTTTAATGTAATTCGGAAACGTTATTTAAAATAACGAAACAAACCCCCCAACGGCACAACAGAACCACGTAGATTGACATTTCACTATTTCATCTGACAGGAACAAGATGGCCGACATCTGCTTTCATCTCTTATCTAACATTCATGCGTTAGTTACCTACCCCACATCGACGTTTGGCCGGGCTAGTGTTGACAGCTGAGTCGATACCACCTATAGACCTTTTTTTAAACATTTTTACTGTGAAGCGTGAAATTGAGGGGCCTTGGAACTGTAAAGGTCCTTTTTATGAGGCATGATGCACCATGTTTTGATCATATATTACTTACGGGGTTTATTAATTGTAGACCAATAATATGCGTAGAAGGGCTATCTAACGCAGAAATTATAAACCATTGTGTAATTATTTGCAGTATTTTAATTTTTTGAGATATTTCATATATCGAGATTCGGCAAACATGTTAATCAGCAGTTGTATTCGTCGGCAGTGGAACAACCTACTACTTTGTTTGCTTTTAACCAATAGGGAATCTGGTAGGCAATACGTACCTACCAATGTAGTTTGGTTTCTTGGTGTAGCAACAATATGCCTTGTTTACTTCGTTAAACTACGAAATCTATCCTTTTATTCATTAAATATAACCCCCCCCCCCTCCCTCAGTTATAGTAATATGAATTAATTATAAAACCGCGTGTATGTTGCTGCTGAAACCGCCTGAGCAATGGCTACGTATCAATACGTACGTCTGAGGAATTTTTAATTATTGTTTTTTCATTATTTGTCAGGTTATTATTTATTCTGAAAGCCTAGTCGAATGATGATTCTTTAGTTATCGGACACTGATCAACTATGAATAAATAATAGTATCTACATTGACCAAATAGAAACTCGTTCACTATTAAATCAGTATTTTTGGCTACAACCAATAATCGCGCTGGCAGGCTGAATCTTTGTATTTATACAAAATTCCTTTCCGCAAAACAAAACTGTTTAAAAATGTTATAACCACATACTAGGTTGATGTAAGACGGCAATTTTCTTGTGAAAAAAAGGTTGGTTGAGTAGCGATTCACTGACATTTGCCAGATCAAAGCGGACTTTGGTGGAAGCAAAAATCTACTCCAAGCATGCGGTCACTAGATTATGGTCTGTAGGTATTTTTCTATGGAAATTAATTTAATATAAACGTTGATTCGTCGTTTAATAACATTTTTCTCTATGCATACTACAATGCACGTATATAAACATCATATTAAAAACTAGCCGCTCCGGCTCGCTACGCTCGCCTCCACGTCCAGCCGGGGGGCAAGCCCCCCGGACCCCCCATTCAATTGCTCGCTTCGCTCGCAAAGTGTGGCATGTAGGGAATATTGCTCGCTTCGCTCGCAAAGTGTGGCATGTAGGGAATGTTGCTCGCTTCGCTCGCAAACGATAGATCCCTAAGGGTAGGTTTAACTTCTGTAAGGGATGCTGCTCGCTTCGCTCGCTTGAGGAAGTTATACTGCCCACCCAACTTGGCAGACGTTTTTTTTCTGTTGGAAATTCTTACAAACAAATTAAATCTTATGAAACTACGTGGAACCACAAAAAGTTTATTCGGGGATGTTGCTCGCTTCGCTCGCAAGGTATTGCTGTATATTTGTAGGAAAAAATCCGAATTTATTCTGTTGACATGGCTCTCGCTTCGCTCGCAAGGTATACCTGTATACCCTTCAAGACGTAAGTGCGTGTACCTGCTCGCAACCCGTTTTCGTCAGGTGCAAGCCCCGCCTCATCGAACCCCTGACTTCGTAGAGCCTTCTCGCGAACACGGCAAAATTAATTACTGACCTATGTAGGCATACCTGCTCGCCTCGCAATGTTGTGACATCGAACCCTTCACGTCAATTCTTGAGCCTTCTCTCGTCCACGGCAGAATCATTTTAATCGCTTTGCTCGCTTCTGCTCGCAATTTGACCGAGTTCTCGTCACTTTTTTCGATATCCGATTTCGGATTCAGATTCGGCGGACCCAAAGCTGTATTTCGCCCGCGAAAACCGTTCCGAAAAACGTACCTTTATGGGGTATATTTTAATCGGAAAAAACCAAGTTTTTCGGCGGACTTTTCGAGAAAACGGGTCCGTACTCTCGCATTTTTTTGACGCATTTCCCGATACTTTTTTCGCGATCCGATCGCGCCGTCGTCTTCCTCGTAGGAAAACCTACGAAACCCGTATTTTTCCGGAATTGTCAACGGCCGTTTAGAGGGGTAGGGGAAGCGGGGAAGTGGAAAAAGCGCACATTAATTATTACTTCGACCCCCCTCCCGCCCTACGGCCCATGGTTCGGGTGGGATTAGAAAATTTTAAATTCGCTTATACACCCTATCGGAAAATCCCAAAAAGATCCCACCACTCGTAGATCCGGCCCACTCAGCCGTTTGGCCGTGCATAGACACGACAGACAGAGCGACAGACAGACGGAGTTTCATTCTTATTAATAACTAGCCGCTCCGGCTCGCTACGCTCGCCTCCACGTCCAGCCGGGGGGCAAGCCCCCCGGACCCCCCATTAAGTTGCTCGCTTCGCTCGCAACGTGTGGCATGTAGGGAATATTGCTCGCTTCGCTCGCAAAGTCTGGCATGTAGGATATGTTGCTCGCTTCGCTCGCAAAGTCTGGCATGTAAAAAATGTTGCTCGCTTTGCTCGCAAAGTATGGCATTTAGGGGATGTTGCTCGGTTCGCTCGCAAACGGTAGATCTCTAAGGGTAGGTTTAACTTCTGTAGGGGATGCTGCTCGCTTCGCTCGCAAACGGTAGATCTCTAAGGGTAGGTTTAACTTCTGTAGGGCATGCTGCTCGCTTCGCTCGCTTGAGGAAGTTATACTGCCCACCCAACTTGGCAGACGTTTTTTTCAGTTGGGAATTCTTACAAACAAATTAAATCTTAGAAACTACGTGGAACCACGAAAAGTTTATTCGGGGATGTTGCTCGCTTCGCTCGCAAGGTATACCTGTATATGTGTAGGACAAAGTCCGTATTTATTATTTGAAATGGCTCTCGCTTCGCTCGCAAGGTATTGCGTAGAAGTGCAAATGGGAACCCCCCTGTGAGGGTCCCTTCAGGTAAGCAACGTTGTGTAACGGCAGCCCGTGGTCGATTAATTTCTGATGTTAAAGGCTTCCCTCGCAATTCCCCTCCCAATTTGACCTACTTTCCGTCACTTTTTTCGATATCCGACTTCGGATTCAGATTCGGCGGGATCAAAGCTGTATTTCGCCCGCGAAAACCGTTCCGAAAAACGTACCTTTATGGGGTATATTTTAATGGGAAAAAACCAAGTTTTTCGGCGGACTTTTCGAGAAAACGGGTCCGTACTCTCGCATTTTTTTGACGCATTTCCCGATACTTTTTTCGCGATCCGATCGCGCCGTCCTCTTCCTCGTAGGAAAACCTACGAAACCCGTATTTTTCCGGAATTGTCAACGGCCGTTTAGAGGGGTAGGGGAAGCGGGGAAGTGGAAAAAGCGCACATTAATTATTACTTCGACCCCCCTCCCGCCCTACGGCCCATGGTTCGGGTGGGATTAGAAAATTTTAAATTCGCTTATACACCCTATCGGAAAATCCCAAAAAGATCCCCCCACTCGTAGATCCGGCCCACTCAGCCATTTGGCCGTGCATAGACACGACAGACAGAGCGACAGAGCGACAGACGGAGTTTCATTCTTATTAATAACTAGCCGCTCCGGCTCGCTACGCTCGCCTCCACGTCCAGCCGGGGGCAAGCCCCCCGGACCCCCCATTAAATTGCTCGCTTCGCTCGCAAAGTGTGGCATATTTTGCTCGCAAAAGATGTGTAGGAAAACACTCGTTGGAATCCGATGTATGCAGGGAATGTTGCTCGCTTCGCTCACTCGGTATGGTGGATATTGAAGGGGTCTCGCCGTGGTTACAGAATGACCTCCGTAACATACACAAAGAGGCACATACTGTAAACACGGCGTGTCCCTTCTTGCCCTTCTGAAGAGACACGCCCATGGAAGCAGCAGGCCTGTAGCTGTTCCATGGAAATCTGGAACATATACATTAATGTGCGCACAAATATGGTTAAAAATAGCTGAAAATTGCAAAAAAAAGGACGAAAAACGCAAATTTGTTATCCATGAAACTATACAACAATTCGCTGATGAGGTCATGCTGCACGACTCCTCTTAAAAGTCGAACAATGAAGTAAATGAAGCCCACATGACTTCCATGGAAATCAGTACAAAGAAAAATACTATAAGAGGGCCTGTTTGTAAACAATGTTAGGAGATTTGCCTTCTGAAGCAAGTATATGCAAGTTCTGTGAGTTCGATACTCTTGAGCATGCAACATATAGCTGACCGTGTGAAAAGCAATCGGTCAGCAAGTGAATACCAGCAACAGAAAGGGATTGACCTTGTGCCTTGTTAATAGTCATGGCGAAACCAAGTTTTATAGGGATTGAACTCTCTTGAATTGGAATGGAAAGTCATTTGGAATAGTGGGTATCCTTGGAATGTAAGCATCCTCGCCACAATGAGTTCCAGTCAAGATAGAAGCTTGAATGAGGTTTTTAGTCATGCCAGTTACGCGCAGTCGGGTGCCATTGCACAACCGTGGTGGATCCAAGTTGCGCATTAGTAAAATTGGTACACCTATTTTAAGGGTAATGGAGTGGGAGGGAATACCAGAGTGAGATAATGAGTTAAGAAACTCAGTGGGGTAAGCAGTAGATTCATCAGTATTGACCACTGAATCGAAAGAAGTATATGTAAATGGATCTCCTGGCAAAGAGTGGAGAATGCGAAGGTTGATGTCATCAACAATAGCGTTTGTTGGAGCTAAAATAGCTCTTTCCCGCAACCATGTACCGTCAACAGTTTGGAAGCGATTGACGATATCAGGGAAAACGCAATCTATCAACTCTTCTTCCGATTTAACTATGTGACCTACATTAGAGAGATCAATCAAACCTTTGGAGTCCACAGCTACCTTGCCATCTCCAATTTTCAACAAATCCGTAGAAAAGTGATCAGCTGGCGTACTGTGATCATGGAGATGAACTCTCATGTTTGTAGTCAAGTGAAATACTTCAATAGAACCCCACAGAACAGATGACTTCAGACAGGCATCTAGCTCATTAGCAGGGGTGCCTCTTACAATGATAGGAAGAGTTTGCCTGAAATCTCCAGCCAGTACAACAACTAATCCACCCATTATATTTTCGTTATTTCGGATATCCCGCAAGGAGCGATCTACAGCTTCAAATGCTAGCTTGTTGGACATTGTAGCTTCATCCCATACAATGAGCTTGCATTTCCTAAGCAAAGCTGCTGTAGCGCTCTGCTTGCTGATATTGCATATAGGTGTGTCCTGTTTCTCTAAGTCTATGGGCAAATGAAAAACAGAATGTGCAGTTCGCCCTCCACTAAGAAGGGTACCAGCAATTCCTGAGGAAGCAACAGCCAGAGCAATATCACCCTTACTTCGAACCCAAGCCAGTAAAAGGTTGAGCAGAAAAGATTTTCCAGTGCCTCCAGGAGCCTGAACAAAAATTAAAGCGGGGGTACTGGAATTAAGTTTTTCCATAACTGTATTGAAGATAATGTTTTGCTCAGGGCGTAAGGTCGTACGGTGGGACTCGACCTGGTCTAGTAGAGCTGAACGATCATAATCTTGCTCTCTTGCTAGAAGACTGTTAGTCTCATCTGAGCGATTCGGGGAACAAAGATTGAATTCTTGTAGTTTCTTCCCAGACATAGCCATAATACGATCTTCAATGTTAATTAAGGCTTCATTGTAACAAAATTCATGAAAATCTGGAATTCGGTTTTGTAATGGAATATGTCTGTGGATAATATCCTCTGACATGTCATGTTTGTAGGTTTGAAAAATCTCTTCAGGATTAGAAAGACCACAAAATGACACCAAAATAGAGAAGAGTTGACGAATTTGGCTAGGAAGACGACAAAGAACTGCTTCATCCATGGTATCTTTCCAATGGTTGTCATCGGCCAAGAGGCCAAGAGCAAGGCAGGCATCTTGAAAGGAAGGATGTATTGTTCCTCTAACTGTTTTCAAAAAATCAAAAGAAGTAGGCCCAACTACGTGAAGTAGTAGTAATCGCAGACAGAAACATTCAAAGTTAGAGACATGGACAGTATAGATTCGACCAATAGCATCACCCTTCTTGATGTCAGGCCAACCATTTACAGATACGCCTTGTTTTCTGCGCTTCCAAACTTTTTCCTCCCACCTATAGTACTGTGGAAGTTCACTATATCGCAAAGTTTTGGCAAAATCATCTTCCTGGCATAATTTGAAGAAAGCTGTTAGAGTGGTGTTTCGAGGATTAGCAACACGATCATGGAGGGTGGACGGAGTAAAATAAACCCTTTCACCATTTTCCAGGTGCACAGCAAGATGAGTAACAGAAGGATGTCGGCCATGAAGAGGAAAATGGAACAATCTCCAAGCAGCCTCATTACTGTTTACGTATCGTCCAGTAACAAAACTTGAAACCTCATCAAGTGGATCTGATTTGCTACAATTCTGCAAGTTAATAACAGCTCGGTCGGAGCCTTTATTGATATATTTGCATATATATTTAATAGCTTTAACTGATGAGCAACATTCAACATTGATGTGAGCATTGAAAATTTTGCTCAACATTGGGGAGTATGGAACGACCCAGCTGTTGTCAACAGTGAAATTACTACTGCTGACTTTCATGGGCAAATTTGCAGTTTGACCACCATGAATGGGGTCACGACGCCTGTATAGTGGATACGAATCACGATCTGTGCGAGTTTCCTCTAAAAATGGCCGTGGATAGCGCTTTGTGCACTTGTTACCCTTCATGCAGGGTGATTTCGGGTTCAGTAGAGGACCACATGGACCGTGAATCATGTGTTTAAGAACAATGGATCTCAAGGAAGGATCATCCTCAGGATCAGGAATTTCAGCACTAATAATGCTATCAATTTGATGAGGGCGAAATTTATCAACCAACCAGAGAAGTAAATGACAATGTGGCAGCCCACGTTTTTGCCATTCAATAGAATAGACAAAAGCAAAAACATCACCAAAAATTTTGCCTTTCGTGAGCAAATCAACGAATTTGTCGACCTTGAGTTTGAAAACTCTTGCAATGATGTCCTGACGCTCTGAAGACTTTTGATTTAGAAACAACGCTGATTTAATTTCAGGCCATTCAAGATTGCATGTGAATGTGATGAATAAATCAGCAGTCCCGTGCATTCTAGCGTAAGCAAGAGCATCCTGACTATACTCTGCCAAATATCTAGGACTGTTCACAAATGAAGATGGCAAAATAACCAGCTTACCTAGATCATTAGGGCTGACATGTGCTTCAGAAGAAATGGCGTCTTTTAAATGAATATAACTTTCCACTCGGAGGTCACGTTGGTGAGTGGAAATAAAACCCAACCGTTCACTTTCGACTTTGACATACATATCAGTCAGGAACTTGTGAAAAAGAGTACCAAAGTGCAATATAACATTAGCATCGTTTTTTCTGGTCATCAAATGGAAGGCGTAGAAGTTAGTAGCAGAAACAGCATTTTTACGATCACCTGCTGTAAGAGGTAATGGGGACTTGTCGACAGGATTAACCATAGGAATGGTCCAAGAATAAGTTTCCTGCCCATTCCAGAAAATCAAAGGGTACTGAAGAGCATCATAGAAACGATTTCTCTCTGAAATTCGAATAAGACTGTTATCATGCTTCTTCAACAGGATATCACGATTGCATGAAGGCTCACCAACGACAATAACAGCGATTTCCTCAGCTGTGGGGGCATTGAAGCAACGTGGATGCTCACCAGCAGGAGTGTGGTCACCTCTTATAATCACCCTGTAATTGTCGCCATCTGGCACATCTTTCAGAGCAGCTTTAAATTTCCGAACAAGGGAATTAGAAGTATTTAACATTTGCTGCAAACCTTGGACAATAGTGTCATCAAGACCATCAGTAATAGTCATCCGTCTGGTCTGTTGGGAATCCTCGCCATCCATAAAATAAATTTGAAGGAACTTGTGCTGTTCGGGGGGAGACGGAAGGAGTGATCCAATTGAATGATACACTTGCCCCTTGACAATAAAAGAGGGCTGAAATCCCTGATAGTGAACCTCCTCACCAGCCACAAAATAGGTCATTTGAAATGCCGTGTTGTACTTAATGGAATTTTGTCGGAACTTCTTACTTTTAGGAGTGTCACCGTAAAGCAAGGAGTAGAGAGGCTCAGGAGGTGAAGGTACCAGTGGAAGAGAAACCTTACCCGAAGCACAGCACAAACCAGTTGATTCACCTTTAAATTTAAGTGCCTTGCAGAACATACACTCGTGAACCATGGTACCAATCAGTAATGAATTATGTATTCCATAATCTATGAGTGGATTATAAGAGAAAGCCATTCCTTTCAGTGAATTCCACGAACCCTTTGAACGCTGCAACCATCGCGTTCTTTCTTGCTCTCTACGATCCTAAACGACACAAAAACAGCAAAAGTTTATAAAATAGTATCTAATAGCATTTAATAATAGAATTATTTCGCAGGATAAATAATTAAGTACATTTCTCAGTATAAATATCACTACTCACCTGGGTTTCCTCAGCCGTTTCTGCTGACCTACTGCTCCTATGCTGGGCAGCGTTATGACTCAAGCGTTGCTGAAAAGAGAAGAAAAATTCAATAAATCAATACAAACAGATCTGTGAAATCGATATTACTTTCGCGCATCGACATTATTATTACATCGATTATTATTACATCGACATTACTTTCCCCTTTCTGCTGCCCTTGTGTTACAGCATTTAATATTTTTCGGCAAATAATAATGAAATTATATTAAGTACATTTCTCAGCATAAATATCACTACTCACCTGTTTTTCCTCAGCCGTTTCTGTTGCCCTTGTGTCACGCTGCCGTGCTGCAACTTCACTCAAGCGTCCCTGAAAAGAGAAGAAAAATTCAATAAATCAATACAAACAGATCTGTGAAATCGATATTACTTTCGCGCATCGACATTATTATTACATCGATTATTATTACATCGACATTACTTTCCCCTTTCTGCTGCCCTTGTGTCACAGCATTTAATATTTTTCGGCAAATAATAATGAAATTATATTAAGTACATTTCTCAGCATAAATATCACTACTCACCTGTTTTTCCTCAGCCGTTTCTGTTGCCCTTGTGTCACGCTGCCGTGCTGCAACTTCACTCAAGCGTCGCTGAAAAGAGAAGAAAAATTCAATAAATCAATACAAACAGATCTGTGAAATCGATATTACTTTCGCGCATCGACATTATTATTACATCGATTATTATTACATCGACATTACTTTCCCCTTTCTGCTGCCCTTGTGTCACAGCATTTAATATTTTTCGGCAAATAATAATGAAATTATATTAAGTACATTTCTCAGCATAAATATCACTACTCACCTGTTTTTCCTCAGCCGTTTCTGTTGCCCTTGTGTCACGCTGCCGTGCTGCAACTTCACTCAAGCGTCGCTGAAAAGAGAAGAAAAATCAGTTGAAGTGTACTCTAGGTACAGGCAATGTAATGTAACGTAGGTAATGAAAAGTGCACGTAAATTATATCACTACTCACCTGGGTTTCCTCAGCCGTTTCTGCTGACCTACTGCTCCTATGCTGGGCAGCGTCATGACTCAAGCGTTGCTGAAAAGAGAAGAAAAATTCAATAAATCAATACAAACAGATCTGTGAAATCGATATTACTTTCGTGCATTGACATTATTATCACATCGATTATTATTACATCAACATTACTTTCCCCTTTCTGCTGCCCTTGTGTCACAGCATTTAATATTTTTCGGCAAATAATAATGAAATTAAATTAAGTACATTTCTCAGCATAAATATCACTACTCATCTGGGTTTCCTCAGCCGTTTCTGCTGACCTACTGCTCCTATGCTGGGCAGCGTCATGACTCAAGCGTTGCTGATGATGTACAATAAATAGAACATCCAAAAATGTATGTACACAATCATGCTGAAAAATGTACTTAAAATTCATCAAAATTTGCTAAAAAATCGATAAAAACTGCCAAATAAAGCTAAAAATTCAGAACCTCTATTTGAATAGCAGGTTATTATTTAGAATACGTTTTTTGCCATAAAATTAATGGTTAACGATTTCCTTTTTGAGCACATTAAATTGGTCAAATTTCAAAAAATGTGTACTCAAAAAAATCTCTAAAAATGGCTAAAAATCGTTCAATTTATATTTTTTGGTAGAATATTGTTCAAATAAAGTTTATTAACTATAAAATAGAACATCCAAAAATGTATGTACACAATCATGCTGAAAAATCGATAAAAACTGCCAAATAAATGCGAATGGTAAAATACCTTCTTTTTTGGTGACTCGTCCGGCGAAAAACAAAGTTTCTTCTTTGGAGGCATTATGCAATGATAGTATATGTTCTTACATTAAAATTTGTTCTTATTCTAAATTCTTATTAATAATAGAGATGATACTCTTCTATTCAAAAAGAGATTTTGGATTTTTGGCTATTTTTTGCAATTTTATAGATTTTTTAAAACAAAATTAATGGAGTTCAAGTTTTTAGCATAATTTCGTACATAAATTTTTGAATGTTCTATTTCATAGTTGTTGACCAATACAGATGTAATACAAACAGGTAATGTAATCTAACGTAGGTAATGGTAGGTACCTACTACTCAATTGTATACCAACCATGTAGTGCCTTCTTTTCACAAGATTATTTCATTATGGTTACGAAACAATCATGCTGAAAAATCGATAAAAACTGCCAAATAAATGCGAATGGTAAAATACCTTCTTTTTTGGTGACTTGTCCGGCGAAAAACAAAGTTTCTTCTTTGGAGGCATTATGCAATGATAGTATATGTTCTTACATTAAAATTTGTTCTTATTCTAAATGAAACTCTTCTATTCAAAAAGAGATTTTGGATTTTAGGCTATTTTTTGCAATTTTATAGATTTTTTAAAACAAAATTAATGGAGTTCAAGTTTTTAGCATAATTTCGTACATAAATTTTTGAATGTTCTATTTCATAGTTGTTGACCAATACAGATGTAATACAAACAGGTAATGGTAGGTACCTACTACTCAATTGTATACCAACCATGTAGTGCCTTCTTTTCACAAGATTATTTCATTATGGTTACGAAACAATTTCAGTTTATATCCATGTCAAAACGTGTCGCGAAAAATTCCTTGACCCCCAGCCAAATTCAATAAATCAATACAAACAGATGTAATACAAACAGGTAATGTAATCTAACGTAGGTAATGTAAAAGTGCACGTACCTTCTTTTTTGGTGACTTGTTCGTCGAGAAAGAAAGATTCTTCTTTGGAGGCATTTTAATATTGATTGAATTGATAGCTTGAGGAGCGTTGCTGGACTGAATGGCTCGCTGGCAGTTCTCATAGGGATAGGGGGGTTCTCCTTGGTAGAGGGGGTAATTACTTGTCGAAATGGGGAAAAACCCCAAGGATGAACTCAGGTCATGGACTGAGGTCACGGAGGATTAGAAAGTTAGCAACGTCGGTTAGCAGGTAGGCTTCGCTGAAGGTTGTTGAACCAGGAACCAACGCATATTAAACGCTTCACTCGCTTCCGTGTTTTCCCGTCACTTTTTTCGATATCCGATTTCGGATTCAGATTCGGCGGACCCAAAGCTGTATTTCGCCCGCGAAAACCGTTCCGAAAAACGTACCTTTATGGGGTATATTTTAATCGGAAAAAACCAAGTTTTTCGGCGGACTTTTCGAGAAAACGGGTCCGTACTCTCGCATTTTTTTAACGCATTTCCCGATACTTTTTTCGCGATCCGATCGCGCCGTCGTCTTCCTTGTTCAAAAACCTACGAAACCCGTATTTTTCCGGAATTGTCAACGGCCGTTTAGAGGGGTAGGGGAAGCGGGGAAGTCCAAAAAGCGCACATTAATTCTTACTTCGACCCCCCTCCCGCCCTACGGCCCATGGTTCGGGTGGGATTAGAAAATTTTAAATTCGCTTATACACCCTATCGGAAAATCCCAAGAAGATCCCCCCACTCGTAGATCCGGTCCACTCAGCCGTTTGGCCGTGCATAGACACGACAAACAAACAAACGGACGGAGTTTCATTCTTATTAATAATAGAGATAGAGATATGAATACCTGCTAAACTTTCCAAAACCATAAAAAAAAGAGTTTATTTTTACTAATTATTTTATTGAGTCAATTTATTGTATTTTTGATAAGGCATCTACCTACCTGAGAAATGTAGATTTGTAGCAGTTATGTTTTTACGGCTACATCCTTACAATGACAGACATCAGTTAAGCATTTTTTTGAATGTTTATCGTCTGTTTCAAGAACAGCTACCGGGACTTCACATGTCCTTTTAGATTCCATGATTTGGTTTCCAACCGTTTCAACTGTTCCTGGAACAATGTTGTTGAACTTTTTTCGGGCGAATTCTATTCCTCCGTAGGGATACAATGCATTTTTCTCGTGCACGAATTTCCTCCACTGTTGGGAAGGTTCAGGTGTCATGAGTCTCACCCGAAAATTGAGGTAGCTGACTTTCCTGAAAATTATCAATCAACATTTGAACTTAGTAGTATTATTATAAGCAGAGTTGTCTACGTCAAAAGATTCTATAATCACATGTTCTATATTATACACCTAGTTATGATTACACTAATGACGAAGACATTCTGGTTCCAGTGACTTCAGAACGAATTAATTTCTTGATCTTCGACCGTCTGGAAAAACATTAATTTCAAGAAATTATTCCAGTCGAACTTCTCATTGCAATAATTTATACTTCTTGTCACAACACGAAATAAGAAACAAGATAATTCGCTTTGTCCAGTTGACAATTGCAAAGGTCCAGGACAATTGCAAGGAGTCCAGTCTAGCCTATCGGACCGCCTAGGAACCCTGGATGGACTAAGGCAAGAAGATGCGATGGCCTGTCTACTTTTCAATCTCTCTCTTGAAAAGGTGGTAAGGGACTTTGGAATTAGGAAACTAGAGGGACGATATTTCATAAGTCTCAACAGCTGCTGGATTATGGGACAACGTGGATATTATCGCACGCTTGCAACCAGCCTTTGGAAGCCTTTCTCAGCTTTGAAAAATCAGCCAATGCTATCGGCCTCAAAATTATCCAGTCGAAAACGGTGTACATATGTAGGTACTGGAAGTCGGAGATTAGCTCCTCCTACGATTTTTCTGGGGAACTGCTCGTTTCAGAGAATTAATTCCTTTAAATATCTGGGTACAACCATGAGTGCAGCAAATGATAGAGAGGTGGAAATACGAACACGAATTACTGCAGCCAACCGATGTTACTTTTCCCTTTCTAAATAGATGAAGTCCAAAACACTCTCCAGGGCCACCAAAATGACCCTATACAAAACAAATGAGCCACCTGTTTTAACATGCGGCTTAGAAACATGGGTATTCTCTGGAATTAGTTCAAACCTGCTGTGAAGGATCCTCCGCAGGATTTTCAGAGCAAAATATGAAGATGGAAACTGGCAAAGACGACCTGATGTAATACACTACATTAAGATGTGCAGGCTGAGGTGGGCAGGGCATGTCATGAGATTAGACGAGACCGACCCTGCATGAAAAAGGCATGGTAACCTGTCCTGGAGGCAGGAGAAAAAGGGGAAGGCCCAGGATCAGGTGGGAGGCTGAAGTGGACGAGGAAGTCGCAAAAATCGGCAGAAGAGGCTGGAAGTCGACAGCCATAGACCGATCAGCATTGCAGAGGCTTTTGAAGGAAGCTGAGACCCACCCTGGGCTGTAGCTGTAATTGGATGGATGGATGCCCCAACACGTTTTCTAATACTCGTTTTCCATGCACATTCAGCCAATGAAGTAGGTACCGGAGATGGTGGATTGGATGGTGGTAAGCAAAAGCCTAATTAACGGCTAATAGTTTCACTATTTTCTAGAAATCTTGACATCAATTTTTGCCTTCAGTTTCCTATATCCAGGGACGCTAACAACCGATTTCATTAGAACTCCGTTCTTTGGTGTATTTTAGTGTAACATTGGCGTTATGAATGATTTACTCTACAGATTGTTAACGATTCCGGATGGCCATAGGAATTAATTGATTGTTGATTCAGTGGAATATACTTAATTGATTAAGAGCCGAATGATTCGAATACATTTGGGGAAAGTTCTTCATTCGTAACGGAAAAACATTGGGTACATATTGAATAAATAAACATAAAACTCATAACAATAAATAAGACGAGGATACCCCCACGAATTTTTGATAAAGCAAAGTAATTGTCTTCTTTTTCCCTATGTAACGCAAAAGTTAATGTCCAGGGATTAACTGTTTACGCCGAGTTAAATACGTCAAAAACTGTTGGAAAACAAAATAATGAATAAATTGAGAAAAACAGTTTTAAAATCAACTCACTGCAAAACTTTTACGTGCATTTCGATATTTGTCAAGCAATTAACTCATTTTTATTTGAAATTAAATTTATTTCAGTCAATTCTACTTAAGTATAATATTTTAATGAGTAAAATTTTATGATAAAGCATGTAAAGTGTTATTAAAGATTTGTTGCTCATTTTGTAATCACTACTCAATTCTATTTTATCATCTCCAAGTTCATTTTGTAGGAGTTGAGATCATTGCAATCTATTTCGGAAAATGGGGAGAGAAGTTCTCCCAAAGAAATTCCCACTTACCTTTTCCGTTTTAGACCACCCTGGACATTTCGATTCATGTCAGTCTGTCAGTCTGTGTGCCGGATAATCCTTGTAACAGATGAAAATATTCGGATTTCATGATATACACATCATTATTTACTTTTCATGCTTCCAAGATTCTTCAATGAAATTGATTGAGGAAATTAAGTCAAATAAACTGGGAATGGCTTTTAGAATTCAGAAGTCGCGACATCACAATGGAAGAAGACCTTCCGCTGGATATTTGGGAGCCCCTTAATACGATCTAGAATCTTATTTGACCTAGATGTTATCCCATTCAACTGCAATTGATCCTTCGGGGAGATTCAAAACTTTATTAGGTAAAGAAGTATGATAAATCTTCATCTTTAAAAAGATCTAAAAACCCGTTCTTTCACCAAAAAAAGTGAAATATTTCAAAGAGAGCTCGAGGTCAATGTTTCTAACAAAAACGGGGTGCATTTTAAAATATGTTCTATCAAAATAATTTTTTTAGCAGGATATATAGTATCAATATTGCAGAAAGGAAATATATATAAATATACTCGTATATATTATTTGGAATGTAGGTACCTAAGTAGAACATAAATATATCTACCACAGTTCATATAAATGAAACTACCTATTTTTCTTTATTTAGTGGGGGGTTACCATCTTCAAAACAATCGAAATGTAACAATGACAAATAACATCGCCAGTAACATACTAACAATATAGTTTGTATTGACTCACTTGACAGATGGAATTTGAATGATTCGACCGATGGGCATAATGAAAGCACCTTGCGTCTTTTGATAGACGTTGTCCAACGTTCTTTTCATGTTCTCCTCGAATTTTTCTTCTTCCGGCGTGCGCTCGAGCTCCTGAAGGTCCATCATTCCGAATTTGGGGATAAAGCAGCTCGATGGATCGTAGTTGAAGTACTTTTCCGTTGACAAATCGTCTTCATAAACACGAGATGTAGAAGGTGGTGAGATAGTTACAATTATAGAAGTGCACATGTATCAGCTGGGTGGTTGGAATTGAAATAATATTATCATTGCAAACTACAAATAATGCTGTCAAATTCAGTTTAGGTCAAAAACTCCTGAAAATAACATGATCGAGTCAGTCAATGTTCGAATGGTACGAATTTAGCATCACCGGCAAAACAAACAGCAAGATTTCATTCGTCAACAAATGAGATACATTGGACTTGGATTCCCTCATGTGTCATAATATGTTATTTCTGTACCTTGATGCAACACCGTACTAAGTATGTCAAAAAACGCCATTCTGAGAAAATCGCGTTTGAAGTTTTGATCAAAAATAAGACCTTACCGTGTGCGGCTGTCCAAAGTTCTACAGACAAAGTAACTACTGCAAATAAATTACCATTAATCCCTGTTCCTGAGACATTTTTCTCTTGATTTTCTGACCCTCATTTTCCCGGGAAAACTTGACATAGTATTTTGTTGCTCTCTGCACATTGAGGGATATCTGGCTTAGTATACAACTGAAATATTTGAAAAACTATTGTTTTGTGTAAAATCTCGTCGACAACTATAGCAAGAACTAAGTAAACATAACACTGACATTATTTAAAAAAAAAAAAAAAATCTCAAAATTAATGTAAGAATGTGCAGCTAGTTATTAACAGTAA
Source organism: Adelphocoris suturalis (assembly GCA_030762985.1). Taxonomy (NCBI): domain Eukaryota; kingdom Metazoa; phylum Arthropoda; class Insecta; order Hemiptera; family Miridae; genus Adelphocoris; species Adelphocoris suturalis. The sequence continues at coordinate 172,737,826 of CM061040.1, read as the reverse complement.
AATGTAGATAAACTGAAAAGCGAACATGCAGGATAAGTGAAAAATGTCGGTCGGACGTGAAAAATGAATACAGTAATTGGCTGTATCGTATTCTGTTAACACAGCTATAATATCCGCTAATGGTTAACTGGAGTGACATAATAAATAGACCCAATTATGGGTGCTACGAAATACTATGTCGAGTTGGTATCTTGTTGAACTCACATTGAACACATATTTATCACCCCGACGACCAATATTACTGGTGCAACGAAATTCTATCTCTATGGCCCATATTCTCGTGACGTCACGCCTGGAGTAGGTTCGCGTTTCAGCCAAAGTCGGCCATGAGACCGCCCTACGTCAATGAATCGCTACTCAACCAACCTATTTCTCACAAGAAGTTTGCCGTCTCACGTCAACATAATTCGTGGTTATAAGGCCATTTTTCAACAGTTTTTTTTGTTGAAAAAGTATAATATTGTAGCAAAACAAAGTTTCAATTTGACTAAATGTTATAATAATCATGCCTGCCAGCGCAATAATTGATTGTAGATTGCTGTCAACAATATCAATCTAACGTGAACGAGTTTTTATTTGGACTAGGAGCCTACTAACCATAGTAGTTAATCAGTGTCAGAAAACTAAAGAACTTCATTCGTTTAGGCTTTGAGAATAATTAACCTGAAAAATAGTAAAGAAAAGATTATTGAAAATTCCTCAGGTGTCTGTACTGCTGTGTACAGCCATTGCTCAGGTAGCTTCATCAGCGTTTTATTATAAGTTCGTAGTACTATGCTTAACTGAGGAAGCTTTACTTGTTATATTGAATGAATAAAAGGAGAGATATGATAGTTTGTCAAAATAAACAAGGCAGGTTGTTGCTACACCAAGAAACGAAACTACTTAGGTAGTTACGTACGTCCTACCAGATTTGCTGTTGGTTTAAAGTGCCTAAACAAAGTAGGTGGGTCGTTGCTTTGCCGACGAATACAACCGCTGATTAGCAAGTTTGTCAAATATCGAATCAGGGAATATGCAACATGAATTAAAAACCAGCTGCAAAGAAAAAACCTTGAAATGCATTCCTCTGAAGGTAAGATTTCATAAAGACAGCATTGGCAGTGCAGTTATTGCGCGAGTTTTGCTGTTACGCAAATTTTATTGACAAAAAAAGTAATTAGGTACCTACTTTCGTTTTGATCAATGAAGTACCTACATGAACAAGTAATAATATACGGAAAGTATGTAGGTATACCTTACCTCTAGGTACTTACCTTTCCATATGTGATACAACTTACTATTCCCGCCTAACAGAGCTCTCATAACACATCCTTTCACAAGACCACTTTCACAGTACTCTAAAGATTTTTAGTTTCAATTGATTCGAAGAACAGTTCTAAAACTAGATAGGTAATCCACACCATTTTTGCGGCTGATGTCTGGATCATCTAGAACACTTGTATGTCAACTCCCCAACACATATTTCATATATGGATCTCTAACCCACAGATTAAATCTAGCATTCGTAGCGTTTGAGGTCAACACCTGATAATAACTTGATGTAATTTGCGTACAATTTATCACCTTGCATATTACAAATAATGAAAATATTGACTCGGAACTAGGTGGGACTATGTTATGCTGTTGTCCAGCTGTGACTACAAATGGGGCATTTTCGCATATGTTTACTCGTCACTATGACAACAAGGTGAAATAACTTCGATTTCGCTTGCCTCGATGTAAGGATGCGCTAGTGTCGCAAGTCTCGAGAATATCACCCATATAGTACCTTGTTGCAGTAATATTTTTCACATCTGGCGACTGACATAGTATTGGCCATTCAAATTTTCTTGTTACCTAGTAACAATGCGACATTAATTGTTCGCGGTACTGAAAGATGACACTTGGACCTTTCATTTGAAGGCATAAACCAATTTCCGCTAAAAATTGACATAGTAGTGTTGCACCAAGGTCCAGATTTATTCTATTGTTTAATTTTCAAAACAGCACCAAATGCTTAAGTACAAAAGAGTTATCTCAAAACAATCACTACAAACAAACCACTCACTTCAAATAATCACTTAACACTTTAAAACTTTCATTATTACGTGAACATCTTTAATTAAACAAGTTAAAAATTTAAACACCCACCCTCCTCCTTCTCAAAAAATGGTGAGTACATTACAAGATGGCTGGGCGAAGCAAGGAAAGCGTAATGGACAACTAATATGAGAAATTTATTGAACGACCATAATTTTAATATTTTTACGAATTCCTGCAGGCGCTTTACCCTTTGTACTCCTGTTATCTACTATTAGATCCCATTTAAAATACCCACCAAACGAAAATCATAGAGATTAAATAAAATCCCTACTTACGCTTCACGAATCCATTTGTAAGTGACAACTGTATCACAGCAAACTCCATTCCGTGCAGTGAGAATTCCATTGGAATTACATATTATCAACTAGTATACGATCGTCGTATTAAATTAGTATTTGTCGGAGCAAAAAGCTGTTCACTTCGAAAGTGGAAAAAAAAAACTTCGGTTATCTTATTAGATTCGAATGCAATACTTATAAAGAGAAGTCACTTAAAGTATTCACCAATGCCAAAAGGAAGAGTTGTCCTGCTGTGCTCATCACTGAGTTTTCCTAATGTGGTGTCTTGAAGAGCCTTCTTGAACGAAGCCAAGTAGGGGTTGAATAACGAAGTCTTGGCACCAGCTAACTTAGTCAGCTGTTTTCTTGCGCAGACTTCAGCGCACCGCGTGCACTGTGGAACACCAATACCAATTCATTAATTGAATACAGAGAATAACAAACGAGTGGAATTTAATTTTGCCGTTTGAATGTGTTGTGGACACATTTTGAACTAAGTAAAATATAGATGCCTTCATGATTCCCATATTTATTAGAAAACGAAAAAATAACATGAGTAGCATTCCTCGAATAAATAAGTGGCTTCTTTGTTGTACTTATACGAGTAACGATTATTTAAACCTAATAAATATTATTTGCGGAGACCAGTTTCAAACTATAATAATGTTCGATTCCAAACTTAGAGACGATTTGAATTGAAACGACACTCACATCTATGGCCTAAGGCAGCAATACCATAGTGTATTAGATTTAGATACATATCAATATCTAACAGAAGACTCGCCACTATTTATCGAATCCTACATGTTTTCACGCCTCTGTTCCATTGGCTTTAGCTTCAGCAATAGTATTCTATCACGTATTTGTTACATAATGTTTTTACAGTTTCTGCTTAACACTCGTAAACAACAAATTTGATCATTTTATTACTATTTATTGACAAGTTAATCTTCTTTTTCGTTCGCTAACGCACTGGGTGGTGATCGGTTGGTTTTTTTCTCTCTCTCTCTTTTCCCCTGCTAGGCTTGTTCAGTTGTGTTCATTTCTTCTTTTTTTTTAATGTATGAGATGAAGGTCCCAAACCCATTGTTATCGCTGCTCCATCACGAAAGCCTAACAGGTCCTCTGCAGTTCTCCACTTCTTCCTAGTTCCTCTTATGCACATGGACGTTGCACGCAAAATGGCAAAGAAAACCCGCGCTCGTAGCCACCCAGTAACATGGCTTTGCGGTTTAGATCATCTGTTTGCCAACCGTTCTGCCATTACCTTGATACAGGTCGCCATTTTATTTGATCGGTTCATATCGTGCTTACCTATTCGATGTCATTTTCTTCTCAAAACTGCGGAATTTTCACAATGGGGAAACAAATATTGTGGATTTATCAATGGTAAAGGTGGAATTTCAAAGGAAACAAAATTCTTGCTAGGTTTTATTGATATTTGAGCTCAATTTCCAGTGCAAATGGTTGGTAATGTAGCTAAGAATTTAGAAGCAGGAAGGCTAAGATTTTCTTCATCGAACAGTCGAATGTGTTGACATTTCTCAATAGATCCAGTAGTGGGAATATTGTGGTTCACGATCTACCTAGTATACTATATAGTCTCTTCAAAACAATTCATATTGAACAATAGCTGTCATATTGTTTTAGCTGTTCTTACGGAGTGGTAAGTTATAAATGATATTTAAAATAGTAAGTTTTCTCACGTGCTCAACAGGTCGTTCTGGTACAGGTGACGTCTCCATTTATCCCAGTCTTTTACTTCAACCGATCCCTTCTCTAGGTTGGTCATGAAATTATAGGTAGATCCAAAAACTCTCTCCAAACCAGAAGCTAACGCGGGTTACCGATTCCAGTTTATTATTTATGTATTCAACTTGCCGACCTGAAAACAATTCGTAGTCGAATGAATTGTGGGAGTAAATGAAATGCATGGGGAAGATCATTGACATAAATCGGAACTGTACCTTATTTTTTTAAATATATTTTTTTTTAGTAATCTTCTATATATAAATATAAATATTATTCTTCTACATATATGAATATTGGTCGGTGTATGTTCAAAAACTCAATATTGTTCTGCATCGATTGAGCTCAAATTTTGACACTGTATACAGACCGCTTTTTTTCCAAATATATTCTTCGCGTTGGTAACATACGTACATAACATACGTAACAGCGTATTTAACGATTTAACATTTTAAACTTTTTTAAATTTTCAGCTTTCAGTTGAGTGAGCTCTGTTGCTAAAGTCGTTCATATTTAACTAGAGGAGCTGAGGTTTGGAGCGGAGCTTTTCGGGGTGTGGTAGAGTGTAATTATAACTCGGTGAACCAAAATGACCAGCAAAGTGAGCTTTGTAGGTAGCTAATTTTGTTCCTATTCTACTCAATATGCTGAAATTTTGAACCGGGTTCCTCTGGGTGTGTTAGAGTATAATTGCATATAGTTAGCCACTGTAATCGACTGAGGGAGTAATTGGTAACTAGTTGGACCACAACTTACCACAGCGATGCGCGATAGGGTTCAGCTAGTTGACTATATTTTGTTAGGAATGCCAGGATATGCTATCAAATATATGGATATGCAGCCGTTCATATTCAACTTGAGGAGCTGCACTTTGAAACGGGGCTTCTCGGGGTGTGGTAGATTATAATTACAATACGGTGAGCAACTACAATCAGCGGAGTCACCTCTCTAGCTAATTTCGTTCCTATTTAACTCAAGTCGTTGAACGTTTGATAAGGACCACTCATGACGTGATAAGCTGTAATTACAACTTGGGGGACCACTCTGATCAGCTGAGTAAGGTCTCTAGCTAGTTTAGCTTGTATTTAACTTATAGTGCTGATCGGAACTGAATTGGTGAGCTCTGTAGGTAAGTAATTTTGTTTCAATTCATCTCAAGATAGTTAACTTTCGAACGACGTAGCTACCACCGGGTGCACTAGAGTACGGAGTTGACGTATCTTTGTATTGTGCTTCAAATGTTTTAACTGAGTTCAAAAGTGATTTTTACAGGTGATTGAAAATACCTTTTTATTAAACGATAATTGAGTGTTAAGGGAGTTTTCAAGGCCAGTGGGGCGGTTCCCTGATGGAATTTCTAAATAAAAATAGGCCTATGTGTTAACCAGGGACCCTAAGAATGTCCATGGGCTATTTCAGCTCAATGAGTCCAGTAGTTCTTACGTGATTAGCACACACACACACACTGACAGACACCATTCGATTTTTATCTAATAGTATAGATGATGAACAGTTGATTACAGTAGTTTTAATAAAATATATTCAACTACCAGGCTTCGCGTGTCTGAGTGAGCTCTGTAATTAATCAGACAAGCAGCCTGGTCGTTGAATACATTTTGTTAGATATGCAATCCAATATATGGATATGCAATCAAATGAGTCCGGTCGTTTGAGTTCCAGTTAGATAGTCGAGCCGAGCGCACGTTTTTTTGTGAGCTCCGTATTAACTATTGATTTAGCAGGGTTGTATTGTTAATTTCGTTTCAGTTTTTGTTTTTTGTGGTTACTCTTTAATTAACTCTCAGTAATAACAATGTTCATAAATTGTCAACGGGTAGATTTCTGGAAATAGGTCATTTTTGCGAGTTTGGTTGGTGATTTGCTGCTTACCGAAGAGAAAGGACTATCCACTCGACTGAATTCCGTATTCCTTCGTCAGCAGCACTCGAAGAGCCGATCAGTGTTGCGTAAAATAATTGCAACTACGAAAATGTTGACCTCCGAGTTACATCAGGTAATTCAACGCCTTGACTTAATCACAACCGAACTTCAAAACTGCGACTGCATTTTGAAGGAACGTACAAATGTTTTGAATACACAGGTGCATGCTCTGTCGCAAGAAATTGCTAACAGCCAAGAAACTATCTTGCTCATAAAAAAATTAATAAGAGAATTGACAGTATAGAAGAAAATCTACCATTATCTGAAAAAAATAATACGAAACAGAACCGGCACACGGACAACAGAAACGATCTTATTCTTCATAACGATCTAGAAGGGAAAGAAAACATGAATATTCTCAAGAGGAAGGTGATGGAAATTTTTAGAACCGAACCAAATTGCCTTCTTAAGAATTATGAAGTTATAGGTGTAAGCCATTTAGGCACCAGCCAACCTTCCAGAAGTAGACCAGTTCACATTCATTTTGCTAATTATTTCTCAAAATCTAAAGTACGCCAGAACATTTACAAGTTCAAGGTATCCCAATTTAATACATCCGAGTTCTACGAGAGACGCACACGGGAATTTAGGAATCATGTCTTGCCCAAGTTGTTTCAAGCAAGAAAAGACGGGAAGCATGCCGTCTTGATTGGAGAAAAAAAAAAAAAAAAAAAAAAAAAAAAAAAAAAAAAAAAAAAAAAAACATGTACTGCATCCTATTAAAACCTGGCACCTCCACGTGGTCCATCCCGGGCACACTCAATGAGTGTGGCCAACGCCAGAGGGGACAGGAGGGCCTGCTGTATCATCAAGAAAGAGTGAGGGAAATCCACTACTGCCGCAATCATTAAGTCCTGCCAAGATTGTATTAGGCCAGAATAGCCCCAGAAACAATCTAACCCACTCTGATACAGCAGGTTGGAAAAAAACTTATCATTCACTATGGACGAAGTACGTTGGAGGATTCTACATCTACTGGGTCAGAAGTGGAGATTAATCTGAATACTACTCCTCCGTCTCTCCCAACATTTCCAGAAAACAGGTCAAGAAGAAGATGAAAATCTACAAGAGGTAGAACGGACATCAACACCGCCTTGGAAATTTTGGCAATGACTCGGGATTATTATTGAAATTTGGCAGTGGAGTGTAGGCTTTATTGATTGTGATCTATGTTAACTATGCAGTGCTCATTTATTATACGTAAATTATGTACACCTATATAAGTAATTATTTGATACATAATAAGTAAGAGTCAAACATTGTTTGTTGAGGCAGAAATGAAGGCAAGATATCATGTAAAATTTTCACACCAGACAAGGCAATCTTGTACCTGAAGTTTGATATTATTTTAGATATATTGCATTTATTATTTCAACCGATTTCTTCAGTACTGTTGATTGATATGTTTGTGGTATAATATACGGTCGAAATTATGAAAACACCCACGGATTTAGTTAAATATAAGAATTTATAATGACCTTTATGTATTCACCTACCTTATATTTCTGACTCCTGGGTTTTCTTTGTAATCTTCATCTTTCTCTAGTCCTCAAATCAAGTGGACATTCAGGTAGTGGATATGTATTTGAACGTATTTGAATATACAGTACCCATGAGATTTGTGATACTGGGATGGTCAGAAAGATATAAATAAATCTGGTGATCATATTCTGGAATAACATTTCAGAATTCATAAAACCAGATGTAATAGTCACTACCTATTTAATAGTCAGATTGTCATTATTTCCACGGCTTTCTTCATTGTTGAGTAATGTGTTGAGGCTGGACTAATTGACATTTTATGTCTTTACTTTGGCACATAAACGCAAAAAGCGTTAAAAAAAAGCGTTACAGTTGGTTTTCTGATGATTTCCACTTCCAACCGAGTCGTTGCTAGGGAAATGGTACTTCGTCGTTTTTCATCCCACAAAATTCGTTGACCATTCGTTAGAAAATATATCATGTGCTAATTTTTAATATGTATTTAAGGAACTCCTTGTAATACCTACGGGTTTTACAATAAAATTGAATTGGATTGATTTGAATTGAGTCCAGTCGTTCGGCCGTCTATACGCGACATACATTCATAACTGCAAATAAATATGAAGTGTTATGACATGCATGAGAACTCACTGATAACACTTAAAAGGAAAATAATATGGTGATAATAATGCAAGGCCACATGATGCCTGATTGAGAACTACTAAGGCTGTACGTCCAGTGGACGCGATTTCGCGCCTAGTTCGCTCCCTTCGCCTCTGTCCATTGGAGACGAATCAACAGCGCGAATCCAGTCCACTTCGACCGTAGGTATAAACCGTAGTTCAAAATGTTATCAAGAATGTGGCAAATGTATGCGTTGGACTCTCCAGTTCTAAGCAGAAGACGTGCGGCCCGACGAGATATTATCAGGGAAGAGTGGGTGAGAAATGTTTTCCTACAACGGCCACAGCTTGGAGAGTGGCGTCACCTGATGGAGGACTTATCTCCAGAGTTATTTTTCAACTATTTCCGGATGAAAAATAGTACCTTTGAATATATTCATTCAAAGGTAGAGGGCCGGTTATCTCGGAACTCCAATTTCAGGGAAACTATTTCCTCAGCAGAACGACTTGCAGTTACCTTGAGGTAAGTACACTAATAAAATAAGTAATAAAATCGAAATAATTTCATTTTTCAAATGGCGATTCAAAGGAATTTTATTATTACAAAAAACACGTTTCAATCAAAGTGGACCAGAGAAATGAAATAAACATTTTATTTGGGTACTATCAATAAGTAAAATTTAAATGCCCCGTCTAAGTAGGAGTAAAATGTTCTAAATATTGCTGAACGCTGGAAGAAGCATCACTCATGTGGGAAGTGGAAGTACCAGGGGATGAGCTCACCGAAGGGTAGCTGAAAGTATTGAAACAGTTTGATGATTGGGGAGTGGTGTATTTCACGAGGACATTCATCATTTCCATGCGAGCTTGTAGTTTTTGTTCACTCGGAATCTTGCGCAAAAACGGTAGCAAATTCAATAAATATTGGTGGTCATCATCTTGCGCTTCATCAGAAGCCTTCTGAAATAATGACAACTTTTGCCTCTCAACTTCCAGAAATTTTTCATCCAGCTCAACCTGTTTCTGTAGTTTTCGGTTGCGTTTTAAAGGACTTTTGAATTCCTTTGGCCTTGGCGTAGTGGGTATTATTCCCTCACCCACTTCAATGCTTCCACCAAATTCATTTTGAGAACCTTCGGATTGAGAGAACTCATCCAGTTCCTCTGGTGCTGTGGGAATGCTTGTTTGCGTATCTTTTGGTACCATGGTGTCGGACAAGAATTCCATTAGAGTGAAATAGGGCCATTGCTTTGATGAGTCGGCGGCCTCTCCAGATTTTTCCGCCAGACACTTCTTCAGCTCTTTCTGAAACGTGTCTCCCAATCCTTCCCACTTCTTCTTAATTTCCGCAACTGGAAACATAAAAAAAAACATATAAAGAAAAGCAATTTAGGAAAAGCAATTTAGGAAGCATTTAAGGAAAAGCAATTAAAAAAAAGTATCTTAAACTTTAATATGAATCAAACTATTTCATTTACCTGGCGTCTTCATTTCTTCTCCAATTTCATCCCACAATTTAATTTGGACGTTTCTCAAGTGGTACTGAGATAACTTCTGATTCCACAGGGGTGGTCGCTCCTGAACTAAAACTATCAATTTCTCGACATCCATTTCGCTTGTTCGCGCGTTGAAAAACCAACTGGTTTGATTCTCTTCGCGTTCGCCCCACTTCGCTCAACCGCAGCGTTTGCAGTGGACGGGCTCTCACTTAAAATAGTGTGTTTGATAAAAGTTAGTGGTGTGTTGATAGTGTGTTTGTTCGCGCGATTTCGCCTCTTTTCGCCTGTTCGCCTCTTCGCGCGAAATCGCATCCACTGGACGGACAGCCTCAGCAGTTGAACGAGCAAATGAAGTGATAAAACAGATGTCCTTGAAGTTTCAAAAAATAACCATTTATATGGTAATAGATATCTCCAGCTGGTAGATTGTGAATTTTAAGAAAAATCGTGGCTCCGAGTGTTGATTTGATACGATGTAACAGCCAGTTAGCGATAAAAGGCTGGGATTGAGCCTACGGGCAAGCCCTTATGCCTTCATAACGGTTTTATGGGGGTCAACCCGAGCGCTGTTCCGGAAGTGATTACCCTTCCTAAGGCCATTTGATACCCTTTAACTCCTGTACGCTCTCCTAACTGAAGCCCCAGGGTGATGATTTTTTGCTCAAATGACACAATGTACCACGCAACTAAACCAAGAGCAGATGGGGTCACAAGTTCATCGATTTAATTTGTGGAATTTGTTACTAGCAAAAGATATTCAACTGGCTATTCCCTCCCACACTTCGCTGTGGAACATTGTAGTTCCATCGCTGGTCCATTTCGTTCTGAAGCTCACTCAGTTGAATACAGTGGTTTACCATTTGTAATTATACTCTACCTAACCCAGAGGGACGTCGTTCAAGCTGATCAGGGTGTTCTCCGAAGTTGTAATTATAGTTTATCACGCCCTAAGTGGTTCTGTTCAAAAGTTCAGCATCTTGGGTTGAATAGGGAGAAAATTAGCTACAGAGCTCACTCCGCTGATTATAGTGGTTCACGGTGTTGTAATTATACTCTACCACACCCAGTTAACGCTACAGTGTTCATCATCTTTAGTATAATAGAAACCAAATTAGCTACCAGAGCTCACTACGGTGATAAGAGTGACTCCTCAAGCAGCAATACTCTACCACACCCAACGGAGCCCCGTTCCAAAGTTGAATAGGAACAAAATTAGTTATTTATATATTAACATAAATATAAGAGAAAGAGCTGTCTTCTCACGGTTGCGGTTAAATTACTGAATTGAACTTACTCACCTGATCAGGAAAGAGCCTATCGTTTTATGTCAGTTAATGTCACAGAGAGGCTCCCTATTAAATTTCAAATACTCTAATGTTCAAATACGGAAAAAAGGGGTTTTCAATGAAATTGAGGGTTTTCACGAAGAATGACCCTCTATGAAAATACGAGTTTGTGGCCGATTTCTACGTATTTTTTAATGCTGAATCGAATGTTGAAACTTGCAGATCTTCCCAACTTAGTTATTACCGAGTTTTACACATTACCTCACTTATTTTCAGTTTGTTTGTTTTGCTCACTTATAAGTGTGTTTGGAGGTAAAACTAGTTAGTTGAAGCGTAAAACACAGATATAATTAAGTTGGGTGAATCTGCAACTGTTACCAATCGATTCAGCATTAAAAAATAGGTAGAAACAGGCCCCAAACTCGTATTTTCACAGACGGTATTTTTTCACGAAAACCCTCGATTCCATTGAAAAACCCATATTTTTCGACATTAAAACATAACTTTCTCCTCTAATTAGCCAAGTAAAAGTGAAATTCACTGTACCGTTGAAAAGATGAGATTTTGGGTAAGTTTTTCCTGGGAGTCACAAAACCTGTTTCTTATTTGCAAGAGAAAACATGGAAAAACCCGTTTTTTCATAAATTCTCAAAATTTGAACTTTGGACAAATTTTCTACCTACTAAGTCATGTTAAAATTTTTCATTTTGTCATAAGAGATAGGAAATTTAATGATCTTTCTAACGGTATCCTCAAATTTGAATTTACACAGCGAATTAAGGGAGTTATACCGTTTTAGTGACAAAAAGTCGCAAACACAAAAAAAATCTTCAAAATTAAAAAAAAACTTTTGTGATTTATTTATTGCAACTGAAAACTATACATTACTTCATCTAGAAATACTTCATTTACCTAATAGGTGATAATTCATTTACAAAAGAAAAAAAAAAGAAAATAAAATAAAAAAATTAAATAAAGAAATCTGTCTGTCCACTATTCAGAGCTTTTCTCCAAAACTAATTGACTAAAAGTTATGAAACATGGATCAAAAGTCACATAAATTTGAGGTCTTGTTGGTCCTAACATTTCGGTATCAATTTCGAACAACCCTAGAGGTCATAATTTTAAGGGTTAAAACAAAATAAAAAATCTATGTCTATAAAGTTTTCGGAGATAGGAGTGATGATTTTTTGGTTGTCATATATCATACCAAAGAATCGAATGTAACCACCCGGATCACTGTGCGTTCATGCATTCGCAGTCCCCAAGGGCTAAAACAGGAAAAAAAGCATCTAAAATCGTGTGATAATAAATTAGCAAAAGCGGTTATCATCGCTCACAGAATATCAGAAAAAACTTCTAATCAACTCGTTTGTTTGTCTAAATGATAACTTGACGAGTTCACTTACAGCACTTCAGCACTTCAGCTTTCACCACTCCAATGATAGACAACTGTTCTGAGTAGAAGGGGTATGCAATAAAGGAATAACAAACCTTTGCGGAATAATATGCAGCGCTTTTTATGATCACACTGACAAAAAACTAGCGGCACAAGATAGTATTGTTAATGCATTGGCAACTGGTACGTGCTCTGTGACGCAGAGGTCATAGCGCTAGATTTTATTTCACGTGCCCCCGGAAGTAATGCACTGGAGGGAGGTAGCAAAGAGAGATCTGAGGCGGAAAGGCTGACTTCAACAGACGAATTAGTGAAAGGAGACTTTTCGGAACTGGTGAATTACCCTGATTAGCTGAGCGAGCTTTAATGAAATAATGATGATTTTTTTCTTATATATGCCAACGGAGTTGAAATTAGGGGATTTGCCCTCATAGAGGCTGATTGGACTGAAATGATATAGTAGAGCTGTAGACACCCTTTCATGCCTCCATGCCTACCCCACTACCATTAATTTCGAATATGGTGCAACTCAGGGGTCCTGTTTGCGCCAAGTATCTTAAATCATTAAACTGTGACAACCCAAAATTCAATATCATGCGCCTACATATAAACAGGTGATAAATCGTAATTTCACAATAACTGTGCATTGTACTCCACTATAATGAGAGCTTGGGACAGACTACACATTAGTTGGCTCTGAGGCAGCTGGGTGCGCATGGGCTGTTGGGATTTCTTATCATCAGCTGAGTCGATCGTAAAGAGACCGATATCGCTTTCCCGCATTCGAAATCAAATTCGTAAATTATATCACTCATAAAAAATATTAACCTGCAGAAAACAGACGAAACTGGTTCAGCTTTCACAAGAAAATGGGTAGAAGAGCAGAAGCAGTTCGCCTCATGTGTGCTGTGTTATTATAACAATCCGAGGAAGAAAGCCTCGTGCGATCGGATGAAAAGGCCTCAACCCAATAATGAAGCCAGCGTCTCCAAGGCAAAACGCCTTATCGAGATTTTCACGGAGTTTTGGGGTGTTTATCCTCATGACGTGAAATGAGATGAGTCGTTTTTAGAGCCGCACATAAGGCGTTTATCCTTTGATCTGGATGAGATGAGGCGTTCTACCGTAGACCACCAAAATTTTCGATTTTTTCGATTGAAAATTTCACCATTTTCTAATTTCAATTTTCAGATTTTGACTTCATCATTGGAAAGAGCGTATAAAAATTAGGGGGGTATGAAAAAAAAAACCCGTTTTTGAAAATTTTCGAGGTAAGGCGTTCTCCCTTTTTAGGGCACTACTATGAGATTTTTATAAGCCTGTTTCCTGGCGGCCACCAGTGCGCGCCAAATTAATGCATTTTACTCAGTTCTCAACCCTCAGTTATTTTCGTGCGTTTTTATGCGAAAAAACAGCTCCAGGATGATGACTTCAATTTTAAAGAGCGTTCGAATGTAAGTGTACAGGTTTACACTACCGATATAGTTGGTATATGTAAGTATTTAGTATGAATGGCAATAGGTATGGAAGAGTGAAAAAGTAAAATACAAGTTATAATTAAACAAATGTAATTCGCATATGCAACTCCCCCCCCCCCTCCCTCCGGTACAGATCATTGATCTATGAGGGGGTAGTTTCCATGTCACGTCATGTGCCTCATTTAAAAATGTAAACATTTTGGAAATAAATGATTCATTCATTCATTCACTTAATTCATTCATTCATCCATTCAGTAATAATTAACTTTCAAACAGGAGCAATCAACGAGCAAAGGTAAATTTTGAAAACTGACGAGGACGCGAGGAACAGTAATGTGTAAAGAGAATCATTGTGTGGCGTGGAAGTGAATCAGTGACAGCGCGATAGGATCATAGAAAGTGATAAGCGGTAGGTGAAGCGTGATAAAAAAATTTGAACAGTCCATGCGCTCCCAGCGGATTCTGTGCTAACAAATGTGCAGTCTGTCTCCAAGCCTTCGTTTCCACTATAAGCCTTCTATTCTGCAGTAGATAAATCTGATGAAAACGGATTTTGCAATATGACGCTCGTCAGGACAACCAATTGAGTACCTACCCATATTAATTGCTCCGTTTCTGCTCGATTTGTTCCAGAAGCGGTACACGAGCGAAAATAAGTTACTCCAGCCCCTCTGTCCATTCCCCATTAATTATCTCGTTTCGCTGCCCCGTTCCGAATCAAACGTTTTCAATTCCATTAAAAGACGCGAAGTGGGAAGTGATGGCGGTGCGGCGGGAACCCAATCAACAAAAGTTTTCAGACCTATCTCGCGGGCTTGAGGGACCTGACAGCATTTAAAGCGTTTGGTTGGATTGAATACTCCAACGCCCGTTCTGTTTCCGTGCATTGTTCTTGTGCGATTTACCTTGGAGGCTCGACAGCAGAGTTTAAACAAACTGAAAACTATTCCAATTTAAACTCTCCTCTGACTATTAATGGGAATGTCGTTTTATTATGATTTTTAAAGACTTGCTGTTGACTGATATTGGCTAAAGAATGAATGATACTCGTACTTTAACGTATTCTCTATTATACCCACGAAAAACACTAATCTGTGCATGCAGCAAACCTATTAACTGCAGATCAGGATACTTTCTGATTTACATTATTTTTCGAACTATCATAAAAATATTTCATATGAAATTGCTCTGAGTATAGTAAGTGATAGTTCAAAGAAACTCTCCTTCGCTCAAACACACGCGGCCATCGAACGTATGTACATCGGCACCTGACCGAACAATATGTAACTTGAATAAATAATTCATCTGATGGAATCATTATAATATTTAACTCGTAAAATAAATCATTATTTCGCAAACAAACGTAAAGAAATAAAAAACGATCGGTGTAATTCTTCCATATAAGAAAGTCATTCTTCAGCTATTGTTTGCTGCACATGTAACTACTTTAAAATCCACTGTCGACTCACATTTACCGTATCAGATGTGTATTGACATACATTCCTTTCGTGGTACCTATCCCAGCTCTATTTTAGAACTAACTAATAAACCATTATCCGTTCTCTAATAAACCAAATCAAGCATAGTAAATTAAAGTGTCAGTTCGATGGGTAATACCTTTTGTGCACACAACTGAGTTCGCATTTATTTTTTTATAATTAGTACAAAAAAATTGCAAGAAGGGAATAAAGTAATAACGCCAGAAATAGGCTACCTACTTTCGTGTGAAGGAATATTTCATTTTGGTTTGTTATTTTCAATATTAAACCTTCGCAAACGACCATGAAAAAATTCCTCCTAACCATTCAGAATTTGATGATTTACGATTCAAAGTGCGTAGAATCCAAAAATTGAAGAAAAAAAGTCCGTCCATCGTACACCGTCCAAAGCAATTCTCAGGAATTTCTGGACAAATCATTATGACATCTGGTACAAAAATCATAGCTAGACCGGAGATGTGTCAGCATCACTTTTGATCAACCGTAAAGGGTAGAATTGCAGGGTTGAAATATTATAAGATCGAGATCTCGAACACTTCGGGAATAAGAGTATTGGTTGTCATTAATTTAGAAATCATCCCGGAGAATCGAATGAAACCACCCGCATCGCTTTACGTTAAACCGTTCTCTCTTTCTAGGCTAGGACTTTGGCAGGAAAAAATCAACAGCATGGGTGCAAAAGATTACTACTGGAACATAGTAAAAATCGCCTTATATACCATGACGATCGTATGAGCTCGTATAATTCCAATGGAATTTCCTCTCTACGGAACTGAGTTTGTTCTAACTCTTGTGACCTACAGATAGACTTGTAAAGCGTATGTTGGAGGTTTATTTTAGCTCATTAATTTTCAGTTGGTAGTTACCTAGGTATTAACTCAGTATGTAGATGTTGTTATACTTAGATCAGAGAGACTTGTGAAGTGGAGATGTTTTATTTAATTGCGTTAATTTTCTCTCGGTAGGTGCCAACATCTACGGAGGCATATTGATGACAAAGTCATCGTTAAGGCCGAACACCCACGGAATTTTGTTAGCTCGCAAATTGGTAACAATGGTGGGTGGGACCTGTGAGTCTAATTACTTTCCTAATCAACTGACAGTGACGAAATTTGAGAAGGAGCTCCTTTAGAATATCTAGAACATAATGAATTTTGTATGGATGTGCTCTGATCGGCTGAGGGGCCTTTTAGGCTAATTTTTTTCCTAACCGAAATAGGGTGCTCCAATTTAAGATGGAGATTCTTTGTGGCACCCCTTAAAGAAGTACTAGGTATGGAGGCGCACCCCCAATATAGCACAGTTTTTGGGAAGTATCGGCATGATTCTTCTTTGAGGGAGAGAGGGAGAGGTAGAGGGAGAGAGAGAGAGAGAGAGAGAGAGAGAGAGAGAGAGAGAGAGAGAGAGACTGAGAGAGAGAGAGAGAGAGAGAGAGAGAGAGAGAGAGAGAGAGAGTGAGAGAGAGAGAGAGAGAGAGAGAGAGAGAGAGAGAGAGAGAGAGTGAGAGAGAGGTCCTATTTATTTCTTTAGAATGAAATCTATCAAGAAGAAAAATAAAATAAACAAAAAAAGAAAGAAAAACACTATTCCTTCAATAGTTTTTAGGTCCTCATTTTGTTTTATAATTCACCCTTCATTTTTCCGTTTTGGAGTTCATTGAAAGTGATGCCGAGGACTCAAGACTATTCTCAGCTCATATGTAATTTTTTATTCAGTTTCAATCCACTTACTTAGAAAAACGAATCCAGAGGAGGGTTAACTTTTTTCTTGGGAATTTACGAAGGATTACAGATATTGAAAATAATACCTATTATGTTTTACCAAAGAATGTTTTATTCTTGATGAACCGCCGAGGTTTTTTATTGAAAATTATAAACCAGAAGCCTATTATGATAAATAATTGCATCGCTTTTAGGTCGATGTGATAAATACAAAGGTCACAGTTTTAGCAGGCGAACGAACTCAGCGGTCTCAGGTTTCTGGGTCAACCCCTGGCGATCCCAACCATCTCCCGTCCAGCGTATTGTGAAACGTGGCAATTATACCCTAGACGACGATACCGGGGTTTTCGAGTGGCCAGGGCAAGGGTTCTGCATTTTTTTCCCTTCCACATGTTTCATTCTAAGCAAGATGTGTAAAATTAATTCTCCTTCTCTGGGAAAGCCATGTCGCACAGTGCTTCGATATTGGAGTCGGGTCGGAAAAAATTATATTCTTGACGGATTTACAGGAAATTTCAATTTCAGGTGATTCTGAATATATCCACATATTAGGGTTTCAAACTAGTCAATTAACGTTAACATAAAAAAAAGAAGCTAGTTTTTAGGTCTAAATTTGGAGAAAAATAAATAATATTATTTCTATTGGCATACAAAATTATCTTCCTAGAATCATTTTAGGGCGTGAAATTAGGAGTTTAATTTAAAATTAGCATGATTTTCAATATTCCAAAACAAGACGTACATAATTTATTAGTTAGTAAGGTTCCCTGGTGGTTTCAATGAAATTGCTATTGAATAAGAGAAGATCAGAACTAACTTTTTTTAAAGTCAAAACTTCGGAAAAATACGCTGGTCTCTATACAACTCCTCAACAAGGAATCCCCCACTAAAAGTAGTAAGTCCCACTACACTAAAAATATTTTATAATCTTGATTGAATTATATACCTTTGCTCACATTCGTAGAAAATGAAGGTTCATCCCAATTCATGGTCCTTAGCCGATGGATATACGCGAAACTCGCACGTATATCTTAGGCCAAAGACCTGTAGACAGCCCTCGAAATTTACCCCTCAGGCATCCAAAAACAACTTGTTGGGGCTAGAAACCTACTGGATTGTGTGGCAGTTCCCTTCAGATCCAAGAGAATCCGCGTCTCCGTCGCTCCCGGGCCGGGTCGAACGTCCTCCTCGAGTTCTTGGAATGCTGCGTTTGGCGATAGATGAGGATCGGAGAACCGGAATATCAATCTTCTCTAAACAAAGCACATACGTTATTAGTACGAGTTGTATCTTTTATGGTACTGTCAAATTCCCCTCTCTGTATTTATTGCGCGGATTTAGGCCCCTTAGGTTTCCTGGATTACGCATGGTTATACCTAGAACATCCAGGTCCACTATTATTCAGGGCTATATGTTTCAGAAGAAACATGGCCCGGGTTTCGAGAAGGAATTCCCATTATTATCCCTTGGATACATAAATAATTTCATTGGTTCTTGACTTTTTATTTTTCAATTTTTCCCCTCATATAATTTATATTTTCATACCAATGGTATCAGGCCTTTGCCATTTTTATTATTATACATATATTCTTTATTCAAGGGCATAGTTCCCAATTATTATTTCCAAGGCTTAGTTCCCAATTTAAGTCCCCAATGTGGGCACATATTTTTATATCTTTATTTTCCTACAGGTATAAGTCTCCATAGTTGAGCCACTGTTTTGTCCCGATTGTTCCAATCTTAGATTGGGGGTTAATTACCTAATGAATACTTCATATGAAGATTCATTGACAATCCATCCTGTTTTAATTTCTCTTTTCTCATCCTGAATCGCCAATGCAGCTATTTATTAGTAAGCATCAGTTCTCAACCAGTAAACTATTCCACCTGGTTTACATACCTACTTGCTCTTCAATCAAGTATGTAGTCTTTAAGGGGAGGAGTGTGACAGTTCCCGTCAGATCCAAGAGAACGCGCGTCCCCGTCGCTCCCACGTCGGATTGAACGTCATTCTCGAGTTCTTGGAATGCTGCGTTTGGCGATAGATGAGGATCCGAGAACTGGAAAATCAATCTTCCCTGAACATAGCACATTACGTTGTTATTAGTAGGGGAATATTACGGGACTGTCACACCCTCCTCTCTCTATTTATTGGGCGGATTTAGGTCCCATTGCACCTCTTGGGGTGACCTAAGTTCATGACAGTTGTACTCAAGGACTAGCGCATTACATTGTTATTAGTAGGGGAATATTACGGGACTGTCACACCCTCCTCTCTCTATTTATTGCGCGGATTTAGGTCCCATTGCACCTCTTGGGGTGACCTAAGTTCATGACAGTTGTACTCAAGGACTAACTGGTTACATAT
The DNA here is from genome assembly GCA_030762985.1 of Adelphocoris suturalis. Taxonomy (NCBI): domain Eukaryota; kingdom Metazoa; phylum Arthropoda; class Insecta; order Hemiptera; family Miridae; genus Adelphocoris; species Adelphocoris suturalis. The sequence continues at coordinate 172,718,418 of CM061040.1, read as the reverse complement.
TAGTGCCCTCATTTCAAGAAAATTCAATTTTTGATTTTTCAACTTTTGTTATATGCCCACAGCACTGTGTGTCGTCCTAAAACTCTTAGGAATGTTCCTGGTCGATTAAAAATAGTTCCAATTGGCATGATATGGGTCACTCACTGGCAAGGTTCGATGTGAATTCGGTTCCAAAACGCTGCAAATTATTGCACAAAATTTATTTTTTCGTTCTTTATTTTTTTAAATTTATTCATGACTTTATTTATGATTTATTTAGACGGGTGAGGGGGAAGCCCCCCCCCCCCTCCCCCCCGGGGTCCTCCCGTTTAGGTGTATCAAAATTGAAGCATGTAGGGGATGTTGCTTGCTTTGCTCGCTCGGTGTGACTGTATAGATGCGATGGTCTTTTACTGTCAAGAGGGACTATGAGAATCACTCTATCAGCAGGGTGAACTCTGGAGCTACGTTTGTTCCTATTCAACTCATGATGTTGAACCTTTGAACGGGGCCTATCTGGGTATGGTAGAGCATAATTACACTTGAAGAACCACAAATCAGCAGAGTGAGATCTGTAGCTAATTTTGATTCTATTCAACTCAATATTCTCAACATTATAATGCGGCTTCTCTGGCAGTTGTACCCCCGAGCTTAGCATTTCCCCAGAGGCAAATATCAGCCGTCTTGACTGAATTGGAGTCAGACGAATGGCGGAGTAAAACTGCAGACAACTGGAACAGTAGATGCTGGAAGGGCAGTCAATCGATGTCATAGTCACGGACTATTTTGACTCAGTGATGGAAGAATTGAAGATCAACTACGTCAGAATGTAGTGTTTACAGTCTGGTTCGAGACGGGTTAAATCTGGGTAACGGAGTCTGGATCCGAGACAATTGACAATCAGTTACGTATTATGTGGTTTCTCCTACTTCAATACCGGCATTTAATTTGTCTAGTAAGTCGCAGTCAATCGAGATGCAGACAATGCATCATTGTCTCACCACCAATATCTGACAAGCGGTGGTCATTACCTGACCAGCCTTACTAAACGTAGGCCAGAGCACAACTCTGTACACGGTAAGTTTGTAACAGCGTGCTTCAGTTCATGTACTAGTACGGCGCAGACGATCTGCGCAACTAGGGTGGCGTTCCAGCTTGGTTTGTTCCTCTACTCTGTTGACAGTGTAATGTTCCAGTGCCTCGAGTTCATGAGCTGGGTCATGAACGTCTTGCTCCGAAACGAAGTTAGGGTTGTGAACTGGAAGAACAAAAAAAAAAAAAGACTTAGCTAAGACTTCTTCCCTATAATTTATTTTCTGTTTATTCTCACTTTACCAGGTTGGTATCCAACCTTGTGTATATCGCTTTGTGTGGTGTACTCTGTGCTTCACAAGTACAGAGTTGCACAAGTTTATGACTTGCATAAACAGAAATTGCAGTTTGACTTGCAGGATACATTATTTTTCTTGGCAAGGGAATATGAGTCTTGAGGAAGGTAGGTTAGGAATAGAGTTTCAGACAGCGGACCAGCGTTGGAGTTCATGAAACATCAACTGAAAAATTTGTGAACTGATTTCCACCAACTCATTTCTCGTTCCGAACGTAGTGTGTTCTGTTCATATTCTCTAGACCATGCTGGAACAAACCTTGTATGTAGGATACTCTTCCTTCCACATTATACCCCCATCAAGTACGGTTACCTCCACTTAGTGTTTGCGGAGACTTTAATAATGACTCAAAGTTCAGTATAATTACCACAGTCTGTGGTGAAGCAGGGATACACGGCTAGTAAGCACCAATATGAATACAATAAAAATCATTAGATTTTATAGGAATTTTCAAAAAAATACATAGTAAATAGAGTACCTACCAATAATATAAAATAAAACGGACTTTCTTTTTCTTCCTCATTTTATGTTCATCTGCGTCATGTTGATTTTATGTTGTTTGGATGATGTTCATTATATGTTGATTTTGAATGCAGACACCCAACCTTGGAACAGGAGTTCTCGAAAGTCATTCCAAGAGGTCGCTTCTTTTTCTTTTATCAGTTATAGACAAGCAAAGAAACACAAAATTCAGTAACTTTTCTGATTGAGTTGTATTTAGATTGAGTTGAAGCCAATCTGTGGGCTAAACTCCGTAGATACCTTTTCTTTGATCCTTCGGACTGATGTGAAACTAAACTTCTTTTTCTTTCTTCATCGACAAAAAACTGATGACGTTGGTCGGTCGCGTCGAGTGGCATCTCTGTTGAAAGGGGTGGGGATCGTCGGGGGTTGCTCTTCTCCCCCATATTACTCCCCTCTCCAGAATCAACCCCCCCAGAACCACCCCTCCCCATCTAAGATCGCCCCTCACGCCTTGTATTTCCCTCTCCCCTGACCATATCACGAACGCCCCACAACCGCCCCTCCCTGGAGCCGAGGGCATGAGGACAAAGCTCACTCGGCCCCCGACGGGTAAGCAACCGCGCGGATCCATTTTGCCTCCCATTGACGAGCCTAACGGTCTTTCACGTTAGCGTTAACTTAATATTCATTAGGCGGCTTTTTGTGCCCGCTTCTGCCCCTCGACGCGGAAAGTCTATTACGGTAAGTACTGCAAGGTCCCTTTCAGCACTTTATGAATGCAATTTCATTAATTGTATGAATATTACCTCCTCAATTTCTATACCTAATAGTTCCCACCTCGTTCATAAAACGTGTTTTAATATAGTTTGTGCGTAAAGCAGCACAGAAAACTCGCAAACAAATTTTTATCAGTCCAGATCTTTTATACAAAAAGCGTGGATACTCAAAACCACCATTTTAATGCTGTAAACAGTTTTCTAAGAATAACTCTAATGTTAATCGGCTGAATAATGTATACATGTAGATATGTATATTTAATGTATATATTTATATCAATAGGTAACCATAATAATGTAACCTCCCACTTCAACTTGGAGGTATGAAAACATTATAGTTTTTTAAATTTATTAAGCCCCCGGTCTTTAAGGTTTCCCTGTCATTCAGATGAAAACCCACGCATCAATTAAAATAAATCTATATCTTTAATATATACCAAACATTTATGAATCGTCCAAAAATTATCTTTAATAGGTACCTTTCTGAATGAAGGCCTATCATCGTTCTATTTTGGCGACTACACAAGGATAAGGAAAAATAAGCATAATTCACACCAACACTCATCGAAATGTACGATGAGATTGATAAAAATATAATATGCATGCTAATTATCTTCTGGAACTTTTTTAATCTCGACCTCACTGCCAGAAAACGTTATGAAATAGCGATTCAAGTTTCATTTTTAAATAAGCATAACCTACGGAATATTTCCAATGGTTTCCACGTAAAACCTATATAATGCTAAGGATGTGTGACTTCCTCATTTTCCGTCTTAGAAAACTCGTTCACCACCCGTTGGAAGTTCTTGATTTTATCAAATATCTCATCGCGTCTCACGCTGTCAATTCACGAAGCCTCTCCTGAGAAGTTCTAACTATATTAATAAGTCGTGCCCTATTCATCCCAGCAGCTGAAATTTGAGACCCTTGGGACTGCGGAGTAACAATGACAAAGTTAAGTCGTCCTTATCAATAAGGTGAACTCCAAAACCAACAGCCGAAAGCAAATTCCATATTTTAAAATTCGTTCCGTTAGCTTCAAGAAGAATGAGGTTAAGGAATCACTGCACATTTTTCTTTTCCCAAGTCAATACTGTTATGGAGGTTACCGCGGCATATTGATTTACTTGGATCGATATATAACTTTCAAATTGAATCGATTATGCCATAAGGAAGGATAAAACTCGAACAACTAATTAAATCTGTAAAATAAAAGAAAAAATAACAATGGCACATGGTTTTTTGGGTGGGGAGGAAGTGAAGAGCACAATGGAAGCAAAGATTTCAAGATATGTACGTGCGTAGATTTAAGAAAACCATACAGCGGTATCGAATAGGTACAATTCTGACTGACCATTTACATACAAGGCAATTTCACATGCATAGAGAAGGACGATTCTAACGATCTTCACAACAAAAAAACGTGATTCAATGTAAATTTTTGTTTCACACGTATAAATATCGTTTCAAAACTTTACTGCATCACATAAAGTTGCAGGAAATTAAATTTTGCGTTTCGAAATTCATCGTTTCAAAACTTTTTGATATGGATATGTCTTTGCTCTGGGGGGTCAACCAAAAATTTCCGTGACGCAAAATTTGTGTCACAATTTCAGTGTTTTTCACGTACAACCCAGCCGTTGCTAGGGGAATGGAACTTCCGCAGTTTTCATCGCACAGAAATCGTTCGCCACTCGTTGGAAAGCGCTTGAGTTATGTGATAAATGTTCACATCTCAAGCTACCAATTTCCTCCTCCTTACGTACCTGGCTACATTCCTAAACTAAGTTGATTGGACTATAAACAATTTTAATAAGCCGGTTACAATATTCTTAACGTAAAGCAATAGTATCATTTACTCCACTCCATAGGAAACATTTTCATCCTCTTGACAACAGTCGACTGTTAACAACAACTCATTGTAGTGGCTTCTCTCCTCAGTTATTTTCAACATTTCTATAAGTAAACCGTTGTTTTGTTGGAATTAGTCGGGATGCGGCCCAGGGATTTGTTTACAACTCTCGAGGACAACCGTTATGAAATCCCCAATCAAAGACATATCCATGTAACATGGTATCTGCTTGTAAAGCAGATAGTGGAACTCGTTTACGAGTTTGGATAGTTTCCTAATAATTTTTGACACTTGATTGATGAAGAATCAGTGTAAACAAATGAATATCACAGATAAATATATGTAGGACGTGAAAATACCAACATCTCAGTGTGTAACCACAACCTAACCCCATCTAGTTGTGTTTAGTTTTGGGGTTGGGTATTTGTACTACACATAAAGTTGTAGGGAGTTAAAATCGAACTCCCAGCTCGAAAAGCCAGGGATCGATGAAAATATATATGTAATATGTATATGCATGGAGGTAAATTTTCTTTAAACTGGGAAGGAGGTCACTATAGTCCATGCAAACAACATGTTCTGCTAAAAGTGATCACACTCTCACACTTCGTAAAAGTAAGATTTCGTATAAAGTGGAACGAACTTCTTACACAATTTACCTAAGTTATTGGAAGACCAGTTTATTCAATACTAGTAAGGTTGGTACGGTGCTAGTTGAAATTACGCTAATGCAGTTAGCATTGACCTACCAAGGGTTGTTTGTACTGTCAAGGGTTCCGTGGGTAATTAGTTGTACCAAGGAACTCCAGTTTTCGCTTGAACTTTTACCCAAGACGAAAGGCTAGAAAATATAATTATGTACCCAACTTGAGACACGGTCAGTGCTTGTGAGCGGTGCTGGAATTTATTATTGTGGTCCCTAATTGTGTCTATTAGAGTGGTTCCTAACTCAACTTCTATCGGAACCCGCTAGTTTAAATTTTCCCAGCTCGTGAACAGGGGGAAAAGATGCGTTTTGCACAGGGGCCGCCCTGCAAGATGAAAAATACTAACCTGCACGTCACATACTGCTTTACTTTTTATCGTAAGATAGAGGCCTGTTAGGGCTTGGAAAGCCCTAATCTAGAACACGATCAAGATAAGCACAGAGACGAACGGTGACACTTGGGCCGTCTAATACTGAAATCGGTCCACGAAGTTCTTCACAATTTCAAAGATCGTTCAGAAATAACTCTCATAGATGTTAGTAACTATACTACGTTTCTTACTTCACGTGGCAACTGTTGTTACTGCCACAGCCTAATAAACAGAGAGTCTCCCTATCAAATTTCAACTTCCTACAGTGAACAGGAATGGATTTAGCTCACTCAGCTGATCAGAAAAGACCCCATCACTTCACTCGTCTCTTAATGTCCCAGAGAATTATTAAATTTCAACTTCCTACAGTGAACAGGAACGAATTTAGCTCACTCAGCTGATCAGAAAAGACCCCATCACTACGTTTCTTACTTACCGACACCTGGGGCCGTGATGATTCGGAATTATATATAAAGACCGTTCGGAATTATATAAAGACCGTTCGGAATTATATATAAAGTCCGCTCAGTTCTTCAGTTTCAATTTCTTCGTTCAGAAATAACTCTCCTAGATGTTAGTAACTACACTACGTTTCTTACTTACCGTGAATTGATGGCAACTGTTGTTACCGCCACAGCCTAATAAACAACTCTCGTTGATAAGGACCGCCTAGAACACGATCAAGGCGGGTATAGAGACGAACGGCGACACTTTTGCAACAAACTTGGGGCCGTGCTGATTCGAATGAGCCGTATAACACTGAAATCGGACCGCGAAGTTCTTCACAATTTCAAAGACCGTTCGGAATTATATATAAAGAAATTAGCGAGTGCGACTGAGTTTCTATTCACACTAGGTACATTTGCTTACCACTAGATCACTAGTCTAAGCACTGGTCTACATCCATATATAAGTCAGGCATCACACGTGTATAGGCAGTTTTAGCTTGGTAGAAAACCTAATAAGATCGAGCCAATTTTGCAGAAGTTCAACCTTCTCCTAAATGCCAAAGTTCCTTTGCGATTCACACTCATGTTGACAATTTCGTTCAACCTTCAGCATCGTGTGCACCCGTTCAAATAAAGTTTAATTTATTAGCGAATTTCCCCTACAAGATACAGCCTTCTAAAAGTTAAATTTTGCTTTGATTATAACGCCTAGGTACTTTTACATGTAAAATGGAAAAGGCTTCACGAATTTTATTCAAGTCTTAATCGAGTCTATAAAATCTTACAATATGACCAGAAATCATAATGAACCAAGTTGTGAAATGTTCCCTCTGAGACGTGTTGAACTGCTGAAATGTGATAAAAATGAGGAGTTGCAGCATCAATGAAAAATTCAAATTTGTTTAGATCACACTCGGTGGTTTCTCTTTCTGTTGCAGTCTACTCTCTTGTCTATTTTTAGTTAACCCATTCTTCACACTTCAGCCATCACCGAATGACTATTCAAAATAAATTAATCTTTTGGTTTTTACCGAATTTTTGTAGAAAATAAAGCTTTTGCAATGGCTCCGAAAATTTCGAAATCGAAATTTTCGAAAATGTTCTTCATTGAAATCCATTTTGTGGCATTCTAAAACGATTCCTAGATTTCAAAACTGCCACATATATTATAATGTGTGCCAATCCAGACGATAACTCTCCCTTAGGATTGAAATAAAATAAAAGATCCGTTCTTACGCCAAAAAATCGATCTTTCCAAATGAAAGGATGAGATTGTTGGCCAGCACTTTTTGAGCACATTATATTAGTCTCATTTCAAAAAATGAGCAAAAAATCACTAAAAATGACAAAAAACGGCTAAAACTTGTTAAGCATATATTTTTTAGCCGGATTTTATTTTAAAAAAAGTTTATCGATGATGATTAAGACCATTAAACAATTTATGCACTAAATTATGGTGAAATTAGTACTACTTAAATTTCATTAATATTTGCTGAAAAATCGATAAAAAAAATGCAATAAAGGTAAAAATCCAAAGTCTGATTTGAATTGCAGAATATAATTTAGAATGAGTTTGTTTGCCTTAAAATTAGTAGACAACAATTTCTTTGCACTCAAAGTGCTCGAATTTCACAACAATGTAACATAATACGATAATTTACGAAAATTTGCTCATATGATCGTGCTGCATGACTGGAACTTTTGATTTGCTTGATTGGCGAAAATAATAAACCAAAAACTGTTAACATATCTTAATTTTGTTGCTCATTGAATAAGTATATAAATACTCAAGTTCGTGTGTCCCTCTCAAGATTGAATAGTCTGTCTTAGTGGCAATATCGCCTTTACGCCACTAAAGGCCACTTTCACCATTTGACTTGACCAACAACTAGCGTTAACGCAGCATGAGTTTTACGTTAACATTTATGCCGATTAACTTAATAGTAAAAACTTTATGTTCCGATTAAAAAAGCCGATTAGCTTAATTACCCGACCCTCAAGGCATTAAGAGGTTAATGGGTGATTATCATCTTGTTGTCAGTGTACGGAGTCTGCGATTTCCACATTTTGATTCCGAAAATGTAATACTATTTATTCATTTAGAACATTCAAGTTCAACATTGAGTTCAAGAATGGTCACAAATCACTAGAGAGAAAGAATGTTCATAGGCATACATAACCTCCTCCCTCATTGACGAGCATGACGGGGATATTTGCAGCAAGATGCAACATTTTTAATTTCCCGTATACAAGATCGTTTTTTGCATAAAGAAGTGTGAAACGCCATTTAGACCTTAGTTGACATGGTAGCTAAAGAAGGGAGGCTTGAGTTTGGGCAAATGGCAAAAAACGCAATGCGTTTGAGCGAAATTCACGATGGTTTTGGACAAAGGCCTTATGGTAAAGATGATGGTTTTGGGCGAAAGAAGAAAATTGTCTACCTACTTAAGTACCTAATGTAATAGTCGTATAATAACTAGTCATCTTCATCTTTTTCTATGTAGGTCGAGTTGGCCGATTAGGTGGTCGGTCACTCGACGACCAGTAGATATTGCGAAATATTTTGGTCCTCCCCGTATTGCAACCATGCCTCATCTAGTAAGTCACAGGTTTCTTTTTGACATGGGTATGTCTCTGCCGACTGGCTAGGTCGGCTGGTCCGCGATCGCCGAGGGCCCTGGGGCGCAGGGGGGCCCTGAAGCGACCAAAATTTTGGAAAATTGGAGTGAGAGAGAGAGAGAGAGAGAGAGCGAAAGAAAGAAAGAGAGAGAGAAAGATAGAGAGAGGAGAGAATTGAATTGAACACCATGGCAGCCGTGGCTGATGGCGCCCCACGCGTTTGGATTAAACAGAGCAAAACTAATAATTATGGGCATGAACAGTTGCGACGATTGAAGAAAATTGGAGAAACTCGTTGGTGGAGTAAATACAAATCACTCACTTAAATTTTGAATTACCCGTACAATGATAATGGGGACGATCTGGGATCAAACAGGCTGGCTCATACTATTTTCCTCTGTACTCAGAGAAATAGAAACCGGAAATTTCGACTGCAAAACTACATTTGCAGCTAGAAATCTGATGGCTACTTGGAGCAAGTTTGTTTATCGGTATAATAATGCTGGATTTATTCAATGCGACTCATCCTGTTTCGGTGTATTTGCAAACAAAAAATATGGATTATTTGAAGGCATTTAAAATGATAGAGTCTCTGATGTCTCAACTGAAGCAGAAGAGGAAAGACGATCACTTCTTTTTATTATATGAAAAATGTAAAGTTTTTGCTCAAAACATTAATGAATATTGCAAAGATGAGGATATCGACATCGAGGAAGATTTTCCGAATAAGCGGGTTTCTTCTAGGAAGAAAATGCCTGATGAGCTTGCTTCAGATGAGAGTCGAAATTTCTCACCAGTAGAAAAATTCAAGAGGTCATATTTTAATATTATTGACACAGCCATGAATAGTATAACTGATAGATTCATACAGAACAAGGGCATACTCTTGGACTGTTCGTGGCTGGACCCAAGAAAATATAAGACAATTGCAGGCTTAGATATCGGAGAGATCCCAGAAGACGCCTTGGCAACAGTGACAATACTTGCGAAAATTGACAGAGCGAAGAGTCGCCCAGGGCCCTTTGACCCGCCAGTCCGACACTGGGGGTCAACCAAAAATTTCCGTGACGAAAAATTTGTGTCACAATTTCAGTGTTTTTCACGTACAACCCAGCCGTTGCTAGGGGAATGGAACTTCCGCAGTTTTCATAGCACAGAAATCGTTCGCCACTCGTTGGAAAGCGCTTGATTTATGTGATAAATGTTCACATCTCAAGCTACCAATTTCCTCCTCCTTACGTACCTGGCTACATTCCTAAACTAAGTTTATTGGACTATAAACAATTTTAATAAGCCGGTTACAATATTCTTAACGTAAAGCAATAGCATCATTTACTCCACTCCATAGGAAACATTTTCATCCTCTTGACAACAGTCGACTGTTAACAACAACTCATTGTAGTGGCTTCTCTCCACAGTTATTTTCAACATTTCTATAAGTAAACCGTTGTTTTGTTGGAATTAGTCGGGATGCGGCCCAGGGATTTGTTTAAAGTTAAAGGATTTGTTTACAACTCTCGAGGACAACCGTTATGAAATCCCCAATCAAAGACATATCCATGTAACATGGTATATGCTTGTAAAGCAGATAGTGGAACTCGTTTACGAGTTGTTTAGTTAGGTAGTTTAAAATGGAATCGTTTCTATGAAGTTTGCCACTCAAAATTATAATAACGGAGATGAATCATCCATCGCCCAAAACCATCGCTGCCCTTCGGCCCAAACACATCAAATTTCAACAGACCTTTCACTTTGCGTTCTCCCAAATACAAGGTCCTCGCCAAGACATTTGAGATCACAAAGTTGGGTGGATCACAATGGGCGGCTCTGCCGCTTGTTTTTTTCCCCACTTTGTATACTTTATTGTACATTTTAGTTGAGTTAAGACATAGTTACAGTAGGTAAAAAGTTCAACTAATTCGCATGAAACATGTAACATGAAAGTTTCACCAAATGTTATACCTACTTCATTTTGGGTGTTGTAGTACCTATGTCAACCAACCACTATTAACTGCACCGTCCAGGCCCAGGAGATCTCTGTGGTGTTTCAGTTTGTTTCTCTTCCAAGCCGGAGATGGTTGAAAATATCCCGGATCAGGGGATTGTCATGTGATTGAAGGGTTTCATGGTGACGGATTTATTTATTCACGGGCGAAGCCCAATTACGTAGCAATACCACTCAAAATAATATATGAATGGTATATATAAAATAAAGTACATTAAGCAACAGTGAAGCCCATGTTAATATAACAAACAAAACATAATAAAGAAAATAATCTATCATAAAGAGCAATTAAATGAACAAAGTTAACGTACACTGGTAAAAAGTCCAGAAAAAGAAACTGGTTAAGGGTGGAGGGACTGGTTAACTGGGATCTGCTTAAGGGTGGAGATAAAGTCATTATAAAAGTCGTAGGTGGGGTTGGCATCTAAAACCAAATTTGCTAAACGCACGACTCTGCTTAGAGGTCAATGCCGTAGGTAATTAGCTGGGGAGAAAGGGACGTAGAACACGAACGGAGAACGGGAAGCGATTCTGGGAGCCCGAAGACCAACTTTTGAGAGCAAGGCTGGGCAATTTAAATTATTGTTCAACAACTTGTCAAGAAGGGTAATATCAGCGATGGCTCTTCGGTCGCTCAGTGGATGCAGGTGGCAGAACTCCAACAAATTTGCATAATTAATGTCAGAAGATGCAATTCCAAGTTTAAACCCCATGTAGCGGAGGAACTTGTTTTGCAGTCTTTCCAAGGTATAGTTGTGTACGGCATAGTTGGGAAACCAGACTGGAGGAGCATGCTCTAAGATAGGGAGCACGAGAGATTTATACAAGAGGATTATCGGCTGGGTGTCGGTAAAATCTCTTGTATGACGCTTAATATAACCCAGAACTTTCATGACTCTGCAGGCGATATCGTCTATATGGCTATGGATGAACGTTTCTTGGATTACTTCTGATACCTCTGGAATGTTCAGGTCCCGATGTAGCGTGATGCGTTCCTTATGTACCGAGGTGCTTTGCAGATTAGGCAAAGGATGCGATTTTGGACTGCCTGTATTTTCTTTATCAGTGATTTGCATGCAGATGACCATATGAAGCAACCATACTGCCATATCGGGCAGATGAACATGATATACATCAATCTCTTCGTTTGTTTTGTTTTGTTTGATCATTTGAAATTCTATTCGAGTGAGTACGAGCCATATGGAAAATGATATCAACCACGACAGCTAGACGAAAGCCGGCGTTGCCAAAGTGCTTCAACTCGTCCAGCATAAATTATTTCTACCTTGGTATGTAGGTAGGTACCTATCCAATTTTGATTTCCCAATTTATGGGTCTCATATTGAGATGTAGTGATTTGAAACTATTATTTACTTCTTATGAGATTTCCATGGTCTTATGATTCGCAACCCATCTACTACTACTACTTATCTACTAGTACCTTATCCTACTGCATACAATTTCTTGAAATGGGAAGGTAGAATTATTCCTCTAGCACCGGGAAGTCAGTCTACTGTTCAGGCCGGCAAGAGAGAAGAAAGTTATTACTTATTTCTGTTTCATTTCACTTCACTTCACTCCCAATGGAAAATATTTTCAAGCGTTGAGACTTTTTCTACCCCTCATTCAAAGGTCTATTTTATTGAGAATTCCTGTGTTTAAACATAAGAAGTAAGTTAATCACGATAAGAATCCGCTGTCGTGGTAATTGTTTATGATTCAATGCCCTGGAAACCCCGTTTTGTCGAACATGAACATTTTCCAAGATCCTTGGAATCAATGTAACATTTCGGCTTAAACATATCCAAATCTCAACGGCCTCCTGGGGTGATTACTTTTATGTCTGGTTTAACGTAGTTGGAATATAATTCCTCAACGCCACTCGCAATTCCCCGCTACTGTCTTCCTGACCTTATATTGTTATGTGTAATCGTTTACAATTTATTGCTCATTAGTACATAGCGTACCAGCTGGAACCTCTACGCGACCCATCAGTCTGTCGTGACCCCATCGGTTAGCGACTAATGTTCTGAAGCACAATCCGCTCTTATTAAATCAGAGCAATGCTACAATTTTCAGGAATGAAGTGTGCCTTAAAATTAATTCGACGGCGAGAGTTTGACAAATAGTTTCAACAAATTTGATTTCGGCCCAAATTATTTCCCGTTCATTTTACAAAAACATTTGCACTGATTTCGCTTCAACCAAAGTAAGAAACCAGAAAGAGCCTGTAAGAATGTACATTTTTGCGTGTAAACCGTCCATTAAACTGAAATATTCTATTTCATCTCCGTGTTTCTATTGTGATAGATATCTAACGCCTAGTGTCTAGTATTAACTGGCCCGAGGCTGGATTGCACGATCCAGCGGCAGTGGAATGAAATTATTATTCCTTAGGTATAGCTGGAAGCTAAATAGAAAGCTAATAGAAAACTAATCGAGTTTTACTGTAAAATGGTAGAAAACTACAGAGATGTGGAATGGATATTAGTATTATAAAGAATATTTTACCAAAGACCCGAAATCAGATTGGCCCATGAATTTGGAAGATCTAAGCGGTGCCATTATTCACATATTTTCTATCACATTGCCAATTTGATACATACATAATCTAGTGTCTTTAATACAATAAGCACCAACCCCAGTTCACTTATGCTTAACCAGTTGAACACTCTTGTTCCTCCAGACAACTAAGAATTTGTTCCACATCCTTTCTTCGCTTTTGAAATGTACTAACCGCCATGTTTATTTTAGTTTGCTCTTTATTAGTATGAATTATATCACAGTCACTAGTAAATTATACCATTTCTAAGAGTAATATTTTTATTTTTAGAAGTATTTAGTCAATAAAATAGTAAAGTAGCATAATAGTAAATTAAAGTTCAGTATAACTGTGTAAATTTATTTTTGACATTTCATGTCTTTACTTGGCACATAAACGAAAAAAGCTTTAAAAAAAGCGTTACGGTTGGTTTTCTGATGATTTCCGCTTACAACCGAATCGTTGCTAGGGAAATGGTATTTCGTCGTTTTTCACCTCACAAAAATCTTTGACCATTCGTTCGAAAGCTCTCGATTTATTCAACCATATTATGTTAACTTCTGCAAAGTGCCGTGGCCAACAAGCTGAGTTATGAGCATGGTTATATGAATAATTGCTTTCACACAGGTGATAATTCTCACTAATTGATACTGTGAACATGATTGCAACCGCTTGTTAATTTCTGATGATTTCATTGAGGTGGTGTTTCGATGATTTGATTCATACCAGGTGATCCGAATATTGCGAGAACGGTTTGATTTGTGAAGCGGTGGTTAAATCATTTTAATAGGTAATTTCTATACTTTACACTTTAGGATGCTGTAATTTCGTTTCTAGCCTCTTTTTGACATTTACTTGACGATGCCCAGGGTACGGATCAGATGAGTGGCTCCTCAAGCTAATTTCTATGCTTTACACTCTAGGAAGCAGTAATTTCGTATGTAGCCTCTTTAGAACGGTTACTTGACGATGCCTAGGGTCTGGATCAGCTGAGTGGCTCTTAGAGCTTGCATACGAGTCTGCAACACATACGAGTCTGCTTCTAAAGACATAAAATGTCCCAATGTGTTGCAGACTCGTATGCAAGCGTTTCTGATGATTATCGAATACAACCTTATATATAGATTGCTCAAAAAATGCTGGCCAACGAACTCGTTTATTCAACCAATATAATTTTTTTAAACTCTTTCTTCTTGATATAATTTAGGAAGGAGCACCACTCCTTCCGCATTTAGGAAGGTCTTCACACTCTTTCAATAAAGGTGGGTCTTCTGAACTCTCCCCTCAGCGTGGAAACTTGTTCCTTGTTGTGGTTCCATAATTGTGAGTGAACAATACTACGTATAAATACATTTTCATTAGTTTTTCATATGCTCTGATTTTGACATTTTATGTCTTTGCAATGGCATATAAACTGAAAAAAGTCACGGAAATTGAATGACGAAAATTGCTCACGAAAATAGTCTGATGATTTCCGCTTACAACCGAGTTGTGACTTCATCGTTTTTTATCCCACAAAATTCGTTGACCATTCGTTCGAAAGCTCTCGATTTATCCAACCATATATTATGTTAACTACTGCAAAGTGCGTGGCCAACAAGCTGAGTTACACTAAGGTGATCATTCTCAATAATTGATATTGTGAACATGATTGCGACCGCTTGTTAATTTTTGATGATTTCATTGAGCTGGTGTTTCGATGATTTGATTCATAGCAGGTGATACGGATATTGCGAGAGCGGTTTGATTTGTGAAGCGGTGGTTAAATCATTTTAATAGGTAATTTCCGAAAAAGTTCCGTTTAGTTTTAATAAGTAATAAGTTCCCAATTTTAATAACTCCCCCAGAGGGGGAGTGGAGGCGGTAAGTATTGATCCCGTAGATCCAAACTATAATTATCAATCGATTTTCATGATTTTCTATGAATTGTAGCCGCGTAGCTAGCCATAACTTCGATAATTAGCGAGTTCCCGTCGAAAATACCGTTATTGCAATGACTCCCAAATTTTTCTGTTACTTAGTACGATTCATGGAATTCATTTATTTTTCATCTCATTTCAACGAACTTGGGGCTTGCTCAAGCACAGCTGATCTGCGATGTTTGTTTGAATCGTGAACTCAGCAGCAAATGCGGTCTCGCTGCTGCACGAAAGACAAGATGGAATAAATAATGAAACAAACGCAATGAGTAATAAAACTATTTATCTAATTAACAAAAACGATGCATAATGCAGGGACGACAGAACGCTGGAACAAACGAAAATAGATATTTGTACGCTCTTCACAAAAGAAAATGACTGGCTTAAAAAATAGGATAACTGTCGCTTGTCATCCTCAGAAATTCAATTTATATTTCACTTGATTTATTTACATGGCGTGATTTATTTACTTGATTTTGTTCCTGAATAAACACGTATATTACGTACTAGTGCAGTTTTATCGCTCGCTTCTCTCGCTTGGGATAGGATGTATATATGCGACGGGGTATTACTGTTGATTCCATCCCGAGTCCTTAAGAAAAACCCTGTTGAAATCAGACGTATGTAGACCCAAGAAACACGAATTAAACGGGGTCCAACCCCCTCTCACCATCCAGCAAGGGGCAAAAGCGACCTCGCCTTCAATACCGTTCAGTCTTGACCTCAACAAACTAACCCCCCCCCCCCCCCCCACACCACCAGCCTATGGTTCGGGTTGAGGTGGAAAATATTAAAATTGCTTACAATCCCTTTCGCAAAAACACAAGTCTCGTAGACTCCCCCAACTCAGCCGTGTGGTAGTGCACAGACATGCAAACAGCCAAACGGAGTTTCATTCTTATAATATTATAAGATATATATGATAAACCATATAAATTCCTGACATGAATTTTGTAGTTATATCCTTCTTTCGCGTCCGTCAACCTATGTCAATATTACATTTAAAACACTGGGAATTATTCAAAATGGTTTAATGTTTCTGTGTTAGATAGCCCTTTTACGCAGATCATTGGTCTATAACTATTAAACTCCGTATGAAGTATATGATCAGAACACGGCTCATCGTGCCTCCGAGAAGGCTTCACGACCAGTTTTTTCAGTTCCAAGACCCCGCAATTTTACGCATCACAGTAAAAATGTTTGAAAAAAGGTCGATAGGTAAGAAAAGGATGTAGGTTCAAAGGCCCCCTCAGCTGATCAGTGCGCCACCGTTCCTCGTAATTGTTTCCGAGGAGTCCCAGAGGAGCTCTATCTAAAATACCATGAAAATTTAATAAAAATTGGTTGAAAAGGATTTGCGGACATACACACACAAACACACGTGCATAGAAAATCATGGAACAAAAGTTGTTCAGAATAGCCTAAAACGTGAAATGCGAGTGGAAACTTTACCACTGGGGGAAAGAAAAAAACGTTCGATTTTAGTGGGGACTACAACATTTCCATCTCTAAAAAGTGAAAAAAATGCTTCCGCTACCTATAGGTAGACTTGGGACCAATTTAAAAGATGAAATTTAGCATTTAGGTACCAATAGGTACTTCATTAGTAGGTACATCCGCACGGACAATAACTAGTTAGTAAACTTGATTCCGCAACGTTGTAATAAATTCCATTGGAACCATATTACCTGATAGTTCCCTTATTGGCATTATATCAGCTGATATTCACAAGGTAATTTTTATGTATTCCAGTATCACTATCTAGCGATTTTTGATGGAATTTCGAGCTTGATTGTCTACTCAATAAATCTCGTGTTAGATTCGTTAGAAATTCGAAGGTTTTTTCTTTTTTCGATGTTAACGTCCTTAGGGAAAGCGAACTATTCAACGTACAGCGTTGCAGATGGTTTTAATCGATTCTTTGGGATCATATTTATCATTGACAAGCAAAAAAAAATCATTACTGTCAAATTGAAAGTTTTTGAGATCTCAATTTTTGAATGTTTAGCCCTTTAATGCTACCCTTTAGGGCTGACATAAATTTATACTGAGCTTCTAGGACCATCTAGACACCAAATGCGATTTTTGCCGCTAGTATTATGAAGTTTCGTCTTCTAATTTCGGAGAAAAGCCGTAAACGGCGGACGGACGAATTTTTAACATGGAATCATGTTTTAGCGATGGATCCCCCGCCGAAAAGTGAGACTATAAAGTTAGATGAAAGTAGCGCCAATAATTGTGATGATTTCCGCTTACAACCGAGTCGTTGCTAGGGATATGATACTTCGTCGTTTTTCATCCCACAAAATTCGTTGACCGTTCGTTCAAAAGCTCTCAATTTATCCAACCATACTATATTAACTAATGCGAAGTGCGTGGCATACAAGCTGAGTTATGAGCATGGTTATTTCAATAATTGTGTACACTCAGGTGATCATTCTCAATAATTGATATTGTGAACATGATTGCCACCGCTTGTTCATTTCTGATGATTTCATTAAGCTGGTGTTTCGATGATTTGATTCATAGCAGGTGATCCAAATATTGCGAGAACGGTTTGATTTGTGAAGCGGTGGTTCCGTAAATCATTTTAATAGGTAATTTCTATACTTTACACTCTAGGAAGCTGTGATTTCGTATGTAGCCTCTTTAGGACATTTACTTGACGATGCCCAGGGTCCGGATCAGATGAGTGGCTCTTCAAGCTAATTTCTATGTTTTACATTCTAGAAAGCTGTAATTTCGTTTGTAGTCTCTTTAGCACATTTACGTGACGATGCTCAGGGTCCGGATTAGCTGAGTGGCTCTTTGAGCTTGCATACGAGTCTGCAACACATACTTGTCTTCAACTAAAGACATAAAATGTCCCAATGTGTTGCAGACTCGTATGCAAGCGTTTCGTTTCTCCTTTTAATTTGATTTTGGATTCATCACATCATGAAATGTAAACCAAATAATTTTCAGGGGTTTTAACATGTTTTTTTCCTTGGTCCATTACAAAGGTTCGTTGTTGAAAATACTAAAGCAAAAATATCATAACGGCCTAAGATATTGTCCTGAATTTTAGCATCACTCCCAAAGATTATTTTAAAATTAAAAGGTTTCAAAAATCAGTAATATCTCAAAAATGGTCAATAGAGGATTTTTTCTTCCGAGTCTACCTATTGGTAGAGCAAGTATTGTTTTAACTCACGGGACGTAACAATTTTTTGCCTCAACAATAAAAATTTCAACTCGAATTATGGGTTTTTTGTTTCTCTCTCTCTCTCTCTCTCTCTCTCTCTTTCTCTTTCTCCTCCACTCCCTCTCCTTCCCTTTCTCCCACTCTCTTCATATTTCCGTCTCTCACTCCCTCTCTATCTCCCCTCCTTCGATTTGAATAACGATTTGATTATCCTATATGGTTTCTAGAATGCTTACTGGCCATGACTTCTTTCAAAAGAACTTGTATAAAATAAGAGAAGTACGCTCACCATTTTAACCATTCGTAACGTGGAAGACATGGACGCCTGTCACCTCATGGAGTGCCCTGGACTGAAAGGTACACTGGTCCACGCCAGAAGAAACAGCAGCAGAATGTACTGGGCAGCGAGACGGCAGCAACACAAAAGGAATAGCGTAGGATAAAAAAAGGAAAATAAATAAGAAGTCTGCTGAGTTTGGTGTAGCACATAGTTTCCTCGTTTCCGTTACATGAATGAATAGAACATTAAAAAGTTTGAAATAACTTTGAATATCTCACGGAGGTTCCTTTGAAGTTCGAGTAAAATCTTCCATCAGGCAATTTGACAACGGTCCTTGATAGGTGTTACGTTTGCGCATGAACGAAACTTCCATTGATTCGTGCCCGAGTGAGTTCATAGGGGGCAATCTTAAACCGCAGAATTTCACGAAATTAAGAATGGTACGATCGTGCAGCATGAAACGATCGTGATTGAACAGTCTAAACCGTCCAATACTTGGGAATTTCATAGAAATCTTACAAACTATAGATTTCATGCTTGTTACAAGGATTTGAGATTCGCCCATGTGCAGCACTTAAGAATGGTACGATCGTGATGAAATTCATGTAAACTGCAGACGTTATGCGTATTGCAGGGATTTGCAGACGCACATTCAGCCAGTATTAAAAAACACAAACACACGCGAGAGAGAGAGAGAGAGAGAGAGAGAGAGAGAGAGAGAGAGAGAGAGAGAGAGAGAGAGAGAGATTGAAGGTTTAATTATCGAAATCAGGGATACATAGGACCGTGGGGCCCTCTCTTACCGTAACCCTGAAAGGGTTAGTACAAATATTTGTCCTCGATCAATCGTAATCTTTTACTAAAATTAAATAAATAAACATAATTTACTGAAATATATAAAATACATATCATTTACTGCAATTAAATAAATATACACTCTTCTAATTATTGCAATACATAAATTAAACTAACCACATATCTCATACCCTTTCATATTTTTTTCATGTCTCATTATACTTTTGTAACAGCACAGTTGTGAATTTATTTTTAAATGATGCCACTGAGATTTTCATATAAAAAAAAGTCACTAAATTCATTATAAATTCGAATAGCTGATGCTCAATATGATTTATTATAAATTTTATTTCTATGCTTTGGAACTTGCAACAGTATTTCTAGTTTGGTGATCATGGATGCTGAACATGGTTTTGAATTCACCGGCAAGATACTGGGGAGTCTTAAATTTTAAATTTTTAAACAACATTGTTGCTACTGCACACTGAATTTTTTCCTAAACTTTCAAAAGCCCAAGTTTTGAATAATATGGCGTTACATGCTCATCCATTTTAGTTCGATATACAAATCGTATTACCGCGTTTTGTGCTTTTTGTAGCCGATCGATTTCTTCTCCAGTTAAATCACAGAGCGCTGTTGTCGCATAGTCGAAATTATGTAGCACTAATGATGGAGAGAGAGAGAGAGAGAGAGAGAGAGAGAGAGAGAGAGAGAGAGAGAGAGAGAGAGAGAGAGAGAGAGAGAGAGAGAGAGAGAGAGAGAGAGAGAGAGAGAGAGAGAGAGAGAGAGAGAGAGAGAGAGAGAGAGAGAGAGAGAGAGAGAGAGAGAGAGAGAGAGAGAGAGAGACCAGTACTATATCAACAAGTAAAATCAATAGGAACGACAAGGTTCGACCTAGGAACGAAACAATTCTTTCGCTTCTGTGTACCGAGTTGGCATTTTACTGCTGTTATTACCGAGTAATAAGTTTCATTTTCCGTTCTTCCTTCACGAAATTCACCCTTATTATATTACTCTCAACAGAATATAAAGTTCCCTCAGAGCCTTCCTTTTCAAGGTGATTTAGTTCAAAGCAGTCCCATCCTCCGACAACTGCCGAATATTATCGAAAGTGTTCATAGAGAGACAAGGTTTATTAACAAAAACTTACTTCAATCCACTCACACTCATGTTTCTACTGCTACATAGCCTACGTACTTTTGTAAATACCTCGTTTACTTCGGTTAAGGTATAATTTATAGGCTCAGTAGGTCAAATAATACTTCTGCCGATCTCTACAGGCCTGTGTTGTGGCCCTTGACTTCCCGAAAAATAATATCACGATAAAACTTACTTCATCATCTACGTTCTGAAAGCCATGGGTTGAACACTTTTTACCCCTAGTCATTTTCTTTTTACCCCTTTGACTGCATCAAATTCTCAGGTTTGCGTCCTTGGAAATTCAATTCAATCTCTTCTTTATTATGAACGAAAGGAAAAACTTCGGCAGTTTACGACCGAAACAGCTTCTAAAAATCGAGGCTCTTGGTACCCAACTCCTTTAATATCCTTCATAAAGTTGCTGACACCAGATGTGGAACTAAAAATGTTACTATGTAATTCCGCTTGGATAAAGGAACATCTGCTGACAGTAATTTCATGATTTGATCAGCATTCACTGCAGCATCAATCGTTAATCAGGTTAAGGTCAGCTTTTGATTTGCTTCATTATTCATCAGACATTCAAAATGAATGGTAATCTTTTCAATAATTAATTTAACTTGGCTTGATACAATATCTACTAACTAATATAACATGATTTTATATAAGAACGGATAAACTCGGGGAACGTTTCGGGTCCCTTAAAGACGATTTCTAATGCCGATCATTTGGGTAAGCCCTGAGGTATATTTCTACTCTTCTCTACCTAGGGAAGGTGCTGCATTTTGAAAATAGGTCAATTCTTGGAATAGTGGTATTAGCCATTCATTATTTTAATTTATTTATTTATTCCATTTGTTTATTAAAATTTGTATTAAACTTCTAACGGCTGGAACTTTTTTGTAGGTTAAGCTATTAAATTGCCAAGACGGCAGTCGTCAAGTTTTTGTGGCATTAGCCATGGTTTTCCCTGCTTCTCAGATGAGTTCCACATTGCGTTTTGCATGCTTTAGGCTTTCAGCACAGGAAAACCATTTATCTAGTTTAGTTACGTGCCAGGCAACAAAACGGAAAGAACTAGTTGGAATGAGTTCTTTTCCATTCAAAGCCAAACTCTCGAGAATGCATGTATACGATAAGTCGCAAGCTAGCCTTAGTTAAAATACACTCAAATCGTCTTCCACTCAGCTTTTCCTATAAAAATAAATTCTTATTTCCACGCAGATGCACTGTAGCACGAACATGCCTTTTAGTACTGCGAGGGTGGTTCACAAGACACGCTCAAAGCGCATCATCATAATATATTTGCGTGAAGCGTAATACACAAGTTTGGCGTATTACGTCTGCGACTTTGGTATTATAGAAGATCAAGATGTGAGAAATTAATTAGTAAGTTGAGTATAACTTCTCTGTCTTGATCTATATCACAACAACCAAAGCGAGGGCCAGTCCATTTCAGGGCGGACTTTGGAGTTTAAATCTATTTTCAGTTCACACAATCTCTATTTGACCTATAGCTCATACATGATTACCTCTGCAATCAAGATCAAGGGCTATCAAGAACGGAAACTAAAGCAGCTCATTATCTTTACTAAGTTTCACGACAATCGGTGAAAAATGTTGAGAAATCTATAAATTAGATCCTTTTATTAAATTTACCATCGTGTAGCTGGTAGAGGCTACACTAACCAGGTAGACGTCCGTGGGTTTGGCTCGCTGGGGTGGGCCCCTACAATCCACACATGTGTTTTGTGAATTGCCAAAAACTCGGGAGCCGAACCTGCATAGTTCGGAAGCACGCGTTAGAACGTGCGCCCTCACCTGTGGGTTAATCAATACAGGTACTTGTATTTGCGAGGACTTTGATTGTGTGTACAATCCACTCTCCGGATTGCTTCATCTCCAGTTGCTTCCAGGTGGACGGGAGACTACAGGGCTATGCCCTATCTATTTCGCTATGGAGGAATAGATAGTATCCATAGTACTTCAAATCACCCCTTAGTCCCTTAGCATGCAGCCTCCCATAGCCAACCAAATCTATCTTGCTATCTATTCCAATGAGTAAACAAAATTTATCAAAAGGAAAATCCATTATCAAAAGCATAGCGGCTAGTAATGGATATGGAGGAGATCTCGTTGATAACATAAGGGATACGGTTCTTGGGTAAAAGAGTAGAGATAACGATAACGGAAAAAGAGTAGGGAAAAAGTTTCCAATGTGGCTAGAGAAAATGTAACTTTAGAAGAAAAACAATGGATAAGTACACCTTATTATGAAAAAATCTCGAATAAAATCGGCGAAATTCTATAATCGTGTGGTTAAAAAGTGGGTTTTAATCCGTGAAGGACAAAATCATGTTCAGGATAAAAGTGGTTTTATAAACTAAAATGTTCTTGTGGCTACGAATGTTGCGGTCAAACTGGTAGGAAATTGGAAAAGAATAGAAGGGCATCAGGAGGATTTCAGAGAAAAAAGGGTGAGTCTACGTTTGAAAACCTTCAAGAATCCAATCATAGTTACAATTTTGATTTGACAGACAGATAGCCTGTTGACAGACCTCGTCATTCTCCTCTCATGCACGCGTACGCTACTTGCTGAGGCAAGGAAGTAATTGAATTGTACACAAGGACTATCTGGCGATATATTAATACCCTCATTTCAAGAAAATTTAATTTTCGATTTTTCGACTTTTTACACATGACCACAGTGCAATAGTCAGAATTAATATCCTTTCGTAAAACTATTGCTCGTTGGCTTTCATTACATTCAAGATATGCCTACCATCCCTCTACCCTTGTTCTTCTTGTCTCCAGAACAGTAGCATATTTGCAGAATTTCCTAATAGAAGGCCACACATCCCGGCTGGAATGACCTTGTTTACGTGATAAAAAAAGAGAAGTTATTTCTTCCCTTCGTTCGATCTTCAAATCGTTATTTCCTATAAAACAATATTGTAAACTATGCGGGTCTGCCGAATCTTAGTTCAAATGAACTGAAATTGCAATCGGTGGTCCTGAACCAGTCTCCTTTGCTATTCAGTCAGTTCAGTCGTTGAGATTTATTCACGCCGCCGCGCCGTTTCTAAGTCATTTCAGTTCCTAATTCTCAAGCATCAATATTTATTATTAGTCCACGGACTCCATGCGCCCTATGCCCTCTCAAGTTGTTTGAGTCCATTCAAATCACATGGTGCATTCTAATGTTCTGGTCTGAAGAGCAATTGGACGAAATTCAACGGCTGTGGACATCCTGCTCTAAGCATTCTAAGATAAGTAAATTTTCTTCTGCTGGTCCCAGATAAAATCGATACGTATATTCTCCTACCCTAACCCCCCTGCAAACCTGTCGCCATTCTCAAAGATCTCATTACCGATGTTCAACGTCATCCCTGACTGGTACATTGAATATTGATCTTGTCAATGTATAATTCATGAGACCATTAATTCTGCTGTGATCACTTATCGTTCATATGTCAATACCTCAATTGATCAACCTTCAAGTAGAAATAATCAAGTTAGTGTAAGCTTAATGATTGCGTAACAGTTGCAGTTCAAATTCTAGGAACAAGTTAGGGGTGCGGAGAGACCTAATTTCTCTTGTTCCACTCTTTGTATCACATTGAGGTCTTAAAATACACCTGCAAAGTTAGTAGCTATAAAGTTCAGAATCGAAGCCAATAATTATAACTAGTAAAACTAATTCTAACTCAATCGAGGTCATATCCTACATCCAATCAGTGCAAACATCGCACAAAGCTGCAGTTCAACAAGTTCCAAAAAGTTGGAGGAATTATGCCTCTTTCCATATCCCTTCATGAAATAAGGGATTGCCATAATAAACCGTGATGCGAAATCACTGCAGAAAATAGAAAGTTCCCTCCTTTGGCGGTCATACCTGCTCCTGCAAATGAAACTTACGGTGTTGATTTACTTACTTCTGCTGACCCAATATCAAGGAATCCGTACTCAAGTAAAATTCAGCTATCCACTACTTGTTGAATTCCAGCAATGCTTGACATTTTACGCCTATGGACATCTTCGATACACTCTACCTGTTCCGACATGTGGATTCCGACTATGCTCTGCCTGTTTTAGTTGATCAGCGTGGCTTTATTAGGATATTAGAGCTCATGTGAATTCCAGCTTGATACATCTTGTTTCGGTCTGCATAATATACGTAATTTACCTAAAGCCTGTTTTCCGACTGATTAAATACCAAAAAGCAGGTTGAATTAAACTGCGTGTTTTTATTATTATTATTTCTTAATTGTTGTCTTATAGTTCAAGTGTTTACATTGTTATAGTACACCTAACAAATTGGCAAAAAGTAAAATTCGTAATTAACCTACAGTACGTATAATATACAATGGTTTTTTTCTCAATCTATCTGATTTTTCTCAAAACGAGCAGAACAAATATGTTCATGGAATTATATAATTTTCAATACGCTCAGTGGTGTGGTTGATTGGTTGGCGATTATGTATAGCCAGATATGATCCCTTCAATTTCCAGCATAAAATCTATTGTGGGTAAAAAAAAATCGAGGGTATGGATGATCTCCTGGTTGCTGGCATCTGCTCGGATCGCGAATTAAACGAGACCCATTACGGGGACGTAACAGACCCGCTAACAGTCCCGAGTAATGTTACAAATGATAAATCGATACTCGTCGCAACGGAGAATGAAAACCCCCCGGAGGATTTACAGAGTCCACACAAAAGTTATCTTATCGCGTAATGAACCAGATCATAAAGTTTCACTTTTCGACGAGAGGCACTCCCACCTCTCTCCGCTACCTCGTTTTATCCAACACTTGGCTCGTATCATTATACACGAGAGTTCCCCCCGAGTTATCGGGAATGGAACGCAGTTGGCGTCGGGTATTATTGATCACTCGATTCCCACCTGTGGTCTCTAGAATTAGTTGGAGGACACGTTCTATCAAAATCATCTTTGAGAAACACGGATAATCTGTGATCAACTTCCCTTGTCGTTGAGGCAGGTTCCTTGAAATATAAACCTAATAACATAATTTTTATATGTTGTATTTACCAGTCTGAATAAAAACGCCAAGTTTCTCTTTTCTTCCTAGCCTACAGAATTTACTGGTTGAATGTAGGTAAACAAATTTTTTCATAAATCACTAAGCACGCAGTTGGTCACCTGCATCGCTATTAGAAATTTCAAATGTCACAGCACTTCTACGTAATCGATATAACACAATACTATGAGAAACTCTAAAAAAAGAATCCTACTATACACGAAAATCAATCAATGGTTGATGAAAATCTTAAAAAACTCCATAGTGGATTCCATTGGCAGATTTTCTTTCACCTCAAGCCAAATAAGACGTCTGCCGAAACCCTGAATGCCTGAAAAGTTCGGATGCAAACCGCACGGTTGCACCGATTTGAGGTTCGCTCATACGCTGCTGCTACAAATGATAGGATCGTGATGAAACTCATAAGGAACGTTATTCCCTACTACTCTCCGAATTTGAGAGGACGAAAAGGCAATGAAAAGACAACTCTTGCTGAATTTTATGTGCGTGCATGCGCATAATGAAGTACTGATTCGTGAGCATTGCAACTAGGAACTGTCTACAGCTCCCCTCCCCCTCCTCCTACATTACTGAGAATTTCATCAAAATCTGACGTAAACTTTACAAATCAAGGTTGATAAAAACAATAGTAGATACAAAGATAGACTCAATCATTTTGAGAACATTTTTCTGCATAATTTCGTACAACAATTATTGTTGAATGTTGTATTTTATAGTTGATAGACTTTATTCTAGCAATATTCAACCAAAAATATGAATATAACGATTTTTAGCCATTTTTAGAAAATTTTTTAGTAGGTACATTTTTTGAAATTAGACCAATTTAATGTGCTCAAAAAGTGCTGGCCAATGAACTCATCCTTTCATTTGAAAAGCTTTATTTTTGGTGCAAGAACGGAATTTTTATCTCAATCTTAATATATATATGACAAAGCGTTAAACTCTAGGATTCGTTTCAGGATGCCTCAAAATAGAATTAAATTATGACGATTTTTCAAAAATTTTGATTTTAAAAATTTCCGAGTCATTGCAATAGTTCATTTTCCACAAAAATTCGTTAATTGATAATAATTGTGCAAATAAAATATAATGAAGACATTATCGAAGAAAGCCAATGAACATCATCATGTGTATATAAATCGATCGTCTCATTATTAGATTTATTGGCAGCAAAAGTTGTGAAAAACTAGGTTTCTTGGTTTCTAATTATACACATTATTGTTACCTTCAAACTCATTGTTATCGTCAGAGGAAGTCGTGCCTATTGAGTCTAGCGAGTTCATGAATGGAGTAATAAACTGTTCATGTAACATCTGAATTAATGAAACCCATGAATAACGTTAGACTATAAAATGATGAAAATTTGGGAAACAGAGTGAACACTGAAACTTATCCTGGAGTTCAGGACACCGTTCAGTATTGCTCAAGGATAGGTAAATGGAACAGCCGGAGTCTGTGGCACCGTTGCCAAGGAAGTCTAATCGGACAAGTCGTATTCTAGGACTAGGAGCCTCGGTAAGCCTAGGTAAGGAATAGCCGGAGTCAATGACACCATCACCCAAGGTTGGAAATTGCTACTGAGAGTGCGAACTAAATCACTCCCGACGAATTTGTGGAAACCCATTTCAATAATAATCGAAAGTTCAAGAATTACGTTCTCTAATTCCATCACGAAAATGAAAAGTTACAATGTTAGATCGATTTCGGCAGTTAAGCCATCATCAGTTGCAAACAATAACTGAACTAGCTTGTCTCCCTGGCGGGGTACCTCCATTTTCATGGTAGGTAAGCTAGCATTTCTGCTGATCTTTTTTCTCCCCCCCCCCCCCACCCGAAAACCCATAAACACGTTCCTCAAGGGTTCTTATGGTTTTCAATTGCTGGATCCGAATTCAAACTCAGCCTCTTTGATGCAAAATAACACTACAAATTCGAAAATGTTAAAAATCCTGTCACCATTTCTTCTTAATTTATATAAATCTAAACAAAATATATTTCAAATAAGATATTGAAGATTAGGTTTGGGATCTCCACCGTAAAGTTTCGAAGCTATTTTCTTTTAGCTCATCCCTCTGGTATCGGGAGTGGAACGGCATCCTCTAGGCTAGGTTCATTTCACCCCTCTCCTCTTGTTGAAAGTGTCCATGGTTTTGAATTTTTCGTCTAGACCCCCGCAGTCTCATTGAGGTGGCCCGGATGATGGTCATCTGGAGTTTAACTCGTACCCAGCCAGCAACTTGGGACCGGGGTTTTTCCCATTTCTTCTTGATTACCTGTTCGTAATTTGGATGTCGATTCCGCGACTCAACCTATATCCCCATGCCTACACCAATCTGAATCCAATTTTCATGAGTTTGTTAAATTTGAGGGAGGTGTGTCACCGCAAGGTGCGAGAAAGTTAAAATTCGGATTCAGCACCTTAAAAAATATAAAGAACTCCGGGATTTTTTCTTTTAAAACTAGCCTAGTCAAATTCTATCAAAATAGAAGTGACTCGTCTAGAAATCCATCATTTTCTGTCGAAACTATCATTTTGCAGACAGGAGAAACCATCCATTAACTATTACTGAACACATTTCCGAAGGCATTATTTAAAGGAGGAAAAAAGTTCATGGTGACTCTGTATATCAGTGATCACCACGACACCATCGTACACAAGCTGGCGCACAAGCAACATCTATTTATTTACGTTCAAAATAAGTTCAAACCTCGTTTCCCATCCTTCTACTGCTGCTGCAAATCTACTCTTTCTGCGCGTGTTTACGAGACTCCTGTGAAGTTGGGTAATTGTAAACCTTACGATAACCAGTGGGGATGAAAGTTCTTCAGAAATGGTCAGATCCCAGTAACAACTCTCCTGCTAGTAGCACCTAACAAAGTGCTGAGCGAAATTGCGCGCTATCGCAAAAAGGATGCACCAATGCTGCGACAACTGCTGGTATGAAAGCGTTCTGGTATTTTTCAAGTAAGGTTGTATCTATGAGGACAAATTTGGATTCGGCAAACAAAAAACGCAAAGAACGCATGAGAAATATATTATTGGTATTTGGATGGCAAAAGTTAAAATGGACATTTTTTGCCATATTTTCCTATTTTTTACATGTTTTATCATTTCTACAAGCTGGCAGTGTTGGAATTCGTAACTAAAATAAACCTATCTTAACACGTAAAACCGAACTTGAAATTTGAATTGTTACAGCTAACAAACTAATACTATTTTTCGCACCTCAAAAACATAAAGGACTCGTTGAAAAACCAAACTCCGGAGTTTTCTACATAATGAATATAGTTCCTTAATATGATACAAACTTCGTTTCGAATAAATATCAAATAAAAATTATTTCAGGCCAAAGGCAGATTTGAATCCACTGTTTCATTCGCCGGATAATACTCGTGGAATATTTTATTCAGCCTATTATCATAATTTCTTGACAGTTTCACGATACTTTTGAACTTGATAAAGCAGTTAATTATGAAAATTATAATTCTGGAGAAGTTTGTTAAGTTCATGATGTTACTCATCTGCATAGAAGTCGGAGCTTTGCCTAATTGAATTAAGTATTGCATTTATTACGAGACTTGCTTTCCATCAACTTTCCTATAATATGAGGGTATTCATCTTTACTTTAGAACGCACTGTACGAGTTGTTCTAATTCATTATTAACAAAATTCACAATTTAAATGTGGGAATCTTTGACCTCAAACAAGACGCTCACTTCCCCGGGTGTTGATAGATTGAACAATAATTCTATCACATGTTGATCTGGGGCCTGTTTCATAAAGCAACAAGTGACAAGTTACAAGCCAACTTTATGTACAAGTTGTAAAAAATGAGTGTGCAAACGTTTCACGCGTGAACGCCTGGCGGGAAAAACATTGGATGTTACGTTTTTGATTTTTTTTCTTTTTTTTTTCGATGGAATAACGTTGGTTGTGTCTTCAGTCACGTGTTCCTGGTGTTGTTCGTTGTCATGGAACCCGATAAAGCTCTCTAATTTTGGTAGAAAGGAACAAAGTGGTCACTTTTTCTAATGGAATAACGTTGGATGTGAATGTGCGCTTTTCACAATCATCTGCTTGTTCGTTCATCATACTTCACACCCATTAATAGTTCAATTCCTACTCCAGTTTTAGGTCTTTAATTACTGTTGTGAAGTTACCTATGTTTAATGTATTGACGCGTTTGAATTTTCTGTTTTCGTGCTACGAGAATATAGCTTACAAACGGAATTGCGCATTCTTTTTCATCCTCAAAGTTAACACTGCTTTTGAATTAAGGTACATAATAATAATCACAATGTATTCTCAGGCGAATACCGCCTTTTGCCCTGATTTATCTAACTGATCGTGATCATAGATTGTTTTACGAAAACCTTCCTGCATTTAAAAAAAAGTAATTTCATGTACTTTTTCAACCATTTTATTCACGTTTTATTTTTATTTTAATATTGTAATAATGTTTTTCAAGTTTCTACCTATGTTGAAGTTTGATACCAGCAACTATCCTAAGTTCTTTAACACGTCACGAGTAAGGGGGTGGAGGGGAGTACATAAGCCGATTGGAATCCAAAGTAAGTAGGAGCCTAAATACTAGGATAAAAATAGGTAGATACCTATAATTTTGTCTTTTCTTAATGACATACCTAAGAGAGAGGGGGTGGGGGGTAAAAAAAAGATTGGAATCTCAAGTAAGTATGTACCGAAAATGAGAATAAACATGGTAGACACCTACAATTTGTTTAGTAAGTAGCATTAAAATCTTGACCAGGAAAAATAGTAGGATGTTTTCTTTGGCATCGATTAGGATTTTTAATAGATTATTTTTGCGGTTAGCAGCTTCCTTCAAAATTTTGCATATGTAACATCGAATCCCGCCAGGCATTCAAGTGTAGACTTGTAATGCTCTGTGAAAATTAACGAATGTACAGGCAAATTTGGACAAGTTACAAGTGTTTCCATCATTTTGACAATTCACTGTTTTACAGTTGTAAAAAACTCGTAAACGAGTTCCACTATCTGCTTTACAAGCAGATACCATGTTACATGGATATGTCTTTGATTGGGGATTTCATAACGGTTGTCCTCGAGAGTTGTAAACAAATCCTTTAATTTTAAACAAATTCCTGGGCCGCATCCCGACTAATTCCAACAAAACAACGGCTTGCTTATAGAAATGTTGAGAATAACTGTGGAGAGAAGCCACTACAATGAGTTGTTGTTAACAGTCGACTGTTGTCAAGAGTATGAAAATGTTTCCTATGGAGTATGGTAAATGATGCTATTGCTTTACTTTAAG
The DNA here is from genome assembly GCA_030762985.1 of Adelphocoris suturalis. Taxonomy (NCBI): domain Eukaryota; kingdom Metazoa; phylum Arthropoda; class Insecta; order Hemiptera; family Miridae; genus Adelphocoris; species Adelphocoris suturalis. The sequence goes on along the minus strand of CM061040.1, from coordinate 172,687,589 downwards.
AATATTGTAACCGGCTTATTAAAATTGTTTATAGTCCAATCAACTTAGTTTAGGAATGTAGCCAGGTAAGTAAGGAGGGGGAAATTGGTAGCTTGAGATGTGAACATTTACCACATAAATCAAGCGCTTTCCAACGAGTGGCGAACGATTTCTGTTCGATGAAAACTGCGGAAGTTCCATTTCCCTAGCAACGGATGGGTTGTACGTTAAAAACACTGAAATTGTGACACAAATTTTGCGTCACGGAAATTTTTGGTTGACCCCCAGAGCAAAGACATATCCATGTCAAAATATATCTTTGGTAGTGAAGAAGCAAAACATTATTGACATGTTTCATGCCTTTAGGATGGCCCGTGATTAGAATTTTTACAGGACTGCGAGACGACCAAACGTAATCATGGTAGTAACATGTAGGTACTTGATAACTTGTGGAGAGGGAGAGAGAGTCTATAAAAACAATTACCTAGTTTGAAATAATTGAATTTTTATTATCATCCGAGTGAGCTCCGGAGCGAATTTCTTTGCTATTCAACCTATGAAGCTGGAATATTGTAAGCATGAAACATGATTTTTTCCGTTTTTTGGATCTGAATCACAAATTTCCCGTAATCACCCGAATCATACCTACCGATATCGCAAGAAGCAAAAAGTTTTGTTGGCAAATTGTTTTCGTTCTCTTGAAAGTTAATCAGATTTCCGATTGGAGTAAATTCTTTAAAACATAATTCAAATACAAACGCATTGAAACGTAGTAAAATATGGAACATTGATATTTATAATATTACATTGAACATACCCTCTTAAATAATTTTCCTAATGTTCACATAGTTGAGAACTTAACCTTCATGGCACTTTTAATGAGTTTCGACTCGTGAGAAAATTTTTAAAATTACTCAGCTCCGGCAAGGAAAGAAATTAGCCATCTCCTCTCCTTAATAGGACTTTTTTCTAACAAGTTGGCGATAAGTCCTTTGCACGGAGGAGGGAATTAAAAAACTGAGAGAAAAAGGGAGAAGGGAAACTCATTACGATCCAATAACCGCAGTTTTGCATCAAGAGGGCCTGGTACTCCCTTCCCCGCCTGCTATCTCATTACTTCTTAAGTACCAAACCCCTCTCCAAGAATAGTCTGAATCACAAGATTCTTTCCCCCACAGTACAAAGGGCAAAGATTCCCAGGAACGCCTTGGAATTAATGTATAGACTCGCCAATTGTGACTTGGTTGTATCCGATCAATGAATCGATAGACTTCAGCACAGATCCGAAATCGAGCTTCGTAGGCATAATTTCAAAACAGTAATAATTCTCTGAGCTCCTTCATGCTCAAAGTGACGTTTTTAAGGCGACCCAGAACCCTCCGTCTTGAATACAGGTAATTGATAGTAATTACCTAAATATAGTAATTTGTATTTGTAGTAGCCGCCTCCAAAGAGGCATTCCACTATCAATACATCGCATGGGATTGACCGAACAATGCTGTGAAATAAATAATATAGCACTAAAATATTGATGGAATATCACAGAGAAAAGACAGTTTATAGTGTAGGCACGGTAAACCGGGCAGATAGTGATAAATGCTCATATTTTTTTATTGACATAATGTATGATCTCCTATAATTATAATAATACATTATATCTCCAAAATATTTTCCTCCAACCATATACTTACCAAATACCCATCATACCTATCAAGTATCAGATTTTTAGTTCGAGAATTAGGAATGGCAACGTCAACTCGCTCGAGTAATGGTTCGGGGAGTTTAACATTTAAGTGGGAACCCCCAACAATCCCAACATATATAGAATTTGTTGGCCGTCAGGCGAGAGGATGATCTTGTCATCAATATCTATAAATGTAGAAGAAATACCATGGGACTATTTCATAAAACAACAAGTTACAAGTCTACAAGTTAACAAGTACATGTACTTGTAATGCACGGTTCACTAGAACAAATGTTTCACCAAAAGAAAGAGTACAATGGTAGAGAAGATACAGTTGTAGCTAAGCTAAGTTCACAAGTGTAGAAGAAAAGAAAAATGGCGTGTGGGGACAAACGAAATAAACAACGTCAAGCGGGATGCCGAAATTGAAGTGTTGTCAGCGAATCATAATATAGAAACGGTGTTGAGTACACGATTGGATGTTTATCGTACATGACAGGTTGTAATGATTGGAAGACAGACAAGTTATAAACTGAAAAGTGGAGAAAGTGTGTATTTGATTTCAACTTATTCTGATGGCTGGGATAATCGGATTTTTCTCCTTTATTCAGCGGAAATGATTAATCAGTTCATCAAGCCTCAATGCTGCTGGGTTAGGAATGTCATCTGTAACTTCGAGATGATCTTCACACTTCACTTTGTTCTTGGGGAGATCTTCAATACCCGATCAGGAAAAATTGCACAGGGTCACGCATCATTTGAATCTTTCAAGGTTCTCGAAATACATCCTAAATCTCTCGCTAAACTCAAAAATACCAACGAAATGAGCATTTATTCGTGGGCGAAAAAATCGTTGGCATCATCTACGCTGAATACTTCTTGTCTGCATTCTTCAGCAGAAGATGATTCCCACGTATTAAACATCGGAAAATTGTCAACTCACAATGCTGGAAAGTTTAGGTTCTAGAGATACGCTTCGGGTGGGTGACAAGTGATGTGACGGATGAAAGAGGAAAAGTCCAGTCATGCAGCATTACCCCATGAGCGAATTTTTGAAGAGTAAACTCATCAGTTGTGATTACTTTTTTTTCTTTTTTTTTTTTTAACAAGCACCTACTACCTACGTTTTAAACAGCATGGTTCTAGGATTGGTTATACAGGGATACTTCCATAAGAGTAGTCAATCTGAATTTGGACAATGTTTCATGCAAATATTACCGATTTTTACAACTAGCGAACGGCATTATTTCGATTTTTGACTGATTTTTCAACTTTGAAATTTTTGAAAACTTGATACATATTCTTATAGGAAATTTTACGCTGATTCCGAATATACCACATGTTAGTATGTTGAAAAAATTATTTCGCACAACAAATCGCAAAAAACAGGCTATTTTGAAATTTTTGACTACATTTTTGAAAATTTCAACCCGAAGATGTAATCCGATCATGCTGGCCAACGAACTTGAACTTTCGTTTGGTGTCCTTAACATTTTAAAATTTGTTTGAAGTTTCTAGCACAATTCTACGGACAGTTATCGTCTGGAATGACACATACATACATACATACATACATATATACATACATACATACATACATACATACATACATATATACATACATAAAAAAATGCGTTAAACTTCAGAATATGATTCAGAATAGCCTGAAACGGATTTCTGCATAATTTTTTTTCAAAAATTCACATTCTACAAATTTTGAGGCGAGAGCAATAGCTTAATTTTCTTCAAAAATTCGCTAAAACAGGATTTGTTAACAGGTGGCTTACCTGTTAACAAATCCTGTTTTTTCTCTTTCATCCGTCTTGGTTGTCGATTCTTCGGTATAATCCGATTCGGATGAAATTTTCAGCAGGGATTGTACGAGTTGGCTTCTAGAAGTACCCTACAACTTCCACTTCCATCTCAATAGTGGCCTGTGAACATGTGCAAACGTGAAATTCTTATTAAATCATCTTTTGGTTTGATTTCGTTCAATTTTGGTGAATAGTTGAGTATATGGTGTATAAAAACATGCCCTATGCACGACTAGTTCAGTAATAACCATTGCGCGTTGGCAAAACTAAAGTTGATTGACACAGGCAAACCTCTGACACAAATTGACCGGTTTTTATGAAATTTTCAATGATTTTCTGGGTTAGCTTCTAAATGATGTTCTAAAATTTTATTGACGTTGGATTAGTTGCAGTCTGTGCGCATGCGCAGACCTGAATTTCTTGTAATGATGATTGTTTATGATCTCTCAGTCCGATTTCGGTCAAGCTGGAGGGGTTGTTGGGTGGTTTCATGTCCAGGATGGTGCCCTATGTATATTATTGCAATAGGATAAGTACCAAATAATTGCGCATGCGCGAAAGTAATATTTGTTGACACTCTAAGACTAATTAAGTGGTTTTGATGAAATTTTCCTCTGCACATTATCGTACCAATTTCATCGCATTTTATATTGTATTCTTTAGATGGTGTGAACGTCGTTAGATGGATGGTACGGTATGCACGTGCGAAAACATGAATTGAATGCCCAATTTCTTAAATCATGGCATGTCAACACATGTAACACGTTCAGTTTTATTTTTCCTCAATTATTTCGACTCGTAATATGCACCCACTTCAATAAACTCTATACGTCCATGTTTTAGTACGTGAAAACACTATACTACCCACCCAACTTCGCAGATTTTTTTTTTTTTTTTTTTTTTTTAAATAATATCTGTAGATCGGCATACAGTTTATTGCTCTCCAAGGATTGAGTGAATCCGTGGATATTGCCCTTCATGATCCCGCTGTATCTTACTCATTTCGAAAGGGAAAAATGCGGGTGTTTACACCTCCTCTGACCTCAAAGTAGGTCAGATAGGAGAATATTTCCCTGAGCACGGGTCCCTCCTCATAAATTCAGAAGGGTTTTAGATCTTTGTTCATAGGGGCTTTAATGTGCGCCCATGGGGCTTACAGGGTGCCTGCTTCTACTTTGTTTGAATAGTGAATCTCCATTGCGGTCCCACCTGTGGCTCCCTTTTAGTTGAGGTTTTACCGCACGGGTGTCGTTACTCTTTGTGAACACAATTATTGGTAACGGTAATTATTATGTCTTGGGTCACACTTCAAAACCGATCGGCTATAGAAATTTACTATGGTTAAAATATTACCCATAAATATGTAAGTAATGGTTAGAAATCGTTTTAAAAGCATTTTTGTACTTCAGGTAAAACTGCTTTTGTTGGAATTCTTTCGTCAACCCCAAGGTAGAAATTTAAAAAAAATATATAGACAACATTTGGAATAAAAGGTGGTTTATTGGGGAGCGGGGGGTTAATTTTGACAGCTATTATTGCAATGAATTTTCCAATATGCAGCTGTATGATCAGCCTTATTGCCTACCACATATAATCCAAAAGATCAAGGTAACTAAGCAAAATATTGTAATCAGCTTGAGAAAATGGTTAAAATCATTTCTCAAAAAATATTCAACTACACTCAGGTGCAAAAAATTTGGCCCACTCTCCAAAATGGAAGATTTTATGAAGTTGCTCAACATATGAAATGGTGAATGAAATGGTGAGATGAAATGGTCGCGCAAACTGTACCTCTCATTAATGATGGAAGGTAACTAAGATATGCCGCTCAAATGCTTGGACGGCGGGCTCTCCTCCAGTCATAGCGGCAGGAACAAACCTTTCTCCAGGTCTTCTCCACTCTCTTTCACGACCATCTGGGCCCTGCAGGCTGAACCTAGAATCATCGCTGAAAATGACATCCCTCCACTCTTCAAGTTCCCAAACACTGTCATTTCGAGCAAACTGAAAGCGCGACATCCTCTGCTGACTGGTTAAACTTGGAACGCGAGCGGGTCTTCTGGCAGACAAATGCCGATCCAACCATCGTCTCCGAACTGTCCAAACACCTAAATCCACTCCCGTTGCATTTTCAAGTGAGTTACGACCTTGTGAAGCAGTTAATCGTCGATTTCTTAAAGCTAAGTTATACAAGTACCTGTCTTGAGCGGCTGATGTTTTTCATGGGCGGCTAGAACCCTGCCTTCTAGAGTACGATCCCGTCTCTCTAAACCGTCTAAAAGTGGCACGGACGGTTTCATGAGGCCGTCCTAGCATTTGAGCGGCATATATCAGTGACCTTCCATAATTAATGAAAGCTACAGCTTCCGCGACCATTTCCGGTGGGAAAGACATTTTTTTCTCTTAAATTGATCTTTATTTATTTTTTTTGGTTGGAATGCACCCAACGTACAGAAAAACACTCGCTCCTCAGCTGATAACTACTGTGGAAGAGATAAACAACATAATAAAGTAAAGCAGGGTGACCAGTACTCTGTCTTGAAGCCTATAAAAGCAGGGGTACCGCAAGGCAGTGTCCTGGGCCCAGTACTTTACCTGCTGTACACACGAGATCTTCCACTACAGGAAAACACAACTGTAGCTACTTTTGCAGATGATACTGCCATCCTCTCTGTTGGAGATGACGCTGAAACTGCAACTCGCAATCTACAGACGTCCACTAACAAGGTTGTCAATTGGACCAAGATGTGGAGAATGAAACTAAATGAAACAAAGTCAGTGCATATCAACTTTACTAATAGAAAAATCATAGCCCCAGAAGTTGAGATCAACTCAAATAAAATTCCATACTCTGACACTGTAAAATACTTAGGGATGCACCTTGATTCCAAACTTAACTGGAAATATCACATTGAAAAAAAGAATCAGGAACTAAAAATCAAGTTCAGAAAGATGTACTGGTTGATGGGAAGGAACTCCCATCTCTCACTACACAATAAATTACTCATATACAAACAGATACTGCGCCCTATCTGGACCTATGGGATTCAGCTTTGGGGTTGTGCGAAAAAAATCAAATATTAAAACAATCCAAACCCGACAAAATATAATACTGAGAAGTATAGTTCAGGCCCCCTGGTTCATGCGGAATGATGATATTCATCGAGACTTGAGGGTAGAAACGGTCACCGAAATTATCGCCAAATATGCAAGGAAGCACGAACATCGCCTCCACAAACACGAGAACCTGGAGATGCTCAACGTTTTAAACAACGAAGGAGAACTTCGGCGACTCAAGAGAAATAAACCTCTGGACCTAACTGTGCTGTGCAAATAGTGCAAGTGTAATCCAGTGTTCTTTTAACTGTACTTGATACAAGTATGGGCCAGGTTTTGCTGTAAACCTCCCCCCTTAGTGAGCCTAACATGAAATGTAATATTGCTAGATGAGATGTATATGTTTCAGTTGCAATAAATAAATCACGAAAAAAAAAAAAAAAAAAAAAAAAAAAAAAAAAAAAATCAGTGGCCTTCCATAATTAATGAGAGCTACAGCTTCCGCTACCATTTCCGGTGGGAAAGACTTTTTTTCTCTTAGATTGATTTTTATTTATTTTCTTTTGGTTGGAATGAACCCAACGTACAGGAAAACACTCGCTCCTCAGCAGAGAACTACTGTGGAAGAGATAAACAACATAATCGCAGTTTGGAAGATAACGTGAAAGTAGGAGGCAATGAAACGTTTCAATACGACTCCCTACCGTTGAAAAACCAAAACAATTTCATCCGTCTGGCTAAAAAACAACAAACAATGCCTCTGAATGAGTTCAGACAGTAACCCAGTCGAAAACAAGAGAATATTAGTCGAAACTTCATAAAATCTTCCATTTTAGAGAGTGGGCCAATTTTTTTGCACCTGAGTGTACTTTTAAGAAATCTCGGCTCTTTCTATCTATTCGTCACCAGTTCATCTCGGGAACGTTTGGAGGGGGGAATTGGCAGCTTGAGACGTGGTGATGTTTCTGATAAATCAAGAGTTTTCCAACGACTGGCGAACGATTTTTGTACGACGAAAAATGACAAAGATACAGCCCCATAACAAAGATCTGGTTGTAAGCTAGAATTATTGGAAAGTTTCTTTACAGCAAAATCTGTTTGTTTTAAAGTACAACGCTATTCGATGTTGTGTGCCAAAGCACAGCCATTGAAATTTCAATAGGGATGATTAGGACTTTTACTAAGTCACACACGTAGTTACACACAACAAGTTTACGCAAAAGAAAACATCGCTTGAAGTAAGGAACCCGATGTATCACACCAAAGTTTTTCGTTTCAGAAGTAATTTCTTTCTATTCCCACTGTAGCAGTACAGACAGGAGATATTTTGAAGTCTTGTAATGCAGACAGGCTTACATATCTAGATAAGTATCTCTTATGGGGCTTCACCATATCAAGTCATAACCTGTGAATTAGGTGAATTATGGAGAAAAGGCTGACTCCGAATTTTTGTTTAGTAAACTTCTGGTTGTACTGGCGTTCTGCCTGTTTGGAGCGGTTCTGGGCAAGCGCAGTCGAGTTTTGTCGTTCGCAGTGCGAGAACGCCCAGTTCCGGAACACTGCAGTTCGGCGTTCGCAGTGTTTTGCGAACCCAGTTCCCAACGGTTCTAACTATCCCCGATTTTTTTTTGTTGGAACTATCAGAACTCGAACGCAAGGACGTAGTTAACGCATGCGCATCTCACAATTTTTCAGAGCTCGTGGAGTTAACAATAAGCTCTCTTCGGCTTTGGTTGCTGCGTGTACCCTGTAATTTTCTCTTTAAAATTTCACTTTGTTGTGTTGATCGCTGTTCTTCATTTGCATTTCTTTATCGAAATATCAACTAGTAGCTCGTCAAGTAAGGAAATTGATAGTTTCGACGATGGTGGTCAAGTTTCATTGTTTGTAGACGATGAGGACGAGACTGAAGCTGCAGTTGGATCCAAGAAACTCGAATTTTTCGGACAAAATTTTGCCAAGGTTGGACGATGAAGAGTTTGTTACGATGAAGTTTTGAAATTGTTCTCAGTGCAGAACGCGGTTTCACAAGTTCCGGAACGCCCCGGGATTTTCCCGGTTGTTTGTTTCTTGTTGTATAAAAGTAATGAGTAAGGGTAGCAAATAGAAAATGAGATGTAGCCGTTAATATATCCCAAAAAGTTTATGTAATAGTAGATGAGACAATTAAATAACAATAAACACTGAAGCATTCAGTGTTGTTCTGTTCGCTAAAAGTATACCTGTACTTCATATTGTGACATAAATGTGGTTGCTAACTCCAAACCGAATATAATCTGGTGATTCTGGTTTCTGAAAAATTTGAGGGAGTCCTATTAATCAGTTTCACAATATTCCTTTAAATTGATGTGGTTAAGATGACTTACCTTATGGCTGCATAGTTAAATGAAGTAGAGTAGGTGTTTTCCTTTTAGGAATGACGGTAGACAGCCAGTTTTAGGATTTGTTTATATAAGCAACGTTTGTGTCTTGTATTTGTTAATTTAAGCAACGAATTAAGTTCTGTACAACTCTCTACAATTTAAGCATGACTAGGGCCTCATCAATGTTGGAGGCAGAAACGTTGCTGAAATAAATAAATCATAAAACTGGCTGCCTACCGTCATTCATAAAAGGAAAACACCTTTTACAATTACAATATTACCTTACAATATTCCTTTATAGCCAGGTCAAGACAGGTGTACATGTACACTCACAATTTCATTCCTCCTTGACAGATAGTGACCGTACAATGAGGTTTCACTAGGGTCGCTCCATTTTCTCGAGGGAAACGACATGGTTATAACTTGGGGCCATCTGGAGCCCCCCCTTGATGACCCGGATAATGAATTCCAAAGTGGAAGTCGCCACCCTTAAGGTGAAATCGCTATCCCCAAGATTCTCTTTAGCGGTGACTAACTATCCATTACCTTGCAAATTTCCAGGTGCCGTGGCGTGCATACAAGTGAGCCGTGATGAAGGGTAATGTTTCGAGGGTCATGGGCTCATCGGATAAGCTGTGAAGGCGTTTTCCACGAGGGCGAGTCGAAGGAATTTATATTCTCGCGTTGAAGGGGGGGAATTAATGGAATCCATAAAAGGACAAAAGGGCACACTAAGCTCCATCAAGTATTCCCGATAATCAGGTGAGAAATCCAATGGATTCCAAGGCGCCCAGTTCGAATATTGGCATTGCATTCATCTAGAGAATCAGAGGAATGATTTTTTGATTACATTTTGAAGTGTAGCAGATGAAAGTAACCAAAAAATATTTAAAAAAAAAGAAACTTTTTTGTTTGTTACTTGCAGTGTTTTGTTGTAAAGAATACATCAAGATTTAACTAGATTTTTTATCAGTCGATGTGAGTTGAATACACAGATTTTGGGTAAAAGCTTTTGTAATGTAATGAATGTAATGAACCATTGCCAACCACAAGAAAAGAAAAATTTCAGCTTCATAGGTAGAAGAAACCTACGGTGGACTCGGAAGCGAAACGAGATAAAAGCAAAGACAAGGCAGGTCTGGAAACGGTTGCATACGAGTCTGCAACACATTGGGACATTTTATGTCTTTAGTTGCAGACTCGTATCATCAGAATTTAACAAGTGGTTGCAATTATGTTCACAATATCAATTATTGAGAATGATCACCTGAGTGTACACAATTATTCAAATAACCATTCTCATAACTCAGCTTGTTGGCCACGCACTTCGCAGTAGTTAACATAACGTGGTTGGATAAATCGAGAGCTTTCGAACGAATGGTCAACGAATTTTGTGGAATGAAAAACGACGAAGTACCATTTCCCTAGCAACGACTCGGTTGTAAGCGGAAATCATCATAATATTTGGTAACAAATTTGGTAACGGTTTTCGAGTTATGTACCATAGCAAAGACATAAAATGTCAAAAGAAGAAGAAGAAAAACTGGACAGGTACTGAGTATTTTCTTGGTTCTTTGAGAGGTTTCCACACATATTGCTGACTAGGAAAGCATTCGGTATTATGGGGAAATAACACTGGAGTTAAGTAAGGGTGGTTTACTAACGGATAAATAAACTCAACAAGCATCCTTTATGAACTTTAGTGATAAATCCCAAGTATACGTATCGTATACACTAAGATTTCACGAATTTACACTAGGATTTCACCACGGAAGTTAGTGAAAAAATTTATTTAAGTAGCTACTTTCATCAAAAAATTATCTTTTTATTGGAAGCAGCCATGGATAAGTTCAGACGATATCCGTTCAACTGTGGATGATCGGTTGTCGTTACATTCACTTCGCATAAACCATATATAAATTTCTCCCTTGAGGGGAAAAACAATAGATCATGGATATGTCAAAGTTGTAGACATTACTTTACACTCTGTTGGGATGTTGGGAAAGTAAAAATGGACATTACTTTCCACTCTGTTGGGATGTTGGGAAACTAAAAGTGGATATTACTTTCCACTCTGTTGGGATGTTGGGTAAGTAAAATTATTTCTGTTCTAGAACCAAAAATTTCAACCATGTATCATGTTTTCTCCTCGATATTGATTCGAAATTAACAAGCGGTTGCAATCATGTTCACAATATCAATTATTGAGAATGATCACCTGTGTGTAAACAATTATTTATATAACCATGCTCATAACTCAGTTTGTTGGACACGCACTTCGCAGTAGTTAACATAATATTGTTGGATAAATCGAGAGCTTTCGAACGAATGGTCAACGAATTTTGTGGGATGAAAAACGACGAAGTACCATTTCCCTAGCAACGACTCGGTTGTAGGCGGAAATCACTGTAACACTATATGTTTCGTGCGCGGAAAAAAAATTGACTCGCAAAATTTGCTAGGACCCCAGGGCTAAAACATGATACATGTTAAAACTCCCGCGCTACTTTCGTTCCATGCTAAAACAGAGGAAGGCGGAATTAGGTACTTCATTGCGGTAGCACTACCTCATTGATTTCTACCTAGCCTTCACTTTTCGAGTTAATAATAGTCTAAAGTGCCGGGGCGTTGCATTTTGTGTGGAGAAAAAAAAGTGTCGCGAAAAATTCCTTGACAGCCAAAAGACATCCATAATCCATGTCAAAAAGAATCTGTTCATCCGCCGTGCACGCCGCATTGTGGTCTAGAATTGATATCTGAAGTAAATGTTTCATGTTATAATCTATTTTTATAGTCACATTCAACTGCCAGTTTTAGTACACAGTGCCACATTCCGGATCATTTTTCTGAATTTACTGGACTAAATTTTTTAATATACATTTTTTTAAAATTTTTTTATAATAATAATTATTATTTTTATTTATTTTTTAATTTTATTATTATTATTATTATTTGTTATTGAAAGATGTGATTCTAATGAATCGAACGGGACTACTCGGTTCAACCGTTTGCTCGCCTTGTGGGCATGAAAGGTATATTATAGCGAAAATTGTATTGTATTGATGGGAAATGTCGTTGCACCAAGACCAGCGCTTACGCTCACGACAAGGAGTCCGAACTATATAATTTATATTGTTCTTCGAGTTGTGGATTCTCCCTTAAAATCTCCACTATTATGTACACGAGTGGCCTATAAAAAGAAAATTTATGACTGGCTAATTAATCTAGGTATAGAGGGAGCAGAGAATAAATTCGTAGCATACATGTTTAGTATGGTGTAAGTTGAGATAGTTTATTGAGTAGTAGTTTATTCAATGGTGTATGGATTTCTTTTACGAGTATTTTCTACAGATGTATATGTAACACTTTATTTTTCATTTAGTTTGGCGCTACTCTTGTAGGGCGCTACAGGCTCTCAGCCTTCTGCCTTGCAATAAAGTTGAAACATTATTACCTTAATTATTTAAGTTTTATTGTAATTACAACTTAAATAAATAAATAAATAAAATAAAAAAATAAAAAAAAAAACGTTATGCAAGAAAAAATCATTGTCAACATGAGTGCGAAAATAGTCAAAATCTCCTAATTATTACCAATCACCAGTCGACCAGTTAATATGATTTCAATAAAATTATATTCAAAGAAATCGAGATTATTATGACTTGTGTTACCTGTAGACGGATTAGTGAAGGTAGTGAAGAGAGATACAAAGCAAAGGTAGACGTTTTATGTAATTTCAATAGTTTTCTTCTGGTGGTGTAAATGAAGATAATCATTTATCGTAAGCTCCAATCGATAATTATCTATCGACCATTGATCTGCGCAGAAGGGCTTTCTAATACAGAAATCCTTTGTGTAATAATTCAGCAATTATACTCGTATGTTGTACATATCGAAAGGGTGATCGTGGCTGGGAATAAAATGGTAGAAACGCAACTCAATGCGAATATAGTTTCCGAATGTGGACATAACTCACAACATTTGAGTTTTTCTACATCAGGTTAATTCATAGGGAGTATGAGGACAATTTTCAAAGATCTATTGTATCTACGCCAGTTTTGATACTTATCAATTCGCAACATTGGTAATAATCACCGTGAACTGAGATACAGGTATGTCTAGTACCTATGTAATCTATTTATATGCATCTCGTTATGTCCTTTATTTCTCTTAGTTATATCCACGGAACATAAAACAACTTTTTCACACACTTGGTATAACAGCACAGTGTATATTGTGTAGCTTTAAGCATATGCATAATTTATTCATCACAGTAGCTTTTGGTTTATTATTTTCAATACTGAACCTTTATAACCCACCAAGAAAAAATAAATCATCAACCCGTCCTCAATATTTGTTGGTTTACGTTTCAAAGATGGGTAAAATCCCAAAATTAAATTATAAAAAGAAAAAAAATCCGTCCGTTTGCCGTCCAGAGCATTTATCCGAAACTACTAGACCAAAGGTTATGCAATTCGGGTAGAAAATCATATATATGGGGCTTAGTTGAGTCTAGAACCGCTGCAGCAATTGATCGATGAGATCTTGAAAACTTTCAAGGAAATATTAGGTTTTTTTGTATTGGCATTGATAAATATCACCTCAAAGTATCGAACGAAACCACCCGAATCGCTGTACGTTAATCATTTGCTCTCCTAGTAGCCAGTAGCCAGAACTTTATGGGAGCAAATCAGAACTGGTCGAACATAGTAAAAATCGCCTAATAAAATATGCCAATAGTATCTGCTGATATAATTCCAACGGAATTTTCACTACACGAAATCGATTTCATCATAACTTTTGTCAATAATAGATGGATTAGTGAAGCGTTGGTAGGTAGTTCATTTCATCTCATTAATTTTCAGTAGGTGAATGACTACATCAATGTCCGTGCACTTAGATCAGAAGGTGTTTTTATTTAATTTAATTAATTCATGCATTTAATATCAAATAATTAAGAGTGCAATTAATTTAAGTCAATAATTAATGCAGTTATTTTTAGATAATATATTACAGGCTCCGTTAATTAATTATAGATGACTGTTCTACATAGAAGTGCTTTCAATACAGAAGAAATAAATCTTTGTGCGTGATAACTTGTATCGTTTTATTTTTGGGGTATTTGCATACAGAATACGGAATAGTTTTCATTCAAAATCTTTGGGCTACAATTTTTTAATTTTATTATTATTATTTTAGTTATTATAATTTTCTTTATTCTTGTACGCCTTGATGAATCAACATAGGTTCCCCTTTGGTATTTACCAACCTTCTAAATGCCGCCAATGACCCTCTCGCTTGAGATTCAGCTTGAATAATTAGGTGGGAAATTCCATTTAATATTGTGATAATGCAATCTAGTCGTATACGTCAGATAACCCCATCAACGCGACGTGTGCGTAGATTGCCGAATCAACGTACTCGTACCTAATAGGCTATCGCGATCAGTTCAAGTGATGTGCCTTTATGAGAAGGGCCTGCGTCCACTAAATGCATGCACTAATTAATTAAATTAATTCAATGACAATCAAGGCACTTGAAAGGAAATATGTTTGCTGGGCCGTGTCGGCATCCATTATCACCCTTTGGCTTGGTGGGGTTGAAGGTGTACACTTGGTATTGCCCGGATGCCTTTGGATCCCTTGTGGGTGGAGGTGGCAGGGAATTGATGGTCGAACATTTCCGAGCCTTGCAGCTCTCGGCGTGGAAACTCCCAACTCTGTGATATGAAGCGCTTGGGAGCAACGCCACTACCCAATATCACTCCTATTTATTGATATCCATATCTTTACTCTGGCCCCCCACGGTAGGAAATTATAAAAATTTACGTAACACAAAGCGTAACGGAACAGCATAACGTAACTGAAAACTTTCTGATTACCAATGACTTCATTTTCTCACACAACGACTCCGTTGTTACGTTTGTTCACCTTCTTCCCTCTTCAACCCTCAAAAATTGTTCGCCACTCGTTGAAAAGTTTTCGATTTTACTAACATTTTCCTGTTCACTATCACTCTGTGACTGTACGACAAGCAGAGCTATGAGCAAAACATTTCTCATGCTATGTTCACAAACTAATGACCGTGAGTGTAAAAGCATCTAGTATATTTTTTCATCTATTGAAATTAAACCTATATGGAGCTAATTTCTTTGTTATTCAACCTATGAAGCTAAAATTTGGAATGGAGAACCTTAGGGACGTCTAGAAACGAACCATGGGGTCTAGAGACCCAAGATAAGTTGAGTGAGATCCAGAGCAAATTTCTTTGCGATTCAACCTTAGAAGGTGAAATTCGAAATGGAGGTCTATTGGAACACCTAAAAATTAGTTATAAAGTCTGAAGCCTAGATATACCAACTGAATGAGCCCCGGAGCTCATTTCTTTGCTAATTTTTGCTAATTCTTTTGCTAATTTCTATGAAGCGAAAATTTGAAATGGAGAATCCTTGGAATCGTAAAGTCTAAAGCCCTACCCCCCCCCCCCTTTCCCGGGTTAGCTAAGATCCGGAGCTAATTTCTTTGCTATTCAACTTATGAAGGTGAAATTTGAATTGGTGGAATTTGGTGGAAAAATATTGTGTATAACTTGAGGAATTTATGGAAAGCGGATCAATTAGAATATATTCTAGCCCATCATCATTTATCAGCATTTATCTACTTATTCAAATGGTATGATATCTAATACTTGTTTTTATACATAATGCATTATATGGCAAATATTTAATAATGAATTGTGCATGCGGTGAGGTCGCCATCGGTGTACGGATCTAATAGAATTTAAAGATGGCTATTCATGACCTAACTAATCTGCTCAGTTTCCAAAAATTCCATAAAATACGATAAATTTTGCCGAAATTTGTGGGTACACAGACAATCTTAGCTCACTACCCCATCTATAGTAACAAAAGTACATCATAACCGACATTACCTACATAAACAGTCCTACCTACCGAAAGAAAATTAATTAAATAATTATAATAGGATTATGCACCTACCTCCAACACGAGCTGTTAGCGCTATCGTATCAATGACGTGACACCGAACTCTTTAAGGTTTTGTCACCGATCATTCCAAACTTTACTCCCACTTTACTCTGTGCCCATCATCCGGAGATTATGGACAACCTCTTCTTAAATCCATACGGTAGGTTGTATCCACTTCTCTACGGTTTTCCGTAGATGAAAATATTTATGCCGGTAAGCGGATTTTCGTTCCTTATACCGATCTATTTATTTATTCGTACTTTGAGAGACAACTAACAGCTAAAACTATCAACTACATAGATATGTACAACGTAAATACCTAATTTGCAACAGTAATTTCCTTTACTCGGCATGTAAAACTTAAATTAAAATTTATATTGTTATAGTTCATGAACTAATAGGTAGGGTATTTAGCCGCTAATGACCCTGCTGGTTGAGGTGCGGCTTAAACCTTAATAATAATTTAAAAAAAAATAGGTAGGGTCTGTTTTTTTTTCAAATATGAAATTTTGGTTTACGATCCTCAGTAATGGGCAAAGAAAACAACTTTTAACTCATGCTTCTACATTTTTGGATGATCATCTTCGATGCTTGTAATGAGCCATGGTAATGGACCAATTAAATAAAAGTGAAACCCCATAAAGTTTGTTGGTTTACATTTTTCAGAATGCATAAAAGCACTGAGAAAATGATGCTGGGTAAATATTACGTTTGCACTTGTGAGATTGAGTTGGGAACAATGGAATTCGTTGGGGACTGTCCTCAAAATAACTTACGGTTTCATTAAAATATAATTCATTGAATGCATAGGGCTCAGATTTATTTATAACTATGAATAATATGGAATGTCATCCCATGTTTTATAATTTTATTTTAGTACCACCTATTGCTATTGTTATCATTATTTTGTTCTAAATATTTAATTATTCGTATTAGTTTTTAATTAATTCTTCGTCACGTCTTAAGGCTATGTCGTACTTTCATCTTTCGATCGAACCTCCTGTCAACATCCCTTGATGGGAAACGCTAATTAAACGGAAACCGCTGTTCAGTAAAGCGAATTGACTCCTTTGACGGCGACGAATGAGCCCAAAACACGCATTTCGCACACCCTTGGCATCAGGTGATTCTGAAGGTCCGTCGAGGTTTAGTTGCCAGGAACTTGAAGGGTTAATTTCGGCAGGTAATCTCAAAGTTAGTCCTCGAACCCTTTACCTCGTTCAAGCACACAGGTTTGATAGGAACCCGCGACGGTTCGGCTCAACGTGATTTGAAGTTCCCTCTGCAACTTCCTGGTCCTCCAGATTTTCTGGCCCTATGTACAATGATGATTTAAGGGATTTTTTAGAGAGAATGTTCAGATTGTATAAACGAGTAAGAACACGCAAAACATGGATTTAATGAATACTCACCACTATTCAAATCTTCCAGGTACAAACATTTTTATCGACTTCGTGACAACCTATTGTGTATTCAACGTTGAAGACTCGTGCACGTTTATCGCATGATAAAACCACTTTTGGTTGTCGATAAGTATGTTTGATTTGAATTAGCCAATTAAAATAGTGATTTAATTCAAAAGTTTGAAGAAAAATCGAGAAAGTGAGAATGACCCATGTATAAATTTCTCCCTTGAGGGGAAAAACAGTAGATCATGGATATGTCAAAGTTGTAAACATTACTTTACACTCTGTTGGGATGTTGGGAAAGTAAAAATGGACATTACGTTCCACTTTGTAGGGCTGTTGGAAAAGAAAAAATGGACATTACTTTCCACTCTGTTGGAATGTTGGGAAACTAAAAGTGGACATTACATTCCACTCTGTTGGGATGTTGGGAACGTTAAAATGGACATTACTTTCCACACTGTTGGGATGTTGTGAAACTAAACTGTTTAACGCAGGAGTTAAATCATCAGTTGTCCATGCATATTTTGTAGAAGTACATTGCGGTAGTACCTCATTGATTTCTACCTAGCCTTCACTTTTCGAGATAATAATAATCTAAAGTGCCGGAGGGTTGCATTTTGTGTGGAGAAAAAAAAGTCTCGAGAAAAATTCCTTGACCTCCAGCCAAAAGACATATCCATGTCAAAAAATCAGAAAGAATTCAAAAAGCTAAACATATTGAAGTACATTCGCTAAAAATGAAAAGTCATTTGGGAGGGGTTTATAGCTTCCTCGTAACAGACAACTGAACGCATAGCTTCTCCAACTTTTCCAGAAGAAAATGAAGAAAATTGGACGAAGAAT
Source organism: Adelphocoris suturalis (assembly GCA_030762985.1). Lineage (NCBI taxonomy): Eukaryota > Metazoa > Arthropoda > Insecta > Hemiptera > Miridae > Adelphocoris > Adelphocoris suturalis. The sequence continues at coordinate 172,669,455 of CM061040.1, read as the reverse complement.
CAAATAAAGAGGCTCGGCTCACGAGCATTTCCGCGAAATAGGTGTTCCTCGGATTTCCGATCGAAACTGAGCTGAGAGTTTCTAGTTTAGGAAAATTGTTGGAAAAAATGAGTTTTACAGATTTCCAATCGAGATTGAAGTGAGGCTTCTGGAAAACTCTGATCGGAGCCCAGTTCAGGAAAATTCTCGGAAGCCTCCTTCTCTACCGCCTTGCTCAACATCAGAGAGAAACTTCACGATTCGCTGTTGTTTCAGTACCTTACCTGGCTACTTTCGGAAAACCTTTTTAGTATAGCCTAAATATCACCAGCTGTTCCACTTTCTACTTGACCAATTCTGCTCCCATTCCACCGCGATTGCATTGTGGATTGAATCCGTCCGTTGTGTGTCAATATTTACAGGGGCCGCCGCCGAGCTTGTGATCTAGCCGTTACCAGCCAGGCCAAAGATTATTGCCTCGAACTCATTCATTTTAGTTTCTCCCACTTGATATTTTACTCGTGGTAGGTACGTTCAATTTAATTTAATGTATTTTTAATGTTTTATTATAAAATGATAAGTTTATTAAATTAAATGAGAACTGCAAGGATTTTTTATGAAGATTGGGAGTGGTCTTATGGTTCGATTGTCAAGTGTTTGATTGGTAAGGATGGATTGAGTTTCCATTTGTTCAAATACGGCAAATCTACTGCTCTCATGATGAATGGAGTGTTCGTATCGTATTCGTATGCAATGCTTCAAGAGGGATAGGAATTCTGCCTTGGTGAAAGAGCAGGGAATCCAAAATGTAAATTATCCAAACTCGCTCAAATTTCGGGCGTTTGGTTTAAAACTATATATTTTAATTCTTTGAAACATTGGATCTACTTACTGTAGGCATATCTTATCGATCACTAATTCCATCATCAACTTTGGATCGATTCTTACCTAATGTTGATAATTTTTACATACAAAATTTCGTCAACTCTTAAAAAAAAAAAAAATAATAATAATAATAAATAAATAAAAAACACAAAGAAATCGGTGAATTTGAGCTATCAACATGTTTGCGTTGTCATTCCAAATGAAAGCACAAATAACTAGGTATTTTAAGGCGAATTTCAAGAGCACTTTACTACTAATGGTTGCTAGGACAACTCGGGAATGGTTGAAGTTTATTATTTACATTGTGCACAGCTGAATTTATTACGAGTTGTTCCATTTAGGGCCACTTTCACCAACAGCATAAACGAGATTAAGTTAGAAAAGATTAACAAATAACGGAGATTCCAGCTAATCGTCTTTCACCAGACCACTTTACGAGTTTGAACTCCTATACTCCTAACGAGGTGGCTTGAGGTTAATCTCCCAAGCCCCGGCCAGTTACATTTGCCAATCTCAGATTAGTGATAACAATGATATCGAGCAACATGGCCGCGCACCAACAGCTGATACCTCTACAGTTTGATTCACAGTTGAAGTTTATATTGTTATTCAAGTTTTTGATGATAAATTCACGCGATTTATCGCTCGGATTAATTTTCGATTCCTCGGATGAGGACGAGGTCCCGCAAAGACGCCCAAGGACGATCCGATGGCGCATTCCACATTTTGACGGGTTGGACGACGTCGAATTTCGGCGGGGATTCCGGCTCTCAAACCCGACAGTTTTGAAAGTCCTCGAGCTAATTGACACTCACCTGGAGTTCCCTTCGAACAGGTATAAGTTGGAAAAAGGCTTTTACCATCAAATCGATGAATTATAATACGAAATTGATGTAGGATGATAGGGAAATAAAATATAATAGATGATGATAGCACGTTATAATACGATGTTGAATTGCTATCCCTTGTACAGTATGTACCTACCTACCTATACCACATAAAATTACTTATGTACATTTAAATAAGGTGATCAACCGTCCTGCTTCCGTCAAATGATGTGTCACACTTTCTTTGTTGGAAGTCAACGAAAAGTTGCGAGTAGATAGTAACTAGGTAACTAGATAAAAACGGCGCGGGTAATAATTGGTCGTGGTTGTGATTCACTGCTTTATTGTCTTGATATGTCGGACACATGGCGGGTTTTCAAACTGTCGTTTCAAATTGTCCAATTTTTCATTGGACAGTTTCCGGAATCTCCGTTAAGGAAACTCGATTATTCCAATCTTGGTTTAAACGAGTTTTGGGTTGGTGAAAGACGCCAAGGTTTGATCCTCGAGATTATATTTAATCGAGTTTGGCCAATCTCCGCTTACATAAGTTGTTGGTGAAAGTGGCCCTTAATCAGGCACACTGCAAAAATATTCAGTAGGTGTAAAGCGGGTCGAGACCAAGCCATGGGTAGAGCAGAGCGTGAGGGTTATCCAGTGGCGTAGTTTGAGGAGCGGCAGGGTGGGCAGAACCCCTCCATTAATTACAGAGGACGCAGAAGTTCGTGGTATGCGGATACAATCAAAATTAATAATTTTACGCTTTTAACTTCAATACCTTCAATAGGAGAATGTAATTAGTTAAAACTCAATTAAAACTATTATTATACGGATCCGGTTGCTTAGTAACTTTCGACGCCCTTAGAAATATCAAATGAAGTGAAGCATTGCTATTGAAGAGGAGGTCGGAAAGAAAGTTCTTTTGAATTTGATCTGCCTTTCTCGTCGAGGTAGGTAATTATTGAAATTTGGAAACTCATACGGTGGATACAGCTTTCGTACAAGTACGCAACCACGAGAGACATTTTATGTCTTTGCGCCCCCTTTCCCCTTCCTATAAAACCCCGTATTGTACTTTTGGTTGTGGAAATTTATTGCAAAAATACGTTTTTAAAAAATATATATATTTTTTTAATTCAAATAAATTTCAAAATACAATTTTGCTTTACTCATTCCATAACTACATCATTATTATCATCAGAATTTGTAACGCTGAGTAATGGCCGATGATGAGAAAAGTACGATTTGTAGGCTAGAGTTTGTATATTTGACACATTCCGCGTAAAAACTCCATCGACGCACGTCATCTTTCGTGTCGTCGAGATTTCCGGAGAATCGTTCAATTCACACCCAAAAGTTTCAGTCATAAATTTACGAAACGCTAACCCCTCTTCAGAACGCAAGTCAATGTTGAAATCTCCACACAGTACAACCGGTAAGTCGTATAGCTTGAGCTCGTCGATGAACAGAAACAAGCCCTTGGGTTTGATCCTATATTTTGCTTTGTAGTTAATTATTAATACGAGGGTATTCCATACAATCCTATCTTTTGTTCTTATTTATTCGTTAAAAGTATTTATTAGAAACCGACAAAGAAAAAGATCGACAATTGATTTGTTAGCTGATCTTGGATCGGTCAGTTGTGTTCAGAAGTCCCTCAAGGGCCCACATGCCAAATCTCAGAATCGTGGGATCATTATGGAAAAAACTGGATTCTAGAGCCACTCAGCTGATCTGGGATCGGTCAGTTGTGTTCAGAAGTCCCTCAAGGGCCCACATACCAAATCTCAGAATCGTGGGATCATTAGGAAATCTCCGCGTAACGCTCTCCGCGTGACGCTCCCCCGCGTGACGCTTTTTCATTTATGTGCCATAGTAAAGACATAAAATGTCAATAAAGGAATTTTTATTAGGTTCGTTCGTTTAAGTGAGAAATTGCGTTGATATTTTACAGCCCCTCTCAGAGAGAAGTAAAATAACCTAGTCTACGAAACGGAAATATGGATGCTGCAAACTGAAATCAAGTCGTACTACCTTCTGGGGCTAGCCCATATGCAATTTTTCCTAGAAAAATATCCATTGTTCAGTATCCACCAAATTTTCCTTCGAACTTCCCCTACTTTTCACTGCCTAGTTGGTCTAGCGCGTTGTTTCCCGTATTCTTTTATTAATTTTTGATTGTTGTTATATCGTTTGTATTAAACCATTTACGAATTAAATCACAGTTCAAATATTCCTTAAGAAAAAAAATTGAAATTTCTGTGGTAATTGAATTAGTTTAATAGAAAAGATTGAAACAATCGATTGTAGTAGTAGGTATTTCTATTCTAACCTAGTATATTGCTTTTGAGTTTGTTTTGTTTAAATTTTGTTGTTTGTCGTTTCGGTTTCATGCCCCGTTTTTTATTCCGCGTACTTACATAATACAATTTGTTGTGTGATATTGTCCAGATCAATAAGTAGGTAACAATTTATTGTGAATAATAATAAATTTACGGAATAAATAACAATTTAAGTGAGAAACGACCACATACATAAATAAATGATTTTGCAGGCATTAAGTCTAGTATAATAGTATATAAATCTAGTGGTCCTCAGCTCATCCGTAGGTATTTGTATATATCGTAGTTTTCAACGTTCTGATTATTAGTTGATTGGATAATATTTTTTCTAAATAGTATTAGGTATGCTTTAATAATCCATATGTAGGCTTGTGAGCATGAAAGCGTACGTGATTTCAAATCATTACGAAAAACCATTGAAGATCTACTTAAATGAACGTTTGACAGTTTATACAAATGAATACTAAAACTATAAAATAAAATGTAGTCCTTGACTGTCCTCCATGAGAAATGACTCAGCTACGCCACTGGAGTTAACTAATTCTGCAATAACTGTCATGAAATAATTTGTTGCACTTTTGCATTATAGAATGATGTCACCCACCCAATAGAATTTCACCTGGATGATCACTTCCTAGATTCGAGCATTCGAGCAGTTGAGGATCATTTATTGAGTTCCTACACAGTTCCAGAAGCGCTACTTTTTAACAGGTTTTAGAGAGAACGGTTTGCCGGAAAGCGCCTTCCCACTTGGACAAAGGGGTTGCCTAGCTACCCTCATAACTGCAACATATTGCTCAACGGGCAGCGCGGACCCAGTGGCTGAGAAGATATTGGGACTGGTCATTGTGACTGAACCCCCGGCCATTGTGAGGCAGCCTGAGAAGACAGCCTGGTCGTGAACCTTGTTGAGGGGGATATTGATGTTGAGCCTCCCCAGAGAGTCGCTCACTGGTCACAGGCTCAAATCCCTTCAAGGTGAAAACGCAAGGGTGCGAGGAGCCGTGAGGCCCATAATGAACACGTGTGAATCGGAGTGAATGCCTCACGTAAAAATCACCTCTGTATAGACAATTTCACAGAAACTTCTCAAAAGTTTTCATTTTACTAGGGTTATGTTAAAAAAAAAAAAGTGTACTGTTGCCTACGTACCAAAACAATTTAGTACAGTATTTTGCATTTTCCAGTTATGTAAAATCTCTTTCAAATGAAACCACACTTTTTGGTTTACTATTTTCAATAATGAACGATTGTAATTTTCCAAGAACAAAATCATTTTAACCCCATTCAAAATTTGCTGGTTTACGTTTCAAGATTCGTAGAATCAAAAAATCGGAAGAAAAAAAAAATTGTCTGACGGCCGTACGCCTAGCCGCCAAGAGCTTTTCCCCGAAACTACAAGACCAAAGTTCATGAAACTTGAATTATAAATCAAATTCGGGGACTAGATAGTCTTGGAAGCTTGGCATCAATTTCGGTCAACCTAAAGGGTATTCAGTTATGGGCTGAAATATTCAAAAATAAGGACCTCGAAAACTTTAATGGGGACATGTTGGTTACTTGTAAATATCCTAATTTTAGCAACTGTCTTGAACAACGTTTCAAAGCGAACTCTCTTTATCGGCAATGTAATTTCAAAGGTAAACAAATTAAAACGTGGAACTTCCACAACACATTAACTTAATAATAATAAATTGGGCTGGATGGCATGAGCGCTAATCCGCTGAAGGACGGTCTACGAAAGCGCTAATTCCTGGGGAACATGGATTGTACAAAAGCGGCAAAAATATGGTGCGAAAGCTCGAAAATCTCCTTGCAGTTCTTGGGATGAAATGATTACGAGAATCTTACTAAGGTCATGTGAAGTCGGTCTCGCAAGTCACATCTAGATTAATATTTAACGTTTTTGAAAGAGCACCGCTTGAAATGAAAATTCCCTCCTCTTATTTCGCCTTCAATGCACATGTCCCCGTATCCTTCCGTTCCGTTCTTCTTTTTTTTGACATGGATATGTCTTTTAGCTTTGGTATTTGAAAAAATTTTGTAATTTGTTTTTTATTATTATTATTTTTTATTTTAGCATTTTAGCCCGAAAAAGTGTACAGGAAACTTTGTTTTCTATTGATTTTCACGTACAACCAATACGTCACTAGCGAAGGGTAACTCCGTTTTTGGAATGCTATAATTTTATCGCACAACATCTCATGGTCCCTAAGCCATTGCAGTGTTCAAGGAAAGCTGATTTATTACGCTAAGTTATCAACTTATATTGCTAAGTAGTGAACAAAAATGATGCGAAACTGTAGTTTCATGTGACGATGGAAGGATTTGGGGCCATTGGTGGTTCGTTGACAACTGCCACCCCTACCCAAAGCTCTTGCAACGCCAAGTCTTCGCGCATATGCAACTGACATCCTGCCTAAAATTCGTCCTTCTTTTCGCGCTTTTGCAACTCACTTTTGACCGTTCAACAGATTTGCGCTTTCATACTCATCCGATAAATTTTGAAACCGCATCAGACAGCTACCTTCTCCATAACAATGATAATCTGCAAAACGTTTCGGGGAGCGAACTAATCGACAAGATCTCGTTCGTTCTTTTACTGTCTGTCGTCTTAGGAGATTGGTGGAGATGAACTGAGTTGACGTTCAGAGATGATTTGTGGCACCGATTGTGACACAGATCTGGCATCAACTCGATCAAATTCCACAGTTCCAGGTTATAGTCAATTCGCTTTTTAAGAACGCTGGCTTCATTGGATCAATCAACACTGACACTTCCTTTTATTAACGGTGGGTTACCAATTTCTTCTATCTCTGTAAAGGTTTTTGTTGAGTGTCATGTCGTATAAATACATATATGTCGCTTTTGAGATCTCTGGTGGAAGGAAAACTTTTCTAGTTGAGAATCCTCTGTGCCAACGTTGGTCGGAGTTGATCCGTGGTCTGTTTCAGCCTTACTACGAACTCATGGTGCGCTGGTATGTGTACTTCAAAAATTTAATTTGTTTATCTCAGTGTAGTACCTAATACCAGTTCAGCAGCACTGCATCCTCAATTTTCTTTTAACGAGGTTCGTATCCGAAGCAACACCAAAGGCTTCTACTCAGCGTTCGGTAGAACTCAAGCGAATTGCGGCTTTGAGCTGTCCTATGCACTCTTTCCAACATGCCATTAGCCTTCGGATTATAGGCTGAGTTGAAATTGTGTTAAGTTCCTAATGTGGCTGTGATTTGTTTGAACACAAATTCCCGACCTCTATCTATTGGCCCAATGTGAACCAAATTATTAGAATCCGTTAATGTCCATTAATGTCAGTTAATGGAATCAATTTATGCCACCTTGTAAACCGGTCATTATAATTATGTCAGCACATATGAATAACCATGACACGGTGTTAGCGGACCAATGAAATCTACATGGACATTGGAAAAGCGACCTTCTGGAGGCACGAATTTTCCCTGTGGACTGTGTGTGTGGTGCTGTACTTTATTTATTTCGCATCAATCTTTATGACTTGACTCAATCAGCTCGATCCTTCACCATGGAAGGCCATATGAACCGTTTACTTATCGTTTATAAGTGGACTTATTTCCAGAATGGTACAAACATGTACACTAAGAAACACTTTCTTTCCAAAATTGGATGGGACAAATGGTCTGACGACTTCAGTAGAAACGTCACAATAAATTATTATAGTGAAATTATCCATTTTTACGGGTTTGTTTCCATACCATTGACGTACCAGCTGAAACTTGAGGCAGAGCTTCTTGAAGGGCCTTTGCTAACTTTTCGATACCAATTGGTTCGACTACACTATAGAGTCCAGACATACAGTCAGCCACTGCATTATCTTTACCAGATTTGTGTTGTGTTTTATGATTGTGGTGAACTGTGTAATGTAGTCAAACTGTCTAGCTTGGCGGGGAGTTGCTATTCCCAATTCCTGTTGGAAGGCGAATGTGAGAGGCTTGTGATCCGTGAGAAGTGTTTAAAAAAAACCTTCCAGCAGATTATGACAATTTTTGATACCCTTTATGACGATTTTTGTACTCTTTAATTAGCAATATGTAATTTAAAAGGTAACAAAAAAATCAAGATGTGGAACTCCCACAGCACACTACCTACCATAATAATAAAAATTTGTGAAATCTCAACAGATAGCCTAAGGGCTAGAACATTGAGAGTGAAATCAAACGGGAGTAGCGACATCTTCAAATAACTGAGTCAATTGCTAAATTTCATTAATTATCGGTAGAGAGTGTAAAAGGAACATAGTAAAAAATGCATTATACATTCCGAAGACCGTAGCAGTTATTTGATTGCAATGTAATTCTGACTTCGCGAAATCAAGTTTATTATAAATCTTGTCCCTGCGGATTGACTAAGAAGAGTTGGTAGGTGTTTTATTTTATCTCATAAATTTTCGATTGAAGGGTAGGCACCTATGTTAATAGTATGTACTAGTCGACGCTATTAAAGTGTAGATCTGTTATTTAATCGTATTAATTTTCTCTCTGTAGGTCCCTGTTTCTACGTAGGCATATTGATAATAAAGTCTGCCTTTCGCCCGACCACCCCGAAATCGCTATACGCTAATTTCATTCTTCATCAACCTGCGAAGCTGAATTGTTGAATGAAGCTCCTTTGGGATATCCAGAATACAATTTCAGTGCATGTAGGTGCACTGACCAGCTGAGGGACCTCTTTGCCTTATTTATTTCTAAGTTAGTGAGTGAAGTGAGCTCTTGATCCGATAAAATGTGCTGATTGCGAGGAACGCCATCCAGTCAAAAATCGAGGTTGCATAACTGGAATGAATCTGTAAAAACTCACAGTTTAGTCCAAATAACCTGAACTATTCTCTGAAATCAAACTGATCAATAAACGTGACTGTTAAACACGCCGAGTTTCCTCCGATAGCAAACACGGGAAAAGAGAATATGAACGACAAAATAAATGGAGTTTTTTCTAGAGAAATAGAGTTTAAGTAAAAGCTATACGTATTCTGCTGCAAATATTTGGCTACTTTCTGAAATGGAAAAGCTAGAAAACAGTCTTTCAATCTATCAAATATTATAAAATTTGAAACTTTTCATTTACTATTTGTAAAGCAACTTGGTACGCCAACGGGATCACGAATCATGTTCTAAGCATGAAGTTTTCCTTTGTAAAGACAAAATGGACGTTTACGTAATATTTGAATCCATTTCACTATGCAAACTTACTTGAGTATCAAAGGGTAATTGCCTTACCACGCTTTACGCCCAGCTAATAAAGCGAGAAGTTAACGAGCCGTATTGATTAAAGGCTCTGTAAAACATTACTAAAACCAAATTATAGAAGAGGGGAAGAGGAAACCATGAATCACGCAACAGTAGATATTTTATTAAAAAAGAAAGGTTTGTCATACTTTTTCAATACATAGCCCTTAAAAGCACAATCTGGAGGAAATTAGTAATAGAAATCGTGGTGGTGGAAAACTGAGTTTTCATTGAAGACGACTTAGATTAAAACTTTATATATAGGTCCTGAATGGGGTTCCTACTTCTAAAGGTCAAAATCTGTTTTCAGGAGGTTAAAAAGTTTGAATATTACTGGTCCGCTGATGTAAATCAACTTATCAACCTAATGGATTTCATCGTTCATTCAGACGTGTCACTCAATCACCAAATAATCTAACCTCTGTGGAAAAGCCGTAGAAAAAGAACAGAACCCTCCTCAAGATAGCAAGGAAGCTAACTGGAACGTTTTTCTGTGGTGAATTCTTTTCTCTCATGCAAAACTATCCTAAATTACTGCCGGAATGTGATTAATTATTCAGGTAGTAAATGAGTTAGCACCTAGTCCTCCATAAGTTTTCTTGCCGCCAGACTAATAGGAGCGTGAGAAAATACATGTTTCTCCCTAAAAAGGAAAAAAAATAAATATAAAAGATCTCAAAGTGTTTGAATGTTCATATCATCATAGGTGAATCAGATATGATCACTGTGCGTGGGTGAATGTAAAATTTGGTGTCATCGCCGCAAACCAGAGGCCGAAACTATTAAGCCAACTGATATTCCTGAGTTTAGCGATTCAGCCCCTATAAATTTCTCTACATCGGTCTGTGCATTCCTCCTGATTCTTTGTGATCCTTCAGGACCCTAGATTTTGACATGGATATGTCTTTGGGCTGGGGGTCATTCTAAAATTTGCGTAACGACACTAAAATTTACGACGACCCGGCACTTTAGATTATTATTAACTAGAAAAGTGAAGGCTAGGTAGAATTTCTATTGATTTTCCACGTACAACCAATGAGTTACTAAGGAAAAGTAAAAAAGTAAAAGTAAAATATTTTATTGTACATAGGGCTTTCGCCCCTCATAGTGTACATTATTTACAAAAAAAAAAAGAATGGTTGTTCGTAAATAGTTGTGTACAAAAAAGTAAAGTAAAAGTTGTGTAAAAGCACAAAAAATAATTAAAAAACAGAAATAGAACAAAATGTATAGGTATGCACATATGTATACCTAGAGCAAAAAGAACAATAAAAAAAAAACATAAAAACAGGTACCTAGGTACAAGGTAGTACGAAGGAGATACAAAAGGACAGAGAGAGATAGAACAGGGGGGATGAAGGATGAGAAGAATAGGTGTAAAGAAAAAGAAGGGGCCAGCTTGCTGTTTGGGCGATGTAATTCCTAGCAGTGTTTCTAAACCGGGTTATGGAGGGAAGGGAACGAACTCGGAGGGGTAAGGAGTTCCATAATCTCGCACCCACCAAACCAAATGATTGGCTTATGGCTCTCGACCTATGCTGCACAATCCTTAGCGCAGCATAGGTCGAGTAACTCCCATAGTTTTCATAGTAGGGAAATCGTTCGCCACTTTTTGGAATGCTCTCATTTTACCACGACATCTCATGACCTCTAAGCCATTGTAGTGTCAAGGAATGCTGATTTATTACTATAAGTTATAAACTAATATTGTTTTGTAACCATAATGGAATAATCTTGTGAAAAGAAGGCACTACATGGTTGGTATACAATTGAGTAGTAGGTACCTACTGGTAAGCACTAGGTACTAGACATATCCATGATCTTTTGTTTTTCCCATCAAGTTTTTAAATTTCTTTACTCTCACGCACGTACCTAATAATTTTTTCGAGTTGGCCTTGAGCCTTTGTGCAAGGAAGAAGTGCAGTGTTTTGCTCCGTAAAAAATCGATTTTTAGTGTGCATTAGGAGTGCTGTTTTCGCTCAATTGTGGCCCAGGAGATTCCGCAAAAACTGCTGACTCGCCAGTGCACTTGTACGCGCAGTTTCTATTGAGGATTCTGGTAATGTTTTAAAAGATAATATTACTTTATTACCGAATTTTCGTCGCTGGAGGCTTTGTTGAGCCGTGGCTGATCTTGAAGAGAGGGGGCTCGTGATTGCCGATTTCAGCCGATCCAACACGATTGATTACGGTGTTCCACGAAGTTAGCCCGGACCTACACGAATCACAAGACCTAGGTATAAGACCCATTGTGACTATGATCCCATTGTTTTTGGTGAGGGTCTTCTCATGAGTCGTCCTTTGCCGTGTTTATCCAGTAGGAACCCACGATCATCAGTGAATTCTCCTTCGACCCCAAAGTCCCAAAGTGCGAAGAGGCCACTCACTTCCCCAGAGTTGGCTACAAGACAGGAAAAAATAAACAGAGTAGAGGTTACCGCTTCAGAATCGCCCGCATCGATGCCTCCTCCCGCTTCTATTCCTACGGCCGGCCCGGAATTGGCGTCGCTAGTGGAAGCCCTGAGAGCCGCTCTCCTACCTGATTTTCGTAAATCGTTAGAGGAGGCTAAAAATGAAATAAAAAATGACCTCAAGTCATTGAAATCAGATTATGAGGACAAAATGACCACTCTGAAAGCTGAAAATGAGGAATTACGCCGGCATTTGAACGACATTGACCGCCGACTTTGCCAAAATAATCTCATTATTAAAGGGCTTGACCTCCCTGAAGAAAATACTTCAACCACTAAGGTGGGAGAGTTCTTAAAAAACACACTGCAGGTGGATATTGACACTCGCCTGCTCTCCGTGCGTCTTATTGAAGATAAACGCGCTAAGAAAAAAATGATACTTCTCAAATTTCTGCGGGAGGAAGACAAGTGGAGCGTTCTTCATAATTCGTCAAAGCTTAGGAACACTGGCATTTATATCGATCAAGATTATCCGAGAAACATCCGTATACGGCGTGGTTTTTTGATGAGGGTGAGAAAAGAAATTAAAAAAATTAAACCAGATATCAATATCATGCTGCGTGGGGAAAGTTTGTTGATAAAAGATAAACGCTATTATTGGTGCAATGTCAATGGTCTTACTGTCAACAATCAACCCGGCGCTCCGATTTTGCGTGACGATGTTGGAATAGATTTGACGGACTTCATTATCAAATTAAAGAGTGGAATCGAGATGACCTGATGTACGGCTGTCTGTCGGACTGAGGGAATTGGTGCGGACTTGGAAACGAATTCGGACAACGATTTATTGGTAAATTTACCTGTTAATAGACTGCAGAATGTTGATAATTTAAAATTCCTTTCTTATAATATTCAAGGATTGAGTGGAAAGCGCACAGACCCTACTTTTTTTCAATTTGTAAAAGGTTTTGATGTTTTCTTTTTGTACGAAACTCACGTAGTCGAGGAAGGTATAAATATGTTCACGAAATATTTTGTTGAGTATAATCTACATTGGGTAGCAGCGCAAAAGTCATCTATTTTCGGTAGAGCGAGTGGGGGTGTGGTTTTTGGCATTAGAAAGGACGGTTTAGCTCAGAGCCATGTTAGTATCGACAAAATTGAAAATATGTTAGCAGTAAAAGTGTACACAAATCATGGTCTAGTTAAGATTTTCCCTGTTTATTTAAATTGTACCTCATGGCAGTCAGATTTTTCCCTTTTGCAAGAATTTTTTGAAAATGTTTGTCAATCAGAAACTTCCTTCGAAAGTTGTAAATTTGGGGGAACATTGTGCAATTCGAAAATCTGAGGATGAAATTTTGAACACACGAGGATCTAAACTGTTGGCGTTTTGTGACGATAATAGTCTAGCGGTTCTTAATGGCAGGGCTCCTAGGGATCCTGTAGGGAAGTTTACGTTTATTTCGGGCAGACGAAGGTCTTTAATTGATTTCTGTTGCGTCTCGTACGGTTTTCTGCCCAATGTTGTTGATTTTGAAATTATATCGCAGTACTTTTCGGACCATTTGCCAATCGTTCTCTGTTCGACTCCGGAACGAGGCGGCAAATTTCGTGCCTGGGGCCACTTTACTTCCCAGGATGGTATGGAATGAGGGAGCATGTTCTGCTTATAAAGATAAGCTGGATAAGTTGGTTCAATTGGTGCCTCTAAATATCGAAGACGTAAATGTACATTCAGCTACTTTAATTGACTGTGTTAAAAAAGCTGCAGAATATGACCCCCGACCACGAAATAAGCCTATTTTCAAGCAACCTTGGTTCGATTGCGAATGTTATCGTGTTAGGAAGCGTCTGTTCCGCCTTTTAAATCTAGTGAGAAAATTCCCGTCTGATGATATTGTTTCGATGCTTTTTGCTAAAGCAAAGGTTGATTTCAAGAGGCTTTGTGAGACCAAGGAAGTTTCATACAATAATGACTGTATTGACAAGCTAAATAAAGCTAAAGACGGTAAAACATTCTGGCGCTTAATCCATATGTTCAAAAGTCAGAATGACCCGCAGATTGGTGATATACCCATGGTTCAATGGGTGAGCCATTTTCGTTCTCTTTTGAACCCCACATGCAGCTGGGACCCGATTCTGTTTGTCGAGCCGTACATTTTTGACCCAATACTTGATAGAGAGTTCACGCTGGATGTGCTGAAGGCTGTCCTAAGGTCCTGCAAGGATGGCAAAGCCGCCGGTCTTGACAGAGTCCCATATGAATTTTACAAGCATGCTTCGGACTCGTTTTTGGAAAATTTATTGGTTATGTTTAATCATATATTCGAAAGTGGCCAGGCTCCGGATTCTTTCTCGAAGTCAATCATTTTTCCAATTCTCAAGAAAGGCGATCCCTTATCCGTTGAGAATTACCGAGGTCTTTCTTTCATCAATACTAATTCTAAAATATATTCAGCTATGATCCTTAACAGAATTCAAAATCATGTAGATAAAAATGACATTTTATGCGAAAATCAAGCAGGATTCCGCAAAGGATATTCAACTGTAGACTGCATTTATGTTCTGACGGAAATTGCTAAAATCACCATGGATGCCAGGAAAAAGAAACTTTACGCTTTTTTCGCAGATTTTCAGGCAGTCTTTGATACGATTGTACGGGATGCACTCTATCAGAAACTATATTCAATGGGTTTCTCGAGCAAACTAATTAATGCAGTTCGAGGGCTGTACGTTGGTGCTGCTTCGGGTATTTGGGCGGGTAAAGATGTGTCAGAGTTCTTCGCCGTTGAAAATGGTCTAAAGCAGGGTTGCGTTTTGTCGCCATTACTCTTTGCCCTTTTCCTTAACGATTTTGTTGATGGCGTTGAGAAGGGTGTGAGAATTGGAGACCGCAAAATTGGCGTTCTTAAATACGCTGATGATTTGGCCTTGTTTGCTGATTCGGTTGAGGGATTGCAGTCTCAAATCGGTTGTCTTGAGCAATACTGTGATAGATGGAATCTTACCGTAAATTTGCAGAAATCCAAAATCATGGTCTTTCGAAAAGGAGGAAAATTGGGGTCCGGAGAGGCATGGACCTATAGGGAGCAACCTATTGAGGTGGTCAGCCGTTTTACATACCTTGGAGTTCTGCTAACCCCCCGCTTGACGTACACTCCTTACATAAGGAATAAAGTTGCTGCGGCTAAATACAGCTTGAATTGTGTTTGGTCCCGTCTAATTTCGAATAGTGCAGTATCCCTCCCCTCCAAATGGACTGTATTTCTCTCAGCAACAAGGGCTATCCCTACATACTGTGCCCAGGTTTGGGGCATTAGCCAGAGCGAGGACTTGGAGAAGCCCTTAAGGTATTACCTAAAGAGGTTGTTTTGGTTACCGGCTGCGACCCCGAATTATTTTATCTACTTGTCGACGGGTGTTTTTCCTCTCTTCCTCCATGGCCTGGGGCTTCATTTTGCATACATAAATAAAGTCTTCAAGATGCCCACTTGCAGGTTCCCGAGGTTGGTGGCGGAGGAGGTACGTGCACTGGGGATCTCATGGCACTGTGCTTGGCGGGATTTGGAGGAGAGCTACGGTTGCCCTCTCTTTGGGGATGATGGGTCTGTTTCTCTGGAGCTTAGTGAGAATCTTATTGAGAAAATGAAAGTTGGATATAGAACCAGATGGCTGTCTCAGGCGTCGTCCTCTTCCTCCCGCAGGTGGGGGTCGCTGTTGGACCACTCATTGCCGGTTGCTGAGCTGTTGAATCCACCGCATGATTCGAGTCCTTCTTTGCCGATCATAAGATGGATCATGAAAATTCGTAGTGAAATGCTTGCCCTAAACTACCGTCCTGGCTGGGAAAGGGAGCGGGTAGACTGCTCTCTCTGTAACTACGGGGAAAAGGAGGATATATTCCACTTTATTGCTGTTTGCCCAATTCTAATAGAATACAGGGTCAAGTATTTTGGTGTTCGTGCTATTGTTGAAAATGATTTTGTGACACTCCTTGAAGATAGGGCTAGCTGGGAAAGACTGGCGAACTTTAGCCGTGATGCGTGGTCGTACCGTAAGGTTCTGGTTGACGAATTCAACTGGTGAGGAGACAAATCTTTAATTTCAACTAAAAATGTTATGATTTATGTATTTAACAATTCTTCCATATTATAAATTCACTAATGCAAAACATGACTGTATCATTGCAAATTTTTTGTATTAGAATATTATTATAAATGCAAAACTTGAGCAACTCATTTGTGCCAACTTCGGCAGACAGCCTTAGGCTAAGCCTATTATTACTTACGAAAGTTTATTTATTTTTCTATTTACTAGATGTATCTTATTTTTTCAATAAAGTAATTTTTCTTCTTCTTCTTCTTCTTCTTCTTCCATAATGGAATAATCTTGTGAAAAGAAGGCACTACATGGTTGGTATACAATTGAGTAGTAGGTACCTACTGGTAAGCACTGGTTGTACTAGACATATCCATGATCTTTTGTTTTTCCCATCAAGTTTTTAAATTTCTTTACTCTCACGCACGTACCTAATAATTTTTTCGGAGCTTTAAAGGCTCTAGTAATTGTAGGTATTATACTTGCCCAAAAAAAGGTCTTCTTCAATTTTAGCTTCATAGGTCGATTAACGAAGAAATTTGCTTCAAATTAACCCAGCTAATTTCAGTGACGTAATGAATGAATGAGAAATTATGGACGAATTAGATGTCTTTTTAATTTTTTATTACTGTATTTCAACATTTCAATTGAACAGCTACTAAAAATGTAACCATGCTGAGTGGAATGCATGGAGTTCTACCAGTTGGCCCAGGTTTTACTGTTTCCGAAATTCTGAAAGCCGCGAGGTAGGAAGGCCATACATGCCGTTACTTTAATGAGGAGCAAATCAAGAAAAACATTATTGACATTTTTTGTCTTTACTTTGGCACATAAACGAAAAAAGCGTTAAAAAAAGTTCCACTATCTGCTTTACAAGCAGATACCATGTTACATGGATATGTCTTTGATTGGGGATTTCATAACGGTTGTCCTCGAGAGTTGTAAACAAATCCTTTAACTTTAAACAAATCCCTGGGCCGCATCCCGACTAATTCCAACAAAACAACGGTTTACTTATAGAAATGTTGAAAATAACTGTGGAGAGAAGCCACTACAATGAGTTGTTATTAACAATTGTCAAGAGGATGAAAATGTTTCCTATGGAGTGGAGTAAATGATGCTATTGCTTTACGTTAAGAATATTGTAACCGGCTTATTAAAATTGTTTATAGTCCAATCCACTTAGTTTAGGAATGTAGCCAGGTACGTAAGGAGGGGGAAATTGGTAGCTTGAGATGTGAACATTTATCACATAAATAAAGCTCTTTCCAACGAGTGGCGAACGAATTCTGTGCGATGAAAACTCCATTCCCCTAGCAACGGCTGGGTTGTACGTGAAAAACACTGAAATTGTGACACAAATTTTGCGTGACGGAAATTTTTGGTTGACCCCCCAGAGCAAAGACATATCCATGTCAAAAGCGTTAAAAAAAGCGTTACGGTTGGTTTTCTGATGATTTCCGCTTACAACCGAATCGTTGCTAGGGTAATGGTACTTCGTCGTTTTTCATCCCACAAAATTCGTTTACCATTCGTTCGAAAGCTCTCAATTTATCCAACCATATTATGTTAACTACTGCGAAATGCGTGGCCAACAAGCTGAGTTATGAGCATGGTAATTTGAATAATTATGTACACTCAGGTGATCATTCTCAATAATTGATATTGTGAACATGATTGCCACCGCTTGTTAATTTCTGATGATTTCATTGAGCTGGTGTTTCGATGATTTCATTCATAGCACGTGATCCGAATATTGCTAGAACGGTTTTATTTGGGGAACGGGTTGAGTTTGATTTCGTATGTAATGTTTTTAGGATATTTACTTGGCGATGCGCAGGGTCCGGATCAGATGAGTGGCTCTTAAAGAGTCTGCAACACATACGAGTCTGCAAATAAAAACATAAAATGTCCCAATGTGTTGCAGACTCGTATGCAAGCGTTTCTTTGCTGTAATTTTTCCATCGGTAATGAATTAAATCATTTGGTACCCCTGTAATCATTTGCAGACTGCCCAAACGTAGTTTTTCGAAAAGGTAACTCAACGATACATTTAGTGCTTGACCTAGTGAACCCATTAGTCAACAAACTTAATTACTTCATTGAAAATGTATGAATTTTTAAAACAGTTATTTTATCGGATAACTGCCTGAGAGTCAGTACGCCAAATTCCTTGAAGAGAAGATCAGTCGAGTATTGCATGCTGTTTTTCATTAATAGAGGTTAAGTGAGTTGTTCTTTTATTCTTGTTTATAAATCTTATATATCACGCATTCCTGAGCAAACCTATAGCATAGAAATCGATTCAATATCGCACTCCGCCAACTTTCAAAATGCATTTTTAGTCATACCGGTATCCAATCTTTCCCAGGGTGGTGATTTCTGATGCCGATCTAACCTTATAGGTAGTGCTTATTGTAGATGATTTATGAGTACAAGACCGTTCCTTTGGCTAAAAAAAAATATATTTTTTGCAACATCGAGTCGATTTTTCCATAATACACGAGGAAGTCTAGTAGAAAGGAACAATAACAACAATAAATTCAAGGATTTTCAAATTTGATTGTTCCCAATGGTTCAACAAAAATCCGTAATATCTTCCGATTTTCGGTATCAGCTATTGGTAGGTATATTCCCATACCTATCTAATGCAATCAAAGAAAGAGATGTTTAGCCGTAAAAAATGCGGACTCGTGAAACACTCTCCACTCGATGCTAAGGCTTCTGGAAATGCAAAGCCATCGATTTTGACGTTTCAAGATTGGTTTTCTCTCTTACACCAGTCAGTAAAGGGTGTTCCTCTAGAGGTTTTGTTAGCCAGATCCATCTGATTAGCTCTTTTCAAACCTTCCAATTCCATTTTCTTCTCTGTTTTTCACTTATCTACCTTTTCATTCCCTTTTAAAAGGAGACAGGACGAGATACTTTCTCCTGAAAAGTATCTCAATCGTGTTCTTCGAATGACTTAATACCCCTCCGGTCTTTATAAGCTTTTTCATCGCTTTGCCACGTCTTTCTTTTCACAACCTGTCCGCTCAGATCTCCAACATCAGCAGTAGGATTGATAATAACAAATTACCTTTTCTCTTTCCGCTTGACCAGTTCTTCTTTCTGATTTAAGATCGAGATTGGAATGTCTAATTTATTTCAGAAGTCTCTTTTGATCGACTGATCAAAACAGTTTCTAGCTCAATGACGTTGAACTCACCACACAGCTTCTGGGTTTTGAGTTTAATAATATGCATACAATACAAAAAGACAAAACTATTCGATGAATTTCGTCTGAAAATAATCAATTCCATACCTATTAATCTTGGAAAAAAAAAAAAAAATAAATAATAAAAATAAAAACAACGTATCGAGAAATCGAATTCCAAAGTATAGAATAGAGGAAATCATAAATACAAAATTTTGACGATTCAAGTGCTTAAAAATTTCATTCTTTACATATTTTTGAATAATTTTGATTTATGAAAAATGAAAGAAATTAAAAGATAAGTATACTGGTGATTTGGACCATGAATCACAGTCAGGTTTTTTTTATTGAGGTTACTTTTAGAGAATTTTCGTAAATAAAGAAGCAATTGCAATGGCTCCAAAATTTTTAAACATTTTTTTCATTTAAATCCGTTTGGGTACAATCTGAAACGAATCCTAGAGTTTGTCGCTTTCCAAAAGGAAAATACAAACACACACAAAACAAAACAAAATAAAAATATGTGAGTGTGTGTGTGTGTGTGTCTGTGTGTGTCATTCCGGACGATAACATTCCTTAGGATTAAGATAAAAATTCTGTTTGTGCGCAAAAAAAGTCAAGCTTTCCAAATAAAGGATGAATTTCTTGGCCAGCATATTTTTTAGCACATTAAATTGGTCAAATTTCAAAACTGTTCTCAAAAATTAATAAAAAGGAATCGTTAAATTTATTTTATTTATTTATTTTATTTATTTATTTTATTTATTTTTTTTTTTAGGAGAATTTCAGTCAAAGTAAGTTTATTATCAATGAGCTATAAAATTGAAAAACCTATGCAGACATTTTTGCTGAAAAAATATACATCAATTTCATTTATATTTGCTTATAAATAGACACAAACTGCAAAAAAATGTAAAAATCCAGAATCGTTTTTGAATTGCCGAATATAATTTTGAAAGATGTTTTTTCTAAAAAATTGGTAGTTAAAATTTTTTGTTTTGCTTAAAGTGCTGAGTTTTCAAAACATAATATAGTATGTGAATTCGCTCATAAGATCATGCTGCATGACTGGAACTTTTTAATTAGGTTTTTTATGTTGAATTAAAAATAAGGTCACAAGCTGCTACGAATTATTAAACAAAGGTTTATTAAATCAGTATTAAACTACATTACATCTTCTGTGTAGATAATGCATCTTTTATATATAACTAGCGGACCTCTGCTGCTCCGCAGCGTTACATGCAAAATTACCGCATAAAAGTAGCAAAATCAAGCTCCGTCTGATCATGAGAGAGCCCATTATTTTAATCGTCTCTTGATGATCCAGATAGTCTCTCTATCAAATTTCAACTTCCTTTGGGTTAACAGGAGATAATTTTGTTCATTCAGCTGATTAGGAAAGAGCCCATAATTTAAATCGTCTTTTAATTCCCCAAAGAGTCTCCCTATCAATTTTCAGCTTCCTAGAGTGAAGAGGAGATAATTTAGCGGACACAGCTGATCATGAAAGAGCCCATCTTTTTAATCGTCTCTTAAAAATGTCTCAATGAGTCACCCTATCAAATTTCAACTTGCTAGAGTAAATAGGAGAGAATATAGCTCACTCAAGTGATCGAAATCGTCAAAACCGAAAACGCGGTAAGAAAGGCATCGAACTGCATGTTGGCAACCATAATAACATTTCCGTAGCCAAACAAATCGGTTTTCCGATCCTTTCAAACTAAACCAATTAAGTCATATGATATCTCAAATGAAATGGCATAATTCACTGAGTGTTCTTAGACCAAAACGAACAACGTACAATTAGAACCTGAGATATCTAAGGACAAAGCTATAAAAAATGGACAAAGCTAATGTTCAATGCTTTATGACAAATTTATCGCTCGTACTTTCTCTCTTACGACAGAAGAGCCATGAGCATTGAAAATGTATCAGTAATTTCCATTTTTTTAAATTTTTGACATTGGAAATTTCTTAGTCGACTGGTCAACCGGAAATTTTGTTTTAAATAAAATAACAATTAGAAAACATAAAATAATTATTGACACACAATTACTGAATCCTGAAAACCTGCTTGCTAAATTGAAAAGGACTCTTCAATAATAACACCTGTATTTAATGTTCTAAATAAACTTACATTACGTTAATTAAATGACTGATTTCATTGCTAGTATACACAATCATGAAAACACCTAACTTGTTTATAGGTTGCGTGACGTTTTTTTCTTTGCGTAACAAAATTTCCGATTGACCCGTCGACGAAGACATTTGTAAAGACATTTTAATGAAGAATGTCAAAATGAAGGAAATCTGCCGGATAGAACGGCCACACTAACTGCCATTAGATTTCGTAATTTTTTTAAATATACTAGCCGCTCCGGCTCGCTCCGCTCGCCTCCACGTCGAGCCGGGGGGCAAGCCCCCCGGACCCCCCATTAAATTGCTCGCTTCGCTCGCAAAGTGTGGCATATAGGGAATGTTGCTCGCTTCGCTCGCAAAGTGTGGTATGTAGGGGATGTTGCTCGCTTCGCTCGCAAACGGTAGATCTCTAAGGGTAGGTTTAACTTCTGTGGGGGATGCTGCTCGCTTCGCTCGCTTGAGGAAGTTATACTGCCCACCCAACTTGGCAGACGTTAATTAAAATATAAATTAAAAATTTTGTCTAAAAAATAAAAAAAAAATTTAGGGGTGGACTACCCCTAACATTTAGGGGGATGAAAAATAGATGTTGGCCGATTCTCATAGATACCGGATAAGCACAAAAAATTTCATCAAAATCGGTCAAGCCGTTTCGGAGGAGTATGGCAACAAAAACTTGTTGAGAGTAGTTGCTACACGGTATGATTATTCCTACAGGTGTTTGTTTGACCATATTAGGTCATGTGTTGTTCGTGTGCAGTACAAATTACATTCTCTGTGTGTTCTCTCAAAATATACAAGTTAGTTTTTCTAAACCTTCACCAAAGTCCTCTTTCATTCAATTAATCACTGTGCTAAACTCTTTTGGTTAAGGGTCCCAGGCTACGGAAAATAAGGAAGCACTGTTTTACACACCGCTTCAGGATGAATGAAAGTGAGGTGAAATTAGAAAGTTAAAGAATGCGGCAGGATGGCCTACTTGGAAATTCCAGATGTCAGTTATCCTAAAATCAATGGATGTGGAAGGGAGAAACTTATATGAAATGTTGACAACTCCAAGACCGACTGTGGAACAAGCAGGTCAAGCAGGCGCGGGAGATGCAAATGCTATTGCTGAATTGAATTCGTGGAAGAAGGCTGACAGCAAGGTCCAACGACTGATTGTGACCTCGATTCATACCACACTTATGACACACATTATGACATGTACATCGGCTAAGGAAATGTGGGATCGATTATCCAGCGTTTATGAACTCAAAACCGAAGCTGCAGTTCATATGGAACAACAGAAATTCTACGAATATAGAAAAAAATCGAGCGATAGTATCAGTGAACATGTTGCGAAAATAGAAGAAATATGTCATAGACTCGCAGTTCTTGGTGAACCTGTAACAGAAAATGCAATAATAACTAAAATTTTGATGACACTCCCAGCGTCATACAATCATTTTTTCTCAGCTTGGGAATCTACTCCAAAAGAATCAAGAACAATTGCTAATTTGACAACGAGGTTGATAACAGAAGAGAACAGGATTCTTTCTCAAGAAAAAGGCATAGACAGTGAAGCAGCGTTTACTGCAAAGAAAACGTGGAACAAGAAAACATATGACAAATTTCAGAACAGTGGTTGGAAGAAAGAGTGTTTCATATGCAAGAAAGATCATTTCAAGAAAGATTGTCCTCAATATTGGAAAAATCGGCAAAACAAGGAAAATATGGGAAGTAAGGAAACAAAAAAGAGAACAGGATCTGCATTCGTCAGTTGCATGGCAGATATGAGTGACATATCGGACAAGAATGGATGGTACGTCGATTCAGGAGCTAGTCACCACATGAGCATGAATGGTTTGGAGGATACGAACGCCTACCAGAAAAAATACCTGTTGTGTTAGGAAATGGACATGTAATATATGCAGAAGGGAAAGGTTTTATTAACATTTTGGCATACGGAAATGGCAAATGGTCTGAGAGACACTTAGCAGGAGTTTTGTATGTTCCGGATCTGGCTATAAATTTGTTCTCAACAGAGACAGCACTTGACAAGGGTCTGAAGATGATTGCAAATAAAGATTCTTGTGAATTCAAGTTGAACGGCGAGATAGTTGCAGTTGGAACTAGAGAACATTCTTTGTTCAAGTTGAAATTTAAAGTGAACACGACCACGTTTGAAGATGGTGTAGAGGAGATAGATGATGAAGAACGAGTCAATACAGGATGTGCAATGCAAGCCGAAGGGGTTACAATATGGCATCAGCGATTATGTCATCAAAATGTCAAACATGTAAAGGATGTATTGAAACAAAACAATATAAAGTTCAACGACGATATCAGCGTTTGTGGAGATTGTGCGGTAGGCAAGCATCCACGCCAACCGTTCCCATGTAGTCAAACAAAAACTGAAAAACTCGGAGAAATCGTACACTCGGATTTGGCAGGACCAATGGAAGAAATTTCTCTTGGAGGTTCGCGTTAGTTTTTGCTGTTTAAAGACGACTTCAGTCGATTCAAAGAGGTCTTCTTTTTGTCAAGAAAAAGTGAAGTTGCAGGAAAACTTGAGATTTTTTTAAATCGATTCCGGAACCGTTTCAACAGGGATATTAATGTCCTGAGAACGGACAATGGTTTTGAATATGTGAATCATGACGTGAAGAGGATTCTGGATAACAAGGGAATCATACATCAAAGAACTGTTCGGTATACACCACAACAAAACGGAGCAGCTGAACGAGAGATGAGAACAATAGTGGAAGCAGCTAGAACTCTATTACACGCGAAAAATGTTCCAATGAAGTTATGGGCGGAAGCTGTTAATACTGTTGTCTACGAACTAAACAGAACTGGCACAAGCTCGAAGCCAAGGACATCGCCTTACGAACTGTGGTACAACAAAAAACCAACATTGAATCATCTCAGGGTTTTTGGATCTGAGGTATTCGTTCATGTTCCCAAACAAAGAAGAAGAAAATGGGATAAGAAGAGTGAAAAGGGGTATTTTGTTGGTTACAGTGAATCAGTGAAAGGTTATAGAGTGTGGGTAAACGGTGAAAGTGGTGAAAGTGTAGTCTCAAGTAGAGATGTGATATTCCTTGAAGAAAAGAAATGTGAAAATTTTGAAAGAATTGAAAAAGCAGAAGAAGTGGTGATGAAGTTTTATGAAGAAGGTTTAAGATTTGAAAAAAGTGGTGAAAATTTTGAAAGATGGAATGAACCAAAAGTAGAACAATTAGGTGATACTGATCAGGCTGAACAAGAAGGCGATAGAAGAGTCCAGGATGTTCCTCGGTATAATCTGAGGAATAGATCTCCCGTGAGGTATCCAGGACTGGCTATGGCAGCCGATAACATTCAAGAAGAATTTGAACCAAAAACTTTCAAAGAAGCAATTAACTGTGATGAGGCAGATAAGTGGAAGTTAGCAATGAATGAGGAAATGGAAGCTCTGAATGAAAATCGAACTTGGATTTTGGTAGATCTTCCTAATGATCGAGAACCACTAGATAACGCTGGGTGTATAATATAAAAAGAAAAGCAGATGGAATACCCGATCGTTATTAAGCTCCATTGGTTGTCAAAGGATTTTCACAACAATGAGCAAACTTTCAGTCCAGTAGTAAAATATGATTCTATGAGACTGATAATGTCAATAGCAGCTGAAAGAAAGCTACATTTAACACAATTTGACGTAAATACTGCTTTCTTATATGGCTCAGTACCTATCTGAAGAAATTTGTATGGTTCAGCCAACGGGGTGTGAAGATGGAAGTGGGAGGGTGTGCATGCTTCAAAGAAGTTTGTATGGGTTGAAGCAAGCCCCAAGATGCTGGAACGAAAGGTTGACTAAAACTTTGGTGGATTTCAAGCTCGAAGTTAGTCAAGTGGATCCTTGTGTATTTTATACCAAGCCAACGAAAGGAAGAGTGATGATCCTAGCAATATTCGTTGACGACGGACTTATTGCAGCAACACATAAAGAAGATTTACAAATGTTGGTGAAACATTTAAGTTCCGAATTTAAAATTAAAGTGGCGGAGTTCAAGTTCTATTTGGGGATGGAAGTGTTTGTGGAAGAAGATGGATCAATTTTTGTTAATCAGAAAGGATATGTGGAGAAGATTTTGAAGAAATTCAATATGGAGACATGCAATTCTGTAACTACTCCTGCTGACAGGGTTGAAACAGGAGGCAAAGAAGCAGTGGGGGTACCATACAGAGAGGTCGTAGGCAGTTTGTTGTATCTCAGCCTTGTATCTCGACCGGACATCACATATGCAGTAGCGTATCTTAGCCAATTTCTTGAAAAACCAACTATAATACACTGGAAAGCGACGAAAAGGGTCTTGAGGTATTTACACGGAACTAAGGAATATGGGCTTCTATTCACAGGCAAAAGCTGTGAGAAAATGGATTGTTTTAGCGATGCAGATTACGCTGGCGATGAAAAAGATCGGCGATCAGTGTCCGGCTACATTATTCTTCTAGGAGGATGTGCTATTTTGTGGGGTTCATCGAAACAGAAATGTGTGGCTCTTTCTACGACTGAATCCGAGTACATTGCAGCTTGTACTGCTGTCAAGGAAATTTGGTGGTTAAAAACATTGTGGAAAGAACTGAACTATAAAGAAGAAACATCTCAACCAACATTATTCATGGACAACCAAAGTGCGATTCGATTGATCAAGAATCCCGAATTTCACAAACGAAAAAAGCACTTGGACGTGAGGTACCATTTCATTCGGCAGCACTACCAAGAAAAGGCGTTTCATTTGGAATATGTACCAACAGTGGACCAACTGGTGGACATTTTTACAAAACCACTTGGACGAGAGAAGTTTAATCGTCTACGGGGTCTGATTGGGGTATCATACCAGTAGCACTAAGTGGGGGTGTTGAGAGTAGTTGCTACTCGGTATGATTATTCCTACAGGTGTTTATTTGACCATATTAGGTCATGTGTTGTTCGTGTGCAGTACAAATTACATTCTCTGTGTTGTTCTCTCAAAATATACAAGTTACTTTTTCTAAACCTTCACCAAAGTCCTCTTTCATTTAATTAATCACTGTGCTAAACTCTTTTAAACTGTGACACGAGAATTTTATATATTAGATAGGATTCAGAATGCTACCTCTACCTTGGTGAACTCGAATCCATGGAAATGTGGTTCCTGGGATGAAACAAATATTTTCATTTGGTGGCGTTTAATATAAGCAACTTTGTCTTGTAAAGTCTCACCTCCCGTTTATAGTGTGCAAAGGGACTCATTCTTTTGTATCCAATAAAGTGGGCGATTCACTAAAAGCATTCTCAAGCGGGCATTACTGCCCTGTGGTAAGGATGGTGGGGGCAACTCTCATTATCCTGAAAACATTGCATGACTTGCTTGATCCAATTTGACTCTGAGAGACCCACCGGCCAGGAAACCCAAGAGATAAATGGCGAATCGATCAGCTCTCCGGTAGTGAGCGCGTTGAGCAATCACATTATCCACTGTGAGAGGAACGAATGGGTTTCAGCTGGCTGTAAGCCGACACCGGTGGATAATGTTAAGCCAGGCTAGGAGAAATTAGAGAAGTTCGATAAGACCTGTTTTTCCGGTGCTCGGCTAAAATGGGTGTTTTATTTGTTGCGCAGCAAAACGTCCTGCAGTGGCTTACTGTAAAAGTCGATTAACAGCAAGTGAATAACTTTACAGCCGTGGTAACAAGATAGTTTTCTACATCAAATACACTCGCATTCATACTCACACTCAACACAAACACACACACTCGCATTCATACCAGTGGCGTAGTTTGAGGAGGGGCAGGGTGGGCAGAGCCCCTCCATAAATTATAGATGATGCAGAATTTTGTTGTATGGATGAAGCCAAATTAATAATTTTACGCTTTCAACTTCAGTACGTTATACCTTCAATTGAAGAATGTAATTAGTAAAACACACCTACTATTATTATACGATTCTGGTTGCCAAGCGGTCTTGACATCTTGAGTCGCTCTTAATAAAGACATTTTTATTATAGTCCAGTCAAGGAATGAGTTGTAGAGTGCGTGAGCAGGTAACTAAACGATTCCTTCAGAAACTTGTTTAGGGGGCTTAGGTTGTTAACATACCAAAAGTCCTGACTCCTAGCTGATGAGCGGGGGGGGGGGGAGGAGGTGGGGGTAAAGGTACGAATTTTGGGTTTTTCGCTTATATCTTTAAAACAGTGCATCGGAGAGAAATATTTTTAGATAATAAAATGGAGTTCTTAAAATTATCTAAAACTGTTATATCATATGTTTTTTTCTAATTCCTCACCGTTTTCGAGCTATACCCTCGGAAAAAGTTGAAATTTACAAAAAAAATCAATTTACGTCAAAATATTCATAAACATTGCATCATATTGTCTAAACCTATTCATAAACGAAAAGTATGAATAGGAAAGAAGTTGTAGATTTTTAAATTCCCTTTTAGAATATATATACATATGCTGATTAATGTCCAACCCGCCTAAAGTTACAGCTATTTTAAAACTTGTATAGCATTTTGCAATTTTCAGAAAATTAGTTTGTATATCAACCTTTGTTCGTTCATCTAATAACATATATGGCCACTTATAAGCAAGTTATTAAATAAAGTAGAAAAAATAATGATGATGACAAATTTCACACTTTATTCTACAGATAGTTTCGTTACACCAATACAATAATAATTGTAAACCCCATTGTTCTCAATATATTCCTAATGTTTTACTCTCAACTTTAAAAGTAATCAAATTTTCATCCTCTTCGAACTTGAGGGCCCAGGCAATAATTGTTCTTCCATGGCATCTTCTTCCTCAGTAGCGGGTGGCTCTTACTGAATGAGCTCTACATCGTCTTCATCGTCCTCATCGTCAACAGGCACATTGTTCAGGCGGCACTTCCCTTGACAGGAGGCACGCTGCAGAACAGGTGAGCATCGCTTTTCGGCAGCCACATTTTCCAATTACACAATCCTTGGTGCAGCGGCAAAATATAGTTTTCAGAAGAACCTCTGGTGCTGGTAGATTTTCCATTGTAATTGCCACCAGGGTGTCTCCTACACGTTTCCACCCCCAATTTTGAGGGGGCAGCTCATTACCGAGCCACTGCTGCACTTGGTGGTAGGTTCGCCGAGAGTGCTGTTTAGCTGCATTCTCTGTTGGAAGTAGGGAGCTGATTTCAGGCTTCATATTTGCCACTGACCTCGTAAACGATTGGAAGCGGTACTGGTTAAGGGAGGTTTGTTTTTTTGGCGCCTTATACCACTTCAGAAAGCACATCTCCCCAGCCTTTTCAACATGGTCGTAAGTAGAGGAGGGGTTAGAAAATGTCATTGCTGCTTGCTGGATGATTTCTGACTCCAAGTACAATTTAAAGAAGCCCACCTTGCTTCTCCTGAAAGTAGCAGAAGTTGTGTCGCATCCGGTAAATGAATGAAGGAACAGGATGTGTTCAAATCTACGGTGCTGCATCTCTTGGGTGGACAGTACTATTGTTTTGGTTTTCCCTCGTCCGGGTTTCAGCATAAAGATATCTCGGGTCGCAGGAGTGGAAGCAATCAACAGGACAGCAAGGTTTACATCCTCACCAACGACAGCCACAGAGTTGTGAGTGGATTGTTCAACAGTAGTCTTCACGATTAGGATGTCAGCGTCATCGGTAGCCTGAAGAGTATGTATCCCTTTCTCCTGCAGCTTTATCTCCAGTAAGGAGATAAAGTTAGTTTTGTTGGTAGGATTTGATAAAAAGTCTTCCTGTTTAACAGGTATTTGTGTTTAACAAAGAATGTTTTGGGCCATTAAAAAAAAGAATTATTATTGAACTTGTTTTTATTGAAAAATTACTTAGTTTTAATTTTTTATATAACGCTTAGGACCGATACGGATAATTGGCGATTCGGTTAATCGGCGTTCTATTGCATAAGGCTCTTTTAATGTTGTTTTCAAGTATTAAATTTAATTGACTAACAAATTGCTGATATTGTTATCTGTAATTTAAACAAAATACACGAACAAAGGTTGTGGGTTAAGAATATGATATACAAACTAATTTTTTGATAATTGCAAAATGCTATATACAAGTTTTAAAATAGCTGTAACTTTAGGCGGGTTGGACATTAATCAGCATATGTATATATATTCTAAAAGGGAATTTAAAAATCTACAACTTCATTCCTATTCATACTTTTCGTTTATGAATAGGTTTAGACAATATGATGCAATGTTTATGAATATTTTGACGTAAATTGATTTTTTTGTTGTTGTTGTAAATTTCAACTTTTTCCGAGGGTATAGCTCGAAAACGGTGAGGAATTAGAAAAATACATACGATATAAAAGTTTTAGATAATTTTAAGAACTCCATTTTATTATTTAAAAATATTTCTCTCCGATGCATCGTTTTCGAGATATAAGCGAAAAACCCAAAATTCGTACCTTTACCCCCACCTCCTCCCCCCCGCTCATCACCTAGGAGTCAGGACTTTTGGTATGTAGCAACCTAAGCCCCCTGAACAAGTTTCTGAAGGAATCGCTTAGTTACCTGCTCACGCACTCTACACCTCATTTTGGGTCATTTATTGACTGGACTATTAGGTTCGTTTGTGTAGGGGCGAAATGGCGTGGATATTGTACAGCCCCACGGAGCATAGTAAAATCACCTAGTCAACGAAACGGAAATGTGGATACTACAAACTGAAATCAAGTCGTTCCCCACTACCTTCTGGGGCGAGCCCATATGCGATTTTTCCCTAGAAAAATATCCATTATTCAGTATCCACCAATTCCTCTATGAACTTCCCCTACTTTTCACTGCCTACTTGATCAGCCTTGGTTGTTCGTTTCAAAACAGTTTCCCTTTGTATTATACCATTAATTTACGAATAAAATCCCAGTTAAAATGAAGCAAGAATACAATAAATAGAAGACTGCAGTGGTGATTGATATAGTTTAACAGAAAATATTAAAATAATCTAGTGTGGCAGTATTTCTATTCTAACCTAGCATATTGCAGGTTTGAGTTTGTTTACATTTTTTCATGTTTCTTGATCTCGGTTTCATGCCCTTTATTTCATTTCGCGTAGGTAGGTACCTGCTTAAATATAATACAATTGAATGATATTGTCCAGAAAAAGTTATTTTCACGCGGAAGTAACAATTGAGGATAAACCTGTAAGACAGCAAGTCCACAGAGGTATATGAATTTGCATGCAGTAAATCTAGAATAATAGTAGATATAATAAATCTAGTGCTCCTCAATTCATCGGTAGGTACCTATTCGTATTTATCGTAATTTTTCACATTCAGATTAGTTATTTGGATAGTATTTTTTCTAAGTAGTATTTTGCTTTAATAATCTATAGGTAGGTTTATGAATATAAGAGCGTCCGTGATTTCAGATCATTACAAAAAGCCATTGAGCACCTACCTACTTATATGAACGTTTGGCAGTTTATTAAGAGTTTCCGTATACTCAGCAACAAGCACTAGAAATGAATAGCAAAACTGTAAAGCAAAATGAAATCGTCGACTGTTGCCCCTCCATAAGAAATGGCTTAGCTACGCCACTAATACTCACACTCACATATTAATCAGCAGCCAGCTGGCAGTATACCAACCATTTTGATTTCTTTCGACTATGCTAATGAAGATATTTAAACAGATATATATTAAATAGAAATTAATTGAAAATATTAAATAGAAATACAAACTTGTAAGAGTTCTTCAACCGGCTTTGAATACATTATCTAACAGTCACAACAACGTCATTAAACATCAGTTAAGCACACCTCTAGCTGAACTATCGTTAGTTAAGGGTTATCGTTAAAGTTTCATTTTCTATCATAACTACCGCAATTTTTCAGAGTTTCAATTTGATAAGGTTCAAATGTGATTTTGGAAAGATCTCAACACGTGATTCAACGTTTTTTTACTACAATACCTGAATTTTATGATTGAAGCAGGAACCCATGTTTTAACAATGGGCGCGCAAGCGTCAAAATACCTGATCCGAAGGGACAACACTTCCTCATTTGTTACAGACAGATAAATTGTTTAGTATCAAATATAATTCAGTCAATCTAGACCAAAAAAGGGTGAATAGGTGAAATAATTGCAACAGTTCATTTCTTTTCAGAAATGTGTAGGGAGGGGTCCTTTGATTAACGGGTAATAAAGTCCCCAGCGATTCCAGTGTAACTTGTCGGAGGGGGGGGGGGGGGGGGGGGGGAGGTCCGAAAGTCACTTTTTGCGGTTTTTCGCTTATACCTTGCGAATGGTGCGTCGCACAAAATTTTTTACTCGTTTATAAATGGAAGCCTATTAAATCTTGCACAACTTTGACCCCATACATTATTCACGAATTTCAAACAGTTCCCGAGATAGGCGCCCTGAAAAATTGAAGATTTCCAAAAAACAAGTTTTGACCCCGCGTTTTTCGTCAAACTTTTGTTCGTATCTTCTACAGTGTTTCAACGCCTTTGACAATCCTAAACCCCGTAATTATTTATATTAAATATCCATGTAATGCAAGATACGCGCTCTGAATAATGTATTTTGTGTAGGCACTCTGAATAATACTATATTTTGTGTAGGTACCTATTCAAAAAGGTTTTCACCTTCCTGACAGCCATTCTAGTCCCTACCTACTCTTCAGTATTGTCAAATGAACGAGTTCAGAGGTATATATTTATACATACCTACATCAATATTGGACTTTAAGTACAGCAAGTACGTATTAAATGATGTACGAATAAGTACGAGATGAAAGCTAGAGCTCATTATGTCCTTTTGGTCCGGATTCATTGATTGGTCCGCTGCAAATTATTACACAACGGTTTTGTAGTGGATTTATATATGTTTTACTTGGTGTCGGTAGACCAAGTGGGACATTTATATTCTGATTATGCGGGTTAGTCCCCGTGTTATTCCTGTAAGGAATGTGAGCGAATCCGTCAAGGTCAGCTTGCTTGGCGGGGTGAACTGAGAGATAGTTCGTGTCGCAGCCGCGTGGAGCACTGGGCTCGCATAGTGGGTGCTGGGTTCGATCAGTTTGGTACTGAGCCGTTTTGTAATATTCCGGCCTAAGATTTATATCTGTAGGAGGAATATGTTGAGCTTGGTTGAGGTACTGAAAAGTATCCTTCGTTTTTTGTACATTTGGAGTGTATTTGACACTCGGATCGGCCGGGTAGGCTTGTGTCGAATATCGTGGGTATTCGGACAGCTTGGTCGAATCATAATGATTGACTTCAGAGCGGGTCTGAAAGGTATCCTCGATCTTTTGTATAGGCGAGGCTTGATCTAACGTTTCCTTCGTGAATACGTTAGGTGAGAAGGCGATCTCGTCGTGAGGATCGAGCCTTGCGCCGTCGCTGGGACCGGCGGATTGGCCGGGTAGCATGTAGGTAGCGCTACGGGGGCTAAGAGGCCCGGCTTCGCCGTCGTCTGCCTCCCCTTGCATGAGGAAATAAGACGGCCGACGTTCCATCGAAATAGCCGAGTTATTAGCTCGTTTCGATGCCTCTATGTATAAAAATAGAGGGTTTAGGAAGGTGGACTCGCTTGACAGAGCTTCTTTCCTTTGCTCGTATGTCAGGGTCCTACCTTGTAGTCTTGAAAAAGACTTCCTTGCGTGCCCACAGCGGTCGGTGACGAGCCTAGTGCTACGAAACCCGGGCGACACGGCTAGGAACGTCCCTCGGGCGTACGATCTAAAGAGAATATCGATAGATGTACCGGGTGGCGTCCTGACAGACGAACTACGTTGGGCAATGAGCAGGATGAATAATCACTGGACTCGTAGATGCCAATGCGAGATCTGTGTGGAGAGAAGGTAGGCCTTGTAGAAAGCAGTAGGAAGCCGTTCTTGAGATGAACTCGGGATGCAGAAGGTTCGTCAGCGTAGAGCGTGTAGAAATCTTCGTACTTCGAGGTGTCGTCGTCGAGAGCGGAGAGTAGAATGAATTTCGGAGGCTCCGAGCGGGGTATTTATAGGGAGGTGGCCGCCTCCTGCCGCCTCCTGATTGGTCCGCTTAATTTCATTAATTCGACTGTGTAATCTCATTGGCTCGCACATTGTTTTCTCAGTATCTGCGAGTATGATAGCTGAGCTGGTCCTCCGGGCTGGTTTCCCCACGTCCGTCGCTGCGACGGGGTCCCCGGGGGTGGCTTACGAGCGTCCGTCGCGGAGCCGACGACCTTGAGTTTAGACGGGGACCTCGGGTGCTTTCTCTGCGTCAGTTGTTCAGACGGGGTCCCCGGGGTGGCTGCTGGACCAGAGGTGGTTGCTTGCCGCCTCTTGGTTGGTTCGCCTATTGTCTCTCGTGTAATCAGTGTTTCTGATTGGCGAGTAGGCTTGTTTGAACTGTCCTTGCTAGCTTTAGAGGACGTTTGATTCTCTGTTTGAGTTTTCTCATTCAAGGCGACTTGGTTCGAGATACTTGTCGCGTCTCTCTCGCCCAGTAAGTGTCTAGGGAGGTCGCCTTGTATGTTATTAGTTAATACTCGTATTTCACTTTTGAGAGAGAATTTCGTATTTTCTCTCTGGTGAAATATTTTGTTTGACGGAGTTATAACTCGACGTCTTGTAAATATTTTTGTGTTGTGTCTACCTCTTTTTGGTAGCCCTGAAAAGGGCTGTTGACAAGAGGGGGTGGTTTTCACCACAGGTTTATTATCTGTTTTAGATAGCTCTTCTACGCAGATCATAGGTTTATAATTATTAAACCTCTCATGTAGTGTATGATCAGGCGCATCGTGCCTTCGAGAAGGATTCACACATTACAGCTCCAAGACCCCGCTATTTTACGCTTCACAGTAAATGTGTTTGAAACAAGATAGGTAAGGAAACAATATAGATTCAGAGGACATGCAGCTCAGTACGCCTCGGTACCTCGTAATTGTTTTCGAGGAGTCCCAATTGAGCTCCATCTAAATAACAGCACCGTGAGTTGATTAGGGAAGAGATTAGTCTCCGAGGTTCCGAAGATTATGACAATGAGAGTTGGCGGAAATTTAGTGGTTCCTCCTTCAAAGAGGAGAGGCGATTAACCTGCTACTGGCACCCAGGGGATATCCTGAAGGTTGAATAAACCTCATGAAAATTCCTAGCTGCAGCGCTTCTCAAGAATCAAGTAGGAGGAACTACTCCTATCCATCACACTCCCGGGTTTTTAAAAAGCCGGGGGGGGGGGGGTATATGTTTAAATTTTATAGGGTATAAGTCTTGGGTATATTGCTCATTTTGCCGACGGAAGGAGGGCCAGGACAGTCAATATTCGAGTAGTTGTGGGGAGGGAGGGGGGAGGGTCGAAACCGAGCTCTGCTAACGAAATTGTGAGGTAATGGAAATGTAGTGGTTCCTCCTTCAAAGTGGAGAGGATTAATCTTCTACATACTGAGGATATCCTAAATGTTAAATAAACCCCAGGAATATCCCTAGCTGCAGCATTTTCAAGAATCGAGAAGGAGGAACTACTCCCATCCATCAAAAGCTGATTTGAGTCCCTCCACACTTTGTAATTGTATTCCAGATATCTATTAATGGGCTACATTTGAGGTTAAAGCACCATAAGTCGATTAAAAAACAAATTAGGCTCAGCAGTCCCACAGCTGAATAATATGAATTTCAAGTTCTGATTCATCTCGAGTGGGATAGAGCCTAGTGTTGCTCCAGGAGACTGAACTTGGTGGCACGAAAAAAACTTTTATTGTCTCTTCCCCCTCCCACGCTTGAAGAAGTAGATGACATGCTAAGTTGCTCTCAGGTGATGTTAGAGCGATCAATATGACCAACAAATCAAAGTCTTCTCCAACCACGACAACACATAGATGCACTGCATGCATGGTTATTCAGTGCCCACCGAACGATGTAACCATCTGCGACTCCTGGAGCAACACAAACCTCTATGCCGCTCGTAATGAATCCTGACTTGACATCCATATTATTCAACTGTGGGGCCTCTGAGCCCAATTTGTTTCTTAATCGACTTATTATGTTGAAACTTCAAGTGTGCCTCCTTTTTGGAGATCTGAAATATAATTGCAAAGTGTGGAGGGACTCAAATCAGCTTTTGATGGATAAGATTAGTTCCTCCTTCTCGATTCTTGAAAACGTTGCAACTAGGGATATTCCTGAGGTCTGTTCAACCTTCAGGATATCCTCTGGATGTAGCAGTTAATCGCCACTCCCCTTTAAAGGAGGAAAGACTACATTTCCATTACCTCTCATTTTCGTTAGCAGAGCTCGGTTTTGACCCCTCCCACACCCCTCGAATATTGACTGCCCTGCCCCCTACCCTCCCCCCCTTCCGTAGGCAAAATGAGCAATATACCCAAAACTTATACCCTAAAATATTTAAACACATACCCTGCCCTGCCTATTTGTAGCCCCCCTTCCACTCTGCATTAAAAATAATAAACATTTGTGTAATAATTTGCAGCGGACCAATCAATGAATCCGGACCAAAAGGACATAATGAACTCTTGCGTTCATTTTGTACTTATTCGTACATCATTTAATACGTACTTACTGTAATTAAAGACAAACATTCATGTATGTATGTATATATATCTATGAACTCGTTCAGTTGATAATACTGGTAGGTATGAGAATGACTGTCATGATTGTGAAAACCTTTTTGAATAAGTACCTACACAAAATATAGTAGGTATTATTCAGAGTGAGTACACAAAATATATTATTCAGAGTGCGTATCTTGCATTACATGGATATATAAAAATTATGGGGTTTGGGATTTTCAAAGGCGTTCAAACTCTGAAAAAGGCGTGGGACAATAATTTTCCAATTTTTCGGAAAAACATGGAAACGCGTAACTATTGATTAGAAGAAGATAAAGTAGCATATATATATATATATATATATATATATATATATATATATATATATATATATATATATATATATATGTATTCTTGAAGGAAATTTAATGGTCTAACACCTTTTGTAGGGGACTACATATGTGGGATGAACGGTGTAGAAGATACAAACGAAAGTTTGACAAAAAACGTGGGGTCAAAACTTGTTTTTTGAAAATCTTCACTTTTTTAGGGCGCCTATCTCAGAAACTTTTTGAACTTCGTGAATAATGTATGGGGTCAAAGTTGTGCAAAATTTAATAGGCTTCCATTTATAAACGAGTAAACAATTTTGAGCGACGCACCGTTCGCGAGTTACAAGCGAAAAACCGCGAAAAGGGACCTACGGACCCCCCCCCCCCCCCCCCCGAAAAGTTACACCGGAATCGCTAGGGACTTTATTACCCGTTGTTCAGGGGACCCCTCCCTACACATTCTGGAAAGAAACGGACTGTAGCAATTATTTCTCCTTAATTTCCTACTGTCTGAACTGATATGCCTATCCAACTATCTACCAGTAGTGGCCACACTAATTTTCTTTAGGGCTGCTAGCGTTGAACTTCAACAAATGGCGCATCAGAAATAGTAAATTCACTCCATATCTTTTGGACATGTACCACCTTAACAAGACATAGATGTATAATATTGATAGGTACCAGTTGTATAGGTATATTACCAGTGTTTCAGTGGCTTTCAAACGCAACTGTCGGTTCGCTTGATGTCATTACGAGGACTAGGCATTTCATAACACCTGGGGTCCAAAGAAACTATAATGTCTTGCGACTGCGACGACATGTTTTGGCGAACCACGACATAGTTACAGTGTTGTATAAAATGAGCAGTCTTGAGTAGTTAGCTAATTTTTTTTTTTTTTTTTTTTTTTTTTTTTTTTTTTTTTTTAATTGCAATATCGGTCTTCATCAATATTAGAAGACCATAGAATGAAAATGTCACAACTTCTTTCCACTTTCCTCATCTTATTACTTGAAAGTTCCAGTCATGCAGCATGATCGTAGGAGCGAATTTTCGTAAATAATCGTATTATATTATGAGATAAAATGTATTGCTTTAGAATATATTGTTTTGAAATTTGTTGAACTGATAACATAGTTAAAACTAGCTGGTTCACCCGTTATATTAAGTTAATTATATTGAGGAGATGCTTAGTGGAAAAATTAATTGGTTACAACTTGAAACATGATTGCTGAAATTTGAAACCTTTAAGTGATTGCTGGGTCATAATGACATAGCTTCTAAAAAATGTACAAGCATTTGCAGGAACAAAATTCATACATTTTGACATGGATATGTCTTTTGGCTGGGGGTCAAGGAATTTTTCGCGACACTTTTTTTTCCCGACCGACACTTTTTTCCCGACCGGCACATTTTCTATTGATTTTCACGTACAACCAAGGCGTTACTAGGGAAGAGTAACTCCCTTAGTTTTCATAGTAGGAAAATCGTTCGCCACTTTTTGGAATGCTCTCATTTTATCACGACATTTCATGACCTCTAAGCCATTGTAGTGTCAAGGAATGCTGATTTATTACTCTAAGTTAAAAACTAATATTGTTTTGTAACCATAATGGAATAATCTTGTGAAAATAAGGCACTACATGGTTGGTATACAATTGAGTAGTAGGTACCAACTGGTAAGCAGTAGGTACTAGACATATCCATGATCTTTTGTTTTTCCTATCAAGGGAGAAATTAAAATGCTTGATTTCGAAAACACTGTCTCCTACAGAACAGCGACACTCCTCAGTTGAAAAAGAGGCACTCGCAATAGTTGAAGCACTCAGAAATTTTATTAAAAACATATACAACGAGTTGCCAGGTTAACCAAGTAATGAAATAATGACGTTCAAATAACTAACTAGGCAATGTAAACATACTGTGGTGGTACAGAAAGTTTAAAACAACTATCCAAATAATGTAAACAAGACAGTAATGGAGTGTTCCTAGAACAAGCTCCGGAACGAATCTGCATAGTCCGCGCCGTGTATATACATTTTTTAACTTCGATTTTTTTTATACCCCCAGGGCCGGCCTAAGGCGAAAATCGCAAGTGTGCAAGACTCACCTGGAGGGTATGGAATAAACCCAGGTTAAAAGGGAGGTCCGTTGGCCCTCCCCCGGAAAATGTTTGAAACTTAAGGTCTAAAAACACAGTTAATGTTTGAAATTTAAGGTCTAAAAACGCAGTTAATGTTTGAAATTTAAGGTCTAAAAACGCAGTTTTTCTTCTTGTTAAGTGGTAGACGCATCACCTGTTCAGTAACTTTGACTATGATAAATCATGTAGGTACTCTAAAAGTTAGGTAGGTGAACCGTGATGTTCTTTTTTCTTTGAAGTTTTGATGCGTTGTAAAACAGGCTTAAACAACTTGCACAGCTGAATACACACAAAACTGTCACTTCAGAGGTTTGCCACGTTAGCTCGAATTAATCATGGATTAAATCGGCATAAATAATATTTTCCACGTCGTGAGATATTTGTGTTTTTGACGTTATAACAGGTGGTCTAATTAGCTTGAAGCCTTATCGGCCAAATACTCTTTCGTAGATACATACTGCTATAACTAACCTACTTGAAATTTTTAAAAATAATGAATTTACGTCGTATCGTCTCGTAACAAGATGTTATCTAACGGTTGTTTCATCTTGGTGAGAGGAAGTTTGGTGGGCTGACGTAATAAATTTCTTTTTCATATACGTTCACCACATATTCTTCTTGTTCACTACGGACCATCACTATTCAATTTCAGGTGCTGGAAGGGGAGGGGGGGGGGACTGTATTCAGGACGAAAATAAGTCCACCTACAGTCTGCAGGTTACCTATTCGGTAGAGGTACTCTTTCCTTTCAGTTTCTAACATGCCAATTGAATTAGCTGTTTTCTAATAATAGTCGTACATACCAAATATATCAACAGTACCCAAACCATGGCATAATACAGGAAACGCACGCGACATACATATAAAATAATTATTTTTCAAAAATACATAAATATCCATTTTGGTATTATTTTTTGTAATAACCGTTCTTTTGGCGTGAATAAACACTCACTCGAACAATGGAGGAATATCAACCAACCGTTGTGTAGCTCTTTCTCCTTCACTACTAAACGATTTAGGTTCCATTTTTGTCTGTGCTCAATCCACCCCCAAAGCTGTGCGATTTTATCAAAGTGTATTGAAATCTTGAAGTGTTATGACTGTTATTAGGTTAGGTCTTTGAAGGCTTCCTAAAGATATCTTCTCCATCGGATCTGTTCGCACGTACACAAGTACAGGATTCTTGAAACGCCGATTTCATTCAAGCTTGACTATAAGTAGAGAAGACTCGAGATGATTTAAATTGACTCATATCACAATACAGATCCTGTAACAGCTTCTGTACATGCAAAAGTATTTTCAAGGGTCGTCAATTCAGGGTCGTCCCTATATCTGGTTTTTATATGATTTCTGAGGGAATAGGAAATATATCATGATTTTACTGTATGATGGGTGTAGCCCTAGGGTGGTTCAAAAAAAAAAAAAAGTTCTGGGATTTTTGGTCCCCATTGCGTTTTTGCTTCCTCGGTATGTCAGAATGACTCTCCTAAATTTTTAGCAAAAAATATTAATCCTAACCACTTTACCTGGGTCGATTTTTGCCAGTTATCGACTGCTATCGTAAACCAACCTCTAAATTGGGGCCGACGTGATGATTTGAAGGACGGATTTCAATTTTTTTAGGTCTATTTTGGGTTTTCGCATGCGCTGAACACGATGAACTTATTTATTTTACGCTCCGTCCACTAGTTATCCGGTAAACTGGCGGAGGGCACTGCTTGAAGATAAGTAAAAATCGAAAATTTCACCGAAAATGCTGTCGCCTGGTTAAGAATCGTACTAGAAACATGCTATTATGGTCGGATAATATGCTTTGGCATGTTCTGAACATGATTCCGTTTTTACTATACTTTTTTACTTCGTTTATCGGCCATAAACCTCAAATTACTTGTAGGGTAATAGACAAATTCACCCTAATTTCACCAGAAATTATGTCGCGTTGATAATTTAAGGTCCCAAAATACCTTGTGCCGATAAAATTTGGTATTTTTTCTATGTTTCGATATTTCATCGTGTTTAATTTTATTTTTTTTTTTTTTTTTTTTTTTTTTTGTATATTTTTGTTATGTTATTCTCGTTAAAATGTTATGTTTTGTGAAACTAAAATTATATTACATATTATTTTCAATTATAGGTACTGCATCATTTTTTATTTAACAATCCAATCACAGTTCAGATAATTCAGAACTATGAATTTGACCCCGGAAAACCGATGGAAACTAAGGAATTTTACAGAAAAATGGGAAAATTTTAGCTATTTTCTCCATTTCGCCGCTATATTTGGCGAATAAGTACAATGCCGGTTCAGGTCCTTGCCAAATTACCTACGGCTTTGTATCGAGTATCCTGGAAAATACCAAATTTTATCGGCACAAGGTATTTTGGGACCTTAAATTATCAACGCGACATAATTTCTGGTGAAATTAGGGTGAATTTGTCTATTACCCTACAAGTAATTTGAGGTTTATGGCCAATAAACGAAGTAAAAAAGTATAGTAAAAAACGGAATCATGTTCAGAACATGCCAAAGCATATTATCCGACCATAATAGCATGTTTCTAGTACGATTCTTAACCAGGCGACAGCATTTTCGGTGAAATTTTCGATTTTTACTATCTTCAAGCAGTGCCCTCCGCCAGTTTACCGGATAACTAGTGGACGGAGCGTAAAATAAATAGGTTCATCGTGTTCAGCGCATGCGAAAACCCATAATAGACCTAAACAAATTGAAATCCGTCCTTCAAATCATCACGTCGGCCCCAATTTAGAGGTTGGTTTACGATAGCAGTCGATAACTGGCAAAAATCGACCCAGGTAAAGTGGTTAGGATTAATATTTTTTGCTAAAACTTTAGGAGGGTCATCCTGACATACCGAGGAAGCAAAAACGCAATGGGGACCAAAATTCCCAGAACT
The DNA here is from genome assembly GCA_030762985.1 of Adelphocoris suturalis. Taxonomy (NCBI): domain Eukaryota; kingdom Metazoa; phylum Arthropoda; class Insecta; order Hemiptera; family Miridae; genus Adelphocoris; species Adelphocoris suturalis. The sequence goes on along the minus strand of CM061040.1, from coordinate 172,628,409 downwards.
TTTTTTTTTTTTTGAACCACCCTAGTGTAGCCCCTCCATTTTAACCTAACGTGCCTATTCTACACCCTCTCCCGATCCCAATTACTACAAATCAGGAAATGTTAGGTTACTGAGAATGGTTTCACAGAGTGATCTAATAACTCGTTCAAAATAGCCAAATATTCAAACAAAAAAGTTCCAGTCAAGTGTAACTGCAAAATTTTGCAAATGATGGTATTATTACTCGTATGTATGTTCAATCCCCCAGCAGATCAATTTCAATATGTCGCTCCAATATTAAACAAGATTTGCCTATAGATTCTAGCATCAAAAGGACAAAGTTGACATTCTTGCCAAACCTCAGAACTGTTTGAGTAATCTCGATTAGATTCATTTCATCCTTGTAACCTTACAGGAGGAATCTACACTGTGAGACATACTGTTTCCAAACGTTGTAGTGTACGAAATTCTTATTATTGGAAATCGAGATCTCGAACGTTGCAAAAGATGGCAAGGACCCAGCCTCCAAAGTAAAAGAGCATTAGGGGATGGAAGAGAGGCTTTATAAAATAATTCCGATCGGTAAGGCGATTATGGCGCCCAGGGATTTGACACAACGTGACGCGATGCTCCGATGGTGCGAGCACAAACATTGATACGATAATATTATATTTGAAAAACTTTTTTCTATCTAGATATTTAAGTAACATCCCATGGAACGAAATTGGTCGGATTAGGCCGTATTCGCTGACTCAAGATCTATTCTGTTGTACAACCGACGTCGAAAATCTTTATAAACATACATGTTGCACGGTGTTGCGATGACCGACTTGGCTAACCCTTACAACATAATTCAATCAATCAGTCAATCAATACATTTAATTTAAAATAGAATTAATATTGCAAGGAGTTAAATTACATTAGTTTAAATGTGTTAAAAGAACAATAATAAAATAAATACAAAAACAAACAAAAATCGAAAACAATATCTGCTGAAAATTAATCCTTGCCAACATTTGTGTGACTTGAAAAGGGGAAATTATTTAGTAAGAAATGGCATGGGAAGTATCTTCACTATTATGTATTTAAGACAGAGTCTTGATGGTGCTTGGATAGATTTAAACAAAAATCTTCTATTCGATAATCTTAAACGTCGATGTCTGGCGATCCATATTCATTAAGGGAGAAAGCCCTTAGTCGCAGGGAATTAATTGTGTAGGAGCATATAGCCTGACGTCTTCCCGAAGATTAGAAAATCAATAACTCAAGTGTCTGATGAGCATTGTATATAGTTAAGGTGTCAGTGCTAGAGTAATAGGAAAAAAGGGGTGCCAAAATGGGTCTCTATACGGTGTGCACAGTTGACAGAGAAGCAAGAAATGAACCACAGTTTCAGACTCGTTCCTGTTACAGTTCATACATATTACAGTACGGTCCAGGAAATATTTTACACCTCTAACATAGAACTGAAGACGCTGAGAGGTGGAGCTAGGCTACCACTCTTTCAGCCTCCAGGGACAGCATATTACCTAAGTAGGTGCCCGGCTCTTCAAAATTGCATATCTTTCGGAAGTACATATAGTAACTAGGGTTGAAACAGAGCCTAATGTCAACTGATAGCCAGTGATTGCCACTTTTCGGTAATGGGAGGTAAGAAAGTCGACATCACGAACCGTATCATCAGTGCCACATCCCCCTCACCAACAATTTGAAGGCGGCCACGAAGATGCGAGGCAAAGTTCAATTCAGACAAATTTAATCGAGTTTCGCCAAGCTCCTGTAGCACCTCAGGCAGATCGTAGGCCAACCGTCATCATTCATCATCAGTAGGTTTTTGAAGAACTGCAAAGCCGTTTAAAAAACCTGAATGCATGCAAACATAGTATGCTGAAGTAGAACGAGGCAAGGCTAAGACACGTTTCAAAATTCCTTCTGCACCACCTCCAGGTCCTGCAAGTATTTCAATAACCACAGTCTAATTCCATAGAATAAGACGGATTTCAAGGAACCAAAAAGACTAATTGTCGTTGGCCATGAATCAACTGGTCTCTTTCTCATCAAGTCTAATATAGCTCCCACTGCTGATCGCGTCCTATTGATGAAGTGCTCTAATGCTGTCTTAAATCGTGGGGCACTGAAAATTGCCCCAAATTACTGAAAGTACGAGACGTAATCCAGTTTTTCACCAACCGCTAGGATGGGCATTCATCTCCTCTTCCGTCGCCTGCCTAGCACAATGGCCTTTGTTTTCTGGGTATTGATTTGCAGCTGATTTGTGTGACAATAGTCTTCAAAAGCCTTGATTTTATTATGCATATCAATGGTTCAATCTCCAAGCCAGTTCATCTGCAAATGCCAAGTATAGGAACTTCCTGCCCCCAGCCTCAGGCCTGAACACCCTCGTTCCTCCATAAACTTCTCAAGATCGGCCAGAAACAATACTAAACACAAGGATGATAAGGGGCCAACCTGTAGAACTCCTCTGGTAATTCGTTGCTCCGCAGTCTCATGATTCATAGGATCTTCCAACACAAAGGTCGCTGAACAGTATACCTAGGCCTCGTGCATGGGTCGAAAACGAGAGTGCTCTATCGGGGAAACACGCGTAACGGTAGCTCCCCGTGCACCCAGTCCTATTTTTCCCTATCAAATTTTCACTGTGAACAATGTACCTCCGTACATGATAGTCCAAAATAAATAATTTTCGTCAAATCAATAATGGCATGTCCGCAAGAGCTAAGATAAATTTCTTATAACGTTGATTTCTCACGATCAATCAGTTTGATTTTGTTCAAACTCAGAGTGCAGTTGAGTACAGGGTCTAGGGAAGAGCCCTATGAATTCTATCGCAATTGATTGAGTTGATAATAATTACTGCTCATGAGCATGACTGAAGTTGATTTACACACTTGAAACTCCGAAACTAATGGACCGATTTTAATGAAACTTTCTGGGATCGTGCGGGTTATCTCCTAGACCGACCCTTATAAATCGATTTTTTATTGCAATCAATAAATAAAAAACACGCATTGTGTTTGTCAATTATACACGGCAACCTGTAGAACCTCAATATCAATCATGAGATGTGATAAAGTGAGAACATTCCAAAACGCTGCAAATTATTACACAAAGCTTTATTATTTATGTATTAGACAGCCCTTCTACGTAGATCTCTGGTCCATAATTATTAAACGCCGCTTATAGTATATTTAGTATCAAAACTCGGAGCTTGTAAATTTTGTTTTAAAAAATCTATAAAATTGCAAAAAATTGCCTAAAATCCAAAATCTCTTTTTGAATAGAAGAGTATCATTTAGAATACTTTTTTTCCCATAAAATTAATAGCTAACATTTTCTTTTCACTCATAAATCTCCAATTTCTATACAAATTGAAATATAGGTACACACAAAAAAAGACACTTTTTCACCTATTTTTGGCTCATAGCACCCATGAGAGTGGAGCGATCGAGCTGGCGAGAAGTTAGGACCAACTAGACCCCAAGTGGAGTCTATGTGCGAAAGAACAGATTTTTTAAGTCAATTCCAAGGCCTTTTATGGCCCGGACGGCGGACGGCGGACGGCGAACGGCGGACGGCGGACGGACATTTCAAATTTGGATTCTACGCACCTTGAAACGTAAAGTGACAAAGTTTGAGGGGGGTTATAAAAATTTTTTGCTATACTATCGCATATGCTTATTATTGGAAATAATAAACCAAAAGTGACGATCGATTTTCCTGCAATGAAAACTAAGGGATTAACTCTTCCCTAGCTACGCATTGGTTGTACGTGAAAATCAATATAAAACATGACGGCTCGCGCTTAATTTTTCTCAATTTTCGAGCCAGAAACCCAGCAGTAAAACATGATACATTTTAATAAACACATTTCTCGAAATCATCATCTATACCACAAATTGGATCAACGTAGCTCAAAATGAAAATAATTTAGCTTCAAGGCCCTTCAGATGATCAGTGCGCCTCCGTACCTCGTAATTGTATTCGAGGTGTCCCAAAGGATTTCCATCAGACCTAAGTCGATTAGGAAAGATATTAGGAAAATGTTTTAAGTCACTCGCATCAATATGAAACTTCCATACTGTGAGTAGTGCTGGAGCACCAACTTTTTGTCCGAAAAGGAGCTATAAATTTTCTAGTTTCCAATGTGGTTCCTGGTTGTACCAATTACTAGTTTGCTATAAATTTAGAGCATAGGCGCTCCATAAGAACAATACAATGGCGTTGGGCTATATTGTATCAAGGGGTTCGTTTACACAAGTTTCATCCTTGTTAATTCCTGTCTCGGATTACGAAGGGGATTATCGAGTTGAAGGCAGTCATGGTAATTAATTATCAAATGCATTCCAAGGGATCTGCTATCCGCCCCGCCGCCGTACCTTCAGCGCTAAGCCCTCTATTTCACTACATTACCTGTCTTAACTTGTGTCCACTGTAGTCCTCAAAAGCCTCTCCGCACTTTATGGTAGCTTCATCAGTGTTGGCTATATTAATCAAATCACTTTCTTCACATTATCACAGTCATTAAACAACTCTAATCTCTAAACAATCGCCTGCTCTTCCCGTTATATAATTATCCCAACTGTGCACACCACCAACTTTTATTGATTCAAGGGATTGCGGGTAGGTCCATAATTCATAAATTTGTTTTGCTGACAGCAATAATAATAGGGAATCGAGTAGAGCAAACACAAACTGCATACCTAATAAATAATGCAGATTGATAATACTCGTAAATAGAATAAATTGAAATAGCAAGACGGATCGAAATAATTTATTGTAATGAATATTGTGATTTTAATTGAATTCAAATGTAAGCTTATTGAATTTAATAAGAGTCATTTCCTACATAGACTAATTCTTGGACTTGAAAGTAAATTATTAAACAAGAATAAGTTAATTATTTCATTTGCAAAGAGTACATTACTATTAATTTCAATCTCATTTCACTACATCACTAACAATGGATATTTCCAAGGGATCGATCAACCTGTACTGAAGTTTCAAAAGTAGATTGGTCGTCTGAAGCCTTCATCTTCATGCATTCCCCTTCTTGAGATTTCGCGTTGCTCTTGAAATGATAAGTTAAGGCATTTTTGACAGTAGGCATCTTCTCATTTTGTTTATGTTCATGAGGTTCTTCAGCTATTAAGATCTTTTAATTATGGCATCGTTTCCCTTGAAACCACATTACACCAAAACTTCCTGTCTTTCGGTCAACCCAACCTTTGCACTGGGATTCATCTTGTTGTGGTTGGTATTTTTTACTGAATTTCTTTGTGTTGGTGTGAAGGATTCTTCATGTATCATACTTCCCTCGTAATACCAAATTTTCTGTCAGCTGGGAACATTACCTCCTCTTCAGGTATATGAATTCAACAGGGGGAACATCCAAAATTTGAACAATTGCCTCTAAACTACTTTTCCATCCTTCTTTGAATGATGGGTGTAATGCCAAGTGCTGCCGTCTTATCTCTCTTTCTGCGAGTCCATTCCCTTTTTGGTGGTAAAGAAATTGAATGATCTGTGCAATGTCTCTTTCTGGAAAAAAAAAAAAAAAAAAAGCTTGATTCATTTGAGACAAACACAGGGCTGTTGACCGAATTACTTTTTTCTAGATGTTATAGGCTTAGAAACATAAAATACATTGTGTACCCGAAGGTTAATAGCGTACCTAATGTTCGATTTCTTCGGGCTGTCGAAGATGAGAGTGCCCTGTATCAAGTCTGAAATTGAATACATATGTTTGTAATCAAGTATACTCAAATTTGAATTCAAAATTTAGTTCTCTTATTTGCATAAACTTGATTTTAACTATTCCAGTATTACAACGAATTTTTGTAATGTAGGATGTCCCATAAGTAAGCCTCTAACATTTTTCCACAATTTTTGAGATGTCGAAGTGAAACTTGGAGAGCGTTTCATGCGTTGGGTGCGTGATACTATGTTTTAAGCGAATAAAAAGCAGGAAAAAAATACGAACGTTTTTGGACTCCCCATTGGGGGAGGAAGTATAGGGTATTTTGAATTTATTTCCATTTTTTGCCAAGTGACACCTTATTTTAAAGATTTTCTAGTGCTAAACACAATGGTGAAACCAGAATTTCGATATCTTATTCCGTACTAGGTTTCGACCTGATGAACCACGAAGAAGCGCTATTTTTTTCCAAAGATAGGTAGGTACTTTTAGAAACAATTGCGCTTCTTTTTGGTTTATCAAATATAATCTGAGAACGGAATGGGATATTGCAATCCTAGTTTTACCATCGTATTCAGCACTGAAAAATCCTTAAAGTAAGGTGTCACTCAGCAAAAAATGGTAACTTTTTTTCCAAGTTGGTGCCTAATACTTTCCCTCTCTGGGTAGTCCAAAAACTTTTGAATTTTTTTCCTGATTTTTATTTGCTTAAAAAAATAGCATCAGGCGCCCCAAAAACGCTCTCCAAGTTTCACTTCAATTCCTCAAAAAATGTGGAAAAGAGTGAGGGGAAGAGGGTTACTTTTTGGACACCCTGACATATTAATTTCTTTTTATATTACCTACTTATATATTATTTTTTGAAGAAAGTATTAGTTTACAATTTATTCAAAATGAAGGGAAGTTTTAATTTATTATAAGTACATTATTTAATTTTCCTTCATATAACCTTCCTTATTTCACTATGAAACCAATATTAGTTGCAATAATACGACACAATTTTGGATTACCCTATCTTGGATTTGCGTTTTTCCTCATGTGTGGCCATAGTTTTAAAAGCCGTCTTTCAGATTCTTGTTCTAATTTGACGATCTTACTACCCTTTTTGGATTTTGGGCTCGTAGAATCGCATTTTGGACCGTCGGGAAAGGTAGATAAGACGGGGAGGGGTGGGAGTGCCAACTGCCATAGTTTACCTAGTTAATCACCTGCCTCTCAGATACTATTAGGTTTAAAGAAATGCTGTTCGATTCAAATTGTTTATATCTCATCATATTATGCATCATCGTAAATTGAATACTTCTCACAGAATTCCCTTTGAAGTTGAAAAACGTAGAAATGTTGTTCAAGAAAAAGGCCCCAGAGCGTGTTACTATAAACCTCAGTAACCGAAGGCTGGTGTCATAAATTATGTAAAAACAATCTGAAAGCGCTTCCAGCTTCGAGGATGCGGAGAAATGGATGTGAGTACTGCGGTTCGCTTATGCTCTCTTCCTGGTAAGTGAATGTTACAGAAATATCTTGTCTTCCCAGGCACGCCATATTTATTATTTAAAAAAATCCATAATGTGATCGGCTAAATGTTAGGTAAATTCTGCGTTGAATAACCTATTCAAATTAGAAATTCGAAAAAGTATTGTAGTCGCAATTTCTAGTTTTAAAAAAATCCATTTTTGACGAAACGTTTTCGTTGAATGACTTTTTGAGCGCTGCAGTCTCAGCAACGGTTACCTACTCCAAATGAAAAACGCTGCAAATTATTACACAAAGGTTTATTATTTCTGTATTAGATAGCCCTTCTACGCAGATCATTGGTCAATAATTATTATTAAGCCCCATATACATATATCTAAGCCCCATATATCTAGTAAATGATAAAAACTTGCCGCATCGTGCCTCCCAAAACGGTTCAGATCTTTACAGCTCAGGACCCCACAATTTTACGGTGTATATTAGGTGAATGTTGAAAAGTTTTCTAAAAATATCAAAACAACAAAACATGAAACTTAGTAAAACGGCAGATTGAAAAAGGAAAGAAATTAGCCTCAGAGATAATCCAGCTATTCGGTTATCCTCCAAACCTCGTAATTGTTTTCAAGGTGTCCCGAACGAGCTCCATTAAATTTCAGCAACGTGAGTCGAATAAGAAAGAAATTAGCCTCGGAGGTTTCGAAGCTGATCAGAATAACACGAGAACCGAGAATATTACAGCAATATAAAATAACCAGGTAACCACCGAGAAGTTTCAACGACCCTCTGTTTGCGCGCAAATTGAAAAGAACCAGAATTTTTTGATCAAACTCCACATGCACATATCAAAATTCGTTAAACTCAAGGAATTTCTGAACGGATTTCCATGAAGGAAATGTTGGATTTATGTTGGAATAGCTTCATTTTTTTAGAAAAATGGCTAAAACGTTCCGACCTTGGTAGACTCGGAAGTAATTAACCTTCAGTTGTTGGAATAGAAATGATAATTTAATTAAGAGTAATTCCCAAGTATTTGATAATTAATTTAATAGAATAATGTAATTGAAGTAGGTGATTACTGATTACCTACATACGCTTCACAACCCCAATACGATACAGAAGTTATAATAAACTCGATTTCGGGAAATCGGAATTCCAGTGGAATTATATATCAGCTGATACAATATTGTCATTCGTTTTCAATAATAAGCCTATGTGATCGTATAGGAAAACATTTTTAACCCCCCCCCCCCCCCCTCAAACTTTGTCACTTTACGTTTCAAGGTGCGTAGAATCCAAATTTGAAATGTCCGTCCGCCGTCCGCCGTTCGCCGTTCGCCGTCCGGGCCATAAAAGGCCTAAGAATTGACTTAAAAAAACTGTTCTTTCGCACATAGACTCCATTTGGGGTCTAGTTGGTCCTAACGTTTAACCGTCCCGATAGCTTTACTCGCGTAGATGCTATGGGCCAAAAACGGGCGAAAAAGTGTCTTTTTCGAGGTTTGAGTGTTTGACTTACGCACGCGCACACGCCTGGCAGGAGGTCACGGTGGATGGTGAGGGGGGTGGAGTGAGAGGAGATGCCGCGGGATAGGTCCCAGATGCTGTTGGAATCCAGTGTACCCACGGTTTTAGTTTGATTTCTATAGAAATTAGCTCCGTGGATTGAATGAGACCACTCGGGTGGCTGCACGATTATCCATTTGCTCCCCATCGGGAGCACAGCCTGTAACGCCAGAACAGAGGTGGATACTAGAAAAGAGACTGGCGAAAGCCCCAGAGCATGCTGGTTACTATAGCTGGCTATCTGATTCAGAAATAATAAACCATTATGTAATAATTTGCAGCGTTTTTATATGTTTTACTGGTTTCGATTCACTCCCTTGTTGATTTCTTTTCTTCTTGTCGATGGTTTAGCCCTTAGGGAAAGCAAATGAACAAAAGCATAGCGACCGGGGTGGTTTCGTTCGATTCTTTGGGCGCACATCTATAAATGGAACTCCAAAAATCATCACTGCTACATAGAAATATTTCAAGATTTCGATTTTAAATATGTCAGGCCCTTTAGCGTTGATCGAACGCGACTGGCACATCCCCGGCCGATAAATGATTTTTAAGCCAAATTTCTTAAAGTTGGGTCATTATTGAAAATAATAAACCAAAATTAAATGAAAGCCGTAGAAAATCTAATTCTGTATTTTAAATGAGTACTGAAAATTGAAAAATTGGTTCAACTTAGCGAATTTATGACGAAAATTTTTAAATTGTCACATTCCCTTTCATTCCCATAACTAAGATGGATCGTCTAAATCAGTTTCATTTTGATATGGCTATTCAAATTGAAACGCAATTTAAATCCACACATCTAGGTAAATAGCGATACATTTAAGTTTAACTCAATTTTTCTGTAGTCGATGCTAGGCAAGTTCATGCACATCCCAGAGCATTAATTTATTTTTGCGAGGTAAATAGATCTTTGCTGAGAATCTGGGGTGCTAGGCCATGATTGATATCCAGCCTCAGTCAGTAGGGTTAATCCCATGCCCCAACTATTCTTGGATAGTGTGGTATGCCATTATATCATGACATTTGGAGATATTTAGAACGAAGTCTGAAATCTGGATGATATCCTTCAATTTAATTTCGGTATTCACATTCTTTCACAACTCTTATCCGCACCTTCACAAGATTCTCCTTCCTGTTCTCATGCCATGCTTTATGAAGGATCTTCTGGTCAGTATGTGTGAAGCACACCATAGTTTTTTTTTTTTTTTTTTTTTTGTGTGGTCACTTCACCAACAGGAACTCCATCTCCCCCTCCGCCCAAAAATAGTTGCTGCATGAGACAAACCCGTGTCTGACAGAGGTTATATGACAATTGAACTTGGTCTAACATACCAGATATTCAGCAGTTAGGAAAAGGCCCAGAATTCCAAAATGGATTTTAATGTTTGGATATTTTTCAAAAGAAGACTATTTACTTTGAATTTGCACGTAGAAGATACGTGCACAAGAAATGCCTACCCACCTATTTGATTTTTAGGAAAAAGTGTGATCTCAAATTATTTTATTTTTTACTTACAAAACCCATTTGTAAGGTTTTTAACCTCGAATACGTTTTTACGGAGGCCTTCCTGCCGAAAATTGTCATCTAACAACGTAAAAATGAAATGTAACAACGACATTATACAAGAAGGCTTGAGTTTTGCCTTGTGATCTCCGAAGCTAATTTCTTCGATATTTAACCAATGGAGCAACTTTAATTTACAGTCAAACTATAAAGCTATAGTTTGAAATGGAGAACCCTTGGGGCGTCTAGAAACGAATCATTAAGTCTAGAGCCCCCAAGGTCAGCTGAGTAAGATTCGGAACTAATTTCTTTGCTATTCAACCAATGAAACTGAAATATCAAAGGAGGCCTCTTGAGACATCTAGAAACTAATGATAATGTCTGAAGCCCCTTAGATCAGCTTAGTGTGATCCGGAGCTAGTTTCTTTGTCATTCAATTTGTGAAGCTAACAGTTTGAGTGGAAAAACTTTTGGGGCGTCTAGAAATGAATAATAAAGTCTATACACACTCCCTCCTCAGACAAACTGAGTGAGATCATGATCTAATTTCTTAGCTATTCAACTTACGAAGTTAAAATTTGAAATGTAGAACTCTTGGGATGTCTAGAAACGAATCATAACGTCTGATACTCCTTAGAGCAGCTAAGTGAGCTCCGGAGCTAATTTCTTTGCTATTCAACCTAGGATTAGCAAATTTTTACGTAGAATACATTTAAAAAACGCTTGCATACGAGTCTGCAACACGTTGGGACATTATTTTTATGTCTTTAGTTGCAGACTCGTATGTGTGTAGACTCGTATGCAAGCTCTAAGAGCCACTCAGCTGATCCGGACCCTGGGCATCGTCAAGTAAATGTCCTAAAGAGGCTACATACGAAATTACAGCTTCCTAGAGTGTAAAGTATAAATTAGTGTAAATTACCTATTAAAATGATTTAACCACCTTTTCACAAATCATACCGTTCTCGCAATATTCGGATCACCTGCTATGAATTAAATCATCGAAACACCACCGCAATGAAATCATCAGAAATTAACAAGCGGTTGCAATCATGTTCATAATATCAATTATTGAGAATTATCACCTGAGTGTACACAATTATTTAAATAACCATGCTCATAACTCAGCTTGCTGGCCCCGCACTTCGCAGTAGTTAACATAATATAGTTGGATAAATTTAGAGCTTTCGGACGAATGGTCAACAAATTTTGTGGGATGAATAACGACGAAGTACAATTTCCCTAGCAACGACTCGGTTGTAAGCGGAAATCATCAGAAAACCAATCGTGAAGCTTTTTGTTAACACTTTTTTCCTCTATGTGCCAAGGTTTATGACGTAAAATGTCAAAACGTATTCTGCTCTCAGTACGCTAGCTTCTCAGCTCAAGATGGTTTTTTCTGCACTATTGGAAATTTTGTAATGTCGGCGGAGGCTTCATCCGTTGCCCAGCGTTAGTGAGCTAAGGTAGATGAATCTCGTCATATTCATGAAGTAGGATAGGGAAACAGTGTGAGTGAGCGAAAGGGTGGAAGTAGTGAGAGGGGGAGCCAGCTAAACCCTCCTACCACGGATTCAGCCCAACGATTTCCGACGCTTTGATCGCTCGTTCGCGTGACCTGTTTATCACTCAGACGTCTGGCCAGGGCGTTAAAAAGCCCCCCACCCCACCCAACCGCCTCCCAATATCCAATCCACCACTTCTCTTTTTACTTCCTATCCAGACACTGTAGCTTCGTTCGTAGTAATATTGTCCAGTCAATCAGTAACGGAAATACGCCAGATTATTTCTGCTTTCATCTAGCTCCTCTATGTTTTTATTTTTTCGCCTTTCGATTACGGGAGGCGTTTTCTTTTGTTGAATGTATTTCGCTTCCCTTATGAGTTTCCGATTGCACAGGTTCATACACAATACCCAATATGGGCAATCACATGGCTACTACATGTATACTCAACAAGTACTGTCCTCTTGAACGCTAACCCCCACATTCTATCTGACCAATAAAAAAGTAGCAATCAAATAGAATAAACAATGAGGGATATAAGTTAATGACATAGGTGTCGTATTTGATTTTGATAACAAGCGATTGTAATTAATACGCACTCACATCCCATTTTTTACGGTTTACAGTATTAATGGTATGAAGGTGATTATTGTTCTAATGAACTTATGTTGAGAGAGAAAAAACACTTTATTGTAGAAGGAATGAAGGTGGACAAGGACTCCAGTAGTAGTTGTCGAAACGTAATGGATTTGCCGAAAGTTCAAAATGAGTTGCCAAAAGTTCAAATTGGTATGCCAAAAGTTTGCCAAAAATTGAAATTGATTTATGCCAAAGGGTTTCTTTTTTTTTTTTTTTTTTTTTCAATGGTGAACTTATGTTTATTTCATCATTGAAATAGATTACTTCTTTACCTATCATCCAATTTCGCGCAGCATTGCTATTTTATCGCCATAGATCTGGGTTCTTATTGAATAATGAACCTTTGTTATTGACCAAGAAAAACATTTGTTTGACCCTTCCCTAAATATTTGTTGACATTTTATGTCTTTGCTATGGCACATAAACTAAAAAAACGTTACGGAAAATTGCTCACGAAAATATTTTGTTGATTTCCACTTACAACCGAGTCGTTGCTAGGGAAATGGTACTTCGTCGTTTTTCATCCTACAAAATTCGTTGACCATTCGTTCGAAAGCTCTCGATTTATCCAACCATATTATGTTAACTACTGCGAAGTGCGTGGCCAACAAGCTGAGTTATGAGCATGGTTATTTGAATAATTGTGTACACTCAGGTGATCATTCTCAACAATTGATATTGTGAACATGATTGCAACCGCTTGTTAATTTCTGATGATTTCATTGAGCTGGTGTTTCGATGATTTGATTCATAGCAGGTGATCCAAATATTGCGAGAACGGTTTGATTTGTGAAGCGGTGGTTAAATCATTTTGATAGGTAATTTCTATACTTAACACTCTAGAAAGCTTTAATTTCGTATGTAGCATCTTTAGCACATTTACTTGACGATGCCCGGGGTCCGGATCAGCTGAGTGGCTCTTAGAGCTTGCATACGAGTCTGCAACACATACTTGTCTTCAACTAAAGACATAAAATGTCCCAATGTGTTGCAGACTCGTATGCAAGCGTTTCTATGTTTTAATTTTCGTTTCAAGATACGTAGATCACAAAAGGGGAATAACCTGACAGGTGATTCAGTGTGCAGATTGTGCGGAGAGCAGTCCCATCTCGATGTGCCCAGCAATGAAAGCGAAACGATTCAGAATCTGTGGGACGCTTTGGGACCCATAGCAGATTACATCGATAGATGACTTAATATAGGGGATACTCAGAATGGTCGGGGAGGGAGACTGGCTCCAGAACTTATGGTTCGGAAACAAGGGGATGTACCACCCAAGCAACAGTTACGGTGCAGCAGAGAGGGAAAAAGAACCCTCCAACGACCCTGTAAACAATTAAAATTATTATAATAACCATAAAATCAATATAAAGTAAATATTTCAATATTACAGTTTCGTAGGCAAAAAAAGAAGAAAATCATATCTGAATCGCATGGAAGCTGCAATAGTGGTCGGTCAGCCGTGACTTACCGTCTTAGTGTATAGGTATTTATTAATTTTCTATAACAAAGCACCTTGTTCTACAGAACGTACCATAATGCTTTGTTTATTGGTGATTTAGTTTTGGAGGGGAACACACCAGTCATACAAGCCACTTGATTGCAGTGCATAGTCATAACTAGTCAATTCGTTGAGCAGATAAGCAATAAGAAAAATATATCTACGCAAATATATATAAACAAGAAACAGGAAATAAACAACCAGTTATAGGTCCGACAATCAATAGTCTTATTTTACCCTTTGATGCAGCGACTGCATCAACCAATAACTTGATTTACTCATAATTATATCTTATCTTCATCACAAAAGGCATACTGCTAGGTGTGCAAATTAGTGGATTGTCCAGCGTTGGAGGAATTGCACTTTGCCCGTTGTGGTACGACAAGGCTTTCATACGTAGTGCGTTTATTACTGCGCGACGAATAATTTTAAAGGATTCCGAATGTCCTAGTCTCAGACTTGCGACGAAACCACAAATATGCTGGAATCCTGAACAGAGAGCGATGGTCCGATGGGACCATCAATGCTGATGCCTTATTAAAAGGTGCAATAAGCCCTGAATCGACCCGTATCTCCCCGCTACATCTGAAAGCCACCTCGCTAAAAGCTTCGAAGCTCTTTTCATTTCAGGCTCAGGCTAATTCATTAATTAAATTCTGTATTCGGAGGTGCAAGAGAGCCTTTTCCTCAATCCTACTGAGTGGAGGGAGCTCAGTGGAGTTCGTTAATCCCTTTTCTTAATCACAGCTAGCCGAAAGCACATCGTGGACGTGCCCCTGCCTCCTGCGAACTACTCAAAGAGACATTTCAGCTACAGTACCAATGAACGCAATAGCCCTATCAACCTACTCATTTTAATAATAATTTTATGAAGAACGTGCTTTGTATTCAAAGCGAAAAAAACTAAGCTGTAGCTCACAATTTTCATACTGATTAATAACTGGCTGGAGATTTTAGGGCGGAACTCATAGAATGGAATTGAGTCTGAGTGGGCCCCTAAGTGTATCAATAAGGGAATTCATGCACTCTGTGCGATTCATAGACGTGATTTGAGGGCGACCCTGAGGGTGCACTGAGTGTGCAACCCAAATGCACACTCAACGGGATTCATAAACAAAAAATGGCATTGAGGTGAGTTTCACACTCAGCTCAATGGTTTAAAATCCTGAGTGGCGGCAGGAGGTCACTTAAGTGTGTCAACTGATAACTTTTATTATTATTTTCAGGTAGGTATAGGAATAGGTAATATAGTAGAACATACATCGTTTATTTAGTTCGGAGTTTATTCAAAAACTTCATAAGAGTACGCACACATAAGAGTAGTTAGGCTGTTCCTAAACGGCAGTTAGGTACATGTTTGATGTGACAGATCCCATTCGAATGTTACACAATCAACAACGAAATGTTTCGCAAACTATTCCGATTCGAGAAAGATACAGTCATGAACAACTACGAACCCTTAGGAGCCTAAAATAAATGGAAAGGATTTGTAACTACCACAGCTGAAAGTGCTGGTCGCTCTTTGATTTTATGGGATCTCTACATACCGAGTTTGTAGAGCATTGTTTTCAGATTCATCTTGGTTTGTGGAATGATTTGTCGGTAGGTACCTTCCATTCATCAGGATGTACAACCAATGAGAATTCCAAAAAAATGTGATTGCTTGAAGCTCTCCCAAAACCTCACGTCTTCTTTTTGTCCAACACTTTCATTATACCTACAACTCTTCTTATTTTCAACTCCATATCTGTTCTTCAAAACTAACAGGCGAATCATTGTTTTCTCATTTTCTCACTTCTTTTCCGTCACAACTCTATACATAATTATACAATTCAATACTACAAATCAATAGATAATAAACAGATTATCAGCACTTCAACAAACAAGCAACAAGGATTCAATTCAACTTATTTATGGCTGCCCCGATCCAGGCAGGAGGACCAATAACTTTGGTTTTTGTCTGATAAGGCCTATGTCCTGTCTCCCCAAGGAACAAGGATAATAGCATAAAAAGCAAAAACCCAAAGAAAAGAGTAACCTTTGAGAACTGTCATTGATCAGTGCGGAATGTGAGAGGGAATTTTTCCGTCCTTTTTCCCTCAAACCAGGGAAACTTCCCCTGCAACATACTGTCAGGGCTGCCAACTTATGTTGAAAAAGCGGTGAGTGTCCCCTGAGTGCACTGTTAAGCTGAGTGTGCCCCTAACTGTTGAGTGAACCACCCCACTCAACTATGAATTTGAACTGGTGAGTGGAGGGTGACCCTCCATTTAGGTGAGTGCGAGTGAACACACACACTCAGGCTTTGTCTATGAATTCCACCCTTAGTCCAGTTATGCCACCTCGGAAGTTTCAAATTTACCGTCCGTGAAGGGGTTAAATGGTTGGCGGCGGGGGGGATTTCCAAGGAATCATTCTACTTTTTTTCTCTTATTTCAATTCTCACCAAAATTATATACAATCCATTCATAGGGACGTCCCTGTAATACATGCATTACTTACCAATATGTTTGAAATTCGTTTTTTGGATTCAACGCATCATGAAACGTAAACCAACAAATGAGTGAAGAGGGAGGGTTTTGAAATTTCTATTTTCTTGATCTATTAGAAAATAATAGACCAAAACAAAAAAGTTAGCTACGGATTCCATAGATATTGCAGGACAGGTAGAACCATATACCTACTTGCATCGTGTTGCACTTTCGAGCGCACCTCCGGCAAGGGTTCGATTCTGCTACTAATTTGTGACTTTTTTTGTGCTCAACATATGACAGACTTAAGTCGCCCCCAAGAGGTGCAATGGTGCCTAAATCCGCGCTAACTAGAGAGAGGGGAGTGTGACAGTACCATAAAAGATACAACTCGCACTAATAGCGTAATGTGCTATGTTCGGAAAAGTTTGGTTTTCCGGTTCTCGGATCTTCATCTATCGCCAAACGCAGCATTCCATGAACTCGAGGATGACGCGTTCAACACGGTGCGAGAGCGACGGATAGACGCGCGTTCTCTTGGATCTGACGGGAACTGTCACAAACAGATATTTTTTAATTCACGCCAAACTTTTTTCACTTCTAGGATTTTTTCGCGTTTTCGACTTTGTATCACTAAAACTGTCATAACTTCCTAAATTTTCTGTCAAAACTCAAATCTAATTATACCGTTGAAAAGAACGTGAGGTTTCCTATCCCCCTAAGGAATTTAAAAAATTCTTTTTACATTGGTTGAACGGGTAAAAAATAACCCGAAAGTGAAAAATTCGTAAAATTCCGAAAATGCTCAATTTTTTCAAAGTTTGTCTCTCGAAACGTCCTGGATGGAAATTTTCCTGCTGTAAACCCAAAAATTGCATCACAATCCCATATTTCCAACGGTGTTGTCAATTTTTATTTTACTCTGTTAGTTGTGGGAAAAAGATAGGATGCTCGTATGCTGAAAAACGTGGTTTTTTCTATGAAATCCAGGGTTTTTGTGAAAAATTACCTCATAAGAAAATACTAGTTCGGGGACGGTTTCTTCGTATTTTTTACGCTGAATTGAATGGTAACACTCGTTTTACACTTTAACCAACTAGCTTTTAGTTCATTTGTTATTCTCAATTTTTTGTATTTTTCAAGGGAATGACTTGTTAAGTAGCTAAAGTGTAAAATTCAGTTGTAATGGGGTTGGAGAGATCTGCGAGTGTTACCATTCGATTCAGCCTGAAAAAATACGTAGAAACCGACCCCAAACTAGTATTTTCTTATGGGGTCATTTTTCACAAAAACCGTCGATTTTATTTATAAAAAAAAACCAAATTTGTCAGCATAAAAACATACTTTTCTCCCCCAATTGACAAAGTAAAATAAAAATTGACACCATTGTTGAAAGGACGTTTCGAGAGACAGACTCTGAAGAAAGTGAAAATTTCCGGATTCACGGTACAAATTTTACATATTTTTTACTTACAAATTATTTTTGACACATTTATCCCATTAAAAAAATGTTAAAATTCATTAGTGATATAGGAAATCTCACGCCCTTTTCAACGGTATAATTAGATTTGAGTTTTCACTGAAAATTTAGGGAGTTGTGACATTTTTAGTGACACAAAGTCGAAAACGCGAAAAAAATCTTGAAAGTGAGAAAAATGGTCTTCAGCGTGAATTAAAAAATATATGTTACAGGACAAGAATAGTAACAAATCAGTAGTAGAATCGAACCCTAGCCAGTGGTGCGCCCGAAAGTGCGACTCCCTGTATTGTCAATTTGGCACACTAAAAAAGGCCGATTGAGTTTACAAAGAGCCCCGACTTTTTTTTCGAAAATCACCCTAATATTTAACGAATTTATCATGCCCCAAGGTAACGGCGACCTTCAGAGTGGCTCCTATAAACTTCTACTGGAGTCCCAATTTCAATATGGTATCACTTTATCCAAGGTCCAAGTTACCCTAATCTCCCCTAGTATGAATAAATTGTAGTTTTTGAGGGGAGATAGAGTTTTTTCCTTTCTTTGTTTTTTCATTTATTTTTTTCTATTTATTTTTTATTGTTACCTATTGTTTTTTTATTTTTTTATTAGAGAGGTTCATTATTGCAAACAATAGACCAGACCGTTATTTCAACACTTTCCCTTATTTCCGTAAAGTACCTAGTTTTTCAGAACGGACAGTTGGTATTCCCGCGTATCTACTTAACGAAGTCTTATGTAAAACCACATTTCCTCTGAGGATGCTTACTTAGTGAAATATTATCGAACGTCCAGGAAAAATGTAAACCCCTCAAAGTTTCCCTGAAATGTAAATTTCGGACTGAAAGCGGATGCATTATATCGTTGAAAGGATATTCTTATTTCATATTCCGCTCAAGTCCTTCAACGCACTTTACTTCGCCGGCCCCAACGAGGCTTTCAACGAAGGTAGAGTTCGCCAGGTAAGCACTACCTTCTGCCTACTAAATGTCTGAATAATGGAATTCCGGCTTAAACTACTTTATTGTCGATTCTAGATGATGAAACATGCACAAATCACCCTCAAATATGAACTTAACCCTTCAGTACTCGCGTCGGGTCCCTGATGACCCGGTCAACTTTCAAGTTCTAATTTCAACGTCTTCCTATCGGTTTTTGCCCCCAACCCTCCTTGTATTCTCCTAGCTCCTGGAAATGATAAATTTAGTCATCTTTCGAACTTTGAACAGGGCACACGTTACTCACAATCACTAATCTGACCCGACGCGAGTGGTAACGTCCGTAGTTTTTACCAGGTGTTGACCCGAGGCGAGTACAACCGTTAGCGATCCTTATACCCTTATGACCCGACGCGAGTGCACGCACTTCATATGAACTAGTTAATTCATTTTTCATTTAATTTCCTCACGTTTATAAAGTCTATCCCGCTATTTGCTACGAATGAAGATATTAACATGTATCATGTTTTATCATTGGGATTTTGATTGAAATTAAGCAAAATTCAGCGCGAGCCGACATGTTTTCTATTGATTTTCACCCATAACCAATGCAAGAGAAGTGTAACTCCCTTAATTTTCATAGCAGGAGAATCGTTCGCCACTTTTTGGAATGCTCTCATTTTATCACAAAATCGCATGATCCCTAAGCCGTACATGGTAGGTACTATTGACTTGTAGGTACTTGTAAGCAGTAAGTACTAGACAATGCAGAGACCTATGTCCGGCTGAATGGCTATAAAGCTGATTTCTATGGTATTTAATCTCTGAAGCTGAAATTTGGAACAGGGCCTACGTATATGAGACAGGTAGAATATAATTTCAACATCCGGAACCACCATAATCTGCTGATTGAGCTCGTAAGCTATAGAGCCTCTATACCAATACTAATACTTTACTGAAAAATTACGTTTGGAAATAGATATAATCCACGACAGTATTATTTGCACAAAAGCTAAGTGCTTCTCAGTTCCTAACTGGCTGTTCGATTTATTTCGTATTCGAAATATCGTGAAAGATGGCTTACTTTACGGACTTGTTTTGCTATTATAAATCATTTTATTCTTCATGTTGGAGGAATTCATTTGTAAACTAGATGTAGGAGTTCAATATTTTAATTGACTCGTCTTCGAATGATCTTCTGGTGGTTTTCGGCATTAAATTGAAAATTGGTGAATTTGGAGAACTGGCAAAACCGAGGGAATTTTTCTAATCAAAGAAAAATTTGTGAAAAAATGTTTGTGAAGTTTTGTATTTTTTTAACCCAACGTCGACCACGTGGGGTCCAGGTGGACCCCATGCGCACCTTTCACCCCCCTCCCTTATAGCCACTTTGCCCCTCACTGAATGCTCCTCGAGTAGCTTCCTACTCAGTACTGCTCCAGAGGTTGGCGAGGTAGCAATGGTCCTCCAGGATAGTGTACCTTTTGAATTCATTTCTGTTTGATGAAAATCGTTGTTGGGGTCTGAGTAGACCCCACGTGGACTTCCGTGAAAAAAAAATTTCGGCACATTCACTCACATGTTTTGTCTTAATTTTCAATCTTTTGAGCATACATACGTAGTGGTTACTTAGTTCTCCTGTTTGCACCATGGAAAAAACTGGGAATGTGAATCAGTCGTTTTTTGTCCATACTAGTAGACAGTGAAGTGGAGGATGAAATCTTGCCTAACGATGACTCAGTGTCCGACGAGTTCTTTGTTGTGAAAACATGAAAAATACCAATCGCAATTTGACTGCAAACAATTGGTTCACGTCATACGTATTAGCGGAGGTGCTCACTAAATGTAAATTCACTTTCGTAGGCACCATGCAAAAAGGCAATATGAAAAGGCAATTTTCGAAAAAGTTCTGTGTTGGCTGAAGTTCCGTATTTTATTGAAAAACAATGGGCCTTCTTAGAGTTTATATGCCTAAAAAGTTGACTAAAGTTTATATTTCGTTCTGATATATATAAAAAGATTTGAATGTTTTGCTTTTTATTCCTTTCTCCTGCGTTTTTGGTTTTCTTAGATGAGGAAATTCTTTGGCCCATGTAATTTCGGAGCTACAAGCTGCACTTTGCTACCATAGACACGATATTAGGAGACTATCCTCGTAGACACCTCAGAATTGATTACATGATGTTTTGACGCTAGTCCCATGCAACAATAGGGTGGCACAGCCAGAAATGTGAGTGGGGTCCTGGTGGACCCCACGTGGGCGACTATTATTCTAGCTCACCCGAGGCGAGTACTAACGTGAGTGAACACCACGCGAGTTCTGAATGGTTAAAAAGGAAACTATTGAAAACTGGTCCATGGATTCTCCTAAATCTCTCAACTCAAACCTGAATGACTCAAGGTTGTACAAAATGCAGATTCAAGATTTTATTGTATAAAGCGTCAAACGCAAGTGTATTCTCCAATATCTAGTTAGACAATCTGATTCTTACGTTCACGGATTCCGGAACATAATTATCCTGAGTAAGCTAGTTTTTATTTCAACTTAACAATGCCCGACTCGTTTTTATGTTACTGAATCTCTATCAAGGAAGCTCTGTGATCGGGTGAGGGCCAAAGGGGCACCACTAATTTCCCAATCGGCTTCCTTAGTTTTCCAACGTAAAAACTTATGACTCTCCAATTTTTAGTCCTCACCTTCCAACGTGATTTTTAGGGCACTCACTTAAAATAGACTTCCGCAGTTTGCATAAGCAGAACCAACTTTTCGAATAGTTGTAATCAAACAGAGGACATAAATTTTAGCACTATTATTTGATCAGTATGGATCCAGTAAAATCATCTCTTGCTGTCCCAGTGTTGGCTCCCTATCAATTTTCAACGTTTTACGGTGAACAGGAGAGATTTGAGCCAGGTTTTGTCTTCATTATGATTGATATTACGGCTCGTGTTTAGCTGACCATCATCAAATTCAGCGAGGCATAAGTTCCGACATGGTAATACATCTGTATCAAAATTTGGTCCAAATCGGACCAGCGGTTTCGGAGGAGTAGTGAGCACAAAATTTTGTCCATAAAT
The DNA here is from genome assembly GCA_030762985.1 of Adelphocoris suturalis. Classification (NCBI taxonomy): domain Eukaryota; kingdom Metazoa; phylum Arthropoda; class Insecta; order Hemiptera; family Miridae; genus Adelphocoris; species Adelphocoris suturalis. The sequence continues at coordinate 172,606,566 of CM061040.1, read as the reverse complement.
AAATAAATAAATAAAATAAAAAAATAAATATATAAAGAAATCTGAAAATGAATGACTATTGTAAACGTGTTCTACACCCTCTGAAACGCGAAGAAAATGCATCCCCACCTCCAAGTGCCGCCTTGCCAACGGGTGTGATACCCCCTTTCCTACGAGAAAAAAAAAAGTTTGCCAAGTTGGGTGTGGCACATAGCTTCCTCGTTTACCTATCATGAATGTGTAGACTATTAAAAAGTTTTAAATGATCTTGAGAAATACCATAGCGGAAAAGAGTAAATCAAGAAGTAGCGTGAAATGTCATAATTGGTCAATTAAGAAACGAAAAAATGATACTCAGCGTAATTTACGTTTGTGCAAGCGCAGAATGAACTGATAAGTTGAAAACAATTAAGTAGGTACGCGACCATCTACAACCTAACCCGCGCATTCTCTGACAATTTCATCGAAATCGGATGAAAACAGTGGAAATTAAGGTCGTTACAAGGATTTCATATAGGCGCATGCGCAGTAGCTATTAATGATACAATCATGTTGAAATTGATATGGGATGATCAAATCGTCATCCCCCAACTATCATCCAAATTTGAGCAAGATCGGACGACTGGGGCGTGCAAAAATGGAGCATAATGGAATTTACGTTTGCGCATGCGCAGAGTGAAGTATTGATTTGGCAACAATGAAACTGATAGGGGACCGTCTACCCCCTAGCCCGCACATTCCCTGAAAATTTCATCCAGATCGGACGAAAACTGTGAAAAATAAGCCCATTGCAAGGATTTCATATTGGCGCATGCGCAGTAGCTATTATGCATACAACCATGTTGAAATTGATCAAATGATCAAATTGTCATCCCCCAACTATCATCCAAATTAGAGCGATATCGGACTACTAAAGCGTAAGAAAATGATGCTTGGTAGAATTTACGTTTGCGCATGCGCAGAGTGAGGTATTGAGTCAAGAAAGGTGAAATTGATAGGGATCCGTCTACCCCTAGCCCGCACATCCTCTAAAAATTTCATCCAAATCGGATGAAAACTGTGGAAAATAAGCTTATTACAAGGATTTGCGGACACACACACACACACATACGGAACCAAAGTTGTTCAGAATCGTCTAAAACGTAAAATGCGAGTGGAAATTTTTATTTTGGGGACAAAAAATAATTTTTCTCTCGAAAAAGAAAACAATGCAATGCAAAAACACTTACCTACCTACTCAGTTTGCGTAAGCAGACCCAACTTTTTGAATAGACATAGGTAAAATATTAGTAGGTGAAAAGTCACGCTTCAAACGCGAATGCCAAGTTTCGCTGAACAAATTTTGGTGATTATTTGTCACTTGTTGAGCCGTTGTTAATAGTAATTTTGACATAATCAGTGGACAATTTGTTTACAAAATGCTTTCTTATTTACGTGCCTCTTGTTAACGGAGCATGTTGCAAAAAACGATCCGTGAATCGATCAGCTGGTGCTCAGGGTGGAGCCCGTCATTTCATTCGTCCCTTGATGTTCTGGAGAGGCTCACTATTAATTTCCAACGTCCTACGGTGAACAGGAGAGATTTTAGCTCACCCAGCTGATCAGGATGGCGCCTGTAAGGTCATTTGTACCTTGGTACCCCAGAGAGGCTATCTATAAATTTTGTCGTCCTAAGGTGAACAGGAGAGATTTGAGCAAGATTTCGTCATCATTATGATTGATATTACGGCTCGTGGTCAGCTGATCCTCGCCAAGGTCAGCGAGGCACAAGTTCCGACATGGCAATACATCATTTAAAAATTTGGTCCAAAGGAGGAGTAGTGAGCAGAAAATTTTGTCCATATATATATATATAGGTATATATATATATATATATAAATCTGAAAATTAATGGCTATTCTAAACGTGTTGTACACCCTCTGAAACGCAAAGAAAATGCATCCCCACCCCCAAGTACCACCGTGGCGACAAGTTTAACATCCCCCTATCTACGAAAAGTTGGGTAAAATGCACTACTGATTGCATTCACTTTGTCCGTTTATGTATTTATGTATATCCTCGTGAAAGCGCTTCAAACCGAGATCGACTAAACCGAATTAGACTTGCTGGATCGCAAAATGATCAGCTATAATAATTCAAAATGAAGTGGTTGCACCAATTGTCATTGATAATCAGCATCGAGAGCTGATTTCGTGATTCAAAAAATCCAATTTCTATGCTTTTTATTATCCTTTTATTTTTATTTTATTTGTCCAAGGAAGCTAAAATTTGAAGCTGAGCCTCTGTGAGCCAAGTAAGTAGGATTTTAATCTGTTAAACCACCCCGATTAGCTGAGTGAGCTCTTAACGCTAATTTGTATGCAATATATCCTAATAATCTGAAATTCGTAACGGAACCTTTGTGATACGGAATAGGATTTTTACATGCCGAACCCCTCCAATCAGCTAAGTGAGTTCTTCACGCTCATTTCTCAGCTATTTATCCTTCAACGCAGAAATTTGGAACGAAACCTCCATGTGAGACAGAATAGGATTATAAATCCTTACATGATTGTAACTATATAGAATAGGATTATAACTTGCCGAAACCCCCTAATCAGCTTAGTGAGCTCTTAACGCTCATTTCTAAGGAATTTATCCTTCAACGCAGAAATTCGGAACGAAACCTCTATGTGAGACAGAATAGGATTATAAATCCTTACATGATTGTAACTATATAGAATAGGATTATAACTTGCCGAAACCCCCTAATCAGCTTAGTGAGCTCTTAACATTCATTTCTAAGCTATTTATCCTTCTACGCAGAAATTTGGAACGGAACCTCTATGTAAGGCAGAGAATAGGATTTTAACAAGCCGAACCTCTCCAATCAACTGAGTGAGCTCTTCACGCTAATTTCTAAGCCATTTATCCTTCAACGCAGAAATTTGGAACGGAACCTCTATGTGAGGCAGTTAGAATAAGATTATAACTTGCCTAACCCCCCTAATCATCCTAGTGAGCTCTTAACACTCACTGTTCCGTTCAAGCGTTGGACATCACCCAGAAATTTTTTTTTCTTTTTTTTCGAGCTTTTGAAAGTTTCTCTTACTCCATCAGGAGTTGTCGCAAGATAATTAACGGGTGAACACCATCACACCTCAGTAAGCGTTCAGGAAAACTCGCGAACACTCGAAAATACTATGATGATTAAGTATGATTATGAAGGTTGATCTGAGAATTTCCACTGGAAGTTTGTAATTTTGGCACGGATATGTCTTTGCTCTGGGGGGTCAACCAAAAATTTCTGTGATGCAAAATGTGTGTCTCAATTTCAGTGTTTTTCACGTTCAACCCATCAGCCGTTGCTAGGGGAATGGAACTTCCGCAGTTTTCTTCGCACAGAAATCGTTCGCCACTCGTTGGAAAGCGCTTGATTTATGTGATAAATGTTCACATCTCAAGCTAGGTACAATTTCCCCCTCCTTACGTACCTGGCTACATTCCTAAACTAAGTTGATTGGACTATAAACAATTTTAATAAGCCGGTTACAACAATCTTAACGTAAAGCAATAGCATCATTTACTCCACTCCATAGAGGACATTTTCATCCTCTTGACAACAGTCGAATGTTAACAACAACTCATTGTAGTGGCTTCTCTCCACAGTTATTTTCAACTTCAACAGTTATTTTCTATAAGTAAACCGTTGTTTTGTTGGAATTAGTCGGGATGCGGCCATGCGGCCCAGGGATTTGTTTAAATTTAAAGGATTTGTTTACAACTCTCGAGGACAACCGCTATGAAATCCCCAATCAAAGACATATCCATGTAACATGGTATCTGCTTGTAAAGCAGATAGTGGAACTCGTTTACGAGTTGAATGATGGTTGTTGGAACACCACATTGTAATTTATATATATAGATTTCACAGCTTTATGAATATAACTAGCAAATTACCCTGCCATTGCCTAGATTTGCGTCTACAGATAACTGGATACAGCAAATCACCAATGCGTAGCATGGTTACAGTGCTTGCTTTCCTACTCGTAGATAGCATCATTTATACTGCCGTACTATGAATAGATCTCGCATCATCTGCATTGTTGACCATATTGAATTTATGGTACCCAACCGTTTTGGGGTGTGGTTTATTTCAATTTCGCTAGTCTCGAAGTCGGATCTCAATGGGAAATGCCTCAAAAACGGCTTACAATTATCGCATTAACTACGTTTTGGTTCGATTTACTAATGAAAATCCCGTAACTGGCATTTTCTAGAGCAAAAACCCGCATCTGGGCGTCAGATACGATTATTTTATTAGTATTTTATTAGTATTTTATTAGTATTTTTATTTTATTAGGTACATACAAATTCCGACAATCTTGAAAGTTCAGATAAGAATTTATTTCTTAGTATTTTAGGAATCACGGCGTCTGATAAGATTTCGGAATCAGTGGCAGATACGAGTTTTCTTCCCAGTATTTTGATCATATGAATGTATTTTCTATTGTCAGATCAGATACGGTTTTTGGAGGTTGGCAACCACGATTATTTCTTCTGGTATCCTGCATATACTAGAAATTAATTTTTTTTTTTTTTTTTTTTTTTTTTTTTTTTTTTTTTCCGCCACGTAGAGCGGTATTAATTTTTGATTGGAAAAAACTTAGGTATCAGTTTTATTGCAAAACGAAAACTAGTATGTGCACCAGATACGAGGAAATCGCCTAGTACATATGTTCTATACCATTTTTTGCAATTTTCTGGCCAAAATAATGCTTTCTAGCCACACCAAGTGATTCAGCGAGATATTTCCTTTGAAGCTCGAGGCACCTTAAAATAGAGCTAATATCAGGAAATTTCGACTCAAAACCTAGAGACGCATTTTCCCAAAAGTAGGGTTTGGTCAGATATGGGATCTATTCTTAGTACGGCAGAATACTGTTAATTTCACATTCATCTTCACATGTGCAGTGTGACGCAAAATTAATAATTACGCTGTTTTTACTCGGGCGCATATAAGATCATTTGTGAGGAGGCAGAGGGTAAGTATTACACAGATTTGTTTGGGAAATTTAGGGAGGTGATCAGTGCGGAGAACCTACTTTTGGAAGCCGGTGAAAAAACTAAATAATACAAAGTTGAAAATGGTGGAAAGTATATCATGTGAGGACTGGGTCCGACATTTATCATCGCTCCAGAATCCTACATCGAGACAAGAAAAGATGCTTCTTGTAGAGCCATTTATAACGGACGAGCGGTTTGATAAAAATGTTGAGATACACGAGTTACCACGGGTTCTTGCTTGAGCTAAGGACGGAACGGCTCCTGGGAACGATCGAACACCTTAAGAGCATTACAAGATTTTACCAGAAATAGGTTTGAGGAAAATAGTGAAAATATTCAATCGAATAATGGAGAGGTTCCACCCTCGTTTGGTAAACCGATTATATTCCCGATCTTCAAAAGATCTTCGAAGGGGTTGTGAAAGATGTAAGAAATTCAAGAGGTACCAATCTCGTTTGCAGATACGATTTATAGGGTACTCTGAATGATTACTTAAATAATTGGGTTTACGTTTCAAGATGCGTAGAATCCAAAAATCGAGTTTTAAAAAAAATCCGTCCGTCCGCCGTATGCCGTACGCCGTCCGAAGCTTTTCTCAAAAAGTATTGGACCAAACTTTAAGAAATTTGGCTTGAAAATCATTTATCGGCCGGGAATGAGCCAGTAACATTACAGAAAAAGAGAGCCCCCCTTTCAGGAATGTGTTCACGTCACTCTAAACCAACCATCATGCACACTACGTTAGTTATAGAAAAAACCCCAGGTTACAAGCTTGAAATTAGAATTAGGTGTGAGCTGCTGCATCTTAACGTGGTCTCACGGAGGATTGGAAGAAGGCAGAAAGGCGAAATTGCTCTCTGTGCTACCGGAGGAAGAAGGATGTTCCACAATGTTCCACTTTATTGCGGAGAATTCAGATTACGGTGGCTGGAGGAAAGGAAAATGGATAGACGACAATTCTTATTGTATCTTGTTGGAATTCTTTATATTGTTATGTAAGTGAGGCCATAAATTATCGCAAGTTTTTGATAGATGAGATTAATTATTGAATGTAAAATTTATTTTTTATTAATTTACTTTTATTATTATTAATATTTTGTATTATTTTTTGTTTAATTTATTTGAAAGAGCATTATGTTTCAATTTATAATGATTAAAGGATATTTTGTAAAATTTTGAAAACCTATTGAAATCTGTATCATAGAATGGCATCTGGACTTATAAAATACCTACAAGTGCATTAACGGCACGCGTGACTCCGGAAAAACGGGTGAATCCCATTGCCTGATTGTGAATGTTTTTAGGAGGATGTTTCATTTTGTAATTTAGATGAAAACGTATAGGTACCGTATTTATGATTCATTCATGCTCGGGAGACTGACATTTTCAGGGTTTTCCCGATTTAGGATGTTACGGTCGATTTATAGATTTTTAATGTGGCTAAAAACCGTCTCAACTACTTCATGATTTTTTTGCAGAAAAACCGCATTAAACTCGGTCTAGCCGTTTGAGCGTATACGCGTCATCCACATACGTGCATACGAACACCAATCAATATAGATCACATATGTATAGATAAATAATTAGCACAGTTAAATCTAATTTTCTACAATTTATGAAGATACCTGATACTTCTACAGTTAAGCTATAATGTTGTCCTTTGGGAGGCCGAGATGGAGAAGGAGTTGGAATTGAAAGTTGGTCCGAAGCGGATGTTTGAAGCCGGACATCGTCGCCATCAACCCCAACGGGGCTGTGATTCTTGAAGTCATGAATGCCACTGATCTAAAGGTATCTGGAGGGCAAGAAGCGAAAAGTTATTACAGTAGACAAGATCTACGGCGGACACTATCGAGGTGACTGGAACGACGGCCAATAACAGCCGGATAGCACCGTTGGACGAGATAGACAATACTGTGTCCCATTATTAGGTGTTACTTTTTGTTTAACTCCCTCCTTCAATCTTCCAACTTCTCCCAGCTTAATTTATGAGTCTAAAAAAACAAATCAAAAATTTCTATTATCTTTTCTGAAAATTATTGACTGTAGTATATTGGTAATCTCTACTGCATTATACGAATGGAACCGTCTGTTTGTCGTCCCTATGCACGGAAAAACGGCTGAGTGGGGGGGATCCTCTTGGATTTATCCGAAAGGGGGAATAAGCGATTTTAAAATTTTCGACTCCTAAAAGGAGTGGCAAAATAACATCAATGTCTTGGCTGCGACCATGTCATGGCGCGGGGTGTGGTGCGGGAAAAGTGCCACAGAGTTACTCGAGTTGGGCATCTCGGCGGCAGTGCTCCGTGGTGCGGTCGGGGTCGTATCACCACCCGCGTCGTGAGGGATTCATACTTAAGCTGGTGGTTATTTCATAGGGGTTCTTCCTTTCATCCCACTCTTTCTCCTCATCCTTCTACAACTTCCCTTATCCCTAGAGCCGGCGTCGGGTAAACCTGGGCGCCCCCCCCCCCCCCCCCCCCCCGCTTTATTTATTTATTTATTTTCTCAAATTAATGGTGGGCCCCCTGAGGGGAGTTTTCTATTAAAAAAAAAAAAAAAAAAAAAAAAAAAAGTGTGTCATTCCAGACTATAACGCTCCTTAGGATTGAAATACAAAGTCCGTTCTTGCGCTTAAAAATCAAGCGTTCCAAAAGAAAGGATGAGTTCGTTGGCCAGCAGTTTTTGATCACATTAAATTAGCCAAATTTTAAACAAATTTTCTAAAAAAATCATTAAAAATTTTCCAGTCATTCAGCCGTTTTTAGCCATTTTTAGTGAATTTTTCAAGCACATTTTTCGAAATTTGACCAATTCAATGTACCTACTCAAAAAGAGCTGGACATCGAACTCATCCTTTAATGAATGCTTGATTTTCCGGCGCAAGAACGGGTTGTAAACGGCGACGATCGTATCAGCTGATATAATTCCAATAGAATTATCACTTGACGAAAACGATTTTCTGTGGATGGACTTGTAAAGAACGTGTACATTTTACCCCATTAATTTTCAGTTGCCGGTGAGCTCTTAATTAATTACTGAAGAACTGGTAAATTGAGTTGTTTTATTTATTGTATTTAATTTCTTTTCAGCGGTTATATTAAAACAATGTATAATACCTACACTTCATTTTAAATATCGAAAACAGTTCTATAAAGCAGGGTTATCCAATACAAAAATAATAAATCTTTGTGTACTAATGTGCAATATTTTCTTGTTAGATTCGTTTCAGAATGTTTCAAAATGGATTTCAATTAAGAACATTTTCGAAAACGCTGATTTTAAACATTTTGGAGCCATATGCAATAGCTTTATTTTCTACAAAAATCCGATAAAACGGACGAAAACGCCTAATATTCGTTGAATTTATATTTATAGCAGAATTTTACTCAAAAGAAGTTTATCAATGATGAACTAGAACATTAACAAATTTATTCACGAAATTCTGCAGAAAAGGGCACTTACATTTCATTATTATTTTCTGAAAAATTGATAAAAACTGCCAAAAAATGTAATAATCCAAAATCTTGTTTGAATTGGAAAATATAATTTGAAACAAGTTTTTTTTTTTTTGCCATCAAATGGATAGGTAGTTAATAATTTCTTTGCACTCAATTTCTTCAAATTTCAAAGCAATTTAGAATATACAATAATTTACAGAATTCGCTAATATGATCTTTCTGCACGACAGAAACTTTTTAACTTTCATTTTATTGGTTATTGACGCCTGCAGCAATCATTGAATTGTTTCCGCTGGAAATCTATCACTTTCTTTTCATTGATTATCGACGCCTGCAAAATCATTGAATTGTTTTAGGCATTGATGACCTAAATTTCCGTTCGCTACATGTCATTGTTGCTCACGGTACCCATTGCTATGTTGACATCTGGTCCCGCTCAAACCTGAATCACTGAATTAATGCGGCTGAAATTAACTCTCATTGAATTCTATTTAGCACTAAATGTGAGAGGAATTCGGAAGGTGCAGAGAATTATAGCAGAGTGAGCCTCACTCAATGCAGGGGATTCTCGCCGATAACCGCATTTCCCTCCCGGTTTTGAATTACCGACCCAGTGACTCGGTTGAATTTCCATCGGAAATTAGGTTCGGATTACCCCAAGTCACCGCAGACCCCATAGGATTTACCCGCGAAACACCCATCCGACCAGCGTGACACTGAATCTATAGTCGGGGGACTTGCGATTCGAGTCGAAACAATTCGGAAGCAATAGCTGGGAGCCGGAGGACGGCTCTTGATAAGCGGCGACATGTATATGCGTCTACAGGGTGACATGACAGCTCGTCATGGAGATTAGATTTTGCTCAATCAACCAAGCACCGATGTAGGTAGTCAATATTTCATTCACCTTCATTTGAATAATTAACCTTACGCTGACGTGGATCCTATCTAAAAGCTTTTCACTTTTAAATACATGCCTATATTAGCATCAATTCACAAGTGTGGTTGCTACCTCAAGCTGCAGTACCTATTCTGGCTTAATAGGTATTTTCAAAAATGAACCTCTGTAACTGACAAAAAATAGTAAATAAATAAACACGCACTCCTTTACCCTTCAAAGTGTGTTGGTTTATGCTTCAAGATACTTTTAAAAAAATCCATTTCCCCCGTAAGTCGCACTGTGGGGCCAAAAAGCCAAGAAACTGTAAGAAATCCGGATCTTGAAAACGGATTGTTATATTGGGTTGGGAATGGTTTTATTCTATTCAGGATAGAAAGCACGGGTAATTACTACACAAAGGTGTATATCTTCATAAAAGGAGAGGCCAAGATGGCCTCCCTTAGTCTGAAATGGAATGGCTCTTGGCGGACTACTCCCCACCGAGGTCATACCAATATATTGGAATTGATACAAGAACCACTACTCGACATGGTGACCGATATCATGCCCAATACTCTCTCCCAACCCCATCTCTACACGTTAATCACCACAAGAGAGGGGCTATGGGAGAACAAATGCTGCTCCAACGCCATCATCTGGTTCACAGATGAGTCAAAAATGGAAGCAGGAACTGGCGCAGGAATACATGGGGCCAAAACCAGGTGGAACACCTCGTTTCCACTTGGGCAACACACCTCTGTATTCCAGACAGAAATTGTGGCAATCGAAGCAGCAGCTGCAGAGAGTCTTAGGAGGGTGCATAAAAAGCCCACAACTGCATCCTCTCTGACAGTCAAGCGTCGATAAAAGGACTAACGGCTCCAACCATCTCATCCCGAGTGGTATGGTGCTGCAAGCAATCCCTCAACAACCTAGCCAAACATAACCGGGTTCGCCTGGAGTGGGCGCCGGGGCATAGAGGCATTTTTGGTAATGAAAAGGCTGACGAGCTCGCGAGAAGGGGCTCCCAAACCCCATTTGTAGGGCCTAAGCCATCAGTCGGTTTACCAGAAACTACCTTCAGAAGAACCAGCAAGACGTGGGTCAACCAGCAAACCACTAAAAGATGGTTCAATATTGAAGGACACGCTCACAGTGATGGCTGAACCCAACACCAAAATTACTGAAGGGCTACTCAGAAAAAACCGTAGGGAACTAAAAACAATGGTTGGCCTTATAACCGGCTTTGCACCCCTACGATTTCACCTACATCACATAGGGTTCACACAAAGCTCAACCCAGTGCAGACTATGTGAGGAGACTGATGAAACGGCATCCCACATAATCTTCGAGTGCCCTGCACTCACCCATCGCAGAATTGAACTCTTTGGGGCCCAAACCCCAATAAGCTCTATTCAGAGCGGATAATTAATCAAGGGCCTCCCACCCCTCATCAGGGGGCTGAGTCTCTTCGATTAAACAAAAAACTCTCAGGAAAGTACAACAAGCCAACAGGCTTCCGTGCTGGGGGCTCAAAACACCCGCCCTGAGAGTTTTTCTATCTACATCTACATCTACATCTGTAACTGACAAAAAATAATAAATAAATAAACATACACTCCCTTACCCTTCAAAGTGTGTTGGTTTATGTTCAAGATACGTAAAAAAATCCATTCCCCGTACGTCACACCGTGGGGAAAAAATGCCAAGAAACTGTAAGAAATCCAGATCTTGAAAACGGATTGTTATATTGAGTTGGGAATGGATTTATTCAATTCAGGATAGAAAGCAGAGGAAATTACTACACAGAGGTTTATGATTTTTGTATTGGATAACCCTACGACACAGAACTCTTTTCTATAAGTAAATCGAAGTGTAGGTATTATACACTGTCTGAAAATAACTATAAAGAAACTAAATTAAATACTTACATTAAACACCTCACTTTACTAGTTCTTCAGTACATAACTAGAGCTCACCGGCCAACTGAAAATTAATGGGGTAAAATGGATCACCTCCTTCACGAGTCCATCTACAGAAAATCGATTTTGTCGAGTGATATTTCTATTAGAATTATATCAGCTGGTCGTCGTCGTTTACAACCTTATATTAGATGCAAATCAATCCCGGTGGTTTCATTTTATTATTTGGGATGATATCTATAAATGGTACACACAAAAATTATTTATAAGTACCTATCTTAACCCTGGAATGCCCCGTGGGGTTAGTCAAACCCCAATCGCAATTTAAAGTCAGTTTATCATGTTGAATCCCGCACGTCTGGCTCTCCCCTTCTATATCACCCCCCACTTCTTCCCTAAAGGCTTCAGCTTTTTTCCAGTTTAGTACGTTCAAGACTTCTGTGTAGTGTAGTACTTCCTTGTGCCTGGGGTTTGACAAACCCCACCGGGGAGTTAACCGCTAGTGATTTTCTCTATAGCAACTGTTATTTTTGTGGGCGTTCCCACAGTTTTGTTATTGGCTCATCGTTAGAAATGGCTGAAAAATGCAAGTTTTTGGATACTGAAGACATTAGATCCATTTTGGAACAGTTGGAGGAAGTAGATGTATATTTTGGCGGAGAAAATTCAAACACGTTACAGGAAGTTGCCTCCGATGAAGAAGCGTCAAAAGTGACAGTTTTGGAGAAACTAGTTCGATGTTCCTTCTGTGAACATTATAGATCTTCAAAGTGTTGAGAATGTTGATCCTATTGCTTGGTGCCAATTTTATGTTACCTTTTCATTCTAGTTCTTGGGTTTTGTAAGTGGTATCAAACTAATCTCAGAAAATTGTTTTGTAGATTTTATTTATTTATTTATTTTTGTTTTTAAATGAAAATGTACTAATTTTATATTGAAATTTTGTTACAATGAGGTACCTTTCTGCTATTATTTTTTTCTTCAGAGCGTGAGGTTTGCATTAGTATTACTTTTTTCTTCATGAGCTTAGGTAACTACTTCATGTTCCTTTACACTCTTGATAACAGAATAAAAATAAAATTTGATTCAAGTGTAACTTATTTTTGAATTTTCTAACATTTTTCAAAGTTGGGATTTGACACACCCCACCGGGGAGTTAAGTGTTGGAAATTTAGCCGGGACATTCCAGGGTTAAGTTCTTGAGATCTCGACTTTTTAATTATATTTCGACCCTTGAATTCTGCCCTTTAAGGTTGATCGAAGGTGATACCGAGTATCGATTTCATAAAGTTTGGTCTAGTCAGAAAAAAGCTTCTTCGGTCGGCTTACGGCAGATGTACGGATTTTTTAGGACGTCCCACAACAGTGCATCAATATTGGGGTAAGATTGGAGGGAAATTGTATTCTTGACTGATTCTTATAGGGGATTTTACGCCTTTACGGTATAGGGGATACGCGCGCATTCAAATAGCTATTATAACACCATCACTTGGCTGAGATCGGGTCATGGCCCATACGTCAAGCCTACCTATTAAGAATCCCTTAGATACCAAGGTCTGTGTACACAGTTCCAAAGCCGAAACCTTAGAGTATATTATCATCTTGGTTTGTCCACCATACGCTGATCTTTGAAAACAACTCCTTAACCTCAAGAATTGTTTCACAATTAATAACACCAATTATCCATTCAACCTGAATTCACTTCTGGCAACGACGGACATACCTACCAATTTATAAATAATTTTTTAAATTTTATTCTGGAAGCTTTGAAGCTAACAACAATATGTCAAGTTATCTGAATCAATGAAGTAAAAAAGAAGCATTTGGAAGATTTTCGAGAGTTGCGATTTAGATTCCAGGTCGCGAAAAGGTGATAATTTGTTCAGTTTTCTCGAACAAAATACTATTCGTGGACAGAAAGCCTGAAAACGTTTGCTGCCTGGCGAATTCTCGTTTTTCTAGTATAACATTCTATACGCACCTTAACTACGAAGTTCTTAAATTTTCACAAAATCGGTCTAGCATCCTCTTCTGATTTCCGAACATTTGGGAATCCAGTCCAAAAATACGAGAATGATGGGTTGTATAAATCGCTTTTACGAAAGGAATGTACTCGAACTCTGTGCTCAAATGGGTTCTTGATTTTGTACTCAAAATGAATCATAAGGATGGATTCTTGACATTTCTCAGCTCAAAATTTCATCGCTCGGAACGTGATGAACTAATCCGTTGCGAACGCTATCGTCGCTCCCATGTTATCAAGTGGGTTTGCGTTGAGAAACCCATCCTTGATGAGTACAGGAAATAAATTTCTCGAAATAAGTTCAGAAAGTTACTGAACCCGTGTCAATTGTAACAGAGTTCTCCTGCGCAGTGGGTTCTGTGCGGGATATGTTAACTAACTTGTATCGATTGAAATTACGCGTACTATAATTATTATTTGTAGATCATAACATGCGATGGCCTGCACTAAGTCACGGACGGTGTGGTAGTGCTGCGAGGCTTGCTGAAAACCACATATCTACTTATTGCAAAGTATGCAAAAAGTTATCTACTTTCACTCAAGTCTAGTTTTATGCATGAGCATAATGAGCAATGGAACAGTATGCTTTTCACTAAGTTGATAAGTTTCATCAAACTAACACGGTTTGGTTCCGCAGGTTTAATTTTTATTCAGTTGTGGAAGCATGTTTTGGAAAAAGTGTGCTTCAGACCTCGAGGGCGTGCAACAAAACAATTTCTTTAATGGAAGTAATGGAATGATATTCCTACCTCTCGAGTATTTTATACAGTATTTCCCAAACGACGTTAACCTCTTAGAGCGGAGTCTGGGCTTGTAGGATACAGCGTTTTCCTTCTACTTCGAAGGCGGTTGGAAACCGCGGAACCACTTAGAGCGGGTTGCAATTAGTTGAGCGACAAGGAGGAGGTTATTTTCAGAGAATTCCCTGGCCATTAGACGGAGTCGGTGTATCATGCACGCCGCTAACTCCTTCATTAAGAAAGTCATCTTCCTCAGTGCCGAAGGACTTAACACTAAACGCCTCGTCAAGCCGACTGGTTACTAACCGTTTTACAGATAATACCATCCGCCCCATTTAAGCAGTGCTTAAAAAATCATAACGCATTTTGAACGACCAAAGGTGGTGGGGAAATGTGCTGGTTTTTTCACCAACGGTTGGTGGTGAATTACTCTGCATTTCATATGGAAAATGCTGCATGGAGACTGCACTTTTAAGTTTTGAGTTTGATATGATTACCAATTATACGTTTATATATACCTAATGAAGGTTATTTTAGTGATTTTTCGTGAAAACACTTCGAAATCGATCCATCGTATGCAATACATGATTTCGATTAACTTCCTGATTTGTAATCTCGACTCTTGAAGAGTTTACTGTAGTTAATAGAACTGGAATGACTGGAGGTTCAAGTAGTGATTCATAAATGGAGGGAAAACTGCGGTATACCCTCTGTTGCAAGAGAAAATTTAGTATTTAAGTGAGCTTGTCGAATTACATCATTTGTGAGAGATGGGTTTAATTGTTTGTGAGAGCTAACGAACAAAATCCGTAGGCAGGAGCTTGTGCGCATTAACCCACAAACATTTCGGCCTGGAAAGCAATCTGATCCTTCAAGAACAATGTATTCCCAGTAAACTCCATTCCTTTACCTTGTGGTACCTCTGCACTGATGCTGTTTACCCCTCTCATTGTTGATTCTATATTCCTGGATGTAACACCATTTGTTCGGTGGCTGAAGTCCTGAGTGTCATCTCAGAGTGTAAGCCTTTGAAAGTTCCTGGTCAAAACTTGATTTCAGCAGAATTCCACAGAATTAACATAGGTAAACTGCCTCTTTAACAAAATCTTTGAAAGTGAGCAGGTCCCATCAATACAGTCGGATTCGAGGATCTGTCAGATGATTTATTAAAAGGATAATCCCCCTGGATCCATCAAACTAAAGAGGTCCAGCCCAGATAAATGTTCTACTAGAGCTCCTTACCGGCATCCTTACCAACCGCTTGTAGGTAAAAAAATCAAGCCCTTCCAAAAAACCAAGCGCGCGTGGTGTGGGTTTAACACACACCGATTGACACTGCACTGAGGTGGGTGTGCCTCCACAGGTGCTGTTCTTCATTAGGTCTGCTCATTCCTGATCTCTAAAGGTACTGAGCATGCTTGGGCTATTATCCAAGAATAATTCTGGAACGCCTGCTTTGTATCTAACATGCCCAAAGGCAACTGGCTCAGCCAGTTGACTTACCAAAACAAAATCAAGCAAACTGCTCTCCCCTCCTCATTTCAGGAAACTACGGCTCTCATAAAAAGACAACAGCTGTGCCTTGTCGGAAGATTGGCTGGAGGGATTGGAGCTGGACTTCCACCTATGTCAATCAAAAACGCCAAATGCCAACGTCAGTCAATACTGTGCATCATCGCTTCCTACAAGCCCCTGATGCCCCAGCCATATCTTGCTTAACATTCTCTTTCATACATATTACAATCCTTCTCGCAGTTTCGTATGATGGGTGATTTTCTGTGTGTAGTTGGGATGGCCAACATATAATTTTAAACTGCCCAATGCCTGCCACTCCAAGGTACGAGCTACCCCTTTAGCCTGCTACCGTCTCCTCTTACGGTTAGAGAGGAGTACATGCACATTCTTATCAACGATTTTTTGACGACTTTAACTAAACGTCACCTGTCACTATAGTCTTCAGGGAGCAAATGCAAACACTAATCCCGATGGAACCGTGGGCACGATTGCCTTGTACTTTAATGTCACGGTAACGGTGGTTGGGTAACGTGATATTTCCCCCCAGCTGTCTTATTGCTACTGGTTGCTTGATCAACTAATTTATTTCGATATGAAACGTGAATTTTCAATAATAAATTCGAATTTCACGTTATTTTCAGTACAAATACGGACTAATTTCTCTTTTTTAGTTTTCATTTCGTAAACAGGGTTTAGGGAGCGTTTTAAGGGGCTACTTATATTTAATTATGGTCGTTACGAACTTCATGTTTTTGGGTTTTCTGTTGGGTATATCATCAACAAGTAATAAAAAGTATTTATCTCTATGACACAGGAATTAACCTGATAATTAATCATCACTGGTGGCAGCAAGTCACGCAATGTTTTTTAGAAAACAGCTGAGAGATCAGGCAAACTCAAAAAAAATACTGCGACGAATTAGTCTTAAAAATAAGGTTTCTCATTTAATAGTATGTGAAATAATAATGAAAACAAGGCTCTAAATAGAGCCCAGGTGTGCAAAAGAACTGATTTTTTTTTTTTTTTTCAATTGAGTTGACGACTATTAAAGCTTGGACGGCGGACGCGGACTTAAGATTGCAGTTTGGGTTTCTACACGACCTGAAACATAAGATAACCAAGTTTGGGGAGTGTTCAAAAAACCTGCCATTACAAAAAACGCCTTTCTGTCCTTGAATTGGTTACTTATTATCCTCCAACGTTTCTCCCCAGGAACTGGGGCTTCTTCAGTGAGACAATATTTAAAATATAAAATTCAAATTTTTTAAAAATAAATAGGTACTTATTTTTTTCTTATTTTTTTCAGATAAAAAATCGAATTCAGAGTTATCAGTGAGAGAAAATCAAATTTAAAATTGTTTCATTTTATGTAGGTAACCGTATGTTTTTGTAAAGTCTTGTTATAATTGTAACTGTCCATATAAAGAAACTGTGCTAAGTTTGCTTAAGTTTAATGTGATGTTAACTTCGGTTAAGCGAGATAAAGAATGAATTTAATTAATTTTTTTGTAAACAAACAAATGCCAGTATGGCAACAATAATTCAGGGTCATAAAATAATAATTGAAGCAAAGCTTATACGACAGAAACATTGCGAAAACCTACCCGCTGTGTCAACATAATTAATGGGGCATTTGAAAAAAAAAAAAAAAAAACTAATATTATTCACTTTACCTATTTTAGTGTGTAGTGTTACATTTACAGGAAGGTTAAGCATGTAACGCGTGCCTTTAGATCGATGAGCCATTCTAATATCTCCTTCGTTAATTTAACGTCCCTTCAAGGTCACATACTGTTGGGGTCCATTTGGGTGACATTTTAACGGCACCTTAATGTTCACCAAAAACTCGCTCGTACACTCAAGATCTACTTCTTATGTGGCGGCTGAGATTCGTTACCTTATACTGTCCGTTTGAGCAGTAAATTAAACACGCCTTAATTTTGTTCTAAAAAAATTAAGAACTAATAAAAATAATAAAAAAACACTTCATTTAGTTCCCGAAAATTCATTTATTTTATTTCACTAATAATTATTTAAGCTATAGTTTATTTTTATTTTTGAAATTTTTTTCACAAACTCTATTGCTATGATTTTAATCATGATCGAAAATCAATAAACCATCCTATTTTATTCTAAGTCTTCGGAGAACTGGCAAATAAGACGTTCTATCGACCGCTAGATCCTTGGTTCAAGTGGCAACGAAGGGTTGAGGAGAGGAAGCGGCAAGAGAGTTTACTTAGGGGCGACTGTGCGATGTTTAAAAGAAAAGCCCAAGGGCGAAGCGGTGTGTGAAATAGGAAGGCTGAAGAGAGGTGATCAGTTCTTGACGCTCCACCAACCCTAGTCCGGGGCAGTGTAACGAGTATGATTAGAAAGCAATAGAAACGAGGTTCATTTCGATGTAAATGGTGGTCCCCGACCCGCCTTCCGACGCTCCAGTTCGCTGCTCCAATTCGCCGTTCTCGTCATTTAGCATCCCCCCGCACCCTTCACCTCAAGCGTTTACCCTATCAAAGAGCCAATGTTACGGCTTGTAGGCTTCCCAGGACAGTAGTTAATCTCCAGAGAAATAAATTTAACCCTAACGATGGATCTTTTTTGTTTGATAATATAATAGCCTCGTTCACCATATTCATTCCTTTTTTTTTTTTTACCTTAGTCAAGATTAATGGAAGGGAAGCAAGGTTCATCGTATAGGCACATTCAATGGATTTTCAATATAAATATTTTGCTTCCAAACAATGAAGGTTTACGTGGGGAGGCTAGAACTCTTTTGGAAAGAAAAAATTGTTTTTCCCCTACAATATAAAATTCTACGCACATTTGTGATATAAAATCTTTGATCGTACAGTCTGTATGCGGTATGCCTGTCTGTGCGTCAGAAAATTCTTGAAGCACACACAATATTATTTACTAATTATTACTAATAATTCTTCAGTTTTTTATTTTAATTTTAATTAATTTTTATGAATTTGGTTTCATTGGCATATGGAGCCACAGAGCCATTATTAGCCTCTACGTATAAGAAGAACTCAATCAAACTCAACGGATTACAAGTTTAACCTAGCTGAAACCTCTTTTTTATCTCGTAATGTATCGGTGTCATAGGGTTTCATGGGATCCAAGCAATACAATATCATGATATTAAGGTATATTACTTATATACCTACATGTATATAGGAAGTTGTGTGTGTATATCAAGAAACGGCAGCTCCTTCTCGGCGCTCTGGACGTCACTACGAACTTTGACACGGTAAGCCATTTTGCCCTGACCGATTGCCTTCGAGGCCCCTGCTCGTTTAATTGAGTATGTTGCCTGATGTACCACGAAGGCGTGACGGTCCTCGAGGCAGGAGGCAAGATGTCAGGGGATGTTGCACGACAGAGGGACCCTCTATCGCCACTCCTCTTCACCCTGGTCGTGGATACAGCCTTGGGTGAGCTGCCAGCTGAAATAGGGTTTGATCTCGCCCCTGGGGTGCGAGTAGGTGCTTGGCTTTTACCGATGATGTCATCCTGCTCGTAAAAACCCGTGAGCGCTTGCAGATCGCCTAACTGTGGGGAGGTTACTTCAGCTAGATCCTGAAGTTCACTCTACTGTACGCTCTTGGCTAGGCTTCCCACCTGGTGTCCCAAGCGCCTACGCCCATGAACCGGTAGGCCGGTGGGCTTCGAATTGTCTCTCTTTCGGCCACCGCAAAGCCGTGTGGACCTTGGTGAAGCATTAGCTCGTGTAACCAAGTCACAGCTCGTTTTGTATTGAAGCCACATCAGAAGCTGCACTTCCTTCACACGTACTTACTGCTGAAGTTAACCTATGGGTTAGTCTTTGGTAGGCTTACTGGGGAGAGGCTGCTTGAGTTGGACCGTGAAGTTCGATCTGCTGTGCGCTCTTGGCTAGGCTTTCCATCTGGTGTCCCAAGTGCTTACATCCACGCACCGGTCAAGGCCGGAGGGCGCGGCATTGTCTCTCTTTCGGCCATCATCCCATCCTTACGCTACCGGCTCCTGCTTGATCTTAGGGGCTCGAGCTAGGAGGTCGCCCTTCAATGCTGCTGACCTCGACTTCGACAGGCACTCTTGTTGTGGTCCGACCGAGCAACACCGATCCAAAAGCCAGTTCATCTGCTGAGTTTGCTGATGCTGTGCATGGGTCATTAGATGGTTAAGAACATCAACACTGCTCTGAATCCCCCATTCCTTCTCAATGGATAAAATGGGCCTAAGAGAGCATTGTGGCACGTGACTGTCACCATATTCACGCTGTCCGCGGGTGGCTACAGTAGCCACCTCAGTGAGATGTTCAAGGAGTAGTCGCGGGTCAGTGGACACGCTTTCCTATGCCTGTCAGGCTAAAAATGAGAAACTGTACCATGTGGTACTCACGAATTTGCGTTCATTTGGTATGATAAATTTCATGTGTTTTTAGAGGTGAAATTAGTAAGCTAAAGTGTAAAACTCGCTTATATCGGGGTTGGGGAGATGTGCATATGTAACCATCAGTAATAAAAAATACGTTGAAACCAACCCCAAACTCGTATTTTCGTATATGGTCAGTTTTCAAGAAAACCCTCAACTTCAGTTATATCAGCTGATTCAATCGACGTTGTTTATAATATTATATTGGAATTTTAGATTAATATTTTCAATAATAAACCTTTTTTATCGACCAACAAAAAAATGTTTTACCTTCCCTCAAAGTTTGTTGAATTACGTTTTGAGATTCGTAGAGTAAAAAAAAAAAATAAAAAAATTCTTCAAAGCATATGAAACGTGGATAAAAAATAAATGTGTTTTGTTGGTCCTGAATCGTCGGGATAACTTTTGTTAAACCCTTATGGGTAGAATAAAAGGGGCTTAGGTAAACAAGGTTTTTTTTCACGTTTTTCACTTGAGTGTGAATCAGGACTGATGTAGAAAACGAAAAAAGGAAAATTACGAAAAATCGCCTTATGAACAATGACGATCGTATAAGTTGATATAATTCCAATGGAATTCTGGCTTCACCGAATCTAGTTTACTATACATCTTGTCACGTATAGATGGGCTATTGAAGCGTAGGTAAGAGTTTTATTTTATCTCATTGATTTTCAGTTGATCAGTTACCTAAGCCAATGTCAATATTCCTACTTAGATTCGAATGTTGAATGCAGAAGGACTTGTAGAGTGTAGGTATTTTATTTAGTTTCATTAATTTCTCTTCGGTAGGTGACAATGTGTATGCAGTCATATAGTGATAATTTACGTCTCATGGACTATGTTTTGTAATTACAAAACATAGTATTGTTCTGCGTATAAGGGGTTCTAATATAAAAATAACAAACCTTTGGGTAATAATTTGAAGCGTTTCACTATAGTCACGCCTAACAATCCGTCTAATAGGTAATTCGCACTCGAATTGACGTTGACAGTTATTTCCCATGAAAAGCAGACAGAACAAAATAAACATTTTTATGAACTTCGGATTGTGTGTCGTTCATAAAAAAACACTCTAAGAAATTACGTTCTTTTCTTTGCTACCTATTTACAAATGGCCTTGTACCCCAGTGCGAATAATCAAAATAACTCCCCCACCCCCATTGTTTTCATACCGCATCGCAACTGGGTGGGTGCACAATTTTGAACCTACTCAGCAAACTCTCATTTCGCGGTGGCAGGATGTTCCTTTGAAGGAACACCTCTGTTACTGAGCAAGACCTCCTACCTGAAACCACCAACAATTAGTTCGTCCCTCTGATTGCTCTTGTAAGTCCCCTTCAGTCACAACTTCTGAAAGCTCAAGTTTCTCCCTGCTCTGATTACCTTGTTCGCCTTCGGTTAATTGCACTATACCGTAATGGACGCATTTTAATTTATTGAAGCTCAATTTCCATTAACAACATGTGAGGAATGCGAAATTAATCTTGTACTAATTTAAATGATATGGCTTTAAATGTAGATAAAACTTCTGTACTATGATTCAGAGTAGGTAATAGAGCATTCCCCCGTTATCACAGTATTAAGTTTTGCTCTACAGGATACTGTGCTAGTCATGACGGGGAGTGTGCTTGTTCTCCCATACCTTTTTCTGATGAATGTAAATACCTTGGCGTGATAATAGATCAACATTTAAATTTTAAGTCACACATCGACTATTTAATAACTCGCTTGCGAAAACTTTTTTATGTATTTAAGGAAGCAAGAAATTTTCTATCCAAGGAACAAATGCGTATGATTTATTATGGTTTAGCCTATTCCATTATTAAATATGGTATTATATTATGGGGTGGAGCATGTAAATCGTAAATTAGTAAAGTGCAACGTATGCAAAACCAGTTAATTAAAATTATTCTAGGTAAAACGTCAAGGTTCTGCTAACTATTCAAATATTTTGATGTTAAAACGGTTAAACAAATTTTCTCATTTCATTCTTGCATTCATGTATATAATACTGGAATCTGTGAGGAACATGTTTCTACATTTCTAAGCACAAGAAACTATTCTAATTCGGAAATAGTATTGCCAAGAGCTCATTCAGAGTTTTACAAGAGAAGTGCATACCTATGTTTGTGTTTTAAAATTTCTGTTTGATAATAATATTAATTTGTTTTACTTTCACAGTTTGTCAAGTTTTAAGAAGGTAGTAAGTTTGTACATTTAAAAGTTTAGTTAGCCATCTTTTCAGTGAATTTTTGTTATTCATGGAAATTTATTTTGAATTTAATGTTTTAGTGCTTTTATTTATTTATTTCATTTTTTCCTTTCAATAATTAGGCTTTCGAGAGTTTTTGTTATTTAGTCTTAATATATGACGACTATGCTTGGATTTGCGACTCCACCAGATAGCACAAGTTCTTAGGAACTTATTTTCTGGTGGGCGTCAGTTGTTTCTTATTTACCTATCAGTCGTACTGTCGACAATTTTCTTTCCTTTTTTTTAATTGTATAAATGTAGTTCACGTGTATTAGTTTGATGCCAATAAATAAATTAAATAAATAAAAAACTAATCTCTACGGATCTCAATTAGAAATTTTTGTCTTGTACCCTGAAAGAGTACATTAATTTAACCCATGAAGATTTCAAAGAGGCAAAAATGTTTTCTATCTGAATTCAAACTTTTCTCATTTTGTCTTCTTGTGTTGTGGAGCTACAGAGAATGATCAACAGCTTAGCGGATTATTGCTTAATGTGGGGTTTGGAACTCAACCAAGTCAAAAATAAAGGTATTTAGAAATTGCGGAAAACCAAGTAAAACATTATGGTAAGTAATGGATGCATTACATGGACGTCTCTATGAATGGATTGTATATCATTTTGATGAGAACTGAAATAAGGAAAAAATCTATTATATACATAATTCATGATTTTTCGAAAACACCCCCCCCCAACCTTTCCACCATTAAGTCCCTTCACCGACATCAAGTTGAAACTTCCAAGGTTGCCAAACTAGACTTAAATCTCGGTCGAACAAACCAAACAGTCGCGGAAATCAGATGAATATAGTAAAAATATCACGATTCATTGGTATTTCCCCTTTCATTCATCCCCTTCCATCATGGAAATTGAAACATATTTACCAAAACAAGACCAAATTCATTGTTGAACAAAAAAAAAAAAAAAAAAAAAAAATTATCAGTTATACCCCTCCATTCCCTCCTCTCTTGATGAAATGTGAAAATCCTGACATACTTTCTAAAACTTTATCGAATTCATAATAGAACAACACAAGAACCACGAAAAATAGTCGAAATTCGTAGCTTGGAAAATATCCGTAATTATCCTCTCCACCCCACGCCTCGACAGCAAATACGAAATGTTCGAGGTTTGCTGCACAACTAGACTGAATTTGGAATCAAACAAAGAGAGAATCACGAAAATCAGTTGGGAATTGTAGCCTGAGGTGCGTCGAAAAAATTTGTAGACAAAAACCACGTTTTTTTCGGCTACCCCCTTTATTCTCCCTCTTCCATCTTAAAATTCAAAATTTCCGAGGTTAGTTGAACAACTAAACTAAAATCGGGATTGAACAAACAAAATATCTGGAAAATCAATTATGAATTGTGGTCTGGGCAGCGTCGACAAAATTTGTCACACACACACAGAGACATTCACCTGTGGTTTTTTCACTGATTAAAATGGTCTGAAACGGATTTTTATGTGGTTATTTTTTCTCATGCTTGGGTTGAGCCCTACCCCCCTGGATCCATTGACGTCCCAATGACGTCCCTCTATTGACGAAGCCTAGCTTCAGAGGGAGTCCTAAAAAGAGAGATGGTAGTATAAAGGCCAAGAATCGAGGTAGTCAATATGTACAGGTATTTGGGCGTTTGGTGACGCCTGCCTTTCGTTTTCTTCCAATTTGCGTGAAATTGCTGCGAAGTTTGCGATGGAAGCACTTCATAAATCTCAATCCACCTTAAAAGTGTTTGACGTGGTAGCGCGCTCGATTCTCTGCTATACGTCACAGGTCTGGGGTATATATATAGTGATAATGTTGGTCTTACGCTTTTTCGAGAAAACTGTGTGTTCATTACTACGATCAACTCCTAAATATATTTAGTTTTTAGAAAGACACTTGAAGCCCCTGTTCATATATACTCTAATTATATTTTCAAAGCTATGAAAAATGCCTAAATTGTCTCCCTCCATGATTATTGGAACCCCATGTTTATTGGGGGTTCGGTATAATATTCCCTTCAACCTTCATAGTGACCTCAGTGATTGGAAAGCACTAATCCATGAAAGTATCGAGGCCGTGGGAAACTCAATGCAATCCGAATTGAAACAAAAAGCATTGGACATCATCCTCTGTACGGGGCATTGGACATCATCCTCTGTACGGGGCACATCGATGTAAAAGTGAAATGGTGCCTTTGAGAAGCTATAAGAACTTTAAGATTTGTAAATGGTAGGTATTTTAAGATGAGATGCGACCTTTCAGCGCTGCAATATTGGTCTTACGAGTCAGGTACACAGGTTTGAGTCCTGTGTAGCAGTGGGGCTGTATGGAAAACGCATTCCATTTTATTGGAAACTGAACGGTGCTAATCAGTGTAAGACTTGGATATTTAAATAAAACAATAATTAGCTGGGAAGAGTTCCGGCTTACAATTAATCAAGTCCGACAGCCCAAGTTTGGTCAGATTCTGTTCGGTGGCATGGAATTTTGGCATAATGCTATAGTTGAATAAGATGAATAAGAGTTATTAAGTTGAATGATATATATATATATATATACTGCTGTGAAAAAATAAGGGATCACTGTGGAAAAAAACTCGTCGTTTCGTATTCATGGTGTCCGGATCGTAAAATACCTATTCACTGAGACAAATCCTAACTTTTCGGTAAATAGACATCCAGAAAAAGAGCTTACAACAAATCCAAGCTCAATATAATGGTCGAGCCCGAAGTAAACCAAGAACACATTTTGCGAAAAAATTGATTATCGCGTCTTCCCAGATGGTCTCTTTCAAAAGCTTACAAAAAACTTTATAGGTCATTGAAAAGCTGAGTACGTATTTGATGGTCTTCTTGGCTCTTTGTATAGGTGCTGGTCTGGTGAAGGGGGGACACCCCCCAGGCCAGATAAGGGTGACAAGTTTCCATGGGTCCGGGTGTATACTACAATTAATTTATTTGTTCATTCATTTCTTTATCTTTTATTTTTCTTGAGCCCATGGAGAATTTTCTCCGGGCATCGAAAGCTATCTTGGGGTCATAGTTTCATGAGAATTCTATGAAACCGAAATTCCGTAAGAAGAAAAGTGCGGGAGATTGGTGAGGGGGGGGGGGGGGGGGGTATAACTTATAACTGGTAAAGTAAAGAGCGAAAGTTTCCAATTCCTACCAACCACGTTCTCCTACATTGATCAACAACTTCTAGGAAGAGGGAAAACAGCATCGCCCAAAAATATTTAAAGTTCGGAAATTTTGGGGCGTAGAGCGAACCGAGGAACATAACTTTTTTTTTCATAAGGAACCCCCTCAAACATTGAGGGGGACGCCGTGATCTCATTTGCATGTAGTGAACAAAAGAAGAGTGTGCGAATTCGCAAACGTCAATTTCTTGAAAAATCGTTTTTAACGGTATGATGATGCGAGTTCGCTCAATTCCGTGGGTAGGTACTAGAAAGATGAAGTTCATCGTAATCATTGAATCAACTCAGGGAAACTACTCCGCTTGTAAGTAAAATTGGTTTTCGGCAGCAAACACCGAAACTATTGGGGGTGTATCGTTGAAAATGTCAGGAAAATGTCTTCTGGTTGCTCCTAGCAAAACCTATAAAAAATCATTACACTACATCAACTTCAAATAAGTGGGGTGTGTACATGTGCGAATATGAATTTCATTTAACATCTATGTATTTCTCGCAAAATTGGTTCTTCGATGAATTTCATTACTCAAAATGCGCAAAAATTAGAATTGGCTCAGCGTCTCGGATCAACAATTGCGTGAATGTAAAATAGACTCAGACAACGTACCGAAATGTGTAGGCCGAGTTTGACAATATTTTCATGAGTAGAGGAGGTTAGATTTAGGAATATTTTCATTGCCGTTTAACCTTTGTATTAAAAAGGAAAACAGTGGTTACTTGTGAAATACAGATTACTTTCAATAACTTTGTCTCGGTTCGTCACGAACGAATTCTGTTTTGTGGGTGTTACCGCTGGAATTGGTAAAGGTTTTTTTGAGGATGAAACGTTCTTTCGTTTCAATACGTTCTTTTCTCAATTTAACTGGGATTATTTGATATGGCGTCCTCGTATGACGAAACCATGTCGATGAGACGTTTGGGAAGGAGATGTAGTTTTTGAAGTGTAAACTTCTATAGGCGCACCGCGTCGAAAAATTTAGCGGGGTGTGAATATGATTTTACCGTCACGTTTTTTTCCGTCACGCTGTTTTTTTCTTTTGATTTTCACGTACAACCAAGCCGTTGCTGGGGAAATGAAACTTCTTTATTTTTCACAGGACGAAAATCGTTCTCCATTCGTTGGAAAGCTCACATTTTTATTAGACAGCCTACTCTATTCTTCGTCCAACACCAGACTGAAGAATAAGCATCATCAGCGTAGATTCGTTTCGCACCGCTTCCGTAGTGACCCACCCGCGGTACACTTTATGGTTATCATCATGGTGTGGTTATGGGGCATCATTACGCCCCTTTAGTTTCGTCATCTCGTGTTATATTAAAACCTTGCAAATTATTACCCAAAGATTTGTTATTTCTATATTAGATAGCCGTTCGATGCAGTAAGTAGGGCTGAAATATTAACAAATCGATATCTCGAAAACATTCATTCATCTTTGGCAGGAAACAAAATTTAAAAAAGTTCCAGTCATGCAGCATAATCGTATGAGCGAACTTCCGTGATTATCGTATACTATTTTATGTAATATTGTTTTGAAAATTGAGGACTTTGAGTGGAAATAAATTGTTAACGACGAATTTTATTTCAAAAAACTCGTTCTAAATATTAATCTGCTATTCAAAAAGAGATTTTGGATATTTTACATTTTTGAAGTTTTTATCGATTTTTCAGCACATTTTAATGAAATTCAAGTACATTTTCAGCGTAATTTTGTACATGATCTTTTATATAGGTTAAACAGTTTTTCTTGTCACAGTTTGTAGAAGTTCTACCAATGATGTGTTCGGGTTATTTAGTTCCTTGAACAAAGATCTTGCTTCATCGTACTTGCGGCATTCAAGGATGGTGTGATTGGGGGTCTTCTAGAACTTGACATTCTTCACAAAGCTGTGAGGTGGCAAATCCATAGAGATATAGGGTTCGGTTGATTTTCCTATGACCAGTTCTTAAACGAATTAGGGAAACTACTTTGTCACTAGTCCATTTCCAAGTGTAATACCAAGGCTTAATTAAAATCGTAGGGGACACCTGGAAGTGGAAGTTAAGTGGTCTTTTTAAGTTAAGAGAAAATTTTGGAGGGCATTTTCAGGATAATTTACTGTTAAGTACTTATGAAATCTCCACTAATACATGTCCAACTTACATGTGAATCTTAGCGACCTACTTAGCTAACTTTAGTTGAACCAAACCTGCCTGTTGTATCTATTAGTCTTATGCCCTTGTGATTTCCTCTCACAATCACCTATTATAGTTTCCTTACCACATGTAGATTGAACTGTCTGTTTCTCCCTACAACACCACCTGTGTACTTTGTCCCCAGTGGCCCGCGATCCAGCCAGCAACCAGGCCATCGCACTTTCGCCTGAAGCCTGATTAGCCTCGAAAATTCATTTCAATAATGAGTGAGTTTCTCTCCTTCCTTGTTCTCTTAGTTTCTTCCTTCATAGAAGATTTATGTGTATATTTATGTGTAGTTCCAGTTGATCTCTCTTACCTTTCTGTTTACACTTTTCCTATAAATCTGTGGTTTTTACTTCTTTGATATTTTTCTATCTTCTTACGATATCCATTATATTTCGCGTAGTATCCAAAAGTCTAATACTTAAATGTATTTTATTATAATGTCAACTCTTGGAAGTATTACATGTTTTTAATTACTTTTATTTTTTAGCAAATTTTCGTTAAAAACAAAGCTATTGCCATGGGCCAAACAAATTTAAAATTAAAGTTTTCCAATATTGTCTTCATGGAAATAAGTTTTGATGCATTCTGAAACGATTCCTGAAACGAAATTTAAGAAAATCGTTCTTTAGCCAAAAAAAAATCAAGAATTTCAAAAAAGAGGATGATTTCATAGGGCACTACGTTTTGAGCCCATTAAATTGGTAGGTAACATTTCAAAAAGTATGCTGAAAAAATCACTAAAAGTGGCAAAAAAATGGCTAAAAATCGTTAAACTTTTAATTTTTGTAGAATTTTACACAAAGAAAGTTTACCAACTATGAAATAAAACATTGAAAATGTATGCTCACAGTTATATTTAGAAATGTACTTAAATTTCGTTATGTGAGAGAACAAAAAATCTATAGAAACTGCAAAAAAATGTTCAAAATCGAAAATTATTATCTTAATAGCAGTTTTTCATTTAAGAAAAGTTGTTTGCCATGAAATTGATAGTTAATAATTTTTATGCTCTCAAAGTACTCAAATTTCAAACAATTTAGCATGAATTTAATACTGTATTTGTCGAAAATTCCCTCATTCGAGACTGCATGACAGGAACTTTTTATCATATATTGATCTAAGTTTACTTTCCCAATACTTCAGAGAGGTTTATTGCAGTGATGCAATCAGACTGTAAGATGTACAACTTGGACTCCTCCGACGTATGGTACATCTCTACTATCCTCAATAACGAAAAGTACCAGCGATAGATGGTCAGCGTTTGGATCAGTCGTGACAGGTCACCGCCGTGTGTGTATCGCAGGAAATAACCAATTTTTTCCACATAAAGTCAATTTTCTCAATAACGGATTTTTTTTAAATTTATTTATTTATTTTTTAATAATCTTTCTACTATCCTCACTAATGAAAAGTACCAACGATAGATGGACAGCGTTTGGTTCAGTCGTTTCAGGTCGCCGATGGGTGTGTATCGCAGGAAATAACCACTTTTTTCTCACATAACTTCAATTTTCTCAAAAATCTATTTTTCTAATTTTTAAAAATGCTGTATACTACACCTCTATACTACCCTCACTAACGAAAAGTAAAAGCGATAGACGGGCATTAAATTTTCTGACCTGAGAAATAAAGCAATTCGAGCTGGACGGGTGGAGGGGTTAGACACCGAAATCTATTGCCAACTTCACACACGTTCGTTATTGTCGTGCTATCTTTAACAGTCCATGTTGATGAAGTGTGCTGGAATCCCCTAGAATACATGAAACAAAAAAATACGAAGGAATTCACGGATCCTGCTTGCTCTATATCCATCGTATGTCTAGCTTGTTCGCCCTCATATTCAATTTGTATCAGTCGTTTGGTATCTGCTGACCCAATGCAAAGACCACCCAGAAACAGTATAATTAGATGATCGGCAACACGCCAGCAAATCACCAAGCAATTTATAGAGTATCGCCCAAATTAATGGAATCAGTCACTCAAAATATTAAATTTCTGAGTCGGGTAAAAATTCGATTCGCACATACTTTTTTGAGAAGTTTGAGTCTACTACAAGACTTATGCCACAAAGAAGAAACGGAAGTAAAAGAAGATTGATTGTGAGGTTATTCTGTAGCGGGTTGTGTCAATTTTTTCCCTTTTTTAATAAATTTTTAGTCCTAAAATGGATATTAGTCCAAAAAAAGAAGAAAATATCAACATGGTACTGTGGACGATTGGAAGAGAGCGATATTCTCCGACAAAAGTCACTTCCTTGTACAAGGAAGGCGTTCTCGTTTTATTCGGATGTCCACTGCAGAGAAAGTGTCCCAAAAACACATCGACCAATTTGGGAAACACCCCTAAAAAATATGTTTTGGGGATCTTTAAATAATATCGGCCCACTATCATTGATTCGTTGCGATGGAATGATGAATTCGGAGAAATACAAAGAAGTCTTGCAGAATGGTACCTGAAATGAGAAAAACGTCTAATGCAATTTTCTAGCATGATTTGGCTCCATGTCACACTTCCAGGGTTTCCAGAAGTTCCTTAAGTAACGAGATCCACATTTTAGAATGGCTAGGTGATTCTCCCGCGAATAAATAAATTAATCCTATTGAGAACTTGTGGGCAATCTTAAAAAGACACTTGAATGACGAAGACAGCACGACGAACGATACGATGATTTCCAGTTTGATCCGGATGTGGTTCCATTCTACGAAAATCCAGAAAACATTTGGAAAATTTATTGAATCCATGCCTAATCATGTACATAAGCTCATAAAAAACAAGAGTGGTCACATTTCATAATTATATAATGTTTCCTTTTATAGTTAAATAATTTTTTTTTGCAAAATTACCCATTCTTTGTCATTGATTCCATTAATTTCGGCGATATAGATGTAGGAAGACTGAACTGCATGTAACAGCATATTCATATTGGTTCTATTAAGTTTTCGAGATTAGACCACTCATGCTGGTGTACAGTAACTAAACATTAAAATAAAATTAGAATGATGAACAGACCAAAAAGATCGTAAATTGATCATTTATCAATCCAGAAAGAGAAATCTGTTACTCTTTCAATAAAACTGGGAATTCCTCAAGAATATATACGGAAATTCATAAGTTTGAGTTGATTTCAAGAGGAACAGCACCGCGGAGCGTGACCTGAATACCGGATCCTCGCCTTCCGCTCTGTCTGGGTATATTCCTCTTCTGCTTCCCTAGTTATGGAGATCGATATCTAGAGAATTGACGGACATTTTTTTCTTGGTGGAGGGTGCAATCGATCGAATAACAACCAAAAAGATAGCGTTATTGGTAGGGTGACGGATTTAGAGAGATAATTTCCGAGCAACATAAAGGTTGCTTACCAAATTTATGATGGACGTCAATAATTGTACTACATAACTGACACATTAGTCATACATGCCAATATAATAAATTTTATTTGGGTTTCATTTCGAAAAATGATAAACTGAAGTGCATGTACGACCGACCACGCCATTCAAATATGATAGTTCTGTATACCAAGACGCTGCGAGTTATCACAAAAATGTTTATTATTTCTGTATTAGAGAGCTCTTCTGCACAGACTGATGATGACGTAATCGTACTTTCGCTCGACCAATACAGAAATTGTTAAGCTAATAAGCCACGAAATACTAGTATGCTATTCAGTTACAAAACCTGCGATGCGCGTGATCATCTTAGGGATTCCTGATACTATTTCTCTTCGAAGTCGATCTGCGGTGTTGGAAATTGAAAAGGCAATTCTATGGGCATGTAGAACGCAATTACAAGGAACAGAAGGACACTGATCAGCTGAGGGATCAATCCGGCTAATTTCTTTACTGAACGACCTTCATTGCTGAAATTTTGAATGGTGCTGAGTATGGGATGTTTTAAATAGAATTAAAATGCAAGGAAGAAAAAAACAGACCATGTGCTTCTGAGGGTATTCCTTTCCTAATCGACCAATGTTGCTGAAGCTTGATATTAAGATCCTTGAGAACGCCTATAATACAAATTAATGGAGATACAATTACAAAGTGTAGAGACGCGGATCAGCTGAGAATCCTCTGAGGTTAATTTCTTTCAACGACCTGAAGTGTTGAAATTTGAAATGGAGCGCCTTTTGGAATGCTTGATTATGAATGAATGCATGAATGAAAACATGCTTTTATTATGAAAAATAACTTTTAAAATAAATAATAATTATATACATGCGTAATCATAGCAATAGATGACTGTCTGATGTAGTTTTCCTTACTCCTTAATGGATAAACAAGATACAAAATTCATTTTGTAGGTAGATATAATTATAGCCAAATAACATATAATGATACAAATGATAATACAAATAATAATTGCGAACCAACATTGCACATAACAAAATCTCGAACACACTACAGCTTAATCAATAGCAATAATAATGCTTCCATATCTACAAATAAAAATATCGGCATCTGAAAAAGGCTAAATGTCTAATGGTTATTAAATTAAACTCAACTATTAAAACCATATTCACTTATGGCTTTGAACCGTAGTTGCCATGCAACAGAGCAGAACCTAAACAAATTCTGATTATTGGACCCTACTAGCGCCGAATACGCCTACCAACCCAGTTCTCCAGCACCCAAGTACCGCCGTCTTACGTCACCCAATGCCGTACATCTTCCGATAAAATGATAAGCATTTTCCACCTCCTGACTGCTACACAAATCACAAATCTGTGCATTGGTGGTTCTATACGGCCTACATTTCAGAGCCAAAAGATCGCCACTAATTTTAAAAGCCCATCTGCTGTATTGGAAGCTTCTAAATTGACTGAGGGGTACAACTTCACCATTACCACACTTAAGCGCTAAATACTGAGGGTGATTTCGCGACTGTCTCATCTTTTCCTCAAAGTTGGCATACATTATTCCACTAATCATTTCTAAACTGCTTGAATACAATTCCAAAAAATTAACGTAACGATCTGTTGAGGGTCCCTTGAGGCTAACTTCTTTACTAATCGACGTAAGGGTAAAAACACAGTGGAGCCTGGGTGGTGGCGCATACTCGCTTTCCACCTTCTTGAATTGAAGCATTGATTCCCTGATTGATTGACCTGCGCGCGCACAGTGGCAACAAGCTTGGGTGATTGGATGGGTGTTGCTGCTGAGGGATGCTTTGCTGATACTTAAATGTCGCCCTTTCGACTCGCCAGAGCATCAGCATGCACTCTGCTCAGTGTGTAGCACGGCTGAGCATGAGGATTTGCTGCCCTTTATGGCCACTTGCCCAGTTTTGGCAAAATTCAGAGCTCGGTTCTATGGCGGGGTATGATGGGAACGGAGGAAGCCATCGGCTTGCTGAACGACCCAAATTCCTGGCTTGGTTTGGCAAAGTTTAGTCGTGTGGC
Source organism: Adelphocoris suturalis (assembly GCA_030762985.1). NCBI lineage: Eukaryota > Metazoa > Arthropoda > Insecta > Hemiptera > Miridae > Adelphocoris > Adelphocoris suturalis. Next base: position 172,573,568 of record CM061040.1, on the reverse strand, counting down.
GTGGCAATACCGAAAAGAGCTTGTGAACGAGTTCAATCGGGGGATGCAGGAGCTGTAGATACATTTATGGGCTGAAGTGTAAAGATTGTATTTAATTGTATATATGCAATGAAGAGTAAATTATTGAAATAAGGGGATAAATTATTGAATTAACTTTTAAGCATGGTCTGTATAAGAATGCGAATTGTTGAATTGTATTTACATATTTATTCAGAAACAAATATATATACCTATCTTCTTTTTTTTTTGTAAAGACTATTCAATAAGAAGTATATTAAAAAATTAAAATAAATAAAATTTAATCTTTGAAGCGGAATGATTGGAAGTAGTGGATTAGTTGTGCATGTATTTGAATATTGAATGAAATGATATCGTGAATAATTTTGATTCCAAATCTGTCTAAAATCTTGGTTACCTGGTGCTGCTCTCTGAGAGACGGACTTCAATGAGTCTAATGCTATATTGCGTTTTTGTGTGCATATAAAAACGTAAAGTTGCCATCATATCTCGAATAAATGGGTTTTTCTTTTTTTTTTTCTTCTTCTCAGTAGCACCTAGTAGGTAGTCGGGATAATAGCTGTGAGCTATGCTCGAAATCGTACAGCAACCTGATGAGCTGCTGAACAATTGGTATCATCAGAGTTACTTTTCATGCCAATGGTGATCAATTACATAACAGGAAGTTTAATAAAAGAAAAAGTCCAGTCATGCAGCATGACCCCATGAGCGAATTTTTGAAGAAATCTTCGACATTTCAGATCTTCGACTTGAGGTCTTCGACATGAGATTGGGTCCGCGAGCTAGTACGTACGTAAATAGAACTTCTTCATAATTTCATGGCTGATATTTTCTAAGCCACAGTCAGTATTAAAGCTAAATCAAGTCCTAAAACAGTTGAGCGTAAAACATTAAAGAGAGCGACCGAGAGAATCGGAGGACGGAATATTTCACAGAGTAAACTCATCAGTTGTCATTACATTTTTTTTTTTTTTTTTTTTTTTTTTTTAACAAGCACCTACTACCTACGTTTTAAACAGCATGGTTCTAGGTTTTGTTATACAGGGATACTTCCATAAGAGTAGTTCAATCTGAATTTGGACAATGTTTCATGCAAATATTACCGATTTTTACAACTAGCGAACGGCATTATTTCGATTTTTGACTGATTTTTCAACTTTGAAATTTTTGAAAACTTGATACATATTCTTATAGGAAATTTTACGCTGATTCCGTATATACCACATGTTAGTATGCTGAAAAAATTATTTCGCACAACAAATCGCAAAAAACAGGCTATTTTGAAATTGTTGACTACATTTTTGAAAATTTCAACCCGAAGATGTAATCCGATCATGCTGGCCAACAAACTTGAACTTTCGTTTTGTGTCCTTAACATTTTAAAATTTGTTTGAAGTTTCTAGCACAATTCTACGGACAGTTATCGTCTGGAATGACACATAAATATATACATACATACATACATACATACATACATACATATATACATCAAAAAATGCGTTAAACTTCAGAATATGATTCAGAATAGCCTGAAACGGATTTCTGCATAAAATTTTTTCAAAAATTTACATTCTACAAATTTTGAGGCGAGAGCAATAGCTTAATTTTCTTCAAAAATTCGCTAAAACTTGTTTTCGTCAAGACTGACTTTATAGGCAACCAAAGAAGAGCAAAATCGCTTCAACTACATACAATTGATTACGGTCAAATTTGATTAGATTGATTACATACAAGCATGTCGGGATGGTTTACACATATTTACCCGCTCTTTCATTGATCGAATGTTTAGATTTCTTCACAGGCGGCAATGTGTTATGTACAGCATTCGGTTTGGTAACCGGCTAGGCTTCTAGCGAGTAACGTATGTGGCTGAAACATAATGGAGCTCCTTTGGGGCATCTAGAATACAAAGTACAGAGACACAATGATACTCTGATGGTTCGATTTAATATATTATATTTTTAGGTTTAAACCCCTGTAACAACGCGGTCGGGGGAATTCAGAAAGTTTTACCATTCGATTAAGCGTAAAACAATCGCAAAGAATTCGACTCAAAAATCATTTGTACGGAAATAGTCATTTTCCGTTTAAAAAAACCGCTAATTTTTCTAACAAAATCTATTTTTTTCAATGTTTAAATGCAATTTCCACTTGAAATCAAAAAGGTAAAAACTAATTTGATCACTAAATTGGAAAGCGAAGGTTTCGAGGAGGCTGCAATAGGTTTATAGCTGGGTGAAATGTGGAGAGCCTGTTTGGCTTTGATATATACGCTTCGCTCGCCAACGGTAGATCACTAAGAGTAGGTAAAACGTGTGTCGCTTCGCCCGCTCGGTATGGCTGCTCATGTGTAGGAAAAACCTCGTTGAAATCCGATGTGTGTGTTTCTCGCTTCGCTCGCTCGGTGTGGCTGTAATAGATGGAATGGTCTTTTACTTTCAAGCGGGACTTGTAGAATGATTGGAAACGGTAGATCACTAAGGGTAGGTTCAAGTTGTATAGGGGATGTTGCTCGCTTCGCTCGCTCGGTCAGGGATGTATAGATGCGATGGGATACCATTGAGACCTACAGCCCATGTTACAACATTTGAGGAAGTTATACTGCCCACCCAACTTGGCAGACGTTTTTTTCTGTTAGAAATTAGATACTAACAAATCAAATCTTATAAAACTATATCATTTTCCCCGTCTTTCAAACAGAAGCCGAGATCAAGAGGTTCGAAGGCAAAGATCAGAGAGAGACCTACTCCCTGTAGGAGGGTACAATTAACTTCTCATTTTAATCGTTTCGCCTCTCTTCCTCTCGCATTCTGTCCAACGTCCCGTCACTTTTTTCGACATCCGATTTCGGATTCTGATTCGGCGGAATCAAAACTGTATTTCGCCTGCAAACACAGTCCCGAAAAATGTCTCTTTATGGGGTCAATTTTAATCAGAAAAAAACGAAGTTTTTCGTCGCAATTTTTGAGAAAACGGGTCCAAACTCATTTTTTTGACGCATTTCCCGATAATTTTTTCGCAATCCGATTGCGCCGTCGTCTTTTTCGTACAAAAACCTACGAAACCGGTATTTTTCCGGTATTTTCGACGGCCGTTTAGAGGGGTATTGGAAGCGAGGAAGTCGATAAGAACGGGAAAAAGCTCCCGGAAAAGGAATTTTAAGTTCGAAAGAGGGAGGGAAAACAAATAAAACTACCTATAAGTAGGGTAAACCTGTACACTCACATTCGAACGCTCATTAAAATTGACGTCATCATCCTGGAGCTGTTTTTTCGCATAAAAACGCACGAAAATTACTGAGATATGGTTGATTTTAAGCTCCAAACCGGCCTTTCCTGAAGCTATTTCACTTGAAAACGCACACACATAGTAAAATTACATGATGCCTGCTGTTTAGTTAGGTAGTAAAAAAAGAACAAAAAAAAAATGGTCGGGAGCTGAAAAATGAATTTATTTGGCGCGCATTGTTGATGTGGCCGCCAGCAAACAGGCGTATAAAAATCTCATCATTTGGCGTCATCATCCTTGAGCTGTTTTTCCGCATGAAAACGCACGAAAATAACTGAGATAATATGTTTGATTTTAAGCTCCAAACTGGCTTATCCTGAAACTTTTTGGCTTGGAAACGCGCACACACACAGTAAAATTTGCATGAAAACAGATCCAAGATGATGAAGTCAATTTTAATGAGCGTTCGAATGTAAGTGTACAGGCTTACCCAACTATGAGATTTTTATACGCCTGTTTGCTGGCGGCCACACCACCAGTGCGCGCCAAATTAATGCATTTTTTAGCTCCCGACCATGGTTTTTTTTTTTAACTCTTTCTTTTAACTTCGATTCTCTTCTTGCTTGCTTGCTTGCTTGCTTGAGACAAAATTTCAGATCGATTTTTAACCCACTTCCCGATATCCAATCGATCTGAAATTTTGCACACGAGTTCATGTTGGCGTACATTTTAATCTATCAAATTTTCGCGAAGAAAAAGTTAGTTATACTATAAATTTTCGAAAATTTGAAATTTACTATGGGACACCTTAAAAGTGTTGTGTATTGTAGGGAGGAGGAGTGAGGGAGGAGGAGGAGCAGGGGGAGGAGGAGGAGGGAGGAGGAGGATGTGACAAAATAAACTGAACTTCAAGAGTGGGGATGAACCCAAGGATATAATATTCAACATGAACTCTTAAATCTTGTTCGTAGCGAAATTTATTCCGCTAAAACGAAGTAAAATAAATTTGCTTGTTTACAACAAAATATATATACAGGAAATGCTCAGGGATCGGAATGTCACAGGTATAACAAATGCGGTAATACGGTAAAGATACGAAGTTATAATATACGGTAATATTCGGGAAGTTATCACAAAATCCCTAGTTCGTAGTAAAGTGTAACACTGACACTTACTTAAATTCGGACGATTTCTTAAATTCCAACGATAGTGGAAAAACTCGACAATATATTCTATTATATACGTTACACTATGCAGTAGGTCAGAACTGAAGGTGAGGAAGGATAGGACGGACGGCAGGCTTCCAAATCCAAGGGATAACCAGTCTGCTAGGTAGGTACCTAAAACTGATAAAAATAACGAAATATGCTCATTCTTTGCACGTCCTCACATAAGTATTTTGACGTCTGATCAAGTCTAAATTGCGGGACATACCGGTACGGTAGTTGATTCGCCTCACGTAGAATTCTCGATGTAGAGTAGACTATCGTGGGCGGTGATGCGGTGACTTATCCCCGAAGAATGTTTTCCACCAGGCAAATGTCTTGGTCCTTGATGACTTCGACGGATCTGCTACAGAATAAACGAAATTGTTGGATACTTGAAGGAAATGAACGTGAGAAGAACAGCCAAGGGTTTGGTGAACAATGCTTACCCAAAAGGCGAAGTTGTTTCAACAGAATTCGAGGTTCGAGGATCGTGGAGACAGCGGTAAGAGAGACTTATTCTTACGGAACTGAACTGGTTATTAAAACCCTTCAAATATACGGGAAGATTTTATATAAAAACGTAAAATTGAGAGATGGTACGGCAAGCAGAGCGCAGAACGAGAAAAGACAAAGGAAAACGGCAGTTGTGTCGGGAGTCCTGAAGGCGGCAGCAGCTCTCAGGCGAAAAAAATAGTTCCCACGTGTTGGGAGAATAAATTCTCCATTTACCAACTGAATATGATTTTGATGTTCATTTAAACAATAATAATAAAACAAACGGTATCAGTTTGCAAAGAACTCATTCCATTACAGCAGTCTTCGGAATAGTTATCGGTGGAGCTGTTGCTTGCGGAGTCTGACTATGCGAGGCAGTGGAAAGAGGCCAACCTCACACCGCGCAAATTCAACGTGGCGGGAGATTTAAAATATTCACGGTACAGAATCCCCACCAGCGGTTGAGGTGCCGATGTAGGGTTTTAATTTCGCTGGGTGCCAGAGACCAGCATCTTTGCCTTGAGAATCCTGGAGTTTGCAGGTACCTCCAGGGCTTACTGAAAGAACTGTGAAGGGACCCTCATATTTATGGCAGAATTTGGCTGCCGACCGGTCTTCAGCTGAAGAAAGGTTGTGGGTCGAACGCAGAACCTTGTCACCAACACGAAATTTATCTGGTCTTCGGCGTAAGTTGTATCGACGACACTGATCTGTACTTGACTTCAGGAGATTATTTTCCACAAGGTGATAGATTTCCTCCAATTTCTTCATACGCAGTGCCCATTCATCTGGGTTGAAATCCTCAGAACAAGTTTCGATGTTGTGAGTGCTGGAACGGAACAGATGTAAAGGTTTCAGCTCACGGCCATAATTTAAAAATGCAGGGGAATATTTTGTGGAGCCGTGCACAACGCTATTCAGAGCGAACTGGATTTCGCCTATATATGAATCCCATTGGGTGTGACGGGATTGATCAATGTAGGAACGTATGAGTTGACGAATATTACGGTTGGCACGCTCAGTAGGGTTGGCTTGGCAATGATACAGAGGTGTGGTACGATGCTGGATATTACATGCCTGAGCCAGGGAACGTACAGCGGAACTAACAAAATTTGAGGCGTTATCGGTAATTAATACGGAAGGGGTACCGAAGCGATTTAATATAGTTGCTCTAAACTTAGCAAGAATGATAGAAGACGTAGCACTTCGAATGGGCACCAGCTCGACCCACTTAGTAAAGACATCTTCGAAAACCAATAAGTATTTGTTCCCTAAAGAACTTCGAGGAAAGGGACCCATAATATCGGCAGAGACCGTTTTCCAAGGGGTCGTAAGGTAACGTGGGTACATTAAACCTCTAGGAGCGGTGTTGGACGGCTTTACACGTTGACATATATCACATTTTTTTAGATATCGGACAATGTCTTGAAACATTCCTGGCCAGTAATAAAGTCTACCAACACGCCAGTGTGTTTTTGCCACCCCCAGGTGTCCAGACTGCGGGACGTCATGGCATTCGGCCAAAATTCGGGATCGCATATTCCATGGAACGACTAGTTTCCAGTCCTCCCTAGGGTCTTCAAGTTCCCCCTTAAGAAACGACTTGCGATAATAATATAATTGATTGTCCTGTATCTTCCACTCCGGATGGTTTTCAGGATTGTTTCTTACCCCGTACATTTTCTGTATGTACCAATCATCCTTAATTGGTTTGGTAATAGGAGCTGAAGTAGGAGAATTATCAGGAATAACGGTAGAAGAAATGACAGCGACACTGGTTTGAGAAGGTATCTTAGAGAGAGCATCGGCTACGCAATTTAGCTTTCCCTTCCGGTACACCACCTTATAGTGATAAGGTTGCAAGCGCAAGGTCCATCTTGCTAACCGGCCTGTTGGGTTTTTCAACTCCAGCAGCCACTTCAAACAAGAATGGTCGGTGATAACTGTGAATTCACTTCCCTCAAGATACTGTCTATTTTTCTCAATACCAAAAATTACTGCCAAGCATTCCTTTTCAGTAACGCTATAATTGCGTTCGGCGGATGACAGTGTTCGTGAACTGTAACTAATGACTCGCTCATTGCCATCATGCAATTGAACAAGTGCGGCACCAATACCACAGTGGCTGGCATCAGTTTGCAAAATGAAAGGTAACTCAAAATTTGGCCTTGCCAAAACAGGAGCTGAAGTGAGAGCAGCCTTGAGAGAATCAAATGCAGTGGACTGCTCCTCAGACCATAACCAAGTTTTCCTCTTGGCCAATAAAGAGGTCAGTGGGGCCACTATTGACGAGAAATCAGGTATAAATCGGCGGTACCAACCAGACATTCCCAGGAATCTACGGAGCTCAGTGACGTTTGTTGGGGCTGGGTATGAAGTGACCGCTTCAACCTTTTCGGGATCCACGCTGATTCCATCAAAGTTTACCCTGTAACCCAAATATCGAACTTCCTTGCAGCCGAACTCACATTTTTCCGGATTAAGGCGAAGTCCTGATTCCTTGAGACGACGAAAAACTTCCTTCAGAAGAGTACAATGTTCATGAAAGTCAGATGTACATAAAAGAATGTCATCTAGAAACACAACCACTTGGGGATACAAATCCAAGAATATGGAATCCGCCAGGCGTTGAAAGGTACTGGGAGAATTGCATAATCCAAACGGCATAGTACGAAATCGGAACAAACCTCGTCCAGGCACAACAAAGGACGTTATATCACGGCTTTCCTCGTCAGCCAGAGGTACTTGTAAGAAAGCTTGTTTGAGATCTAGTTTAGATAGATATGCAGCTTGTCGGAGACTGTCGAGTAACGTATTCAAATTCGGCATTGGATACGAGTCTTTTTTGGTGATTGAGTTCACTCGGCGGAAGTCGATACAGAACCTATAAGAATCGCCCTTGCGCACCATCACAACTGGGGAACTCCAAGGGGAATTACTTGCTTCAACTATCCCAGACTCTAGCATACTATCAAGCTCTTTGTACATTGCCTCTAAGACTTTTGGAGAGTAGTTGTAAGATCTTTGTTTTATTGGTTCGGCAGAACCCACATCAATTCGATGCGAAATCCTAGAAGTTAGTCCTGGAGCTTTCTCAAGGTCAGAGAGCCCTTGTTCAACTATCTGGTCCAAAACTTCACGTTGAGGATCGGTAAGTTTCTTGATGCCACAACAGTTGACTACTGACACTGGGTTCACATATGAACTGTAGAATTGTGATGACGGGAAACGAAATTTCTGATGCGGAAAATCGCAAAAATACCAAGAATTGTCACGAGGGTCAGTTCCAATGCCAGAGTATTTAATAAAATCTAACCCCAAGAGCACTGGAAAAGATAAAGAACTAAGATAATAAAATTCAAATTCTAACAGTCGGGGTCCAAGTAGAAATTTCATTGGGTATGATTTAAATATGGTGGTTAGAGATCCATCTGCCATCTGAGCTAAAATAGGACGCATATGAGAATTACTCAAGGTAGCCTCAGATTTAGGATTCTTTGGTAGAAGTCCTAATGTTCGAAGACCTTTATCTCCGATGAACGATAAGGATGCACCAGAGTCATAAAGCGCTGGAACGCAGACTGTAACTAAGTCAGGTGAATTACCATTTAATGAAAGTTTATGGGTAATACCCACAGATCAGAGGAAGCGGGATCAGTATTCAGCGAACAAGTCGGTAAACATGTTGAGTGACTCAGTTGTCCACTCGGAAATATAGACGATAATTGAACAATCTCTTTTTGACGTAGAGATGGAACATGAGATATAGACGGTAGGACGGTAGAAGGTAGAGACGAAAGACGAGACGAAACGGTAGAATGAAGAGACGAAACGGTAGTAGTAGATAATTCGGTAGATGAAATAGTAGTAGGGCCAATGTATTGTGAGGGAGACGGACGGCCCACTAGGAACGACTCCCGTTGTTGTTTTCCGGGTGACAGGTAGGACATGAATTAACTGTCACTCCCGTGTGCCCACAACGGTAACAGAACCGTCTTCTAGGTTCCGGACAAGAAACATATAAATGTTTAGTGCTGCTACAGTTCCAACAGGCCACACCAGAAGTACTGGGTATGGGCTGAGTCGGTGTTTTGTTATCCGAGGTAACAGGTTCTTTAGATGAACTGTGACTAACCGGACGTGAATTTTGGGAAGGTGTCTTAGCAATCCTAGGATTCGGACTGTTTGTTTTATCCGAAGGATCTTTATGAGAAATTTGATAAATCCCCACTTGATCAGGGAATTTAGTATTATTTGCTGACTTGAGAGTTGAACTGTTCTTGGAATGTTGTTCCTTGGAACGAGATGAACTGCTAACTACTGGTTTAAGAAGTTCCTCCCTGCGGCTGAGTTCAGTAATGAATTCGATTAAATTTTGATGAGTAGGGATAGCGTTTGAAGTATAATTTTCTTCAAAAGACTTCCGAGTTGCCGGATCTAAGTGGTTAAGCGCCAACTGCAATTTAATGAAATCGAGAATATCGAGATTTTGAAGTTTACTGAGAGAGGCCCAGTTATTTTCATGGACGTTCAAGAACCGTTGAAAATCTGGAAGAGTAGGGTTGTGAAGAGGTTTGAATTCTAGAATTTTGTTCATAAAGTGCGAAGCTAGACGACGCCTATTTTGATAGCGAGCTTCTAAGGCAGCTAAAGCTAAAGGGTAGCTTTCAGCATTCAGAGGGAAACTAGAGATAACGGCAAAAGCATCACCTTTCAGACTAGAACGCAAATATTGGAACTTTTTTACGTCGTTGCCCTCAAGTGATGGTTCAGTATGTACCAGCGACTGGAAAAGAGAATGGAACTCCATCCATTCCTCGATTTTGCCTGAGAAGGTAGGTAGAGGAATTCTAGGAAGTTGGGAACTAGGAACACCAGTAGGTAAACCTGAGTTTTGAGGTAGGTCAGGGGTTACATGAGATTTCTTAGCGATTACGTAATTTGAACGAGCATTATCTATCATTTCAATAGCATTACAATAAAATTGTGTTATGTCCAATCTCCATTTCTGAGAAGATTCGGATAAATCAGCATTAAAAGTTCTAATACGGTCCGACAGGTGGTCTAACTTAGTTTCGATGACACCAAGTCTATCATATGAAGCAGAAAAGGCATGAATGCTTTTAGCAGAGCCAAGGTTTTTTGATTTATCAAATAATTGTTGAAGTGAAGCAAACAAAACTTCACGTTCGCTAATGAGCTTATATTGTTCGGTTTTGACCGACTCGTCAACACTAGGACTAAGAGGAGTTGTCATAGTGGTAAGCTACTTGGGACGAAAATTCTAGGTAGGCTTATAAGTCCTTATCCACACAGTTCATAGGACTGTAAATGTGGTATAAATAATGTATATCTATATTTATATATACCTAAACGTGAGCGTAACTTCACTAAAATAAATAAGATTGATTTCTGAAATCGTAATCGGTAGTACTAGCTTGTGGGTACTTGAACACAAATCTAACAGACAAGGATAGGTACCTACATACGAAGATCAACATATATGGTTACCTACGTTAGTTACTCAAAGGTGATTCAAAATATAGTATATCAAATGCTTAGTTTACGTTGGTATTTATGTTGGATTTACGTTGGATTTACGTTGGATTTACGTTGGATTTACGTTGGATTTACGTTGGATTTACGTTGGGCGCCATTAATTATATCTGTGACAAAATAAACTGAACTTCAAGAGTGGGGATGAACCCAAGGATATAATATTCAACATGAACTCTTAAATCTTGTTCGTAGCGAAATTTATTCCGCTAAAACGAAGTAAAATAAATTTGCTTGTTTACAACAAAATATATATACAGGAAATGCTCAGGGATCGGAATGTCACAGGTATAACAAATGCGGTAATACGGTAAAGATACGAAGTTATAATATACGGTAATATTCGGGAAGTTATCACAAAATCCCTAGTTCGTAGTAAAGTGTAACACTGACACTTACTTAAATTCGGACGATTTCTTAAATTCCAACGATAGTGGAAAAACTCGACAATATATTCTATTATATACGTTACACTATGCAGTAGGTCAGAACTGAAGGTGAGGAAGGATAGGACGGACGGCAGGCTTCCAAATCCAAGGGATAACCAGTCTGCTAGGTAGGTACCTAAAACTGATAAAAATAACGAAATATGCTCATTCTTTGCACGTCCTCACATAAGTATTTTGACGTCTGATCAAGTCTAAATTGCGGGACATACCGGTACGGTAGTTGATTCGCCTCACGTAGAATTCTCGATGTAGAGTAGACTATCGTGGGCGGTGATGCGGTGACTTATCCCCGAAGAATGTTTTCCACCAGGCAAATGTCTTGGTCCTTGATGACTTCGACGGATCTGCTACAGAATAAACGAAATTGTTGGATACTTGAAGGAAATGAACGTGAGAAGAACAGCCAAGGGTTTGGTGAACAATGCTTACCCAAAAGGCGAAGTTGTTTCAACAGAATTCGAGGTTCTCTGAAGTCGGAAGATCGTGGAGACAGCGGTAAGAGAGACTTATTCTTACGGAACTGAACTGGTTATTAAAACCCTTCAAATATACGGGAGGATTTTATATAAAAACGTAAAATTGAGAGATGGTACGGCAAGCAGAGCGCAGAACGAGAAAAGACAAAGGAAAACGGCAGTTGTGTCGGGAGTCCTGAAGGCGGCAGCAGCTCTCAGGCGAAAAAAATAGTTCCCACGTGTTGGGAGAATAAATTCTCCATTTACCAACTGAATATGATTTTCGATGTTCATTTAAACAATAATAATAAAACAAACGGTATCAGTTTGCAAAGAACTCATTCCATTACAGCAGTCTTCGGAATAGTTATCGGTGGAGCTGTTGCTTGCGGAGTCTGACTATGCGAGGCAGTGGAAAGAGGCCAACCTCACACCGCGCAAATTCAACGTGGCGGGAGATTTAAAATATTCACGGTACAAGGAGTGAGGGAGGAGGAGGAGGGGGGAGGAGTGAGGGAGGAGGAGGAGGGAGGAGGAGGAGGAGGAGGAGGGAGGAGGAGAAGGATACTATTGAACGTCTGCATAAAATGACAACGAATCCAGGGTCAATCAAATAATATTAAATGATTTTCCTTGTCAGTTTAATTTGAATTATTATCAATGTGATTTTGAAAAAATGTGATTTTGTTTCAATTTACTGTTGCCAAGAAACTACCAAATATTGAAACAACAATAAAATTAACTGAGAACATGAGAAAAAGAAAGAGTTACATTAAAAACTTGTTTTTATGGGTTCATTTTTTGTTTTGGTTTTTTTTTAGCTTACAATCAACCATTTGTGCGTTTTTATGCGGAAAAACAGCTCCAGGAAGATGACGTCAATTTTAATGAGCGTTCGCATGAAAGTGTACAGGTTTACCCTACTCCTATATCTGACCGGGAGATTTCCGGTCACTATGAAAAAATTCCAGTCATGCAGCATGACCCCATGAGCGAATTTTTGAAGAAATCCTCGACATTTCAGTCGCTATTGATCGTGTAGAGAAATTTTAGTTTATGATTTCGATAGACAAACATGGAATCAAATTATTAAAAATAATTAGGAGGTACTCATACTTTATTATTATTAAACTAATCTTGTAGATTTAAAGACAAATGTAGGTAAATATTCATAGATTTCGATGTCCAATATGGTCAGTATTGAAGGCAGTTGAAGTTTCAAACAGCATGGTTCTAGGATTGGTTATACAGGGATACTTCCATAAGAGTAGTTCAATCTGAATTTGGACAATATTTAATGCAAATATTACCGATTTTTAGAACTAGCGAACGGCATTATTTCGATTTTTGAATGATTTTTCAACTTTGAAATTTTGAAAAACTTGATACGTATTCTTATAGGAAATTTTACGCTGATTCCGAATATACCACATGTTAGTATGCTGAAAAAATTATTTCGCACAACAAATCGCAAAAAACAGGCTATTTTGAAATTTTTGACTACATTTTTGAAAATTTCAACCCGAAGATGTAATCCGATAATGCTGGCCAACGAACTTGAACTTTTGTTTTGTGTCCTTAACATTTCAAAATTTGTTTGAAAAGCGACACTCACAGACAGACGGAGTTTCATTCTAATCGAGTGGTACATATTTCAAGCCTCTGGTCCACTTTGAATTATTTTTTTTTTTTTTTTTTTTTTTTTTTTTTTGCATCAAAGAGCAGTGGCGTAAATAAGGGCGGAAGGGAGGGCGAAACATTCTGGGAAGATTTTCTCAAATGTTTATTAATAATTGTACTCATTTATATGAACTTTAAAATCTTTTAGAAGGAAGTTTTGGTGGGCGTTCTCGGGGGAGACGCATGCATTGTGCGGTATCCGCATAGCTAGTTATACTTAGCCTTATCCTCATGCATACTCAATTACTGACGTATAGAAGCGGGACTTAGTAATAGAGAAATATCCTCCCAACAACCGGAGTTAGGTTCCAGGGAAATAGTCTCCCAAGCATTCTACAGCCGCAATGAGCCCACAAAATACGACATTAATATGTGGAGAGGTTTCATCTTAGACTGCCTCTGGGCCAATCCCCGACAGCACGGGCGAATTTGCATCTCGTTGAACTCTGGCATTTCATTTAAAACTTTCAGAATCGAGGTCTATCAGGACCCCAGCCACCCAAGTCACCGCAGTCGCCTACTTTTCCCCCGCTCGCCCTGGAAAAATACGTTATAACCCATCACCAGCATAAAACTCTCCTGCTACAACCGAAGCACTTCGGTATACTGTGCTGTGAAGAAAAACCCCCCGTAGAATGAATAATAAATTACTTTTAAATTTGAATCCATCAGTTAACACCTCTTCCTTGGCGGAGGAAAAGTCTTGAGAAAACACACTTTTTCCGAACTGTAAGAGTGTAAAAGTCATTTGGCGAGTCAAGGGAGGAACTGAAGTCGTTTTTAAAGGGACCGCAGGTGTAAGAGTTGTTTGCCTCAGAAATAAATTTTCGTCTTCCCAACCTCTCTCGTTATCCTTGCGTCCCCTTCTCTTAGTGGCTCAACGCACTCTCTTTTCTTTTTGATCCTTTTGGGAATGAAAGGCACACTGACACACACACACACACACACACACACACGCACACACACACACACACACACAAACACACATCTAATACAACAATTTTTGGGGACAAGAAACTGAAGAGACTGAAATTCTTGACGCAATATCCAGCTAGAAATCAATATTATTCATAATAAATAATAACAATTTTAACAATATTATCATTTGATCAAAAACCAACTCTGATTAACAATTGAATCACAGTCAATTATTTTTCGTCATGCCGATTCTACATAATTTTGTAATGTATACAAAAAAAAAAAAAAAAAAAAAAAAAACGGACGGTAGAAAGAAGAATGTAACTTGAAAGAGAAAAAAAATAAGTTCCAGTCATGCAGCATGATCGTATGAGCGAATTTTCATAAATGGTCGTATAACATTTACGTTAAATTCTGTTGAAATTTGAGCACTTTGGGGACAAATACAATTTTTATTATACATTTTTTAGCAAACTAACCTTTTGTCAGTAATATTCCAATGAACAAACGATTTTGTGGATTTTTACAATTTTTTCAAGTGTTCCTATCAATTTCTAGCTTATTTTAATGAAATTTAAGTACGTTTTTCAGTACAATTTTGTGCTTAAATTTTTAAATGTCCTAGTTCATGTTCGATTAATTTTTGTCGAGTAGCATTCTGCTAAAAAATAGAAATTTGTTAATTTTTAGCGGTTTTTTGCCTTTTTTAGTGATTTTTTAAGTACGTTTTTTGAAATTTGACCAATTTAATGTGCTCAAAAAGTGTTGTCCAACGAACTCATCCTTTCTTTTGAAATGCTTAATTTTTTGGCGACAGAACGAAGTTTTTATCTCAATTCTATCGAGAGTTATCGTCTGGAATGACACATACATACATACATACATACATACATATATACATACATATATACATACATATATACATATAAAAAAGCGTTAAAATCCAGGAATCATTTCAGAATGCCTCAAAACAGATTTCGATGAAGAAAATTTTTGAAAATTTTTATTTTAAAATTTTTGAAGCCATTGCAATAGCTTCATTTTCTAAGAAAATTCGCTAAAACACCTAATCAAAGGATCGTGTTTTGAATATCTCAAGCTTCAAGTAGAGAAGAAAACAAGTAGACAGAAGATGTAGGTATTTCTCAAGTATCTTTCAAGTATTTTTCAAAAGCGAAAGTGAAAATAAATAGTTAACAGGAAGCAGGGGGGAGGGAAGTAAATTTAGGAAGTAATTTTTCTAGTCATGTAGCATGACCGTATGAGCGAATTTTCGAATCATAATTACGTTATGTTGTCTTGAAATTTGAGCACTTTGGGAGTACGGACACTTGCCCCAAAAAAGTGCGGACTTTTGCCTCATTCTTCAACTTTTAATTTTCATCCCCCATAAATCAGAATGTAACAGTTCCCAAGTAAAATTTTCACATGGAAACATAACTCGAAGGGTCTATGAGGCCAGCCAAATTGGGTTTAGGGGGAAAAACGTTTCTGTAAGTCTGTGAACACGCTCTAAACATGGTAAAATGTAGCTTCAGAACATGCAAAAACGAATTTACTATTTTCTCTCTGCAGTGAGGCCTATCGTGCGTGTGGTTTTGTAGACAACTGATAACAACTGGCCCGAACATCCGACAGGTGTCGGAGGGGTCAAACAACCCCTGGGTTTAATTCAAAATGACAATGCGAATTTCTTGCTGGTTTTTGCCTCCACCTCCCCTATGCAAACTAGATTGAAAAGGTGTATGGGTGATGTCCATTTACTATTTCTCTTGGCTTAATCGAATTGAATGGCTTGAATACCACCCCTATATTTAACAAATGTCAAGGTAGTTCACATACAGGTATATATACAGGCACATCAATTCGAATTGACAGGATCTAGTAACTACGCATTAAAAACTCATGCGCTGAATCGGAGAATAATGTAAATGGTTTCGGAGTCATTAAATGTGCATAGCCAAGCCTTCAAAAGTTCGATTAGCCGCCAATGCAATTACGAGAGGCGCTAAGATAAGTATCAAAGTATAACATCGGCCCGAAATTGGCCCCCTCCCGATCTCACCCTGCCGGCTCGAACTTGATTTACTTTACATTTCCTGGGAGTGGCATGCCCCCTGAGTCACCTGATGCCAAATATGTAACGATACAACGTTTCTATATAAGCTAAAATGAGGCGTCAAAACGTTTTCAGATTTTCTGCACGAGTTTTTGATGCGGTTACTAGATCCTGTTGATACGTTGAAACCTTCATATCTGCATGCAGGTGTAGTGCACAACGAATTTAATCTATTCAAGAGGAATATTATTCATTCTAGTCCCCTAGTTTTCAATCATTGAAGTTTGCATGCCCAAACAACAGCGATTTTCAGGTGAGATATTAACCTCATACGTCACTCAAACTTCAAAGAGTGAATGTCACAATGTGCATAACGACGAACTCTCTATTTTTTACAAACATTATCAATTATTCATCTACCACAAAACGATGCTCCACGTACAAAATATTCCAAGCCATTAAATACATGATATCATCCAACTTGGGAAGCTAATAGTCGGATCGTCATCAGCAAGTACAGTATAGGCACTTTCATTCTCTCACTCTTTTGGACTGCGTGTATGGGAGTGAGATAATGTATACATTGTACTAGCAGATTGACTATTAGCTTAGCTCTAATTAGATGATATCACGCATTGGGTTTGGCATCTGTTGTGCGTAGGTCGTCTTTTTGGGGGGATATCACACATGTTTGGTGGTCAAGGAGGAAACGTAGGTTTTCGGATTGTCTTCATTTTTCCAAATCTATTTTCTCATCCCACTTGATCCTTTGCCAACCCACTTCTAGCAGTTCTTCTCAGCCAATTTTCAATTTCAGAGGAAGTGTATTTTATGGTTGCGGGGGGTGTAAGGGAGAGAATAAATATGAAATAGCAATCTCATTCAACCTGTAAATTCTAACCGTTTCTTGCTAGACCACCAAATATGAGCGATTTCCCCTCAAAAAAGACGCTACACGTTCAAAAGATGCCAAGTCACAAAATGCATGATATCATCTAATTAGGGCCAAGCTAATAGTCACATCGACGCGTACCGCCGCCGTCTCCTAGTACCTACATTGCATTAATTCTCTCAGTCCTACACGTAGTCCAAAAGAATGAGAGAATGAACGTGCCTACTATACTAGGAGATAACGATCCAATTATTAGCTTTTTTTTTTTTTTTTTTTTTTTACAGGCTGAATGAGATTGCTATTTCATATTTACCATCAAATTTAATCAAAATTGGCTGAAGAGAACTGGTAGAAGTGGTTGGGTAAAACATAAGGTGAGACGAGAAAAATGGAAAAAAGAAAAAAATCCGCAAACATACGTTTCCTCCTAGAGCGCCAAAAATGTGTGATGTCCCCCCAATAACGAGGCTCCACGTACAAAAAATTCCAAGCTATTAAATACATGATATAATCTAATTGGGGATACAAACTAAATCACTCGCTACGAAGTTGCGGAAACCCATTTCAAAACGGAAGTTAGTGAAAAAACGTTGTCTATTTCCACGAAAAATAAAGAGTTACACTGTTATTCTGTAACTGTGTAACTCTTTATTTTTCGTGGAAATAGACAAAGTTTTTCACTAACTTCCGTTTTTTAATTTGGGATAAGGTAATAGTCGGATTGCCATCTGCAAGTACAGTATAGGCAATTTCATTTTCTCACTCATTTGGAATGCGTGAAGAATGAATGTTTTGTACTAGGAGACTGACTGTTAGCTTGGCCCTAATTAGATGATATCATGCATTTTATAGCTCGGCAGCTGATGTGAGCAGCATAGTGTAAATGGTTTCAGAGTCACGAAATGGTTATGAATTAACAATTTTTGTGAAAAGAAGACTCTGGGATCTGAGTGTCGTATGAGGTCTCACCTCACAATCTCATCTCACCTGAAGACCGCTGTTTTAGTATATGCGAAATACTGAAAACGTGGATGGGTAATGGTTACTAAGTCTCCTGAATTTAAAACTTAGGTAGTAGGTGTTTTAATAAAAAGCAAGAAACGCCCGAACTTTAGGTCAGTTTTGGTCATAATCTTATCTTCGAATACGAATAAGATTGTAATTGAGATAATTATTCGTTGATTCAGAGTCAACTGCGATTATATCCGTATTCGTGTAATCGTATTCGTCTGTCGGCGATTACACGAATACAACCCATAAAAATGCGTCACGGTCATCAATTTCAATAGGGCGTCCCTCCTATAATATGCGAAGCCTTGCTAATATTACCTAGCTTCAGAGAGACGTCCTTAAAGCGAATTCAACGATTGGAGCCCAGCTTATATGTCTCAAATCTATTTCAATAGGACGTCCCTCTGAAGCTAGGTAATATTAGCAAGGCTTCGCATATTATAGGAGGGACGCCCTATTGAAATTGATGACCGTGACGCATTTTGGTTTATTATTTCCAATAATAAGCCTATGTGATCGTGTAGCAAAAAATTGTTATAACCCCCCCTCAAACTTTGTCACTTTACGTTTCAAGGTGCGTAGAATCCAAATTTGAAATGTCCGTCCGCTGTCCGCCGTTCGCCGTCCGCCGTCCGGGCCATAAAAGGCCTAAGAATTGACTTAAAAAACCCGTTCTTTCGCACATAGACTCCATTTGGGGTCTAGTTGGTCCTAACGTTTAACCATCCCGATCGCTTAACTCGCATAGATGCTATGGGCCAAAAACGGGCGAAAAAGTGTCTTTTTCGAGGCTTTGAGTGTTAGACTTACGCACGCACGCACGCCTGGCACGCTTGGCAGGGGGTCACGGTGGGTGGTGAGGGGGGGTGAGCGGGGGGTGGAGTGAGAGGAGGCGCCGCGGCACCTTGTGGTGTCTGGGGTGACCAGGGGCGTAGCAGAGGGGTGTAGGAGAATGGATATTTATTACTTTTACGTGTTATACCCATATAATACACCGCGGCACCATGAGGTGGGTACGGCGTTCCTTCGAGGCATGAATATGTTTTTTTCTAGGTCATATTTGTGTGTTAATACCAATGCTTTTCCTACGCATATTTAATAACATACTTAGATAAGATAACAATAACATACTAATAACGTACTTAGATAAGATATTATTAAGGCAATAACTATTTGAATAGATAGGAGCTCAAATCGAGAAATATAAACACGCGTATATAATTATAGAAGTATAGGTTGTGGCAACTCGAAGTAGGACACGCCGAGGAGTCTGGACGGGCCTTATGACGTACGCTAGCCAACTAAAACTACGATCATACTTAATTGAAAAAATAATAAACCTTTGTGAAATAATTTGCAGCGTTTTTATGGGTTGCATTCGTGTAATTGCCGACTGACTCAGAATCAACGAATAATTACCGCGATTACAATCGTATTCGTATTAGACGATAAGATTATGCCCAACACTGCTTTAGGTGGGCACAACTTGAGCGTCTTTTTTATAACCCTAACTGACCATGGGCTCAACTCAACGTCACCCACTGTTGAGAACTGTTGGGATCTGTTATAGACTATCCAATGTGGCCGCTACTGTTTGTATGCCCCCATCCACTCCTCCGTAACACCTTCTCAACCGCAGATTGACTGAACATATTACATTACACACAGTCATATAGTACAATAACACACAAGTGAGGAAGATGGAAGACCAATTAATTCGGGCCATCCAGTAGAGAACGACGGCGCGTAGCCGAAGCACAGATGCTTTCCGCCGCCCGCAAAAGGCACAATGGGGAACGGATGGCGAGGCAGATCCCGGGAAAGCGCCTTTGTTTGTGCGCTTGAGGCCGCGACCCGCTAATTTGATTCCCTTCCAACGATACGATAGACTCGCCTGTGTGAAGCGGAATGTCTGAAACTTAACGCATTGGCACCTTCACACGGGACCACCTCTACAACCACAATAACAATCACGACAACCGCAATAATATTGTTAAATAAGTAAACAACAAAATCTCAACTTTTACGTTGCACCTTACACCGAAGTACACCTAGTTTCCACAGGCAAATGAGTACCACAAATTACGTACTCGCTGATCCGAATAAAGAACGATTTCTGCCAGTTAAATGTTAACCTGTCTGAATCGAACAGCAATTGTTCATCATCACTGGTTTATTATTTCACCGACCGGCTAGTCAACTTTGTCTGTCCCTTTTATTGGTTTATTATTTCCAATAATAAGCCTATGTGATCGTATAGCAAAAAATTTTTATAACCCCCCCTCAAACTTTGTCACTTTACGTTTCAAGGTGCGTAGAATCCAAATTTGAAATGTCCGTCCGCCGTTCGCCGTCCGGGCCATAAAAGGCCTTAGAATTGACTTAAAAAATCTGTTCTTTCGCACATAGACTCCACTTGGGGTCTAGTTGGTCCTAACTTCTCGCCAGCTCGATCACTCCACTCTCATGGGTGCTATGAGCCAAAAATAGGTGAAAAAGTGTCTTTTTTTTAAATATTTCAAGTTGTATAGAAATTGGAGATTTATGAGTGAAAAGAAAATGTTAGCTATTAATTTTATGGAAAAAAAGTATTCTAAATGATACTCTTCTATTCAAAAAGAGATTTTGGATTTTAGGCTATTTTGTGCAATTTTTTAGATTTTTAAAAACAAAATTTACTGAAGTTCAAGTTTTTAGAATAATTTCGTACATACATTTTTTAATGTTCTATTTCATAGTTGATAAACTTTATTTGACCAATCTTATGCTAAAAAATACCAATTTAACAATTCTTAGCCATTTTCAGTGATTTTGTCAGCACATTTTTTGAAATTTGACCAATTAGATGATATCAATATACAGTATAGGTAACACTTCTATGTATTGGAAATATGACTTGGTAATAAATTGTTTTGTTCATCAACTATATTAAAAAGCGTAAAATTGTGAGATTCCGCTGCTGTAGGTAATGGATTGAACCCATTTGTGAGGTCCGAAGCTCCGAGTTCCTATACTAAATATACTATAAGCGGCGTTTAATAAATATGGACCAGAGATCTACGTAGAAGGGCTATCTAATACATAAATAATAAACCTTTGTGTAATAATTTGCAGTGTTTTTATTTTATTTAAAGCATACAGTTCATATAATCATGTTATAATAACCAGTATTTTTCCTTTTGCAAAAAAAAATTGAAGCTATTGCAATGGCTCCGAAAATTATCAAAACAAAATTTTCGAAAAATTTCTTCATTCAAGTCCGTTTTATGACATTCTGAAAAAAATCCTAGAGTTTAACGCTTTTTTAGGTGTGTCATTCCTGACGGTAACTCTCCTTAGTATTGAGATACAAATTCCATTCTTGCGCCAAAAAATCAAGCTTTCCAAAACAAAAGGAAGAGCTTATTGGCCAATACTTTTTGAGTACGTTAAATTGGTCAAATTTCAAAAAAAGTACTAAAAAAATCACTAAAAATGGCTAAAAACAGCTATAAATAGTCAAACATATTTTTAATCAATATTTTAGTCTACTACGAGCTAGAACATTAAAAAATTCATTTAAAAAACTATGGAAAAAAGTGTACTCAGTTGTCACTAATATTCGCTAAAAAATCGGTAAATGTTCCCTTAAAAAGCTAGAATTTCCAAATTGTAGAACAATTTATTTAGAACAAATTTTGTTATCATGCTAACTATTCCTTCGCACTCAACGCGCTCAAATTTCTAAACAATGTGATATAATGTAATACCATAATTTTACGAAAATTCGCTCATACAATCACGCTGCATGACTGGAACTTTTTTAAATCTTGTAATGTAAATTGGATTTTATGCCCGTTGAATTTTGATGAACATGAACTGTACCTTACTATTGATCTAAAAATCTCAAATCTATTCGTAAACAGAAGAGTAAAGCAACTCAACGAAGAACAAAGACTAAGTGATGAAGAAAGAACGACCATACCTACCTCAACAAACACCAAAGAAGTTGACCTCTGAGGGATCTATATAAAGCCCAATAATAAAATGTCTATAAAATTTATAATTCTATTAAATATCTTTGATAGAAATAAAGATATAGTAATAGATTTAGTAGTATATAAATTATTTTGATTTCCCTAATAGAATTTTGTAACGTACATGCTTTATTGGTGTGAATTAAGACGAACTGAATATGGCTTGAAAACATAAAAACCGCCTTCTTGCATTGCGGGAACCTCAGAGCAAATGAGGGAAGCCAAGGCGACGGCTTCAGTATGAGAAGATATTGCAATTCCCCGGAGAGCGTCTTACGACGGCGCGGCGGTTGCGAGAGTAATCGAAAGCCCCAAGAGAGACACTAGTGTTGTGCACAACGAATCAGAAACTCCACTCTCAACAAAACTCTTCCCCTCTGTTACTACCAATATAACCCTAACTTTTTTCCTAAACTTACGAAACTTTAATCTCCAAATTCGTATGATCCTAGCGACCATCGTGTGTGTCTAAACTGATCTATTACACATTCATTCAATATCTTCATTAATTATTTATTTAATTATCTCTGATGAATCATCTCCAGCAAAATGCTCATATAATTTCCCCTAAAGAAGAGAGAGAGAAGAGAAAAAGCGAGAGAGGGGAGGGAGGGGGAGATAGGGAAGGAGAGAGAGGGAGGGAGAGAGAGAGAGTTTTATATATAATTTATAGTTGTTATTATAATATTGAATTAATATAATTTATGTACCACAAAAATTCGCCTCACTAAATGAGACGCGTCTCGAATTCGTTGGAGGGATCTGTAAGAGATATTATTCGATTCAGCGTAAAATACGTAGAAGTTGACCCCAAACTCGTGAGTTTCCTAATCTTACCAAACTTTAAACTCCTAAATCGTATGATCCTAGAGTCCATCGTGTGTGTCTAAACTGATCTCTTACCTATTCATTCAATATCTTCATTCATTATTCATTTATTTATCTCTGATGAATCATCTCCAGCAAAATGCTCATATAATTTCCCCTAAAGGACAGAGGGAGAAGAGAAAGAGTTAGAGGGGGAGGGAGGGGAGAGAGGGAGGGAGAGAGAGAGATTTATATAATTTATAATTATCATATTGAATTAATATAATTTATGTACCACAAAAATTCGCCTCACTAAATGAGACGCATTTCGAATTCGTTGGAGGGAATTGTAAGAGATACTATTCGATTCAGCGTAAAATACGTAGAAGTCGACCCCAAACTCGTGGGTTTCCTAATGTTACCAAACTTTAAACTCCTAAATCGTACGATCCTAGAGTCCATTGTGTGTGTCTAAACTGACATATTACCTATTCATTCAATATCTTCATTCCTTATTTATTTATTTATCTCTGATGAATCATCTCCAGCAAAATGCTCATATAATTTCCTCTAAAGGACAGAGGGAGAAGAAAAAGAGTTAGAGGGGGGGGGGGGGGAGAGAGGGAGGGAGAGAGAGAGATTTATATAATTTATAATTATCATATTGAATTAATATAATTTATGTACCACAAAAATTAGCCTCACTAAATGAGAGGCGTTTCGAATTCGTTGGAGGGATCTGTAAGAGATATTCGATTCTGCGTAAAATAGGTACATAAAATTCGACCCCAAACTCGTGGGTTGGTGGGTTTATTTGTATTTTTTAGTTGCATCAGTTCTGTTATGAGAGCAAAATCTGTGTTTATAATTTTCATTCCCTTACCTTTCGTTGTGCTTTGCGTGTAACAATTTTTCACTTTAGGCAGCTTGAGTAGATATTCTCTATTCTTATTTTTCACACATCTTCTAAAAATTATTTCTTTTCTTTTTTAACGAGAATTAACATATTTTCTGTATATTTATTTATTTATAATCATTTATTGTGAAAAGGCCTGGTCGCCCAGTCTACACACCAGAATTACAAGGGTAATTGTTACAAAAAATAGAAAAGTATCAAAATGTTACCAATCACAAATTACCATGAAGAGTATTACAAAATGAACTTATCATAAAAGATAATAAATGTTTTGGGGAAATTAAAGTAATGGGAGGCCCTAATAAAATATAGAAAAAGAAAATAATAAAATAAAATAAAAGCGGATTAATATGGAAGAAAGAAAAAGAGGTAGGGAGGATACACTATTCAGTGTTGGCATAAAATTTAATTATGCCACTCTTGAACTGGCTGATCGCGGGGACAGACCTAAGATGGAGAGGAAGTGCATTCCACAGCCTCGCCCCAACTACCCCAAAAGAATTAGCCATAGTGCGAGTACCTATTGTGGCGAACAATCCTCAGGGCTTAATATATGGCTGATGAATCGTTCGTAAACGTAGTTCTTTGAAGAATGTTTCTGAAGGATATTTTATTGATTCCTGGGAAATTACTTTGAGCGTTATTTTCTGTATTTTATAAATTTTAAGCTATTTAAAGTTAATATTTGAAAACTGTTATTCTTAAAGTTCGAAGTAAATTAGAGCGGATATGATTTGTGGGAACGTCACACCTCCAAATGTGACCATGGAACTGTTAGGACGTGAGCAATGTGACAACCTGACATAGGAATGTGACATAAAAATGTTAACAGCAGAAGTTGTACACTTCTTATATCTCAAGAAAGGGGACTTGTTGAGTATAGCTCCAGAGTGTTTGAAATAGTTTTAGAATCATCATGAATTCGATATTTGAATGTTCTCGGGAGCATCATTCTTGTTAGTGGTTTAAAAAACACAGATGCATAATTATGGGCGAAAATTCTATCATAGCAGATGGATTAGTATGGATTGGTATGGATGGATTGGTATGGATTACTTCAACACTCTGGAGGCGCTATCGTTATTACTGACGTTGGACGCAACAAAAGAGATTAGTGAAGGAAAATTCCAGTAGAAGAAAGCATCTCAAGCGTACTCGTACGATGCAGAATACTTACTTGAATAATATTTATATAGTTGGTTCATTCACCCACTACATTGAATCAAGCAGGCTATTTCGGTGGGGGGGGGGGGGGGGGGGTGGGGGGGGGGGACTGTAATTACACGTATTTTGATGTTGAAATCAGCCCATTTTATACGGTTAGGTAAGTACACTTGGATCTTTTCAACAAACTAATCTTTTTGCCATTAAAAAACTCGGTAGGAATTACACCGTGATAAAATTATTCCGAATGACGAATTATGACGAATTTTACGTTTCCGCAAGCTCAGAGCGAAGTATTAGTTTGTGGAGAAATTGTGAGAAACTGATGGTGAACCATCTACAGCTTAACAAGCACATTCCCTGAGAATTAAATTAAAATCGGATGATTGCTAGCATTGATAAGGAATAATGGATTTGAGGTCTGCCCGTATCTTAACGTGGTTTGGGAAGGGCCCTCCTCCGAGTGGCTCGCGGTTTCAACACTTGGTTGCCGCTCCAGATGTACCATAGTTCAATGGCAGACAAATAGTGGAGTTAGAAATAGAGTGGAAAAAACGGGGAAAATCTACATCAAATTATAATTAATAATTTAAAGCTTTTCCCGTATGTCTTTTAAGATTATTCAACATTTTTCTTCATAACACAAAAAATGTATTGGTTTTCTATAGACCACCACACACTATCATAGCTACAGGACGAATATAAGTTAGTTCAATACTCAGTTCATTTTGACATTTTTTATGTCTTTACTTTGGCTCATAAACGAAAAAAGCGTTAAAAAAACAATTCCTGTAAACTTTCGCCGCCAAAATGTAAATAAAGAGCTTGCTTACGGTTTGCATCAGTGACTCCTTTCGCTACGATGTACAAAGAAACCGCTCGTTTCCACCGAGTCCAGCGAGCAGCCAAAGTGGTAACATCACCATCTAAATCTAACGGCGGTATATTAGTAGCTTCCATGATACATTTAAACAACGGACTTTTCCGACTGTGCCAATGTAATGTTTGATATATCTCTAATAAAAAATCTAAAGTGAAGATCTTAGCAAATTTCGGACAAATTTTTTAGGACAAGAATGGTAAGCTTTGAGGGGACACAATTATTATGGATTGGCCCCAGCGAAAAGACATATTCATGTCAACTACAAATTCATCATTTCGTTGGACTTTATTTATTTATTTGTTCTTTTTCATTTTTTTTACTTTTTTTTAGCGAATGATCAGAATTTTTACTTCAAGTCCGAGGCCAAAAAAACGCTTGCATACAAGTCTGCAACGCATTAGGACATTTCATGTCTTTCCCCTCCCTCCTTCTTCCCTTCCATCTTCTAGCAATCTTGTCTTCCTCTGTGGATTACATTTTTTTCAATATAAAGAAAACAAACGTCCTAAGGAGGCTACCAGCCAAATTTCAGCTTAATACGGTTGATAGGGAAGAAGTTAGCTTCAGGAGCCACTCTGCTGATCAAGACCCTGTACACCTTATTGTTCATGTCCTAAGGAGGCTACCAGCCAAATTTCAGCTTCCTACGGTTGATAGGAGAGAAGTTAGCTTCAGGAGCCACTCAGTTGATAAAAACCCTCTGCACCTTACTGTTCACGTCCTATGGAGGCTACCAGCCAAATTTCAGCTTCCTACGGTTGATAGGGAAGAAGTTAGCTTCAGGAGCCACTCTGCTGATCAAGACCCTGTACAACTTATTGTTCACGTCCTAAGGAGGCTACCAGCCAAATTTCAGGTTCCTACGGTTGATAGAGAAGAAGTTAGCTTCAGGAGCCACTCTGCTGATCAAGACCCTGTACACCTTATTGTTCATGTCCTAAGGAGGCTACCAGCCAAATTTCAGCTTCCTAAGCTTGATAGGGAAGAAGTTAGCTTCAGGAGCCACTCTGCTGATCAAGACCCTGTAGACCTTATTGTTCATGTCCTAAGGAGGCTACCAGCCAAATTTCAGCTTCCTAAGGTTGATAGGGAAGAAGTTAGCTTCAGGAGCCACTCTGCTGATCAAGACCCTGTACACCTTATTGTTCATGTCCTAAGGAGGCTACCAGCCAAATTTCAGCTTCCTAGGGTTGATAGGAAAGAAGTTAGCTTCAGGAGCCACTCAGTTGATCAAAACCCTCTGCACCTTATTGTTCACGTCCTAAGGAGTCTACCAGCCAAATCATAATAATCATATAGCCAAATTTCAGCTATAATCATATAGGTACCTACCTACCTCACTTCTACGAATCATAATAATCATTGAGCATATTTCGTTACGTAACGTGACATAACGAAAATTTGGTTGTGTGCCATAGCAAAGACATGAAATGTCAAAAAAGCGTTACGGTTGGTTTTCTCATGATTTCCGCTTACAACCGAGTCGTTGCTAGGGAAATGGCACTTCGTCGTTTTTCATCCCACAAAATTCGTTGACCATTCGTTCGAAACCTCTCAACCTATCCAAACATATTATGTTAACTACTGCGAAGTGTGTGGCCAAAAAGCTGAATTATCCGCATGGTTATTTGAATAATTCTTTACACACAGGTGATCATTCTCAATAATTGATATTGTGAACATAATTGCTACTCCTTGTTAATTTCTGATGATTTCATTGAGCTGGTGTTTCGATGATTTGATTCATAACAGGTGATCAGAATATTGCGAGAACGGTTTGATTTGTGAAGCGGTGGTTAAATCATTTTAATAGGTGATTTCTATACTTCAAACTCTAGGGAGCTGTAATTTCGTATGTAGCCTCTTTAGGACATTTACTTGACGATGCCCAAGGTCCGGATCAGCTGATTGGCTCTTAAAGCTTGCATACGCGTCTGCCACTAAAGACATAAAATGTCCCAATGTGTTATGCTTTTTAAATTTTTACGAAGATTCGCTAACAGAAGTTGGTATAGATTAAGACATAGGTACCATCAAGTATAATACTGCGATTTTGTTATACAACCGCAAAACTTTCTTTCATTTCTTCATTTTTCACCTAATAGCTACCGATTCCACCAACTAATTCTAAATATAACCAGGTGAGTGGTTTTCCCCATGTATCCACTCTTTACAGTGGAGACGATCTGAAACAGGGGAACAAGGTTCCCTAATCTGTCACTAGGGTGTGTTGGGGCCTCTCTTCTTCCCATACTAGGTAACACGGGACTTTTGATGTTTATCTTTATAGCCCATAAATTGAAGAAGGGTATGAACATTTACGGTGCCATAAAAAATATCCATGTCACAGAGTATCAGCGTGTTGCGTTGGTACATTCAAGAAAATTTTCTTTCTGTTGCATAATTTGTAAGTGTTTTACTGAACCTCAATTTCAAATTTCACCGTAATTGGTTCGATTTAGGAGAAATTAGCTTTTAAATCACCGCAAAAACGTTTGTAGTTGAATATGAATCTGCTCAGAAATTCATGGAAATCAGTGAAAATAATTTATAGAAAATCGGTATCGTGGTTCCAGAAACAATCGGCAAATAACTGACTGACAAAAGTTCAAACAAAATACATAGAATGTTTTGTATACAGACAACTAACTTCTATGATTATATAGTAGAACAGACAGATATTTGAAACGTACTGCAGTTTGAACCTAGCAAGGATGAGTGAGAGTTGATTGGACAACGCCGATGATATGGAAAAATATTCAAGACTACAGATTTCATTCGAATAGACGCACTTTGCATTCAGCCACATACTCGTTTTTCAGGACGTGTATAACAACCCCCCTACATGCGGATTTTCCCCAGCTTGTAACAGAGCCTTCATCACAAAAGCCGGCAGCCTCGCTGTCAGAGGAGATAGATGACAATTGTCATTGTCGCTCTTTCTGCGGTCTTTCATCTCGACTCGATGACAGATATATGGAAACCGAAAAAGCGAAATTTAATACTCCAAACCGACGTTTATTTGAACCCGTGTTTGCAAGTTTCTACGCATCATCACACATATCCACCACGTATAAATACACATGTCTGCTTCTTGGAGTCCAATTACTTTTTCCAGCTTCTTTTTCTCGCCGTCACTCGGTTTCTACTCGCATTTTATCGCACAAGCTCACGGGCG
Organism: Adelphocoris suturalis; assembly: GCA_030762985.1. Lineage (NCBI taxonomy): Eukaryota > Metazoa > Arthropoda > Insecta > Hemiptera > Miridae > Adelphocoris > Adelphocoris suturalis. Next base: position 172,544,635 of record CM061040.1, on the reverse strand, counting down.
CACGCATTTCCGTAGAGGTCTATTGAGAGTCTCCTATTCAGAGAGCTTAGGCACATGAGTGCTTTTGGCTCGAAAGCATCGAGCACGTGCTGCTTTGTATTTTAGTAGAGGTGGTAGTAGGTGCGATAAGAAAAAATGTGTGCCAAGTTGAATGGGAAATGTAGATCTACTTCACTTGTTGTAATATAGACTTATAGCTGTGTCCGCTCGCTTCACTCGCTCGTCCTAGATACGAATGTAAATCACACCGTACCATCACATGAATTTCTAGCCATTGTGTCAGTACAGCCCGGGAAATACTATTACCATTGTATCTACCATACTCAGAGATGCTCCGTTTCAAAATTTGACATCTGAAGTTAGATAGGAACAAATTAGCTGTAGAGCTCACTCAGTTAATTAGAGAGGTTCCCAAAATTTTAATTATACACTTTCACACCCAGAGAAACACGGTTACAAAGTTCAGAGCTTTTAGTGGAATAGGAACAAAATTATGTATAGAGCCCACTCAGCAGATTTTAGTGTTTCTCATGTGGTAATATTACACTCTACCACAGCCTGAACAGCCTCGTTCTAAATTTCAGAATCCCAAGTTAGTTAGGAGCAAAATTACAGAGATCACTACTAACAAAACTCATTCCAGAAGTCGTAAATATAAATATTCTCTATCACAACCAAGAAGGCCCGTTTTAAATTTCAGCATCTCAAGTTGGATTGGAACAAAATTAGGTTCAGAGCTCACTATGCTGGTTAGATTGAATGGTTACATAAATTGCTATTACACTCTACCACATCCAAAGAAGTCCCGTTCCTGAATGCTGCACTTGAAGTTGAACAGTATCAACGTAAATTACAGAGCTCTCTCAGCGTATTGTGGGGATTGCTCAACCTGTGATTATGCTATACCATACTCAGTGAGGTGCCATTCCAAAGTTCAGCATCTTAACAAAACAACAAAATAAGTTACAGTGCATACTCACGTTTTAAATGTCAGCATCTCAAGTTATATAGAAACAAAAGTAGGTACAGAGCTCAATCTGCTGATTAGAGTGATTCCTCAAGTTGCACTTCTTATCTACTACCGCACCCAGCAGGGCCCCGTTCCAAATTTCTGAATCTCAAGTTAAATTGGAACAAAATTACTCATGCTGCTAATTTAAATTAATGATTCTTTAACCTTAAGTTTACTCTACCTCATCCAACGAGGTCCAGTTGTAAATTTCAACATCTTGTATAAGAACAAAATTAGCTACAGAGCTTACTCTGCTGATTAGAGTGGTTTCTCAAGTTTTAGTTTTTCTCTACTACACTTAGAGAGGTTGCGATGTTAGTAACTCAGTTCTCATAATGGCCCCGTTTCAAATTTAAGTATCTCAGGTTCAATAGGAATGAAATTAGCCTCAGAACTCATTCAGATGATCGGGGTGGAAGATTTTATAGATGTTTTGGTCATAAATCGTCGGTTGAAATGGGTAAGAAATCAGCCTCTAGGCATACGCAGCTGATCAGGATCAGGGTGGCTTTGTACTTTTTCATTATTACCCAGCAGTCCCAAAAAGTATTCAATCCGAATTTCAGCAATCAAGTTTCAACGTGAACCACCCTATTCACATTTGACGTGAAAAGTTCGACGAATGTCCAAACTTTCTTTAATTACAAATGTATGTCCCCGGGCGACATTGTTAGAGAAGGCTGAGTTCTTGATTAAGAAGTAAGTCGAGTTAAGGGTTGTAATATAGCCTAAGTTCTATTGCAAAACTTGCACGTCAATTTGCTCCTACCCCTATGGAAATGGGTGCAACCGTTTGGACAGTTAGAGCAGACAAACAAACTATATATATATATATATTAGATAGATAGATAAAATGAAGTAGTTGGTGAGAAAATGGTGAGACGATGTTGCTGAGTAGTCTATATCACACTTTGATTACCACCTTGTCAGTCCTAAATTTAGTTATAGTCTTTAGTAACAATCAGACGGCAATAAACTAGCTCGTGAAATCAGCTCCTGTCATTAGGAAGTTCCAAATAGCGCCGACCATTTTTATTCCTTGTCGATTTTTAATCAAAATAATTGAGCTAAGATCAATCATCAAAACTCATAGGTATCACTTATTAATCATTTATCTGCAAACCTACCCACCTTACAGCAATTTTTCTAATATCGAGATAATAAACGTTTGGGTAATAATACTTTACATCAGTGTTTTTATTTTTCTTGTTGGTAGAATTTAATTTCCCCTTCCGTCTGATTTTTTGATAGTGCATTTTGGGGATTTTTACATTTTTCAGAGTTTATTTATGTATATGATATTAAACAAAATAGCAAATGATGGAAATTTATAAAATGTAATTGATGCGAACACGCACCAATTTTATTAAAATCTACAGAGAACCAACTAATCTGCAAAACATCTGCTGGGGGAAAAAAAAGTTTCTTGGTTGATTACACAGGTTCATGATTTGCCAGTGGAGTCCGTGATGACAATCCGTTTAGTGACGGACGGTCAGCATGGCTACCCTTAGAATCGTGCCTGTTGCAGTTTCCTTTTGGCACCTCTTTTAGCGAATTTTTGAAGAAAATTAAGCTATTGCTCTCGCCTCAAAATTTGTAGAATGTGAATTTTTGAAAAAAATTTATGCAGAAATCTGTTTCAGGCTATTCTGAATCATATTCTGAAGTTTAACGCATTTTTTTATGTATGTATGTATGTATGTATGTATATATGTATGTATGTATATATGTCGGGTAAACCTGGGCGTCCTACCCACTTTTTTATTTTATATGTTTATTTTTCAATTTAATTTATATGTTTATTTTTCAATTTCCGTCTTTGAGGGGAGGTTTCCAAAAAAAAAAAAAAATGTATGTATGTATGTATGTATGTGTCATTCCAGACGATAACTGTCCGTAGAATTGTGCTAGGAACTTCAAACAAATTTTAAAATGTTAAGGACACAAAACGAAAGTTCAAGCTCGTTGGCCAGCATGATTGGATTTCATCTTCGGGTTGAAATTTTCAAAACTGTAGTCAAAAAATTCAAAATAGCCTGTTTTTTGCGATTTGTTGTGCGAAATAATTTTTTCAGCATACTAATATGTGGTATATTCGGAATCAGCGTAAAATTTCCTACAAGAATATGTATCAACTTTTTAAAAATTTCAAAGTTGAAAAATCAGTCAAAAATTGAAATAATGCCGTTCGCTAGTTGTAAAAATATGTAATATTTGCATGAAACATTGTCCGAATTCAGATTGAACTACTCTTATGGAAGTATCAATATATAACCAATCCTAGAACCATGCTGTTTAAAACGTAGGTAGTAGGTGCTTGTTAAAAAAAAATGTAATCACAACTGATGAGTTTACTCTGAAATATTCCGTCCTCCGATTCTCTCGGTCGCTCTCTTTAATGTTTTACGCTCAACTGTTTTAGGACTTGATGTAGCTTTAATACTGACTGTGGCTTAGAAAATATCAGCCATGAAATTATGAAGAAGTTCTATTTATGTACGTATGTACTTCAAAAATTCGCTCATGGGGTCATGCTGCATGACTGGACTTTTTTTGTATTGCCGCTAATGACCCTCCCGGTTGAGACGCGGCTAGAATTCTAAAAAAAAAACTAAAATTGCAAGTAAATTTAAACATTTTACGAATGAATCTAATTTCCACTCAACCCAACGGAGTGTTAGGTCGAGTGGGATTATATTAGGAATGCAAGACATATATTCACAGTGTGCAGATGTCCTCACATCTGCCAAGATTCTCGCTCCTTCAAAGAAAATTCAAAAATCCCGCCCATTCTATGACCCAGGGTTGCCCCTAGTGCCTGTTAGCCTCCCGTGTCTCCCCAGACTGAGGTACAGGTCTTCCTTCCTAACATAATTCTCGGCCATATTTCAAAGAAGAAAATGGGGCGTTTGACAAGAAGGACCGGTCAGAGAGTAGGGGTTGGGAATGGTAAAATCATAGAACGACCAAGTTCTGGGTGGGCTGTGAATATATGTCTTGCATTCCTAATATAATCCCACTCGACCTAACACTCCGTTGGGTTGAGTGGAAATTATATAACGGAATGCTTCGACATATATTCACAGTGTGCAGATTGTTTAAAGAACCCTCTGAACGGGACTTGATTTGAGGAGGGGCAACCCTTATCCTGAAAACCTATAGAATAGTGAAAAAATAATGCAGTGAAGAAAAGAGGAAACAAATCTCCTAATTTCTAGAATACTAGTCCCTATTCAATATGGGTGTGATAAAGATACACCTAGTGTCATGGATTGTGGACAAATACTTCACCCCCCCCCCCCCCCCCCCCTTCACACAAAGGAGGAAGGAAGGTTACTCATATCGTAAGAGAGACAGTGAGGAATAAGTAATGCTTTGCATGATGAGCATTATGAGGAAGGATTAAGAAAGACATTTCCACCTCGTAAAACAGAAATGCTTATATACTGTAAGAAAAATGAAACAGATATAATAACTGTAGAGAGTAATAAAATGTAATTCTCTTAATTAATGAAAACTGCATAAATTATTACAATGTAATCCACTGAACGAAAATAAAAACACTGATAAAATAGTTGAACTGGATGAGGTAACACACACCCCCACCGGAATTTGAAGCTCTTCCAAAGAAATGAGAGATAAATGTAAAATCACTGGGCAGAAAGATTAGGAAGAGAGAACAGACCTGGAGAAGGTAAATTCTTCTTCTATAGGTCTATTGTAGATTTGAGCAAACATGCCAGAGGAGGGTGTCCAACCGGCTGCTTTCATTATAACGTCAACCGAAACCCCAGCTCGTGCAGCTGCGCTGACCGAGGAGTGCCGGGTAGAATGTACCGAAAAGGTACCGGAGTCTACACCCGCCGACTGTAGCATATCCCTAGCCCATCTGGCTAGAGTGGGGCCCGTTGCCGGAGTGTGAGGGGGAGATGAAATAATGAAAAGGGCTTTGTGGTGTGGTGGGCAGATATTTTCTGATAAGGCCAAGAACGATTTTAATATGGAAGGAATACAAATTCCCCTTTGCTGTGGCATAAAAGGGAAAGATAATGTCATACCCTTGAATCCGGGTCTAGAGGTTTTTAGAAGCCTATCCACCCAAATGGAAACCCCTGAGCCAGTAAAATGAATATTGCTCCTCTCGATAGCTCTTATTGTTTGGAGTCTTTGGCCTGAGGCCAGTAGGAGTAAAAGTAGTAACTTTTTAGAGAATGATAAGAGAGAGTTCGGGTGAAAGTGTTCTAGGTAGGAAAGCACGGTCTTAGGGTCCCAAGTAGAAGTATACCTAGGTATCGAGGGACGTCGCCGAAATACACCTTGCAAAAATCTATGAATCAGAGGATCTGAGGAGATGTCCGTTGAGGCTACAAGGGCCAGAGCAGAACGATGGGAGTTGAATGTTTGATAAGCAACGGGTTTTGTATCAAATATAAATTGTAAAAAGGAAACTACCTGCTTGGCAGAAATATCAAGAGGATTACTATCCGTTTGTCGGCAGAAGTCTGTCCATTGCTTGTATGTAGACTCATATTGTTTAAAAGTTGATGGTGAGAGAGAATATGTAAGTGTCTCAATCACAGAGGCTGAGAGGCCGTCTCGGGCAAAGCGCTGCTCGATAAAATTGCGGCCAGAAGACACAGGTTGCTGGCCATTGGATGAGGTCGACTGTCAACAACAGAAAAGAGCAGATTGTTAGAGGGTGGTAACCTGATTATTTGTGAAGTCGCTAATAGATTGAACAGTGGGAACCAGGACTGGGAAGGCCAATCAGGAACAACAACAATACCCGACGCTTGATCTCTAATTATTTTCTGCAGGACCCTGGGGATGATGAAAAATGGAGGAAAAGCAAAGAAAAATAAAGTTCTCCATGAAATGGTAAAAGCATCAACCTCATAGGCCCCAGGGTCTGGCTTCCATGAACAATAATCTGGGAGTTGATGAAGGTCCGACGAGGCAAAAAGGTCAATAGTAGGCGTGCCCAGCGTTAGACAAATTTGTCTGAAGGAATCCGAGTTCAATCCCCATTCATAATCCTCCTGAGAACGGCGTGATTCTATGTCCGCCTGTATATTTTCTGCTGATTTGATGTAGGAGGCAAAGAAGGTAATGTGGCGAGTAGCACAGAACTCCCAGATTTTTGCTGCTACTGCGTGTAGGTGAGGAAATCGAGCGTTACCCCCTCTATTGATACAGGCGATAGCAGTTGTATTATCCACTCTAAGGAGGATGGAGGTGTGGGTCCAGGAGTGCGCGAAATGCTGCAACGTTTCAAATACTGCCCAGAGCTCTAGTTCATTAATGTGTCTTGATACCAGTTCCCTTGACCACCATCCTCCCGTGGAGTGGGGGGTTAAAAATCCACCCCAGCCAGAAGTGCAGGCGTCCGAGAATATTTCATGCTCAAAGTTATCCCCCGGAAAAGCATTTACAGGATTTTTCAAGGCCAATAACCACCAAAGCAGGTCTCTCCTTGAGTGTTCAGATAGAGAAAAGGGGGCAGAATAGTCGTCGTTTTGAGATGACAAGGCGATGAATCTATCGTATTCTAACAAACGGCAATGGATGAGGGAAAAAGGCACTGAGGGAATAGAGGAAATGAGCAGGCCGATTACTCGAGCCGCCTCTCGAATTGAAGGTGAAGGAGATTGAAGAAGTGAGATGATTGCTGATGATGTCTTTTGGACCTTAATTGGGGGAAGAGAAATCGTTAAATTCACAGAGTTGAAAATGAAGCCCAAAAATTTGAACGTAGTGCTGGGAGAACAGGCGGATTTTTCCCGATTTATACTAAACCCCAGTGACTCCAGGAGAGAGACCGTGGTGGAGTAAGCCCGACTACATGACTCATTATCTTTGGCAAGAATGCATATGTCATCAAGGTAATTAAGACATAAAATACCCAAATGTCGTAGACGAGCCATGACGGGCTTCATTAGCTTTGTAAAAACAAAGGGAGCGCATGAAAGGCCAAAGGGTAGGCATGTAAATGCAAAACGTTTATGATCGTAGTTAAAAGTTAAAAACTTGTAATGGTCGGGGTGAATGGGTACAGAGTAGTAAGCTTCTTGAAGATCAATTGTGACCCCGACGTACGAGGGAGGAAGAATGCGCATGAGCGTCTTATGGTCTTCCATTTTAAAGTGAGGTGCTCTAACAAAATCATTCAAATTTTTTAGGTTAAGGATGAAACGTGACGAACCATCAGGTTTCGGGACCAAGAAAATAGATGACACAAATTGGTCGTCGCATTTAGGAATTTCAATTATGGCACCTATGGATAGTAAACGTGAAATGTGGTCGTCAAATAACGGTGTTGCCCCACATTCATGGCCATTCCCATTAGGAGGGGGCGGTGATGAAACAAAAGGAATTGACAAACCCATTACCCATTGTAAAATATTATTGTCAGAAATAAAAATGTTCTGCCAACGCTGAGAGAAAAATCTCAGACGTCCGGCGTAAGGTAACTGAAGTCCACTTACCAACGCAGCAGGAGGCTGATGGGCAATAGCGTCATCGGCAGATGTCACCTGTTGCGAAATCACAGGAGACCGGCACGACGAAGAAGAGCGGGTCAGTTCCTGTGTGGTGCCCAGAGATGCAGGGGCTGAGCCCGCAAGCGCAGAGACTTCAGCAATACCCTGAACAGGTGGAGAGCCGCGAAATGCATAGGACACCCCCGTAACCTGACTGGGTTCGGTGAGAGCAGGAGGTACGTTTGAATTAAATTTAATATTATCGGGCAAAACTGGTCGATGACATATGGATTCTGAATAATTTTGATTAAAAATGGAATTTAAGCATTGTTTTTCTGATTGGGGGGAATGCCTTTTGATAGGTCTTTCCTCAGTGGGTGATTCCGATTCTGGTTCTGGTACTTGTTTTTGTTTTGAGGTCGATTGCCCTGCGTCGGCTGGCGATAGTGCCTGTGTGTCCGATACGCAGGGCGCCGTCCGTTTCCCGAAGAGGGAGTTCCTTTTTTATTCGCCTTTCTAATGAATAAGTCGGGAAGAGAAAAATGGCGAGCAGCAGAATCTGCTAATTTTGATGTACGGACAATTTCAGGAATAGTCCCACGAAATAATTTATCATTAATAGGGGCATTTCTAGCCTGTTGGCGAAATTGTTTTTTGATGGAAAACATCATTAAATTCCTACGGGTTTTGGTCGTTCCGAAAAAACCTGAAGCCAAAAGAGCCGCCGTGTCCCACAGGAATCCGTATAGGTCTGAGGTTTGATCCTGGGACATGGGGAGTTGATGGCCAGCTCGATCTTCCCTATTCATGTGGTTGGCTAAAATGGTAAGGGCAGCCCCGGTGGCCACAAGAGCCCTACCTGCGGCCTGTTGAGTACGTTGCAGGCCCTGATCCCGAAGTGTTGTGAGTTTTGACAAATGTGGGTGAATTTCATTATCAATGATGGGCGGAATTAAGCAACGCATGTGTATCTCCGGATCATAATCTTCAAATAATTTGGAATACACATCCTTGTCCATTCCTAACCGAACGAGGTCCCTCCACTCGCGTTCGTAAGCCTTGTCAAGCTTCAGAGCTCGTCGCTTGGGCCGCATAGTGCGCCACACCGCGTACCTAGCTCTCTTTGGGAGGTTTTTGAGGTACCTAGCTTTTTTGGTATCATACCTTTTATAATCATTCCTCAGATGTTGATGGGAAGGACGCTTAGGGCGCCTCCTCGAGTCGAGAGTAGACAAGGATGAAGATCGCGATCTTGATGATCGGGACCTATAATGATGTGAAGCATCAGAGTCAGAAGAAAATGAAGACGGGAAATTATCCGAACCATATAGGGAAATTTTTTCCTCAGAATCGGAATCAGTAAAGGGGGAACGTACCTTTTCCTGCCGGTGATGTTTAGGGTTAGAGGAGCGGCCACCCTTGTGTGCTTGACAACTTCGGGCGTATTTCGCCGGGCTATATCCACCCGCGCCAAGCCGATCCTTCCTGCGGTGCGGTTCCTGGCTCTTATTTGAAGAATTATAGGTATTGTCGGGTTCTGTACTAAAACAGCCCTTACTACCCCCAAACCTGGATTCCGCCCGACGCTTCCGACGCCTTGAGGTTAGCTCGATCTGAGACGACATTTCGCGAAGAAACGATGAAGAAAACCGCGGAATGAATGAATAAATGGACGTGAATGAATGAATGACTAATGAAAGTGGTATATGAACGTGAAAAAATGATAATTTTATGAAATGAAAGCGAAAAATTTGAAAATTCCGAAGGACCTAAGTGAACTTGGCAAACGCTAAGGACAAAATGGCCGAGAATTATGTTAGGAAGGAAGACCTGTACCTCAGTCTGGGGAGACACGGGAGGCTAACAGGCACTAGGGGCAACCCTGGGTCATAGAATGGGCGGGATTTTTGAATTTTCTTTAAAGGAGCGAGAATCTTGGCAGATGTGAGGACATCTGCACACTGTGAATATATGTCGAAGCATTCCGTTATATAATTGTTATTTTACTTTTTATTCGCAAAAAAAAATCTTGTTTGCAAAAGATTAACTTCATCTGCAAATAGTATATTTCAGCCCTTCAATTTTACCCATCCCATGAAACAGTGGTATTGGAGAAAAGTTTCGCAAGCGTGGTGGACTACACTTCTATATATATATATATATATATATATATATATATATATATATAGAGAGAGAGAGAGAGAGAGAGAGAGAGACAGAGAGAGAGAGAGAGAGAGAGAGAGAGAGAGAGAGAGAGAGAGAGAGAGAGAGAGAGAGAGAGAGAGAGAGAGAGAGAGAGAGAGAGAGAATCGTTTTACAAAGGTTTATTAATGAATTTGATCTTCCCCTATGGAATAGAACCTCCAACAAACACGGATTGTTTCCAGATCTCTCGCCCTCTCGAAACAGCAAAGACTCCTCTTCAAATCCAGCCCAACAGTACTTGTGTCCCACCCCAGTGTCAACAAGCAGTCGAGATCAGAACGCGGCTATTATTCATGTTTTTCGACGCGTTATTGAACTAAACCTTTGCCGCATTCAATAAAAAAAAAAAAAAGAAAATGAAATCCCCTTCTGAACCCCCGTTACTGAACTCGGCGGGCTTTATCCCTCCGGTGATCCGCCATCCACAGTATTTTCTTTTCAACCTCTGGGAAATCCTCCCTAATGGAAGGCCCTCCAACTCTCTCGAACGCCTAAACGCCGCTCACAGTTAAGTGAATCATACATCAGACTGATTCGCTGAAAGCAATTTCAAACCGTACCTGCTCGATATTACGAAATGCTGAGCCGTTAATCTTCATATTGCTTTCTTCCCCTTGCTCGAAAAAAATCTCAGAAAATCACTAGGTTAATGTACTTATTATTCACGTTCTAGATAGGTAATCGTTCATCACGATTCTTAAATATTTTAACACAGAATGTGTTTTAGCCATGGACTAACTAGCCGAAAATGGAACGCGGGATGGTAACGAAATGTGTGACGGATGATTTTCACGTACAACCGAGTCGTTGCTAGGGATATGGTACTTCGTCGTTTTTCATCCCACAAAATTCGTTGACCATTCGTTCGAAAGCTCTCAATTTATCCAACAATATTATGTTAACTACTGCGAAGTGCGTGTCCAACAAACTGAGTTATGAGCATGGTTATATAAATAATTGTTTACACACAGGTGATCATTCTCAATAATTGATATTGTGAACATGATTGCAACCGCTTGTTAATTTCTGATGATTTCATTGAGCTTGTGTTTCGATGATTTGATTCATAGCAGGTGATCTGAGTATTACGAAAACGGTTTGATTTGTGAAGAGGAGGTTAAATAATTTGAATAGGTAATTTCTATACTTTACACTCTAGGAAGCTGTAATTTCGTTTGTAGCCTCTTTAGGACATTTACTTGACGATGCTCAGGGTCCGGATCAGATGTGTGGCTCTTAAAGCTAATTTCTATGCTTTACACTCTAGGAAGCTGTAATTTCGTATGTAGCATCTTTAGGACATTTACTTGACGATGCTCAGGGTCCGGATCAGATGTGTGGCTCTTAAAGCTAATTTCTATGCTTTACACTCTAGGAAGCTGTAATTTCGTATGTAGGCTCTTTAGGACATTTACTTGACGATGTCCAGGGTCCGGATCAGATGAGTGGCTTTTAAAGCTAATTTCTATACTTTACACTCTAGGAAGCTGTAATTTCGTATGTAGCCTCTTTAGGACATTTACTTGATAAATCGCTCTTGATTTATCACGAATTTATTTCGTTTTTTTTTTCGTAGTTTCATACTATAACTATATAAATTGATGTTATAAATGAATAGTAAACAATGACGCTTGTTTGGTTGTCACTTGGTTGCGCGACAACGCAAACACATTCTGTGTTTCAATAATTTCGTCCGAAGTATGTAAATAGAGGTAACCGGGGGTCCAGGGGGCTTGTTTTCTTCAGTAATTTTTAATTAGTACAATATTCTATTGTAATCCTTGTCTACAGTCTGAATCAATCGTGGTTTCGCAAGCAGTCCTCCTTCGTATTTGTGATTACAGTGTAGACAAGATTGAGATACTTCAATAGATGACCTACCACCAAGGATTCTGCCTTATCAAATATTGAAATAACTTCAATAATTAACCCAACACTAAGTTTTCTGCCCACAACAACTAGGCATTATTGTCTTAGCAGGACCGTGTGGTTTCGTGCGGTCCTCTAAAGGAAAGGTTTCGGACATGTGGGCCCCTAAAGGATAAGTACCAAACAAACGCTTTGGGGAAAATTGTTTTATAAAATATTTAATTGAATACCTCTACTTTCACCTATCTAACCGTGATGAAAAACATCTGTGAATAGATAAGAGAGTAACTTCAACTATCTTGAAAAACGCTGCAAATAATTTCACAAAGGTTTATTATTTTTTCAATTGAGTATGATCGTAGTTTTAGTTGGCTTGCGTACGTCATAAGGCCCGTCCAGACTCCTCGGCGTGTCCTACTTCGAGTTGCCACAACCTATGCTTCTATAATTATATACGTATGTTTATATTTCTCGATTTCAGCTCCTATCTATTCAAATAATCATTTCCTTAATAATATCATTATCTAAGTACGTATAAAAAGTTGAGAGGATTTGTTATTAAATATGTGTAGGCAAAGCATTGGTATTAACAAACAAATATGATCTAGAAAAAAACGTAAATTCATGCCTCGAAGGAACATGAAATTCGAAAGCAATACAAGTGTAGGAAGTTTTCCACACTCTTTAGGTCTCGTTACCTCACAACCGGAGGTTCACCGCCCTATTACGCTTCATATCACTCATATTTTTCAATCAACATTCATTTGAAAGTTGTGCATTTTGAGATGAGTAAATTTTGTCCTAACATGAGAATAATAATTATTAGGTCGTGCAGTTGTGGTCGTGCATGATCTGGTCTTAAAGTGTTCTGTTGCGAAGTCCTACTGCGCATTGTTATCCTAACCGTGGAATATTAGCTTGCGCAGTTGTGGTTGAGCAGGTTAGAGTTTTAATACGTCAGTCTAACACTCGAAGCCTCGAAAAAGACACTTTTTTGCCCGTTTTTGGCCCATAGCATCTATGCGAGTAAAGCAATCGGAATGGTTAAACGTTAGTACCAACTAGACCCCAAATGGAGTCTATGTGCGAAAGAACGGGTTTTTGTAGTCAATTCTTAGGCCTTTTATGGCCCGGACGGCGTACGGCGGACGGACATTTCAAATTTGGATTCTACGCACCTTGAAACGTAAAGTGACAAAGTTTGAGGGGGGTTATAACAATTTTTTGCTATGCGATCACATAGGCTTCTTATTGGAAATAATTAACCAAAAATCAGTCTAGTTTCGGGTGTGACATGTGAGTTACTGGAAAAAGACAGCCACGGAACCAGTGTTGTCACCAAGGTTTGAAACGCAAAGAACAAATATGGATGTTGATTTAGTAGGAAACCAATTTCCCTTCCTCACTACCAAAGGGACTAGCATCAATTAAGCTGCAGCAGAACGTAATTATACAAACCAGTCAAATGAGTTTGAAATTTGTCTTTCCGATGGTGGGGAAAAGGAGTCTGTAGACGGAAAATGAATATGTAATTAAATGAGAATGACATTCATGCAGTTCCAGTACAGATTGGAGAACCTCTTTCTAACAACTACTCAAAATAGCTACAGCAGCTATAGAATTATAAAACTTGGGAACTTCGCAATAGCAAAACTCACTCTGGGCAATGGAAGAAAAAATGCATGATTTACCTGCCAACGACTTTCTTCCTGCTAATGAAAAAGCCAATGTTTTATTCCATCTCATTTTATTCATATGCTACCCAGGATGGGTCTTATTCACTGAGGCTCAAAGGGTGCGGGAGTATGATGAGGCGGAAGGCATATACGAGAACGGAGAGAGCTTTCACTAATGGTATAGGATGCATGAGCAGGCTGTAGCTGTTCTTTAAAAGTGATTCGAGTTGCATGTAAATCTGTCAGGTCGAAGGGGGTAATTATTAGCATAACTACACAAACATTATGGTACTTTTTCACATGGTAACGCCCTATTGCTTCAGGGACTACCTCGAGCACTTTGATAATGAAACATTGAAGTGCTGCGTAACTACCTTAAGCCGTCCGATGCAAAGCTCAGGTATAGTAGTGTTACAATAAGTGAAATGGGATATCGCTTCATAATGCGTAACATATTGGTGGACTTTTGACATTTTCATGTCTTTGCCCTGGCACATTGCATAAAAAACTGTCACGGAACGTAACGTAAATATTTTGACGATTTCCGCTTACAACCGAGTCGTTGCTAGGGAAATCAACCCAAAAAACGTTTTTTCAACCCAAAAAATTCGTTGACCATTCGTTCGAAAGCTCTCGATTCATCCAACCATATTATGTTTACTACTGCGAAGTGCGTGGCCAACAAGCTGAGTTATGAGCAAGGTTATTTGAATAATTGTGTACACTCAGGTGATCATTCTCAATAATTGATATTGTGAACATGATTGCCACCGCTTGTTAATTTCTGATGATTTCATTGAGCTGGTGTTTCGATGATTTGATTCATAGCAGGTGATCCGAATATTGCGAGAACGGTTTGATTTGTGAAGCGGTGGTTAAATCATTTTAATAGGTAATTTCTATGCTTTACACTCTAGGAAGCTGTAATTTCTTATGTAGCCTCTTTAGGACATTGACTTGACGATGCCCAGGGTCCGGATCAGATGAGTGGCTTTTGAAGCTAATTTCTATGTTTTACACTCTAGGAAGCTGTAATTTCGTATGTAGTCTCTTTAGCACATTTACGTGACGATGCCCAGGGTCCGGATCAGCTGAGTGGCTCTTGGAGCTTGCATACGAGTCTGCGGGGGGTAGGTGATGTAGCCTGGCTCGAATTCAATGAAGTACCCACGGGTGTCGGAACAATGAGTCAACACGATCGCGAATTCAATTAAGTACCCACGGGTGGCGGGTGGGCGGTTTCTCTTATGGCCCATTTAATTGATTTGTATGCCCCGCCGTGCGATGCACGGGTGAGATCTGCCTAGTAATAAATACAATAAGAAAACACACATGAAAATGTCCCAATGTGTTGCAGACTCGTATGCAAGCATTTCAAGCTGCTTTGTCTTTCTTATGATTTTCACGTACAACCAAGCCGTTGCTGGGGAAATAAAACTTCTTTAGTGTTTATGGGACCAAAATCGTTCTCCATTTGTTGGAAAGCTCTCGATTTATCACGCATTTCTTTCGTACTTTTAACTTAGAGTAATAAATCAGCATTCCTAGACACTACAATGGCTTAGAGGTCATGAAATGTCGTGGTAAAATGAGAGCATTCCAAAAAGTGGCGATTTTGTTTATAAATGAATACTACTGAGGGCTCCTTTCATTTCAGTTAAGATTTTCCTCGACTATAAAAACTGTCTATTGCGACAGATTCGGCCACAATTCACAGAACGAATCAATTTTTAATATGATCTAATTAAGCAGCAATCACTCATTTATTTATATAGGGCCAGCTAATCAATAACTGCGTTTCATTAAAATTTAAAAAAATAAATTAATAATAATAATAAATAACTACACCTTCTTGGTATGACGTAACTGGGAAATCTCGTCCCTTCAGGTGCCACAACATCCCTATAATAAGCTCAACGGTTTTAGTTAGAATAGCGACAATTAATTGGAACATGAATGTCGCTTACTGAGAACAGACAAGTTTCCCCAAGAGAGATGCTGAATTGAACTAAGTAGGAGGACTAAAACTCTTTTGTCCAAATCAAGCGACGAAGGTCTCCCGGTAATACTCTGCCAACTCCCCCAGGAATCTACTTGGCAATGGAGTTACTCTTCGTTTGTTGAGGACAATGGAATATTAATCTGTTTAGAGCCAAACACAGTAGAGCTTGTTCTTGTTCCCGCACGTTCTCGGTGGGGCTCCGCCGCAGTTGCCGGGGATTGCGAGAGAGTAACCGATGTCAAAACTCATTCCGCTCTTTGAATAAATTTTAATTCCCTTTGAAAATAGAAAAAATTGCAATGCTATATAGATATTGTTAGATACACGTGTATATGCATACTGTCATTGATATTTATAATTACTGTGACGTGCACCAACCAGAGTTGTTTAGAATACAAAAATCCATCACATCTCAATCCAAAAAATCAGGATGATAAAATCAAGTTGGCAAATACTTTCCTAATTTGAGGTAGGCGAAAGGTCTTGGGCTTCTGGATGAGTGGACTTATTGCTTTGATCTTAATTTTCCGTCAATAAGTGAAACCACAATGTGAAATGAGGAATGTCTAAAGGCCAGGTCACTTTAAATATCGTGGAGTAACGTGAAACACAGAATTCAAAAATAGGTAGGTCAGCTTACGGAACTTATCATCAATAAATTGGCGACTGAAGGTGAAAAAGTTCCAGTCATACTTCAGCATGATCGTATGAACGAATTTCTATAAACAACCTATCGTATAATAATATGTTAAATTGTATTGAAATATGAGCAATTTCAGTAGAAAGAAATTGTTAAAAACCAATTTTATGGCAAAAAAACTCATACTAAATAAAATTCGGCAATTCAAAAAGATTTTGGATTTTTAGATTTTTTTGCAGTTTTTATAGATTTTTTAGCAAATATTAATGGAATTTAAATACGTTTTTCAGCATAATTTTGAGCGAAAAATTTTCAATGTCCTAGTTAATTGTTGAAAATTTAGTTTTGACTAAAATTCTGCAAACAATTACGAATTTAAGGAATTTTGGTCGTTTTTAGCCATTTTTAGTGATTTTTTGTGTGCATGTTTCAAACTTTGACCAATGAATCGTGCTCAAAAATTGTTGGTCAACCAACTCCTTTCGTTTGTCGTCTGGAATGACACAAACACACACGCACGCACACACACACACACACACACACACACACACACACACAAACACATATATATATATACACAACAAACTTCAGGAATCGTTTATGCCTCAAAACGGATTTCAATGGAGAAATTTTTCAAAATTTTTTATATTAAAATTTTCCGAGCCATTGCAATAGCTTCATGTTCTACGAAATTTTTCTAAAAAAACGTGAAGTGTTGGTTTAGGAAACTCTTCCTTTTTTCAAGAATACAGAAAAATACATGGGAAGAGAGGAATTCGACTGTCGACATAAGAAGTAAAGGGACCGTGGCCGGAGGAAAGCGAAGGACTGAAGAAGGGCGATAAGAGACCTTTTTGAAGACGGGAGGGAGTTTTAGGATCCCACTCGAGAAGGTTAGTATTGAGTGGACATCGTATTTTCTTTACATACCGGGAATGGTAGCGCACACGGAGGTAAAGAAAGGACCGTTTCACCTTACTCAGACGTAACAAACTAAACTTATCGTCAATGGACTTGTATATACGGAGTTTTACAAAATCTTTTTTGAGATCAAGTAGTAGTCAATCCCTTATTAAAAATACAGATTAGTTGGACATGTAGGTCAGAATGATGTTTGTAATTTGGCGGTGTGTATGCTCGCAAGCTCGCATCTCAACAATACATAACATAACATAATCTACGTAAGAAGTTATGCCTAGAAACATCGGGCGGGCGTGTTGAAGACAAATTTACTGGTTGGGGGGGGGGGGGGGGGGTATAACGGAAAAGTACCGGTTTGGGAAGGGCCCTCCTCCAAGTTTCAACACTTGGTTGCCGCTCCAGACGTACCATAGTTCAATGGTAGACAAATGGTGGAGTTAGAAATAGAGTGGAAAAAACTCGGGGAAAATCGATATCAAATTATAATTGATAATTTAAAGCTTTTCCCGTATGTCTTTTAAGGTCATTCAACAGTTTTCTTCATAACACGCAAATGTAATGATTTTCTATACTTAGATCACCACACACAATCATAGCTATAGGACGAATATAAGTTAGTTCAATACTCGGTTCATTTTTCTTTCATTTCTTCATTTTTCACACACACTAACTATACTATTATTATTATTTATTATAAAATTAATTATTCATTATTGTTCAAAATATGTATTGATATTACAGTAAAACTTGGATAATTCAAACCTCAAGGAACCGGTCAAAAACTTCGAATTAACCAAAAATTCGAATTAAAGAAGTTTTTAAAAGTACCAAAAAAATTGAAGGTCGAAAACGAAAGAAATTAGCCCAAGAAGCCTCCTAGCTGATCAATACGCCTCTGTACCTCGTACCTAACTGTTTTCGAGGTGGCCCGAAGGAGCTTCATCTACATGTCAGCACCTAAGTCGATTAGGAAACAAATTAGGCTCAAACGTCCCCCAGCAGGTCAGTGCGCCTACGTTCACCGTAATTGTATCCCAGATATCTCAAAGGAGCTCCATTTCAAATTTCAGATCCGAAGTTGACTACAACGAAATAAGCTTCTTGGGCCCCTTAGTGTAACGCATCCTTGATATAAATTATTTGCGTGAGGCAATTTCGTGGAGTCTAACCAAAGGCTGGCATTGTCATCAACATGTCTACGTAGATGAAGGCATCTACAGAGGAAAAATTATTGCAATTAATTAATACACCCACTCTTTGCTAGTCCACCTAATCTAAGTGTGGTACCTACCAACAGAAAATTTATGAGATAAAATTAAAAAAACACCTACAAACGCTTCACTAGTGGAGACAATAGTTACATTAAACTCGATTTCGGGTGGTTTCGTTCATTCTTCGGGATATTGCGTATCAATTACAAATAAAAAACATTACTATTTAAAAGGCGAATTTGGTTTATTATTTTCTATAATAAATCTATGTAACTCACCAAAACAATTTCGTTGTTTTACCTTTCATGGTGTGTAGAATCCAAAGCCTTTTCTCCGAAACTGGAAAACCAAAATTTATGAATTTAGCTCAAAAGTCGTACATCGGCCGAGGATGTGCTAGCAACATAGGCATCACTTTCGATTAACACTTTTTGAGGGTAGAATTTAAGGGCTGAAATATTAATAGTAAGTTTTTTGGGTTTAATTTATAGAAGCTATCATCCCGAGGAATCGAAAGAAACCATCCGGACGCTGTATGTTCATCTCTATGCTCTACTTAAGGGCTAGACTTTTCACAAGGGAAAATAAGATCAATATGGGAGTGAATCGTAACTGGTGAGACATTAAAAAATCGCCTTTTGATATACAACGATTGTATCAGCTAATAAAATTCCAATAGAGTTCTCACTTAACGAAATCGAGTTTATTATAACTTTTTTTACCTATAGATGGACTTGCAAAGCGGTTATAAGAAATGTATTTTAATTCAATAACCATCAGTTGGCAGGCTAGCTCTTGGTGTATATAAAGTAAAGTATTTTATTTATTTAAATTAATTTATCATCGGTAGGCAATGATATGCGGTATACGCTGATGCAGTTATAATATATAATACCTATAGTTCTTTTAAAAATTCTAGACAAGTGTTTTGCGTAGAAGAGTTAACCAATAACCTTTGAGTAGTCATTTGCAGCGTTTTACAATGTTTTCCACCAGTTCTGATTGCGATCACGTAGATGGTTTTTTTCCTGCCAAAGTGGTTTTTCTAGCCTTTGGGGAGAGCAAAAGGATCAACATACAGTATTCCGGGTGGTTTCATTTTATTCTTTGGGAAGATATCTATATACTACTATATCTATATACCTTGAAAGTTCTCGAGATATCGATTTTTTAATATTTCAGTTTTTTAGGGTTGACCGAAAGTGATGCCGAGGTTACTGGCACATCCGCGTATGATGAGGTAGCGGCCGATGTATGATTTTTGAACTAAATTATATAACGTTTCGGTCAGTGGTTTCTGAAAAAAGCTTCGGAAGGCGTACGGCGAACTTTAATAATAGTCCAGGAGTCAAGGCCAAAAATCGGTTGTAATTTGAGGAGAAGTTTTGAGATTAGATTTTAAAGATTTAGTCCGTTCTGAGTGAGAAAATGTTTGTCTCCCATCTCAAAATTGGTGGATTACAAAATTGCGGCCTCATAAAGATGAATCAATTTATTTTTCTCTAATAATTCCTAAACCGTACATCCTACAGAAATCTTGATACGTAGCAAAGTTGTAGAACATGAAAAAAACAAAAAACAAAATGATTAGTTCTCAAAACTCTGTATTATCTCTCAAAATAAGTGAATCACAAACAATTGAAAATCGGGCTAATTTTGGGCTGGTCCTCACCTCTCTAGTCTAGACTTTTGCCCTTCAAACTCACCTAATGGCTTCAATTTCTTTTATATTGGTCTACCCAAGATTAGATAATTTCCAAAGTTTGTATCGAGCATATTTTAGCTTAGACCTTTCCCAATAGACTTACAGTCGAACTTATGAATTTTATTTCATTTTATAGGTACATAAAGATCGCAAAAACGGACTTTTACTTTGTACTTCAATGGGAAACGGTCTGAGCAAAAACTTGCTCGATACGAAATTTGGAAAGTATTTAACCCTGAATCAAATAAGGTTTGACGGACCTGAATTAGACCAATATTGATGTCGCCAGGTGATTTTGAAGGGCAAAAGTCTAGGGGGCGACTGGTCCAATATTAGCTCAAATTTCAATTGTTTGTAATCCGCTTATTTTGAGAGATTATTATTATTTTTTTATTTTTTTTTTTTTATTTTTTATTTTATTTATTTTATTTTTTATGCTCTTTTACAACTTTGCTACGAATGAAAATTTCTGTAGGATGTACCGTTTATGAATTACTATAGAAAAACTTTAAAATGGGCAAATTATGCCATTTCTGTGAGGCCGCCATTTTGTATTCCACCAATTTTGAGATTCCAGACAAAGATTTTCTCACTCAGAACAGACCAAAATTTCAAAATCTAATTTCAAACCTTCCCTTGGCTCCTGGACTATAAAAGCTCATTACTGAAAATTATTAACCAACTAGCTGACCCGGTGGACTTTGTCCCGCCCAACATATTATTCGTACAGTCATACATAACAACAGTCGTACAGTCGTACAAATAACAATAATTTATTCATTAAAATTTATTATTTAATTGAAGCGAAGAAAACGTTGAAAATAAATATTAAAGTAGTCAGTATATTTTTTTTTTTAATTTATATATTTTCTGTATTTAATGATCATGATACATAGAATGAGGGGGATATTCGCCTGAAAGTTTTAGCTTCTCTTCTACTTTTGTCGATCATCTTATTTAATTAATTTTTATATATCCTTTATAGCGGCATTAGTGCGCCATCCTCCAGTCCAAGGCACCTCACCTTCCTCCTGGTGCCTCTTATCCTCAGTGAAACCGCCCGTACAATCGAAATTTGGGTTTTTACTCTCACCCATTGGGTGATATGCGACAAGGGCTTCTGCCATTTTTCAGATAGCACGCATGCAAGTCTCTTGAGAAAATATTCAAATTCTCTGTGCAAGGCGCCGTCACACGAAACCACCAGTGGTGTGAAGGATCCCCTCACGTCTTCTGCTGCTGCATCGTATTTGGCGTGTTTGGCGTTCGCTGCATTTTGGGATACTGTTTTCCAATCCTGAGAGCAGTAAGAGGCGGCGTCAGCGTTAATCACGCGCGTATCAAAGTACGCCGTTCTCTCTGCGTCCCAGAATCCGTGTACTTTTATATCCGCAATAAGTTTTGGAGTGCCATCTATATCTTCTTGTAAGACCGGTTCCAGGCCGACGGAATTCCAAGCAAGACTTGCCATCTTGGCACAGGAATCTCGAATTTGGTCATGGCCATACTTTATAAGCCCCCCCTTTTTACAATTAAGCACATGACTGAGGTTCATTTGGTTGCCACATCCGTCACAACGGCTAGGCAACCCCTCTGGCTCCTTCCCATACCTCATGGCGAGTGCATCTCGAAACTGCGTATGTAGTCAGTATAAAGGATGAATCAGTTTCTTTTGATGTATTGTCCAACCTTTCGGAGACGTTGGAAGATACGTCGGACGCTGTAAGTGATGATTCATGGAAAGAGACCATCATTTTATTCGTTTCTCGATGTTCTAGAGAGGCACCCTATCAGATTTCAAATTCTCAGGTTGAATAGGAGATAGTTTAGCTAAGTCAGCTGATTTGGTTAGAGAGGCTCCCTGTCAAATTTTACATTCCTAGAGTGAAAAGGAGACAATTTAGTTCACTAAGCTGATCAGGAAAGAGCCCATCATTTTATTCCTCTCTTGATATCCCAGAGGGTCACCCTACAGCGGATTTCCCGGCGCGTTGCAGCCGAAAAAAGCAAATTGCCAACTAAAATATTCAACAATGCGCTAAAAAATTCAACTACTTTTTACTCTAGTACCTACTATAGTTCGCCGTCACTTTGGTTGAGATTGGTACGGGTTCACTTCATCTCCAAGTACTTGCCATTTATTGACGAGACGTTCTCGAACAATCAAGTGGTGTCCCCCTCCCCGGCTGCTACTTCGAACTGTTCCCCACTGTGAGTTCTTCAATTCCGTTAAGTCTAACATTTACATCTCTAAACTGTTATGTGATTGAGGGAGGGGGGTTCACATACATCGATTATCATCTATCAATATCGTTGACATCTCTATTATAATAATAGGATACATACAAAGTGATAACGCTTGAACGCCTGCACCGATTCTCTTCAAATTTTTTTTAAACTGACCGGCATGAAGAAAACTGGTGCAGATAATTCTACCAAGTTATAAATCAGATTCCTTCATATTAAAAAACAAGAAAAAGTGCAAAAACGAGGGAAAGTTGTAGAATTTGCCGGTAGAGGGAGCGCAAAGTGACGAACCAAAACACATGTTCTTTCCTGAAGCATTAGAATAAATTTTGTAACTGAATGAATGTAACTTTTTTTAATACAACTTGAATAAATAAAAATTAAGTTGAAACAGAAAGATTTTGCTTTTTTATTTGCATAATTAAAGTTTGTACTTGCATCCCGTGGTGACACGGGCTTTTCCACTTGTATATTAATATTATTGAGTATATACAATAATTGACAACAAAAACAACATGCACATACCTAGATAATAAAGCACCTAAAGAATTTTATTTTCCAAGTAGAAAACTTTCTTCATTCATCACTGTCTTTAATGATGGCGGGATGGAGGCTGTCTATTTGATTTGGGTATCGATAAGTTAGTGATCGATTAATTGAATCCAAATATTCCACCTTTTTCCTTTGAATTCAGGATACAAAAAAAGCCTTTGTATTTAATCGTGTCCGACTCGGGAAAGGTGAATAATATCAACCTAAATTATACCAACTTCAACGAAAGAAGCACGATTAAGTACTGGTCACTGAAGCTTGATTTGATCATTAAAGACAGTTTTCTACACGGAAAATAAAATTCTTTACTTAGGTGCTTTATTATCTAGGTATGTACATGTTGTTTTTGTTGTCCATTACTCAATAATATTAATAGATGTCAACGATATTGATAGATGATAATCGATGTTTGTGTATCCCCCCCCCTTCCCTCAATCACATAGCAGTTTAGAGACGTAAATGTGACTTAACATGAGCTGCTCCGCGTTGAACGGAATTGAAGAACTGACAGTGGGGAACGGTTCCAAGTAGCATCCGGGGAGGGGGACACTTGATTGTTCGAGAATGTCTCGTCATATATTGTTGCTCAGGTAGTTGTCATATCAATGCGTTCCAGTGTTTTGTAGTAAAGTTTTCCGCTTTCCCTTCGTATTTATGCGTTGCGAAGGGCGGCCAGTTTGACGATAAGGAGTAGGTTTTGGGGAACATTCCGATAGCCTATCATCATCCTGGTAGTGAAAGGAATTAGGTCGTTGAAAAATTTCCATCCCCTTCGGACGATCGGTACGCGCGCGCATGAAGGACATTCAAATATAATTTGATTTTTATAGATACAGATACCATCAATCACTCCGATACCATTACATTAAAAAATGTGAACTGGAATCCGAAACACTCCTCCTCCGATTGAATATTTTTCCAGACTTTTATTTCCTTAAGTTTTTATGAAAGGATTCTCCGAAATTCATTCGAGCAGAACTTTATTGTTTCTACTCTCCCAAAATAATATTTGAAAGAAATTTATATTCTCTTTGAAACAACCTCGGATGTACTAAGCTGGTAGCCATCTTTTCCGGACGAGTTTCATAAAGTAATACTCTTTCAAAGCAAAACCAGGTTATTTCAAGTTGAAGCAGCCCATCAGTTCTAACTCGTAAAAACACAAACTCGAGCACGGTTAGAAAGCCCCGCTATTTCCCGGAAATTGAATGAAAATCCAAGAAGACATTAGAATTTCGAATTGGTATCATTCCCATGGGACGAGGTAAAATAAATCTAAATGCTGGATCCAGAGAAGCGTACGGAAACTCTGTAGTATGAATTGGTAACTAGCGTTATTCTAAACAATATAATCTAACTCTACGTACCTATGCTCTGTGTACCTGTGGAGAAAAGTTAACGTTTATTTTCGGTTGAGGAAAAAATGTCGGAGCTTCGTCAGCGGTTGTTTATAACTTGTGAGGTCTTCTACTGCTTTATCTATGTACCAAAGACATTGTAATAGTAAACTAGACCCACTCGTAGCGCTAGTGTCGCGTTGCAAATTGAACGGACTGTAGTCGGCCATTGGGGGCAACATCGTTTATTTATGTGCAATGAAGATTGTATTATTATAGTTTATCTACTCATGAAATTTCTTTGATAATGCACAATGGTTAAAGTGTGAGCGGCATTTAACTGCATAAATCGCAAAACTGAAGACTGCACACTCTCATTTCACAAGTAAGTATAGATTTTCACGATTTCCTAAAGATTATTTTGGTCTGTTGTAGGCCTCTCGATGTGGTAACGCAGTACCTATTGTAGTTGGTAATAATTTTCTTTTTACTAACTTATCAATATGCATGAGCTACAAAGTTTCAAATTAATCTAAACTTTGTTTTGTTTTTTCCACAGATTTCCTTTAAACAAGAAATTGAGAGAATCGTATGAAATTGTTTTTTGTATTGTACTATTGTATATTGTATTGTATTGACAGAATTGTATGAAATTGTATGTAAAATGAAAATAATATAATAACATAGAAAGTGCCATGATGTAGTTATTCATTTACTTATTCAATTGTTCAGCTCCTCTGATCATACTCCTTGCCCCATCCAGGTGAACCCATGGTGTTTGTAAAACTGTGTCTTATGTACAAGATGTTGTCTCAATATTGAAATGCAGAGCGATTCTTCTGTTTCTTTGGAAGAATGGTTCTGAGATGAATGCTTTTGAATAATGGAAGGATCTTTCACTTTAAAATACCTAACTAACTTATGCCCTAACTATTATAAGTACGGTATGAAAAGTACAATATCGCCAGTACCTACGCAAAACTACATGAAATCATATTGGTTAGTAATGCATGCATTACACGGACGTCCCTATGAATGGATTTTATACATATTTGGTGAGAGTTAAAATAAGAGAAAAAACAAATATATCATGACTTCTCGAACCCCCCCCCCCCCCCCCCCCCCCCAATTAACTCCCTCCACCGACAGCAAATTCAAATAATAAAACTTCCAGTATGAAATTTGAAGCTCCCGACATATTTTTATAACCTAGACCGAATTTATAATCGAATTTAAAAAATGATCTCGAAAATCTGACTTGAATAGTTAAAACATCATGATTTATTACTATTACCTCCTTCAATCTTCCTCGTCCATAATGAAATTTGAAACTTTTAATACACCTTCCAAAACTAGACAAAATTCTTAGTTGAACAAAAAATAATCACAAACATCTGACGATATTTATTGAAACATCATGATATTTTACTGTTACCCCCTCCATTCACCCTTTTTCATAATCAAATTTGAAATTCCTGTTATAAGATCCAAAACTAGACCAAATTCATAGTTGAAAAAAAAGGAATCACGAAAATCGGACGAGAATTGTGGCCTAAATAAGTTTGTAAATCGTCATATTTGGTTAGATATTCCAAAGACAAGCAGCTCCCACAGTTTGTCTCTGTTGAAAATATTGCATAAAATTCATTCACAAACTGTGTTGTCATCATAATAATTGACGTTTTTAATGATTTCAGACTAGTTTTCATCAAGATAATACAAAATATGTTTTCTACGAACACTTAAAATACACAAACTAGCTAGCCTTACAATTCAAAAAGGGCGCATGAAGTTGACCCCAATATGTCCGCCAATGCTCTCTTCAATTTGCATTAGGCGGCTTCTGAGATCCACGTACAGTTGTAGGGCCTTGCTATGTACATATGCCACTGTGTGAATGGAGGGTTGGTTGAACATCTGATTCGAAAATCAGATGGTTACGACACATTCCCCAGCTCATCGGTTTTCGAGTAAAGTAAGACGTGTAAGACACGTCTAAGAATCAAGTATGTAGGGTTGAATGGGCAGGTAACTGGTCTGAGCATAAATTAGTGAGTGATAACTCTTGTGAGACTTAATTGAAAAGGTCACCCTTTCCTAATAAACAAGACTAACTGGCTGTTTCAATGTGTAATTTGAAGTTTGACGCCATCCGTCTATTAATTTTCCGTAATGATTGGCTCGATGAAGAATGCACCTATCTGAATTACTGATATACCGGTAAAATGGAGCCAGCGCTGCCATTTTCGCTCGGATCGAGTGCAATGTAAAACTTAAACCCTGGCAAGCACTAATTTTTTGTGTGCGGGAAGTTTGACTTCTGTTGGCTTTACGGCGCTCTGAATTTTGATGAGTATTAATAACTCATGCAAGGGCGTACGCGGACTCTTTGCTCTACTGGCAACGGTAATTTTACAAGACCGATGTAGGCAAAAACAATCACGAACAAAATGAGGGTAAATGCAAAGTTATAATTTATATAAAATGAAATGAATTGAGAACAACTTGAAAATTATTATAACTGCAACATCAAACGCCTGGGGTTTTTACAAAAAAAGATTCAACACTTCATCAACAAATTGATTTTTCTTCTTGAGGACCAGCTTTCTGGGTACATTCAATAGACATACCTAGTCTGTTGAGACGGGCTTCTGACATGGTTGACCTCAACCTTGATTTAACCGTTCTCAACGAGCTGAATGACCTTTCAATTGTACACGTTGTGCACGGCTGTACGAGAAGAACGTTTAGCGCCGATTTCACTTGGGGGTAAAACCCTTTTGGTCTCTTGCAATACATCGATCAAATCCAAATCGTTCAATTTTTCTGTAGTGAGACCCTTTTTCATCCAAAATCTACGCCATAGCTCAGCCTCTGTTTCAATGAGAGTATCCAGAACATAAAACTTACAAAAGTGGGTCAGTCGGTGTTTGAGTTTTTCCTTCGACATTTCCAACATCTTCGATGCATGAAGTACCAATCCCCCTAAAGCTGTTACATATTTATCATCAGAAAATCGGTGTTGTAATGAAATTGGTAGTGAATCCAAATATGGGATGTACAGATATACTTTACAGTTTACAGATATGCGTATTAATTTGTGTGACGAGATAATTACGGAGTGGGTAGTCTACTGGGGCAACCGCCCCAGTTGCCCCACCCCTGCGTACACCCTTGAACTCATGGGATTTTCCTTTTACCGAACAGCAGTTCCAGGTGTTGTACGAAATGAGATCATGGATCGACGAGTTGAGAAAAATCTATTGCTTTGCATGCGTTTTACCTCGTTTTATTATGTATGGCCCCCCACACTTCACTCACTTTTTGTGAGACAATCTGAGCTATGGTTCCTTGTTTCATGAACTCGGCGCAAATACCATCACAGCGGGCAGGGCGAGAAAAATGACTACTTAGTGCATGGTATTGCTACTATTGGCGTATTTAAAATGGATGTGTCCAAGTCTACGTCTATATTCTTCCACTCTACATGATATGTATGCCAGGCATTTAATAGACATCAGATTGGTTAAGTCATTCTTGGCTTGAAATCGACATAGTACCCTTCAAATCCCTTTAAATTTTTGTAAATGCCTTAGTAGAGGTGCCCTTTAAATCCAAGGTAGTTTGCGCAAGTAATGAATACTTGTTTCGGCTCAACCTCCAGCTGTTCTTCGAGCCCATTTTAGTAGGTAATTCTCTTATGCTCCGTTCTCTGGGGTTTGGATTCTTTTGGTAGGTAAATGTTGAAATCAAATTCAGCCTTTGGTGTACTAATATCCCTTGGTAAGCTTGCAAAGATGTTGGCGTAATTTTGAACTCGTTTTGCAGGAGTTTTTAGGTTAAGGTACTTGGTTTTTTTAATCTAATGCACGAATTCGTGCAATCATGTATATAATTGACTCTATACGTACGTAAAAGTAAGAGGAAGTCCGAATTTACGAGTTTGATTCTTATCATCTGCTTTTAAGTTGTCTGTGTGTGATAGGTAGGTCGCCTTCGTCATTGTCGTGGACATTTGGTGCATCGAATTTGTTAAGGAGTTGTATAGAAATATTTGATGTTATTTAGGCAAGTCAAGTAGCTTGTTTGAAAACTATTAGATTCTATTCACCGAATTAGGAAAAAACCGTCTACCCGTTACACGCCACCTGAAGCTTTTCCTTAACGATTTTCAAGTAAATAGGGTGGCCTTTGGTGAAATAAACAGAGAGTACTGATAACATTCTCGACCTGTTCTAAAACTGAACTTTCTTTGTAACCCCAAGGAGCAAGCAATGACAGCTTGATCATTCCACCGAGTGACTCTTCAGCAAAGGGTTCCGATTGTACTCTGGCAGAACCTTTGTACCCCCATTGTTGTCAGGAAGTTTTCAATACCATTCCGCCGCCGGAGGTAGACTGATATTTCGATAGAATCGACGGCGCCGTGTCTATTTATTGTTGCCGAAGGGCGTGAAAGTGATTCCCATGAATTTCTCTCTCATCCGAGACAGTTACACCTGAAACCACCTTTACCTATCTAGTCATTCCTACTTTCTACCTTCCCACACTTTTCTCACAATAGAGAGCAAAGAGATTCGATGGCTTATATCTGACTCCTTAGACCTAACTGTCTGTAATATGTCAAGTTTCCTAGGGATATTGCGATAGAAATTGTAGCTTGAGGTTGCTTTTTTCCTCGTTCTCAACTGTAGCACAAAAATAATTTTCACTTACTTCAAATTTACGATTCAGTAATTTTAATTTGGGTACCAAAAAAATAACCTTTTTTTCATCATTTTTATCATCTTATAATACAGTGTCTACAACATATGCGAAGAAAAATCAGGTAGAACTGCATGGAAACGGAGCAGAATGCCGCCAACCGCACCTTTCTATCACAAACCGTTGCCGAGGTATGTTTTTTTCAAGGTTTTTTTTTTTTTTTCTCGAAAAAAATCATGTTTTTGACCAAAAAAAGATCGCATTTCTTCCCTTTAAATCCACTTTTCTCATCTTTTAGTCACATTTTCGGAATTAGCGTTGAATTATTACCTTAACCCTGGAATGCCCCGGCTAAATTCCCAACACTTAACCCCCCGGTGGGGTGTGTCAAACCCCAACTTTAAAATATATTTGATAATTCAAAAATAACTTACACGCGAATCAAATTTTTTTTTTTATTTTTTTTTTTACTGTTTTAAAATGAGTGTATAGAAACATGAAATAAACTCTGAATGAAAAGAAGTAATAGTAAGAAGAGCTTTACGCTCTGAAGGAAAAAATAATAGCAGAAAGGTAACATGAATTCAATAACATTGTTACATAATTTCAATATAAATTTTTCAAATTTTCATAAAAAAAGGAATATATATAAAACAATTTTCTGAGATTAGTTTGGTATCACTTACAAAACCGAAGAACTAGAATGAAAAGGTTACATAACATTGGCACCAAGCAATAGGATCAACATTCACAACACTTTGAAGATCTATGATCAAGGCATATGGCTCTGTCGCATACGGAGCAAACAAACCTGGTTTTCTTGTCGCGACCTCGTTCACAGAAAGAACATCAAACTAGTTTCTCCAAAACTGTCACTTTTGACGCTTCTTCATCGGAGGCAACTTCTTCTTGTAACTCGACATTATCTTCCGTGTTTGAATTTTTTTCGCTAAAATACTTTTAGCTGTTCCAACACGGATCTAATATCTTCAGGATCCGAAAACTTGTGCTTTTCAGCCATTTCTAACGCTGAGCCAATAACAAAACTGTGGGAGCGCCCACAAAAATAACACTTGCTGGTTTGTCAAACCCCAGACACAAGAAAATACTACACTCCAAGGAAGTCTTGTGCGTACTAAACTGGAAAAAGGCTTAAGCCTTTAGGGAAGAAGTGGGTGGTGATATAGAAAGAGGCGAAAAGAGCCAGACGTGCAGGATTCAACATGAAAACTGACATCAAATCGCGAATGGGGTTAGACAAACCCCAGGGGGCATTCCAGGGTTAAAGGACAGATGATTTTCACAACAATTTAACTCTATAATAATAAATCATACCGTTGGAAAGAATATTAAATGAAACAGTTTTGCGAGATTTGACAGTCTCTAATATTACTTTATAGGGAGTGGCTAACTATTAAACCATTTTTAAACTTCCAAATTTCTGAAAGAATTAAGGTTTGTTTTTCAATAAATGAGTCTGAATAGGGTTAAATATATATAAAAGTGATTTGTTCATTAAGAAAATTTAATCTAATTCCGAAAAATTGGTCGAAAGATGAGAAACTTTTGTTCAAATGGAAGAAATTTGGGTTTTTAAATTTGAAAGAACGTGGGTTTCTCAAAAAAAAAAAAAAAAAATTAATTAAAAAAAAAATAAAATCTCGGTAGCAAATTGAGCAAGGACGGTAAGGTTGGCGTGAGCATCCTCGATTTTTGATGCTGTTCGGCCGTTCTGTTGACATTACTCGATAAATTTCCGCTGGGTTTTGCCTGTTGATTTTCGTATCACGCATGACTTCTCCATGGGGGCTTCAGGGTGAACCGGCAATTCCCTCCCGTCAAAGTGAAAGTTGGACCTTGCGACCCGAGGGAGAAGGCGATTCCTACAGGTGTGAGGCCGGCCAGTGAGGCGAGGTTCCGTGATTCCTTCCCCTCAAATCTCATTGTGATAATGCCCGTCAGGAGGCGTCGCAAAACAAGAAGTTACAAGTTCAGTTTAGGTATAATAGATGATCGATGATGGATCCTGGCGCTGCCGACACTGTTTTTGTCAAGGAAGGTAGCCAGAAAAATCGCACCGCTATTTTTAGATATAGTTTTAAATGTACTTTTCATAAAGATCTGGTTGTTGGCGTTAACAGGTGGTTTTGTAGTGGACAGAAGAAGTATCAGTGTAAGGCGTTCATAAAAACTTTGGGACTGGAAGTGTTGGACTCTTGTGACATTCACACGCTCACTGCTACGCTGGAGGAAAAAGGAGTTACGTAAAATTTTGAGCAATGAAATTGAAACGTGAACTTTACGACGGATTTTTTTATTTTGTGATTATTGTGATTTTAATACTTAGTGATTGTAATACTTTGATTTGGGTTTTAAGTAGGTACTTAATTGTGCAATTAAGGGTTCTGTCCTATAAAGAGTTAATTTTTGCTTCAAAACTAACCAACACCTGGGCGGGAAGCAATTGAGTAACGGGAAGGAATCACCAACACTTTACGGGGAAGGAATCGCCATGCTTTTTGGAGGTCGGGAAGGAATCGCCGGTCCCCGGGCTTCGGGGTCTTCTCTATAGATCCATTTGATGAGAGCGTCTATAGTATACTACCACGGGTCCTGTTCATCCTAGGAAACATGGATTCCGTACGCTTAGGTGGAAAATGGAAAACATTTCAAAATAAAACTTCAAAATCTTAATTTAAACATACTTTTGGAACTTGTACGAGCTCAGATGTGACACCAATTGACGACGAAAATTGAGTTTAGCAACATCCGCGATCAGCGTTTTTTTTTTTTCTTTTTTTTTTTTTTTTCCAATTCTTACAGGGCTCAGGGTTTAGGTTTATTATTTTCAATAATGATCCTTTTTAACCGAGAGCAAATTTTAGCCAACCCTCATTATCAGTTTACTTAGGTTAATTAGTAAGTCAAGTAGCTTACGTTTGAAAGCGAGTAGATTCTAGCCATTCGCTGCAAATCATCGGAAGCATACCTGGACCACTCATGCTCTAAATCAATTGCAGCGTTGGCCTGTACTGGATGCTTTTGCCATACCTGGACACTGAAGCCACGCTTGGAACAGAAGGCTCTCTCACAGTTGGTGGGCATATCCAGGAGCATTGGATTAGGAAGACATAATATATGAAAATGAAGGAGAGGAAGGCCGACGCCAATGCCTGTGGCGCTCCAGAGCTCCTAAACTTGGACCCAGCGTGCATGATTCTCACTGTTGGACCTTGATTAGGCAATCTACCAGTCGTTAGCGATTGGCGGGGTAGTTTCTCCTCCATACCCCCACTACTTGTAACCTCCCGGTAGGTTATCTCCTTATTATACTTCATCTATCCCGTCATTCAGGGTGCACAGCTCTTTGTTCATTCAGTAAATTCATTAAAACCAGTTTTGTGAGTGTTTTATTAGTATACCAGAACATTTTGAGTGTTTTATTAGTATACCAGAACATTTTGGTCCTTGGAGCCGGATTAGTTTAAATACACTCACTGTTGATCGAATTCTTAACTGGAAAGTGCAACTCTAAGGGACAGAATACCCAGTGAAACGAGCCTCCCCCCTCATCACCAGCGGGTCTTTCTGCCACTCTCCGTCTACCCAGAAAGTGCCCGAGCTGCACGACGGGGACGTACGACCTTGACTTGAGTAGGGCTACAAAGGAGCTCCGAAGAGATTAAAAAACCGATGTTTTTTTCATGGATTCGGTCTCAAAATGGTTTAAAACGGATTTGTATCGTGTTTTCCTCTCTCTCTTTCTCTCTCTCTCTCTCTCTCTCTCTCTCTCTCTCTCTCTCTCTCTCTCTCTCTCTCTCTCTCTCTCTCTCTCTCTCTCTCTCTCTCTCTCTCTCTCTCT
Organism: Adelphocoris suturalis; assembly: GCA_030762985.1. Lineage (NCBI taxonomy): Eukaryota > Metazoa > Arthropoda > Insecta > Hemiptera > Miridae > Adelphocoris > Adelphocoris suturalis. Next base: position 172,512,210 of record CM061040.1, on the reverse strand, counting down.
CTCTCTCTCTCTCTCTCTCTCTCTCTCTCTCTCTCTCTCTCTCTCTCTCTCTCTCTCTCTCTCTCTCTCTCTCTCTCTCTATCTCTCTCTCTCTCTCTCTCTCTCTCTCTCTCTCTCTCTCTCTCTCTCTCTCTCTCTCTCTCTCTCTCTCTCTCTCTCTCTCTCTCTCTCTCTCTCTCTCTCTCTCTCTCTCTCTCTCTCTGCCTCTTGCCTTCGAAGACGAAACATCTCTTACCGTGTCGGTGTTCTAAACTTTAAAGTCGTAATGAGCCGGTTGCCAAAAAGGCTTCGCAAATAATGCCTACCGCGTCAATTGTTTTGTTTGTTCAAATGATTATTATTTAGCTTGCCAAACCATGAAGAAGGAAGATTTTTTGTTTCTTAGAGATAACAAGAAACCGTACACGTACCAAGCATCGTAGGGGGTGTCTCTCCTCGCAGGAGTCTTCAAATGGGGACAGTCGAGATGGAAAGGACTCCCCACCTGTAATCCCCTCTAGCAGTGACATGGTGAGTACATCTCAACTGTTGCAAGCAATCAACAACTTGGGTGCTGAGGTCAAACGGGCCAATGTCAAATTTGATAAACATATTGACACTCTAAATGAGGAATTAAAGGATATCAAAACTCACCTGAACTTGTACTCTGAAATTATTGATAAAAATACTGAGAAGATTAGCGTGTTAACGACTCAACTCGCCACCTTGTCCAGTTTGCACGAAGATATTAAGGCTAAGTGTTCAACTTTGGAAGCTCGTGTTGTTGAACTTGAGGGCCAGGTCCATGATAACGAGCAGATCTCGCTTATCAACTGTATCGAGATTACCGGGATCCCGTCGTCTGAAGATAAGAACGCCCTTGAACTTGTAAAAGCAGTGGGTACAGCTTTGAATATTGACGTTTCTGAACAAATGGTAAACAATTGCTTCAGATATCGCCCGCGTACTACCTCGTCTGATGGCGGTTCAATTTTTCTATCATTCGTGAGGAAAATTGATAAAGACAATTTTATGGAAGCATCGAAAAGAAAGCGCAAACTAACATCCCGCGATCTCGGCTTTCTAGTGGGCGAGGCAAACAACATATACATAAACCATAGTCTTACGTTCGCTAAAAGAAAACTGTTGAACTTGACTAAAACCTTCAAACGGGAGAATAATTTCAAATTCGTTTGGATTAGCAATGGCAACATACTCCTGAAGAAAGATGAGAACGACCAACCAATCTTGATCAAATCACAGCTTGACCTCATAAAACTGGCGCCAAAAAACGGAGCCGCTCCAATTCCATTCCACTCCCCCTTGATGATCAGAAATTCTAATCTCGCCAATTCAAAAAATCTGGATTTGGACTTGGAATCAACCTGGACTTCTCTCCAACCGATTTTTCAACTGGAACATCCAGCAAATTATTTCCAGATCTTTAAAATTTCGTCATCCATTCTTCTGTTCAACAATCTGTATCTTATTTTCACCACCTTAATTCTTTTCAAGCTCTCTAAACCTATGATTAACCTATCCAAAGTGAATTTCCCCCCAAAAAATAATACCACATGGCTTCCCTAAATGATTTCATTCGCTCCCAAATTGGGAAACGTCGAAAATTTGTGAATTTAGCTCATAATGTATGCTGACGACCTGCAGCTTTACCGATCGAGTTCAGCGAGTTCGATCGGTGAAGCTGTTGGTTGTCTTAATCAAGATCTCTCGTATCTTGTAGCGTGGTGTTCCAACCACGGTATGAAGATTAATGAGGCGAAAACCAAAGTCATTGTGATGGGCTATTCAAAGATTCTGTCCGGCATCAACTTCCTGACGTTACCTAAAGTTTTTTGTGGCTCAATCCCCTTAGAATATGTAGCCCAAGTGAAAAGCCTGGGTATCCTTATTCAAAGTAACCTCTCTTGGGATGCACAAATAACATCAATGTGCAATTCCGTTTTTAAAAGTATCTACCAGCTAAGGAGAGTAGCGAGCGACTTCCCTTATTATGTCAGGAAGCAACTCGCTCAATCACTTATACTCCCATACTTTGACTATGCTCCCGTTGCCCTCTGCGATCTGAATAGTGACAATATAGCCAGGTTGCAGAAAGCCCAGAACTCTGTGATTCGATTTGTTCTCAGATTAAAATTAGACGATCACGTGACCCAACACTATAAATCGTTAGGCTGGCTCAAAATAGCTGAAAGAAAGAAATTACAAATTGCAGTAATGATGTTCAAAATTCTAAAATTCAAGAGACCTAAGTATTTATATGATGAGTTTGTATTTATGGCTCAAGTACATGAAAGAGGTACAAGAAGTAGGGAAAGGCTCATGCAAATTCCAAGGCATCGAACGACGATTTTTAACAGATCGTTCCTTGTTCAAGGAACGAAAATTTATAATGAACTCATTGATAGGTTTAACTTGGATCAAAAAACAGAAACATTTAGAGAGGCGTTCAAGCAACAATTACTGGACAAATATTGATTTAGTGAAAGAATATCTGTTGAACAATACTATAAATAACTAAGGTGTTGTGGAATTATTTCGGAATAAGTTTTTATTATCTACTTACAATCAAAAGTAATAAATTGAAGAAAAGATATTTTTATTTTAAGCGGTGCATTGTATAACAAAATATTATCTTATTTAGCAGTCGAAGTTTGAAGTCGATAAGAATTCTTAAATTGAGTAGCAATTTACCTTACTTCATCAATTTTATTACTATTATATTACTATAACAATCATTATTATTACCCATACTATTATATTACGATTGTAAGAGGAAACTATGTATCTTTGTTATCCAGGGAAGGTGGAAGAGAGGGCCTCAAGGCCCTAACCTTTCCTGGTTGTTAAATAAAGAAATCAATCAATCTCTCTCTCTCTCTCTCTCTTGAGATTGATGTGCGAATTAAATTAGTGCAAGCTCTTATCCTGCCATTTTTTTGACTATGCTTGTTTAGCCTATTGCGATATTACCAATGAAAAGATTAAAATCTTGCAGAGGGCCCAAAACGCAACGATACGCTTCATTTTCAAATTAAAATTAGACGACCACGTGACAGGTTATTATCATCGACTAGAGTGGCTAAAAATTAAGGAACGGCATGAGCTAGCTTTAGGATCAATGATGTTCAAACTGTTAAAATTCAATAGTCCTGCATATTTGAATCAGCATATCCGGATGAGGGCACAAGTACATTGTATACCTACCAGAACTGCGCAAACAACTCTCGAAATGCCATCGCATAAAAATCATTTTTTGAGAAATCCTTTTTAACCCAAGGGATTAAACTATATAATGAAAATAGAATGCTTTTCGCCACAGACCAATCTGTTACCACTTTCAAAAAGAATTTCAAGAAAAAATTGTTAGCGAGATACGCCTTATAATAAAAATAAATATATATATATATATTTTTTTTTTTTAGTAGAGGATGAAACCAAGTTTATTTAATTCATTTAATTTATTATGACTATATTATTTTATTATTATTATAATTTTTGTTTTGTTTTTTGTTTTGTTAAAGTATTACTTGTTCAAGTGTGAAACCTGACTTAAAATGTGTAACCTTATTTTTTTCTGTGTGTATTGGAAGAGAGGGCCTCCTGGCCCTAAATATGTACAGAATATCTAATAAACGAAGTCAATCAATCAATCAATCTCTCTCTCTCTCTCTCTCTCTCTCTCTCTCTCTCTCTCTCTCTCTCTCTCTCTCTCTCTCTCTCTCTCTCTCTCTCTCTCTCTCTCTCTCTCTCTCTCTCTCTCTCTCTCTCTCTCTCTCTCTCCCTCTCTCTCATAGAAGCGGGTGGTGCGGAGGTGGTTTTCGAGGAAATTTCAGCTGTCTCACATAATTACTCCTCCGTTTGCATTTTAGGCGACTGGAACATAGATATGTTGTCGAACTCTAGTGAGAAAATTCACCTTAGCACATGTCTTCAAACCTACAACCTTAGCCTTCTTCCTCTGAAGACTAAGGTCTTCTTCAGAAGACTGATCACTCAGTTTTCCCACCTGCAGATACTCAAATAGACCATATTTTGGTTAACAGTTTAGAATCAGTAGTGAAATTTGGTCAGTTGATCGCCCCAGGTCTGTCGAAACATGAACTGATATTTTGCTGTATTAGTAATAAACTTGAAAGATATAAAAAGAAGAAAATGTTCACTCGTAATAAAAGAAATCTGGATATAAATAATTTACAATTGGACATGGAATCGATTGATTGGGATGTTGTACATACTGAAAATAGTTTGGATTTGAAAGTTGAGAAATTTACTGAAATAATAAAACCGCTAATTGATAAGCATATGCCATTGGTTGAGGTCAAAGTTCGTCGATCTCCTGCACCGTGGATTGACGATACAATTCGCGAGTTGTTTAGAAAACGAGATGTAGCATACAAAAAATTCCTTAAGGATCGTTCTGAAGAGAATAAAATTAGATATTGTAAACTCAGAAATAAAGCTAAGCAAATGTTACGTAATGCAAAAAATAGGCACTTCAGGAACTTATTTTCGCTGAGATTAAAGCCTCGTGAATTTTGGAAAATAATACGCAATCAGGGGATGGGCGGGAGGTCTGTCATGGCTGACACTTCGGAACTAGATTTGGATTTATTGAACCAGCATTTTTGCATGGATTCGAATTCATCAGTAAGCGACGAAATTAAACAATTTTATAACAATTTAGCTAACCCGGATAATCCGGTCTTACTTATTACCGAAATTGATGTGAAATCTGTAGAAAGAGCTATTATGAAGATTAAATCTGGGGCTGTCGGTCATGACGGGGTACCCGTTGATTTCCTGAAGATGATTGTTCACAAGATTTCCCCAATTTTAAGTCACATTTTTACGTTTTCATTGGAATCTGCCATGTACCCTACTATGTGGAAACTCTCCCTTGTGCTACCCTTGAATAAAGTCCCGAACCCGGAAAGTCTTAAGGATTTTAGGTCCATAAACAATTTATGTGTATTTGGCAAAATCTTAGACCTGTGTGTTTATGATAAATTATCTGAATTCATAAACGGTCAAAATGTTATCGATCCGTATCAGGCTGGGTTCCAAGCTGGTAACAGTACAGAAACCGCACTGATACGAGTTTCGGATGAAGTAAGGTCGGGAATGGATTGCAGAAAAATTACTATACTGTGCCTAATTGATTTTGCCCGGGCTTTCGATTCGTTAAGTCGTGAATTAATAGTGTGTATTTTGCGTTCAGTGAATTTGTCTGATAATCTTGTAAGATGGTTCGAGTCGTTACTGGAGAACAGGTTGCAAAAAGTAAAAACCCGTGACGGCTCCGAGTCAAATTGGTGCCCAAATAAAGTAGGAATTCCGCAAGGCTCCGTTGTATCAGCGCTGATTTTCATTTTATATATTAATCGTATTTCAAGTAATTTTCGAGAATGTGATTATCAGCTTTATGCTGATGATCTACAGTTATTTTTACAAGTTGAATACAAAGATATCGAAAGCGGAATCAATAGGATGAATGAGGATGTTTCAAGATTAGTAACGTGGTGTAAAAATCACGGATTAAAAATCAATCCTAATAAATGTAAAGTTATACTTGTAGGAAATAGTTCACTCATTAACAAAATAAACTTTCTCGCCATCCCTTCAGTGATGGTTGACTCAACTCCGCTGAACTTTGAAAACTCCGTCTTGAATTTAGGTCTCATTGTTGACTGCAATTTAAAATGGACTGAACAGGTTACGAATGTATGTAATAAAGTTTTCAAAGGACTGTATCAATTTCGCCGATTAGCATATCATATACCTCAGGATGTTAAAGCTAAATTAGTACAATCTCTATTGTTTCCTATTATAGATTACGCCGCTATAGCATATTGCGATTTGTCTAGTGAAAACACCCGGAGACTACAGCGAGCTCAAAACGCTTGCATGCGATTTATATTCAACTTCCCCATTTATGATCATGTAACCCCCTACTACGAAAGAATAGGTTGGTTGAAAGTGAAGGAATGGAGAATATTTAGAATAGGTTTAATGTTGTTCAAGATCCTTAAATTCAGTAATCCTGCGTATTTAAATTGTAAATTTGAACTGATGTCAAGCATACACTCGTTCTCAACGAGAAGAGGTATGCATTTACTTCAGATTCCTAAACAGAACAGAAGCATTCGCCAAGTCTTTTCATGTTCAAGCCGTAAAAATTTTTAATGAAAATCCCGAACTCTTCCAGACACATAATTCGGTAGCAACCTTCAAACAAGAATTTAAAGCCAAATTATTAAAACTGTATAAAACAATAGAATGAAAAGCCGACTATTCAGATCACTTCCATTTATATATTGTATATTTTCACTAAAGTATGTCACAAGTTGTACCTTTAATTTGTATTATTTATCAACTCTTGTATTCTTCGATTTTCTTTATTTAGCATGGTGCACTGCAACACACTCACACAGGATAAATTTATGTATGCTTGAACCCTGACTTTTATGACTAGAATTTACTATATTATTTTTTGTGGTATAATGTAAGAGAGGACCACAAGGTCCTAATTGTATCACATTCTTAAATAAACACAGTCAAACAGTCTCTCTCTCTCTCTCTCTCTCTCTCTCTCTCTCTCTCTCTCTCTCTCTCTCTCTCTCTCTCTCTCTCTCTCTCTCTCTCTCTCTCTCTCTCTCTCTCTCTCTCTCTCTCTCTCTCTCTCTCTCTCTCTCTCTCTCTCTCTCTCTCTCTCTCTCTCTATCTCTCTCTCTCTCTCTCTCTCTCTCTCTCTCTCTCTCTCTCTCTCTCTCTCTCTCTCTCTCTCTCTCTCTCTCTCTCTCTCTCTCTCTCTCTCTCTCTCTCTCTCTATCTCTCTCTCTCTCTCTCTCTCTGTCCATTTTCACTTTCCCAACATCCCAACAGAGTGGAAAGTAATGTCCATTTTTACGTTCCCGACATCCCAACAGAGTGGAAAGTAATGTCCGTTTTTACTTTCTCAACATCCCAACAGAGTGGAAAGTAATGTCCATTTTTACTTTCCCAACATCCCAACAGAGTGGAAAGTAATGTCCATTTTTACGTTCCCAACATCCCAACAGAGTGGAAAGTAATGTCCATTTTTACTTTCCCAACATCCCAACAGAGTGTAAAATAATGTCTACAACTTTGACATATCATGATCTATTGTTTTTCCCTCAAGGAAGAAATTTATATATGGTTTGTATGAGATCACTAGGCATCCTATCACTTTAGAATCTCACTGGCCCTCTGGGATCTCATTCCTAGGCCACCTTATGTCTTTACTTTGGCACATAAACGAAAAGAGCGTTTAAAAAAAGCGTTACGGTTGGTTTTCTGATGATTTCCGCTTACAACCGAGTCGTTGCTAGGGAAATGGTACTTCGTCTTTTCTACTTAAGTTCTCCCACACACCCCTCGATCAATTCCGAAAGGTCTTCCCTGTATTGACGAAGCCTAGCTTCAGAGGACGTCCTAAAAACCACCTTTCTACCAATTTTTAATTACGTTAGAAAATAAACCTGCAAGCGCTCATACGCGCCTTCTAACTGAAAAAATATCTCCTACTTCTACTTGGAATTGAATGTGAAGTACCTGATACCTCTCGACAAACCGTCAGCTGGCTTTGGTGATTAATGCTCCTGTGCAGTATCACTTCATTTCTGTTTTTAGTTTTTCAGGTTTTCATTATTTATTTAAGTAAAAACTTCTTCGTAACTATGAACTGTTCTATATTTTTCCTTTGCATAAGTGTTAATGAAAAAAAAAATTAATATAGTAGTATGATGGATGGAGCAAAATGTTTTCGGAGGCTGAGCAATTTTTAAAATTTGGCGACTGTAAATTATTAACATGCTTTCAATTCAATTACTCTCTCGACAACCTTTGGGAAAACAGCCTTTCATATACGAGCAATTACGGCTTTTCTTTTCCAGCGCGCAAAAACAAATTAATTGGCGGGGGTTTTCTCTTTTTTGTTGAGTAACTTTCGAGCCAAAGGAAATATAATGAAGCTTGGATTCGGAATAATTTCGAATACTGAGGAATACATAAACATCAAGGAATCGGGGCAATAATTTTATTAAAACGGTTAGAGTGTTGCAAAGAAGTTTTTACCCTTTCCTGACTTTATTATCATAAGGTGCGTTTGTATGAAACGTATCATGAAATCTTGAATTCGTGCCAAAGAATAAGTTTCTTGTTATTACGAGTATATCTCTGTAGCAGGAAACCTGGTTTTCGTATAAGCGATAAAACAAGGTGTTATCTACGCTTATATATACCTATATATATCTTGAAAATTTATTAACTCGCAAACAAAGCGTTAGAAAACCATCGTACCTATGAGGACCTTCCGATCAGAAATTAGTTGTAGAATCGACGCCTAAGAGGTTCTGTACCAAAACTGTAAGCACCCAGTATATCTTATAGGGCATCCCGCGAGTTGTGCACCAGTGGCTTATCTCCTTCAATATGCGAGTTAAAAAACCTCTAAAATGGTATCTCCAAAATGTTTTACAAAGGATGCAACCATTACGTTTTTGCGCAATTGCGCAACCAAGCGCAATTAACTCCAACTTTTTTTATTTTATAGAAACCACCTTTTTTTATTGCAGATATGATTTTTACACAAAATTTTATTTAAAAAATGACTTCTCACTAGAATTTTAGAGTGCACACAAACAAGCACCATCTTGCGCAAATAGAGCAAAAATATCGAGTTTTGAATTGCCACATAATATGAGACATGATTTTAGGGTATTTTTTTACGACGAACCACGTTCATTTATTGACATTCATAATTGATATTCGTAACACCGAATCGGAAGATGCTTTATACTGTTCATTAGTGCCTACGACCAATGCTCGAATATGCATTGGCAGCATAGGCACCTTCCTACTACAGTCATTTTAATCTAAATTGAGACCGTTCAATACAAATTCCTGAAGTATGCGGGAAGCAAACTTGGTACTCAATTAGGGTAGCCAAATCTACTTTAATTTAAAGTATCCTACTTTATTTTTGTTCAAATTACTGTATACTTTATAAAGAATTTAAAGTAGACCAAAATACTTTATATTTGGAAAGAAGAAGATAAGTTCAGCCCCCCCACCTACTTTCTAGTCAAGGACAAGGTTCCCATAACTACTTAAAGCAGAACTTCCTACCTGCACGGACGAAAATTGGTCTAGGGTCACTCGCGTATACCTACTCGAGAAGTTAAGAAGGCTGACCATCTCCTGCCGGGCGCTCAACCCCATACAGCAACGAACGGTTCAATGATTGTGTTTACTTTTTGGATGTCATCTGTCATGATAGTGTAATACCCTGGGTCTGTTCTTTATGTGATACCTATGTTTTCTGTACGTGTATACTGTTTTACTTTTACCAGTAGTAGATAAAAAATGTTCAGCAAGGTAATTTTCTACTTGTATTTTCATCTTCAATGAAAAATATACTTTGTTCATTTAATTTTATCGTGAGTGTTAATCAAACGTTTTTGTTTCTAAGTAATGCAAATTGAAAAAATAAAGACTGTACTATTATTTAATCCTGTGTTTACAATATAAATATGAAATTTATAAATAATATAACATCAAGTTATTATGTACTTTTGATTTATTACTCCAGTTTTTTACGTTTCGTCCCCAGCAATTGTTGATATAATTTTGGCAAAAAAAAATTATAATGATTTTGTCAGTTTTTTTTTTTCCCCTTGTGGCTGTAGGTAAATGGATTTTTGGTAGCCAGCTAATATTTCAACTAATAAAAATTATGTTTATCTTTTTATACGCGAAGAACTAGCATCTGCAGTTGCTAACTCTAGACGCTGCTCTACTCGTTAACAAGGGAAAATCATACGGGAAGAACAAAAACTTTTCAATAATAATAATAACCCAAAGCGAGGCATCGCCGCACTCTGCCTCAAGGGATACAGCGATGACCGCTTTGTAACCCCTACAGCGGATAAAAATACCCCATAATAAAAACTGAACTAAGACTAGATGATCCTTACAAATACATAAATACTATTAATAAATATGTAATGATAAATACTATACATCTTAGTTAAATAAATAAATGAATGACTAGATGCACATCTCTATTATTTATAAGAATGAAACTCCGTCTGTTTGTTTGTTTGTTTGTTTGTTTGTCTGTCGTGTCTATGCACGGCCAAACGGCTGAGTGGGGGGAGTCTACGAGTGGTGGGATCTTCTTGAGATTTTCCGATAGGGTGTATAAGCGAATTTAAAATTTTCTAATCCCACCCGAACCATGGGCCGTAGGGCGGGAGGGGGGTCGAAGTAAGAATTAATGTGCGCTTTTTGGACTTCCCCGCTTCCCCTACCCCTCTAAACGGCCGTCGAAAATTCCGGAAAAATACCGGTTTCGTAGGTTTTTGAACGAGGAAGACGACGGCGCGATCGGATCGCGAAAAAAGTATCGGGAAATGCGTCAAAAAAATGCGACAGTACGGACCGTGTTTTCTCGAAAAGTCCGACGAAAAACTACGTTTTTCTGATTAAAATATACCCCATAAAGGTACGTTTTTCGGAACGGTTTTCGCGGACGAAATACAGCTTTGATCCCGCCGAATCTGAATCCGAAATCGGATATCGAAAAAAGTGACGGGAAGTAGGTCAAATTGCGAGCTGAAGCGAGCAAAGCGATTAAAATGATTGTGCCGTGGACGCGAGAAGACTCAAGGAAGACGTGAAGGGATTCGATGTCACAATGTTGCGAGGCGAGCAGGTATACATAGGTACCTCCTACCTTGCGAGCGAAGCGAGAGCCATTTCAACAGAATAAATACGGACTTTGTCCTACACATACACAGGTATACCTTGCGAGCGAAGCGAGCAACATCCCCGAATAAACTTTTCGTGGTTCCACGTAGTTTTATAAGATTTAATTTGTTTGTAAGAATTTCCAACAGAAAAAAACGTCTGCCAAGTTGGGTGGGCAGTATAACTTCCTCAAGCGAGCGGAGCGAGCAACATCCCCTACAGAAGTTAAAACTACCCTTAGAGGTCTACCGTTTGCGAGCGAAGCAAGCAACATCCCCCACACGTTCCAATTGTAATACATCGCATGTATACAGCCACACTTTGCGAGCGAAGCGAGCAACATTCCCTACATGCCACACTTTGCGAGCGAAGCGAGCAATATTCCCTACATGCCACACTTTGCGAACGAAGCGAGCAATATTCCCTACGTGCCACACTTTGCGAGCGAAGCGAGCAATTTAATGGGGGGTCCAGGGGGCTTGCCCCCCGGCTGGACGTGGAGGCGAGCGTAGCGAGCCGGAGCGGCTAGTTATTTATAAGAATGAAACTCCGTCTGTCTGTTTGTTTGTTTGTTTGTTTGTCTGTCTGTCGTGTCTATGCACGGCCAAACGGCTGAGTGGGCCGGATCTACGAGTGGGGGGATCTTCTTGGGATTTTCTGATTGGGGCTTCTGATATAAGCGAATTTAAAATTTTCTAATCCCACACGGACCATGGGCCGTAGGGCGGGAGGGGGGTCGAAGTAAGAATTAATGTGCGCTTTTTGGACTTCCCCGCTTCCCCAACCCCTCTAAACGGCCGTCGAAAATTCCGGAAAAATACCGGTTTCGTAGGTTTTGAAACGAGAAAGACGACGGCGCGATCGGATCGCGAAAAAAGTATCGGGAAATGCGTCAAAAAAATGCGAAAGTACGGACCGTGTTTTCCGTCCGACGAAAAACTACGTTTTTTCCGATTAAAATATACCCCGTAAAGGTACGTTTTTCGGAACGGTTTTCGCGGGCGAAATACAGCTTTGGGTCCGCCGAATCTGAATCCGAAATCGGATATCGAAAAGAATGACGAGAACTCGGTTAAACTGCGAGCGGAAGCGAGGGGAAACGTTTAATATGACATTTTTAATCGACCCGGGCCGCCCTTTTCACAACGTTGCGAGCCAGGCGTACGCAGTTAAGTCTTGAAGGGGACTCGATGACTCATTTCAACGGAATAAATACGCGTTTTTCACTACACATTATGCAGCAATAGGTACCTTGCGAGCGAAGCGAGCAATATCCCCAAATAAACTTTTTTGTGGTTCCACGTAGTTTTATAAGATTTGTTTTGTTTGTAAGAATTTCCAACAGAAAAAAACGTCTGCCAAGTTGGGTGGGCAGTATAACTTCCTCAAGCGAGCGAAGCGAGCAACATCCCCTACAGAGGTTAATAAACCTACCCTTAGAGACCTACCGTTTGCGAGCGAAGCGAGCAACATCCCCTACATGTTTCAATTGTAATACATCGCATGTATACATCCCACACTTTGCGAGCGAAGCGAGCAACATTCCCTACATGACACACTTTGCGAGCGAAGCGAGCAACATTCCCTACATGCCACTCTTTGCGAGCGAAGCGAGCAATTTAACGGGGGGTCCGGGGGGCATGCCCCCCGGCTGGACGTGGAGGCGAGCGTTGCGAGCCGGAGCGGCTAGTAAATAAATAAACATATCACAGATCAGAATATTACAGTTCGTTGTAAAGCTCAGTGGCTTTCAGGTACACCAACAGGGACTGGACCCAGTCTAGTACAAACATAACATCCACCCACTGAGTGGGTACATGTTGGACTCTAAAGTCCATGAGGGCTGGGCAGTCCTCCAAAAAGTGGCGGATAGGCAAATCACCCCTACATCTTCCACACACAACATCTCGAGCTAGTGAGCTAGAAGGTGTCTATGAGTAAGACGGGTATGGTCAGTTGCTACCCGATTGACAACTATTCGGTCCCTCCTTGGAAGGTGAGTCACGAAAAGATCAAACGGGCAAAGGTCCTGAAGGACTCCATGCAGACCAGTGACCTCGCCCTGCCATTGCTCGAGCCAGATGGAATTGGCTTATGCTGCATGTAGGAGATTTGATCCTCACTGCACATAGGCGAGGTGTGCAGTTATGTGTGTGCCTGAGTGTATTTCGTTATGTGTAGTGTACAGTGGTGTCGCCTGACCCACCCGTCTATTGATTATAGCCTCTTCGCTGGTCCGTTGTGGGGCAAGAGGGGGGGCCCCTACATTCCCGGAAACTTCCCAACCCGGCCGCCAACCAGTACTGCAGGACATGGGGGATTTTTACAGACGTTACTTGGGTCAGCCCACGGACTGCTGGCGAGGCGGCGTCGGGACTCACAGCTACCGCCGCGCCGCCGGCAGGTTTACCGAACCTGCTGCTCCCTTCTCCACATTCCGGGTGCTGCCAGAGGCTGTAGCACAAGCCTCGCCCCTGTGTGTAATGTATTTAGTGTTGTGACAAGTGTTTGTGAGAGTACAGTGTTGGGAATGTTGAAAGGAGATCAGGGAACAGGAAAGAGAGGGAGGGAAGAGTACTAGACCTAACAAGCTTGTTCTCCTGATGCCAGAAGATCAGAGGAACAAACCTGGAGAGCACGCTGAATCAACATCTAGGCCTCTCACCTAGGGCAAACCAACGCTAGCTCGGGGCCGCAGGGACGCTTCTACTATAACAAACTATTAGGCTCCAATAAACACGCTAAGTATATTTCCGAATGTAAACATTAGGTATATGTTTATAATTACATCTTGATTCATGAAAGTATTACGGTGTTCAGTTTTGTGTGTTTGGTAGGAAACACCCACGGAAATAGCCTCTACAGTTAATACTCGTAGGAATTCCCCAATTCATCACATTATACCCCAGAAGCCCCGAATTTGAAAACAAAATGAAAATGTACAGGAGCACGAAGTTGGTAAGGTGAAGCAGAGCCACACAGCTCGTGGTTCCTGTGAACGACCAGACGCAGTTTTCCTTGCGGCGGCCAATGTGTGGACGATGGCGGCGGCTGGCGCTGGCTCAGTTTTTAATCGCCATTGAGCCTTGAGCCAGTGCAGATGCGAGGCAAATTTAATCGGCCGACATAGGCTATTGTTAGAGGGGGCTTTAGATATTAGTCTGGCCGTTGCAGCCCAGGTCTTATTGTACAAGGTCCTTGGTGGAATACAGATAGCACCTCCAGAATCAAATCTCAGATTGCATCGTCCAGAATCAACATCAACATTTCTCAGTTTGACTCCCGCCAGGCGTTCTTTGTGCGTCCGTAGACGCAGAAATAAACATATTTTTCTCATCCCCCCACTCATATTAATTTATCATCTGTGAACCACCTGATTCCTGTGTGCATTTGCTCATTTTAGATATACCTACACAAACTAAGCAAAAGACACAAACAAATAGATCTATTTGCTTCTGTATTTTTTCCATGTCAATGAATTGCTAACTCAAATATTGCTTGCGAGTCTGCAAGCCAGCGGAAGCTTTGTTTTCACTTTCAAAATGAAAACAATTTTTGCTCCAAAATTAAAATTTCCACTCGCATCTTGCGTTTCGTGGCCTCCTGAAGAAATTTGGTATCGTTTCTGTCTGTCCGTCCGTCCGTCTGTCTGCCCACATTTCCTTGCCACAGCCATAACTTCGACAATTTTGATCGGATTTCAATGAAATTTTTTGGAATAGTGTGGATTTAGCCCTAGGTGGTCCCCTATCAATTTCATCACTATTGAATCAGCGGTACGCTCAGCGTACCATAACATAACAGAATTTTCGTGTGACAGTCATCAGGTCACGAGGAAAATTCTGTGCCATGTCCTTGGTAGTGTATTTTTTTCTCACATTAATTACGCATATAAGTTGTCCCTTTCGTACACTTTTCTTTTGTTGCCTTCTGTTACTCATAGTGTTTGATTTCATAGTTATTTATCAATTGTATTTTATATGAACCGAATAGCATGTATTACTTTGTATTCGGGCATGCCCGTTGTTCAAACAATAAACACCCAACACTTTGTTCCCAAATTGAAAGCTGTAACAATTGATTTATTTTTGTTGTGTTCTCAGGAAAAGGAGGGGGAGTCAAGAAGATGGATCAGGGATGACGTGCGAGGGAGAGAGGACTAGGCTGGTGGTTCTCGGCGGTTCGAGGGTCGGAAAGTCGGCCATCGTCAACAGGTTCCTGTACAACACGTACTCGGACAAGTACAGGACCACCGTCGAGGACCTTCACTCCCGCACCTTCACGCTCGGTCAAATTTCCATCAAGGTACCAATCATGGGATACATAAAATTAGAGATCACATGCCCTAAAAATCACATTCTGCTTCCAAAAAAAAGCATTAGAAGCAACAAAAAAACAAAAGATATCTCTGGTTTTCGGTCTGTTTGGCTTATTATGAGTATGTGGGTGTCCGTGCGCGTGTCCGCACTTTTTTGAAACAAACAGTTTCTACCACATTTTGACCAAAATTTCTGGGAATGTACGGTTTAGGCTGTTGATGGCCCCTGTTAGTTACTTTGGTCAAACCAATACTGCACTCAGGCTGAGTGCACTCAGCGAATGCGGAAACGTACAAACCATCAAGCACCAGTTTCACATGCCCTTGTGGTCTGAACTCGCTCAATATTTGGGGGGGTCTGGATCCTGGAAGACAATTTAATCATCCCATATCAATGTGTTTTGTGGCATTGGAGACAAATACCTCGCATTATTCTTTCCTTCTTTAATGAATGTTCAAACATCGGAGAATGCAGAATCAATTTTCAGTAGTAATCTGATCATCCGGAATCCCTCTTCAAGCTGTTAACCTTGTAAAGGTAAATCGTACGAGGAAGAAACAATCTCCACGGACACGATAGATGAAACTATTGCCCTGTTTTCTATCATTTTTTTGTGTGCACTCGCCTCACTGAATGTCTACTAGTACGTCATCCATGAGCCTCGCTTTCATGGCTGTCATGTAACAACTACTTTGAACTTGACTTTGGCAAAAATCATGCATTCATTTGTACTTGGTGAACGGCATCACTGGTAATGTCAGTGGTTTCTTAGAGTCCTTCTTGGTGAATCTACTTCCAGTAGAAGGAACCAAAAATGCGCAATACAAGCAGAATTCTTCTTTCAAATACCTTGATAAAACAAGCCAATGAAAATACTTAAAACGCCAAGCATACAGGTAAGTGATTTTCTCAAACTTTTCATCCCAGGAATTCAGCCATCGAGCATTTCTGGAAAGAATGGACTCTTTCAGGCTGTACGGGGAAGATCTCATAATTAATCCGCCTCCCTCCCAACCGTCTTTCGCACTCTTACCCAGAAATAGTATCTTCCTACATGTACGCATTCTCATAAAAATGACTAGACATCGACTTTCAATGCTTGAAAAGGTACCCATACTGAGAATTAATTATCAATACCCAAAACGGAAGTTTCGTTCCTAGATGTTGCATGGTTTCAGGGAGACATAATCCTCTATCAAATATGTTTTATACTTTCTTTCTAGGGGGGGAGCCTCGTCTCTACGCCCATGCTTAGAAAAGTATTCCATCGATTAGATTTGACTTCTGATGCCTCGATATTAGAAATCCGAACTAATGCCTTCATTGTTAACAGGGAAATCTAAATCCGTGTTGAACTAACATTTCATGGAATTTCTTTTGCGGGTTGGGAGTGTTCGTGGACAGTTCATTCACTCAAGAAAAGCTCTGAACTGCTCAAACATTTTGAACATATCGCTGAAAGGCCCATATACTACCAGCACAAGCCCACAGCTAGATGAATATTATAATGCTATGAGCCGCTATAAATACCCCATTTAAATTGTCATTCTGAACAAGCTATTTAATTAATTGAACTATTTAAAAGTAATCGATGGAGTCTTGGTTCTAAAGTCATTGGCATAGAAAAAATAGAAATAGGGGTTGAGCTAGGTTAGGCGTGTAATCGGCTTGCATCAACTCCACGATTTCTTTCGTTATTCTTTTATAAGCTGTAAACTTTTTGGGAGCACTTCGCCCTCTATGATTTCAAAAAAGGATACAGTTTTTTGTTCTCTTCGTGGATTAAGTCCAAACTAATTACAAACAGAAACTATTTTCGAACACGATTTTCAACTTACTTTGAATCTCTGTTTCTGCAAAGAAAAAGGAGTTACAAGTTATTTCGACTTCGAAGATCGGGCGTTCCTCAAAAACGAAAAATAAGTATTCAGCCCCTCATTTGAGCTTACTCAACTATCTATAATAATAATGTATTATTATTTTTATTAGGTAATACAACATAATTATTCCATTACAATATGTCAAGTCTTGTTGATGACTAAAATGCTTACTTACTCAGTTTCTGACACCACCGGGGTAGTACCAAGGTCTCATGTCTAAGATAATATCGCCACTCATTTAATTAGCGGTTATTTTTGGCCGACTTGGGATGTTTAAAAAGAGCGGAATAACCATTCAAAACTCAGTGGTATGTGATCATACAGGCGCCCATTATCCACGACCGTGGGTTCAACTTGATCGGGGAGAGCGCGCTGTCAACATGGAACTAGTGGATAATTAATCCCTTCTAGGTCAATAATCGCTTTGAATCACTTGACTGGAGACAGTGGTTTCTGGACAATCGTACCTAATAATGATAAAATACCTAATGCATGGTAAACGGTAATAATGGTAAGCCCATTATAACGCATTGGTAGAAATTTGTATCATTAACATTTCATTTTCACCGATACCTCAAAAAAAGTTGATGACAAATTCCATCGTTTTATATCTCAATAGCATACCTCACTTCCGTATTTTTTTCGCTCTGACAGGTTCTGGTTTCAGAAGAGACGAGCCTCAAATTACCGTTAGCCTGGCACCAGTGTAATGTGAACACTGTCGTCGCAATGTCATAATCAAAAGGTTCCAACTCGTCTCTGTAATTTAGTCACTCTGAATCAGCGAGAGTTCCTCGCAAATAATAATTATGCCTCGATAATTAATAACATTCAAGGGCTTGCATTCTGTTTAGCTCACGATTTTCACCGGTAATAATTAATTTCCTCCGCTCTCTCGGTATTTTCCATTAATGACGTCGAACGTGATTCGGAGATCTCATTCACCTATCTGGTTCACGGTTTGTCAATTACTGTTAAATCTGATGGGCATATTACGTTTTTCCGCAAACATGAATAGAGATGTAGGTACTATTGTATATAGCATTTCCGAATTGAGTTAAACTTTTTCCATTTAGGTTTAGTCCTCTTTCATTTTGGTTTAAACCTTTTCCATTTAGGTTTAGACCTTTTCCATTTAGATTTAAACCTTTTCCATTTAGATTTAGACCGTTTCCACTTAGATTTAGACTTTTTCTATTCGGATTTAAACCTTTTCCATTTGGATTTAAACCTTTTCCATTTGGATTTAAACTCAGGAAATTATCGTATTGTTAGAGGTAAAAGTACCCAAGTCACGAATTCAACACGAGGGAAAATCAAATGCAGAATATTATGATTATTTAACTGTTGTTATTATTGGTGATCAATATCATCAAACTATGTATCCAACCTAAGAAAATAATTTATTATCATATTTACCAAACTAACTTTTGAAATTTTAATTTGATTTTCGCACAATATGAATTTACCTTCTCAACCAAACGCCTTCGGCTCCTTATCCATTACCGAGATTTCCGATTCATAACAAGCTTTCAAAAATGCGTATTTTCTCTTACTGTTTCCTTTTTTTTTACTTCTAGCCTAATGAAATTTTAGTAGATAGGCACTTACTTACTATGATGGGGCTACCTACTGACGTTTTGATGGAGTTTAAATCCAAATGGAAAAGGTTTATATCTAAATGGAAAAGGTTTAAATCTAAATGGAAAAGGTTTAAATCTAAATGAAAAAGGTCTAAATCCAAATGGAAAAGGTTTAAATCTAAATGGAAAAGGTCTAAACCTAAGTGGAAAAGGTTTAAACCTAAATGGAAAAGAACTAAACCTAAATGGAAAAAGTTTAACTCAATTCGGAAATGCTATATAGCATTTCCGAATTGAGTTAAACTTTTTCCATTTAGGTTTAGTCCTTTTTCATTTTGGTTTAAACCTTTTCCATTTAGGATTAAACCTTTTCCATTTAGATTTAAACCTTTTCCATTTAGATTTAGACCTTTTCCACTTAGATTTAGACTTTTTCTATTCGGATTTAAACCTTTTCCATTTGGATTTAAACCTTTTCCATTTGGATTTAAACTCAGGAAATTATCGTGGAGTTAGAGGTAAAAGTACCCAAGTCACAAATTCAACACATGGGAAAATCAAATGCAGAATATTATGATTATTTAACTGTTGTTATTATTGGTGATCAATATCATCAAACTATGTATCCAACCTAAGAAAATAATTTATTATCATATTTACCAAACTAACTATAGAAATTTTATTATATACATATATAATATAGTAGATGAAATAAATAATGGTGTACTATTTGTACGTCAAGGTAATGAACCTTAATTTTCTCAACAAAAAACTCAACCTCAAAATTTTCTCAACCTCAATTTTTTCTCCAGATAATTGATAACCTCCTACTACATGAACTAATTCGCACGAACCCTGAGAATTTCATTAAAATCGATCAAAAGCCACTTAACGTGACATTACGTGGTTTAATAAGTGTTTCAAAAAGGGTCTAGTCCTGTCTATAATTTCGGCAGACTACGCCAAGACCTTTGAATAATTGTCCCACCTCCACCTTGGGATGGAAAATTAACCTGAGGAATAAACACGGTACAAGAAAGACTCTTACCTGTACTCAAAGTTTACAACCTGAGCCATGATCCCCCTAGGAGATAAGATACGCGTGTATGGTTTAAAGAGTTTCCTCTCCCAACATACGAGTATATCCCGTTTCAACACCGGTCGGGTATCTAGGAACAGAGCTAACAAATCCGGGCAGCGAATCCTCGAGATATAGGTACTCGTCAAGGGCCATCTTCGAAGGGAGTTCCGAGTTTTGGATCAAAGATATAAAACGCAACGGCTTTTGGATCGAAAAGCAGCGGGATTGAGATGATGGAATGTTCGTAAAGCAACGATTTTGAGATCATGACAAAACACTAATGTTTAATGACTTAAATACCTGAGTAGTCTGAGTTTCGGAAATCAGAAGATGTATTTGGGGAGGCGAGTGTAAAATTGTTTGTCGAAATCTCTGTTGAAACTCTCTGTGGCGTTCGTTGTTCTCTGGTTGCTCTCGTTTGAAGCAAAGACCTAGTGTGGTGGGGAAAACAAGCTGTCCTCTTCTATATAATTCGTTAAACGTATACTAACTAAATGCTATACCCTGTACGGGAGCAGTATACATTAGAGTTGTGAAGGCACACTATACAATTTGAGAGAAGAAAGCTTAATGCGAAAAAGTTTTGAAGCTCCACTTCAGGTTTCTTCCTATAGTGCGTTCGCAGGACCTTGTTCCCTTTTATGCGACGATACCTTGTTTTCGAAAGATGAAAAGTACACCAGTAAAGTGTACAATCCGGATAACTTTCTGAAATGGCAGCCTTTTCGATGTCCACATACATTACTGCGATTTTTAAATCTGCTTTGACATGCGACAAGCACAGCGTCTTACACTCATCCAAAATCTTGTGTATTCTTCTTTTTTCTTTGAGTGAACGGCCGGTAACAAGTTACTTAGTGAACCTCTGAATCTGAAAAGACTACAACTCTTCACCTGACCAAACATGATTCCATTGCCGTCGCCTGTTGTGGTTCCAAAGCAGTCGCCTTTTTGGACCTCTTTCACCGCTCATGATCCCAAAGCTGCTACTAAGCGTAACTGGATCACGAGTCAGAGTTAAGACAGCTGCCCCTGGGGTTAGGCCAGCTGATAGTATGACCGTTTTCGGTATACGATTCGACAAGTTCATATACCAGGGGTATAAAATATATATAATTCAACGTATTCAGTTCAATGGTGCATTAAACACTCACATTGCCACCAATGATGCCAAAATAGTGCAGTACAAAAGCGAAAACCGATCGCAACGGACAAGAACCTAGATACCTACCTATTTTAAAACCAAATTCGCTTCCTAGCGGTAACTAATGAAGTTCGGCAGTTGACGCAGTAAGATATCGCGTCAAGAGCTAGTAAACGTCATCGTTTGACTTGCATTTGACCTGATTTTATATTAAACTTCAGCACTTTCTTACTATGCCTCACTACATTGCACTTCCTGTTTCACAAGTTAATCATAATGTGACAGAAGTTATTATTTACCAACTCGATGTCGTGAAGTGGGAATTCCATTACAATTATATTGCTAAATTGAAAAGGAGCGAGCAGAGTTCGCATACGGTGTCATCTTCCTTCCGTCCAACGGCTCTAGCCAATCACAAAGCTTACCCCGGCAATTAGCGGGCTAACCCACCGTTCACAGCTGGCTGGGTCAGGGGTCACAGCGTTCGGAGACTAACCTCCGTTCTATTTACGCCTTTCTCAACAACGCAGTGCTTACCCCTGATACCCGTTCTAGACACCTGCCCTATGATGATTCTGTTATTATTTTCTTGGCATCATTGAATCTACACATAACTTTTATTTGGAATATAAAATAATCTATAGAGAGAATATCTATAGAAATAAATTATATTTTTCTAAAATAGATTTTATCAAAATATAAGCCTTAAACCTTAAAACATTAATTTATTTAGATAAACATGATGTTAACAGATTAAAAGCCCAACGGTAGTATACTTCTCCCAAGGTCAGAAATCATGTCCAGTAGTTGATACTGAAGATTTCAATGTAGCAAAATGAGTTTTAGATGAAATAGAATTAAAAATTGTAACAGGATAATCGTTTCTTAGGAGGATTCTTAGGGGAGGGTACAGACAGATATTCGAATGAGGACACTAGCAAATGGTTTCTGGGGGTTCACAAGATTTCATTTGCAGGATCAAAGCAATCTCAGAACGCTAATACAGCCTTGATAAAAATATCCTTGCTCCTGTTGCAACACGCTCACACAGTAATTGGATGAAGTGGAAAGGTCCATAGGAAACTAAGGGAATACGTCACAGCCACTTTTATGCCTGTCATTATCGGTGGAGGTGTGTCGAATAAAGGATTGATTATTTGTTATTTACGTTTTCACTTCCAGTGGGGAAATTTGGGCTGACTTTGACAGACCTTCTTTGCTTGGCAGAATCGTTGCTTCGAGCGTCAAAAACTGGCTTAATAAATAGTTCTGGAAAACGCGGTGCGAGTACGCATATCATTAGACCATCAAGGACATACTTCGTCACTCAGGACGGCAAATAATGAAGTCAATTGGCATGTGTATAGGTATAGTTTTCGAGATGGACTTCACAAACAAAAGCCGGTAACGGCAATCTCATTGCGTGAGCATAGTAATGATCTATCTCCATGCGAATTCAGGAATGCATTAGCTGCATTGCACAAACAGGGCAATCGAAATTCCAGGAAAGTGTGATGGGTACGGATGAGAATACTTTACTCTTGAGCATGTCCTGTGTTGCAAGGCAGGAGGTCCAATGTGAAGGTACAATGAAGCAAGTAAGAGATTTTTGACATTTTATGTCTTTACTATGGCACATAACTCAAAAAGTGTGACGTTACGGTGTGACGAAGAAAGCGTTATGAAAAATTTCTAATGATTTTCTCGTTCAACCGATTCGTTGCTACGAAACTTCAACTTCGCAAGTTATCATCGTACAAAAATCGTTCACCACTCGTTGGATAGCTCTCGATTTACCTAACCATATTACGTTAACCACTGCGGAGTGCGTGGCCGACAAGCTGCGGTATGAGCGTGATTGTTTAAATAATTGTTTACACACAGGTGATCATTCTCAATAATTTATATTGTGAACACGATTGCAAGCTTTATATAAGTAAAGACATAATTTTAAGACCAAACAACTGATAAACGAATTATCTCATGGAGATATACGAGTCTTGGAGATGAAGCTCGGACTGTGTTTATGTTTAACAAAATTTTTATGAAGTGCACTCGTGAGTGTGTGTATATAAGAAGCTTTGTATAAGGCACCACCAGTTACGGCGAAACATTACATGGTGCATCAACAATCATTCAATAGACCATCGACGGAAACGAAACTTCCCAAATCGGCCAAGGAGCTGATGCGTGAATATCGTTTGCGAGTACGAGGTACGTGGTACGTGGTGTGGGTGCGGGAGGGGGCGCAAAGACTTAAAATGTCCCTCGTGGTTGCGTACTTGTACGAAAACTGTACCCACCGTTTGTGTTTTGATTTATTTGGGTAACTACTGGGTCCATCATACTTAGATATATTAAATCCACCAAAAAAGACGCTCCGCTTACATAAGATGCCAAGCCACAAAATGATACCATCCAATTTGGGCCGAGCCAATAGCCGGATCGCAGTTTCCTAGTTCAGTGCATTCATTCTCCCACTCTTTTTGACTGCGGTTGTTAGCTTCTTCGACGGCTTAGCCGATTTTCGCCAATGAACGTTACCCAGGGTGCGAAAAGGTATTTTAACTATTTTTAAATGAAAGAAGATTCCATATTAAGAAGTTTGGTATTAAAAGCAATCTCCTACGATGAGTAGTTTTCTTTCTACGATTCTTCAAAGTTTCGCACACTGGTGACGTCAAGCAGCCTTTCCATCTGGGCAGGACCCCCCCCCTGCCAACCAGTGTTACGTCATCAGTGCAAAATTTGAAAAATCATAGAAAGAAAAACTACTCAACGTAGGAGAGTGCAGATGGTGTCTTTTGTGAGCTTATGGCAGCCACTTGAGAAACCTGTGTTGAGATACCATAACCCTATCCAGCCTAGAAGTCTGGGAACCACAGAGGGAAACATTGTTTGATATCTGTGTCACGTACGTTGATCCTCCTTCCTAGCTCCTAAGCAGGAGCCCTTGTATCCCATGATAAGGGAAAAAAGAGAAGAACTAAAATATTTTCAAGCCAGCGAGCAACGCTATTCCAAGTTTACACCACTCGTATGCTCACTCAATGCACATTTTGGCAGACACTGGAATCACCCGCAAGGCATCCTTCAAGGATGGTTGAACGCGCTCCTAAGATTAGCCAAAATCTGAGCCACGTTCAGCCTACAGAACCAAACTCGGAAAAAGTGGAGGAACATTGACGACTACCGGCCGTGTCCTACGTGGACGACCAAAGCGCGCGAGCGAGCGACCCGCGCGTGCGAGCGAGCGACCAGCTGATTTCGAACAAGGTAAAACAACGAAGTGTCCTACGTGCCACCGCCCGACGCCGCGATTCGCGATGAGGTCGCACGCTCGGGTTTGATTTTCAAACTAGTTTGATTTTGGTCGCGCGCGCTCTGCCGGGAGGTTACAATTTTGTTTTCAAATTATTGTTTGTTTTCCCGTTTTCCTCTCATTTTTTCTCCCTGGAAATGGCTGGGACAGCGAGACAAGAAGACGAAGACACAATTTTTTTTTTAATCCCTTCTCCCATACTTCAAAAAGCTGGGGGAAATTGAAAAACTAAAAGTTAGGAATGAGTTCCAAAGTATTTTGATAAGGGAGCTTTCTCGAAAAGAGAACTTTCTTGACGATTAATAAACTAAATTAAAAATAAGATGTTTTATAATTTATTAAGTGCGTACTTATTTATTTATTTACGGGCTAGTTAGCCCAATATACAATAAGGAAACTATACATGGAAAATAGAGATAAAATGAAAATATAAATTTATACAGAGTAGAAAAAAAATTTAATCAGTACTCAAAAGATAATAATAGTACCTTTTACTAGGCTGGAAATTTAGAACGGTGGTGGTTTTTAAATACGGAAAACTATTGAAAAATAAATCAAGGCAATTCTTCTCAGCTGCTATTAAATTATAATGTCTAGCCATGCGATAAAAGGGGTTATTTAACAAATAATTAAACGGGACTAAAGGGATGGAAAATGAATCATTACTTCTAGCCTTGTACTTGCCTGATTGTCAACATCAATCTTTCCTCAGCTTCTACGGGCCTTTGAAAATTGGTAACTTGATGATTAAATTCTCCTTCAATATGTTCAACAATATAATCAAAGGTGGATATTTTCATCCTGGAGTAAGCAAAAAAGGCCGCCCCATCCTTCCTGAGTTGCGGGTTGCGGGAACAAATTGTGGAACTCACCGTATTGTTCCCTCATTGAATAAATATTCGAAACTGGCTTCCGTCTCGACGAATTCTTTTTCGCCAAGTAATAAAGCATTGCTGCATTATTTAAAAGAAATAAGTCGTTCATAATATCACAAAAATAGAAAAAAAATTTACACTTAGCACAAAGCAAATGTAACCTCGCAAAGATTCTAGACGCGTACTGTGGACGCCTACTGTGGACACTATAGCGGCGCGCGCGAGCGACTTGAGGTCGCTCGCTCGCGCTCTTTGGTCGTCCACGTAGGACACGGCGTACTTCTTTGGATTAATTGGCGGTGCTGCCTTCACAGTGCAACTGGTATATTGATTTTAACCGACGACCACAAGCTGCTAATCTAAAATACCACAGAAACAAGGCGAGAACCCCCCCTTCTCTTCAATAAAAAATAATCAATTTCAAAAGTTACTGTTAATGGCTTGATATCTAGTCGTCTTTTCGCAAATTAAAACAGCTCATCATTCGCACAGTAAGCCAAACAGAATTGAAACATTGGAACTTGACAACGTTGTACCCATTAATTTTGATGAGGATTCTTCGTAAATAACCAACTAGGTAGAATCCTCTTCGAAACACAGTCTGTTACGATGTTGTAACACGATTTTGTATGATTATAACTTCCACTAATGAATATCTTTATAAGCCGCAATAATGAATATCGAACATAATTTACTAATGAACCCACGAGGTTCGTACCGCTCTCAAGTTCTGATAATCGAGAGGAACTCTCATTAATGCGTCAACGCTAATGGTGAGCCAGGTTTGCTTTTGCAGTAGGTATCCTATTATTATGACCATAGAAAGCAGGTTATTGTTGTATAAGTTACCCAAAGCTCGATGTGGAATTCCTGAACGAGATCAGCTTGGTAGTTATTTAGTTCAGACTGCAGCCTTGGTTATGATTGGGTCGTTAGTTCAATAACCAAGATTCAGAACAACCTACTATGGTAACAAGTGATCATAACTATACACAGCAGTATCAATGTGTTGAGTTTGACATGGAGCAACATGAATACATAACTTCATGAAGTTTGATTGCTTTCATGAAATACAACTACTTGATAGTTGATAGTTCAGTGTAGCTCCACATAAAGTTATGTGATTAAATTGAAAGTTGTAACTAAGTTGAAAGTTGTTAGGTTGAAAGGCTGCAATGTCTTTAATGTGTTAGTTGCTGTAAGTATTTTAATGAAGGGTTTACAAAAATGTCTTGTTCGATTATAAAGGTTCATAATTGAAAATAATAAACCGAATGAATTTTAGTTGCTGTTGAAATGTAAAGAACCCAATTTCCAACATTTGTATTATATCTGCATTGTTATTCTTATTATCGGTAACAATTGTGTTGAGTTTAACTATTTTCCCTTCGTATTGATACGTACCTAGTTTGATATTTAGGTATTCAGAGGATACAATAAAATTTCCAGGCCTAATTTTCTACTATAAGCTCTTGAAATGTACAGAAAAAATGTCAAAAACTAGAATTTCCCCACACATTTGCAAGTTTTTTGAGAAAACGAGGGGTCGAAAGCGGTGCAATAGAAAGTTCCAGTCATGCAGCATTATCGTATGAGCGAATTTTCGTAAATTATCGTATTCTATTATGTTAAATTGTTTTGTAATTTGAGCTTTTTGAGTGCAAGGAAATTGTTAACTATTAATTTTATGGCAATAAACGTATTCTAAATAATAATCTCCTATTCAAATAGAAGTTTGAATTTTTTTGTTTTTTTGTTTTATTGATTTTTAAGCAATTTTAATGAATTTTAAATACATTATTCAGCATAGTTTCTTACATAAATTTATGAATGTTCTATTTTATAGTTAAAAAACTTTATTTGAGCAATATTAAGCCAAAAATTATAAATTTAACGATTATTAGCCGTTTTCAGCCATTTTCAGTGATTTTTTGAAATGTGACCAATTTAATGTGCTCAAAAAGTGCTGGCCAATGAACTCATCCTTTCGTTTGGAAAGCTTGATTTTTGGCGCAAGAACGGAATTTTTATCTCAATCCTAAGGTTTTTATCTGTTTATGAAGGTCATGAGTGTTTATGAGCTCATTCGATGGGAAATATAGGACTAAAATGAAAATTTTCCCCATTTTTCCGAAATCACTGCATTTTTTTGTAACCAGAAAAACTTTCTCAAAAGTCAGCTTTCTAATGGTATAATAAAATTTACTGTTACCTTGCCAATCATGGGAGAAAATTATGTTTTAAACTGTGTTTTGATGTTTAAAAAACCCCTCCCTCTCAAAGAAATAGTGGTTTTATTGAAAAACTACTCTCAACGATCTCACATGTTTAGGGTCGATTTCTATGTAATTTTTCAGCTGAATCCAATGGTAACACTTGCCGATCACTCCGAACCCATTATTTCCAAATTTTGCACTCTGCCAAACTAGTTTTTCCCCTGAAACACACAAAATTAAGCTTGAAAAAATTAACAAATTATTTGTGAATAGCACATTTTGAGCAACCCCCAAAGGGTGAAATAGGAATATCTGGATTTGGGATCTCAAAAACTACGGTAATACTTTGTTCTAAATGATACTCCGCAATTAAAAAGGTTTTGGATTTTTAGCATTTTCGCTGTTTTTATCTATTTTTCGGCAATTATTACTGAAATTTAACTAAGTACATATTTTCAGCATACATATCTGCATAAGATTTTTAGTGTTACAGCTCATCGTTAATATACTTCTGAATATAATTCTGCCAAACAATATAAATTTACTGATTTTTAGTTGTTATTCGCCAATTTTAGTGATTTTTTGTAAATTTTTTAAAATGTGACCAATTTAATGTGCGTAAACAATGCTGGCCAACTAACTCATCCTTTCGTTTGGAAAGCTTGATTTTTTGGCACAAGAACGTAATTTTTATCTAGAAGAACATATACGTCAACCCCACCTCCAATTATATATTGTAATTTATATTATATAACGCTTTTTAATTTTATTATATGTACATATATATACTAATTACAAATATAATCAAAAAGCGTTAAACTCTAGGATTCGTCTTTAAAAGTCTCAAAACAAATTTCAACGAAGAAACTGTTCAAAAATTTTATTTTTTAAATTTGTGGGGCCATTAGAATAGTTTTATTTTCTTTGAAAATTCGCTAAAAGAACTTTGGATTGTAAAGGAATGTACCTATCTATCACTACATCAGTCGTCTATCCGCCTCTCTTGATGGACATTTCGAGTTCGTAGGTGATGCATGTATACACCGGTGAAATAGGTAAGCCACCGATCCGAATGGCTTTGTCAATCATCCATCCCTCTCATATTGTCCGAAGACTACGCTGACCGTGCCATCGGACCCACGAGATTCTGCATTAGGGCAAATGCAATAGGAAACACAAAACAGGGGCCCGGTACAAGAACAGATTATCCCAAGGGGACAGGGCCGTGCCACCTGACGAGCTGAAGCTCGAGATAGTGTTCACAGCAAACAATTACCAGCTGGATGGGAAGTTGGAGTGAATGGGAAACCTACCTATCATCCCGATGAGGTAATTCCATTTGAGTGGCTTCACTTGGCATGGAGCAGAGTGCAAACATTGATTAATATTTCAAACAAATCCAATCATTTGAACATACTGAACTTACTTGAACTTTCTCTCAACCACTCTTGTTTGAATTAGCTTTTGATGAGAGGAGAAAGGAGGTAGGAAACTTCCTTCACTTGTTTCCTTCAACTCCTTCTTCTATATTTCATAAAATTTAAACCATAATCAACAAATTGAAGAATATAAATGAAACTTTGTAAATCCAGTTTATTTTATTATTGTATTTACTAACAGTTATTTTCATTCTCCATTAAATTTATTTTATATCCATCTCTTGATAAGTTTACCCATTACTTTTGAGATGGGCAGTGGGCTTTGAGTTGAAAACATGCAGAAGGTAATACAACTTCTAGCATGGATATAGCTTTTAAGGGATTTAAAAAAAAAATCAAAATAAGCAGACTGAACGCCTAAAACGACAAATAACTTTTACAGTTTCGCGCAATCCCAATACATGATTACAGTCAAATCTCCATGAATATTTCGGGAATAGTGACCTCCCTACCTGATTGGTACTCCGTATTTCATGGTACTCAGATGAATAATGGTCTTCACGCATGCGAAAAAGTGGTACTTTTGTTTAAAAAAAAAGAGTTCTAAAATTTGCATCCTATTTTGACACTCAAATGTATCGTGGATTTAGGGAGCCCCCCAGAGGTGCAATGGGGTCCTAAATCCTCGAAAAAAAGGTAGAGGAGAATGACAGTTTCCCGTCAGAGAGATACCACTGCTACTAATAGCATTTAATGAGCCATGTTCAGAGTAGATTGGTTTCCAGGGACATGGATCACCCATCCAACGCCAAACTCAACTTCTCAAAAACACGAGCAAGGCGTGCGACGCCCGTTGTTCACCTACGGAGCGACGACAGGCATTTCTGAGATCCCGACGGGAACTCTGTCACAAATATTATGCGGATCAAATAGTGCTTTAACTTTTTTGTTAGTAAATCAAAGGTGGCCTCGGCGAATATGCAACCAAAAGAAGTTTTGACCTCTACCATATATATAATGTAGGTCGTTGGTCAGCAGAATAGAACATTTCCAATTGAAAGTTTATTTTAGCTCTCTTACCTCGACAAATATGCAATATTTTCTAAATATTAATCCCTCGTCTATCTCTTGTCTGGCAGGTGGACATACTTGACACGTGCGGTGACCTGCAATTTCCAGCAATGAGGAGACTAAGCATAGCCACAGCCCACGCCTTCCTTCTAGTCTACTCCATCACCTCCGAAGAGAGTTTCAACGCTGTTCAGAGGCACGTAACTTTTAAATAACAATAAATGATAACGTCACACGAATGAATTAATCGTTCTGTCTATCTTCATCTACCCTTCTTGCTGGCAATGTAGGGAGAATTTTACCTTTCCCATTTTTTTCATCTATTTGACATTATCATTTAAATGAATTTTCATAATAAATTTTAATTTCTGGTCTTGATGGGATAAAAGGGGCCAGTATAAGAGAAATATGTCTAATACAAGCTACTGCTTATGTTTTTGTAGTGTAAACCTATAGGCGCACCGCGTCGAAAAATTTAGCGGGGTATGAATACCATTGTAGTCACGTTTTTTCTTTTCCGACAGGCTGTTTTATTATTTTGATTTTCACGTACAAAAGCCGTTGCTGGGGAAATGAAATTTGTTTATAACTTACCGGAGTAATACCGTTCAGCATTCCTTGGACAGCTCTCAATGGCTTAGAAGGTCTTTGTAGATGTAGTGATATTCATGTCGTAGTTTTATATTTATTTATGTTATAAATGGATATAGTAAACAATGCCGCTTGTTTTGTTGTCACCTGGTTGAGAAGTTCATCTTGGTTATAGTAATAATTGTAGACGCGCACCATAACAGAAAATTACCTACTTAGGTATTCTGTTCTAATTTCGACTTTTAAAACATTCATGTCGTAGTTTTAATTTATTTAAATTTACGAATTAGCCGAAGAAAGCATGTTCCATGTTTTAGCATTTTAACCGAAGGCTCAAGGCGGAAAACCGAGTGTCCAGGGGCGGAGCCAATCCACTTTGACCCCAACATCCCAACAGAGTGGACAGTAATGTCCAATTGTACTTTCCCAACATCCCAACAGAGTGGAAAGTAAATTTTTATCGTTACAGTTGGAAAGTGATGTCGATTTTACTTTCCCAACATCCCAACAGGGTGGGGAGGGGGGGGGTGGAAAGTAATGCAGTGTAATAATGTTTGAATAAAAATTTTGTATACTTTGAAATTGGTCTTTACAAGATTTTTTCGGCAGCCAAAATCATTTTCATAATATATTTTATATTTATAATATTTAGCAGAAAATCTTCATAGAAGTTTACACTTCTCCCGTGTGGTCTTTAGCACACCTGATTTTTTTTTTCGTTTGTTCAAACTTAATCTTTCATCTATTGCTGCATCAGGATGTCCTCAAACTGCTCAGTATTGGAAAAATCACTAATTCAAGCCACAAAACATCATAAATTTGGTTTTTCGAAATCAATTTTTTGACCCAGTATTTGACACCCAAATTTTTGGTTGCACCTGTGATTGACCCCCTATGATTGACACAGCAGTTCTTCTGCAATGAATGATTCCGTGTATCAACAAAACATTTATTTCAAAATTTTATAAATAAATTGAGCATTTGAACTTAGTTTTATTAATCTAAAAATAAAATTAATATGAGTATTTATAAAGACAAAGTTGAAAATATCACCAGATGTTTCATCACAAAATAGGTACAATGTTTTCTCAATACCGTAGGTACAATACGCTTCTAATGGTAAACTAGCACCTTGTGAGTTGCTATGTATCTATATAAATATAAAGAATAAAGAACAAATGACAAGAACGAATAGAGATCCATATTGACAGGACTGTCAATCACTGAGGGTAGCATCAGTTTGGTGACTAGTAATTGACATTTGCATTTTCACATGTTATCTTTGATTATTTCCAAAAAATGATAGTATAAATGCAATCTACACAAAAAACTGATTGAGAAAAACCATGGGTACAATCGAATTTGAAAATGTGGAGGACATGGTGAAGCAATATAAAATACTTACCTCGTTAGCAAAATCACAAGAAACAGCACCAAAGAAATGACAACACGAGGTTTTGTTGGGTAACCTTCTCCAGATTTCACAAAAACCCGCCTGAAACCTTTTCCCGCCTTTATACTTCACTGAGAAGGTATTTTGTCTCAAAATTCAAAAGGATCAAGCCCGTAAAACACTTTTATGCCTTATTATTTAAACTTTTTGGTGAGATGTCAATCTCTGGGTCCTTGTCAAACACTGGTCCCTCCACCCTAAACAATTTCAATGTCAGAGAACACTGATATTACTAAAACTTTCTTTAATTTTGTTTGCAGGTGTTTTGAAGAGGTGAGAGAACAACGCCCGGATTTCCAAGACATTCCGATCGTCGTTGCTGGGAACAAAGTCGATCTGGCGGACGTGAAGAGGCAGGTTCAATTAGAAGATGTCAGTGAATGGCTGTACTGCACCCTCCCTAGACTAAGGTAAACGTACACACTAAAGCTCTGAGATCTTTAGGAAAAAGCCAAAATGAGTAAGCAGTGGCGTAGCTGAGTCATTTCTCAAGGATATGAGGAAATAACAGTCGAGGATTTTATTTTATTTTATAGTTTTAGTATTAATTTCTAGTGCTTGTTGCTGAGTATACGAAGGCTGTTAATAAACTGTCAAACGTTCATATAAGTAGGTAGGTGCTCAATGGCTTTTTGTAATGATCTGAAATCACGGACGCTTTCATATTCATAAACCTACCTATGGATTATTAAAGCATAATACTACTTAGAAAAAATATTATCCAAATGACTAATCAGAACGTTAAAAACTACGATAAATACGAATAGGTACCTACCGATGAACTGAGGAGCACTAGGTTTATTATACTATTATACTAGACTTACTGCATGCAAATTCATATACCTATGTGGACTTTCTCTCTCACAGGTTTATCCTCAATAAATTGTTACTTCCGCGCGAAAATAACTTTTTCTGGACAATATCACACAATTGTATTTTTATTATATACCTGCGCGAAATAAAATACAGGGCATGGAACAGCAAAAGATCAACAAACATAACAAAACATAAACAAACTCAAACCAGCAATATGGTAGGTTAGAATAAAAATACTGCTACAATAGATTATTCTAATCTTTTCTACTAAACTATTTCAGTCACTACTGCAGGCTTCTATTTATAGTATTGTTGCTTTACTTTAACTGGGATTTTATTCGTAAATTAATGGTATAATACAACGGGAAACTGATTTGAATCGAACAACCAAGCTTGATTATGTAGGTAGTGAAAAGTAGGGGAAGTTTATAGGGGAATTTTGGTGGATACTGAACTACAAATATTTTTCTAGGGAAAAATCGCATACGGGCTAGCCCCAAAAGGTAGTGGAGAACGACTTGATTTCAGTTGGCAGTATCCAGATTTCCGTTTCGTTGACTAGGTGATTTTCCTAATCTGCGTGGGGCTTTACAATATACACGCCATTTTGCCCCTACACAACGAAACTAATACAAATTTCTTCATTTCTAAGATCGTCTCAAGTCGCTAGGCAACCGGATTCGTGCAATAATAATAGTAGTTGTGTTTTACGATCACATTCTTTAATTGAAGGTGTTAGGTACTGAAGTTCGAAGCGCAAAATTTTGATTGTATTCATACAAAAAAATTCTGCATCCTCTATAATTTATGAAGGGGCTCTGCCCACCCTGCCCCTCCTCAAACTACGCCACCGTGTGTAAGTATACAATAGCCCCCACTGAATGAAATAATTTATAAACGTCTCGCAGACGAGTTTGCAACCGCAAGAGGGCATTTTTATGTATTGACGTCTGACACTAAATGCTTCGGAATCTTTAGGGTAATTAAAGCTGAACAAACTCATGATTGAACTAACTAATCAAACCATTTTTTCTACGGCGGTTGTTTGAAAATCATTAAAAATTAATTCCATGATTTTTCCGTGTCGCTAAAATCGTCTAGCTTTTTCGCCTCGCCCTAAAATGTGCCAAAGTAAAAATTTCCAGTCATGCAGCATGACCATATGAGCGAATTTTGTAAATTATCGCATTATTCATGTTGCATTGTTTTGAAATTTGAGCACACTTTGAATGCAATGAAAAAATTATTCTACCAATTTTATGGCAACACAACATGATCCGCTATTCGAAAAAACATTTTAATTTTGATTGTCTTTTTTATAGATTTTTCAGCTAATCTAAATTTTTTAAGCACATTTTTTGAAATTTGAGCCGTTTAATATAATTCGGTTTTTTTAGAATTTTCATTATTGAAATCAAGCACATTTTTCTGCATAAATTTTATGCTGTTCTAGTTTGCTGTTGATTAACGCATTGACTAAAAAAACTAAAATGCTTTAAATTATAAATCTAACAATTTTTGTTTATTTTCCATTTTTAGTGATTTTTTTCAGTTTTGAATGTTGACCAATTCAATGTGCTCAAAAATTGTCGGCCAACAAACTCATCCTTTCATTTGGGAAGCTTGGTTTTTTGGCGCAAGAACGGAATTTTCATGTCAATCCTAAGGAGAGTTATCGTCTGGAATGGCAGATACAATTATAAATAAATAATATGTATACTATGTATATACATGAAATTATATATAGCATATGAAAAAATGTTAAACTCTAGAATTCGTTTCAGAATGCGTCAAAACGGATTTCAATGTAGAACATTTTCGAAAATTGTCATTTTAAATTTTTTGGTGCTATTTTAATACCTTCATTTTTTTTAAATGAAAATTCGCTAAAACTCGAAAATTTCAAAATATTGAAAGCGAAAAAATATGTGTCCAAATAATGTCTATAATTCGAAAAAGCATTGAAATTGAAGCTTAGATTGTCCAAACTTACATGATTCATAGATTCATGGGTTACGTAGGTATTTGTTTTTAAAAAAATCAATTGAATTATACATTGTACTTCAACATCTTGTATAAACTATTTTACAAGTTGTTATAGTTGATTGTAATTTAGCCAGAAGTAAAAATCAAGCTA
The DNA here is from genome assembly GCA_030762985.1 of Adelphocoris suturalis. NCBI lineage: Eukaryota > Metazoa > Arthropoda > Insecta > Hemiptera > Miridae > Adelphocoris > Adelphocoris suturalis. Next base: position 172,477,573 of record CM061040.1, on the reverse strand, counting down.
GGTGAGTGTCATCTACTTATAACTCGAGGTTTAGGGTTGATTCCGGACTCAATCTCAGTATCCATGCACCTGTATCTTATCTACTATGCATCAAGTATCTTATCACACCGTCTAGGGACATGTATAAGAGTTTTCACTAATGCCTCAATACAAAGAACTGTCCCAAACTTACTTCATTGTACGTCACTCTGTTCGCACCTATCAAATGCGAATCCTTGGGATCTTGTGCGATCTTACACTCATTTTATCGACAGACCCCATACATCTTCCGTGCCCACAGCTCCGCTATCAACGGTCCTGTCACACCCACCCTTACAACCACCGCCTACAAAACCAGCTGGCAGACAGGAAGGGGAGCTGAGTCAGGAAATGCTGTTACAGCCCTGAATCTCAGTGGGATTGGAGAACAAACTCTAGGAAACGCCCTCTGTGTCCAGGCAGAAGAAAAATTTTGTTCTCGTCAATGGCGGCAATAGTAGGCCTTCATTGAAGCGGCAGGGAGATGGGGGACACGATTCTTAAAAGGTTGTAATCGAACCCCAGACGCTTTCAACTCGGTTTCGCTTTCAAGCTCGCCAGTGCTGGTGCCGGCTGTCAAAATCAATGGTGTTTGTAAAGTCTAAGAACTTTACTTGTTTTCAAACCAAGTAAAAAATGTGACCTACTAAAAAATGCTGCGAATTATTACACAATAGTTATTTCTGTGTTGGATGGCCCTTCTACGCAGATAATTGGTCTATAATAATTATTACACCCCGTATGTAATTTTCACACTTTTACAGCTCCAAGAGCCCGCAATTTTACGCATCACAGTAAAGATGTTTAAAAAAACGGGAAAATTATGCTTGAAGTAATTTACGTTAGCGCATGCGCAGAATGCAGTTATGATTTGGGAATCATGAAATCGGTAGGGAACAATTTACCGCCTAACCCACGAATTCCCAGAAAATATAATAAAAATCTCATGAAAACCAGACCTTGTTCCTGAAAGTACACTTTCGCGCAAGCGAGGGAGCTATTAATGATGCAATCATGTTGAAATAAACATGGAAGAATTAAACCATCATCCCCCAACTATCTACCAGATTTGAGTGGGAGTGAACGACTAGAGCGTAAAAAAATTATGCTTGAAGGAATTTATTGGTAGACCATTTACAGCCTAACCCGCACATTCCCTGGAAATTTTATCGAAATCGGATGAAAACTGTTGAAGTTAGACTCGTTTAAAAATAAATACATATTTGCACATGCCCAGTAGCTAATGATAGTATTATGTTGAAATTGGTTGCGAATGCTCAAATTAAGCTCTTCCACCTATCCTCCAAATTTGAGCGAGATCGGACAACGGGAGTAGTGGGGATTAGGCGTTTGAGAAACAGGAGCAATGAGCAGGCTGAGCGGAGGGTGGTGATTAGATTACGAGAGGAGCGATATGACGTAATTTCATTCATGATTAAGGAGTGTTTCGTATGAGATATGACGCGTTTTGCGTCAGGAGGAGGCGTTCGAAGGAGATTGTAATTCTCTAGGGAATCCTCATTCACAACTCAACGCAGTATTATCTTGGAAAATGACGTGTTATTTTTTAATGGACGGGATAAGGAGCAAAAGCATCCCCCCACCTCTATGACGTTTACCCTCCCAGTCACACCCCCCAGGAGCAACTTTTCCCCCTACTCTAGATGACGTTTACGCGCAATATTATCTAGGAAAATGACGTGTTTTTTGTTAACTAATTTTATCAATGGGCGGGATGAGGAGTAAAAGTATCCCCCCACCTCTATGACGTTTACCCCAGTCACACCCCCAGGAGTTTAGGGAATCCTCATTCACACCCCAACGCAATATTATCGTAATCTAATCACCACCCCCCGCTCGGCCTGCTCATTGCTCCTGTTTCTCAAACGCCTAATCCTATCTACTAACGGGGGCATGAGAAAATAATGCTTGATGGAATTTACGTTTGCTCATGCGCTGAGTGAAATATTACTTTGGGAACAACGAAACCCATAGGGGACATTTTCACCCTAGCCCGCACATTTCTTGAAAATTTCATAAGAATCGGCTGAATATTGTGGAAATAAAGCATCTTCCAAGGATTTTCGGACAAACACACAGACAAACACGCATACAGAGACAGAGAGAGAAAGACACGGAACGAAAGTTGTTCAGAATAGCCTAAAACGTTAAATGCGAGTGGACATTTTACCACTGTAAAAAAAACAAAAACCGTTTGATTTTAGGGGAGACTACAGACATTTTTCATCTCTCGAAAATGAAAACAATGCTTCCGCTACCTACAGGTAGACTTGGGAGCAATTTAAGAGATCAAATTTAGAGAAGAGATGAACATTCGCACGGACAATAGTTGATTAACTCGATTTCGCAATGTTAAAATAAATTCCAATGGAACTATACCACCTGATAATTCCAATATTGCCATTATATCAGCTGACATTTACAAAGCAATTTTTATGTATTCCAGTATCACTATCTAGCGATTATTGATGGAGTTAAGAGCTTGATCGTCTAATCAATAGATCTGCTACAAGCTCATTAGAAATCGCGCTTAGAAATTCGAAGGTGTTTTTTGATGTTCGAGCCCTTAGGGAAATTGAACCGTTCCACGTACAGCGTTCTGGGTGGTTTTAATCGATTCTTTGGGATCATATTTATCATTGACAAGCAACAAATCATTACTGCTACCTTAAAAGTTTTTGAGATCTCGATTTTGGAATGGTTATCCCTTTAATGCTACCCTTTAGGATGCCAAGCTTCTAGGACCATCTAAACCCCAAATGCGATTTTTAACACAAGTTTCGTGAAGTTTTGTTCATCAATTTTTTTCATGGTCTATTACAAAGGTTCATTACTGAAAATAATAGACTAAAATTGTCTTAATCCCCTTCAAAATTCGTTGGGTTACGTTTTTAGATACCTATCTACAATCCAAAAAATTAATTTTAAAAATTCCAGTCATGCCGCATGATCTTATTTTTGTAGATTATAGTATTATGTTACATTGCTTTGAAATTCGAGCGCTTTAGGGCAAAGAATTGTTAACCAACAACTTTATGGAAAATAAAGTCGTTCTAAATATTATTTCAAGTTTCAAAACAGATATTAAAATTCAAGTAATTAAGTATTCAGTTTTTTTAATAGAATTTTCAGTAAATATTATTTAAATTCAACCACATTTTTCTGCATAAATTTGATACTGTTCTTGTTCGTTGTTGATTAACTTATTGACAACTATTGACATTTTATGTCTTAGCTCTGGCACATAACTCGAAAACCGTTACCAAATTTGTTACCAAATATTCTGATGATTTCCGCTTACAACCGAGTCGTTGCTAGGGAAATGGAACTTCGTCGTTTGTCATCCCACAAAATTCGTTGGCCATTCGTTCGAAAGCTCTCGATTTATCCAACCATATTATGTTGGATAAATCGCGAAGTGCGTGTCCAACAAGCTGAGTTATGAGCATGGTTATATGAATAATAATTGTTTACACTCAGGTGATCATTTTCAATAATTGATATTGTGAACATGATTGCAACCGCTTGTTAATTTCTGATGATTTCATTGAGCTGGTGTTTCGATGATGTTATTCATAGCAGGTGATCCGAATATTGCGAGAACGGTTTGATTTGTGAAGCGGTGGTTAAATCATTTTAATTGGTAATTTCTATACTTTACACTATAGGAAGCTGTAATTTCGTATGTAGCCTCTTTAGGACATTTACTTGACCATGCCCAGGGTCCGGATCAGATGAGTGGCTCTTAAAGCTAATTTCTATGCTTTACACTCTAGGAAGCTGTAATTTCGTATGTAGCCTCTTTAGGATATTTACTTGACGATGCCCGGAGTCCGGATCAGATGAGTGGCTCTTAAAGCTAATTTCTATACTTTATACTCTAGGAAGCTGTAATTTCGTATGTAGCCTCTTTGGGACATTCACTTGACGATTCCCAGGGTCCGGATCAGCTGAGTGGCTCTTAGAGCTAATTTCTATGCTTTACACTCTAGGAAGCTGTAATTTCGTATGTAGCCTCTTTAGGATATTTACTTAACGATTCCCAGGATCCGGATCAGATGAGTGGCCCTTAAAGCTAATTTCTATGCTTTACACTCTTGGAAGCTGTAATTTCGTATGTAGCCTCTTTAGGACATTTACTTGACGATGCCGGGGGTCCGGATCAGCTGAGTGGCTCTTAGAGCTTGCATACGAGTCTGCAACTAAAGACATAAAATGTCCCAATGTGTTGCAGACTCGTATGCAAGCGTTTCTTTATACACTAAATGAGCAGCAACTTTGCCGAAGCGAAAAGATGAGACCGAAAACTCAAATGGATCCAGCCAAAATGACATTCGATTTTTGGTTTTGCTATAAATTATAAATCTAACATTTTTTGGACATTTTAGGTCATTTTTAGTGATTTTTTAGTGCATTTTTTGAATTTTGACCAATTCAATGTGCTCAAAAAGTGTTGGCCTACAAACTCATCCTTTCGTTTGGGAAGCTTAATTTTTGGCGCGAGAATGGAATTTTTATCTCAATCCTAAGGAGAGTTATCGTCTGGAAGGACATACACACACACACCCACACGCAGGCAGGCACGCACACACACACACCGCTGAGTTTTACAGCATACCAGCACTTGTATCACTGTACTCAATGATCGTAAGGCCAATAATGGAATATTGCTCAATCGTATGGTCACCATATTATCAAACTTACAAGGATCGGCTGGATCGAGTTCAGCGGAGGTTTATGAGATAAGTACCTGAGTTATAAATTGCGCATACCACAATAAGAATATAGCTCCAGAACCCTAGCCGATCGCTGCGGACTCACCTGCCTTGAAGAGCGTCGCATTGTATCTGACATGTTGCTCCTTTTCAACTTGTTGAACAACCGGATTGACTATCTCGAACTCATCTCCGAAATCAGCCTACATATTCCAGCTTTTTACTCCCGTAGCCAAGCCATTTTTCATATTCAATTCTCCACTACTAATTACCTGTATGAACAGCCTCTCAATAGAATCCCTCGTCAGGCCAACCATATACTCCAACGAAATCCAGCCTTAGACTTCTTCCATGATCAGCCATCTCGAACCTTCCGCTCAAAAATATTACGCACCATCCGCCGTCCACCCTGAAATCTCTGTCCACATAGCCCTAAACTCATCTCAGCTACAAGAAGTGTTTTTTTGTGATTTTGAGCTTATATATACACACATAAGTATACCTATATTGTTATTTTCTTTCTTCTGAAACACCGATTTTGTTTCCTCATCAAGAGACGAATTTATTTTGTTAATTAATATTGTAATTGGGCATCGCCCGTTTTGTAAATAAATAAACACACACACATACACTCATACTATACATATGAATATGTATGAAAAAGTTTGATTCTACGAGTGACACAATTTCTTTCGACCCAAGAGAGTCATTATTAGCTATTTCACTATTCCAGGTTAAACTCCCTGTAAAAACTGTTTTGACATTTTCATGTCGTTACTATATCCTCGGTAGGAAATGATTACCATTTGTGTGGAAAATTTGAAATAGAGGCCTCTTGGAACATTTAGAAATTAATTATAAATTCTAAAGCCCTCTAGATCAGCTGTGTGAGCTCCGGAGCTAATGTTTTTGTTATTCTACCTATGAATAACACATTTATACGTCGAATATGTAAAACCGTATTCTACGCTCATCACTCATTAGTCTTCAGGCGCGAGGTGGTAATGACTTTATAACGGTCATAAATCCCTTTTGGTTTACTGTAAATCAATAAAAAGGGCACAGTGGATTTTCTCTTTTCTCTCTATTTTCATTCTTCTTTTTCTCTTCCCTTGGATCGTGGAAAATTTATTTTAGAATGAATCCTTAACATGCTTTTAAAATCATATTCAGCAAACAAAAAGGAGGACTAAAACTAATCATATCCAAAATTTGCGAAATTAGCAATTAATCAGGTGTGGTCAAAATTTACGATCTAGTTAAGTAAATTTAGACAATGTGCCATAGATCACCATAGAAGGGGCATCTAATGATATAATAATGAAACCTCTAACTGAAAATTTGCTCCGTTGCAACCTCGGTCAAGTTGATTCTGAAAAACGCATTGAACGGTGGACTTTTTTGACATGGATATGTCTTTTGGCAGGGGGTCAAGGAATTTTTCGCGACACTTTTTTTTCTTCGCACAAAATGCAACGCTCCGGATTCCGCCTTCCTCAACAACCGATTTTCTGTTTTAGCATGGAACGAAAGTAGCGCGGGAGTTTTTACTTTCCCAACATCCCAAAAGAGTGGAAAGTAATGTCCATTTTTACGTTCCCAACATCCCAACAGAGTGGAAAGTAATGTCCACTTTTAGTTTCCCAACATCCCAACAGAGTGGAAAGTAATGTCCACTTTTAGTTTCCCAACATCCCAACAGAGTGGAAAGTAATGTCCATTTTTACTTTCCCAACATCCCAACAGAGTGTAAAGTAATGTCTACAACTTTGACATATCCATGATCTAATGTTTTTCCCCTCAAGGGAGAAATTTATATATGGGTCATTTCACAAATCATTACCTACTCCATTCTACGCATGCGCCACCGTAAATTTCTCGACACAAAATGCTACGCTCCGGCACTTAAGATTAATATTATTATTATTTTATTTTATTATCATTATTTTTTTATTATTATTATTATTTTTTTTTTTTTTTTTTTTTCATTTTTTTTTATTATTATTATTATTTTTTTTTTTTTTTTTTTTTTTTTTTTTTTAGAATCTACATATCTTGAAACTTCGAAATTGCATACCTACGGTATAAATTATGGATTTAATATACAAATTCAGCTTATGAACGTCTATTTATTGTAACTCATCTCCCAATCGTGTTCAAGGCATATGACGAAAATGGATTTTTTAAAAGTTCAGAATGGTTTGAAGCAAATTATTCCATTTTTCATTTACACCAAGATCGCCTATTTCAGCAGTAACTAACAATCTCTGAGGAAGTGACGTGAAGCGATCAAAACTCATCGCGCGATGTCAGTTCATAGGAATAAGCCCTATTTCGCACACATGCTGTCTCATTCACTTCTAGGCGGTGTAGACCGAAAACTCCGCGGCAAACATAGTTTCCCTCCTGACCCATTTTCAAAACGGCTCGATTCAATTCGTTTCGTCCACCACTATGCTAAAGGTTCCTAAATCCCCCTACAGCGAACTATCTGCTGGCCGCAGGCGAGGGATCCACCAACCGCGGGAACAATGTTAGGAACGGTCGAGAGCATTTTAATACCATTAGTAACTGATGGTCAGAGAGCTGAGGGGGTTGGGGGATAAACATTTAATATTGACGCTACGTCTGGTTCGGGGGAGTAATCGCATTTGCCGAGCGGAGCGGCGGAAAAAAATCAAGGTAGGTATTTGTTGAAAGCATGCATGGGTGGCTCATTTCGGTTGAATGCTGAATATGTTTAAAAGTAACCAGATTCAGTTCTGGTACCCCAGGCGTTATCCGGAGATGAGTCTTCCAGTCGTTCGCTTGCAAATTAATTAGAACGTACATATGAACCAATGCAAATTTTCGAGAACTAATAGGTATAAGTTAATTCCGAAAAAAATTACTTGAAGAGTTTAAATGCATTCAATGGTATGCTATTGACCAGCATATTGTTAAGAACAGATAACCTCACATTGAATTATAATAATTTAATTTTAATTTTAAATTCAATAATTATTGAAGCAATCGGTATTCATTTGCATTAGTCTTGAAGTATTTAAAATTGCAGGTATCCAGGTACTACATTCATTTAATGAATCCTACCTAGTTCAAAATTAATTTATTATAACTATTGTTTTTATTTTATTTATTTTTCTTAATGTATTTCGTTTTTTGTACAAGCAAACTTATTTTCAAATCAAGGTAGATTAGCACTCAGTTTATACAGAACATCAAAAGTTTGAAAATGTTATTTTTACATCCTCTCATTTTTTACATACTTTCATATTTTTACATACTTTCATTTCTGTGAATAATAAATTTCATCTACATATGTGTTGTGTTACTGAAAGGTTGTATTGCACTATAGTAACTTTAACCACTATATATATAATATCCGTGCTTCACTGCTTCATTCATATCTTCTACTCAATTTCAAGATGACTAGTATAGGGCTACGTTAAATAAATAAATAGTAATAATAGTAGGTACAGCTAAAAAATAAATAATGCAAATGTGTTCAAAGAATTTCTGGGATCGGCGGCATACACTTTTTCGGCGTTATCACGTGAATAATGTCTTTGAGAAATCATAAAGGACACACCACTATCGAAATTTTGCAAGACTTTTATATTATCATAAACACATAACCTGAACATAATCTGACAACAATGAAAGGTACTGGAATGTGAAAGGGTCGCTAAATCCATAATAATGCATATTGTGCAGCATTCAGGAATTTTCTTCCTCGGTTTTATTCGGATTTTATATAGCCAATTAAGGGATAGAAGGCTTCAGAAAATACGTTAAACTTCGGTGTAGGTTGCGAAGTTGCGAGCAAAAAGATTCTTTTGTTTTAGATAAAAACGTCACACTATTCCCCTTTAAAACATAATTTTTTACGAAATAAGCATCACGAAAATCAGTCAAGATTCGTAGCGTTGTACTAATCCCCCCCACCATTCCCACAAGTTCGAAATTTCCAAGGTTTGTTGCCCAACAACACTAAAATTGGAATCGAACCAAATAAGAATGACGAAAATTGGTTGAGGATTGTAGCGTCGACAAAATTTGTTGAAAAAACCGCGTTTTTCCTGCTTTACCCCCTCTACTCTCCCTCTTACGCGTCAAAAATTCTTCGACAAAATTTGTCTCACACACACACACACACACACAGACTTACATCTCTGGTTTTTATTTTTATTTTTATTTATTTTTTTTTTTTTTTTTTACGGATTCGGTCTTAGAATGATCTAAAACGGATTTGCATGCGGGTTTTTTTTTTTTTTTTTTTTTTTTTATCATGCTTGGTTTATCCCCGACCCCCCGGATCAATTCCAATAGGTTCCCCTCTTGTAAACGAAGCCTTGCCTAATAAGGCGCAGCTTCAGAGGGACGTCCTAAAAAAGTGCTCTCTTGATGATGGTTATCAGATTTCAAGTAGCTACCGTGAGCTCCTTCCTTATTCTCGTCCGTCACAATGTTTTACTGAATCTCTTTTTGGGCTTAAGGCAGTTATCATTGGTTACTGATGGCTCCCTATGGGCTCCGAACATGAGAAGTTTGATATATACAGCGCAGCACGAAAAATATAATCTTGCTGATTCGCTATTTTGTTGACAATAAAGGCAGTTGTGACGGACGCAACTTGTTTTTGTCGTTTTTTATATATTTTTTTTATTTATATTAATTTATTTATAAATGATATAATTCTCATTTTTGAGCGGTATTGATGAGATTGATGGTGGGGGGAACGAATTGTTGAGCGAAAAGGGGTGAAGCAATCATAAATAAATCGTGATAGTTTTACAACATTCGATCCAGAGCCCAGTTATAAATTTAGTTCCAGTTCCAAATTTAGCGTCGGTGAAGGCGTTAAAGAGTGGAGGGGGGGGGGGGGGTTCTCTCTCTCTCTCTTTTTCTCCCTCTCTTATTTTAATTCTTATCAAAAATATATGCAATCCATTCATAGGGGCGACCCACCCTGTAATCCATTTCTCACCAATAAGTTTCCTTTTCTTTTTGATTTATTGAACTTTCTGTTATGTTATTGATCACCATTGGAATGAGTAGTAACTATGATATTCATATCAATGTCTTTGACTGTAGCTCATCAGATGGTTGCTCGGTGAGAATATATTATTCCTAGGCATATTTCGGTGATGGAGTATTGCCAACTATAGATCTGTTCTCTCCTCCTAACATCGGGAGTCCGTAATGTCATTCATTAAGCATTCCACTCCGTCCATTCCGATTGTTTAATTTGTGATTGAAAACTAACATACTTCTGGACCTGAGGCCAGTTGAAGTTATGGGATATGTGGATGTTCTCTCTTCTCTCGGTGACTGGTATTTGCCAAATAACCACGCTTGCAATCCAATTGTGTGAACCAAAGTGATATAGAAAATGCGTCTCACCTCAGCTATGAACAGTGTGGACCCGGGATCGGTTTGCAGCATCCCGAGCATTCGGAGTGATAGGTAGCTTCATCATCAGCTAAACCTTTCGTCCAACAAGATCACTCGAGTTCTCAATAATTATTACGAGTTTATCAACAGTGCGTTCCGAATCACGACCGCAACGCCACTTTCGCCACTTTTGCCCCAAAATAGACGCCATTTGCCGTTCCGTTTCCTGCCATGATCGCCCATTTCGCCACATCGATGACGTCACGGATTTCTCCCACCCTTCGCCCACCCTTAAATATGGCGTGTGAAATCTTCCATCTTCGACCCATGTCTGGAGCTGGGTCGGTGTGGTCGTTGTGATAAGACGGGCGATAAGATAACAGATATCGCAAATGAGCGTGAATTTTGACATTGACATGTCTTGATTTTGACATTGACACGTCTTTACTTTGGCACTTCGACAGAAATCGTTCACCATTCGTTTGAAAGCTCTCGATTTATCACGCATTTCTCTCGTAGGTACTTGCTCTTGGTATTTATGTCGCCATTTTATATTTAAAAATGTAAGTAATGGATGTAGTAAACAATGCCGCTTGTTTTGTTGTTATTAGTTTCTACGTTCGAAATCACTCCGAGAAAACGCCAAAATGAAGCCGTGGGTAGAGATAATTGCTTTATTACAAGAGTTTATTGAAATCATTGAAACTGTTACAACTGTGATGAAAATTATTGTTTTGAATATTATTTGTCAAAATTATTTTTCAAAATAGAATCCAACATAATAATGTTCATTCTTGAACTAAAGGCATAAAATGTCCCAATGTGTTGCAGACTCGTATGCAACACAAAGTCAAAATGTGTAAGATAACGTAGGTACGTACATTAATATACATTACAATAATTGGAGCCGTTTATTGAGTAAGTACCTGTAGTTATGTTGGTATAAACCCCTTCATGGTAGTCCGTTTTGTCTCATTATGTATTTAGTATCATTAGTATTACAGAAAAGCAAATTGTCTACCTACTAAGGTCTTCATAATCGAAAATTTCTAGTTATTCCCAAAAATCAAGAACCCTGAAAATAGGATGATATCTACGTACGCGTTTCGTGATTACCAATAGAGATGTACTACCTACCTATCCAAAATGTGCTTTAAAAAATTGTTTTAAATTCGTATAGTTTGAACAGTAGGTAGGTTCCTGGTTGAATATATCAATATTTAGTAATATATGGACCAATTCTATAAATTTCATTTTATACATTGAAGCTCAACCCTTTGCTTGAAAAAAAGAAATTAAGTACCTACTTAGGTAGGCAGGTACTAAAACTCTAAAACTAAAAGATCACTGTTTAAATAAAAGCGCGGGATGCGATAAATGCACGGGATGCGGGAGGCCGTAGGGAGAGGGAACTACCACCCCTCCGTGACGTCATCGTCGTGAGGGGAAGTGCCTTAACTGAAGTGGCGAAAGTGGCGTTGTGATCGTGATTCGGAACGCACTGCTAGTTAACCAAAGCGCTGTGATCACATATGGGAGATAGAGCAAGAAGTACTCCAAAATTAAAGTGTCTGCTTTCGTTTTACTTTTCATTAAAGTTTCTATTTTTACGTTTACGTGACCAATATAAAATTGTTTCGTATATTTTTTTTTCACTATTCCTTACCACGGGCAAAATATACTAACCTGCTGATCGATTTGATTTATTTTTCAACCATTTGCTAGGTTGGGGTCGAGCAACATTGTGCATACATATACGTACACACAGTGCTATAGCAATCATAATTTCTTAAGTTTTCATATAACTTCTCAAAATGTACAATCAATGGACTTTGTCAAGATTTAAATTGTTGATGTTTTCTACTCTTGATTTATTTATGGAATTGAATTGGTCCATACGTTACGTTGAATATTTAAACGAGATATTCCAAAAATTTCTGTTCCGTAACTGCTGTATTGTTTTGTTTTTAAATTAATAAAAGTGGATTAGATATCTCAATAGCATCTTCACCTGTTGGCTAATGCCATAATGAAAGTTGCTACTTAAACCACGGAAGTATTTTAGTTCGGATTTCATCCAGCAGTAGGTATATATACGATCCAAAGTTGCCCCGTTATATAGACGTGCAATATATCTCTAATCGCTTAAGTGGTTTAGCACTTACTCCGTTGAAATGTTACCAACATCCTTGTTCATTGTCACCTACCTCCGCTAAGTTTTCATCGGCACTCTCGCCTTATAGGAGAAACGATTGTCATTCCTTCTAGATAGAGTGCTGGAGGGGGTTGAGTGTGCAAAATTAGGGCACCTCATTTTCTCTTTGGATTATTGTAGGGAGGGTCCTTAGGAATGGGAAAGTGCTTCACACCTAAGTCTAAAAGTGGGAGAGGGGTACGAGTTCAGCATCTGGTGCCCAGATCATTGATCGTGCTAATTGTTCCGAACAGCAGAATTGTTCCAAACAGTTTTGATTTCGAAAATTTGTGTTTTCAATCTCTATAACTTTGATTAATATAGTTCCTCTCCTAAAACCATCCGTTTGGCCAGAAAATGTGATGTTGGTGAGAAAATGTTAAAGATTGAGTCTTACCATGAAACCTACCACAAAAGTTAAGCGTGAGATTAAAAAACATGTTTTGATCACAATTTCATGTTTGAATATTTCGCCTTATTAATAATGAGTACCAATCGTGAAGAGTACCTATGTAAAATACTAAAATAAACGCCTATACAGGATGTCCAATTTTAGTGCACCACTGGCTAGGGTTCCATTTTGCAACTTATTTCCAACAAACAGTTTCCAACAAACAAACGACTAATTGTATAACGTTATTTTTGATCTTGTTGTTTATATTTAAGACTTCTGGAACTCCCGCAATTTATACTTCTACTCCACTTTGAGATAACGGTTGAAAATAGCGCTAAATTAAAAAATAAGAAAAGATATTTTTCCATGCTGTAATTTTACATATTGGCTCAAACGCTCAGCTTTTTAGCGATTGTCAATTTGACTTTTGTTTTGATAATAAGGGAGAAAATGAAGTTTTAGCGTTGAAATGCCCCCCCCCCCCCCCCCCCCACTCCAAATGAAATTAGGGCCTGCCTAAAATGACCCTACGTGAAATGATGAGTTTGGAGTCGGCCCCTATGTAATTTTTCAATCTTCTATCCAAAAAAAAACAAAAACTTGAGTATAAAGATGACTTACCCTAAAAACATATAGTTACATTGAAAAATCGCTTACAACAGAGTCGAAGAGATCTGAAAGTGTTGCCATTCGATTCTGCAAGAAAAAAAATTACATAGAGACGAGCCCCAAACGCATAATTAGTCACAGGGTCATTATTCAACCTAAAACTCTTCATTTCTATAGCGTTCGAAAGCAAATATTTTGGGGCAACTTTCAAGACTACAGCATGGGAAAATCCGATCAAATCATTTGGACATACAAACGTTTGATAAATTTCAAAAGCCAAGTAAAGGAATAGAAAAGGTCTAAGGGGAAAATTTTGTTGTAAATTAGTTGTAGAGTCAAAAACTACCTTGCGGAACACCAACAAGTAAGACACTCTGTTCAAAGAACTATTTGTCTACCTATATGTGACTTCCTACCTGAAAAATAAGTGAAAAGTGAACATTTGTTTACCATTTTCTTCAGAAAGGCTCGGCAGATTTAGACAAACCTAACAGGATTTTATGTCGATTATGTCGATACATGATTCCTGTTCAGAACCTCAGAGAATAGGAAAAATTAGATGATGGGCTCCATTAGCCCGCTAATAACAGATATTTAGTGTATTTTCCATGTTTTAATGACACTCAAAATGAACAAATTCTTTTTTTTTTTTTTTCGTTCTATTATTCGTGATGAGCGTTAAAATTCAAGTAAGAATGGAAGTCTCTAGATTTATTTGCTCGGGAATGGCCATTCTGCCCCAGTGTGAGGCGGACTGACGGATTTTTTTCCCCTTACATTTTTTATATTTTACATACCAGATAGATAGATAGATACATAAATTTGTATTTACTTACATAGATATACACATCCATAAGTAAAGGAGTTGGCTCAATTTTGCGCGTGTGAGATAAAAATGACATGATGCTGAGGATAAACATTTAAACGAATTCTCTGCAAAACCGTCAAAAATGAAACATTGCTTTCAACTTTCTAAATTGTCTTCTGTTTGTAACACAGTACCAGGTAAAGTTTGTGGTTAAAAGGTTGTTTTTCTTGATCGATTACAAATGTTCATTATTGAATATAATAAGACAAAATATAAAATTAAACTTCTAGACATCTACGTCACAATCAATTTGAAATCAAAACCTATGTTGTGTGACAGTTGTTCGACAAAGAATTAGCAATGAACAAAGATACCCAGGACACTAGATGCGGAACTTCCACCCCCTCCCGCCAATAGGCACTTCTGTTCCAGGAGGTATTTTGTGTGCGTGATATTAGGTTAATAATAATTCCCTTTAAACTTCATTATTGATCTAGTTTAAAATATTTCAATAGATTTAAAAAATCTATAATAGTCTTGTGAAATAGAAAGTCTACCAGTAGCCCTTGACGTATGTAGTCTTCATTAGTTTTAGTATCTCATAGAGGTAATCCTTTTAGCAAATTTTGAAAGAAAAAATGAGTTATTCAGATGGCTTCAAAATTTTAAATGGGGTGGAGAAGGGGAGGGGACCCCCTACTAATCCGTTTCACAAATCAAAGAACACATTCCTATATTATAAAGTCTTATGTATATATTTATAGGGTGTATTTCCAGAGGCAATTTGAATACAAATTCGTAATATACCTACTGATATGGTAAAAGGTCAAACACTTTGCCAGCTATGCGAAAATTATCGACGCATAAATCCTTGGAGTATCGAGAAATTCATCGGTAAGCGCCGTATGAGTTTTCTATCAGAGAACCCCGACGGTGGCGTTCTCAAGATTTTAGAAAAAGTTTTATCGCTCTTTCCCTTGAGAATTTATGGCGCGTGATTTATTGGAGTTTTATAAGGGGGAAAATTACTTCAGCTTCGCTATCTCGTTGAGCCGCTAGGTGAAATGTGAATGGCCCCATTGGGTCAATACCTATCAGATATTCGACACGTGTGTTGTTTCATACTGGGTTAGAGGTTTTAATTAACAGTAGCATAGTAATTAGTTTAAAATTAGGCACCTGATTGTCATTAACATCCTCCAAGTGGCAGTTAAGAAATCATTTTTGATGACACATTGGTTGCGACTCAATGAGCTTCACCCACCCGTTCAATTAGAATTTTGAATTTAAATTAGATTCTAAACCAGGGTAAGTATTTTGACATGAACCGTGATGTCCAACAACTAATAAGTATTGTGTTGAGGTTTTGCAAAATCATAATCATGGACTATAGTGACAATGAGGGCTGAGAAGAGAGAGTTTCGAAAAGGCGGGAAGGTGCAACGATGTCACCCATACACCTAACTTTGACAAATTCAGGAAATAAATAAATCAATTATTTTAATTCAGGGAATATTTATCAGAGGAGTGTTCCATCGGTATAAAACTTTTCGGAATGTAATTTATTTCTATCAAAAAATATAATTAATATTTCAAAGTAGGTATAGATAGGTTAAGTTCTTTCACTTGCTTTGTCTCGCTCCCATACTTTGATAATCACCTAATATGAAAATGAATTGTAAGTGAGACAAAATCGAGTTTTAAGTGCTATTTAATCGATCTGAGAACTCCTTTTTTCGTAGCTAATAGAGCTGTATTTCTTATTTGATGGCCAGTGAGTAGCAATGAGGTCCGCTCCAATTTCCAGGGGATTGTAAAGTAGGCACCTCAGTGTATTCCTGTTCGCTCTTTCAATTCCACAGTGCCTCCGTACTTCATCCTGCATCCGAACCAACCAAGATTATGAAAGCCACAAGCAAAAGTCTTTTAGCTTGGCGTATATAAAAAATACTATCAACGGTTCACACTGATACATCGGGACATGTCTTTTTGCACTGAGTAGGTGGTCCAAACGCTATGTCCATTTCATGTTCCATTTTGCTATCGATTTATGCCAACATTTTATGCTGCCTGCTCGGCCATAAAAAAAAGAAACCATATCAAACATGGTAACGCTTTTTTGAGGACAAGATTGGTAACTTCATTCGTCTCTTAAAGTCCCAGAGAGCCTCCCTATCGGATTTCAACTCCCTAGAGTGCACAAGAGAGAATTAAGCTTACTCAGCTGAACAGGAACGAGCCCATAATTCCAATTGTCCGTGAATGCCCCAAAAAGTCTTCCTATCAAATTTCAACTTCCCAGGGTGAACAGGAGAGAATTTAGCTAACTCAGCTGTTCAGGAAAGACCCCATCATTTCAATCATCTTCTAGCGTCCCTAACAGTCTCCCCAACGAATTTCTACTTTCTTGGGTGAACAGCAAAGAATTTAGCTCACTTAGCTGATCAGGAAACAGCCCATTATTTCAATTTTTTCTTAATGTCCCCCCCCCCCCCCCCCAGAGGTGCAATGGGGGCCTAAATCTTCGACAAAAAGGTAGAGGAGGTTGATAGTATCCCGTCAGGGAGATACCACTCCTACTAATAGCTATTAATGAGCCATGTTCGGAGTAGATTGGTTTCCAGGGACCTGGATCGCCCATCCAACGCCAAACTCGGCTTCTCGAAAACACGGGTATCAGCGTGCGACGCCCGTTGTTCACCAACAGGGCGACGACAGCGCATTCTTTGAGACCCCGACGGGACCTCTATGACGGGAACTCTGTCACACTCCCCCACTTAAAGACATACTTGATTGAAGATCAAGTATGTTAACTAGGTGGAATAGTTACAAGCTGAGAACTGATGCTCATTCATAAATAGCTGCATTGGCGATTGAGGATGGGAAAAGAGAAATTAAAACAGGATGGATTGTCAATGAATCTTCGTGGAAGACTTCATTAGGTAATTAACCCCCAATCAAAGATTGGAACAATCGGGACAAAACGGTGGCTCAACTATGGAGACTTATACCTTACGGAAAATAAAATATATATAAATTATTATGCCCAACATTGGGGACAAATTATGCTCTAACCTGGTAATTGACCTAGGAGGCAACACTCAGGTAGCTAATTCACTAAATTGAAAATATAAAAGGGGAAAAAGAGAGAAATTATAAGTCAAAGACGAATGAAATTATTTATATACCAAAGGGTGATAATGGGAATTCCATCTCGAACGCCGGGCCATGTTTCTTCTGAAACATTAACGCCCCGAAAAAATAGTGTATTGGACTACTAGGCGTCAGCCGTGCATAATCCAAACCACGCTCTGCTACCATATCAAGGATCTAGGTACCCCCCCCCCCCCCAGAGGTGCAATGGGGGCCTAAATCCTCGATAAAAAGGTAGAGGAGGTTGACAGTATCCCGCCAGAGAGATACCACTCCTGCTAATAGCTTTTAATGAGCCATGTTCGGAGATTGGTTTTCCAGGGATCTGGATCGCCCATCCACCGCCAAACTCACCAACGGGGCGACGACAGCGCATTTTTTGAGACCCTGACGGGACCTTTATGATGGAACTCTGTCACAACTTCTTAAGATGAACAGGAGAGAATTTAGCTCAATCAGCTAATAAGGAAAGACCCCATCATTTCAATCTTCTCTTAATGTCCAAAGAGTTTCCCAATCGAATTTTAACTTCCTAGAGTGCACAGTAGAGAATTTAGCTAATTCAGCTGATCAGGAAAGACCCCATTATCTCAATTGTCTCTGAATGTCCCACAGATTCTTCCTATCAAATTTCAATTTCTCAGGGTGAACAGGAGAGCTTGTGAGGAAAGGCCCCATCATTTTGATCGTCTCTTAATGTCCTAAAGAGTCTCCCCATCGAATTTCCACCTCAGCGAAAAGACATTCATATTAGAAGAATTAGTTAAACTAGAGCAAAATTGAAGTAAAAAACAGTCATGCGCAATTTTCTCTCTCGTAAGTAGGAAAATTCAACTTAGCAGGTTTTTTCGCTTATAAAAATCGTTATGCTCTCGTTCGAAACTCTCGATTTATGCCGAAATCGTATGCTGGCTACATAAAAACAAAGAAACCATGTCAAACATGGTAACGCTTTTTTCCGGACAAGATTGGTAACGCTTTTGTGGGGACAAAATTTTGGATTGACCCCAGCGAGAAGACATTTTCATGTCAAAACTCATAAGTAAATGAAAATAAACAAATCCAAGAATAAAAATGACCCTTCCAGATAACTTTGTTCAGGTTATTGTTGTTTATCAACAACTCTCAATTATTTGGGGCATGAATTTTGGGTCGCGTTGTGTGGTGTTGTGTTTAAAAAATGAAAAGGAATGAATAAAATAAAACAAACTGCTTATTTGAAATGTTCGGGGGGAAAAATCTCTCAGAAACCTTTGTTGACTAAATTTTCTTGAGAAATGGAACGAGCGAGTTCGGTAGCTCATCTCTTTACAAAGATGAATAATTCTCATTCTCACAACACGTCAAGTAGCTGATTACACAAATGAACGCTATAAAAAGAAAATAAGAGAGAAAGCACGATTAACTCCACCCAACTGACTTAAGAACCGCATTTTTGATCCTCACCTGATATTAGCACATACATCCCTAATTTTTAAATTTCCCATGAATATTTTCACGCATAAAACTATAATTAAGGGAACCAAGGCTGATCACACAGATTCCCAGGTTTCCGATCCTATTTCATTTCGGCGTGGCAGGAAAAGGCTTTAGGGATGGGTTGGGCGGGGCCCTTAATTGAATTCGACTTATAAAATGAAAAGGCGAAGCTTATCAAGGCTTCAAATTTAATTATGTTTTCAAGTTCACACTCCTAGTATAGGTTAGGTTTTTCATTATCGTTGAATGAAGAGGGGAACCAGCCTGTTAACAGTTTTTCAATAATGAACCTTTTAATCGATAAAAACAAAAGCGTACAATTAATAATAAAAAATCCTTGAAGTTTGAAAGTTTACGTTTCAGTATAGATGATCTCAAGAAGTACGCTTTAAAAAAAGGTGTATACGTGTCATTTTCACCGTTTCAACGCTGATCCTAACTAACTGGGTCATGTCGGAACCACCGCGAGAGTTCGTGGACACTGCTGCAACAAATGACCCAAGGTTATATCATCCCCACATCTGACTCAGTGTATCTTCGGATTCACTACCTCATCCATCCATTCATCAATATCTACATACTTGAATACATTTTTATGCGGCGTATATAGATATGCGCTTAGATATTTTTTTAATTTTATTTTATTTATGTATTTATTTATTTTTTATTTTATTTTTTATTTTTAATTTTTTATTATTATTTTTTAAATATATAAACACGGGCAGAGCCCAATTTACAAAAGCCGCGGACGGCGGACGGATGGATTTTTTTTAATTCGATTTTTGGACTCTACGCATCAGAAACGTTAACTAAAACATTTTGGCTGGATCCGTTTGAGTTGTCGGTCTCATCTTTTCGCTTCGGCAAAGTTGCTGCTTATTTAGTGTATAAAGAAACACTTGCATACGAGTCTGCAACACATTGGGACATTTTATGTCTTTAGTTGCAGACTCGTATGCAAGCTCTAAGAGCCACTCAGCTGATCCGGACCCCGGGCATCGTCAAGTAAATGTCCTAAAGAGGCTACATACGAAATTACAGCTTCCTAGAGTGTAAAGCATAGAAATTAGCTTTAAGAGCCACTCATCTGATCCGGACCCTGGGAATCGTCAAGTAAATGTCCCAAAGAGGCTACATACGAAATTACAGCTTCCTAGAGTATAAAGTATAGAAATTAGCTTTAAGAGCCACTCATCTGATCCGGACCCCGGGCATCGTCAAGTAAATGTCCTAAAGAGGCTACATACGAAATTACAGCTTCCTAGAGTGTAAAGCATAGAAATTAGCTTTAAGAGCCACTCATCTGATCCGGACCCTGGGCATGATCAAGTAAATGTCCTAAAGAGGCTACATACGAAATTACAGCTTCCTAGAGTGTAAAGCATAGAAATTAGCTTTAAGAGCCACTCATCTGATCCGGACCCTGGGCATGGTCAAGTAAATGTCCTAAAGAGGCTACATACGAAATTACAGCTTCCTAGAGTGTAAAGCATAGAAATTAGCTTTAAGAGCCACTCATCTGATCCGGACCCTGGGCATGGTCAAGTAAATGTCCTAAAGAGGCTACATACGAAATTACAGCTTCCTATAGTGTAAAGTATAGAAATTACCAATTAAAATGATTTAACCACCGCTTCACAAATCAAACCGTTCTCGCAATATTTGGATCACCTGCTATGAATCAAATCATCGAAACACCAGCTCAATGAAATCATCAGAAATTAACAAGCGGTGGCAATCATGTTCACAATATCAATTATTGAGAATGATCACCTGAGTGTACACAATTATTCAAATAACCTTGCTCATAACTCAGCTTGTTGGCCACACTTCGCAGTAGTAAACATAATATGGTTGGATAAATCGAGAGCTTTCGAACGAATGGTCAACGAATTTTTTGGGATGAAAAACGACGAAGTACCATTTCCCTAGCAACGACTCGGTTGTAAGCGGAAATCGTCAAAATATTTACGTTACGTTACGTGACAGTTTTTTGTGCAATGTGCCAGGGCAAAGACATGAAAATGTCAAAAAATTAAAATGTGAAAGAAGTACCTGCATGTTAATTACAGAGCGCCAGACATAGAGAATATAAAATAAACAAATTAATAAATCAGGATGCAACAAGATACTGGTATGTAGTTTTAAATGCCATAATTTAAATGTATGTAATTTTAAATTATATATGATGTCAATACCTCATCCAGAAAACGTTTCAGGGCAATTGCAACACTTTTTCTTCACCATTCTTGTCAAATAATCAAATCAAAAACCAGCTGCTGCTCCCTTGTTTGTTTTGAATTATATTGAGATCCCAATTTTTCTACAATTTGGACTAAATCGAAAGTTATGCCATAGATTCAAGTTCATCATCGGCCCTTACGGTTTTAGAGAGTTTTTTAGGACTTCAAGTTAACGTCACCCGTCACCGCATTCTAGAGGGAGCAAATGAAGATGCTAACCCAAATGGAACCGGAGCTACTATTGCCTTAATTCCGCTGTCACGTTAACGGTGGTTGTGCAACGCGATATTTTCCCCCAGCTGTGTTGTTGTCCACTGGTTGTCTAATCAACTTCTTTATTTCGATATGAAACTCAATCGAAAATTCGAATTTCATGTTAGTTTCAGAACAAATGCGGGCTAATTTCTCATTTTTACTCGTAGTTTTCAATTCGTGAACAGGGCATAGATTTAACGCAAAGATAGTAAGCCTCGAGTGGTTAACACCACAGTTCATTTGCCATTACAGGTAGTTACGAACTTCATGGGTTTTCCGTAGGGTAAATCATCAACAAGTAAGAAAAAGTATTTATCTCTATGATATTGAAGCAAGAATTTACCTGATAATCATCACTATTCTTCTCACAACGTTCATTTTATCTGTAACTCGAAAACAGTGCACCGTACAATAAAAATCATTCTCTCCTTAAACATTAAATTTTCTACTCTTCTTATTTTCAATAGATACGATAACTGCTTGAGAAAATTGCTATTTCTCAAGCAAAACAGTTTTTCGACCAATATTTCATTCCAGTTCCTCAGCCTTTACTTTTACAGCAAAGTTAAAGCATAAGAAGTTGTAGAGTATTAAATCCATTTTAAAATAAGTTTCACTTTATCTTTCTATCCCTAATAGGTCCAAAGTTGAATCATTATGAAAATTTTAGAGTATAACCCACTGAAATCTTGAATGGAGCTTAGTTTGTATTTTGACAGTTTTATTTCATATGGTACATTTGAATACAAACTTGTTACTTTAGGTTACGTGTACAAATAAATAACATCATGTATGTGTTCTCATATGTCCCATTAACACCCCCCCCCCCCCACCCAATCACTATAACCGACACCTAGGCAACTCTGTTAAAATTCGTTTTTGGTTCATTAAACTGACTAGGTAACAAACTAGAGGGAACCATATGGGATCTAGTTTGTCCCAAATTTTCAGCATTGTATTCGGCCAACCCTAAAGGGTAAGATAAAACTGCTAATCTTTTTTCTTTTTCTTAAGTTAGGATTTATAGCTTTTTTAATATCAGCTAGGTCATTTTTTTAAATATATAGGTATTGTCATAGATATATACCATTCCAAAGAATCGAATGAAACCTCCATGATCGCTTTACGCCCATCCGTTCGCGCTTTGTACCTTTTGCAAGAACGTGAGAACGGCCAGAATATGAGTTTGAATGAATGATCTGCGTGAATGGGCTAATACATAGGTACATTATGCGTTATATTATGCGTCTATGTGGATTTTATTTATTCATTTACGTTAAGCTCATAACCTAATGATGATGGTTGACACAAACTAATTATGTCGTTTTGGGAAAACAAAAGGTTAGTTGACATTTTGTTCTAAATTTCCATCATCCTACTCTTTTCACATCAATTTTACTGGGAAATATAAAACACTTCATCTCCCTGCACTATATTTCCCTGGAAATATTCTTACTTTTATCATGAAATTTTTAAATTAATCCTCTTTTGAAACTCAATTTTAGCCCCGAGAGTTTCAATGTTTTACTTTCCGACGTAGGCTGTCAATAATCCGCCGACTAACGTCAGAAGCAGATTCAGGGTTAAATAGATCGGTAAATATTTATACGTTGCACAGTTAACTGGAAATGTCGCTGCCTACTACACATGAAATGAACCAATGCGATTTTCTCCAGCCGGTTTTGATGGTCATCCGGTTCAACGGGCTGACGCTAAAGGATCCGAACGGCAAAACCTGATTCCGTAACATCATTTCCCGTCGGAGCGTTTGAAGAATATTGTGTCGGACCCTTCTGATCGAATTTCATCGTTGAGTGATGCCACTGACATGATTGATTTATTCGCACCACTGCTCAGCAGCCACAAATTTCTTCACCTACTTGTTCAACTTGCCGTTTTCATATACCTACGCCTAGACTTCCTCAGGATAAGGTTCAGTCGAGCACAGCCATCAGTATCACTAATAGATTATCAATCTCCAGTATGTAGATGTCAGCGAATTTGTCGTAGAAAATGAACTATTGCAATGGCTCTGAAAATTTTAAAATCAAAATTTTTGAAATTTTTCTTCATTGAAATCCGTTTTGAGGCATTCTGAAACGAATTCTAGAGTTTAACGCGTTGACGCTCCACGATATATATATATATATATATATATATATATATATATATATATATATATATATATATATATATATATATATATATATATATTTATTTATTTATTTATTTATTATTATTATTTTTTTTTTTTTAAATCAATTTATCTATATATCGCACCCGTCCTAGAATAAGGGTACAACTCAAAAATCGCGATTTTTGAGTTAGTTGTGGTTTTGAGAAGTAGAAACGGTCTAGTTTGTCTGTAGAAGGTGGAGATATGTGTAGGGCACTCTAATTCCGCTAGAGAGTGCGTGTGTCTTTCTTCTGTGGAGGGAGTAACCAATTCCCGTCCTAGGAAGAAAGACACAACTCAGTTGAGTTCACGCAGTCTGTGTCTCGTTTTGAGTTGTTTCCTTTTTGTGTGGACTATGTCGGCATAATTTTAACTTGTGTCTTCCTTTTCTGAACATTTTGGATCCTGACTGGTGAGATTTCAGTGTTTGAGTTTGAACAACTCAAAAATTCTTAAAAAATCAACAAAACCGTTCTCCCCACTCCCTTTCCACTGGCAAAAAAACTATTTACTCGCCATAGGGTGTTAGAGCAATAATGTAGGAAACAAGTTTCGCAAAGATAAATTATGTTAATCGTGTTCCAAAGAACGAGTAGCCAATGGTGTGGAAGGAAAACTTTGAATGCGATTTGCCGAAAATGAGAATTTTTGAGTTGTACCCTTATTCTAGGATGGGTGCGATATATGTAAAAATCAATTGCTGTTCGTTAGTCTCTCTAAAACTCGAGAAAGGCTGGACCGATTTGGCTAATTTTGGTCCTAAATTATTTGTGGAAGTCCTGAGAAAGTTTAAAAGGTGTAGTTGTTGATCTTTTGTGATAGTGTCACGGCAACCATAACGTTTCTTTTAGACACTGGACAGAACGTTGAAATATCTTCGTGACAACCAAAATATTTATGTTGATAACTGCCGAACTGGGGATCAGATTGGGTGAATACGTTTGGCTTATTCTAACTTAAATCACAGGATACTTGAAAATTTTCAAATCTGCTCCATAGGGGGTGTTTTAGGGGGGAGGGGGGGGATGAGGTATCTTTGCAATCACTGAACAAGCTGGAGATTTGATTGTCTAATATGTTTGGATTATTCTAACTTAAATCATAGGATACTTGAATTTTTTTCAAATCTACCCCATTGGGGGTGTATTAGGAAAGAAGGGGGGGGGGGGGGGATGGCGATGGTGTCGTCATTGAACAAACTGGGGATTTTTGTCGAATATGTTTGGATTACTCTGATTCAAGTCAAAAACTACTTTTTTCAAATTTTCAAATCTGACTCACAATGGAGGGGGAGGGGTGCGGGAGTGAAAGTGTTTCAAACGTCACTAAGCCATCTGGGGACCATAGGGGTGTCCTAAAATGTGATGGGTAAGGAGGGGCTTGCGTATATTCAAGTCAACCTGTGCAACGCACGGTCGAACCAGCTAGTTAATAATAGTATACAGATTTATGTGTCATTCCAGACGATAACTCTCCTTAGGATTGAGATGAAATTCCCTTCTTGCGCCAAGAAATCAAGCTTTCCAAATGAGCGGATGAGATCGTTGGCCGACACATTTGGAGCACATTAAATTGGTCAAATTTCAAAAAATGTACTCGAAAAACTATAAATGGCTAAAAACGGCTAAAAGTCGTTTAATTTATATGTTTTGGTAGAATATTGCTCAAATAAAGTTTATTAACTATGAAATAGAACATTCAAAAATTTATGTACAAAATTATGCTGTAAAATGTACTGATTGGAGCAATGGGGACAGGAACTCATCAGTCATTGTAGCCTTTAAACTATATTTCATAAACTACTGAATGTTATTCATAGAATCACAGGGTGGATTCAGATGAGCGTGAAAAATGTTTTTGGGTGAGTAAACCGAAAATAGCATAAAACTCCGTCAAGCATAATTTTCTATCTTAATCAGTTTTTGAGACGTAGCATGATCGGGAATATGCTGAGAAAATTGGGGAAAATTTTAACGAAAAATGGCAGTTTTAAACCCCCCCTAGCGAGGCCCCTGTGTATCAGGGTTTACACATTAGGGTCGCACCACCTGCCGGTGTTTGATTTTACAACTGATTTCTGATCGAAAGTGTCTCTTAGAGATGTTTTTTACTCCACTAAAAAACCGAGTTTTTTCCATTTTAAAATGGTTTTTGTGTTTTCAACCTTATGACACTAAAAGGCCATAACTCCCTTAATTTCGTAAGTAAAATCAAATCTGAGGAAACCGTTAGAATGAACATTAAATTTCTTATCTCGCTGATGCCAAATAAAAATTTTCGCTTGGATTGAATGGGGGGATAAATCAGCCTAAAAATGAAATAGGTCAATTTTCGAAAATCTTTGGTTTTTTTCAACGCCCATAAGTTCCCGTTTTTAGCCACGTGAATTTTGCAGGAAAGCCTAAAAACTGTGCCCAAGTTTTAGCTTCCCAACGGTATAATCACTTTTTATTTTACTTTTTCAATTGAGTGAGAAATGTATGTTTGTATGTTGAAAAACGTGGTTTTTTTTTCAATGAAATCGAGGGTTTTTGAGAAAAATGACCCCCTGACGAGTTGGGGCCCGGTTTCCAAGTATTTATTCACGCTGGGTCGAATGATAACACTTGCAGATCTCTCCCACTCCTTTATAACAGAGTTTTACCCTTGAAAAACATACAAAATTGAGCATAGCAAATAAACTAAAAACTCGTGAGTTAAAGTGTAAAACTCGGTTATAACGGAGTTAGGACATTTGCGAGTTTTACCATTCGATTCAGCGTGAAAAAATACGTAGAAACTAACCCCAAACTGTATTTTCTTAGCGGCCATTTTCCACGAAAACCCTCGATTTCATCATACACATCATTCACACCCCACGTGTTTCAACATACAAACATACTTGTCTCCCCCAAAAAACAAAGTAAATTAAAAATTGATTATAGCGCTGGAAAGCTGAGACTTTGGCGCAGTTTTAAGGCTTACCTGCTAAATTCCAAGTGTCTAATTACTGGGGCGAACCACGATCACGAGCAAAGTGGTGCGACCTTAATGTGTACCCTGTATATGTAATATGTATGATTCCAATATGTATGAGCCACGATATTTTAATGTTGCTTTTCGTCCACCATTTATTTCAGGCCTAGAATACTCCAAACTCGAAGCAACAAAAGATAGGTACTTCTAATATTGTAGCGACTGTAGTGGAGGCTCCGTGGTTGAGAAAACGTGTTCCGGTGTTAGGACTCGAAGCCCGAGGTCACAGCTGTCACCGCCCGGGTTTCCCAGATAAAAGTCGTTATCCCCCATTAGCTACACCCCCAGTGTTTATCCACACTCTACAATGATTCAACTTGTAATATGCATTTAGTATTCCATTCGTCATGATTATTTTGGTATTTTTAAAACCATTTGAAACTAACCATCGTATGAACGAGACAGTACTATTAATAGGTACCTACTGTGTTTTATTTGAACTCACAAATGTCGATAAACTTCAAACGATGGATAAATTGAACTTGGCTGAAATGAATTGAACAATTTATTTGCCGCACATGTTGTAATTTAACTCGCATGAACGAATGTTTTAATTCAAAGATAGAGGATCCAATAGAAGGAGTATGTACCGTCATGAGGACGCCCCACCTATCCCTATTGATATTAAATTATCGAGGGATCTATTTATCTTCTCCTGTTGAAAACGATTAAGCGGTGTAAATGTTACTGTTACAACTGCCCACATTATTGGACTGCGAGATATAATATAAGAATTTAACTCACGCAAATGCATCAAAATATTTTAAATCTTCTCAGAGGAGATTCAATAATTCACTATAAACAATGTTGTTTTTTTAATCTATTCGGATATTATATGTTACTTTATAATGTAAAGCTGTCCCACTTGTTATACCTCCTCACAGGAGACCTAGTAGCTTACCCATTTAATTTCTGAGAAAAAATCGTCAAAATTACCAATTAGTTAAGGCATTTTGCCTCTGACAATCATTTTACTTTCGAACATGCTAATTCGAACAATATCGATGAAATTCATAAACCAAGCCTCCAGTTTTGAGTTAATTTGATCAATCCATGAGAAATAATTGTTTCTTGAACTTGGTGTTACCGGATGCACACACTCTAATAATGGACTGAAGGAATTGAAACGGGACTACAATTTAGATTACTTTTAGTAAAGGAATTCAGTTTTATTGTTTAACCTTGAATTTGGGAAACGCAAGATTGAGAAGCAATTTTTATTGTAGAGGAAACAAATTTATTCTGCTAGGTATGTTTAATATATTTATGTCGGTATTGCGGAAGCTAAGAGATTATCAACAAACTGTGAATTGTAAAGGGAGTTTCAGACGCAGAAACGGGCAGAACTAACTTATCCGTACTACCCAAGCTTATCGAAAGTCTATTACAGTGAAAACTCCATTAACCGGTGTAGACGGGGTGGGAGGTACCTCAGATAATCAGAAAACCCGGATAATCGGAACGCATTTGCATCTAATATTTATTCACGAAACACGGCAGCAATACAGATTTCTAACGACCTACTTGGAATTGTGGAAAAACTTGGTGTCTGCTGAACAGGAGCAGAGAGATGATGTAGAGCAGCGTGGTTCCTCCATTTTCTTCTGCTCTACTTTCTTTCCATTCACCTACCGTAGTTGCTGACATGACCATATCAGCCGCGATTTTGCACAACAATTCACCGTTATCAACGCGCCATTATCGATTCCTCCAACTTGTTTGTCATGGAAACTACGACGCGTTTACGTTTCATCACTTTACCCGACATGACTGACACTTACTGACTGACATACTGACTGCCAAGAGGAACTGGCGGGAAACGGAATTCAACAACGGATAACGGACGGTCGAGGGTCGAAATCGAGTTGAAGCCTCGATTGAGGGAGCAGAGATTCTCGTTCTAAACAACCCCGGTTGATGGAACTCCCGGATAATCGGACCTCGGTTAACCTTTTATCTGCTGAGCCAGCCGGCGCCGGCTGTCCGCATGTTTCTACGCTTCTCTGTGCTACTTAAATACTTTTTTACGAGCAACATGCAATTTGGTCAATCTGGTTGATTGATCATTGATGTTGCTGACCAGAACCCCACTTCTATTGTCCATGAAATGGTGAAAAACAATATTTGTTCGGAATTATCCCATGTACACCCCTTACTTGTTCGGCTTGTGGTTCCTCTTTGTCATCAGAATCACTGCTGGAATCATCGGAACTATTCCTCATTGAACCATTAGAAAACAAATCACGAAATAATACATCATCGTCATCACTATTTTCGAGAATGTTCAATAGCTCCTGATCAGTGTAAACACGGTGTGACATCGTGAGTTCACTTTTTTGTGAATGACAGGGAAATCAAAACAAACTGAACTGATACGAACTAAATCACTAGCGACGAAGTTGTGGAAACCAATTTCAAAACGGAAGTTAGTGAAAATCGTTGTCAATTTCCACCAAAAATAAAGAGTTAAAATGTTAAATCGATTTCGACGGTTAGGCCATCATCGATTTAACATTGTAACTCTATATTTTTCTTGGAAATAGACAAAGTACTTTCTTACTTACTTACTTACTTTCGTTTTCAAACCGAACTGTCATCAAGCAGATAAGATGGCAACAATCTTCTGTAAACATCGTTGGATCCAAGCAGTGCTGCTCCCTGTAGGGGTACTAGTGAAATGAGGACTTATGAACGCAACTAGTAGGTCGGGGGAGCGAGCACGAATATATTCGTGCATAGCACACCAAAGCAGTCTCGATTAGTCCGAGTATTCTTGGGAATAGCATTTCATGTAAGTCACTTCCACTCCGAATATATTCGGGTGTAGTATCGAAAAGGAATGGAGTTTCTACTGAACTTGGCTACTTTTGTTGAGAGCCATTATTTTGATGTTATTAGTTAGTTTGAAAAGTATTGGTTCGTTACGAAGTTATAAAACATGCACGAACACTTGAGTGGTAGATTTGTCTGCACAGTAACACATAAATGTTTTTATAATAATCTAAATATATTATGTAAGCAGCGTTTTGACATTTTCATGTCTTTCATATGGCACATAACAAAAAAATCGTCACGAAAATTGCTCACGAATTTCGGTCCCAAGTGGCCAATTATGTGTGTGTGTGCGCGCGCGTGTGTGAGTGTGTTATGTGTGTGTGCGCGCGCGTGTGTGTGTGTGCGCGCGCGTGTGTGTGTGCGCGCGTGTGTGTGTGTGTGCGCGCGCGTGTGTGTGTGTGTGTGTGCGCGCGCGTGTGTGTGTGTTATAGAACAGTGGTTCTCAACCATTTGTTCCCCCCGCCGTGCAATGCACGGTTGAGATCTGCTTAGTAATAAATACAATAAGAAAACACATGAAAATGTCCCAATGTGTTGCAGACTCGTATGCAAGCAAGCATTTTAGTTTAACATAAAAATCGCTTCTTCTCGCATTATTTTCCCTAATGATCCCACGATTCTGAGATTTGGTATGTGGGCCCTTGAGGGACTTTTGTGTTCGGTTTCTCGTTGAGAACACCTTCCAAGATGCCTTGGAAACATTATCGGATGATTTGAATTGTCATTATTACATAGTTTTTGTTCAGCCAAAGCTTAAAGCTACACTTTTGCAACTACCGAGCTGAATCCTGGATGTTTGTTTTGTTTTGAACGTCACAAAAGAAACCAGGCAGGAATGGTAAATAACAAATCACAAAACGCAAAAACTCTAAGCACTGTTAGATAAAGGAATTGTTATCCACCCAGAAACCAGGGATACCCTCGGGCTGTATGAAACAATATTGCAATGAGAATAAAATACATAGATAAGAAGCAATTTTTCTGAAAACCGCCATTTATTTGCAAATAAGAAGAGTAAATGGGCATTGCAAATAGGACGTCGGATAGTAGCCTTTCCTATTGAATGCCATTGGTATGCTACCAGAAGGCTCTGGGAGATTGTTGTTAAGCTGGTCTGCTTCCTTATCAGTGACTCAAAACGAAGAAGTTAGCCTATTATTCCTCCCGCTCATCCCCTCCCCAGCTTTGTGTTTCGCTCAATTTTATACAATCATTACCCCGTCTCGTCTGATTTCATTTTATCATTTCTTTGACGGAGTCACAACATCCTTACTCTTAGTGAATCCCCCCCTATTACTGACGTCAAGAAAGTTTTGTCATTCAAAAACAGAAGGATTTCATTGTGAAAGTCAAACGACCGATGGAGAAAAAAATATAGGGAAAATGGGAGGAAGAAAGGAGAGAGAAAATGCAAATAGAAGGGATGTAGAGAAGATGGTAGAAAGAGATGAGAAAAAAGTGGGAAACAAGAAGGAGAGAGAACGAGATTGAATAATATTTCCAAGTGAATGAAGTTTATTAATTCCACTGACGCACGGGAAGGGATCAGACTGGCCGGCCAACTCTCAATTACTCCGTTCCTGTTTCCCTCCTTGGTCGTCCGATCATCCAATCATCCGAACTCCCTCTTGCTGTGTAAACTATCATCCAATCATACAACTCACCCCCTTCCCCCTCCATCAACTCTTAGTCTATTCCGAATAGAAGCAATAATCTTGCCGATTGATCTCAGAGCAGAACTCGTAACTGCGTAAGAGATTTTCTGCATTTCCCTCGCAACCCTTCGCTGGGAGAAAAATAGGCGTGCATCCCATTCCGTCGGGTATCCGACGTCGTAAAAGACTTCCTTTTATGGCATTCCTGTGTTTCCATCTGAGTGCGGTTTTCCTTTATATATGGCTTCAGAGTCGCTTCTACTTGAAATGAGTATTCCACACAGATGGAAGTTAGAGGGAGAAATCATATTGTTTACAATCGTACTTAACTGCACGGGATCTTACCCTGTTGATTAATAATGTCAACCTATTCGTTGGCAGCTTTCATTTGCAATGAATAAAACAAATATTTTCTTGAAGTCTTGTCTACAAACCCTGCTCCGATATCTCTGGTGACCACTCTTTACTTTTGCCTTTCTACTCCTCGAAAAAACATGAGGATGATAGCGGTTTCGCTATAACGCTCTTCCCTCACTTTGACATCATGATTGAAACGAAGGTGAATGAGGTTCTTCATCAATTGGTGAAGGAGGTTCAATGCAAGGAAGAGATGCAGTGTTTCGAGGAAATTTCAAATTCATTTTTCATCAAGTGTTGCGAGATGGGACGAAAAGGTGGGTTTGTTTAAAGGAACCGTATATAAGTGCTATATAAAAACGGTCAGTGGAAAAAATCAAGATCGGCGACACAACGGATCGGCGATGCAAGGCAATTAGAGAAGTCGACACTGGGAACTTAGCACATACAACCTCGTCAAAAGAGTTTCCATCGGTATTGGCGAACGTTATCTAATAATGATAATTTTATTATTGATAAGTATCATACATCATACTACCATGTACCTATATTAGTATCAATTATTCATGGTCTGATGATCATAGTGGTTTTGTTTTTTGATTTGATTTTACTTATTTGACTTGACATTCCACATACCTACCTATTTTTTTGGTGGGGTTAGTTAGGACGCTTGAAGTTAACGGGAGAATACCGGTCAGCTGTCCTTCCAGTTTGTGAAGCATCCGATAGTCAAGCTTACTCTATATTTTTTCCTGGATATTTTTATCTCGGTACTTGAGAGTACATGTCTAGAGAGTTCGCATCTGGTTCCTTTAAAAAAACCCCCTTTCAACAAGGTTCTTCAGAATATTCGTATTAGTTTTCACTCCCTGAGAGGCATGGCTTCTTAAACAAGAAATCAACGCATCCAGGATTCAACTCGGCAGTTGCAAAACGTGTAGCTTTAAACTTTGGCTGAACAAAAACATCCGATAATCGAACCGATCAAATCATCCGATAATGTTTCCAATGCATCTTGGAAGGTGTTCGCAATGAGAAACCGAACACAAAAACTTATAGCAATCCACCTCTTTAAGGAACAAGGTCTAGTTTTTATCAGATCTTGATTACATTTTCTGGGAATTTGTGGGTTAGGATTGCACCCTACCAATTTCATTTTTCTAAAATCATTACTCCATTCTGCGCATGTGCTAACGTAAACTACTTCAAGCATCATTTTCTCGTTTTTTTTTTTTTTTTTTTTTAATATCTTATCTGTGAGGCGTAAAATTGCAGGGTCTTGGAACTGTAAAAGTGTCAACCCTTCTCCGAGGCACGATGCTCCGTGTTCTGATCATATATTACATACGGGGTTTAATAATTATAGACCAATGATATGGGTAGAAGGGCTATCCAACACAGAAATAATAAACCATTGTGTAATCATTAGCAGCGTTTTGTTAATCAATTAGAAAATTAAATAGTTACAGCTGAAAGCCCTTAAGAAACCAATCATGGTGCACGAGCAAATACTCCAGATTTGTATAAGATTTTAATTAAACTTTATCCAAAAACACTATTATAACGTTCAAATTCATGACAAACAATATTGTTCTAAACAACATCTAGAACAAATAGGTACTTACCTACAAGTTTTACAAATGGCTCATTTTAGCAATATGATGTGTGCAATAAATAAAAGTTCAATATTTTAATCATTACTAAAAACTTTGGTTTTTTTTCTTTGGTATTCTCCGTGAAAAGTATATTTCTAAGATTTCAGTATTTTTTGAGTTGGTAGGTACCGGAAAGTGTTGCCTCATAACGCATCCTTTGTCTTGTGGCGTTTGATATTTTGTGGAAGGAAGAATTTATTATTATCTTCATTCCAAGGTCATTATATTGTCTAGTATGCAGAGTAGCCATCGTTCTTGCGATTTGACTCACGGTAATAAGATTCTTCGCTCTTCAAAAAAGATGCTAAAGATCATTGAAAATACAAACAATAATAATGTATTAATATACTGCCGTACTATGAATAGATCTCGTATCTGCATTTTCGGCCATATTGATTTAATGGTACCCAACCGTTTTGGGGGGTGGTTTCTTTCGATTTTGCTAGTCTCGAAGTCGGGTCGCAATGGGAAATGCCTCAAAAAGGGCTTACAATTATCGCATTAACTACGTTTTGGTTTGGTTTACTAATGAAAATCCCGTAACTGGCATTTTCTAGAGCAAAAACTCGCATCTGGGCGACAGATACGATTATTTTACTAGTATTCAGGTTCATACAAATTGCGACACTCTTGAAAGTCCAGATAAGAATTTATTTCTTAGTATTTTAGGAATCACGGCGTCTGAGGTATCACTCTCTACTCCAACACCTATCCAAATTTGGAATGGAATGGGGAAAAATTCATGAGTAGTATGTGTTAAGGAATCATGTTTGCTCATGCGCACAGTTCCTACCACGAAGCCGAATACAGATAAACTTATTGATAACCATCTGAGGATAAACTTGGACTAACCCAAAAAATGGCCACGATCTGACGAATGTCGATGATAAAAGAGCATGTAGCAAGTCGTTTAAACTCTGGAAGCATACAGCACAGCAAAAAGAAATTTTGAACCTACTTTTTTTTCAAACATGTATACACACTAGCTCAATTGTATCAAAACATTTCCACGGTTTATCAAGGCAATAAGTACCCCTTTTGACATGGATATTTATGTCTTTTGGCTGGGGGTCAAGGAATTTTTCGCGACACTTTTTTTTCCCGACCGAGACTTTTTTTTCCCGACCGACACTTTTTTTCCCGACCGGCACATTTTGTATTGATTTTCACGTACAACCAAGGCGTTACTAGGGAAGAGTAACTCCCATAGTTTTCATAGTAGGAAAATCGTTCGCCACTTTTAGGAATGCTCTAATTTTATCATAACATCTCATGATTCCTAAGCCATTGTTGTGTCAAGGAATGCTGATTTATTACTCTAAGTTAAAAACTAATATTGTTTTGTAACCATAATGGAATAATCTTGTGAAATGAAGGCACTACATGGTTGATATACAATTGAGTAGTAGGTACTATCGAAAAGAAGGCACTATATGGTAGGTATTATTGAGTAGTAGGTACTTGTAAGCAGTAGGTACTAGACATAAATGAAAACGCGTCACGCGGAGAGCGTTACGCGGAGATTCCCTAATGATCCCACGATTCTGAGATTTGGTATGTAGCCCCTTGAGGGACTTCTGAACACAACTGTTTCACTTTTTGAAATGCTCTCATTTTACCATGACATTTCATGACCTCTGAGCCATTGTAGTGTCAAGGAATGCTGATTTATTACTCTAAGTTAAAAACTAATATTGTTTTGTAACCATAATGGAATAATCTTGTGAAAAGAAGGCACTACATGGTTGGTATACAATTGAGTGGTAGGTACCAACTGGTAAGCAGTAGGTACTAGACATATCCATGATCTTTTGTTTTTCCCATCAAGGGAGAAATTAAACTACTTCTACTTCGGATTTATACCGTTAGGTTTTCCTTCACTATCTACGAAGGGATCACCCTGTAGGGATAATTACTCATTTTTTGATTACATCAATGATAAATAAGTCTGCCTCGTATCAATAACATTGTTGAAATGTATTACGGAAGTTGGATTTATAAAATCCAAACAAATAAATTTTTATTCAGATGCTTGATTGAAAAAAAAAAAAAAAAGATAAAAAATATTTTTTTTTTCCCGACCGACCATCGTTCTTTTCTAAAAAAGATAGTAATTTTTCCAACCGGAATCTCTTATTGAATATTCTTTGGCAAAGTGAAGGACCTTTTACGAATTGCTGTATTTGATATAACATAATTATATTTCAGTATTTTTATTTTGTTGGATTGAAGGTATCATTGCAACAGATTGGCTCAACGTTTAAACCTCAACATAGGAGGAGGATAAAAATGGTGATTCCCATTCGAACCGTTTTGTCGAGCGTAGGAGACCAAGTGTCATTTAGATAACTCGACTGGTAAACGGGGGGGAAAAAAAGCATAAAAAGTCGATGCTCCGGATCAACAAAGGGAAGCACAAAAGGGAGAAAAGAGTTGGGAATCGAGTTTGAATAAAATCGCTTAACCCTGTAGAGCCAAATACCGGTCGCCAGGGACGAAGGGTCGAACAGGATTGGAATCCTGGGCCATCTTCTCGCATCGGAGCCCTTTCCGTCGGCTGAGGTCAATGTATTGGATCCGAAGACCGCAGGAGAGTGAATAAAAAGTCGACGGGTTTTGAGGGTTTTCTTCGCACAATATGTGCGGACGTCTTTTCCAACATGGGGTCAAAATAGCTGTATTCCATTTTCCAATATTCTCTAACCATTCTTTGTTTATTGAATTAACTCATTTTAACTGGATTTCTTCTTCTATTACAATACATGCTCTTTTATAACCGACCACTTTATCGATATAAAACATGATTTAGGTGGGCCTGAACACTCATTAAATTATATAAGAACTACAGGAAACCCTATTGTTTGAATACAACTGGCGCTAGAATGAGGACACCCTAATAGAAAATGCCTTTTAAATGTTCATCATTGTAGGAAAAATAAGGAAGAAATTAGGCTCAGAGACTAACCAGCTGATCACGGTGGGTATGTACCTTGACACTGTAACCCAGCAGTCCCAAAGTGGCTCGATTTCAAATTAAAGAGTATTATTCAGATAGAAATTAGCTTCAGAGCTTACTCAATTGATGAGGGTAGTTCTGTACCTTGTCATTCTTAACCTGCATTTGTATATTTAAAAAGTTTCAGTCATGCAGCATGATCGTATGAGGGAATTTTCGTAAACTATCGTATTGTATAATGTAAAATTGTTTTGAAATTTGAAGTTTTGAGTGCAAGGAAATTGTTAACTTTTTTATTTTTAAGGAAAAAAAGTACCTATTCTAAATAATAATCTTCTATTCAAATAGAGGTTGTGAATTTTCAGCTTTTTCGCAGTTTCTATCAATTTTTTAGCAAATTTGAATGAATTTTAAGTACATTTTTCAGCATAATTTTGTACATAAATTTTTGAATGTTCTATTTTATAGTTAATAAACTTTATTTGAGCAATATTCTGCCAAAAAATATAAATTTAACAATTTTTAGCCATTTTTAGTGATTTTTTAGAACATTTTTTGAAATTTGACCAATTTAATGTGCTCAAAAAGTGCTGGCCAACAAACTCATTCTTTCTTTTAGAAAGCTTGATTTTTTGGCGCAAGAACGGAATTTATATCTCAATCCTATGGAGAGTTATCGTCTGGAATGACACATACTTAAAAATACATATATACATTAACAGGGTGTACACATTAAGGTCGCACTACCAGTGTTCAATTTTACAACTAATTCCTGATCGAAAGGGACTCTTGGAGATTTTTTTTAACGCTTAGTTTTCGAGTAATTTAATATTTAAGATTTTTTTCGTGTTTTCGACCTTATGACACTAAAACGGCCATAACTTCCCTAGTTTTGCGAGTAAAATCCAATCTGAGGAGACCGTTGGAAAATGCAATAAATTTCTTATCTCCCTGATGCCAAATACAATTTTTTCGGATGGATTTAACAGGTGATAAATTAGCCTAAGAAGTCAAATAGGTCAGTTTTCGAAAATCTTTGGTTTTTTCAACGCTCATACGTCGCAGAAATTAGTCAGGTTAATTTTTACAAGTGAGCCTAAAAACTGTACCAAAATTTCAGCTTTTCAACAGTATAATCAATTTTTATTTTTATTTGTTAATTAGGGGAGAAAAGTATGTTTCTATGTTGGAAAACGTGCAAAATTTGTAGAATGTGAATTTTTGAAAAAATTTTATTTTTCTATGAAATCGAGGGTTTTCGTGAAAATGACCCCCCAAAGAAAATACTAGTTTGGGGTCAATTTCTACGTATGCTTTTGCTGTGAATCGAATGGTAACTCGCAAACCTCTCCAACTCTGTAATAACCGAGTTTTACACTTTAACTAACGAGTTTTTAGTTCATTTGTCATGCTCAGTGTGGTGAAAACCACCCCCTCTTGTCAACAGCCCTTTTCAGGGCTACCAAAAAGAGGTAGACACAACACAAAAATATTTACAAGACGTCGAGTTATAACTCCGTCAAACAAAATATTTCACCAGAGAGAAAATACGAATTTCTCTCTCAAAAGTGAAATATTAACTAATAACACACAAGGCGACCTCCCTAGACACTTACTGGGCGAGAGAGATGCGACAAGTATCTCGAACCAAGTCGCCTTGAACGAGAAAACTCAAACAGAAAATCAAACGTCCTCTAAAACTAGCAAGGACAATTCAAACAAGCCTACTCGCCAATCAGAAACACTGATTACACGAGAGACAATAGGCGAACCAACCAAGAGGCGGCAAGCAACCACCTCTGGTCCAGCAGCCTCCCCGGGGACCCCGTCTGAACAACTGACGCAGAGAAAGCACCCGAGGTCCCCGGCTAAACTCAAGGTCGTCGGCTCCGCGACGGACGCTCGTAAGCACCCCGGAGGACCAGCTCAGCTATCATACTCGCAGATACTGAGAAAACAATGTGCGAGCCAATGAGATTACACAGTCGAATTAATGAAATTAAGCGGACCAATCAGGAGGCGGCAGGGGGCGGCCACCTCCCTATAAATACCCGCTCGGAGCCTCCGAAATTCATTCTACTCTCCGCTCTCGACGACGACACCTCGAAGTACGAAGATTTCTACACGCTCTACGCTGACGAACCTTCTGCATTCCGAGTTCATCTCAAGAACGGCTTCCTACTGCTTTCTACAAGGCCTACCTTCTCTCCACACAGATCTCGCATTGGCATCTACGAGTCCAGTGATTATTCATCCTGCTCATTGCCCAACGTAGTTCATCTGTCAGGACGCCACCCGGTACATCTATCGATATTCTCTTTAGATCGTACGCCCGAGGGACGTTCCGAGCCGTATCACCCGGGTTTCGTAGCATTAGGCTCGTCACCGACCGCCGGGATACGCCGGTAAATTACTCTGCTCATCCGCTCTAATTTACCGTCCAAGGAAGTCTTTTTCAAGACTACGAGGTAGGACCCTGACATACGAGCAAAGGAAAGACGCTCTGTCAAGCGAGTCCACCTCCCTAAACCCTCTATTTCTGTACATAGAGGCATCGAAACGAGCTAATAACTCGACTATTTCGATGGAACGTCGGCCGTCTTATTTCCTCATGCAAGGGGAGGCAGACGACGGCGAAGCCGGGCCTCGTAGCCCCCGTAGCGCTCCCTACAGGCTACCCGGCGAATCCGCCGGTCCCAGCGACGGCGCAAGGCTCGATCCTCACGACGAGATCGCCTTCTCACCTAACGTATTCGTTAAAGAAACGTTCGATCAAGCCTCGCCTATACAAAAGATCGAGGATACCTTTCAGACCCGCTCTGAAGTCAATCATTACGATTCGACCAAGCTGTCCGAGTACCCACGATATTCGACGCAAGCCTACCCGGCCGATCCGAGTGTCAAATACACTCCAAATGTGCAAAAAGCGAAGGATACTTTTCAGTACCTCAACCAAGCTCAACATATTCCTCCTACAAATATAAATCTTAGGCCGGAATATTACAAAACGGCTCAGTACCAAACTGATCGAACCCAGCACCCACTATGCGAGCCCAGTGCTCCACGCGGCTGCGACACGAACTATCTCTCAGTTCATCCCGCCGAGCAAGCTGACCTTGACGGATCCGCCCACATTCCTTACAGGAATAACACGGGGACTAACCCGCATAATCAGAATATAAATGTCCCACTTGGTCTACCGACGCCAAGTAAAACGTATATAAATCCACTACACTCAGTTTTATGTGGTTTTATGGGTAAAAGCAAAGAAACCGACGACCACCCTCCCACTTGGCAGACTGAATGACTGAGTGAATTTGTATTGATTCTGAGTCGTAGCGTAATTTATTACAACGTGGGATTGGTTCTGTTTTTTAAATCTCAGATCGTGTGGGGATAATGGAAGCTCCTAATCTGGATTCCTTATTAAGCTGCAGTATAGATGATTTTATGAACAGTTAACGGAGGTTGCTGTTGGGGCAAAGGGGCACTACGTGGAATTAAGCAACCAATTTTTGCACACCAGGCAGTTGAATATAATTTGAAATATAGTTTCACTTATAAAAATAATGTAATTCTTCTGGTTAGGCCTATAGGAAGCTTCCCGCTAATATAAATAACAAATAAATGAAATATTGTTCTGGTAGTAGGTGCAGAATTAATGTTCTTGGAGGGGGGTTTCGTCCAGTTCTCTCGTAGGGAAGTAATCATTCGAAGTTTGCGTATTGCGGAGTAAGTTCGGTTATATCCTAAATGATACAGCTATATAGATATACGATACAACCTGATTGTCGTCCTTGTAAGTACCAATGTCTTGCGATCCTTGGAGAACAAAGGAATATATGTCCAGGTTGGTTGCTGCGCCGCTTGCACTCCAATTATCTTCTTCCTGATATAAATCGGGAGAATTCGGGATGCTGAGACCCGTTTTCCGAAGTTTTGAAACAGGATGACTGCGACCTGTGTTCAGAAGTAGTAGGTTTGAGGCAAAAAGGCAAAACAGCGGGAACAGAGTGACTTCGTTACAAAGTACGGCGGGGCGGCGCTGACGTCAGGGAAACAAAGTAGTTCCAAAAAAATTAAAGTAGTACCTATTTTTCTAAATTAGTAAACCACCTTCACTCCACTATATATTGTTACTTTGTTACTTATGTTCTATTCATTGTTGGATTATTAAATTAAAATTATAAATGCGCACATTTCTTTATCATTAAAAATAAATAAACGTAGCTGCATGAACAGCTGCAAATCTTCAGCATTTTGAATAAAGGCATTGTATACTTTCGAAACGTTTTTGCTTCCATTAATCCGATTATGGTTTTTTGTGTTTTGTAAGCCGGAGGTAATACATTTTGAAAGGTCCACCCCAAGCGAGAATTCCATATTGCAATAGCGACTAGACTAATCCATAATACACCATCAATATAGAGCTATCTGAAACCTAATGTTTTAGCTTTGCAAATCTTCTGGATAACTTTTTTCAAGATGTATGTTCCACTTCAAATATTGGTCAATATGCATGAACAGGTATTTTACGGTGTTGACTTTAGAGATGAATGCTCATGAATGAATATTGTCAACCGTACAATTCATTCCACGAATGAATAGCTTGTTAACAGTTGGTTGAGTATTACCTACTACTAAAAGAATATATCATAAAGTTTTTTTTTTCCAAATGTAACGATAAACCATTACAAACCAGCCAAGATTTGACAATCGATAATCCACGACTGGCCCTGCTACAAACTCCCTCCCAGGTTTGATCAGAAAAGACCAGAGCAGTATCTGCAGTAATCTGCATAGCAAATTATTTCCCCACCTATATATATTCAACTAGGTAATTTCATTTATAAATGTCAAAAAAACATAGAGGTCCAAGTATCTTCCCTTGAGGCATCCAGTAAGTAATGAACTCTGGACGACTCAGTATCCCGTTAACCCTTACTTTTTGCGAACGGTTTGAGAGATAATTACGGAACCAAGCCAAAGCAACTACAGAAATACCATCTTCACCGGATCCATAACCACCCCGTAACTTCATTATTTCCACCTTTATTTCCTCCTCGGTAACCGTTCTAAATTGAATCAATTTAGTTTTAAGCTTAGGCATTTTCCCAAGGTGAATGGGTATATTTGTGACACTCGGGTTTAATTTTCTGAATAAAAAAAAATCAAAATAAATGGAGAAAGTAATAAGAATTATTGATTGTGCTGAAATTCCAGCTTCATGGCAAGGCGAGCCTGTTTGATGAGAAAATCATTTCGTTCCTCGTCCATGACGTTCCGCGCCCAAAAACACCACCATTTTTTTTATTCCCATCGTTTTGTATAACAGTAACCACAAAAATCATTCGAGGCCTTTCCTACGCATAAAAAGGCTTGTGTATTTTTTTCCTCTGTAATAAATAATATGTTAATTGAATGTCAAAAAATATCGAAGAAACTACAATTATGATGATGAAAGATTCCTCTTTTTTGTGTGGCAAGTAGAAAGTCGTTCAGAATACTAATTTTTGAATAACTGTCTTTCCATCAGTTCCGAACCACCGATGATACGATAGCAATAAATGCTCAATTCGTAGAATTCGTCGAGCATAGGTGGCAGCAATATTAATTAGTGTTCACAGACGGCTCAAAAACAGGAGATATGGTGGGTTCGGCAGTTTTGGATGTTGACTCTGGGGCAGTCACGAGATACAAGCTACCATAGGAGACAAGCAGTAATTCCTCCGAGGTGATCGCAATAATTCAAGCACTCAAACTCCTACTTTCTTCAACTCAACCTTCATTCCAAACCGCCATAATTTGTACAGACTCCCTCAGTACCTTACAAACACTCTCCTCCCCTTTCGTGGCTAAATTCAAAAATCATCTTGTTGTTGAGGCAGTAAGGCTAGTCAACAGTTGTAGGATCGCTGGGATGAATATTCAATTCGTGTGGGTCAAGTCTCATGTAGGTCTACTGCACAACGAACGTGTAGATCAGGCAGCAAAACCCGCAGCGCGTGAAGGAGAAACAATGACCCCGAATCTGCCAAGGGAAGAATATTATGCGATATCCATAGGTTACATTTGTGCAAGTTGGCAGCAGTTTTTTGATCAAGGGTCAAAAGGAAAATTTTATAAAAATATAAATCCAAAAATTAATTTTGTACCGTGGTTCAAGAACTTGAACAAACCTAAAAGGGAAATTAGAATTATATGCAGACTCAGAGCCAACCACGGAATCTGCCCAATGTATCTTCATCGAATTAGACTTAGGGAGGACGAATCATGTGACTGTGGTCACCCAACTGGTGATCTTGAACATTTGATAATGACTTGTACCCTATATAATAATTCAAGAGAAAACATGTTAAATAAAATCCATAAAAATATAAAAGAAAACCCATTAAAATATCAGACCTTACTTAAGGGAGAAAACTGTGAAGTCAAGGATGAAATTTGTATATTTTCAAATGAGACCGGACTGCAGATTTGATTTACCTATTTAATTTACCTATTCCTTATTAGTAAAAGTTGATATATTATATTATTGTTTATTATATTAATAATAGAAAATTTGCTAGTTATATTATTTTATTAGGAAATTACCAAGTTTGTCATTATTTTGATATGATAGTGCATTGATTATAATTTTGAAAATGTTTTGTACTATACAAAGAAAAAAGATCTTTCTTTGTCAACTACAAATGAACGGCTCAACCCACAAAAATCGTTTTGGTATCTTTGGATTCGTAAAAGTACTCAAGTTCCATCCTCTTTATCCAATCCCAACCTCATTGGCCGGGTAATGCAGTTCGCATGTCGGGCTTTTCCTTACATACGAACCTGTTTACCGGGGCAACGTCGTTAGGGAAGTCCAAGCTGACGACGAAGAAGGAGGTTTGGAGGAGTTTACTATAGCCTAAATGTTGACCCGGAACTTTGCAATCATTTTACGAAAACCCGCATCAAAATCAGGCAAGTCATTTTGATGTGAATCGACTTTACAGGGTCAGATAGACAGCCATACTTTTTTCTTCTATATAGGAGGATATGACGCTCGGATCGATACTTAATTTATTACATTTTCTAGTATGAACTTATATATCTCTGGAACTAATCAAGATATTTCTTAGTTTTCCTAATTGTTTCTAACTTTTTGTGGGAAAAGATGTCCATATTTACACCCCACTGACAAATGGTCTTCCAGACTTCTTCAGTAGTGAAAAAAATACCAGGTCGGCCGATGTCCAAGCAACCGGCACATAAGTAATGAAAAACTTTTTTCTGTAAAAATTTAATTCAGTCAGATTTTCGTACAAATAGTTGCCAATATAGACTCCAATGCAGTAGCTCTCCGAACACTCCAAAGAGTGGTCGGGACGAAATACAGTCTTGATCACATCCACCAAACTACACCATCCAGAAAGGACAATCTATCTATATACAATCGATCCGTAGACATCTCAACGTCAGGCGAAACGATACGGCTTTGTTTATGAAAGGGAAATGTTCTGTAGCTTGTTTGTGTCATTTCAGACGAGGTTTATGGTCTGGCGTACGACAGAGTTAGTACCTATGTCTCGTATGTTGTCCCACCCTTTTCTGTGGAGGTCCGTTTAGCATTCAAGTAATGTCCAATTACCTACCTAATAAAACCATCTCATCTCAGTTCATCGGGTCTGCTCTGAGTCTGGCTCTTAGGTATTAGGGAGTTTTTCAGTTTTCCATCTGAGTTGTTCAGCTAAGTGTTTGTACGAAAAAAGGTTTTTCTACCGCAAGCAAACCAGAAGCTAACCACTGAGTCGTACTGAACGAATAGGGAATCGTTGTACGATTGAATAAAACGATTCAAAAGTCACACTAACGTGACTATAATACTCCAAATTTTCATAATTAAGCACTAGTCATAGATTACCTAACGTGTAATGAATTCTTTCATAACAAGTTGAGTGCCACAGCTGTCCGCTCTCAACTAAAAAAAAATGTCCACAGATACCAAGCGTGCTTTTTTATTTTTTTCGCCTCAGAAGACCTTGCTTTTGATGGTAAAAGAGTTATTTAGTGGTATTTCACCTATTTTCATTGAAAAAACCGCGTGTATACGTGTTACACGTGGCCTGTGATTGACGACTTGGGACTTCAAGTGGTGGAACATAAAATTGTGTATCACTCTGATACACCCCCTATTCGAACTTCTTTACGATTTTCCCCTCTGGTATTTTCCATAAAAATTATTTTCCATCAAAATCATTTTCTCCCACTGGTATTTTCCATAAAAGATTTATTTTAGTGGTATTACACCTATTTTCATTGAAAAAACCGAGTGTATACGTGTGATACACGTGGCCAGTGAGCGGCGATTTGGGACTCTAAGTGGTGGAACAGAAAATTGAGTACCACTCTGATACATCCCTATTCGAACTTCATGACGATTTTCCCCACGCCTGAATACGTTAGTAAACAAAAAACACAAGTGCGTTGCTAACGAAAACTAGTAGGAAAATGAAGTGCCAGATAGCTGAAACGATAAAAGTGGCATCTGACAAAAACTTATTCTCCTTCCGTTTGTACCTAATGAGTCTCGGCCAATTTGTTGCGGCCAACACTGTTCCACCTTTCCGAAGGGTTTCTCAAGGTCAAAGAAGAAGAGAGAAACGCCTTAAGTGTGAATCTGGGAGATACACGAGCTTTTGAAGCGAACCACGATTGTGTATCACCCAGATACACCTGGCACGCTGGGACAGTTAATGGTGTGTATCTCACAGATACACATGGCACTCAACTTGTTAATGGAAGAAGTATCAAATTAGCAACAACTTTATCTGTGGTTTAATTTTTTCACTAGAAATACATGTAGTAGAAGAAGGAAGGGAACTTGGAAGGGTAGGTAGTTGTTAAGGCAACATCGAAATTCGCCTTGGGTTAGGAGAAT
Source organism: Adelphocoris suturalis (assembly GCA_030762985.1). Taxonomy (NCBI): domain Eukaryota; kingdom Metazoa; phylum Arthropoda; class Insecta; order Hemiptera; family Miridae; genus Adelphocoris; species Adelphocoris suturalis. Next base: position 172,432,721 of record CM061040.1, on the reverse strand, counting down.
CTCATTCGGGAACTTAAACATGATCAACGATCAAGATGTACATACCTAAATTATAAACATGTACCTACCCTGTACCCATTACCTACATATGTACGATATTTTACACTTTTTTCCCTTGGCCAATTACGTTTCATTATTGAAGATGTGGATACCTGCTAATACACGACAAAGGGCAAAGACAGCCGTTTCTGTCTGTGTCTATTTTCTCTGTAATGTGGCACAATCCCTACCTTTTTCATAAAAATCGATCAATCAGTATTGAAGCTTCGACTATAACAACCAATTTCAGGTTTGGCAGGTGCGATGGTTACCTATTTCAACAAAATTAGTAGGATGATATCCTAAGACTTGTACCCGAATACTCTCGAACGAAATCGAACTGATGGTAGGTAGATCGTGAAGTTTTAGAATCCCTTATAAGGTATCAGCATAATTTACGTTAGGATGAATCCTAAAAACCAACCACCTTTTTTGAAAATCACGAATATAATTACAATGCGCATGTCATGCCACCTTGAGTTAAGAACTAAAAAAATTTATTGTAGCATTATAGGTTATCGTCATGGAAGGTTACATGCGTAGATGCGTATTCGGAGCTGTATTCGGTTTCCCTTGAGCTCCGAATAGGATTTTTCTATTCGTACAACGAATGGACCGCTAACCGTTAGCATTTTTCGCGCATGCGCAATGCTCCATTTCTATTCGTAGTTCCTCCACCTCGACTACGACTCAGCGTTGCAAAAACTCCCTATTACTTCTTAATTCGGTTCAGCGTCCATCAGCGGATAGAAATAATTCAATTGGGGAGTCATCCTTTCTATTCTTTATTTCTCTCCTCATCTTGGCATGTTGTAGTGACGTAAGCAGTGTTGACAACGGTCCAGTTCTCTTTCTTTGTTTTCATGATGTTTCTGACTGATCTGGGTCGAACCGATCACCGTTTCTTACCCAAGTAACATTTTTTAGACGGTCGCCACTAGAGCACAAGAAACTTGTAAGGTATACTTCCTCTTCCCCATTCTAGCAGCATGTGCACTGTGATTCCACTTCTTTTTAGCGAATTTTCTTAGAAAATGAAGCTATTGCAATGGCTCGGAAATTTTTTAAATGAAAATTTTCGAAAACTTTCTTCGTTGAAATCCGTTTTGAGACATTCTGAAACGAATCCTAGAGTTTTACGCTTTTTCATATATATATATATATATATATATATATATATATATATATATATATATATATATATATATATATATATATATATATATATACACACACATAATCAATTGTGTGTGTGTCCTTCCAGACGATAACTCTCCTCAGGATTGAAATAAAAAATTCCGTTCTTGCGCCAAAAAATCAAGCTTGCTAAACGAAAGGACAAGTTCGTTGCCCAGCATTTTTTGAGCACAATAAATTGGTAAAAATTCAACAAAGTGCTGAAAAAAATCACTAAAAGTTCCAGTGATGCAGTATGATCGTATGAGCGAATTTTCTTAAATTACCACCTTTTGTATTAGTGTATAATATTAATGTTGAATTGTATTAAAATTTGATCAACTTGATTACAAAGAAATTGTTAAAAACCAATTTTATTGCCAAAACATTATGATTTTCGGCCTCCCATCACTTAGCAACGCTCAAATTGAAATTTACTGTCTGCAAAATAAATGTTAACTATAAATTTTATTGCTCGAATTCGTCATATTGTCTGCAAAAAATTGTTAACTATCAATTTTATTGCTGAAAAATTTGTTCTAAATAATATTATATTATTTAAACAAAGATATTGGATTTCTAGAATGTTTTACATTTTTATCAATTTTGTAGCACATTTTAATGAAATTTAATTACAATTTTGAGCATAGGTTTGAGCTTTAATTTTTAAATTACCAACTTCATAGTTGATAAACTTTATTTGAGTAATATTCTGCTTAAAAAAATGAAAGCACCGATGTTTAGCCTTTTTTTGTCATTTTTTGTGATTTTTTTAGTACATTTTTTGAAATTATTTATTTATTATTTATTTAAAATTGCACATTAAATTTAATGTGCTCAAAAAGTGTTTTCCAACGAACTCATCCTTCCTTTTGAAATGCTTGATTTTTTGGCGAAAGAACGAAGTTTTTATCTCAATTCTATCGAGAGTTACCTATCGTCTGGAATGACACATACATATATATATACATATAAAAAAGCGTTAAAATCGAGAAATAATTTCAGAATGCCTCAAAACAGATTTCGATGAAGAAAATTTTTGAAAATTTTTATTTTATGCAATGCCATTGAAATAGCTTTATTTTCTAAGAAAAATCGCTAAAAATAGCAAAAAACTGCTATAAACCGTTAAATTTATATTTTTTAGCATAATATAGCTGAAATAAAGATTATTAACTATAAAATGGAACATTAAAAATTTTATGTACAAAATTATGCTGAAAAATATACTTAAATTTAATTAAAATGTGCTAAAAATGTGTTCGTTCCTATTTTGGCGTATAGGCACAACAGGGGGAACCTTGGGGGTGAAGCAGAGGTAGGGTAAGTATGGATTAGATATTATAGACGGTTAGGTATAGGAATATTTATTAATTGCTTAGGTTATTAATATATTAGGAATGTCTATGGTAAGGGTGTAGTCAACCTTGTATAGTTAGTTGATGGTTGTTTAGGTTATTAATTAGGTGTTGGTTAGGTATAAGTTCTTGCCATCTGGCTGGGAGTACTCTCAGAGTTGGTGTGGAATGCGTGGGGTGCCAGGGAGCTAGCGCCCAACATCATCCTGGGGCACCACATGATATTAACTGAGGGCACTCGCTACCCTTTGTTTACGTTCGCGATCGACTGATTTGCGTTCCGCTCTGGAGAACCGTTCGGGTAGCTGTTTTGTCTGGTTTTACTGCAGGTGGCGTTTCCGTTTGAGCCGAGTGGGGTTGGTTACGATTCCCTATCACAATTCGCTCGGGTTTGTGTGATTCTGAGGTTCAGTGGAGTAAGGTTCACGATTCATTGTCCCTTAGAGGTTGTTGGGACTAGATTGCACCTTATTCTATACATACAAAGGTTTATATCAGCAGGATTTGTCACACACAAATTTGTGTGTTGAACTGAGCAGCACGTTACCTTTTTGGGAGTTATAATTGACCATAGGTTATCGTGGCGTAATCACGTTGAACATCTTGTTCTCAAGCTCGCCTCGGTGCTTTTCATGCTGCGTCAGGGCCGCCACATCTCCAAGCCGGGCCCGGGACCAGATTCTGGCCACGGGCTTCCTCCCCTTTTTTTTTTTTTTTTTTTTTCTTTTTTTTTTTTTTTTTTTTCACGCCACTTTTACCTACTAGAGATGGCTATCATAATTGTTTTAAATAAACTATTAAACCTTCTCTAACCAAACGAAAAATCATTTGTACTTCCTACCAAGGTTCAGTGTTCGAATAAGAACACTTGAGGGGCAGAACCCTTACTACTTCACTACGTGTTATTCAACATTTAATCAACAGTAATGCGTAACTTAAGATTTGAAAATTCAAGTATTCATGCTCTGGTAATTATCAACCAATTACAAAACCATAAAAATGCCATAAATTACCCTGAAACAAAAATTATAAATCATATCAGTCATAGGATTTTTATTTTAACTACTTTAAATACAATTGTTTGTGAATAGAAAAGTTCAGAAAAGTTCAGAAAAGTTCCAATTTACTCATTCCTAAATTGGACGATTGTGGCAGAAATCATGATTGACTAAATTTCATATATTCATTAATCAACACATACAATTAACTTTATTTTAATGGGATGGATGGATTAAAAAGGAAAGTCTCTGTATACAAGATGGCTGAAGGAATTGATTGAAACAATGATTATGTTTGAAAGAATACATTTATTAATTTTGGAAAAAATAAATAAAAGTCAACAAATATATAATTGCTTTATTACAGTTTATCTAATTGTAATGAAGCTATGCAGTAAAGAATTAGATTTATAACAACAAAAGATACAAGAATTATTTAGTGAAAAACTATCAAAAATATGAATTAGTAAAATGAGAGAAGCATTCTGTAATTGCAATTATAATTGTGGAAAACTTTTTAATTATAGAAAACTGTAATAGGCTATAATTTCATGTTTTATAAAATGAAACATTTTGAAACTAATAAAGTGAAGTGAAGAAAAGTGTATTTGCATTTGAAAAATACAAGACAAAACACTTAAAACTTTCGTGCCTTAAAACCTTAGAAAAGTCAAGTTTGGATGCTAACTTGTGCCCCCCCCCCCCCCCTGGGCCCGGGCCCGGGGCAACAGTACCCACTTGCCCCCCCCCCCTCCATGTGGCGGCCCTGTGCTGCGTCGTTTGCTATCTTCAGTATCCCCGGCAACTCTCCTTTCCGTTTATTTTGCCTGTTTCGTCAGTAGAGCTACGTACTGTATTTTGCTCTGGGGAAACTCCTGTCATGCTGCCGAGGTTTTTAAGCTTCAAAAAAGAGCAGTTCGAATTTTGAGGGGGCTGAATTGGAGTCAGAGCTGCCGTAGTCACTTTAGAGACCTCGGGATTCTGGCAATTCCAAGCTACTATGTTCTGAATTCCCTTCTGTTTGTTCGGGAGCGTACTGACTCAATTATAAGAGGTAACGATGTTCATCAATATCCCACTAGAGGCAATAATAATTTACGCCCACCAGCTGCTCGCCTTACGACAACGTTGACAAGTGATCCGGTACAGTACAAATTCAAATGCTTCCAGTTAAAAAGTTCAAAAGTATCTTGAAGCGAGCCCTGATTGAGATTGAACTTTATGAAGTATCAAGTTTTTTTTAATGTGAATTGGAGGAAATATGTACCTGACTAAGTTTTAACATGGAATCATGTTTTAGCGATGGATCCCCCGCCGAAAAGTGAGACTATAAAGTGAGATGAAAGTAGCGCCAATAATTGTGATGATTTCCGCTTACAACCGAGTCGTTGCTAGGGATATGATACTTCGTCGTTTTTCATCCCACAAAATTCGTTGACCATTCGTTCGAAAGCTCTCGATTTATCCAACCATACTATATTAACTACTGCGAAGTGCGTGGCCAACAAGCTGAGTTGTGAGCATGGTTATATGAATAATTGTTTACACACAGGTGATCATTCTCAATTATTGATATTGTGAACATGATTGCAACCGCTTGTTAATTTCTGATGATTTCATTGAGCTGGTGTTTCGATTATGTGATTCATAGCAGGTGATCCGAATATTGCGAGAACGGTTTGATTTGTGAAGCGGTGGTTAAATCATTTTAATAGGTAATTTCTATACTTTACACTATAGGAAGCTGTAATTTCGTATGTAGCCTCTTTAGCCTCTTTCTATAATAAAGTGGATGTTTACTCACGAGTTTCTATTAGGAGATCATCATCTCACAAGAGCTCAATCGTCGTGATCATTTCTATAGTAAAGTGAATGTTTACTCGCGAGTTTCTATTAGGAGATCATCATCTCACAAGAGCTCAATCGTCGTGATCATTTCTATAATAAAGTGAGAGCGAGGAGCTAAAACATGATTCCATGTTTTTTACATTTTAGCAGTCAGGCTCAAAGTAATAACATCCGGGGGGGTCCAGGGGGGCGAAGCCTCCCTGGCGGGGTCAAGGGGCGGAGCCCCTTGCGATGCCCGAAGGGCCGAGTTTTACCTGAAGATTCTCTATTTTATTATATTTTTAATTGTGTCATGGCTTAATTATCAGTGTATTGTTATATTTATTTTGTATTTATGTTTTTTGTATACCTGACGTTTGTATTGCCTCATTTAGGCCTTTACAAAGAAAATATATATATCTATCTATCTAACTTTCGTTTAAATGGATTGTATACCCGTTGAAAAGCTAGGTACTTGGAGAAGCTGTGGTGTGAAGCTAGCATTAGATTTTGGTTGATGACGGCGCAAAAAAACATACCCTTCCTTCATGACCGCTCGGTTGTGCGTGTTGTATATTATCTGATTTAGGCGCTCTAAGAAAAACCTGCAAGAGCGACGGGTCATTCAAGAGATTTCATTTAAATTATGTAGTTTTTATTTTGATAAAGCTGGGGAAGAGCTGGGAGAAATTTTGGCCATGTCGTGCCTTATAAAAAGTGCGATCTTCTACAAACCATTATGCAGGGTGTGATAATTGGAAAACGGGGACCTGAGAGGAGAAAAACGTCCTGGTTGCGCAATCTTCGGCAGTGGAATAGAATGATCCCCAATTACATTGAAGAAATGAAAAAATAAAGACAAACACGCAGTGGTCATCATCAATATAACCGTAGTGTGAGAGCTTTTCAAGTAGCAGATTGAACCCCATCAAGTCGAAAGCTTTAGACTTATCGTGCATCTCCACAGACGCACTTGAGAGAGCCTCAATGATAACTGAACAGATAGCCGTGCTGATGCTCCTCCCTTTACAAAATCCAAATAGTCTTGAGTGGGAAAGGTCCCTTGCTTCTAGTGGGATAACAGAATTGCATAGGTACTTACTTGTCTGCAAAAAAATGAAATTCAGTCAACACTTTACTTTGAATAGTCCAGTTTCTCTAGATTACGGCGACTTTTTCATACATTCACGCGAAGGAATGGAAACCAATGCTCCTGTACCTATTTATTAGTATTTGGTTTTATTTATTAATAAATACTATTTTTCGCGAAATCTAACCGAATCTATCTAATACAGGTAGGATGAGCTAATTCTGAGGAACATAACTTTGAAAATATATGCTTTTGAGGGTTCTACTACTGATTCAAAACATTTTGCATACCTATATCTATTCCATTTATAAACACGATAGGAGAATACTTGAGGCTGGAAATTGGATTCTGTAGGAACAATAGAGAAGCTTAGCACCTGGCAACACCCTATCTAAACAATAATCCCGCACCCCTCTCGCACGATGTTCCCCGTACAATCGAAAGGGGTCGACCCTTTTTCTCGACTCTTGTTAACCTTACAAAATAGATTATACTGAGTGGAGGGATAGCCCGAGTAGGCATTCTAGCCTTATTGCACGGAGTAAATACAAGTAGCTCGTGCCTATTGGAATGAATGGGATCACGGTCATAGTAATTCAATTTCTTCTAGGGTATAAACAATCAGTTAGAAAGCACTTTTTAGATCTTATAACTGACCTCACAGACAGTTTCTCTAACCAACCATCCAGGTAGCATGTTGTGAATGCAATTGTAGTTTTCCCAAGTTTACTCAATACATCAGAAAGTTATTTTCTAGCTCAATCAAGATATCACACCATGTGTATACCGCTATAGAAAATCCTGAAGCTTTAGAACCACGGGTGAGGCATGTTGTCATGACTTAAGGTGAAACAGGGCAGTTTTCTCGTTTCTTCTTCTTAGGCCCACTTTCACCAAAACATTAATAAACGGAGTTGAGCCAAACTCCATTAAAATTAATCTCGAGGATTAACCTTGGGGTGTTTTACAATCCAAAACTCGTTAGAGGCCTGTTTATAATAACGAATTTTATAATAACTACAATATCTTCATATAATACCGAATAATAGCTCAGCCGAGTTATTCTACGTTCTGTCTATTCCAAGTTATTGTACGTCTGTGTGCCAGACCCCCAAAAACAGGAAATTGGTTAAATTTTGCGGACAAGACGAAACTTGTACCATATGTTCCTATGACAATGTAGAGCATGAAAAACCACGAAGGCCATATTAAAACGGTGGCTTTTAAAAATGGCGGCCATTAAAATGTAGGTATTTTTATGGCCAACATTTTTAGTCCTAATTACATAAGCCGTAAAATTAATGTTTCACTATGAAAACGCTGCAAATTATTTCACAAAGGTTTATTATTTTTTCAATTGAGATTGATCGGCTTGCGTACGTCATAAGGCCCGTCCAGACTCCTCGGCGTGTCCTATATCGAGTTGCCACGACCTATACTTCTATAATTATATACGCATGTTTATATTTCTCGATTTGAGCTCCTATCTATTCAAATAGTTATTGCCTTAATAATATCATTATCTAAGTACGTACGAAAAGTCGAGAGGATATGTTATTAAATATGCGTAGGAAAAGCGTTGGTATTAACACACAAATATGACTTAGAAAAAAACATATATTCATGCCTCGAAGGAACGCTGTACCCACCTCATGGTGCCGCGGTGTATTATATGGGTATAACACGTAAAAGTAATAAATATCCATTCTCCTACACCCCTCTGCTACGCCCCTGGTCACTCCAGCCACCACAAGGTGCCGCGGCGCCCCTCTCACTCCACCCCCCGCTCACCCCCCTCACCACCCACCGTGACCCCCTTCCAAGCGTGCCAGGCGTTCGTCTAACACGTCTAACACTCAAAGCCTCGAAAAAGACACTTTTTCGCCCGTTTTTGGCCCATAGCATCTATGCGAGTAAAGCGATCTGGATGGTTAAACGTTAGGACCAACTAGACCCCAAATGGAGTCTATGTGCGAAAGAACGGGTTTTTTAAGTAAATTCTTAGGCCTTTTATGGCCCGGACGGCGGACGGCGAACGGCGGACGAACATTTCAAATTTGGATTCTACGCACCTTGAAACGTAAAGTGACAAAGTTTGAGGGGGGGTTATAAAAATTTTTTGCTACACGATCACATAGGCTTATTATTGGAAATAATAAACCAAAAGTGAAAAAAAAGTAAAATCAACATTTTCAAGATTTTTGGTTTAGTAGATTACGAGAAATCGGTGTTAGATAGGGAAAACTACTTCTCAGTAAACCTTGTTGCAGATCTAATTACCATTAAATTAAGAAATACAACATCCAAATCGGCCCACGTTTAGCCGAGATATGTTCAAACATGTGCATCCGGAATGCTGTTCCCCCGACTACTCTTGAAGCAAAACGATGTGAAGAGTGGAGTGTGAAAGTTGACCTAGGCCATTTTCAATGAATATATTTCCTACATATTGTTAACTGCAAATGTATATGCAGGGTACCCTAAAAGTAAGTAACCCTCCCATAATTTTGGAGATTGGAAGTGAAGCATTTTTGGGTAGGATGCCTTTCACCAAATTATATACCAAAAAAAACAATCAAAACAAGAGTCCCAAAGTTTTTGGACAACCCAAGGGGAGGGTGGATACGTGGGAAATCGTCATCTCCGTTTTTTGCCGAGTGACACACTATTTCATTTGTATAATCACAAAATTAGAAAAGATAACAGAAAAAACTAAATGAGTTAGTCTCAGAATGCCTCAAAACGGATTTCAATGAAGAAATTTTTCAAAAATTTTGATTTTAAAATTTTCCGATCCATTGTAATAGCTTTATTTTCTACGAAAATTCACCCTCGGCAAAAAGACGGAGATGACAATTTTCAACCCCCCCCCCCCCCCCCGTTCCCCCCTTTGGGTTTTGATTTTTTTTGTATATAACTTGGTGTAAGGCACCCTACCCCAAAAAAGCTTCACTTCGAATCTCAAAAATGGGTGGTGGGGGGTTACTTTTGGGACACCCTGTATATATATTAATTTGCAGTTTGAATACATCAACAATTACGATACAAAGGAAATATGTTCATTGAAAATGGCTTAAGTCAACTTTTACACTTCACACTTTACATCGTCTTACTTCAAGAGTTGTAGGGGGAATAGCATTCCGGGTGCACATTTTTGGACATATCTCGGCTAAACGTGGGCCCGATTTGGATATTTATTTCTTAATTCATAGGTTATTAGATTTGCTACAACGTTTATGGAGAAGTAGTTTTCCCTATCTAGCACCGATTTCTCGTAATCTACTAAAACAAAAGTCTTGAAAATGTTGATTTTATCTTTTTTTTTTTCATTTTTCTATAGTGAAACATTAATTTGTCGGCTTATGTCATTGGGACCAAAAATGTTAGCCATAAAAATACCTACAATTTAAAAAAAAGTTTTTTGAAATCGGACCGGCTGTTTGCAAGATACGACAAATTACAGAATAGTGGCTGGCCACCATTTTTAAAAGCTACCGTTCTGAGATGGCCATCATGGTTTTTCATGCTCTACATGGTCACAGGAACATGTGGTACAAGTTTTGGCTGGTCCGCAAAATTATACCAAAAATTCGTCTGTCACGTGGCCTATAGTTCTTAACGATTTTTGAGGTGCTTAATGCAATGGATGTATTGCATTCACTCACTTGGTCCTTGGACCCTTTTGGGTCATTCTTAGGATTTCTTCGAAAATTGTATCATAAGACCATGACTTTCTTTTTAGCTATAGATCTTGAATCATAAAAAAAAAACAAGTCTTAAGGCAGGTTAAAATTTGATGTTGCTTGGTGGATTGCAAAGTTTCGCTATTGATAATAATCAACAAAAATAACTGTGGGAGTCTTCTACACTCACAAGATAAGATTATACAACACAAGAGCAGTGTTAGTTGAGAAATACCGAATGCGAGAGATGAGCACCAATTTTCGGAAAGGAAACACCAATAACCTAACAAGACATCCAGTAAGGTCTGAGGGCAACTCGATGCCGAAAATGCTCATTAGCAGGTTTCTCCCAGACCTCTTCCACAAGGACGGGTTACAATAGCACCGAGAATCGTCAAAGGTTAACTCAGCAAACGCCCTTAGCGTCTCAGTTCGAATGATGCTGACATTATATGAAAGAAATAGGATGTAATGTAAAAATAGAACTTGATTTACCAGCAAGATACTGTTTCAAAGGATACTGGAAAAATCTGAAATCTGTAACAACGATTCTGATATATGATACTAAGATTGCTTAAATAAAAAGTTCGTAGAAGTCTTAGTGATTGTAGTAAGTACTATTTTGTTGCGTTTTACATTTCAAAAAACGCTGCAAATTACACATAGGTTTGTTATTTTTGCATTATTTCTTGGTTTGTAAAATAGCATATATGTATATTATATACATATATATATATATATATATATATATATATAGGTGTGTGTGTACATGCGTGTGTGCGTGTACACCTATGGTTTATACATCTACTCCTTGAACGCAGTGTGTTAGGATCACACCGTACGTTACGTTTCCGGGTTCCCATCCGCATGGAAAACATTAATGAAGTTAGTCTCTTTCCTAACCTTTACTTTTATAATTATCAGTTGGTGATGAATGTGTCTTGCTGGGGACGGGTTTTAATTATAATATATGATCTTTACAACTGAGTTGATATGTATTATAACTATTGGGACACACTTGTGAATCTACGGTTTGACTGATTGCGACTCTTGTAGGCCAGCTCAACTTTGGTTTATTATTTTCAATAATAAGCCTATGTGATCGTATAGCAAAAAATGTTTATAACCCCCCCTCAAACTTTGTCATTTTACGTTTCAAAGTGCGTAGAATCCAAATTTGCAATGTCCGTCCGCCGTTCGCCGTCCGGGCCATAAAAGGCCTTAGAATTGAGTTAAAAAATCCGTTCTTTCGCACATAGACTCCCCTTGGGGTCTAGTTGGTCCTAACTTCTCTCCAGTTCGATCGCTCCTCACCCATGGGTGCTATGAGCCAAAAATAGGGCATAGCGGCACGTCACCAGGGGCGTAGCAGAACGGTGCCTGGGGCACCGTTTGCACAACGTTTGCAATTAGGTACCTACTAAATTTCTCTTTTTGGGGCGTTTCTCATTGGAAATGTAGTTGGAATGACGAAATCAAGTAAATCAATCTTTTGGTTTATCAAACTTTTGTAGAACTATTCTTGATTCCATATTAGGAAAAAAACGAATACTAACTATCGCCCGCATCAAAGTATGAATAGACAGATGAATATTCACATATTTTCAGTACGCCGCATTGAAATTAAATTATCTGAATCTGGAACATGTCAAATTAGACATGAAATTACGTACTTAGACGTACGTACTTAGATAATGATATTATTAAGGCAATAATTATTTGAATAGATAGGAGCTCAAATCGAGAAATATAAACATGCGTGTATAATTATAGAAGTATAGGTTGTGGCAACTCGAAATAGGACACGCCGAGGAGTCTGGACGGGCCTTATGACGTACGCAAGCCAACTAAAACTACGATCATACTCAATTGAAAAAATAATAAACCTTTGTGAAATAATTTGCAGCGTTTTTCTTACAGGCCTACATTTGTCCTTCGGTACTAAATAAGTGTATAAGTACCTAGGTTTTAATGAGTTAATGAGTTTGAGTGATTAATTGTCCGTTTCTGCTGAATGACATATTCCCTCAATCACAACCACAAAATACGGATCGTTTTACCATTGAAAAAGTTGAAAGTATCATTATAGAACATTTTGGAGTCATTGCGATTGCTCAATTTTCTTCGAAAACTATTACTGAGAAAAGGAAGAGGAAGTAGAGAGAGAAGTTTTATGTCTTTACTATGGCACATAAACGAAAAAAGCGTTAACAAAGAGCGTTTAAAAAAAGCGTTAAAAAAAAGCGTTAAAAAAAAAAGCGTTATGGTTGATTTTCTGATGATTTCCGCTTACAACCGAGTCGTTGCTAGGGAAATGGTACTCCGTCGTTTTTCATCCCACAAAATTATTTTACCATTCGTTCGAAAGCTTTCGATATATTCAAACATATTATGTTAACTTCTGCGAAGGGCGTAGCCAACAAGGTGAGTTATGAGGTGAATTATATATTATTATAATTGTGTACACTCAGGTGATCATTCTCAATAATTGATATTGTGAACATGATTGCAACCGCTTGTTAATTTCTGATGATTTCATTGAGCTGGTGTTTCGATGATTTGATTCATAGCAGGTGATCCGAATATTGCGAGAACGGTTTGATTTTTGAAGCGGTGGTTAAATAATTTTAATAGGTAATTTCTATACTCTAGGAAGCTGTAATTTCGTATGTAGCCTCTTTAGGACATTTAATTGACGATGCCCAGGGTCCGGATCAGCTGAGTGGCTAATAGAGCTTTCATACGAGTCAGCAACTAAAGACAAAATGTCCCAATGTGTTGCAGACTCGTTTGCAAGCGTTTCTGATGATTATCGTTACTCCTCTCCGAAGGTTTCACCCACATTTCAAATGTGATTTCACATTAATTTCATCATGGTTACTTAGCAGTTTTGGTTTTGTTTTCTCTCAAGAACGAATCACGAGATGAGGTTAGATTAAAATGTGCCTACCGTCCTACCGTATTTTTTTTAGGCTATGGAATATGTTATTCAGAAAGTTTATTCGCCATAAATTAGAAATTAAAATATTATCGTGCACAAAAACGCTCAGATTTCAAATCAAAAGTTGTTCCCATGCTTTGAAAAACGTGTAGAAGGCCCTTCCAAACGGTTGGCACATTTTATTCAGTTTTCAATGAGCGATTTTCTCATTATTGAATGATAAACAAGAACGTTAATGATCAATTTTTTAAATAAAATCATGGTGTGACGTCACTGGGGATCTCATACACATACGCCATGATGTTGAAAACTCGGCAAATGAAAACGCTTGTGGAATAACGGTGGGTTATCCATCGAAATAATGCCCTCCGGGAACTCGTCAACAGTCGGAACTCTAGCCTAAGGGTAAATAAAGAGCTTCTGTGTGGTGAAGAATTTTTGATCTCGATAATTTAACCACACGTTGCGCCATTTCAGTATTTTTTATCTTGATAGATTCACATTATTATATTGATGTAACATGGGGTGCTGTTGTGATTCGAATTTTGAAACGGTTTTACCGAAATTTAGAACTTGTCGGTAGGAACGCAAACCGCAAAAGGTTTATTGCTACGGGTTACAATAACGAGGTCGATAATAAAGTAAGCAATGAATTTGTTTAAAAGGGGAAATTATGCTAAAATTTTTCATTGCTTAGGTAAACCGGTTCAAAAATTTCGCTGTGTGGAAATGAGTGGGAAAATGTTTGATTCTGTGTTTTTTTTTTTTTTTTTTTTTTTGTTTTTTTTTTCCCTCGGTGTTCTACCAATTGGAGTTACAAATATCAATAAAAATCAAAGAATTTAAAGCAAAAAACTCGTTCTAAAAATATTCTGCGTCTCAAAAAATATTTTAGTTGTTATCTTTATATAAATTAACCGATTTTTAACCATTTTTAGTGATTTTTAGGCACGCTTTTTGAAATTTGATCTATTTACTGTGCTCAAAAAGTGCTGGACAACGCACTCCACCTTTCTTTGGATAGCTTGATTTACCTCTCGATTCTTGGGTACCTACCTCTCGATTGAAAAAAATCTACATTCAATCAGCTTTTTAATGATACGGTATTCATTTTCGCAATCCTAATATTAGGAGAAAATTGCGTAAGAATGCAATAAAACAAACTTTTTTCACGAAAATTGAGTGTTTTTCACATCGTGCAAATTTTCGAGTTTTAGGAGGCATGCCATCTATTATTAGGTACCTTATATAAAAATAAATCTAATCTTACATGAAATATAAGAATCCAAATGCTGCTGAAGTTTTTCTAAATAGTGTTTGCAATCACGTTTACAAAATTAACTGAGAAGGATCAAACAGCCACGCTCATACATCAGATTGTTGGCCACGCACTGCGCAGTGGTCCTTCACTGAGTCGATCCTTGATTCTTTTGACGCTGGCAAGTATTCATCGGCTATTTTCGTTGATGTTACCAAAGCTTTCGATTGCATGTCCCATGATTTGTTGGTGGAAGAATTGAAACTTTATAACTTTTCAAGTATTGTGGTATCTCTTATTCAATCTTATCTCCAAAATAGAATGCAAGCTGTTAGATTCAGTCTTTATCTTCTTTCTTACCCGTCCGTTATGGTGTTCCACAAGGATCTGTCCTAGGACCAATCCTATTCAACATCTTTATTAATGATTTGCCACAAAGAATCCCATGTCCAACTGTTTTATTTGCAGATGATACTACCATTATTTCCAGCAACAATTCTCTGATTGAACTCAAGTCTTCTATTACTGAGGCTATTTCTGATGTTACCAGTTGGTTTAGCGGCAATGGTCTCTCTGTCAATGATTCAAAGACCCAAGTCATGGTTTTTGGACTGCGTGATCTCACAAGTGTAGGGGAGAATCCGCCCACTTCAAAGATATTGGGAGTCGATCTTGATCCAAAATTGAATTTTCGGGCAGTTAGCTCAAGGCTAAAGCATGTTCTATGCTAAAAATGATAAATGCCAGAAATCTTGCATAAATGTGCTGCAAGACATGAGACATTTAATTTCTTAACTTCCCAGTCTAATAGTGGTTGCAATCATGTTTACAAAATTAACTGAGAAGGATCAGATATAAATGACTAAGTTCCTTAGCAACGATTTGGTTGTAATCGATAATCATCAGAAAATCAAAAGTAACACTTTTCGGTAACGTAACGTAACGTAACACTTTTCGATTCTATGTGCCAAAGTAAAGGCATAGAAATTCAATAGGAACGTAACGCACTAAATGTCACGTAACGGTAATTTTGTCACATTTTTGGCCGGGTTATGGAGGCAAAAACATGTTCCATGTTAAAAAGTAACACTTTTCGGTAACGATTACACTTTCTGATTCTATGTGCCAAAGTAAAGACATAAAATGGCAAAAACTGCCTATTCATGTAAGTTACTGCGATTTATTAGTTTTGTATTAAATACGCAATCTACACTTGTCTGTCATCGTCAATAAATAAATTTAATGGACTTCTTCACTCATGCATGAACTGAGTCCGCTTCACCGTTAGGTATGTTCGGCGAGGGTCGAGCCTTCAAATTCCATCCTTGAAATATAAGAGGAATGATGTACCTACCTTCAAATTTCATCCTTGAAATATACAGGAGAATAATGTACCCAGATCCAGCACATACTAACAACTACAATTTAGTAACAATTTAGCCCCCCTCCACCTCCCTCTGCCACTTACCTTGTTGCTTTGCTGGTAACCGGATCCCGTAAAATACCCTCAGGGAATTCTTGATCGACTAAAAAATATTATTATTGAAAATAGTAATCCCAAGTGGACCTTCGTTGTTATTTGCTGGAAATAGTTCAGATGAAAGAGCAGAATATAAAAAGTATCGACGTACCGCTCCATTATTATTTCATCATTCGCCGAAAATGGAGGATCTCTCTTCTCTTTTATACCAACAAAACTTCTTATCTTGCCGACACTTTCATTAAGCATATACCTATTGCTTTCAACCGTCAAATAAAAACAGCTACGAATTATTACACAAACTGTATCTACAAAGTTTTAGGTACCTACCAAAAGAAAATTGATGTGATAAAATAACACCTATACGTACAAAAAATAAAACCTATAACTCCATCTATAATATTGGTAACTACGGTTACCATCAACTCGATTTCTGAGCAAGAAAATTCCCCTGTAATTAAATCAGCTGATCCATCTGTTTTTTTATAACATCACCAGTTCTCATGCATTCATACCAGTGCTGCCAACGCGGGGGATTTATCCCCACCAGGGGGATGAAGTGTGGGAGAGGGTTTCTGGAGGATTTTCGAGCTTCACTGACAATCCTTGATTTATATTATTTTTTACTGCCTTACATATGAATAAAAGGTGAATTTCACCATAAATACAAATGATAAAATGATTCCTCTACTAGATCGTTCTCAGAACAACGACAAATGACACGCACGGACAGTGTCAGGCACGAACGTCAGTTAGCCAAACCAAATCAGACGAGAGTTAGTGAAGATGTAGGAAAGAGAAGGAGTTTGAACCCCAAGAAAAATGATTTTCTCCAAAATTTTAGAGGAAAAATAAATGGATCTTTCTACATCATGTACAGTGGGGGTACTTGTATTTTTCCTATTTTACTTACTAGTCATACTTGTTGGTTTACATTTTTTTGGTGATCCGTGTTATGCTGATGTTAACCTATTCAAATTTATTACTCGTGAGAAAGTTACTCATCAAGTTTTTCTTTCATTGACAACATGATTCACCATAAGTTCCTGCCTACTGTTGGTAACGGAATTTCTCGTTTTTTGTAATAATCCGCTCTTTAATTTCTTTCACATTGTTTTCCTTGTTATATGACCTTTTTTTACCTACTTAATAATTCCACTTTGTGATCAATATTGTGTCCAAAATCGCTTTTAATGGCACCTTAAATTTAGGGGATTTTCTGGTTCTTCCTGGGGATTTTGGGGATTTTTTCGTGAATTTGAGGAGATTTTTCGCTGAAACGGGTTGGCAGCACTGATTCATTATTTCATTTTCATACTTTGTTGACGTTCTATCTGATCATGCTTTTTAATCGTTCAAGGTTGATGGAACGTTATGTTGAGGATTCAGGAACAACTAGGTCACATGTATGTGATTTTTGAAGACGATTTTCATAATCTTAGGGTCCAGTAGTTTGGGGGAAAAGCTCTAGACGGCACGCTGTGGGGCAAACGCGCAAAAACACTATTTCGTAAAAGTGTGAAATTTTCTTAATTATCTTTTTTTGTAGTAAATAGCTTTGAATAGCCGTATACCGGATAAAAATTGCTCGAACCAAAACATTTTCATGCAAATCTGTAATTTAATATAAATCGTAAAGGCATGGAGGCGAACTGATCAGCTGAATGGACAGCTGGCTGGAATGGTGCATTATCGAAATATAATTTAACGATGTCACCTACCAGAGAAAAAAAGTCTGCCAAGTTGGGTGGGCAGTATAATTTCCTCACGTATTGTAACGTGGACGTATAGAATTAGTTGAAGAAAAAATTACAAGTCGAAATGATTGACATGTCGGCGTTATAAAAAATTGATGTTTGCGCATGCGCACAGACTACTATGAATCTCACGGCAATGAAATTTTAAGGGGGACGAGCTAAACCGAACAATCCTTGAAAATTTCATAAAATTCGGTCCATTAGTTCCGGAGTTTTGTCTGTGACGATCAATTTTAGTTTTGCGCATGCGCTATAGTTATTACTACATCAATCGCGATATAATTCATTTAGAATTCTTCTGGAACATATACCCATCTACTCCCCAAGTTTGGACGAAATCGGACCAATACATGATAAGAAATCGACGTTATAATAAATGCGCACGAACTACTATTTATGTGACGGCAATGGAAGTGATAGGGGACCGTCTAGAAGCTATCCCTCACAATCTCTGACAACTTCATCAAAATCGTTTCATTAGAATCGGAGTTATATCTGTGTCAATCGATATTAGTATCGCGCATGCGCTATGGTTATTACTCTACCAATCGCAATATAATTTATAGGGTGGTTTTCTAGAACATATACCCAATTACCTACCGAGTTTGAACTAAACCGGACCAATAGATAATGAGAAATCAACATTAAGAGAAATTCACGTTTGCGCATGCGCACAGGGTACTGTTCATTCGACGATATTGAAAATTACAGGGGACCGTCTAAGAGCTAATTCGCACAATGCCTCAAAATTTCATCGGAATCGGACTCAAACTTGGTTTGGTTTTGGGCGTGACAAGGATTTACCACAGACAGACAGGCAGATATCAGACAGACTGACTACTGACACGGAACCAAAATCTTGATCAGCAAGCGCTGAAACGCAAAAAGCAAGTGGAAACTTTGATTTATGGGGGACAAACATTTTTTACGAACACAAAGCTTCCCTACCTTTGGTAGTGAGGAAGGAGAAAGCAGTAAATGAATTATTTAAAAAGGATGAATACATTTATTTATTATTATTTTGATTTTTATTTATTTTATTTATTTTTTTTTTTTTTTATTATTATTATTTTTTTTTTTTAATCTTTAAATTGGCAAGAAAGAAATAATTAAAAACATATTGGTAAGTAATGCATGCATAACTGGGACGTCCCTACGAATGGATTGTTTATAATTTTGGTGAGAATTAAAATAAGAGAAAAAACAAAAGTATCTTTATTTCTCAGAATCCCCCCCCCCCCCACCCTCAAACCATTTCACCCCTTCACCGACGGTAAATTTACCGATTTTGCATAACTGGACTAAAAGTTGGATGAAACAAACAATAAAAATAGTCACGAAAAGTCTGATGAATATTCTAAAAATATCACGATTTATCGTTTTTACCCCCTCCGTTCACCCCCTTCCATCACGAAATTTAAAACTCTCCAAAATTAGACCAAATTCAAAGTTGAACAAAATGGAAGTTAAGCAAATCCAAGATAATCTATGACCAAAAATTTTGTCTTAATATTTAATCCTTACACTATCGAATATTGGAGCAAATAAAAAATTGATAGAGTAGGGCAAAGTTATAAGTGATAATAAGCCTATCGTTTGCAAAGCTATATTTTCTTTAGCAAGCCAATAATTTAATGTATTACCGGTAATCATTATATTCTTAGTAGAGTAAAGTGCGCAGTAAAAGAGAATGTGAACAAAAATGCACCAGTTTGGTTGAATTCACAAGAAGAAGTAATTTTTATTGTTCACATAAAACAGTACAACGGGAATTTTCATGGAGATTGGTCTTGGTAACGTCGACAACGACTAATATCATTTCTCCAACACGCCCCCTCTAGAACAATCACCTCAATCCTTCAATCCAGATTCTCTTGAGCAGTAAATGAGCTTCTGTTGTGGAACTGCTTTCGTCAAAAAGTCAGCTACCATCTCTTCTGTCTTCATATAAATAATTTTGATTAAACCTTCATCGACATTCTGCTTCACGAAGTGGTTCCTAATATCGATATGTTTCGTCCTTGAATGGTAGATGGGGTTCCGGATGTTCGATTGCGCTCCCTGGCTATCATTGTAGAGATATATCGGTCTTTCAACAGTAAACCCCAGTTCATTCAAGAACCGTTCAAGATAAACAGCTTCTTTTGTCGATTCACTCAGGCTCATGAGCTCAGCTTCCACACTGGACAACGCAACTGTCCTCTGCTTTCTGGATACCCACGAGATCGCTCCTCCAGACAGGGAAAATAGGTAACCTGTAAACGAATGACGGTCCACTCTACAATTTCCCCAGTCCGCATCAGTATATCC
Organism: Adelphocoris suturalis; assembly: GCA_030762985.1. Classification (NCBI taxonomy): domain Eukaryota; kingdom Metazoa; phylum Arthropoda; class Insecta; order Hemiptera; family Miridae; genus Adelphocoris; species Adelphocoris suturalis. Next base: position 172,412,804 of record CM061040.1, on the reverse strand, counting down.
AATCAGAGGTTTATTATGTTGAGCAGAATATGTTAATTTCCAGTCCACTGTTCCTTTCAAATATCGTAATATTCTCTTAGCCGCCTTCCAGTGCATTTCGCGGTATGATGCATTAAACTGGCTCAAATAATTCACTGCGAAATTAATGTCAACCCTCGTGCCCAAGGCGACATACATGAGAGAACCAATTAGATTTCGAAAAGGCAAGTCCTTATCCAAGTTCCCTGGCTTCTCATCTATTGGGTCGAACTTAACATTCGTGTCCAAAGGTGTCGAAACTGGTTTCGAATTTTCCATATTAAATTTTTTCAAAATTTCATTAATGTATTTCTTCTGTGAGATCTTCATTATTCCTTTTTCTTTGTTGTAATCAAACTCAAGGCCTAAACAATAATGAATTTTCCCCAAATCTTTCATACGAAAATCTTCACTCAATTTTCTTTTCAAATCATCCAATTTCCTTCCATCTTTCGACGCCAAAATTAAATCATCAACATACACTGTTAAAATTACAGCCTCCTCTCCTTTTCCAAGAGTATAAACACAAGGGTCAGTTGCTGATGGTATCATACCAATTTCTTTCAGGCGTTCATCTAACTTCAGATACCATTGCCTGCCCGATTGTTTCAGCCCGTACAGTGACTTTTGTAATTTACAAAATCTTTTTCCACTCTTAAGATCTCTCAACATTTTCCAGGCCAATTCTTGAATTTTTCCTGTTTCATTTTCCACAAAATCCATCAAAATCTTCTCAAAATTTTGCGGTGGTTCCATATAGATGTCTTCGTCTATATCTCCATTTAAATAGGCTGTCTCCACGTCCATTTGTTCAACTTCCATTTTGTGTTTTACAGCCAATGCCATAACTGTTCGAAGAGAACTGAGACGCACTACTGGAGAATATGTTTCATGGAAATCCACTCCATGCACTTGTGTGAAACCTCTAGCTACAAGCCGCGCTTTTCTCCTTTGCAGTTCACCACTTGCCGTAAACTTATTACAGAGAATCAGCCTACATCCAATTGCTTTCTGAGATTCAGGTTTCTCTTGCATAACCCACGTGTTATTTTCGAGGAGTGAAGAAAACTCTTTTCTTACAGCAGCATACCATTCTGGTGCATCCACTCCAGAAAATGCTTCTGAAGGGGATACCTCTGCGGCATTTGCAATTTCGCTCGTAACTTCGTTTTCGGTCATCTCTTCCCTCGATGGGGATTCTTCATCTCCTCCATGATCCCCACGTATCTCCTGCTGATTTGAGGCAGAACTTGGTTTCGGAATCATGTTGAAGACTTTCTTTGGCCTCCCGCGGCTTCCAGACCTTATTATTCTCGGTCGCCCAGGTGCTCGAATGAATTCCGTCAATTCCCGAACATTATTCACACCTATTTCTTGTCTTCTGTCCTCGCGAGACTGTGACTCTGAAAACTCGTTCTGAGGCATGTTCGGTGGTCTATCAAGTTCTCGATGTTCATTCGTCTCCGAGTTTTCGATTCGTGATAAGTGTATGTCCACAGTTTCAAGCTTCTGAGATGTACTCCTTTCTTCTGGAGCTAGCACGATTTCAAGCTCTTTCAACTCTTCGAAATATTTGTTATCCACTGATCTTGGATACATCTCGTTGACAAACTTGATATCCCTTGTAATGCAAACTTTCTTGGTCATTACATCCCACACACGATAACCCTTTGAGACATCTGAATAACCAACAAATAAACACTCTCTACCCCTTGGTTCCAACTTTCCTTTTGTTTTGCTTTTATTCAGCATAAAAGCTTTGCTCCCAAAAGTACGAAAGTACGAGACAGTAGGAGTTTTTCCATACCACTTTTCGTAAGGTGTTAGCCCATTTATACTCGAGCATGGAGATCTGTTCCTCACATGGACAGCTGTCGATGCAGCTTCAGCCCAAAAGCTATGTGGCAACGATGATTCCGCCAGCATACATCTCACCATATCAAGAATGGTTCGATTGGTTCTCTCGGAAATGCCATTTTGCTGAGGTGTGCCTGGTACTGTGAGCCTTCGACGTATCCCTGACGAATTAAGATATTCATCGAACTCCTTGCTCATATACTCGCCTCCTCGGTCAGTTTGTAGGTATTTTATTCTAGAACCTTGATGATTTTCGGCGTAATTTTGGTATGTCTTGAAAGCCTTCAATACTTGATTCTTAGTCTTCAAAGGAATCAGAACACACCAACGGGTAGCCTCATCAATAAATGTAACATAGTATAACGATCCACCATGTGACGCTGTCCTAACTGGTCCCCACACATCAGAATGCACGATTTCTAGGGGTACGACCTCCTTCTCTGACTTTCTTGGAAATGGCGTTTGACTCATTTTTCCTTTCAGGCACGTTTCGCAAACTGGTAGATGCTGATTTTTATCCAGCTTCATACCTTTCACACGCTTTTCGACTTTCTTCAGGTCTTGCTCATTCAGGTGTCCGAATCTACCATGCCAAACTTCTAACATTGAGAGCTTTCGATCACCTCTGATTCCCTCTATATTTTTCGCTTGATCATTTCGTTCATCCACATAATAAAGTCCATTCACTCTCTTTGCACTCAGAACACGCTCGTTTTTCCGATTTAAAACGTATGCCTTCTGTCGTGTGAATAAGACAGTCATACCGTTGTCAGTTATGCGAGATACAGACAGTAACCCAGTTCTCAAATCTGGCACATAAAGAGCATTCTTTAATGTTACTGTATTTCTCTCATTTGGCTTGAATTGTATAGTACCCTTGGCTTTAACTTCCGTCTTAGATGTGTTAGCCAGTTTTAATTGCACGTCACTTACAGGAGTTAACTCACTAAATTTTTCTTTATCGTTACTCATGTGACTCGTACACCCACTGTCCAAACACCACCTAGGGCTACATCCATTCAGTTGGCTCATCATCGCCACATTCAATGACTCATCGGTAGTTCTAGCTTTCTCCCCCTTTTCGGGACATTTAGAAGCTTCATGTCCGAACTTGTGACACTTAAAGCACTTGTACTTGAAAACTTCTCTCTCTTTTTCTGGTTTCTTTTTCGAATTCCTACTCTTTTTGTTCACATACATAGCATTCGGATCCTCACTACTCC